>JAUNZM010000026.1:0-2400000 GCA_033459285.1 Clamator glandarius
GGATGGAGACTTTATTTTGAGACACTTGGTACTCTCTGGTTGTGCCATTTCGCCACGAAAAAAAAAGCCGCAGCCTCGTGAAAGGATAAAAAAAAAAAGACAAATTAGGCGGTTTGCGAAGTTTAGCACCTCTTTTGGAAAGGTTATTATCACTCTGTGGGCATCTCTTGGTCTTCTTCGTTTGGTCAGGATGCTCCCAGGGTTTGTAGCCCACGGCTGCATTCGGGAAATTATTTTTCCAGCTAAGAAAAAAAAAATAAACTATTTCTGCAGCCGGGGCTCGGCTTCAAAGTCTTCGCTTCAAAGTCCGTGTAGGATTGTCTGGAAAAGGGAGAGAGAGAGAGTGAAAAAGGGCTCTCCGAATTCCATGTCCCAGGGCTGGCATCCCTGCCCGGAGGGTCCAGACCCGGAGACTCGGTCCTGAGCAGGACTCGGAGCAGCCACCTCAGGCTATAGCAGCTTTAAAATTTTGATTTTTAAAGGCGAGGGAGGGCTTGCATCAGATGTAATTGTGCCCGTTCCCTTCGGATGCCTCTGGAAAGGAGGGAGGGGGGTCGGTGCGTGGCGGTACCACCACGGGGGGCTCGTCAGGGTGGCGAAAAGGGAGTGTAACGGGTGTTTCGTTGCGTTTTCTCCGAGCAGGGAGCCAGGTGTGCCGCCCCCCGCTGCTGCACGGCTCGCTGCCCTGGCTGGACGGGAGCAAGGCGCTGAGCAGCCACCACAGCGCTTCCCCCTGGAACCTCAGCCCTTTCTCCAAGACCTCCATCCACCACAGCTCACCGGGACCCCTCTCCGTCTACCCACCGGCCTCCTCTTCCACTTTATCCGCCGGCCACTCCAGCCCGCACCTCTTCACCTTCCCACCGACCCCTCCTAAAGATGTGTCCCCGGATCCGTCCATCTCCACGCCCGGCTCCACCGGCTCCACCCGGCAGGACGAGAAGGAATGCATCAAATACCAGGTGTCCCTGGCCGATACCATGAAGCTGGAGACCTCTCACTCTCGGAGCAGCATGGCCTCTCTAGGAGGAGCCACCTCCTCGGCTCATCACCCCATCACTACCTACCCTCCGTATGTCCCAGAATATGGCTCTGGACTGTTCCCCCCCAGCAGCCTCCTAGGAGGATCGCCCACCGGCTTCGGGTGTAAATCGCGACCGAAAGCGCGGTCAAGCACAGGTAGGGCTTTTGGCTTCTTCATCCCTGTCTCTAGGGAGAGGAAACTGTAGGGAAAAAGCAGGGGGTGAAAGGGAAAGAGCTGCCCCCCCCCCTCCTCTCTGTGCACAGAGGGATGCGCATCCGTGTGATGAAAGCAGCAGGGGCTCAGCTTTAGCTTCTCCACAGGTTGTCCTGTTGGATTTGGAGTCAAACTCCCCCTTGTCCAACTCAGGCTGGGGGTACAACCCCAGGAATACTGTCCCAGGAGCCCCAAACCCCTCTGCCCCCCTGCCACCCCAAGTGCCTACGGGGAGCTCAGCTGCGGCGCCTGAGGAGGAAGCGAAACCGAGGGAACCGCAGCATTAGTGTATCTCTCTGTATTTTAATTATGGTACTAAATCCCGGCCAACTTCCTCCGCCTGCTCTCTGCCTCGCTCTTCCCAGGGCCTCTTCCCATGCGGGAAGGGTTTTCCCTGCGGCTGTGCGGAGAGCCTGCCCACGCAGACCCCAGTCCCATCCAGCTCCCTGCCAAGGTCTTTGGCCACCTCCAGCCCCATCCAGCTCTCTCCTAGGGTCTCTGACCATCCCCAGTCCTATCCAGCTCCCTGCCAAGGTCTTTGACCACCTCCAGCTCCATCCAAGCTCCCTGCCAAGGTCTTTGACCACCTCCAGCTCCATCCAAGCTCCCTGCCAAGGTCTTTGACCACCTCCATCCCTATCCAGCTCCCTGCCAGGGTCTTTGAGCACCTCTGGCTCCATCCAGCCCCGTGCTAGGGTTTCTGACCACCCCCAACCCCATCTAGCCAGGGACTTCGAGCACCCCCAAAGCAAGCACATAAAAGCATCCCCTTGGCAGCACCGTTTGGGGGGAGCAGGGTGTCTCAGACCTGCACACCCTTCAGTGCGGGGTTTGGGGAGGTTTGTGTGGCTCGGGCTCCCGGTGTCCTAGGTCTGGAGCATTTCGTGCACCAAGGGGTAGTGTGTGTGTGTGCAGAGGAAAGGGCAATTAGTGAAAACTTTTCTTTTTCTTTCTCTCTTTTTTTTTTTTTTTTCTCTCTATTTTTTTTTTCTTCTTTCCGAGGAGGCTGCTGCAGGGTTGCCTGGCATGAATGAGATCAGTTTTCAGGGTTTTTCCAGGGTGACATTTACTCTGTCTGTCTGAGCAGGGACTGTCTCTATTTAGCTGATATGTTTGAGCTAATCCAATTATTTTCAGACTGCTGCACGCGACAGTTGCATTGTTTATCCAGCGCCAGGAACTTTAATAGAGTCCGGATGCGGTTAGAGTGACAAAAAAACCCAGACCTGTATGTTTTGTACATGAAAGCAAGGGAGAGAGAGAGAGATGGAGTGAAACAAAAGAGAGGGACAGAGACTCAAACAGCCCTGGAGCGGCTGCCCCGTTTAACCAGAGAGGAACAAAACGACCTGGGTATTAACGGGAGCAGCAACCCGCCTGGCCCCGGTACTGACCGGGTGCGGTGTCGGGATAGGGACCGGTTTATTCTCCTCCCCGGTGTAAGCCGAGGGGTACAGGGCTGCCCCGGCGCCCCCCGAGCCGCAGCTCCCGCTGGGGCACCGGCTGCGCGGTATTTTCAAACCGTCTCGGTCTCCCCCTCCCCCGCTTCTTGTTTTCCTTTTGCCACTTTCTGTTACTTTACCTTCTAGAGACACATCTGCGGTTCGTGATAAACCAACCCCAGGAGCAACACCTATTTTTTTTCTCTATTTTCTTTTTTTTTTTTTGTTTTTGTTGTTAAAAGTTGATTTTAGCAAGCTGGGAAGCTTGCAGACAAAGAGGGTTAGTGCTGGAGGAAAAGGAGAGAGGGGGTGATTTTTGCAGGATGAAAGAGGGAGAAACGGTTGCAAATGCCTTTTTATTTTTCTTGTTGTGGGAGTGAGAGGAGAGGGGTTTAGTGCAAAGGCTCTGGAAAAACGGTTGCCGTTTGTGGTTAGGGTGCGGATGCCTCTTGCTCGAACGCAGCACGGGCTGGGGCAGCGGGGAGCCAGGTCTGTGCTGAGTTAGCTCTGCTCTGGTCGGCTGAGGTCCTCTGCTGCTCTCAGATGGGCTGGGAGTGTCATCAGGTGCAAGAAAAAAAAACCCACCAAACCAAATACCCAACAAAACCCACTCAACCCTCTGAAAGCAGCTGGGATGTATGCCTGCATCCCACCAATTCCTTCCTCTAATGTGGGAATCAGTGGGCTGGGGGATACCCTCCCCAATAACCAGGGAGAGGATAGAGAAGCGCCAAAAAGAAGAAGGAGGGAAAGACTTTCATCAGGGCTCAGGGCTGTTTGGAACCCCCAGTATCGGGGATGGACCGTCAGAACGCAGATGCAGCAGGGAAGCCAGAGAAGTTTCTGCAAGTCGGGCAGTGGAAGCTTAATTGCAAATTTATTGATAGAGGATATTGGAAGAGTGGTTGTGTATTGACTGGGGCCAAGGAGGTGTTTTTGTCGTTGATTGTGATTATTTTGGGGGTCCTTGATACGCTTTAACCTGAGGCCAAAGAGGAGACACTCTCCCCGCCCTCCAGCTCATATACTCTCCTTGGAGCTGGGGCACTGCTCGAGGGGTGACCTCAGTGTCCCCATACACATCAGAAAGTGTGGCATGAACTTAAATTTGCTACCCATCTCTCTCAAGGAGGAACTGGAGGCTCCTGCAGAGTTCACCATGGTTTGCCTGGTCCATACAGCAACACAGGGTCTGGAGGGCTGCAGCAATCCTTAGTGCAGAAGCAAAGGGGAATTGCCAGGCCCCCAGAAGGAGGGATTCATGGAAGGGATGAGAACTCCAGGGAGTCCCTCGAGCTGCTATGGGGCTTAGGTTGTCATTGTCATCATCCTTTTTCCCTGACTTGATGCTTCCAGTATGGTGGTGCTGGGGGGGGACATAGGATCAAGCCCCTCCAGATCCTTCCCATCCTGTCCCAGGGATGTCATTCATCCATGGCCTTGGACCATTGCTTGGACATCCTGAACCTGGAGAGTGCTGGCAGGGTCTGGCATGGCTGGGTCTCTCGGGCAGTTGTGGGTTTTTTTTGTGAGGGACTTTCCCCAACTCCTTTTATCTCTGCTTTCCCTAAGTGAACTATGTGCTCTCTTGTTTCCAGAAGGCAGGGAGTGTGTAAATTGTGGGGCTACCTCAACCCCTCTGTGGAGAAGAGACGGCACCGGGCACTATTTGTGTAATGCCTGTGGACTCTATCACAAAATGAACGGGCAGAACCGACCCCTGATCAAACCCAAGAGAAGGCTGGTGAGTTTCCTTCTTTTTTTATTCTTCCTTTTCCTTCTTCTACAACTTTTGCTCCTTGTCTATGTCCTGGGATGAAGCTAAGCCAGCTTCAAAACTTGGTCCCACTGACTGCAACAGAGGGCTGGTGGGTGATAGGGGGGGAAATGCTCAGTGTGATGCTCCCAGCCACTGTGGGCTTCTGTTTTCTGGTCGTCTTGCAAACTACAAAATGGGTTGAAAAATCAAGATCCAGGGCTGCTTGCAAACCAGAGCAGTTTTATCCCAGGTCACAATGGGGCAGATGCCTCTGCATAGCGACCCAAGAATGTTGACTCTTTCCAGGGGACAACAGCACAAGAGTAATTTCCTAGTGACCAAAGAGATTGAGGAGAACAGAAATTCTTCATGTCTCTATCCCCTTTTGCTGTCAGTGTTGCGGAGCGAGACCCAAGCTGGGTACCACTGGGGCATCAGCCAGAGCTTGGTCCTTCAAAAGGTCTTAACTGATGGTCATGGTGCTACCTGAACATGGTGTGGTCATTTTTACCTGAGCCATGTGGGTCTCAAATTGTGTCATTTCTGCCTGGTGAGCAGCTACCACCCTCTCCAAGTTGGTGTGAATGAGGATACAAGGTAGGGGATGGCAAAGTAAGAGCAAGCCTGGTGAGTGTCCAAGGCTAAGTATATTCCCAGGGCCACAGAAGTTGGAGCAAGATAAAATATGTGGATAAATACTTGAAATAATAGTTGTAAAAGCCTCACAACTGTACTATGTATGGGTGATACATAGCAGACTTCCCAGCCATCTATTTGTGAATTTCCCTGGAAGCCACAAAAAGATCTGGAAGCTGTGGGCATCGCTAATAAATGCGTTTAAGTGTATTTGGCAAATAATCAGGCAAACCACAAGGGGAAAATATACATCAAGTGGGGGAAAAAATATGTTCCCTGCTTGGGAAGCGATTGAATGTTTTGAACAGGGGCACGGTTGGTTTTGTTAGGATTAAAGACGTGGATGGACTCCTGCGAGCCGCTCAAAATGCGGAGAAAAAAAAGGCTCTTGTCTCTCTGTGGAGTTTTCGAGCTGATAGATGGATCTGGCTGGTTGCGTAAGGCTTGTGCCCAGCACAGCTGAATCCTGCAGTCAGAAGATGGTCCATTTCCCTTGTGTTCCCCATGAAAGTGCTCATGGCCTTGGTCTGGCAACCCTTAGGAATGGATTCAGCTCCCTCACCTGTGAGGTGCCTGCAAAATTGGATGAGTGTTATTCCCACAGGCGCTGGGAAACATTTGCAGGATATGGTCCCAGGAGGAGTTACACTGTGAGGGGCAGTGGAGTTGTCTCTGTCTGGCCTTGCGGGTTTTGGGGAAGATGCGGGTTTTGGGGAAGATGCGGGTTTGGGGAATTTTGCTTCTCTACCCCCAAACTTCCTGCAGGCAAAACCTCTCCATGCCTTCTTACAAGAGCTTTTGCAGTATAGCAAAATGTTGTTCTCCCTCGTCTTTCATAGCCTTGTTAGAAAAAAGGAAAAGCTTTCTAGGGAGGGAAGTACAGACTGGGATTTTTAATTTTCTTTGGGCAGCTCTTGGTCTCTTCTCCTCCTCCCCCAGGCCCTTCTGTCTTAAATACACACACCTCGTTTTCTTTTTTTCCCCTCGTTCTCTCTTCATGTGTAAAGTTAACTTCCTAGGAAAAAGCTGCCGGATATCTGAGCCCTAGAGATAACTCCCAAACAACAGCTCTGTTTCCCTAGCCCAAACACACAGGAGCTTGAGTATATCCAAACAAGTGGAGGGGGAGGTAGAATAGGAAAGCGGCTGGAAAAGCGGGGGGCAAGAGCTTTCAAAAAGTGTCTGATGGAATCATGAAAGAATGTCCCGAGTCACCCTCAGCCCGGCACATGTAAAATGAACTACATAAATAAATACACTGTAAAAGGTCATTCTTGGGGGAAAAAAATAGAAAGAAAGTAAAAAAAGTAAAGAGAGACCTTGTCTTGCATAATCACTTCAATCTTGGGCATTTTAATTTAAGTTAGAAAAAGTTCTTGTTCTTTGCATGTGACCTTTGCTAAATGGGAACTTTTGATTTTTCTATGTATTTTTTTTCCCAGCGCTGCCAGGAAAAAAAAAAAAAAGAAACATTTCTAATGCTGTTTGCATCTATATTTATTTTGCTTCCTAAACTAAAAAAAAAAAAAAAAAAAGGCACCAAAGCTTGGCCCAAATTTGCATTTTGTGTGCGTAGATGTAGATTTGTGTGTGTCTGTGGCTTGACTTTATCTTTCCTGACTTGTGAAGACAAGCGAGCTGGAGAAGGCAGCGTGCGTATGGAGGCTCAGGGTGAGGATTCAGCGTGTGCTCCTCTCCCTCTGCCACAAGTTTCCTGTGTGACCTTGGGCTGGTTTTGTAGGCTCCGATCCCAGGCGTGCTGAAACTAATGAAAGGACTCTGATGGGTTGGAGAGAGAAGGCAAATAAATCCTTAGATGCTGAGAATCCAGCCCAACCCTTATTAAGTTCAACAGGCGTCTTTATAAGGGCTTTTTTTAGGGCAGATGGACAGAGTCTTGCCAGCTGAAGGGACTCAGGGAGCTCTGCTTCACATTGGGGTGAAAGATCTAGAGATGTTGGCAGGAGGATCAGGAATGGGCAGGTGGTACCACGTCGTCTCTTTACTTAAAAGGGCTACGGACCTCTTGGAGACTGTTCCTGTTCCCACTGAGGCCAGTGGCAGCCCTCTCACTGCTGTTGCTGAGATAAAAACTTCCTCCGAATTTTCTTCCTTTCCTCTGTTTCTGTGTCCAGCCGCTTGGAAGGACTATAGCCAATTTCTCGAAAGGCACGTGCAGTCTTATTTTAGGGAGCTGATGATTGCAGCTCTCTGGGTACCCTGTGTAAATCCATACACCAAAAAAGCCCCTTAATTAAGCATCTTCATAAGTGCTTAGTACCTCCTGTGCCATCCTTGATTTCACCTTCTCATCACCACCAGTACTTCTGAAGTTGTGCCCTTGCTCATATGTAATTGGGCCCTGGGGTTTGGTCCTACCGATTTTATGGGGTACCCTGTTGGTCATCCCATTACTTACATGGTCAGGCTCAGGTCGGTGACTAGCGTCAGTGGATGCCATTGCTGGGAGCTTTTACAATAGCATTATTCTTCATTATTTCCTGACCACTACCGGTGTCTCTGGTTTAAGTTGGTACAGCACAAGAGGTACCGTTTGGGACTGAAAGAGCACAAAGTTTAAAATAATCAGCTAATGATGCTAAACTTTTATAGGGGAAACACGGCAGATGGAAAAGGTTTTAGAGAAGACAATTGATGTTGTGATTTATTCGTTTATTTAATGTCAGAATTTGTTTGAAGGCAGCAAGGTGGTGGCCAGGCATGCCTTTTAAATGCACTTGCAGTAAAAGAAATTATGGCGAGCGCCACGTAGAAACCCCAAATATCTTCAAAGGGGATTTTCCCCCTGTGTGGGCCGAGTTAAATATCACTGGTTTTTACAAATTTCCTAAGGCATGATTTTTGGGTCTGATAAGGGCAAAGCTGCCACTGAGATACTCAATCCAACCTCTGAGCAAGAGCTGGGGGACAGAAACCTGCAGACTTAGCTCTTGAGTCTTGGTGACTGCTTAGCTGTGCAAGCTGTTGTGTCCATGATGTGTTTGAAGCACGCATGTTAATCCGATGATTATGATGGGAACAAAATTTGGGGTTGTGGCGTGGTCTGGAGGAGGACAGGACTGAGATGTTTGCGTGCGCATCTGTTCAGGGGTCTATTGCTCATGGAGGGACGCTTCACCTTCTCCTGCTAGCACTGGGATTTTTTGTAACCGAAGACCTGTGTGCTGTTCCCACTTCTTGCTGGCCATCAGCATGGAGAAGTCAACTAAAAGCTTCCTCAGCCTTGAGACTGGCTCATTTCAGCGTGGTTTATGGTCAAGTAAAATGCAAGCTTCCCCACAGGCAGCTGGTGAGAGCCCCTTACTGTCACATCAGGAGCTTTGTGGTGCTTCCTAATGCTCATGGGCATCATATTATTTATTTTTTTAGGCAGTGCTTTCTGTCTAATTAAAAAGAAAAAAAACCCTCTACTCTATCTAAAACAAAACCAACTCGTCCTCTCTCCACCTACGCCGCATTTAATTATGATTAAAATTGCAACATGACCTAACAAGAGTTGGTATTAATGCTAGTGCTGTGCCAGTGTCCATGTTTGCATTTTGGGTTTGTTGTACGGTATCCAAAGATGCGATTTTTTTTTTTTTTGTTTTTTTAAATGTTGGATGTGCTACAGTGTGCGGCTGTGTGGGGTGCGGGGTAAATTCGAAACAGTAAGAGCACAAAAGAGAGCATTAAAGGCTCAGTTCTGCAAGGTGCCAAGCATTGCTATGATCTGGCAAATCGCTTAAGCACATGTTTTAACTTTAAGCACATGAGCAGTCCCATTGAAAGCAATGCATCGGGATGAAATCAGAGCTCTGGGACTGTGTCATGTTGATGAAGAAGAGATAGGACAGGGATCTAAAGGTCTTTTTTTAGGAGCTGTAGGCACTTGCACGCATGCAAACATGCATACGCATTGGTACAGGAGTCTGCAAACTCCTTTTCCACCTTCAGTGGCAGAAGGACCATTTGTTTGCTAAAGTTACAGTTTTTAAATGAGAATCATGAATTCATGCATGCGAAAGAGGAGTGACTTGGCTAAATTTGGCTTTGCTAAATAATTATGACAGCTAACAAAAAAGCTTCTTCATACACCTTAACATACAGCTTTTTTTTCCTTGTTCTTTCCCCTTTATGAAATGGTAAATTCTTCTTTCAGGCTCATTACCAACCCTTAAATAAACATGAAGGTTTAGGCTGAAAAAGGGTGTAATTAAAAAGCTGGGATTCTCACTCTTCACCACAGTGTTATTTCCGATCTGGAACCCATATCCTTTGAAGCTGAGCAGAATTTGCAGGACTGGGCCATGCTTGTGGTTGGACCCGGTGAGCAGCTGCCCACCAAGCACAGTGTGGGTCTCACCCGGCGCTCACTGGAGCCGTCGTGACTCATGCCATTGACTCCTGCAATTGTTGGTTCAGGCCCTGACTGCAGAATTAGACCCCTGGGGGGTCTGAGAAAATTAAGATGGAAAGACATGTTGGCATTTAAATAATATTTTCCCCTCTGGAATGGGTTGTGCCAACGCTGCTAATTTTGATGCCTCCTATCAGAGGTTTAGCACTCACTTTTAGGATGCCCTTTGGCACCTGATTCAGTTCATATATAATTTGGGATTAAAGTACCTCAGGGATTTTTTTCAAAATTATTGTTTGTTCTCACAAGCCAGTTTCTGGAGGCCTCTGTCAATGTGCGTCAGTCTTGCAGGGTTGATGTTTTCTTTCTCAGCAATTTTGCTGATTGCATAGGTTTTTTTTTTTCTTTTTTTTTTTTTTTAATATGGGTTCTTTTCTCTCCCTCTCCTTCCCTTCCCCTGTTTCTCCCCCTCCTTCCTACAGTCTGCAGCCAGGAGGGCAGGCACGTCCTGTGCAAACTGTCAGACCACCACTACCACCCTGTGGAGGAGAAATGCCAACGGCGATCCCGTCTGTAACGCCTGTGGGCTCTACTACAAGCTGCACAATGTAAGTGTGAATGTAACGCTCAATAGTGGGGCATCAGTTTGGGTACTCGATGGTCCATAGTCTTCCTTTACTTAAGGATTTCCAGTCTCTGGTTGTGCTGAGATCTCCTTCATCCCTTTGGGGACCTTAGGGGTTGGAGTGATGAGTCGGCACCCCCTCAGATGTAGGCAATCTGACTCGGGGAGGTATAAAACAAGGCCGTCCATGGGTAAGGTTAGAGCTTTCCCATGCCTCAGCCAAGAAAGGAGGGGTGGATCAACACAGAGAGACATTATCTGCTGCTGATTGGACTCTGTGTTGGAAAAGACAACACGCTGTCCTGCAAGTTGACACCCCCTCTATGCATAGCCTGATTCCTCCAGAAAATACAAACTCTGGAAAAAAACCAATATATGCCAGTAGCTGTTTAGATCTTTCTTGGGTTTGTGGCTGCCTTTATCCCTTTCCTCTACCCACCCCAAAAGATGATTTATTTAGGTCTTGTGTTTGCCCCAGCTGACGCAAGCAATTCCTAAACAAAAAATGACTTGATTTAGTTAGTGAGTTGTAGAGTCTGCTCACCCTGCGATGTGAATTTTAAAGTGTCTGTCATGAAAGGGAAAGAAAAATGAAATTAAATGGCTGGCAGATTTAATCTACTATTGCTGTGCAAAGCCAGCTTGCAGGAACCAGGGATATGTGCCCCAGAGAAAGAGCTAAAGGGATCTGAAAAGTCCTCTACTGAATAAAAATACTAATAAAGGAGTCTTAAGGCTACTCCTGTTACTCTCATTCCACATGTGGCATTAGAATAATTATTATGTCAGAAGAAGGAAAAGACTTTCAATTTCTCTGCTTTGATATCACTTCTATTTTTTTTCTGGTGGTCTTAGGCTTTATGCTTGGCTTAGAAATCTCTGGCTATGTTTTGTCCTCATGTCCACCCACGCAAACACATCAAAGACAGATCGGGTTTCATGGGGCACCCAACACTTGTGGTATCTCAGTCCCTTCCATTTGTTATTTCAAGCTCTTTGGTTTCTTGGGATGAGTAAACAAGTTTGGATTGAGTAGGAAAAAAAGAAATCCAGCCAGGCTAATTTTTCACCTGTTTTGTGAGAGGTATCTCTCTTGAAAAAAAAAGGAAAATGTGTTTACCCTTTAGCAGGCAGGCGTCTCAGCATGTTTTGAGTTCTATGTAGCAAGCAAAGTTTGTCATCAAACTCCCAGTGTGATCAGTGCAAACAAACGGACTGGACCTGGAGTGAAAACTCTCAGAATATCACAAGAAAATATTGTTTGCTTTTTCAATGGAAGGGGGCAAGGTCAGTAATCTTCGCTGGAGAAGTCTATGCTTGTGCTATGTTTGATTTTGGCCTTGTAGCCACCAGTGGTAGGGCTTAAGCCACATAGCTTGGGAGGTATTTAGGGAAGCATATACCTCAGCTGCTGCCCCTGTACCCCAGCAAAACCCTTTGAAGAAGGCTTTTCTCGGGTGCTATTCATCGGACCCGATAGAGATGCCTGTGTTTGGATGAGATGATTTGTACCCTTGAAGATGCTGTAGTTTCTCCCCCTGACTACAAAAGGAGGCAAGATGATGAATTCAACTGGGTCTACATGCATAGTACACATCTGACTGAAGGAATCTCCCTTAATGTGTCTAGAATTGTGTCTGAGTGCTGATGTTCTCCAGAAATGTGCCTGCAAGAGCACATCCTTTTCTTTTTCAAACTAACATTATGAACGTTGTTGGCCTGGATTGACCCCTGGATCCACTGTTTAGGGAAACTCCAATCCAGCTGTGAAATTTGTGACATGGGGCAGGCCTTGAGCACATTGGAACCATTTTCATGTTCATTAAAAACACTGACAGCTGCTGAAAATCTCAGCACAGCTACTTACCAAAGTCAAGTAGTGTCTTGCCTTATGAGCAACTCCATTAATGGGACCTACTTAAATGAAACTCCTAGAGGACTGAGATATTGTGTGCATCAACATAACTAGGCAAGGATACTAAAATCTGGCTATGAGTGGGCAGATCCCTTTCTTAAACTGTTTTAAGATGATGCTTAGTTATTACTGTGGTGAGAAATGGGCAACGTTGCAGCTGGTAGACCTTGAACATAGCACTCCTAATTTTAAAGGTCCATGATAGCAGAGCATTGGAGCATTGTTCTGCAGCTCAAATGGCTTTAGTGGCTGTGGCTGTGAAGGCCACATTGTTCTTTAGAAGTGAGTTTTTTTGCAGTAAGCCAGTGGTAGCTTTATGGAGATGCCTTTGCATTTTGGCTGCTGGGAGGCAAGACCTAGGGAGCTGCGTTAACTGCCTGGTGAATGGCTCCAGCATCACCCTGTAGTCAACTCAAGGCAGGGATGAAGTCTGGTGATTGCATATGGACTGAGTTCCTCGACTGGTTCAAATTGGTCTGGTCTGTTAACGTACAAGACCCGTTTGTGTGGCCCTACTACTTTTGTGTATTTAGAATTGTTTTCCGCTTGGAGAGGTGTCAGAAACAGAGGGGCTTATCATAGAGTGTCTTTCCCAGTGTCCCTTCCAAGCAGCTGAGGGTGTCTGTATAGATGTTTTGTCAATGTCAGTGAAAGTCTTTGGTCACTTGGAAGATGCCTTAGCCCTGTTTCAGGCTAGGTTGTTGCAAATTCCTAGCTGCTTTTTTTAGACCCCCAGCTTTTGACTTTTCTTTGGGTTTAATGACTTTTTCTTGGGCCTTAGATCAATTGGGTATTTTAACAGGTTCATTCGAAGATGGAACTTACCCAGTTTTTAAATCCACACTGGGCACGATTGCAGAGAAGAGGCTGGTTTTTTTTTCCTCATAGAGCTGTATTTTCATGGTGCTATTTTTTTCATGGGGCTACATCAGTTCGTTTTACTATTGATTCCCACAGCTTAAGCAAACCCATTTGTCAGTAAGATATAAGCAATAATCATAATAGTCTTGGGGTGCATTTAGTGAAGCTGCTGGCATTTCTCCCATTGACTTCAACAAGAGCCGGCTCTATTAACACCAGTATTAACAATGAGTAATATTTCACGTTGATATGGTGCCTTTCATCCTGTGGCATCCCAGAGTGCTTTCTAAGATACAGCCAGCCTGGAAGATTAACCCAACATTGTAATGACTATGTCTAAAGGATAAATCCGCTTCAGTGACAGGACCTTATTGAGGTCAATGGCAAAATCCCATTGTCTTCCGTCAGAGCAAGATTGGACCTATAATGTCTAAGACTGCCTCCTGGATTTGATCTGTTGAATGTGAGGTTCTCAACCTTGTTATTTTAGCCCTTCTTGGGAGTGAGATGAGCCTTCACTCACTTCAGGGATAGGTGGGAGTGTACCTTGCTGGAGGTGCACAGCAGACTGGCTTGTAAGTGTAGAAAAGAGTGAGTTTCCATTGTTTTCGGTAAAAGTCTTCAGGAAAGATCTCTATTTCCCAACATCCTGAAGCAGGGATATGTGTCCCAAGAACAGAGTGGATAATATTTTGCCTGTGACAAAGCAAAAGAGCATAATTCCTGTCCATAATTAATTGGCTCCATCTGAAATTAATGAATTTCATGTACATTCATCAGGCTGGTTTAATTTTAATTTAACATGCGTTTGTCGTTTTTATCACAAAGAATTTTTCACGGAGAAGCTCCTCCCTCCGGGTCTCTTATTTATCTGCCTCAGAAACAGAGATGAGTTCATGGCTTTTGGGGACCACTTTAACTCTGCTGTGACTGGCCTTTGAAGGAACTGGAAAAAAATTCCAGCTTGCTGCAGTTACTGTGCTGGTCTCATGCCTCCTTTACCCAAGTTGGTCAGGTACCTGCTAGGAGGGTGAGATTGTGTGCACAGAGATGATGCGTCTAGCTAACAGCTTGGATGGCATCGCTGACCCTAGCTGCATGGCTGGCCATGGCTTTGTCACTAACCTGAGCAAAACTGGTATTCCCATCCCTAAGTTTCACATCAAACCATGGCCTGGGCCAATCTGTTCTTACCAACTGAGTGAAACATGAGAGATACTGTTCTGGGGAAGTGGTCTTTGTCCTGCAGGACATGGCACCTAACTGACTTAAAACAGGTCAGGCAAAGCTTTCCCATCCCAGCCAAGGGATGCAAAGGGCCTTTCTTGTGTGTGTATTTCCATTCCCTCAGCAAGAACAGGAAGCCAGGGAGACGGGTGATCTTGTATTTCAAGTCCATGACATTTGAGGTTTCTGCTTGTTTCTGCCCCAGGGCTGCTGTTGGACTGCACATGGGCAGATTCTTCTTTTCACCCTTTAGCAAGCGGGGCTGCTTCCTCCAGTTCCCTTGATCCAGAGGCAGAGGAATCAGCCTTTTATTCACCCATTTTTAGGGTGAAGCGAAGTTTGCCATCACTGCTGGTACAGAAAACCTAAGATCATTAATTCAGACTGGGATGACAAACATTGGGATGCCTAAACAGGAGCAGATGAGTCTGGTCTTTCCTCTCCTCTTGCCTCCATCCCCGCTTCTAACAGGGAGCTATTGTATCCCTGCCTCCCGGGGAGAGAAATCCGTGAATGATACCCGTGCTGCAGGGAAAGGCACCGAACAGTGTTTGATGAGCAAGAAGTGAAACTTTGCTGTGATCTGAAAGAAGGGAATGCTTTGTTCCTTGTGCTGATTTAAGATCTTACGGATGAAGATCTGTTCAAGACCCTTACAGGAATCTCTTTTCATTGTCTTTCACCAGGGCTGAGACAGTAGTTGCCAGTGGATAGCAGATCCATTTTTATTCCCTTTTGCAGAGTATCTATCAGCAGTATCATGTGCTCACATTTTATTAAGTAAAGAGATGTTTGGCCCTGGGGCGTTTGCTGGGCTTTCCTGCCTTCTGCTGTGAGTGAAATTCTGCAAAGGAGCCAGTTCAAAGCCTATGTGATTCCCCATGTAGGCTCCCAAGTCCAGACTTTTAAGGATGTTTATGGATATTGGATGCATAGATCCATTCCCAAGGGCTTTCCAGGCACCTGTGCTAACATGTATTGTGATGCTGATTCTTTAATCAGCAATAACAATTAACAAGATCTAATAAGAGTTTTGCACGGGAGGTCCAACAGACCTTTTGCTACAATTTCCAGGCACCAGTGGGTGTATGCGAGGTCATTGCCACTGTGTATATCCATACAGAAGAATATAATGCTTAGGCTTCCTACCAATATGTCTATAAGCAAGTAGAAAATATTCTGCCTGACAGCACAGATACCTCCTTTAAGTCACCCCCCTTGCAATCGTATAACACTTTAGAGATAAAACCATATTCGCAAAAGTAAACCTGAAAGGATAGTTGGAACAAAAATTTTTGAAAGAAGAAGAATAAGACAAAAACCTGTCACTTTCATGAAGAATTTTCCCAGCTCCCTTATGCTGCTGTGAAAGTTTGAGAACCCCCATGGCACTGAAACCACAGCAGCTCTTGTCGCTAATGGTTTTAGATCAGCCAGCAAGCCTCTGGGTGAGGTAGTGTCTGCAGGGAATATTTCAAGATGATAATGATTGGTTTCGTTCCTAAGCAGAGCGCAATTACCTAACGCACAGATAGCTGAAATTTTTCAGCTGCTGTGAGTTATTCAGGATATTTTGCCCCTGTGAGGCTCTACCAGCAATTTTCTGTTGCCTTGTCTTCAGTATTTTCAACTGATCCCTGGTGGGACCTGAATTTTGGGATGAAGGGGAAAAGGTTTTGCAGCTGGGGCATGTTGGGTGTGCAAGGGGAGGAGGGGGGGTGCTGGCTATTTATCCAGTTCTGTGTACATACCTGGGACTGCCTGGGCACGGGATACACAAATTCCATGGTGATTTGGGGATAAAGGATGGAAGCACAAAAAAAAAATAATTGATTTTTGTTTAGATTAACAGACCCCTGACTATGAAGAAAGAAGGAATTCAGACCAGAAACCGAAAAATGTCTAGCAAATCCAAAAAGTGCAAAAAAGTCCATGACAACCTTGAAGACTTTCCCAAGAGCAGCTCCTTTAACCCTGCTGCCCTCTCCAGACACATGTCCTCCATCAGCCACATTTCACCTTTCAGTCACTCCAGCCACATGCTGACTACACCGACACCGATGCATCCTCCATCCAGCCTCTCCTTTGGACCTCATCATCCTTCCAGTATGGTCACTGCCATGGGTTAGCGAGAGACTCCCCTGCTGAATGCTTACAGTCTCAAAATGAGATTTCCTTTATATACTTGCATTTTTGCAGGCGTGTGGTTATGGGTCTGACGTCCCGAATCAAGTGGGAGGGGGAAAAAAAAGAATAAAAAAAAGATAAATAAAAATGTTATTTGAAGGCATAAGAGAGAAAAATAACTAAAAAAAAAAACCCAGAAAAAAACTACAAAAAAGCACAAAAAGGAGAAAAAAAAGAAAAAAAGAGAAAAAAGTTAAAAAAAAGTTTTAAAAAAGTGATGTTTGCCACTTTTTAAAGGAACTCACTATGGCGTCTATGTATTCTTACACACTGAATCTGGATACCATTTGTGAATAAGCCATTCAGAACTTGCATTCCCTATTGGACAGGATCTCTAGTGCTGTGAAAAAATAAAATAAAATAAAATAAAAAACGCTGAACATTGCATATAACTTATATTGTAAGAAATACTGTACATTTGAGGAAGACTTTATTGCATCTGGAGAGCTGTAAAGAAAAAGGCATGAAGGACTCCGAGAGATTTTTTTTTAAAGGAAAAGAAAAAAAAATGAGATAGGAGGACAATTTAAAAACCAGAAACACAAACAATGCAGACCAAGAGGAAACGCGGTCTTACGAACAAATGGACCAACTGCCAGTCATGTCTTCTCCTTTTATTTTATTTTAATTTTGGGGTTTTTTTGTTTTTTTGGTTTTTTTTTTTGGTTTCTTTTTCATTTCTGGGGAGGGGGCTGGCTAGAAAGGTTTTGATGATGCATTAACTAACTAACTAACTAACTAACTAACTAAATAAATAAAACCTGTAGGGAGATCATTCATTTTGGGCCATGGGCCTTTTACATAGGAAGTACCAATGGTGTCAGGCAATCAGTGTTAACATGCGGACATTGCCAACAAGGGGTTTTCAGATAGCCATTCTCCAGGTCTAAACGCATTGTGAACAAGTTCCTGTAATTGTTGTTTGTATGTATAATTCAACGCACCAAAATAAGAAAGATGTAGATTTATTTCATCCTATTATACAGACTGAATGGTTGTACAAATTTATTTACTGCTAGTGATAAGACCTGCTTTTTTTGTTTTGTTTTCATATTTTTCCTCCTTTTTTTTTTTTTTGGAGAATAAACTAGATTAAATTCTGTTGACTTAAAAGTGTTTTGTGCTTTGGGGTGGGAAAGAGAATGTGTTTCTGTCTTTATTATTTTTTTTTAGAATTTGTTTGATGGTATTTATTATGTAGTTACCACGGGTATGGGAATATGTATCTGCGCTCATTCTGACAGCCAACACAATTTTTGCGATGGCTTGATAAAAAAAACCCAGAAACACAGCACAAAGGAACAAACCCCCTCAGAAATAAATGGACTGCATGTTACTGTAACTCCACTGTCCAGTGTGTACTCCCTATCCCTCAAACTGCAGCCCAGCTGCTACCCCACCTGATGTTGGGTTTCCATGTGGGATGAGTCTCTTTTGGTCTCAGTCAACTGTTGCCACCATGGTGGCAAATCTGTGTCCATGACAATCTGGGCAGGGTCCTTATGGTCCTGGCTACTTTTTGGGTTTCGACTCTGCCTTGTTGGGTACTCAGTGGTACAATTTGATGGCCTAAAGTTGAGATCTTGATATGAAATGAAGATGGAGCAAATGCTGTTCCTGTGCTTGAGAGAACAGGTAGAACCTGTTACAAAAGGCTAGGTTTGATGGTAGAGAGAAGGCAATGCTCCAGAATTTAAAGGCCATCAGCCAGCCCCTTCCTTCAAGAGTTTTCTTGGAAATAATACCATTTATATTAACATTATTATTGTTAGTAGCAGTTTGGCTTTTATAAATTTATTTCTAATGATTTAATCCTAAGGAATCAATCCTCCTTTTATACCTCAGTATTTACTCTTCCAGCTTCTTTATGCCATCATAAAGGTTGGACATTTACTTCCCAAATGAAGGTTAAACTTCTGATCACCCCATTCCATTTACTGGTGATTTAAGCATGATGTGATAAGACAGAAGTTGCCAAGGCTGTGAGAAAATGCTCAAAAAAACCCTAAACAAAAAATAACCCCCAAACATAGAAACCTCAACAGGCATGACCTTCAAATGAATTATTACTTTTTTTTTTTAATGCAGAGCGATATAACTGAGTTCTTTCATCCAGAAATATGTGTACTCCTGCCTTTTAGTGCCAAGTGGATGGAAAAATATCACCATGTCTGCTATTTTTAACCCACTTCCTCCTGGGTGATAACTGGAGAGGGGAACAGTGGCATGGTCTAATCTTCTGCAGGATGGCTCACATGAGTAAAGATGTTTCATGTACGAACGACCACTTCAAAACTTTTAGGATGATCATACAGAAATCAAATAGTCATTTGATTTGGGAATGGGGGAGGAGGGGAAGAGAACTGACCTTTATTTGGGCTTTTTCTCCCTTCTTTCAAAATGAACTTAGTTAAACTACGTCTGCCATAAAGGAGGATTTAGCAGATATAAGCGGAACAGGCAGTAACCGTTTTGTAATGTTGTACATTCTTTCCTTTTTACTCTGTTGACAAAAATGTGTAAAAAAAAAAAAGTCAGACCAAATGGCACATATTTAAAATCTTATGTTAATCACCTTTCTTCTTTCTCAATGAATATTTTCAGCATAAAGACTAAATGTTGAAATAAAACAGAGTGAAGAATTACTGAGATGCAAATGGAGATCTTATTGGCTCCTAATTAATCATCTGTGAACTATAAAGCTGTTTTCAATTAGTCTGACAAATCAAAGGAATTAATCATCTTTGCTGATATTAAGCTTGAGAGATTATTATTTTTTAATTCGTGATGCTACAACCTTTTTCTTCTTTCACTCATCAACAGATTGCAGTTGGACTAATATATTGGGTCCAGGACCTCTGCAGTGGTGAAAATTAGAGGTGGATTTGCACTGCAGGATTTTGCACTCATGTATCACAGTGTTTAATTTACTTTAGAAGGAACTGGACTCTCAGTTCTCACTCTAGCCTTTTTTCCTAAAAACCAGAAGCACCTTCTTTCAGTCTCCTTTTAACGTTATTTCATAGGTCTTAGTGGAATTGAGTGAGATGAAGCAGGATTGAGGCCAGTTCAGAAAATGAGCATCCTGAAAAGGAAACAAATGCACTCTGTCTGTATATAGAATATACTCCGGGAAACACATACAGTTTGTCTAGACAGTTCTCCATTAATTATCTTATATTCTTATGCAAGGAATAGGATAAATAAGATCTTTTACATCACATGTCCCCTGATTACTGCCTGATTAGTGGTCTATCGGTTTCCCGATTATGTTTTTTCTTTCTCTTCTCAGAGCAAGTATTCCAGAATTTTAATGCCTTGAAGGGTTTTCCTTGTTTGTTTGACTTTGTTACGTTCTGTTTCTTGTTTTCTTGGGCTTTTTATTTCTTTCCCTCTCTTTAACACGTGGGAAGAAGCTGATTTACAGAAAAGGCCAAGAGCTATTTCTCTTGGGTGAATGTTATGTGAATAGTGGCTCTGCCTTTCTTAATTTCTGAAATTGCAGGAAAGAGCTGATGGTAGGCAGATTGGAGTAGGAAAGCCTTCTGAGTCATGGCTCTGCTTTGGTAATCTATATTGTGTAGAAAACACCATGGAAGTCATCATTGGGGTCAAACATTGTGGTCTTCGTGCAAGCATAATGCCTTCTGGGGATTTCAGTAAGTAATAGCTGCCATGCTGATGTGACAATAGTAACTATATTTTACTCATGTCCCAAGCAATATTCCATTGACATTAGCGGAAAGAATTCTAAAGAGTAATGCAATAAGACCTGAATCAAGACCTCCTAAGTATTACTCTCAGTGTTATCACCCTGATTCATCTGCCTTAGTTAACTTTAATGCTGCATTGGTCCTGTGTCAATATGCATGTGCACACACAGACGTACACACAATATTGAAGGTACATTTTTAAGAATACCAAGCTTATCACTTCAAGGTAGAAGAAATGAGAGATGCTGTAATTAACACCACCTGAAAGACCTTTATTTTTTTTGTATGTGTTTGAATTATGAGTTGTCTTAGGATACCTGCATTTAGGCTAAGATTAACAGTGTGTTTTTGAAGTTATTTCCCTGTAATCCCACTTTAGGGTGATGAGATTTTACTTTGGTTCATGCAATGTGGTTTTCTTGGACCCTCACCTAATGTGCTACTACACAATCAGGCCAGACTAAAACTGCTCTGAAGAAACCATCAAAATACAGTCTTTGGTTCCTCAGCACAGATTTTTTTCCCCTCTAGAGTCACTCCTGTTGCTAATACACACATTGCCATAAACCACGTATTTTCATACTCTTTCTTGGTTACCAAGACTCCTGATTCATTCAGGACTAGTTGTAGTCTGAGGAAGAATCTGCATGGTTGATGAAGGGACTAGAGGGAACCTCTTTTTTTGAGCATTTGGGAGGTGTTTGGAATGAGATCAGAAGATGTTTTTATGAAAAAAACCTGTACACTACGCCTTAACAAATATGTCTATTCCTACTTCTTTCATGGAGCTTCCATATGGTATGGAAAACTTAACCCAGTCTTGTCATGTTGGGACAGCCACATCGTGTGATCCTTCCTTTCAGGGATGCCTAATTTCACAGGTTGAGTTCTGCTTTGTTGAAATGTTCAATGTTCTTGGTGGTATCTGAAGCCAAGAGACTTTGTGCTGCATATCTTTAAAAATATAGGGTTTATCTCAAACTGAAATGCAAATCCAGGGCTTCATTTCTCCCATCTCCTTCCAACCCCAAATCTGGAGAACAGATAATAACTCCTTCTCTCCTCAAAGACGTGTTGTGAAGAGAAATCTGTCACTTATGAAGTGCTTGGATGCAGGATGGTGAGCGCCACGGAAACCCCATCTACTTCAGCAGATCAGCAGGAAAGAAAGTGTGAGGAGTGTGTCGAATACAAGTCTACTGCTCATGAAAGCTGATGTCCTTTCTGTGCCCTGGAGGAATCAAAAGAAAAAAAATGGATGTGATTGTCATGTTTAGAAGGAACAATGGAGGTGGACAGAGAGTGAATAATTAAATCTGGTGTTTCCTAACATTTCAATGGTTCATTTGTTATTCTTCACATTATTTTTTAAAGCATTCTTAGGTTGCGTTCTTCTGTAAAAATATACGTGTACAGGTATAAATGGGTTCTTATGGGTGGTACGGACATGTGTGTTGTTACCAAAGGAAATTTGGTGTATGTCCTGTCTATGAGTATGTCTAGACCCGGAGAACAGGAGAGCATCTGTCTGTCTTTACTGGTTATGTGAAGTTCTGTGTGCATGACTAAGCTACAGCTCTACAGAACGAAGGCACAACACAAATGGATAGCAAATTTATAGCTGTTTCACACAATTCCCTGAGGCTACGCAGGCTCCCGTGTGGATGTTGGATCGCTCTATCTTAGAATGATATTTCCCTTGTTTTAAGTTTAAATTAAGGCTTTGACCTGAAGCTCAACTCATTTTTTTTTCTCTCAAGGTACAAAACACCTGGTTATTTAACCTGTCCTTTTACATTTCCACTCTGGGTTACTGTCGACTCTAGAGGCACTGAAATCATTCATGAGAATCTGTCCTCTGGGAAGACAGAAGTGACTGAAATGTTCAGGGAAAGCTTGTTTGTGAGCCTCACAGGCTGGTGTTCTTGCTAATATGGATAATTAGCTGACCTTCTACATGTGTATTTAGGCTTAGCCCATGAACCTTTTTAGTTCCCAATTAATAATATATTGCAATATTATAGTGCAATCATTTACTTAATTTCTGTCTTAGAACTACATTAATCTTCTTACACTACTTGACTGGATAACTCTTCCTCGCTAAGCCACAAGTTACCCAGTGTGTAAGTTGTTATGGTCTCATGTGCAGGGAGCAATGCTGTCTGCTGTTGCTTTATTCCAGGTCAGGATCCAAATCTTCAGGTCTAATTCTCCTTTTAGTTACATTCTTCACTAATATTCACCACTCATAGAAGAGCATCATCTCTCATCTGAGGCCACTATGAAGAATTAAGAAGTCAGGAGAAAGCAATACAAACTAATGTAAATGCAGGGGTGGTGTTGGCAACCGTTGGCTTCATGAAACTCTTGTTTTCTTCCCTCATGTGCCAAGACTGCCCATGGTCAGATAGACCAGAGGAGCTGTCTTTGCAAGAGGTGAAGTTGTCTCACTTGCAAAGCCTCAAGCTAGTTGCAGGTCATCCCTTTCCTGCATGCATGCAGAAATGATGGCTGATGAATTTACTTCCTGTGGAGTTGCACTGGAGCAGATTTATAGTTTGTGTGATAAATTTTAAACTATATTTAGGGACTCTGAGGAAACAGTAATGAATAGGCACAGGTCCTGAACTGTGATTCTTGAACGCAGCTGCTTCATGATAGATTTTTTAAAAAAGGACCAGTATGGGACAGGAAGTGGAGTGGAATATAAAATGATGCTGGTGCCTGCAGAAAGGAGGATCCTCAAGCAGGAATTGAACAGGACCCATGGGAAAGCCAAAAATGAGAAAGGAGGGACTGAACCTATGATGGATGTCTGAACAGTCACCCAAGGTCTTTCCATTAATAGCAGGCAGGATGTTTTCCTTTATTAAAACTTGATTAAGTTTGTCAGACACTGATAACCTTTCTATAAGAATGCTCATATTGTGTGTCCTGTGTATGTATGTACATAATAGGGATATAATTATCTATTAATTTCCGTAGGGTGACATTTCTATAAAATCCTGTACATCACAAAGGAGTTATGTTTGCATATGGATCTGTCAACCTTGTTTGTATTTAGTAGACCTCTTCCAAAAGGGTCATGGGAGAGGAAGGTGAAAGCCTGTGAATTTGATTACTTATATCTATCCCTCTTGTGTATGCATGGGTCTTTCATGGACGTCACACAGGAATGGCTGTTATGTGTGCTCTAAGAGTTTCTTTTTGCATCATGGGATAAAAAATCTGGGTGCAGACTCTGGTAAGGACATGTCTCCCTGTCACCTCATTGGCAAATTGAGTTGAACTCCTATCTCACAAATCCCAAGCATCACATTCACCATCTCTGCTCTGAGTCACTGTTTCAAGGTGTCTCTCCTCTTCACTCTTGCCCTTAGAGTTGACAACATCCAGGTCTTTCTTGGCTTCTGGCTTTAGCAGCATCTCACATTTCACTTGCCTGTGATGCAAAGGAAATCTGCTCAAACAGTTCGTGACCTGTCTGAGTAGTAGTAGTTCATCTCTGCAAGGTTTTCTTTTTAGGAGGAATTAATCTGGGAGGTAGATAGCAAGCAACAAGTGTTCCAAGCCTTTGTATCTGGTACCAAGCCTTCATATGTGGTATATCTTCCTGCCTCCTGTCTTCTTGAACACCTCAGACTTGCAAGCACGTAACTGCTTGCTTTTCTTGAGTAGAATGGATCAGCATAGAGTGTGTTGACGGCTCAGACATGATTTATGATGTTTGGAGAGATGAGGAAATCCTGTGCTTTCACTGTATTTTCTTTCCTTTCCCTCTAGTTTACTTGATCCCCATCTGACACGATGTCATGTGCCTTTGCTGTATATGTAGAATAAATAACCCTTTAACTCAAATTTGCCTTCAAATTTTGAGGACCAGTTCTCCTTCCCAGTGTTGCTAAAATAAATCACCAGATCTCATTCTCTGCTCAGTCCTAGGAATTACTGGATTTCTTCTACTAAGTTCTTCCTTCAGGCCACAAGATACTATTTTTTTCTCTCTTTTCCACCATAAGTCTCTTTCTGGGTTAGGAACATGAACCATCTTTCCTATCAGGCAATGGGAAATCTGTAGTCAACAAGAATCCAGTGGCATGGAAGGGAAAAGATCTATCGTGCCTACAGAAGTCTATTGATTTTGTTAATGAGTTTGGGCTAAGACCAATCCAGATAAACATATTCTTGGATAATCACAAATATTTCTAGATGTTTTTAGAGAATTCTGCTACATATTTTAAATGTTGTCTTTGACCATTTTTGAGCTTGGTGATTGATTATGGCTTAGGACCTTGGGTGGACAGCATTACCTAAATAGAGTATGTGCCCTTTCCACAGCTCCTCGGTACAGAGACACTTGTGTCCAGGCTAGGTGCAGTAATGGACCAGGAGCAGTAATACGCATGATAGACACACATGCCTGCACCAGCTCTAGCACATCTCAGCATAGCAGAATATGTGTCAGATAGATAGATGAGCATCCACAAATATAAGTAATCAGACTGTTTCGCAAATATTTAATTTGCACTTCTTTTGTGAAACCACAGCCAGGCTTTTCCTACGTATAAAAATACACGATCTCATTTCAAATACCCCAGCACTCAAGTATCTGCTCCTTCATTTCTGAGTCCATTCGCCTGGCTTAAGTGGTCCATTCTTATGGCTTTCCTATGGCCTTTAACCTTTACCCAGGAAATGATTTGCTGATACTGCTATTTATGTTCAGGGAGGCAGAGGCAGATTGCAGCAGTAACTGCAGCTGGATGGATTCATTTGATTTGGAAATATGAATCAACTTAGATCCCCATCTTCTGGAATATATTGCTTCTGAAGATCTTCTCCTTTCCCTTGAGGTCCATCTCCAGAGACACTGGTGCTGATGGAAAACCTTCTGCCTCATTTGTCAGCTTTGGATCAGCCCTGAGCGAGGATTGGATGTTGGATTTCCTGGGCTGTCAGCTGTTCTTGGTCCTCAAAGGAACAAACAACCTGTCAGAGGTGATCAATAAATGCCATTGCCTGCCCTGGAGTGTGAGACTTTTCAAAAAGAAACTCCCAGGAGGAGATTCAAGTCTAGGATGTAATCTTGACCACACTCAGTTGATATTCAGTGAGGGAGGCTATGAAGGTGGTGGTATTCCTCCCAAATATTTGCAGCACATGAAAAAATAAGTGGAAAGGAGGTGGCTTGATCCTACTCTGGCACCACTTTTTATATCAGTATCTTGGTACATTTATACCTCCTTTATACCTGAGGTGGGAGGGGTTAAGGCTTGCTTATATTGGACTGGGATCAACGTATTGGCTGAGTCCTTTGCATTTTTAGAATGTCAGGAAAAGTTCATCTCCACTCTCAAGTCCATAACTACAACACATTTTGGTGGCTTTAAAGCTGTGAAGCTAAGAAGAAATCATGTCCTGGACTATACCCACCAGCCGGGCTGTGTGAAATAGGAACAACATTTGTGTTCAAACTCTCTTTAAACTGAACATCCAGGGAAATTATTCCTGTTTCTGAAAGATGACACATTTCTGGGTCCTCCGATCTCTGAAACCTGCGCCAGTGTCTATGGCAGTAGGCCAGTGACTCACTGTGGACAGTAAAAATAACAGTTCTCCCCCTTAAGTCTCTTACAACAGGCTTCTGATTGTGTTTGCTATGCTACCTGGCTCATTTTGTATGTTACTCTCTCTCCTCATGCTTGGAATCAGGTCGTGGAGAGGAGTGTGCTGGCCTCTTCTCCCAAGTGACAGGGGACAGGACGAGAGGGAATGGCCTCAAGCTCTGCCAGGGGATATTTAGGCTTGAGATAAGGAAAAAATTCTTCACGGAGAGGGTGGTTAGGCATTGGAACGGTCTGCCCAGGGAGGTGGTTGAGTCACTGTCCCTGGAGGTGTTTAAGGTTAGGGTGGACGAGGTACTTAGGGGCATGATTTGGGGATTGGTGGGAATGGTTGGACTCGACGATCCAGTGGGTCTCTTCCAACCTGGTTATTCTGTGATTCTGTGACTAGACTAAATATCCAGCTGAAGAAATGCCCTGTTCAAGTATCTCTAGTCAAATATCATGTGTCATTAGGCTTGAGTTTCTTCCCAGACAACTTTGGACCCTACAGAGAAGAAGTTTACTTACAGGTAGTTGTCTGGCCTCTCTCAACAGTAAGTGGAGAGAAAGAGGCACTTCCAAGGTTTGAATCTTATATGTATTTTGGACAATCATTTTGGGATGAGGTCAACCACATCCTGGAGTTGCCCAGTTCTTTTTACTGAGTAGCTTTACTGAAGATATGGGCTTTGCCAGTAGCTGGAAGTAGGAGAGTCACATCCCACCCCAGACAGCAGCGCAAAATCTGCAAGAATTTTCTTCATGCAGGGCAAGGGTGACTTTTCTGGCCTTCAGCCTTTGCACAGAAGATTTTCTGGTTAATTTGAAAGTGGTTTAGTATTACTTGATAGCAAAGAGTTTTCCAAGGAATACAGCAGGTAGAGTAGGAAGGAGACTTATATCACTCTTCACCTAAAAACCTCTTCTAAATTGGCATCCCACCAAAGTCCCCAGTGTCCAAACCTTTTCAGATCTGGGCATCCTTGTTTTTGTCAGCACTGTCAATGCTGAATCTCCCTTAACTTTATTATGATCAATTAGCTGACATGAATCGGGTTTTCTTTTCTTTTGGTATTAGACGTGGTATCAAAAGGGTTTCTGGCAGCAGCAGAAATAATTATAGACACAAATTATTTTATATTTATCTTATCTAACATCTAGGCATGTAATTGGAGGGCACCCAGACACAGCAATGATGTTAAAGGAACTTGAAGTGCCATTGTATGAGTAAATAAACAAACACATAAATACTTTGATCCTTGGCTACATAGAATTAATGCTTCACACATCTTAAGGGGGTGTTATTTCACAGTTGAAGCACCACTGAAGTGCTAAAATCAAGTCAGGATTCCTGAGTCCTGTTTTAACTCATGGATTTAAGTAGTCACAATCTTACGGTCATGCAGACACAGATTTAAGAAGTGGCCTTTATTATATAATTTTTTTTTTGACCACATTAGCTTTTAAGACTTTATCTGGCATGGTGGAAGGGAGGTTTAGGCTCCAACACCTATTTCTGTAAATTGTTAGGTTCTCATCTTTTTGTACATCTACAAAATGAGGCTAATTAGCCTCATGTCATTAAACATTGTGAAACCATTTGAGATGCAGGGTATTGTATCTCCTTCATTGTGCAAAAATAAAAATACACTTCTGAGTGTGATGTTAAAAGCTTTGGAACTAAAAGAACAGAATAAAGAGGCCACTGTAACAGTGCAGACCCCGTCCGACTCCAATTAGTGACCTCAGAAATGTCAACCATCCTTTTACAACACACCTACTTAACATGATAGTACTTTGCAATGGCGGGAACTAGGTTATGCTCTGAGAAATACTGTTTTCTGATGATAAAGTCTTGACAGAGCTTCTAAATCTGCAAGCATGGCAACACACAAACCATGGCTGAGCAAAAAGTAGTGGGTTGTTTCAGTTGTTGATCTTAAAATGTTAGTAATCTCTAATCTAATAACACAAAACATACTTTTGGCTACTAATGATGGTGTTAGATTATGGCACTACATTGGTTTTGTCTCATGGGATCTAAGTTCCTGATGGAAGGAAAAAGTTTATAGTCCATCAGAAGTTGGGTATTTTTTTAAAGTTACTTTTACTGAAAAATAGGATGTGAAAGGGATGGAGACTAATTTCAGAAATTAAGTTTGAAGCT
The DNA here is from genome assembly GCA_033459285.1 of Clamator glandarius. Lineage (NCBI taxonomy): Eukaryota > Metazoa > Chordata > Aves > Cuculiformes > Cuculidae > Clamator > Clamator glandarius. The sequence goes on from JAUNZM010000026.1 coordinate 27,736, forward strand.
GACCGAAAAAACTGTGGGGAAATTAATCCCCAAATGTATAATTTTAACATTTTCAAAATGTTTCTATTTGCTTTCATGTTTCCAAAGCAAAATGGTTTGAGTTTTCATTTTGAAAAGGCACGCTTCATAAAAACCTAACTGACCTTAAAAAAACTCCAAACAAACAAGAAAAAAATTAATAAGGCTAATTAACATAAAAGTTAGAGGTCAAGTTGAACAAAGTATTTTGTCTTGACCCATAATTCACTGAAAAAAAATTCAACACAAAATTATAAATGAATGCTAGCTCTCCTTAATTTTTTATTCACTTTCTGAATGGAACCCTTCCTCACCTTCTAGCAAAGGGTAAGTTTTTTTTTTTCTCAGATCATTCTTGGGCTTAATCTGCTCTATTTGTGACCAATAATCAAGTTAGACCAAGACTTACTGACTTCAGAAATCATAGAATAGTTTGGGTTGGAAGGGACCTTAAAGATCATCTAGTTCCAACCCCCCTGCCATGGGCAGAGACATCCCACTAGATCAGGATGCCCAAGGCCCCATCCAACATGACCTTGAACACTTCCACAACTTCCCTAGGCAACCTGTTCCAGTGTCTCACTCATCTCATATTGAAGAAATTCCTTCTTACATTAAGCCTAAATCTGCCCCTCTCTAGTTTATACCCATTCCCCCTTGTCCTATCACCGCAAACCTTTAGGAATAGTCTCTTCTCAGCTTTCTTGTAGGCTCCTTTCAGGTACTGGAAGGTGACTATAAGATCTCCTCAGAGTCTTCTCCAAGCTGAACAAGGCCAACTCTCTCAGCCTATCCTCATATGGAAGGTGCTCCAGCTCTCTGATCATCTTTGCAGCCCTCCTCTGGACCCGTTCCATCAGTTCCATATCCTTTTTATGTTGAGGATTCCAGAACTGGACACAATACTCCAGGTGAGGTCTCAGAAGAGTGGAATAGAGGGACAGAATCAGCTCCTTTGACCCACTGGCCACACGTCTTTTGATGCAGCCCAGGATACGGATGTCGTTCTGGGTTGCGAGCATGCACTTCTGGCTCATGTTGAGCTTCTCATTGACCGGCACCCCCAAGTCTTTCTCTGCAGGGCAGCTCTCAATCCCCCACCATGTACTGAAATGGGGGATTGCCCTGACCCAGATACAGGACCTTGCACTTGGCCTTGTTGAACCTCATGAGGATCCCAGAGGCCCACTTCTCCAGACTGTCCAGGTCCTTCTGGATGACATCCTCACCTTCAGATGTGGCACCTGCACCACTCAGCTTGGTGTCATCTGCAAACTTGCTGAGAGTGCTCTCAGTCTCGCTGTCAATATAATTGATGAAGACATTAAACAACATCGGTCCCAGTACGGACTCCTGAGGGACACCACTAGCCATGGATCTCCATCTGGACTTTGAGCCATTGACCACTACTCTTTGAATATGACTATCCAACCAACTTCTTATCCACCATATCATCCACCTGTCAAATCTATATCCATCCAATTTAGAGAGAAGGATGTTGTGGAGGACAGTGTCAAAGGTGTTACTGAAGTACAGATAGATCACATCCGTCGGTTTACCCGTGTCCGCTGCTGCAGTTACCCCATCATAGAAAGTCACTAAGTTGGTCATACAGGATTTGCCCCAGGAGAAGCTGTGCTGGCTGTCATTAATCACCTCCATGTCCTCCATGTGCTTTAGCACAGCTTCTAGGAGGATCTGTCCCATGATCTTCCAAGGCACAGAGGTGCTCCATGACGAACGAAGGGGCAGTGTTTCACCATTGCCTTTCCAAGAGAGTTTCTGATATAAAAACAGAGGGACACCAGAGACAGCACTAGGCTTTATGCAGTGCAGGGAATCAGTCTAAAATGGTTCCAGAAGGCTCATCCTGAAGGACAGATGTCTTGGCAGGTTCCTGGATTTGGCACTGTTTCGTTTGGTGGGTCAGATTTTTGGAAAGCTGCTAAGACGTGACAATGCATTGGCTTCTTCTGAGGTATGGGTTACTGGCAGGAAAAGAGAAGTAGGCCTAGAGGAGCCAAAGTTTTGTATTTTCACAAGTCCTTCAGCTGCTCCCCTATAATCCGGCAGCGTAGGGGTGTAAATCCCAATCTAATGACATAGTTATGTTTGATCTACTACTAATAATAGCTCCACACACTTGACATGGGACATAACTCACTGACATTTGTAAGGCCATCTGGATCTTGCAAGTAAGATACAGTATGAATCAAACATGCTGCAATAAAGACAGTGCTGACTTTGCTATTTATTTTAATTCTTGCTAACAGGGGCCTTGTCAGACTAGAACTGGGGGTTCCTTCCATGAGAACACACATGGGAGCCCATAAAAATAATTTTCTTCTGTTACCTTTCATCTCCCATTTCTAGCGACAGTAGCACAAAAAAAAAAAAAGAAAAAGAAAAAAGTCCCTGTGGAAAATACAGAGGCTGTGCCCAGTGTTTAATTTAAGGGGGAATCAAACCCATTGGGTCAAGAGAAATGGTTAACTGCAGCAGAGCTCAGTTACCTCTGTGTGACCTTCCTTGCAAATGGGGAAGGGAGTCTCTTGCAGTGCTACAGATATTGGATGACTCCACTAGCGTTGTTGAAAGACAGGGGTGATAAATAGTATTAGAGCAACGTTTCTCTCCTCCTTCAGGCATAATCTGAGAATCTCAGGTATAATGCCTTGGGAGAGTGATTCATGAGGTACCACTCATACTGGCTTCCTCCAAGGGAGAAAGCTGACACTTCCAGGACACTGACCTCGAGCCTGTATGCATTTTAAATGTTTCAGCACCCTCAGGAAAACCACAATTAGATGTTGCCTCCCTGTATTTAACACGCAGAGATCAGTAAAACACACAGCTGGGGAACGAATTTTTGAAAAACAAATGTCAGAGAGAAAAAAAATGAAAGAAAAGAAGGGTTTTTATTTCTTTAAAACAAATAATATCTCTGACATGACTTGGTTGAACTTGAGCTTGTTTGGAAGTGAGCTGAATATCTTTTTACACCTCCCCACACAATCACCTTGCAGAAAAACAACACCTTAGCCAAAAAAGAAAAGCAACATACCCTGGTAAACCCACACAGATCGTGCACTTTGTAGAGGAAAATCTGCCTTCGTTATACAACTGTGCCTGGCCAGGCTGGGCCTTGCACCCGCTCCTCATGCCTTTCCCTCCCATGCAGCACACGAGCTCTAGACATTGGCAGCTGAGTGTAGGCAGGATCTCAGATATCATGGCAATATAAATAAATAGAAAACGATGAGATAAAATACACAGGCAGATGGAGGGGCTGATAGCAAGATAGGCTGATGGGAAGATAGGCTGATAGGGTGGTCAGATTGACTGCACTTCAGCACATGCATAAACACGTGGGTTGTGCCCCTTACCCTAGGGGCAAAATATCCAGCATCCGATATGACACACACACAGAGCCGTTTAGCCAGAAGTACTCCAAAGCCTGCAGTAAGAGTAAACTTTCTCTTGGCATACATTCCTAAGTGGGACAGGTATAATTTGACTTCAAAATTTCGAGAAAAATTTTAACAAATACTCCAACGCCACCCCCACCCATCAACATCGTGTAGGCAAATAGGCTGATACTGAGCCGAGAAGTGCTTCTGTTAGCAGAAATGTCCAAATTGCCATGAAAGTAGTGATTTTTTTATTACATTTCCAAACTTTCTGCTTCAAGGATCGCTAAGGAAAATATGAGGGTCATCGACTTTTTCTGGACACTTGACCAGTTTTCTGTATGTGCACATTACTGTAGATCCATACAAGATGAGTACTAACCCTGGATTTCCTCCTGCAGACATCATCCTGCCTGTGAGCCCCTTCCCTAGTGTGATGGCCACAAAAACCTACTCCAGTTATGGTCTGGTGTGATATAGAGTCTGTTGCTAGCTGGAAATTTTTGTCAGAGCACTGGTGATGATTTGGAACAGTTTCTTTTCTACTGCTTACTTACTAAATCCAGCTTTTGGTAACAAACCATTATAATTTTGTACTGTGCAGTGTGGAGGATAGTGTATATATTCTAATAAATGGTACATTTTTATTAGAGATGAAAAAGCTGGTTGAATTCACTGCAGAAATTTGTGACCAAAATATATAAGGGAAGTGTTTAAAAATGCTGGCATGAAGATATTTTTAGTGTATAATGTTTCCTTTATGGAAGTAACAATTTGATTTGACTTTCTTGAACTGAAGCTTTTTGCATTTTTCATTTACAAATGACATTTTCTGTGAAGGATTGACCTAATTTAGGAAATAAAAAAAGATAAGAAAGAAAGAAAATTTCTAAATGACTTCCAATGATACTCAGCATTTCATTTTCAGATGAAGAAAATGTTTTGGGCTGACTCAAACAATTTCTTTTTTGTTTTTTTTTCATTAAAACCAAATGAAAGTCTTCAAACTTCCCATTTTGCTTTGCTTTGACTCTTGTCATTTTTTTTCCTTCATGCTTATTATGCTTGGCCAAGCTGCTGGAAAATGCAGTAATTCACTGGAGTGAATCACCACTGGTGACCTCTTTGAAAATACTTTTGGTGATGCACCTCAAACATCTCCAATCTTTCATGTCTTTCCTCAGGTCTGAGCATTTGGTAATTAAGCATTGCCACATAGTGTTGAGGGAAAAAGCTATTACCATGAAATGAATGCAGTATTTTATGTGACCTGGCTGGGTATATAGAATCATGGAATCGTTAAGGTTGGAAGAGACCTCTAAGATCATCAAGTCCAACCATCAATGTAATACCAACATGTCTACTAAACCATGCCCTGAAGAGCCACATCTACACGTTTTTTGAACACCTCAAGAGATGGTGGCTCCACCACTTCCCTGAGCCACCAGAACCATTAGTTTTCAAGTAAAGACAAAACCTGAGATTCTTGGAGTGTTTCCTTCTCAAACTACGGCAGGCAGTTTTGTGTCACTGCTGGGAGATACCTGTCCATGCAAAGTGGTCAAGAATGCAGCCACTGCAACAACTAGGTAAATTTGACTAGTAAATAATGTTTTTTCTATGAATAAATGACATGTTTCAAGCCCCAGTGTTGCCTTGCCTGGAGCATTTCATAAAGTGTAATCAGGCACTGCTGCAAAAAAAAAAAAAAAGAAGTCTGAACTTTCTGTGGATGAGCAATGCAAACAAAACCACAGCTTTGCCTTCCCCACCCTTGCACCAAAACTATGTTGAGGTTTTGGAAAGTATATTCATATTTTCATTTTCACTCCTCCAAGGTAGGACAAGAGGCAGGATGTGCTGAAATACCGCAAAAGGCCGTCTGGTCTGGGTTGGTTTCCAGCACGCTTCTGCAGAGCTCAGGATGGCTCTTGTTTTCGAGTGGGTTTGGAGGTGGGGCTTTTCCCATGAGCTGAAACCTTCACCTAGCTTTGCCATCCTAAGTGTGAAGATCAAATCTTTGTTGTGGGTGACTGGGAATGATCCTGGCTTACAGATGTAAAGAGGGAGAAATAAAAACTTCACTCTAAACTAATTTTACAGTTGAGCCCCATGGCTTGTTATGTCCCTGTTGAGGCTAAAGTGAGCTGCAAAATTTTCTATTCTCATTGAAATCACTGTAAATTTTACCCCTACCTTGAAACAACAGATGTAGACCAGCAAATAGGGACTGGTAGCGTAGGAGTCAGGGCAAATAAAGCAAGATTATTTAATAGGAGAATTGCAGTCTTTTATTTGCATTGTTTCTTTTCTCCAGCTCCAAGCTTTGCATAAAGCTGTCTTTGTTAAAACGTCATGTTGGGCTGGTGTATTGGATTGACAAAAAGGCATTTATGCAGGAATGTAATGCAGCAGAGAAACAAGGTATAGTTACTTTAAATGAAAATCATGGATAAGCAGCCTCCTGAGACCCTCAAAGTTTAAACAAGTTACAAGAAATATTTCTTAGGTGAATTTGGAAAGGGTGCTCTGTGATGCAGAAGAATGGCCATGAGTCCTCTGTGTTCACATCGTCTTGGGTATTGTAAGGAGCTTTCTTGTGAAACTGTTTGCCAAACAAGAAGTCCTAAATTGAAATGTGTTGACAGAAAAAATATTACTACTTATTTATAATTTAAATGTGTCTTGAGGCAGGTTATGAGATGATGCTGTAAGTCATAATCTACCCTCCTTCCTCCCTGTGCCCTGGCTCTCCTTCCAGCCAGGGCATTCGGTGTTCCAAGTGCTGATGCTGGGCACGATCCCTTCACCCTGTGTTTCAGAGGGTGCAGGGGTGCTGGGAATTTGGCCGGATCAGGCCCTTCACCTCATGCAATCCTATGACCCTGAGGGAGCCCACACACAGATTTGTTCTGTAACATAACAAACAACTTCGTTTTACTTAAAGGGAGGGAGATCAGCACTTTGAACAAGTGATGCATTAAATCAGGGCTGCCAACTGCACCTTGATGTGAGTGCTTTATGCCAAGATCTGTCTATCTATCTATCTATCTTATCTTTTCTATTCCCAGCTCTTCCCGCTCATCTATATATCCATCTCTTTCACTCTCCCTCTGTACATATCTTCCTTATTTCAAACTCTTTCTGTCTATCTGTCTGTTGATCTATCTACTTATTTTGATGGCTGTCATCAGAATAGCATCTATTATGGTGTTTTAACTGTGCTGGCAAAGGACACATTGCAATTCCCCTGACAAAATTACAGTTGCGTGGAAATCAAGCCCCAGTTTAGCTTGACTAAATCAAGTGAAAATAGCAGTTGAATGATATGTTTTATTGTCAAGTGGTCAGAGCCTGGAGCTGGGGTTTAGGGGCTATAGGATCTAGTCTGTGATCTGCTGTGGGATTGCCTCCTTGCAATCTCTCTCCTGCCTTCATAAAGCTTTTTTTTTTTTATTTATTTTTTTTATTTCTACACTCCTCAGATCTGTTCTGGCCATCATAAATGGGTTTCTGTTTTTGACTTCAAAACTGACCTGTGGTCTTCGTGGCACATGTAGATGCGGCACTTAGGGACATAGTTTAGTGGGACTTTGAAGTATTACGTTTATGGTTGGACTCAGCAATCTTAAAGGTCTTTTCCAACCTGAAGGATTCTATGTTTCTGTGATGTTAAAGTGTTACTGAAAGGAAATACATATTGTTTTCCCCATACACTGTCCTCAGATGTGAGAGGCATTGTCCATCTCTCTCCAATGGCATCTGATGGGGGAGCTGTGATTTTGCCTCAGTGCAGGTAGTTAGTTGTACTCTTCTCTTAAGTTATCAAATTTTAAGTTTTTTGGGGTTTTTTCTGTTTCTTCTTTCATCTGAAAGAAATGAAACTGACCCTTTCTCTTCTCTCTCTGTTGTCCCCGTGTTTTACTCTCTGTACATGGTAAAACACATGCTTAACTTACTTGGATTTTATTCACATGTATTAACTTCTGCAGCCCGCAGGGAACAATGAAAACACATCTTAGTAAGGAAATAACAGTAGCTGCACGTTGGCTGGTAAAGGCAAAGGAAAAGTTTCAATGTACACAAGGAAATCGAACCTCTGATTTGCATAAAAGTAGACTGCGCTAATTTGTTAAGTGAATAGATAGATGAGAAACAAAAACATGCCTCAAAGCATGTAGGCATTGTTACTGCAGAAACCAGTACCCAAAATGGGACAGATCCAAAAGGGAAGCCAACAGAACCCCCTGGCTGCTCCTGGATTTGGTCTTGATCAAAGGGTGAATAAAAAGCAAATATTCATCTGTTCCATGAAACCACAGCCCTCACATTTGAAAAGCAGCAGGGAGCCACCTGGCACTAAAGGATACTCCACAAGAGATGGTATATCCAGAGGCACGTGCAGGATTACCTCAGAAACTTGGGATTATTTTTTTTCAGGGTTCACCATCTGTATCAGCATTTCCAGAGTCTGGCAGAGAAGTTTTGATGGAGAAACACAAAGTGAGGCAGATGGGAACACGATTTCCTCTCCTTTCCCAGCGAAGTGCTTGCCACTCTTGCAGACAAAACTTAAATTTCCCAAGGGAAATGAAATTAATGGAAGCATTTGGGACTTTTCCTCTTTGTTATCTATGAAAGAGACAGTCTTTAGGTCTGTACTTAAGAAACGTGATCACCTCCAGCAGCAAAGAGAGAGAGAGACTTAATATTGGCCATCACATAAATTTACATACACCTATGATATATATGTGTGTGTGTGTGTGTGTGTATAAATCCTGTTGAGTAGGTTTCCCATGTTGGATAAATACCTGGGATCCTCAGGATCAGAGAGTTTGATAAAATACATTTTGCTAAGAGTTTGTTATTTTCTCCACCAATTTGATTTATTTAACTAACAATAAGGAATGATCTCGGTGCAAGAACAAAAATAATCACTTCTCAATGCGAAAAAGCTCTAAAATAATAAATGCCGAGAGCTCACCGAGATGAAAAGACCTGAGGTGGTTGCTCTGGAGGAAGGGAAGCTGCTTTATGGAAGTGCAATAATATTTTCCTTGCCTTAAGTCTATGAAGGCTTTTCTGTTCAAGCTTCCCCCTGGAGCTTTAGCAGGATATGACCGTGTTATTACACCTTTGATAGAGCACAGCCAGGAGATAGCCACACTAGCAGGTGTGTTAGGGGTTGCAGTGAAACTTTACAGTCAGGGCTTGTTTTCCATTTGATTGTGTCTTTAAACAGCACACCTAGGTGGCAAGAGACCGAAGCAAACTGCTCCCCATAGATGAGGTCCTGGGCAGCTCAGCAACACTGCAACATTTCCAGCCAGAGGTTATGCGAGTCCCACAGTTGCTGAGCTGGGTAGCTCTGAGGGCAATTGCCTCTGCTGCCTGCGTTTGGCTGGCTTCTGGCTGATGCCGCTTAATGGGGAGTTATTGGTCATGATCATTGCAGTGTTACAGAAAGGTGTCTGACCACTTCCAGACAGGGGTGATACTGGGACCCCTACACTACAGAATGGAAGTATATACAACATTTTTCTGGGAAAAGTAGAATATGTGGTAAATAATGTAGGCAGGAACTTCAGAGGGGAGGAAATCAATGCCTTTTTCTTACACCGAGGTCTCTGAAAACAGATTCAGCTATATTCTTTATAGGCTGATATTTTTCCATAGTTCTTAAAACCTCCTTTTCCTGTGATTAGAAATAATTAGAAATGGCTCTCACCATTAGAAATAATTTCTCTTGTCTTCTCTTCTGTCTCCAAGGAAAAACACCACACATCATAGTATCCCTAAACCACCAATTATTTATTAGTTACATGGCAAGCCCAGGAGATCAGACATTGCCCCTCAGGCAAACAGCTGTTACCCATTATGGAAAATAACAATTTGAATTTTGGATAACTGAAAGGGGAGTATCATGTGTGAGGCACTAATTTGTCAGAGAACTACCAACCGTTTTATAGCTGGGAATGGATGCGAAGGTATCTCCTTTGCTGGCAAACCACAAGGGAAAACATGCATCTATCAAAGGAATTCATGAACCTAGGTACAACACTGGGGTTGCTGCTTCTCCACTGGGCATTGACAGCCCTCTGGCCTTCTATTGTATGGGATATCCAACGAGGAAAAATGAGAAATGAACTCTGAATATGGGAATATGCTGAGTGCAGACTTGGATCTTCAATGTAAGACTTTGCCTTGTCTATACATCTATGGGTATTGTTTTAGACTCTTCATAACCATATTTATCAAACTCATTAACTATGCAAAAGAAACTACCAGACATCTTTACTTTTGCAGACCCATCATATTCAAAAGAGCACAAGTATTCTTATTTCTATAAGTGTTTTTCTGCACATTCAGTTTCTCTGTATCCTCTTTGCCCAAGGAAAGTAGCCTCTCCACTTGTTTGTTTTTCTTCTGCATGTGGTGGTGGTATATTGCCCACTTCACTGATATATGAACATGTGCTATGGGAAAACCCAACTCATTGTAGTATATTACATTGATATCCCTGTTGACACCCTTTCTGATTCTTTGAAATACAATAATTCCCCAATTAACAACTGCAATAGTTAACACAACAGGGATGAGTAGAGTTGTAACCCCTTTTGCAGCACATTAACCAGAATCTCCTCCAGGTCCCTAGGAAACTACTTGATGGCTCTGGAAGGGAACCTCTGTCTTTGCATGGCCTGTTCCTCACTGAGAGGAAAGCAGCTCAGGGAATCTGAAGCTGATTAGATTATTTCTTCACTGCTTTTCTTTTGTACCCTATTCCATCTCTTAAACAGAATTTTTTATCCTTCTTCAATTTCTCCTGCTCTCCTTTCTGCAGTTTCCTTTCCTCGGGGCCATATACCAACAAGAGAGCTACTACTGACTCTTACTGTGTAATATATGTAGCTGTGTATTTAGGGGAGTATTTGTAGTAGGAGTTCTGGGGGATTAACTGACTTTACCATCAAATGCCTGAGTCAGGGTCTTGTTGCTAAGCTGTCTGTGGTGGATGAACGTGCGGGAGGCAATGAGTGCTTATAGCTACCGTGGCTGCTTTTCTGTTCATCCACCTAGTCCTTGTCATACTCTCTTGGAAACCTCAGTGGATGAAATGGCCAAATACCTGAGATCGTACTGCATCCCTTCTATCAAAACATCCTGCCAACTCCAGCTTTCCCCAAGCTCTTATCGCAGCACCCAGTTTGGCAGAGTCCTGCAAGCCATTTTGTAGATCTTAATGATTGTAAAGCTCTAATTTTGAAGGCTCCCCAGTATTTGCTTCAGGTATGCCAAAAAGAGAGGGTGCGGTACAGGCTTCAGTGAGTTGGCACCCACTGACTTGAGTCAGTACTTTCAAGCCCTCAATTTTGCAGACGGTGGAACCTGGAGCACTGGCTCCACTTGCGGTCCACCTTCTCCTCCTCCTCCTTCCTCTCTTTGTCAAGCACATGAGTGCGCAGAGTGCTGACAGGATCCATCATGATGGAGACCATCTTGGTTGGCTGGGTGGGATAGGAGTGTGGAAAGGACAACAACACTGAGAGGGCAAGAACAACCCAGTGCTCCTCAGAGATAGGATGGCCACTGGGCAATTTGAGGCCCTCATCTCTGAGAGGATATTGTGGGCTTGAATTATACCACTTGACGAGGAGGTATCACCACTTTGTAAGAACGACATGATAACCATCTAGAGCTGTCTACATGTGCACAGGTTTATCTTCTGCAATACAAAGTATAAAACCAACAACAATGAGATAACGCTGTGCCGTGGTTGCGTACTACAATGACTAGCGATGGGGCAAAGTTGAGCTCAGGCTGACCCTACATTTCAGAAAAGATCTTCACTGCGAGAACTTTCAGGCAGTGGAGCAGCTATCACAGAAACGTGGAGACTCTGTCATATGGAGTGTTTAAAGCTGAACAAGACATTAGGGAACATAACAATCCCACCTTGTCAGCCTGCCTGACCCAGCCTGCCTTTACCCCATTTCTATTGTGTTTCCTCATCTGAGATTACCCAGAGCTCTGTGACAAGAGATTGGGGAGGCCCTGCACCCTTGCCTCCAACCAAAGCAGGATTCTCCCACCTGCCCTGCCTATACCACACACAACAAAGAGGGAGCTGTTAGTTTGTAATAATTCCCCTCCACCTCAATTTTTCACTCCTGAATTAAATAAGCTGCTGTTACAGGAGAGGTGGTATGCAGACACTGGGCCAATGCTGGCTTCCACTGTGGTGGCAGGAATGGGAATTCCACTCCAGGCTAAGGGAAAAAGAGAGCCCTCCAAGCTAATGTGATGTGGGAGGTCTAATTCCTATCATCCCCAACCTGATTTGTAGGCAACAGATTATTCCACTGGCTTTCACAATGTTTTTTATATCTTAGTTTTGGGATTTTTATCTATTTTTTTTCTTCTTTTTTACATGAAAGCAGGAGTGTGTGGAGTTTGCAGGTAAATTATAATGAAAGCTGGTGGGTGCTTGTGTAGGCTTGTAGAGGGTTTGCACACAGAAAGCAAGCAGGGGCTGGAGGGAATAGCTGAATGCCCAGGGAAGGTTTAATTAGCGTATAGTGAAAAATCTAAAGGTTATACCTAGCTCCAATCCGATGAAAGACAAAACCTGACTGTTCTCAGAACATACCTCAGCAGCAAACCCTGTCACATCTGATGCAATTCTTCCCTCTTGGGCCACCCACCTCCAAGACATGATTATGCAGTGAGAAAGGAGCAGCACTTTGCGCTTTCTGTTATCACGGTCCTTCTTAATTATACATGCGTAAGCGTTCAGACACAGCCGCAATGAACATGGTACACGTCCAGGGGAACTGAGATTCATCTGAGAATCTCCTACTGCTTGGCAAGCGTTTATTAACTCAGCCTCCCAACACCCCTGTAAGGAAAAATGTGTCGAAACCCATTTTCAGTATTAATTTAAAAAAAACCAAAACAACACACCAAACTTAAGCAAGCAAAGTGATTTGCTCAAAGCCAAACAGCAGGTTGGTGTGAAAGAGCTTGCCTTAAAAACCCAGAATAAGGGATTTTGCCCTTTATCTCTTCATACGAGGCCATGTTCCCACGTTGTTCTATGTTTCTACAGAAACTGCAACAGGGGGGTCCTGCTCTGTGACTCAGGGGCTTGGTTCAAATCCAGAGAGCCATGTTTCCATGATTACTCCTCCATTATGTAAAATGGCCCTTGTACAGGCTCATCTTGCTGAGCTGTTTGGCGCTGTTCCTGGGCCTGACTGCTACCATGGGGCAGGACTGCAGGATCACGTTTCCATTTTGTAAGGAGATGCAGTTTCTCAGGATGCATGGAAGCCTGACTAATTTCAATAGGTCTGCTTGAACCAGAGCTGCAAGCTTAGATCTACTGCATTATTGTTATTAGCATTAATATTCATTGCAGTAGTGTGTCGAATTCCTAATCGGCAATCCTCTTGTGGGAGGAAAGAGTAATTGTCCTTAGAGATCTCGGGTCTAGATCCACCAGAGTTTAACTTCTAATTATGTGCTAACATCCACAGGTTTTATTGAGAAGCCATAAATTGGGAACAAAACTAGCTTTGCAAACCTTGGCTGAAATCTTTGCAATACAACACCCTTCCTCAGCATCCTGGTGCAAAACTGCTCTCCATATGAAGAGCAGCTCGCAGTGTGAGAACCGGCCATATCATGTGTGCTTCATATTGAAGGATCAAGGCCTTTGCTAATGACAAGGCTTGACAATGGGTTGAGACCTACAAAGAGAAGGAGAAGGAGGTGCCGAGGGTGTCTTGTGATTATGCGGTTAGCGTGTGTTTCTCCACCATGCAACAAAAAGGGAAAGAAAACCAGCTAGACTACAACAGGCATCCTTGTGTGGCCTCCAAACTGCAGCGTCACTCGCAGCCTCACTTGGAAACCCTTACAAAATTTTATTAACATCTGCTCCTCCATGAATAGCGATATTCTATGCACAGAAACTCAGCTTCACCTCCCTCTTCTACCTTTTTCTTTCTTGTGCGTATGCTGATTCTATCCTTTTTTCCCCTGTCTTTTTTCGATGGTTGCCTAGTAGCTAGCAGTTGCATTCTCCCTTATCAGATTGTGCCTAGTTACAATCTTTCTCTATGTGCCGAGGGCAACTCACCATAAGAGCATATGGAATATTTTAGTGTGCATTGTTGGATTTTTTTCTTTTTCTGGATTTTTTTTTTTATAGATCTCGGTTTTATTCCCAGTGTAGTTTTGTTGTCATTCACATTGTCTTTTGTGTCTGACAAAAGCTGACATCCACAGCCTGGGAGCTATCAAAAGAATCAGGCAAACTGAGGAAAGTGGTAAGGTTTGATGACTTTGGGGCCCTTTCAAACTTAAGAAACAAAACCCCCCTACATTCTGAGAGGGATTCAACCCTCTTTCCTTCTGGTCTCTGACTGAGAAGCTTGATTTCAGGCCATGTAGTGTCTGAATTGCCTTTTGGAGAAGCCTGCATTTCTCTCAACTGAACGTAGATCGTGTCCAAAACATGACCTCTGAAATCCAGGCTGTGCAGTATAAACAGCAAAAAGCCACAAATGTAGCCTGTTCTTACAGTTCTGTTTTACCATGCTGGCTTTGTTGGATGGGACAAAAAGGGAAAGTCAATGACATCTCTTGATTCAAGCTAGACTATTCCTTAAGCAGTGACAAAGGAAAGCGTGCTGCTTTTGCCAACGCATGACGCATGGGTTAAATGAGGGCTGTTGGGCTGTCTGTTGCTAAGCTCTTCTCAAAATCTGATCTTCAGTGTGGGTGCTGATCAGTGTTTCACACCTGTGGTGTGAAGGTGCAAAGGGGAGAGTTGGCCATATTGTTTTTGTTAGGCTTCCTTTCTCATAGAAGTTTGGTTTCTGAGATCATGCTCTGTGCTAAGGAGTGTGTATATGTCTCTGCATCTGTCCATTCAATAACTTTGGAAACCATGAACCAAATTCAATCACATTTGATAACAGGGCTAGAGATTTAAATTCATACAGCTCCTGTAAGTTGTTGGAAAAGAGATAACTCACTGGACCTGAAGGTTTTGTTGAAAGGAAGGCAGCAATGTGACAACTGCCCTCATAAGACATTAGAGAATCCACACAGGAAAGATGTTTTGAATGTGCTGCATGTAGGAGGAACAGCTTTAATCAGTTTATGCCCTATCAAACATCACAGAAATCCCTGCCTGCTTCTGTTTCGTCTGTGGCATCTAGTAAGTCACAAACATGTGCTTAAGCTTGCTTGCTTGCTTGCTTGCTTCCTTCCTTTAACTAGTAAGTGAGGTCCTGTTGCAGCCTTAGTGCTACCCTATTAGAAGTCAATCATCAGATAAAAATCACTTGGAAGCACGTTCCATGAGATGTGTTGTCCATTTGCTATATTTTCCCTCTTCCAGTGTCTTGGAAAGGGAGTTCCAGAGGCAGAAACACTTATTACCTTATTATTTGAGGTAAATCTAATCAGCAGATGATCTCATAATGACATTTCTCTGAACATAAGAGGAGAAAAAGCCTGGGGACATTGGTGATAGGTTTCCCACCCAAGACAAACCAAATTGAGCCTTATTGGGTCACAGCATGACTGATGACTGTCATTGTACCCTGTTGCATATATTGCAAGGAAGCTCACAGCTTCTTGTGGGTAGGTTAGTACTGTTTCTCATTATTAATATGGCTCTGTAGGTGTGCCAGGCCCTTTCCAGACTAATTAAATAAAAGGTCTCTGCCCCAAGGAGCTAACCCAGCAAGGGATGACAATAAACAAGAGGAAGAGGGTTATGCAAGTGAAAGATCATGAGATACATCTCATGTTGTACCAGTATGTTGGGCCAAATCCTCAAGTAATTATATAAAGCCCAATTTTGCCAAGTTGTTCATTGTTAAGTTGCTCCACCCTCACGTAAGAAATTCCAGTGAATTCACTTACTGAGAGAAAGACATGGAGCTGTACTAAGAGGCGAACAATCACACCTTGCAGCCCAAGACAGTGATTCTGGTTGTGAAGAAAGGGACCACTCAACGAGAGAGTACAACTGAGCTTTAAGCTGTTATCTAGGCAATATACAGGTATCTTGTTTTATTAAGCACCACAACAAGGTGGAACAAAGCTGTCGGGTTCCCTCAAAATTCATTCTTTGCAAATTTATTGTTATGAGTGGATCTTATAAAGCACTTAAGAACTAATGGGAGACAAGTGGCCCTTGAGAATCCAGCTTCATATTTTTAGAACTGGATTTTCTGCACCAGCTATCAATTCTCATCTCTTCCTCAGAAAGACCTTGTCAGAGAAGTTCCCTCCTTCTTGAAGCCACAATGACTCACACTTACAGTTGATATTCCAGGAACAAAGAAGTCTTCAGCATCTATCTTGATGTTCATGTGGGCCAAGATGGCAAGTCACAATCTGCCTTGCTTTGAGCTTGGAGAAAGAAGGGCTGATGCTATAAAGATCTAAAGGAGGTCCAGATTCCTCTGACGTTATTCTGCTTAAATGTAGGGTTTGAGGATAATTCCCAGCTCTAGTTCCAGGAAAACCTTATAACTTTCAGCTGTGATTCTTGGTCCATCAAGGAAGATACTCCTGAACCAAGAGAAGCCATGTTTGTGGAGGCAAGGGCATTGGTGCTGGGAGATTTTTTTCTCCACTGGATCCAGATCATATACAGCTGAAATGTAATTCTGAGAAGTCGGCAAACAACCGAAGGGAGGGAATAGTTGGGAATGGGACTGCATTCAGGTACATAGGTTGAAGGTAAAGGAAACTTTGTGTATGTTGGCTCTGAAGCAATGTGAGGTAGAGGGTGGTACAGAGAAGAGCTCAGACAGTAGCTCACCTCCTTCTTACCCTGGGGCAAATGCCTTTTTTTCAGTTAGGAATGGATACATAATAAAAGAACCAACTCATAATGCAGAACCTGGCAGTTCCTGTTTCAGAATGCTGGCTTAAGCACAAACAAGACCACATGAGAACAGGGAGAATGATGATGGACCCAAAATTTGTTAAACTACTTGCAGAGCACATATTTTGCCTGTGCCTGGATAATCAAGGCTCTCTCAGAGCTTCCTTGGGTCTGTGCGTTCCCAGGGGACTAGCTACTCTTGATGAGCAAAGTAAGAAAGATGCTGTGACCTCATGGTTCTCTTTGGCCAAGGTCAGCTCACAGAGAGGAAGGGGCAGGACATCAGGGATCCTAGAAAAGTTACCAAGCTAATGTGGTACCTGTGAAAACCAGGGAATTACACTTGTCAGTCCACTGTCAGCATCTGTCCCAGCTCCTGAGCAATGTTGCTCAGCCACATCCAGCCCTAAAAAGGTGTGTATATGTGTCTCCAGCAAGTGCAGATGGATGTCTGATGCTCAGCAGTGTCAGGGACTTGAGTTACCCTGTGGTCTCCTGTTTGTGCTGCCTGTCAGAAATGAAATAACCTGATGGCTCAGGCAGGGGACTCGGAAGGGAAATTGATACAGAACGGCTAATACAACACCAGTCCTTTACACTGAGGATGAACCAGTCATTTCTGAGCAACATAAGAAATCCACTCCAGCTAAAGAGCATATGTTTCTTTTCTCTTCACAGCAAAGCTCCCATTTCAGTCACAGGTATTATTTGTTTCTTGAAATCCCCTTTCCTGTGTCTGCTTCGCTGACCTGATCATCTGAGAGCCCTGAGAGTGGTACTTATCCCTTCTTACTATTGTTTGCTCTCAAGACCAGTTTAGAGCTGCTGTGTGCATGTGTGTTTGTTTTGTTTCTCCTGCTAGTTGTTGGCGTTTTTTTTTTTTTCCTTTTCTTCAGGTTTAGATGTACACAAATGCAACAAAGAAATCAGAAACGGGAGGACTATGGCATGCAAATCTGTCAACGTGCTATTCAATTAGTGTATTGTTACAAGTGAAACACCAGCAGCCTAGTGAGAAAAAGGAAGTGCCAAGTGCCAAAAGGACAACCGTACAGTTTTTGGTATAAGATACCAGACAGGTTTTGCATCTTCAAAAAGTTTACTTGTTCTTTCTCTTATACAGACCTGTAAAACTGGAGGGCACCTCTTGAGGCTCTAAATCATAGCTTTTCTCTCTTTTAATCTCTTCCATGAGCTGAAAAGGGTTGATGGAAAAGGAAATTTCTTGTCTGTATGGTTTTACTTGCATTACACTAACTGGAAGCTGTTCAGACCCTTCACTATATTCATTCTTTCACCAATTTGTGTTTATTTAGTTTCAGTTTATGCCGTTTGTTGTACCCATGCTGTCTTTTAGTTTAAATTTTTCTCCCTGTTTACTCTCCTGATGAGTTATATAAATCAATGCTGCTGTCTCAGTCTTTACTTTGTTCAGCTAAACAAGCAAAGACGTACATTTTCTTCCTCTGACATGAGTTCACCTTTTCCTGACACATCCAAGTACTTCAGCTTTGTAGTTGGAGTTAATTTCTCCTAAATATTGGCAACCAGGATTGTTCTCTACCCTAGAATAGTTCTGCTGCTTTGCAAGTTGTGCAGATTAAGATGGAATTTTCCCTATTCTTATTTGAAACACCTTTTAAGACACGTTTTTGATAGCCTTGTCACACATTCTTTTCTATTAGTTGATACATGTATCCGACTTTTCAGACCTTTTTTAATGGAATACCTTCAAAATCTCTCATTACTACCTAATCTATTAATGCATCATCTATTATGAACATCTGTAGAGTTGTATTCTAGCCTTGGCTAATTGTCTATGGTTCCTCTACAGGTGCAGGAGAGAAAATAGATATAAGTGTGTGAAAAAGGCACCCACAGAGGCTAATTTATCAGCTTACAGGTTTTTCACCTTGGACTACATATTCAGTCTAGCTAAAGTTAGGTAAGATGCATGTCCCCTTCAGTACTGAACCTCCAGTTCTCAAGGAGATGCAGTTCATCTTACAAGATAATTTAATGCTTTTAGGTATTAGGAGCAGTGCCCTCTGAGTTTCTGTTAGCAGGAAATTTTAATAACATTGCCCCACTTTTTGTGACAAGGACATTTGCTAAAATATTAAATAAAAAACACCCCCCAGCCTGATCTCTGAAGACCTGCAATCACAACTTCCTTCCAGCCCAATACTTCCTCTCTCAACACCATCTGTTGTCATTTCCTCTGTAGTGACTCCCTTTCCATCCTAAAGTTCTTCTAATCTCCATACTCTACCGCTTAATAATTTCCCATGAGGTACCATAACAAACGCTTTTCTGAAGTCCAGAGAGATTAGATCTACTGCATTTCCTTTCATTAGAAAATCAGTGATCTTATCAAAGCAAACTATCAGGTCAATTCAGAATGATCTATCTTTGTCAGAAAACGTGCTGTGCCTTATTGCAATTTTCATTTACATCCAGGTCTTTAATTATTCTTTACTGAAGGTGTCCAAAGCCTGACTTAACGTTGATGCCAGCCAAATTTTCTGGATCAACTCTTTCAGCTTAGGACTTGATAAACATCTTAAAATCCTGCATAGTTAGACTTCGTGCCCATGTTTAGACAAATAAATAAAGTGGTTTAGGGCTCATTCTCTGATCCTAAAGACAAAAGGCAGGGCATGACTTGAGACAGCATCACTAAAGTCTAAGATCCACCTCCTCATCCAGAAAGAGTTGTCCCATGGGTACTGGGAGTGATGCCTGGCACATGATGTCTTCCGAACCATGCTTCAGTATGCCAGCTGTCACAGGAGAAAAATTCCTAGGGGCTCAGCTAAAACCAGACCAATCACGTGTCCTGGCCTCAGACTTGATGATCCTGGAGGTCTTTTTCAACATTGTGATTCTGTGATTCTTTGAATATACCAGTATAAGCAAAAATAATGATTCTTTGTGCCTCTGTGGGGAGATTGTTTAGTTTCCCCTTGAGCTGATGGCAGTTTCAAGGAGGCACTTCCTACTCACATCCCGTCTTTCCCATTAGCCTTTATGCCTCTAAGCCTGTGTTCAGTATTCACATCCTTTACTGGAAACTTCTGTGATTTGTTTGAATTTCCTTTGCAAATTCTGACTGGGCTTGACTGGTGGCAATTCTTCCACTTGGTGTTTCTGTCATGGTACTTTGACCATCAAAAAATTCAGAGCCTGATTTGGGATGGGGTGAATCTCTCTCCGTAGGGTGTGGATGAACCAAAGAGCTGATGTCCATTCTGATTCCTTAGAAGCTGCAGGGGAATGAGTCTCATCCTAAGTTTAACCATCCCTCTTTCTCTTTCTCTTTCTCTTTCTCTTTCTCTTTCTCTTTCTCTTTCTCTTTCTCTTTCTCTTTCTCTTTCTCTTTCTCTTTCTCTTTCTCACTCTTAATCTTGCTACAATGAGCTACTAACCATAAAATTGAACATTATAGGTGAGATCTTCAGTGCCTGTAAATCTAAATCCAGCTCAGTTGGCTCAATGATGATTTTCACTAGCTGAGACCTGTGCTCGAGGCTTTACTTGGTGAACCAGGGTGGGAATGGCTTGACGCCATTTTTTCCCTACGCAAGTCAGACATAAATGAGATTGTTGCTCCCATGGAAAGATTTTTCCTCCCCACCCCTGTGACGTGAAACAAAAGGCTGCACATTTCATCTGCTTTTTGGGTAAAGGCAATAATTTCTTAATTTGCCCTGAAGGGGCAAGCACAAAGAATGGGGAGGGAAAAAAAAAAGAGCTTGTGGAATTGATTGGAGTAGAGATGCATCTTGTTCAAACTAGAAGTGAAAATATATTCCAAAGGAGAAATCATTAGCATTTTCATTAAATGCCAAAGTGTGTGACTATTAGACCTACCTCAGGCAACCCTGGGGTTGAAAACTTTTCAACAGGATTTAATTGATCCAGATGGATTGAGGTTGTTTTTGTTTTTTACCCCTTCCACCCTTCTACCCTCTGCTTAAATCTCTGTACTCCATCGCATGTAAGAAAACCTCAGACCGAACCAAATTAAAATATATAAACAACGCCTTCAGCCCACGCCCTGGAATGAAAACTGCAGTGTAATATGAAATGTGTCCTGATCATCTTGTTATGGAGCCTGGTGACTCACCAACTGTTACAATTGGGGTTAGATAAAATAAAGGGATTGTAATTAAGAAGGCAGCAGGAGGATGTAAACTGGCAGTCAGATGGAAGCTGGCCCATTACAGATCCGAGTTTGTTGGGGTTTAGCCTCGCTTTTGGAAGGTTGCTGGGGCTGTGTGGACACGTGGCTCAACTGGGTGGTTTGCAGCAGGGAATCTGCTGAAAAATATGGAAGGGACCCATTTGACTGAGCTACTCCAACACACCGGGTGAAGGGACCTCCCAGGTCCCGTTTGGTCTTCTGCAGTTATCTGAGGGTTGGGTAGTGTCTCTAGACAGTATTTTTACCCTGGATATTGCTTCAGGACACTCTTCCCCCTGAAAAGAAATCTGAACCAGCCCTCTGGATGCAACACAAACTCCAGCTTGAGTGACTACCAGTAGGACTAGTGCAGGCACTATCCAGCATGGTAGCTGAGAGCAGGGGGTTTTCCTTGTGACAGGGGACAAAAAAGCTCAGTGGGACATGGCTACTAGGTTTAGACTACATATTTGACACAGTCACAATAGTATTTAAGCTATTGGATACAAAGTCTTGTAGCAGGTAGACAGGTTGATTTTTTCAACATCTGCTGTATCAATAGAGCTATTTTTTTCTCCTTATGTTCACAAATTGCTTTGCTGCTTCTTGGCCCCCTGTAGAAAAATGACTGTACAAATAATTCTGTTAAGATCTCCTGTGTATTTAATGCCTCACTCCTAGCAGCCTTAGTAAGCCAGCCTTGAAGTCCCAAAGCCAGGTGGATTGTACGTTGATGTTTCATGTGTCAGCATGCCAGAGTGGTGCCATAAATGATCTATGGCCAGTACAAATGCTTCTTATATAAGTCCATGCAAGCCACTTGCATGGCTGCAAAGCACCTAATACTTCAGTTTGGGCTAGCTTAATACCTCTAGTAATTATCCGAAGGAACCTTAAACACTATCATGATTAACTCTCAGGTTGGAACTGGACTTGAGATGGAATCTGTGAAAATTCAGTCATGGTTAGAAAGTGCTGCAGGAGTCATCCAGGGCTGTGACCACACTACCAGAGTATCTTGGAAGCAAAAGCACAGTGATTTCTCTAGTGAAAACTCTAATGGGAATGTCAGTAGGATGATCTGTGTTATTCCTCAGTCTGGAGTTTTTTCAGGACATGGGAATTTATGTGCCTGAATGCAATGCTTCCCTGATGGAGTTGGTAGGTGGCTAAGCCCAAAGCTGTGCTCCAAACCTTCACTCATGAATCAGCCGCACGTGTGTCCCTGTTTCCTCATACTCCTCTGTCCATCTGTATCTGCCTGTTGTCACTCATCTGACACACTGGAAATGCCCTGGGGCTGGCATCCCCTTTTTGTTCTGAGCTTGCACAGCCTCTTGCACAACCAGCCCTGTGGTAATACAGCCAAGCAACAACTGCTGAGGGTGAAAGATCTCCAGGTTATGGAAGGCAAAACCATGATGCTAGGACTAGCTGTAACACAGAATAACAACAACAACAGATTCATAATAATAATGGCAGGAATAATGAATGTGTATATTAAAATATTAGCTAGCTAGCTAAAGCTCATCACTTGCCTTTTCTACAGCTCCTATAAAACTAATTCTCCTTAGTGAGCATGTATTTGCCTGCACTGCCAATGTGCTAATTTTGCTTCTCACAATTTTTCCATTTGACTTGCTGTATCTTTCTCAATTTAAAAAAAAAGAAATAAAAATCAAATCACATGGCATCAAAGAGCTACATCAGGAGGTCATTGCATCAAATGCTGCCGCTAGTTTAATAAAGGAACTGACTAATATACTCATTAGTGGTGCTTGTTGCTAATGCCCAATCAGATAATGAAATTGAAATATCATGTTTTAGGGTGTAATCAGGATCCCTGCAGGTGATGGGATGGAATTGCCCCATAGGTACAGCATTACACAGTTAACTAGGTGTGTTACTTGATGGGGGTGTTTCAGCTTCCCAAGCCTGCGGGTAGGAAGAGATGAGCAGGACTGTCAGCATATCTAGTGAGAACATGGAATTGAGTTGGAAACAAGGAAAAAAACTGACATGACCTGGGTTGAAGGGGATGGAGGCAGCTGGAAGCAAGTGGCAGGTGTTAAGCCACCTATAGGAACAGGTAGGATCAGGTAGATATGTGGAGGCATGATACTAGCCCTTTGGGAGGACACAGCAAACTGCCGGCTAATGAGGAGCAACCTGGGTTGGCTAAGCACTGGTGTGTGTGTGCAGAGAAGTGCACTGAAACAGGGCTTCTGGGAACATCAAAATATTTGTTTTTTCCCTGGCATTTGGAAAGCAGAGAAGAAAAGACTAGTGTGGATGCAAAAGACCCATGTGTGGAACTGGAGGCAGAAGGGACCTGTTAGATCACCCCTGAGGGGGGATATTAGGCTGCTTTTAGCACTGGCTGTAGCCTAATTGCAAAGCCCTTGGTTAGTAGGCAGTAGTGGGAAGGGATGCGTCTTGCTTCCCTGGGTCTGCAGTGTCACCTGCACAAGGCTTTTAAACCTAAACATCCCAGGGGAACAGCAATTGCAATTCCATTGTCCAGGGAGGACAGACAAGCATGTCAGAAGCCCAGCACCAGCTTTCTCTTCCCCAGCTAAACGTCTGCCTTCTAAGTATTCCAGTAAATGGCTAAGTCCAGAGACATTAGAAACTCTCTTTTTAATTACATTTGTTTTTAAATAGAAAAAATGAAAACACATTAAAAAATTCAAACCCAACCCCAGCTTAATCAATGCTACCAGACTTTGGGTAAACCGAGCTGAATGACAAGAGTTTTCCAGAGGAATTTGTTCTGTATGGAAGTTAACTTTAAACACTTTTCTTCATTGCCAGATGAGTTAATACAGGATGAGCCAATGAAAGACAAAGCACTTCAGAGACACACAAATTGCTTCCCAAGTTGTTCACAGAGTATGTTCTGCTGAGACAACACTAGCCTAAATACTTCAGTGGGATTAGCAGTAAAACAAAGTTTTGTTCTACTACAGTATTATAGGTAGTCTTCCAATCTTTATTTCTTTTTATTTTTCTCCCTCCTGCTCTGAATTGCTTATTGCTAATAACTTACATATCAATAAAAACTCCTCCTAGTGTGTCTTAGCACTTTCTCTTTGTCCTCCTCTTCTTTCAGCATCCCAGACTTCCCTTCTCCCACCTTTTTTCAACGCATTCTCCTGGAATGATGGTTCACATTCATTCAGATGAAGGAGTGAGCTCACACAGTATGTACATAGAGGTCCTTCAGAAGAGGGACAAAAGAGGTGGGGAAGAAGAAATTCCATGCCCCTTCCACAGATTTCTTCAAGAAAAATCTTCTCTTAACTCCAGGAGAGAGGATCAGGACCATGAATCCTCTGGGAAGGGAGATGTCCTCTTGCTGCCCAGAATGCAGCAGCTACATTCCATAGGGAGGCAGGATTTAAAAAATTTCCTTGTTTTCTCTTTCCCCCTTGTTGTTCTCTGTTGGTTAGTTTAGGCAGGTTCCTGAGCCATGTGCAGACTGCTATGAAATCTGTTTTTAGGTGCCTTCTACAGGGAGATCCATGGGAATTAGGTCCCTAAATAATTACACTTAAGCACCTGAAGCTATGGCTGTGTTGATAAACTAAACAAGGCCAAGGCTCAAGCCCCAATGCTGGCACAAAAACTCCCAATCTATTCAACCCTTAGCATGGTCCCTGGTGCTGGTTTCCTCCTGTTCCAACTAGCACTATCCTAGACAATGCCTGGGCACAGTCCAGGGACAGCCTGGGCCAAGGAGCATCACCACAGGCGGTTCAGATGCGGCCCCCCGGTTTTGGAAGGAAAGACGCTTATCAACATGGATGTAAGTTGGTCCATGCCAATTGGCCTCTGGGCCAAAGAACAGCCTCATGCATGTTCTCTTTACTAGAGTAGGTGAAGTTAAATGCTTTCAAGAATGCAGCCTGAGATGCTGAACAGGGCCTGGGGAGCATAGTTGGGATCCTAGCACTGAAAAAGAAAGGGGGATGAAAGTGTTGCTTGGTTTATCCAGTCCTTTCTTCCTACAAACGTAAAGCAGCACATCTTTGTTTCCCAAAGACCCAGATGGGACCTGATTCTTCATTGCCCTTTTCTCTTGAACCCTCATAACCCAGTTGTGGTCACTTCCCAGATCTCCCAAGAGTATAACAATCTTGAAAATGGACAACTGGGGCAGTATGTCAGGGTTATTTAGTACCAGAAAGGAAGTGAAGTTTTTTAGTGGGAACAAAATATTCTGGTGTTTTCCTTGAGGTTATTGTCAGAAATGTCTTATGTCTCTCACAACTTGGCTGAACAAGATTTCTCTCTCTTTCCAGTTCACACCAGTACAACATTTGGTGGAAGGTGGTAATGAAACTTCAGCATTTGTTCTGGTGAGAATAAATCTGTGGAGATGATGCTGAACTGCTCTCAAAGCACAAAATGAGAGCTGGCATATTTGTATCCCTTGCCACGAGCAGTCAGCCCTCTGGGTGAACAATAGAGCCTGTGTTTGTGCAGCACCTCATAGAGGGGTGTCCTTGTCCCCAGCCAGCTTGCCAAGCAACACAATACCACAAGGACTAAACCCAGCAGAGCATCCACATGCTTCAGACTGGGGGGCTTTGACTGTACTGCCTGAAAGTCTTTGTTGCAGTGTATTTGAGCCTAATATTCAGAGGAGTTTTTCAGCCCATTGATAGGTTGATGAATTGAACAAAATAGCTGTGGAAGGGAAAAAGAATCCAAGCTTTTAAATTCTGACTTTGAAACATATTTTTGGCTTGAACCACTCAAATTTCTGCCTATATGAAATCTATTTTTTTTTTCATTAGAAATTAGGTGTGCATTATACATGCACATATGATGTGTGTATTACAAGCAAAGGTATGCGTAATAGATATGTATATGTATTCTTTATCCCTGGACGGACACTTCATGTTATAATCCCTGATTCCTGTGGCAATGGAGACTCTATTTAAAATTATGGTCTTGCTGGGCTAGATGCATTGCTGCTGAGTGACTAGTGCCCAGGTGTCAGCAGCCATCTAGCCTGTGATGGGAAGTATCAGCCTCACAGTCTCTTCGCAGGATCCTACTTCCTCATAGGCATTTCCCCTCTTTATATGTGTAACTGGGATTCCTGGAGGCGATGTCCCCACTCCTGCTTTGGTCACTTGGGTGTTTGGAGGGATCATAGCTGAAGAAGTGCATGGTAGGTCTTAGCCAAACCCTGCATGCTGGAGTTATCGGTTGTGATCTTAAGTAGAAGGTCCTTTTTCTGCTCACTTACCCTTGCACACACGCACATAATTGCAGCGTGAATTCATAATATAAACCATGATGTAATAGACACCAACTCAACTCAACTTAATTACTGTACAAATGAACAACAACTTAAATCACAAGCAGAGTCCCATTAAAAGTAATCAGATCCTGGGTGTGGAGATGGTTAAAGGTGGTGTTTGAACTCCAAAGAAAAATACGCTCTTGTTGGGACGTAATTTGGTTTCTTTTTTATTGTTATTTTTTTCTTGCACAGTGTATTTTTGCTCTCTCTCCCTGCCTCTCTCTCATTTTAATTTTTTCAACCTTTTCCTGATAAACCAAACTAGTCTAGACATATCTTTTGAGAGCAAATGTTCTCTAAGCTATGTTCATTCCTTGTGAGTTTGTACGTTAATCATTAAATATAATTAATTAGAACATCTTGTAATTAACTTGGAAAGCAAAATTATACAAGGGAATGAGTTTGTAACCACATCACATTTGAAATAAAAATAAAACTTTGACTAAAAGGAATAACTGCTCTTTGGAATTAGATGAGTAACGATGTTGGATTGGCTCCCCTGAAGCTGTAATGTTGGCTCTAGACTCATTCTCATATATTCGGCATATTTCACATTGATACACATACATCCCCACCCCTCCTGAGTGCCATAATCCAGAGTTAGCCCACTACAGGGATAGTCTAAGTCACCTCCTTGTCTTCTTGTCTCTCTGAATTTCAGAGGACACTTGGGATTCGGCAACCATGCTGTCAAGCAGCCTTAGGGTTGCTCTGACTTGCCCTGACTAGTTGCAATGGCCTTTTGGGTATGATGCTGGCTGGAAATTGTGGCATTTCATGGCAGACATTCCTGCCAAGCCAGGAGAGAGCTGGCAGGAGGTGGCAGACAGCTGGCTGTGGGGCTGTCCCCCAGCTGGAGATTCCTGGTCCAAAGGAATCCATACACATTAAGCTGGGACAGATTCTCAGGTCCACCACTTCTCTATAGAGCAAGTTTTGGGTTGACTTATGGAGCATTACTAATGAATCATCATAGCTATCCAGTCCAGGAAAAGAAAAGGGAATAGAGTTTATCTCTTCTTACCAAGCAATTATTCCCATCAAAATTTAAACACTCCAGTAATTTCCATGTATATGCAAATACTTCTACCCTCCCTGCTTGACAGAATAAGTTGGGGACATACTGGGAGAAGGTGGCTTCATCATGCCCAACAGGAATGCATCTGCTTATTGCTGCTGCAACATCCCAGGGTGAGATGCTGGGCCCAAGAGCTTTGGGTCAAGAAGCCCTTAAGGTGTGTAGGAGCAGCACTCCTGGGGATTCCCCAGCTGGCTACCTAAAGGGTATTGGGAAGGCTAGCAGTAACTGTACATCAGTACCCAGGACTGTGCTGTGCTCCACCGATTGTTCTCCATATGACTTGGGGCATGACATTTCATCATTGTTTCTCCTTCCTCTCTGCCCTCATTGAATAAGTTGCGTTGGTGGGTTGATCACACTCCCTTCACACATTGGACAGGCACCACTGCTAGTCAAAAGGGCTCTTTTCCCCTTGTCACTCCCTAGTTGGGACCACGCTTTCCCCAGCAGCTGACGTCTGCCTGAATGGGCTGGAAAACTTCATTGTTCCGTTGAATTTCATCTTTCAGTTTTTTGGCAGGAAGAATCATTAAACCTCTCTCCAATTAAATTTCTACCCTCCACAGCCAAACAATTGCTTGTCTGTGTTGTT
Source organism: Clamator glandarius (assembly GCA_033459285.1). Lineage (NCBI taxonomy): Eukaryota > Metazoa > Chordata > Aves > Cuculiformes > Cuculidae > Clamator > Clamator glandarius. The sequence continues at coordinate 55,256 of JAUNZM010000026.1, forward strand.
CATTACCACCTAGGCACAGAAAGTTTCTTTGCATTTTTGTGGTTGGTTTTCAGGCCAATGGGAGGGGAGATAGCTTGGGAGGAGGGGGGCTGTGGTGGAGAGGAGCAAAAGTGGACTCCTCAGAAAATGGGGAGATGAAAGCTGGGAATGTCTGACAGTTCCAGCCCTGGCATGGATCAAATTCAGTAGAGAAACATCATAGGTGACTGCAGTGAGGTAGTCTCCTTTCCTCTTCTGGGTCATGAGCTGCGTGACAAAAGGACTTGGAAGTGTGTTCTTGGTTATTGTTCTCCATTTATCAAGTCACCCCTGCTTTGTGTCAGGCTCTCAAATTACATGGTGACTCCCTTCACTCATTCCTTAGGTTGGAAATTAGCCTAAGACACTGTCCCTCAGATGAAGTTTTCTTGAGTTGAGGAGCATTAACTAATTTTGAGAGGCTCAAGAATATAATTCCGCCCCCTCCCCCATCTCAACGAACAGATGAAACAGAGTGTGGGTTTACAGGGCTGAGTTGGAGGGGGAGAGGCACCAACAGCATAACTTTTGCTCCTTGCCTCTGTCTCCTCCCTGTCCATGGGTAGCACTGTGGCAGTGTGGCAGGTACCAGGGGTGGGATGCACCTTGCCTAATATCGGACAGGTTGATGTTACACATCTGGGGTAAACTAGATGAGTTGTAGTACCTTGTCCAAACAGAGAGGAGGGGCAGGTACCTCTGGGAGAAGAGAATCCTATTGGAACAGGAGGCTAAGATCCACCTGGTGTAGATTCCCCACAGTGGCAAATGAAGTGCCCATCTTGCTCTTCAATCATAGAATCATAGGATAGTTTAGATTGGAAGGGACCTTAAAGATCATCTAGCTCCACCCCGCCCCCCCACCGCTGATGGGCAGGGACACGTCCCACTAGATCAGGATGACCCAGGTGCCATCCAACCTCGCCTCAAACACCTCCAGGAATGGGGAATCCGCAACTTCCCTAGGCAACCTTTTCCAGTGCCTCACCACCCTCATAGTGAAGAAGTTCTTCCTAGTGTCTATGATGACATGAATTGAAAAAAGAACTGGAGTTGGGTCTGTCTGTATCTGTCCATCCTGCTCTGCTCTGTTCAACAAAACTCCCATTCTGGAGCAAGATAGGGTGGGCCTGATCCTGACAAGGAAAGGGTAAGAGAGGGTTTGCTCTACATGGGACAAGACATCTGCCTACATTTATTGCATTGCAGATACAGGGCACCATGAATAAATGAGGGTGCATGCATATTCCCAAGGAACAACAGCAGTGAATGACAGTAATAATAATCTAAAAGAGATGTGACAGTAGTTTTGAATAGAACTGACACTGAGCAAACACTTCACACAATGCGGAGGGTGATATAATATCCTGCCCTTTCAGAGTGTCGCGGTGACGGGTATTTAACATTCATTGGCAGCAGCAGCCTGGCTTGTTCTTCATGCAACAAGGTGCTGCGCTTATATCTAGGAAAAAAGAAGATAAAGAGATGCACTCAGTTTGCTGCCCTTTTTATGTGGGTGTGAATCTGCCTTAGTGGAACCCATGGGAGCTTTACTACTGATTTTAGTCCCTATTAACCTCCCTGATGAGTAGCAGGAAATTAGGCATGCGTGGAGGGAAGGGTGTTTATGAAAAGCTAAGTCTAATGAGAACCCGGTTTCAGAGTTAATTATGGAACAACTATTGCCGCTCCCTAACCCAATACTGCTCCTGATTCTGATCTCACAGCATGGGAAAGTGAGATAGTTTATACCCATGGGGGCTCTTGAGCTGCATATGGCTCTTGAGCAATTTAGGTGCATTTATACTAGGGTGATATCGTGTGATCGGCAGTGGGACTGCACTGATGCAGGGCTGCTGGGTAATCTGTGGGATGAAGCAAATCAGCAGGACTTGCCAGGTCATGCCCAGCCCCAACCCATCCCACAGTGGTGGAGAGATGGAGGAGAGCTGTTGTTATCTCTTTAGCGAACCACTCCTGCTCCTCTCCCTCTCTTCTCTCTCTGATGTGCCTGATACGTGTCTTCTGTCTCTCAGCTGAATGAAAGGTGTTGGTTGATGGTTTGTAAGGTCAGCAAGATGGACCAGCATTGGGATCAATTTAGTGTACCCACATATGTTTGTAATCAGGATCTGGCCCTCTTCTAATTAAAAAGCTTAAACAAACGCATGCAAATGAGACAGATATGAACACGCAGGTGGATTGCTGGAAACAACACCCTCTACTCCTCCAATTGAGGGGGCAGCCTGTCCCAGCAATCCCTTTTGTTTTGTTGTTTCCACAAAAAAGCTGTCTCTGTTGTGGGGAAGGTTCCCCCTGGTTGAGCTCAGCGCGTATGGTCCTGGGGCATAAACAGCCTCCTGTCCCATGACACACACTTGCCCTGAGATTACACATAGCTTGTCAGAGATGGCTCAAAACACTACGCTGAGTAAAAGCCACGTTCCTATTTCTCTTGCCTTTGCATTCGATGGGCTGGGAGTCCTTTTAAGAATGAATCTCAGATGGTTTGCAGCATGTGACAGGTTTTTCAGGGTTGATTCTCTTTTCCACAAAGCCATATTACATATCAGCCTTGGGAAATCCTTCTGGGAAAGACAGATTTCTTGCTACAAGAATGGTGCATAAAACAAGTACACAGGTGGCAGTTCTAGGTCCATTATATCTAAATTAAGATGAAGCTGATCACATTTTTCAGCATATAACAGATTCTGGAGTAACTTTTATAAATACTTGCACTGCACTTGTCATTGCACTTCCATAGTTCTTTGAGAATAGGGATTTTCCCCACTAACATAAATGGTCCTTTGATAATGGAAAATTTGCTTGAGTAAAAGCTGACTGTTTAATGGTGTGGTTAAGTCATTGCTTTAATTTGGCATGGTTCTTGAAAAATCTGCTGGAAAGAGTTACTGGAAGTGTCCTTTAAGTCCTTTTCCCCCACAGCTACTCATTCCCTTTCATAGAATCATAGAATCACAGAATAATCAGGTTGGAAGAGACCCACTGGATCATTGAGTCCAATCATTCCTATCAAACACTAAACCATGTCCCTCAGCACCTTATCCACCTATGCTTTAAACATCTCCAGGGAAGGTGAATCAACCACCTCCCTGGATAGGCTGTTCCAGTGCCCAATGACCCTTTCTGTGAAAATTTTTTTCCTAATGTCCAGTCTAAATCTCCCCTGGCAGAGCTTGAGGCCATTCCCTCTCATCCTGTCCCTTGTCACTTGGGAGAAGAGGCCATTACCTTCCTCTCTACAACCTCCCCTCAGGTAGTTATAGAGAGCAATGAGGTTTCCCCTCAGCCTCCTCTTCTCCAGGCTAAACACCCCCAGCTCTCTCAGCCGCTCCTCATAAGGCCTGTTCTCCAGCCCCTTCACCAGCTTCGTTGCTCTTCTCTGGACTCGCTCCAGAGCCTCAACATCCTTCTTGTGGTGAGGGGCCCAGAACTGAACACAGGATTCGAGGTGCGGTCTCACAAGTGCCAAGTACAGTGTTCATGGGTATGCATGGCGATTCAGGTCAGGGAATTGACCTGGCCATAAACTCACCTGGCTTAAAAAATAGAACGAATGAAGAAACACACTCCCAAAATAAAAAAAAAAAAAGCTTTTATTTTTCCAGCAATGTGTCAACTTATGATCCATTGTCAGCCAGAGGGAGATGATGGGAATGAGAGGAGAGCATGGATGTGGTTGAGGTGAGGCCCATCCATTGCAAACGGTCAACAGAAAAGTGCTAGTGCTGTGAAGCGCATTGTCTTGAAGACCAACCTCCAACTCACTTTCCAGCTCATGTACAGGATATTTAATATCTGTTAGAAATCGGAGACATCCTTCAAAACTTGAAATGCCCCAGCTCAGACTGTCCATTGGGACTGGTTACCTAGGAGTGGAGCATCTCATTCTCCAGTTTGAAACAGCAAACATAACTCGCTAAGAAATAAAGTCATAGGGAGATCAGCTCATCATATAAGCATATGTAAATTTTAAAATCTTCACTATCTCTGCTGAAAATAAGTCTATGCTATATCTTGTTTTGGGTAGCACTGAGTGTGGAAAGAACCTCATATCTTCTCTGATTCTCCTTTTGGAAATGGCACTCAGGTATTTCCCACATGCTTTTTGCCCAGCATGGCCATCTAAAAGATGATTGTACCAAAACCACCAGAGAAGAGTCCCACTAGATATAGGTGCACAACATTCTATTTGATTTTGTGTATTTTAACTTTCAGTAGAACTTAGGCTACTCTAAACCTCTGTCTGATATTCGCAGGCTAGGGATTCAGCAGAGATGAGCAAAGCAGGGTGTTAATTTGTTTGGCATAGCCTTCTCATGTGGGTTTTCATTTTGCAACTCCACAACCAAAATTAAGGGTAGCTAAGATCAAAGTCATTTACTGTTTAAACTCTAATGTTCAGGGGAAGGTAGAGGTGTTGTTTCAGATAGGAAGAAGTCTCTGATTTCACGTCATTAAAACCATACGTCTCAGTTCCTGAAAAAAACATAAATGAACTTATAGTTCAGCTTAAAGACAGGAACAAAGGTAAATACTTTGATAAAGCAGAGGTAGGATTACATGAAGTACTTGATGCTCTTGTATTAACTTACTTGAGTTAGATAATTCAGACAAAAAATGCCACATCGACTTAGCAACTTTGGTTTTAACTAGGTAAGTTAGAAGAAACAGATTAAAGCAGAGAGGGGACTTGGATGCTGAACACGAATTACTAGTTAGTGTTGATCTCAAAATTCCCTTATCTTTGATCAATTTGGAAGCAGAAGTAGATTCAAATGGAGAATTCCAGCTCATATTGGATGCCTTCACCAAGAGTTTGATTATGTGAAGGACTTATGACAATTACTCCATTACAGACAGTCTAGAGCTGCTTTGTTTCCACAATTTATTCCTGGGATTGTCTAGTCACCACTTTCTCAGCTTTGATTTACTGAATCCAATTGGCTATGCAAGTTAAAAATTCTCTTCTTTATTTGTTTCCACTGAAAATAGACCTTCAGACATTGATTCAGTCTAAAGTTTGGGCTGAAATCCTTGCTCCAAGACCCTGATGTCAACAACAGATTCCAGATTCCTGTTTACTTTAATTGGCTTTGCTTCTGGCCACAAGTATAGATTGCAAAATTCTAAAGCATGAAATGACCATCCCCTGCTTCCAGTGTGGGTCTGCATTACTTTTTTTTTTTTTCCCCTCTAGGCTTCTTATGCAAATGTGTTTTTGAAACCACTTGAATCAGGAATTTTGTTTTCAAATGAGGACCTAAATTTAGGATCCTGAATCTATATTTGGAAATGGATAAAAATAACAAAAAGTCCTTATTACTCTTTTCTGTGGAGATTTCTTGGCCCTGAGAACCTTCAAGATTTCGGATGCAGAAGATCATGTTTGCCAACATAAAGACTGCCAAAACTTTTTCAATTATAATCTGCAGCAGAAACAGCGGATTTATGTTTATATATTGCTCAGTACCACTCAGCAAATATGTTCATGGCATGTATGTGCAGTTGGTGTGCAAAAATGTGTGAAACAGAAAAGACAAATGAACTGATTTTCTAAAGCAGAGCACTCAGCGATATCTTTTAAAGTCATGGCTGAAGTTAACTCTCCAGGAAGAGTCATATGATCTACTCTAAGTTCATTCTCTACACCTGAGCATGTTTGGGGCTGGGATTTTCCAAAGTGTTCAGTGTTGGCTGAACTCCACTATCAAATCCATTGGCGCTGATTCCCAGTGGTTCATTTGGAGCAGAGCTAGGCAGAAGCTAGACCTTCTGAAGAAGTCCACCGTGAGGTCCTGTACTGAGGTGCCTATCTACTGAAGAACATCTCCTCCTGGGTCTTTTTATTGGTGTCTGTAGTGAGGAATGACTCAAGCAAACTGGAACGGTGTATTGTGATGGGAAAACAAACGCTATTGCCATGGATGTTTTGCATTTTGAAGTGATGAAATTCTTTCTGGGGGAGTTTTGAAAAGTCCTTGTTATTGCCTGCTGTACTGTCTCATGTCACTTGTGAGTTAATGTCTCCATGCATCCTGTCCTCTTGGCTGATAGACCTGTGCTATCTCTCCTACTCTGCCTGTGGTTTTGAACTGTTTCATCTTTCCATGCTGGGATGTGATAGGCAGGAGATGTGCTAGTGTATGTCCAACTGCGCCCTTGGTGTGAGCTGAAAGGCAGAAATTCAAGGAGACCTCTCCTACCAAAATCCTTCAGGAATTTTAAATTGTGAAAAAACAGAAAGCCCCAGTGCAGACTAGAGATCTGCAGTCAGGGTTGTCCAGAACAACAGCAAAAAACATCTATCAATCACTTCGGCTGTCTACTTATTTTCTGTCTTTCTCATTAGGCTTCTTTCAGCCTCCTCCTCCTCCTCCTCACTTCATCATCCCATTTCTTTTATCCTGGATGATGGTGGTAGCAAGAGATAGATAGCGCGTTTAGAAATATTTGCCCTCATGTGGCTTGTCCTTCTCACCCCACCCATGCTCTGGCTGTGATGATGAGTATCTAGGGAGTCAGTGGGAGATCTTTTCACAAACACTCGCTGTGTGTTGTGTCTCTTGTGGGTAGAGATGTTGCTGTGTTAGCCATCATTATTTGATCTGCCTCTCTGACAAGATTACTTTCAAATCTAAATATTGGTTTCTGTTCTTAGCTGAGAACATGCTATAGTTAGTTATAGTTATAGCTTTGCCTGTGTGGCCAAGTCCAGTTCCGCAGCTATGTTGGGATTATCTGGTACTGTAGAATGGAAACTGCGGAGAACAAAATCTGGGACAAGGTGTGTTGCATGGAAGAAAGGGAATATCCCGCTGGAATACTCTGGAAGCAAGAAGCTTTTTGCTAAGTTAAATATTACTGCCCCAAAATATGCCTCAGTGGGAGCTGGAAATACCCACTGAAGTTAATGGGATTTCAGATAGTTGGGTGGTAGTGCTGGGAAGCATTTCATTTTGCCTTCAAGTGATGGAAGTAGAATCTAGATTCAGTTTATAAACCCTCTGCCCTTTGTGCCCTGATTTTCAGTTTTGCCTGTTCTACAGAATATGGTTATTTATATAATTTTCAGTTTGGTCAAGAACTGGAAATTTCCTTTGCTCAGCAAGGTCAAGAGCTGGAACAGAGAGTCACCAGCATTTATCATGGTCTTTGAGTGCCCTCAGCCATTAAATCCAAGTACCCACCGAGATGGTAGTTATCCTCCGGTTTCTATTGTCAGTGGACTGAGAGATTCACTTAAATGAGTAAAATGAAGATCTAATCCACCCTCTGGTAGGAACTCTTCTGTTTCTACCTGAGGAATTTCTTTTAGGAGCTCAAAACTAAATGGGATGCACCTGGGTCAGAATGTGTCTCTGCCAAATTCCTCTTCCCAAAAGAAGAAGAGAGGGTGTGGGAAAATGTGGCTGAGACAGCGTGAGGCAGAGAGAACATTGTATCCTCTGTAGAACAGAAAAAACCTGCCTGTTCTTGGAAGTAGCACCCTAGCACAGGAAGGATGACATTCTGCAAGGCGAGGTTCTTTCTTGAGGTGTGAACATGAGTATCTTTTATCATGTTCCTGCAGTACTAAAGGCCAATTCTGTCTTTGGCTCAGTAAGCTACCCTGAGATCAGCTCTTGTTCTTGATGAAAGCAGATGTTTTGAACAGTTTTCTAATCACTGTTAAAGAAAGCTTCAATGAAAGTTGTCAAGGGATTCTCAAGAGCATGGCAGAAGGCAGTAAAAAAGGTCCTGTGGACTTCAAGAGATTTTACGTATCTGCCTTTCTAGACAGAGGTGATCATTCAGAATGGACTAGGAAGGAGAGAAGACTGAAACCCATTGCATTGAAGTAGCTGAATCGGGCTTGACAGCAGAAAAGCAGAGAAAGAATTTGATTTTTCCACAACTGCTTTACACAAGGTTAAGCTTGTAATGGCATGGCAAGATCTGTATGTGTCAGAGAATGAAGGCCACAGAGATGAGAAGAAAAACCTTGGCCAGTGTGAACTGGTAGGATGCCAGGAGGGTGTGATGCAGCTGAAGAGCTGGCTGGCTGCAAAAGCTCCCTTTTGCCCGGAGTGCAAATCAGAAACCCTTCTGGGAAAAAAACAAGGGAAGTTATCACATCTCTCTAAGGATTTAAAATAGTCTTTTGTGTGGAGGGAATTGTGGGAATGAGATATTGAAAAGCTGGATGTGAAAATAAGAAAGGACGCTGTGACCTGGTTGGGGGTTTGAGTGGGGTTTGGTGTGCTGCTCTCACCTGATCACTATGCAAGCCCTGCCTTGCGGTCAGCAGAACTTCGTGTAAATGAGAAACACCAGAGATCAGGAAAAAACCTCCAGCATTTTGGGGGGGAACAGCTACTTTATGAGTGACATACTGGAAATAGCCAGGGGGAAATCGGAGAGAGATAAGATAGCTGTGTTTTTCTGGCCGATGTCCTCACCCAGTCTGCAGGATTACAGATAGGTCCCTTTTCTAGTTTCTCTTGCTGGTCTCTCTGTGCAAGTGCTACAGGGCTATGATAAGGAGGAGGTCAGAATCCTTCTCTAACTATATGTCTTCTTTTTCACATGCAGCAGGATACACCAATTGAAAAAAAAAAATGGCTTGGATCCTTCGTTTGCTTGCGGTTCTTTCCATACAGAAAAGCTGGGATCTAGGGATGTGCACCAGAGGAATAAAAATCTGTGGGAAGGCTATAGAAAGGCAGCTGCTGTACCAAAAAGCCTCGCTGCAGTTCTAGCAAGGGTCTGCATATTGTTGCCCCAGATGCTCAAGGCTATAGCTAGCCTGTGCCTTGTGCTTCTCCTGTCTGCATGGAGCATGGCAGGGTTCACCTGGTGTTCTAGGGGGGCTCATCATGGGTACAGGCAGCTGCAAGCAGGTGCACGAGGACCTCAGGCTGGATTTCTTTGGCCTGATTGCTTTGGTAACAGCCCCATATGACCTGCTGGCCAAACCATTTGTGTGGGTGCTTCCTGAGCGAGGCTGGTGTAGACAGCTTAAATACCAGGTATTATCCAGGCTGGAGTGGGTGAGGGTGTTCACAGTCAGTCGATCAAAGAAGGAAACACCCATAGAACAGGAGAACTGTGGCAAGCCAGGTGGACATGGAGGTTTTTTTCAGCCAGCATGGGTGGATCTGGAACTGATCCCACAGCCTGAATCATCCATTCTCAGGGAGAAGCCCTGATCCTGCAGACCCTTGGGGAAGGCAGAAAATGCAGACTCTCTTGCATTTTCCTGGGAGAGGGAGGAGCAGGGCATGTTTCTGCCCTGCAATGCAGTTGCCTTGGCAGCATAGGGGTTGGGGATGGTCTTCATGATGTTTCTTGCAATGTTGAGTCAGGGCTGTGATGAACTAGCCTTGCATAAGCATAAATGCCATTGCCAGTGGTAAGCTGAAAAATGCCGAGCTCTATTTTCAAAGACAGCTCAGAGGTTATTTATATACGGAAATGCTCCTTATCTCTTAATTCCCAGACTGATGGGTGGAAGATATGCAAAGAGTGACTTCTGTCAGAGAAGAGCTCACCAGTACTGCTACTGTCTTGGCAAAAGGGGAGGTCTCTCTTCGCCATCCCTGGTAGCAATGCTGACTAAGGGCCATAGGAATCTTAATTCTTGGCCCAGAAAAGGCAAGCCAAGCTATCTGATGGGCTGATTGGCTGACAGTTAATATCCTGTTGCAGAGTAGTATGTATTCATGATAAAGTAGGTTTTTTTGATTTTTTTTTACACGTGGAAGACCACAGTGAGAAGACCCAACAAAGCCTCCTTTTTGTGCTTAAACATCAGGTATGTCCTGAAAGAGGCTAGATCAGACCCATTATTTTATCTTTCAAAGACTACATCAAAATTCCTGTGTATCAAAATGCTTGTTGTTTGGTCTTTTTTGCCATTATTAATCTCAGACATTCAGGCTGCAATCTGAAATTCAATCCCATTTCCTTATGGCTTGACCATTAGTAGTAGGTAGAAATTTGCAACTGGAAATGATTTAATGATTCCTCTGTAAGTACAGCAGACATGGAAATCCAGCTTCATTTCCCTGCCTGCTCTGACGCTGGCATTCTAATAGAAAGTAGTAAAACCTTTATTAGTGAGTGGGGTAGGCAAAAAGAAAAAAAACCCCAAAACCTAGAGCAATGAACACAGGTAATAAGGTGTCATTATTAAAGAGCTATCTATCAGAGCAGGACATGCATAAGAATTAGATGTTCAGGCAAATGCTATGAAAAAAGTATCTCTACTTCTGCTTGATGGAATAAAATTTCAATTTTCATGAACTTTTCACAGACTAAACGTATTTGTGTCTAAAGAAACCATATCTCTTAATAGGCAGTAATGACAACCTTATTTACACTGAATGACAATTTTCCTGCCAATTGGGCCAGAAAGTCTGAATTCTTTTCCCAGTGTAGGGAAAATCCTCATCTCATCGATACGTTATTCTTGGTAGTGGTGGCATATTGTGGGTTGTGCTGAAGAATAAAAATAAAACTTATTGCATAGGATTTGTATTGTATTTATAACACAGAATAAAATAAAATAAAATGAACTGCTTTTTGCATGGGGAGGGATTTTTGAACGTACCCCTTTTAGGAGAATTAGATGGAAGGTTCTGGCTTGCTGGCTGCCTGACTCTTGAGAGGAGCCTTGCAGGCAGGGAGGCTGAATTGTCTATTTTTCTGCTTTGCTTGGCCTCAACCTTCATTTTCTCTCCCTGATCCAGACTGCCTGGCAATCAGCTGCCAGTGAAAGAGCAGAAGAGACCAGGAAACAGTGATTGACAAAGAAGAGGGAGCTGGTCTGCCTTGGAAATAAGATGTGGGAGCAGTGGGGTCCATAATGCCCTACAAGGGTCAAGTTGAGTTCGTATGGCAGAGCTGTGAAGAAACAGGCAAATTGTCCTGGGGAAAAAATGTGAAAGGTTTGCTCTGTGCATCCCACCAGAAAACCTTGAAATTTGCAACTGAGGCTGTTTCTGGGTTCATGATGGAATTTTATTTTTCTCCCTTGCCTTGCCTTGCCTTTCCTTGCCTTTCCTTGCCTTTCCTTGCCTTGCCTTCCTTACTCATCCCTTTCCCATTTGCTTCCCTTCCCCAACCCTATCCCTTTCCCATCCCTTCCCCAACCCTATCCCTTCCCTTTCCATCTCATCCCTTCGTTCCCTTTTCCACCCCATCCCTTCCCTCCTTCTTCCATCTCATCCTTTGTTGCAACCCACAGAAAAGAATTTCCAATTGGAAAATCCTTCAGACAGGAGGATCCTGAATCAGGTGAAATCACTACACATTGTCCACAGTCCTCTTCATCCCAAGGGAATGGCCAGTACAGTAAAGAGTTACTGTGCATGACTCAGGGTGACCAAATTAAGCCCTCTGCATGAACAGTAGTTCAGGTGCTGATGCATCATTTCTTTTCTGCAGTGAGAAATGGGATGAGAAGGTTCACATGAGCTCATTCGGTCTTTATGGTCTTGAACCAGCTTCCATTGGAGTCAATAGGAATCTTTCCATTGACTTTAATGAGAGCTAGATTGGATCCTAAATTAGTACCTTCATCCTTCAAATTGTTTTGCCTAGCCCCATCCATAATTAACATAAACTGGCTGCGATATTCATCAACAGGAAAATTATACCAAAACGTCCTCAGTAGGTTTATTCCTGCTCTCACTGAAGATGATAGGAGTCTCACAATTAACTTCAAACAGGACTGCTTGTCTGTGTATCGTGATTATAAAATATCTTGATATATTTGTAAGGGAGAGTTCAGTTTGAGCAACTTCTTAATTGCATATCAGGACTAAAAGGGTTGGCTGTGACCAAAGACATTGAAAAAATCAGGCAGTATTAAGGAGCATGATTTGACTTTGTGGCTACATAAATCAGTATTTCAGCTTCTCATTTGGTATTCACTGAAACGAAAACATAATCTGAGTTAATTGCTCTTCCCCAAGGTGCCTTGTTGCGCAATGTTTTATAAAATTAAAGCCTGTTAAGTACACACGAAGAAACATACTTTAGATGCAGAACATAAAATACTAGCACCTCTAATTCTGCTGTCATGTATGGTTGATTAACCTGGTACAACAGAAGCCTTGGGGAGAGTTTCTGTGCTGTTAGAAAACGTATTTCCACTTAAGGGAATTTAGACAACAAAGGGATCTCACAAATCGCATTGTTGGAGGCGAGGCTGACATTTGGGGCATCTGAGCTGTCTCACAAAGCCATGGAAGACTAGGGAAAAAAGTGCAGTCTTCATCCCACTTACGGATAGTTATCTGACACCCCAGTGACTTCCATGGCAATTAACAAACTATTGATTAAGCCCTGTATCCCTCATTCAGGCAGTGTTCCTGTTGGCACCAGTGGTGACCTCGCGTGGACTGGGAGAGAGTGTGGGGAGAAGAGTGAGGAGGGCAGCTGGGGGGATGCTTTCTCATGCACCTGCAGATAGCAGTGGGAAGGTCACCATGCTGCCCTGCTCCTGGACGTGGATGCTGCAACTCATCCACTTCTGAAAAAAAATCAAGACTCAGAGGTTTGCACTACCTGGACCCCTCAAAGGCACAGTTATGAAAACTGGAGAAGAGCCACAGAAGATGGAGGAGGCTGAGCAGGAGAGCGGCATGGGAGATACCTGAGGGGAGGACATGGTGGTCTAGGAGTAACAGAAGAAATGCCATATTCCCACCTGCTCCAGACTCAGCTTGCCACTTGCAGATGCCTCCCTGGGGCAGGCAGGGAGCTGCAGAGGGCAGATGGAGCACATCCCCAGCGGCCTGTCAGACCAGAAGCTGTGCGGGAGCATGTGGGAAGATCAGGAAGGCTTAGATCAGATAGTTTGCAGGAGCAAAACTGCCTCGTAAGGCATAGTGTGGGAGATGGGGGTGTCCGGCTGAAGATCAAACTGGGAGCTTTACAGGTGTGAGTGGTTTGAGTTAGGGAGAACTGAATCATTTCCCAGGATGAAGTGAGCCTGTGTCTTATAATGAAACCAATTGGTGCTTTGGATTGCTACCATCTTCTGCTTCTGACCTGCCCTGTGTCTTGGCTGCCCTCATTGCTGGCCCAGTAGCCCATATCTTACTCTGGAGAGGGCTAAACCCTCAAGAGGAAAAGGTAGAGGTGAGATAAATAGGATAGGCTCCCTGGGTGGCTATAAACCTTGTGATCTTCTTTGTTTTTCTTAACAACACTGTCCTTGCACACTGTGTGAAGAAATCTAGTATCTGAACAAGGCCTTGACAACTGAGACACATAAGTGCTTGTTGGATGCATTTGGCCTTACACCAGCAATGCCCAGGCTGGTAAATGTAAAAGCGTTTGAATAAATATGCTCAAATGCTTTCTTTGCTGTGTGACAGCACAACCCTTCTCAGCCCTTGCATGGATTGGTGTTTTTAATTTATTCACCCTCATGAGTTGGGCGATATGCTGCAACCAAATGCAATGAAGAATGGGAGAAGAAACCTAAGAACACACCGGCCGGGCAGAGAGATGACCATCCTAGCACCTAACTTGAGAGGTCTGAGGATGAGCTGTCTGCATCTGGTTTGGTCCCTCTAGTCTTTTGGAGAGATACATATTTTCAGAGGACAACCTCTCTGATCTGTCCTATGTGGAAGAGGGCAAGGGTGGATTTGGATCCTTCATGACTACTTAGGGCAGGTAGTCAAACCCCTGCAAACTGACCTTTGATTTTTTTACCTTACAGTCAACTTTAAAAGCTGCTAGCATGTTTAGGACGAAGTAGAGAATTTTGCGCTACCTGTGAGCCACAAAGGGAAAGGGTTCTTGGTTTTGCTTCACAGAATATGACAATCACCTTGACACCTGCAGAAATGGGCATTTGAGCTTCTGCCAGAAACTTTCTCAAAGTCTTACGTAGAAAAATATCAGATTTTATAAAGGATGTTATAGCTACGTTACCAGCTATTCGAGCCTTTGGAGTTTTCCCAGACTTCCTAAAATATAACACTAGTAGTTCAAAACGTTCTGCAGTTTGTTCCTGTAAGACTCCTGGGGTAGGTGTCCAGGCCTGCTCAAGTGAGAACGTCTTAAATCCGGCAGATGCTGCCTCACCCCCTTCTCTCCTGCTATTTACTATTCCACCCACACTATGTCAGAGCTGCTGCAGATTGTGCTGGGGCCAGGGCTGATGCAGGTGTCTGGGGCTGGAAATTTCAGCTCTTTCCTTTGCCTTCTCTGAGCTTTGTGGCATCAGATACTGGAAGCAATGGGGAATTTGACCTGTGAGTCAAACATGATGTTTGCTGACTGGTTGCATGCAATGAAACCTACAATGTTGTTTGACCTCCTAGGCTGGAATCTGTCTACCTTAATTTAGGACAACTGTAAAAAACTGAGAAAGATGCAAGAAATGAGACTCCACAAGCCCCTGTAAGTGGTTCTGTCTGGCCTTACACCTTGGAAACCTCTTGAATATGTTGGCTAATGCTTCATCACTCATTGTCCTATGTGACCTCTACGAATATCCTGTGTTTGGCTACAGCAATTCTGTCATAAAGTAATGTTTCCAGTCTTTCAAGAGCTGTACAAATTTTAAAAGAACTTTCGTACTGTCTCTGCTAGCAAGATCACCTAAACATTCTCACAGCAATTCTAGCTTTAAGCTATGATGGAAATGTGCTGGTGTATAAATCCTGCTATTCTGACTCTTTGAACATGAATGCTATCAGTTTTCAAAGTTAGATAGATAGGACAAATACGTACCTTTATGGGATCCTTTCTTTTGATCATTGTGGGTATATCAACACCTGGTAATTCTCTGAGTTCTGCTGTGATGGAGCCTGTCTTTCTCCAAAGAGTGTGGAAAGAGTCCAGGGAGGTGGATTTGCTAGGCCAACATTAATGTGGATGCTCTCATCCTCCTGTCCCCATATTTCACACACAAGGAAACAGTGATAGCATGGCTTATTTGATAGACCTCAGCGCTGAACTCAGGAATTTTTGGCTTATAGCCCTGTGCTCAAACCCTTGTTTCTCTAGCAATCAACTGAGGGCCTAGTATGTTCTCAGTAATAATATCCAGTGATTTGTGCGAGTGTAATAGAACAATGCCATATGTTTAGGCTCCTAGGCCAAATTCTCATTTTGGCATTGCTCCATTGACTGTAAAATTAAGCCAATGAGATCAGTTGACCCAGCATGCTTTCAGTCTGTAGGGACTCTAGAGGTGGTCTTGTGATCTTGACATGGAACCGCTTTGCTGGTACAGCTCAGCCTTTATTTCAAGCACTGAAGTGCTCAGGGAGAAGTAGCTGCTTGCATTGTACTGGAGGCTTCATAGGATTTGCTCAAAGGAAATGTTTCCATCGTATTCATTAGTGCTTACTTAGCTATAGTGTTCCAGTTGCTTATTCTTAGAGATCTGGAAATGTGCTTTATTTTAGTTTTGTATTTATTGGAAGAACTTTTGACGTTTCTGGTCATCCCATATGTAAGTAGTTCTGTTCTGTATTACCTTGACTAAAAATGACCACTTAACCATGAATAGTGGTGAAACCGCTTTCATAGGTAGGGAACCGTAAAAACAAACGTTTGCTGTGTTTAAGCTAGTTAAGCAGAAATTATTCAAGCTCTTCACACATTAAATTGAACTGCCTAATTGCTCTCTTAGAAACCACTGGAAGGGGAGCTAAGGACCACAATGACATCCATCTGAAATAGTGTGCAAGGAAATTTGAAATTCTAGATCCCCAGGAAATTGTGATGTTTCAACATCAGCTTTTTTCTCAAAATCAGACAAAAAAAATCAAAACTTGAAATTTCATCATTTCCCACCATAAGGGATATCTTTTACCAGGAATGAGAAAAAAAATGCTTCATGTGACATTCCTATCAAAAGAAAACTCCTAATTGTTTCTGTAAACAAAATATTTCATTTGTGTATTTAATTTTCAATGGATGTCAACACCTCTTGGCGTTTCTTGACAATGGCTAGTGTTCCATGGAAAAAAGAATTTGAAAACTTGATGTAGCATCGTGTCTGGCTATTGACTCCTGTGACGTGTGATTCATACAAGGAGTATACCCCAAAGAAGAGACTGGAGTCTGGATTAACATCTTCAGGTTCTGAGAAGAACCATAGAGAGCTTAATCTCATTTTATACAAGGACAGGTGAGATAAATGGACACAAAAATATCTGTGGTAAGGCTGAAAATATAGAGTCCATCCACAGCATTGTGGGCCAATGCCACAACATTCTCATGGAACATAATATGCAGCTAAATTTACTCATCATTAATATATCACTTCTTACTGAACTCTTTGCTTTTATTGTTTGTTGGTTTTCATTTTCTTTTAAGGAGCTTAAAGAAAGGAAATTAGTGTCCTTAAAAATGCTTTCTACAAATTTAGAGCTACAGTCTTTAGGAAGTGCCGACAAGCCTTCTTGTTGAAAAATAAGGAAAATAATTTCTCAGTAAAAACCACATTCTTGTAGTGATTCCCTTTCTGTGCTAAACCCTCTTCCCTCTCTGTGCTAAACCTCAACATTTATCTTGAAATACATCAACATGCTATATGAAATATATTCATAAAATAAAATTATTTAAATGTCTCCTAGTGTCCCAAGATGTCCTGAGGGAGCTTCAGTTTTACTACTGAATTTAGGGGGAGAAAATACTTTAAGAGATGGAGAAAGGTATTCTGAAAATGGGGGAGAAATGCCCCATTGTTGTATATATTACCTGTAAGGGGAGAATTAAAAATGACTAAATATTACATAGAGTGTATGTTATCCTCCAGGTTTTGCTCCAAACTTATACTAATAAAGTAGAAAGAAAATCTAGTAAAAAAAGGAAGACCTGTCTTGCAGCTTGGTCATTCTTCTTTCTGAAGCAGAGCTCTTTAAATGTGTTCATGACTTAGAGAACAAGTGGAAGTGTTTTGTATAGGTGTCCATGTCTAATAAAGCTTTCTGACCGAGGTATTGTACTGGGATAGGATGTTATTTATGATGAGTTCCAAAGATCACTTGAAAGGTCTTTCATGGGTGACATTCTAGTCCAGTGGGAAACATGACGTAAATTAACAATTAGAGAGATTTTTGTTTTAGTTTCAAATACTTCAACTCGATGGAAAAAGACAAATATTTTCCAATTCTTTTTCAAACATTACAACTCTTCATACTGTATTTTCTCCAAAACTAGAATAAAGAAGAAATGCAGTGCAAATCAGAAATTAGGTATCTATTCAAAACAATTATCTTTAGCTTTCTAAAATTAGGAATCTGGTCTAAACTAGTTTTCTGGGTTCCCATTGTGGTCTGTGGGAGAGATGGTCATTAACTTACCAGTTTTTCAGTACAAAATGATTAAAATCAGGTTTGCCCCTCCCCATTGACTTTGTAGGTGTCTTGACAGCTAGTTTTGCTTGATATTAAACTTCTAGACAGCTACAGTGAGGAGGGAGAGAATCCACCATAGGTGAACTCATGTCCCTTTAAAGTCAATGACAGAAATTCCAGTGGCTTAGATGAATGCCACCATATTGTCTTCAGTGAATATTTTATTAATGTATCTCCTTTAATCAGGATAATGCTGATCTAAAATATTTTAACTGAGCAAGTAAAGATGATCTGGAATCATCCCAGCTAACTTAAAATGTTTACAGTGCAGAGGTCCACATCTAAGCCCATCACTCTCAGTTTCCATATATAGACTGGAGAAAAAAAAATTAAAGCATGATTCATATCATTAATTTTAGATTCCTGGTTTAGGATGATGAAATTAATTACAACCTGGAAGTGCCTAATTCTCATCATTGACTTATTGCAGAGTCTAGACACTCTAGATCAGCTGTACATATCTATGCTGTAGACATTTTCTTTTGGCTGTGTGAAGCCTGCTTCTGATCTTGGATCTTTTAATTAATGTTTCAGGGCCTTTTGCTATCTTTCTGCCTTGATATCAACACGAGTATGCGGTTTCCAAGATAGTTCCACATGCAAGCTTTTTGTGCTTCAGTCAGCAAAACTTGACCAATTTTAGAGTCAATTGTATCATCATGTAAGGAGCTAGTTTCTCTCTAATCTACGTAAGAAATTGTAAGGGAAATTTTGCATCTACTTTTGCTTGATGGCACATAAACCCCCCTGTTTTATTTATCCAAGGTCTTTTTCTAAAGTATAAGTATTGCTATGCGTTCCAGAACACTGCCCCCCCAACATTAAATGCCCTGTTTTAGCCACTCCTAGATTGTGCCTTGCACTGTCTTCAGCTTGAAAGGAAAATATTCCATTAGATTTATACACTCTCCAAGTCCTTCTTACAAATATATACCAAAGAGGATATAGTGTGAGTGATAACAGCCCAGAGTTGTAGCGTAGACGAGAATAGGCTCTGATGATTCTTCCTGGAAGCTGGAATCTTCCTGTAGGAGGTTGTCAATCAGAACCTTCTGTCTAGGACTTTACTCAAGAGAGGCTTAAAAACATAAGAAAAAGGTTAATTGTGTGCTCTGAAACTTCAGGCTATTTCTGCTTATATATTACTGAGAGGGAATGTATATTTTGGCAGGCATTAGGTGAATATTGGAACTGTCTTAGCTGATAGTGGGCAAGCAGTAATGCTCTTTAAATATTGACAAGAGCCTTCAAATAAAGATCTGGAGGTCTACAGATCTTGAATTCAATCACTAATTTGATGAGCTTTGCATGTGGGACTTTGGTTTTCTGCTGCTGGAGGCAGAGATGGCTCCTTTGTCAAATATAGAGCCTCATTGAGATCTAGGTCTTGGGATATGATAAGAATTTATGTTTAGGTTCCACCTTGAAATCGATTTTTATTACTCAGGAATATAAATCTTGGAGTTACATTTTGATGGATATATCAGATAAATACTTGATAGAAATAAAAAAATAAAGTAGGTTTTGATACTTACTAAGAAAGGAATAGAGAACAAACTAGAAAACATCACTCTATCTCTGAGTAAATCCATAGTGCTCCCACACTTTGAACATTCTGTGCAGTGCTGGGTTTCCTCGTTTCAAAGCAGATATGACAGAACTGGAAAAAGTAGACGGACGATGAGAGAAAAGTTTCTATGCAAGGATTGACTAACACATTAAAACTTCACCCTTCAAAACGGATGACATGACACAGGTTCCTTCTCCATTCACAGAGAAGGCAAATAGGGATTATTTTTTCTTTTCTTTTCTTTTTTTTTTTCAATAAAAGAAATGGAGTGCATCAAATGAAAGCAATTAGTCCCAACCAAAAGTCAAACAAGAAGAGAAGTTTACTTGTACAACTGTGGGAGTCTCTGCCATAGGATGTTGCAGGTGGTGGCTGTAAAAACTGACCAAAGGGAAATTCTTATGTAGTTTAATGCAAAGACCATTATTAGCAAGGGAAGTCTTTGAACCACAGTTTGTTAGAAGCAGAGGAGACAGTCTTCTAAAAATATAGGTCTCTTTTCCTGTTCCTATACTAATCTTTTATGCTTGGCACTTACTGTTGAACTTTGCTGAAGACAGGGTTAACACCAGCTGGATCTTTGGTTTCACATCATACATATTTATGTTATGGCTCAGGTTTTATCTTCAACAAGACTTTTTTCTTGTGAACACATGACAGAAGAAGTTCAACTCTTTAAACCTGGAATGACACCATATTTTATTTTTTTTCTGACAACCCGCTTGTATGGTAAGTCTACCCGAGATATTGGTGATGATAGTAACACTTTTGAATGATTATCAGTGCTTTAAACACCATGGAGGCTAATCTGACTGAGGTCTATGGAAGGCAGATGCTCTCTGACGGCCTCTCCATAGCTACTATACGTGAAGGAACATCAAGGACAGAAAATGCATGGCTGATGTGGGAATACAGATTGCTGGTATGTTTTTTTTTGTAGCCTACCTACACATTTATTTTGTTGTTACTTTGTCAAGAAGTTAGTTTTGAAGATCCCAATATTTTATTTTCCTGCTTGAAAAGTCTTTTGCTCCCTTTAAACTACCTTTATAGGGACTCATGTCACCACTGTGTGGATGGAGTGGCTTTGATGGCAAGGTTTCAAAATCCAGTTGACTCTGTCAGTCAGTCACTGAATTAATAACAAAACAAGGACTGTTAAAGGAATATCTAGGCAAAGCAGAACTGGAATTACTGGAGAACAACTTCTTGAAGTGCCCAAGGGGAAAGCTGAATAAACAAGGGCTTCCAGCTGGTTCAAAAATGTGTCAAAATGACGTCTGCAAAATGTAATAATGGCTTAATAGAAACTCAGACCATACATTGTCCAGTAAAATATGAATGTAAACATTTGGAAAAATGTTGTACTCCTAACAGGCTGTTTTGGAATCCATTATTTGACTTGGATTTCACTGAGTGTATGATGGGGCCTTGTTTAATGTGTAGAGCTGATTATTCCAAGTTTACCTTTAATTTTCTCAGTGTGTTCATATCGTGAAGGCATTTGGCATTTTTCAGCTTTCATTTTGTGTTTGGTGTGAGACCTGGACTAATCCCTCAGCTGATGTAACCCTGCACACTTCATTAGCACTAGGCAGATTTGCACCACATCAGGATATGATTTGGAGTTATTTTCATCCACAATTATTTTCCCTTTTTTATGTCTTCTTTCTGTCCCGTATTTTTCTAGCTAAAGAAGAAATTCTGTTGGGCACATCCTGGGATCTACACTGAAATTTCAGACTGAAGATGGAGTGGTATCTCTGCTTACAAGGCCAAAACATTTGCTTTTTATTTAAGTTCAAATTTAAAAGAATAACATAAAACTGAGTTTAAAATTGTACACAAGAATTTTCTTTGACTGTTGCTTTAAAATATATCAGAGACGTATTTGATGTTTTTGCAGCTGTATGGCTCTTATACAACCTGAGGACTATTTATTGGAATTTTTGAGTGTACTTTTGTTTTTATAGGTGTGTAAATGTGTTATCGAAGATATTTTGGCATTTTAATCAAAGACTTCAATTTTGTCGACTTTAGTTAAAAATTTGAGTCCCATTTTTACTCTTCAGAAAACCCCTTTGGTTGACAGGTGCTGTGGGATCCACAGTGAGACTTTCAGTGTGTTTATTTTACTAAGAGGTGGTTTGGATTAGAAAAATAATAACACAATGAGTTAAATCCAGTCCTTGATTACACCCCTGTAAATTTGGAGTAAAGTCATGAAAACTGAGACAAATTTTCAGCATTTGCATCAACCTGTATGAAAGCAGAAGGTTACCTTTGAGCAGAAACATAATCTATTATAATACTTTGCATGAAATCTGCTCTCTCCTGGCTTTTGTAGGACTGCTATCTTTTTCCTTTTAGGAATGGTTCTTCCTTTTTTTGATGAAATAGAAGATTTTTTTTCTCATAGACTGAAGGCAGGATCTTTTAAGGTATGAATTGATGGCTCTCATGTTTTGAGATGATGGTGTTACCGTAATGGCAATGTGCCTCTCATTCACTCATATGTAATCCTAGATACTAAAATAACACAAGCTTTTCTCTGTGGCCACAGGAAGAGTCAGGTGAGTGTGAGATGACCTGTTGCTTCAACTCATTGCTTACCATAACGCCAGGTTGGATGGGGCCTTGGGTAACCTGATTTAGTAGGATGTCCCTGCCCATGGCAGGGGGGTTGGAACTAGATGATCTTTAAGGTCCCTTCCAACTCTAACTATTCTATGATTCTATGATTTGATTTTATAATGGGACAAAAAGTGATTGGATAGAATGGATATAATGCCTAGTGGGAACAAAAGCATTAGTTTTTTAGACCAGAAAGTGGGGGGTGTAACTGTTATCACTAATCACAAAATACAGTTTTTTCATTATTTTCTTTTTTTTTTTTCTTCTCGATAACATTTCTAGTGTAGCTTGCTTTCCTGAGCAATGGTTTGCTGGTTTTTAATGACAATCCTACTACTTCAGTAAGAAGCAGATATTTCTTCTTGTGTGTGTGTATATATATAGGTATATGTACACACACCCCATTCAGCAAAATGTTAAAAAAAATTGCACTTATATATTCTAATTAAATAGATTTAATATCTAGTTCCTTGCCACCTCAGTCATTGCAAACTTTGCCATTGACATCATTAGGAGAAGGATTGACTTGATTGTTCCCAGGAGTCCTGCAGAATAGTTTTCCAGTCCTGATTTATCCCTACATTTGGCTGGGTTGAATCCATAAGATTTGTCTAGTTTGGTGAAATAAAAGGGTAGGCATACCTGGGTTATCTAGTACGACAGTATGACACTGGCTGTTGTTTACAAAGCTTGCTTCTTGAAAAGTCTCCTGAGAAGCAGGGTGAAGTAGATGTGTTCCATGTTGCTGTGCCCAGACTATCTGAACTGCTCTGTTTAAACCCAGCTCAGACATACACCTACTGCTCCGTGTCACAACTACATGGGGAATCAGTGAAGTGACCACTCACAGCCTTAGAAACCCAGCTCTGTTAGCCTTTGTTTATGGGTCACATTCTCTTAACTTCCAACCTTGCTTGTTGTTCCCCTCTTGACTCATTCCAGCATTATATTTAAAGAAAGATGCTCAGCCTGAACACACAACCCCAAGTCTAGCATTCCAATTAGGGTTGCATAGCTTGTTTCTTTAAGTCATACACAGCATGCATCTTGGTGTCCAGAATAACATTTATCCTTTTCTGCTGCAATATCAGCTTACTGATGTCTCAGTCTGTGAGCTGAACTCTGCTCTTTAAGTTTGCATAGCTGACAGCCGGGCCAACTGAATTCCAGCCTAAGAGTTCATTCTACAGATTTTGGCTCCCGCAAACAATCCATGCGAAACACACTATCAGTGGTAGCTCTTTAGCTAACCAACTTAAGGGATACTTGATCAAGGGATACTTGGTGCTTAAGGCAGAGTGTGAAAAGGCACTGATTTAGCACTGACCACTGTGTGCCACTCCTTTGACAGGATGGCCAGAGCTAGCCTTGGTTCTCCATTTACTTCCACTCCTTTAAATGGTGACATCCCCTCTTGACTACTCATTACTTTCTGCCTTCTTCTGCTGTGCCAGAACTGACAGTTGAGCTGAATGCTGATGAGTCAAGACTTGGTGGAACCCAAACACATATTTGGGGATAATAAATTCAGACTCTGAATGAACACCCATGTCGCAGCAGACGGGTACCAGATGGGTGTTGGAAATGTGGTATGTGAATTCATTCAAAGGATGCCGGGGCTGTAATTTACAACCTCCTAGTATATGTTATTTTTAAACACTTGATTCATTAACACTCCTCTAGATGTTAAAAATGGTTCATAAATCGATTGGTAGCCAGGAAAAATGAGCAGCAATGAGGTAATTTTAGTCAGAACGGGCTCATTACCATGCCAACTGTCAAAACTTTCTGAAGCCAGATTTATTCCTTCTCCCTTCTTTTGAACAGTCTGAGGGTATCTATGTTTGATTGTTTCTGGTAGGACAAGCAGAAATTAAAAAAAAAATTATTTTCCTTAAGAGCTGAAAAGCACTTGGGGTAGATGTGCTTACTAATCTTGGATCTGTTTTGGCCCAAGGCTGGACAGAATGACCTGTACTTTTGTCCCTTAGGAGCTATCTCCAAGGAAGAAAGTTAGTCTCATCTTCTCTCAGTGCAGCATCATTTTTCAAATTACAGCCGGGACAAATATTGATGTAACAACAAGCTAAAAAAAGAGAAACCCTAATTCCAGCCCCATGTTTCTGAGATCTTTCTTTTTTTTCCCCATCTGAGTAGAAGTCCAATGAGGCTGGATCATAAATGAAAATCTGAGCCTCAAACATAAATCAATCAAATAATGAAACAGAAGGTCAGGATCTTCAGGTGAGTGTAATTCTTAGTGTTCACACTTGCTGAGATAGGATTTGATGAGCCCAGTCAGCTCAGGGGATACCCAGCTCTGATCTGTCAATAGAGGCTGCCGTGAAGAGATATGAGCAAGTTTCTAGAGACAGATACAGTTTTTCCCTCAGGTCTAGTCTGGACAAATGGAAAGCAGGATATCTTTGGGCAAGTGGAGGATTACAAATCCCTCCACTGGTGTGTTTATTTCTGATCAGGTAACGCACAATTACCCTGTCCTTCCCGTTCATTCACTCTTGGCCTTCTTATCCTTTTCATTTCATGATAGTGGTTGAATTACTTGATCAAAGGATGCTTTGGCTGGGATTTATCTCAGCTAACTGTAGGCAACCAAAATATAGACAGGTAAGTCTGAGTTAGTCACTCAAGGCTCCTTTTATTGTCAGTAGAGATAAACAGATATCTCCAGAGAGCAATTAATCTGATACTTGTTTGATATCTATAGTAGGATGAGATGAATCACCTTCTCTAGATACCTCTTCCACTCTATTGACTGTATAGGGAACTGAGGGTGACTAACTTAGATATAGGCATCTGTGCTACAGATGCTTTGGGACAGGGAGATAAATCCAACCTCAAGGGAACCCCAGTCCTGGAAGTCTAAATAGGTAATCACAGAATCACAGAATCACAGAATCACAGAATCACAGAATGACCAGGTTGGAAGAGACCCACTGGATCGTCGAGTCCAACCATTCCCACCATTCCCTAAATGAGTCTAGAAAACTTGTTGCAGAACTAATAATAATGGTTGAAAAGAAATTGGGATGTCATAGCATAAAACACACAGCATTTTCTCATTAACTCCTTGAAATCCTGATCAGCACATATGAAAGGTAACAGTCCCTCTGTTTGAGACATTGATACTATATATTCCTGTAAAGTGGTGCTTCAAGCTCTGCTTACTTTGCGATAACGACTCTTGCTAACTCATCACCTTTACACTAATGACAAAAACTGTGCAGACTCATTGTTGTGTTTTACCTACTTATGTCTACCTCTTATTAACTGATTCAAGTTAGAGGACCCGTGAAATATAGGTATAAATCAAAGGATTTTGGCCCTAGTTTTGAACCATACAGTGTTTTGCTGCTCTTTCACTACACAAAAATATCCGAGGGTATTTTCCTCCCACAGTTAAATTCTTCAGCAGGGTAATCAAGCTTCTGTATTCAGACACTTCAGTAGGGAAATTCTTTCTCCTGGGGAAAACACTTACTGAGAGGATGAATGACCTTTTTTACCTTTAAGTACAGACAGATCCCACACAATTGATTTTGACTAGATAACTAAACTCTTGATCAACAAAAGACTGTAAATCTTCCACATAATGTCCATGTTCTCATCTAACTTAGGAAGAGCTGGAGGGGATAACCAATAGGAAATGTCTGCAAGGAAGCAGGCAAATTTCTGCTGGAGAAATGATAAAGAAGTTATGATTGGAGGTGTCATTCCAGCTTTTCATTAAGGCTCTGCGGAGTACAAAGGGATCACACCTCATGAGTTCTGCTGCTGGTATTGTTTCCACCACCACTGGTTAATCAAGGCACTATGGTATTAGACTAGTGAAAGATCTTTTGCTGGTAGCTTGCCTTTTTGGTAGTTAAGTTTCTTTTTATCAGACAGGAGATGACAGCCAAGATAATATGAGCTATATTCTCCCTTGGTTTGTATATCTTCCTTTGACACTAAATGGTAGTTACATATCAGTGTTACCTTACAGTTGTTATTGTTTCTGTTTTCGGCAGTCTATTTTAAGAAATTGAGGTCAGATGAATACTTACTAGACAGCCAAGACTCATTAGGGAATACGAATAATTCCAGGTGACTGTGTTGACATTACTCTCTACTGAACCCAGTCTTCAAGGCTCAAATACTTCTTTCTTAGTCATTTTCATAGAAAATGAAAATAAAAATGTATCCAGCTTAGTTTCTTATACTTGAATGAAGGGTGACTCTTTTTTGTCTTTAAAAGTATGTATTTATGACTCATAACCAACTCAAGAAGCATTGAGGAAAGACACTTCTCTGCCACTTACTGTATTTCAGAATAATTTTTTTCTGTCACTTGGTAACAGGGAGACTGCCATTTCTATAGGTGTCAATATGAATGACCAGATATTATATTTTTTTCATACATTAATACTGCACTTTTGAAGACCAAGGAAACGCTTCTTTCTTTCAACTCTCCTGTTTTATGAGTACAACTCAAAGATGTTATACAATTTTTTGAAACAGAACTTGTGAAGAAGGTGAATTTCTGAGGCAGGAAATGCTTGTTTGTCCTGCGATTCCTTTTCTGAAGGTGTGAGTGTCATAATTTCCTCTTTCCTTTGTTTGTTATTCACAATTAAAAGACAGAAAAAAAGACAGAAATATGGAAAGTGTTTTTGTTCCTTAGTTTGACTAGAAGATAGTCAGGAGAAGAGAAGCTGTCAAATTTTCCCTGAAGGATATGTATCTGATATACATAAACAGCTAGATGAATAGGTAGAGTTTAATTACCTTCTTGTAACACTGGCATAAAATGAAACTAATTCCAGAGTAGGAAATAGAGCTACATTAAATTTTAAATAGATAAGCTGAAGATAAGAGCAAAGGTATCTTATGATAGGTCTTATGAGGAGTGGCTGAAGGAACCGGTGCTGTTTAGCCTGGAGAAGAGGAGACTGAGGGGAGACCTTACTACTTTTTACAACTCCCTGAAAGGAGGTTGTATGGAGGTAGGGGTAGGTCACTTCTCCCATGTAACAAGTGATAGGACAAGAGGAAATGGCCTCAAGTCGCTCCAGGGTGAGGTTTAAATCGGATATTAGGAAAAAACTCTTCACCAACAGGTTGTCTAGCACTGAGATAGGCTGACCAGAGAAGTGACCAGTCGCTATCCCTGGAGGTAGTTAAAAACCCTGTAGATGTGATCTTAGGGACATAGTTCAGTAGTGGACTTGTCTGTATTACATCAACGACTGGTAATCTTAAAGGTTCTTTCCAACATAAATGATTCTATGATTATATGATTCTGCTCTAATAGGTGGGAAAACAAGATACACAGAGATAAAACATTGGAGCACAAGAGAATTTAGAGCAAGCAGTAAGGTTTCTGTCTCTGAAGGAGGTCCAGAAACCCAGGCTAGCCAGGGTCCTGAGTCTGCCTCGCTTTGTGCGAAGTACACAGAGAGCTGGCTCCTGGAACTATCTGCCTCCAAGTGTCTTGGGGAGACTAAGCCCTTTGCACTGCAAAGTGGCATTTAGTAGTTGGCTTGTGGTGCAGGATTCTAGGTACAGCTCCTGTTGGGTAGATTATAGACATCCCTCTTATTCCCCAAGTCCAGGTATTTCATGATCCAGCTAGAGCTGAGTTACTCACAACTTCAAGGCTTCCATTTTGGCCAGAAAAACAAGTCAGTTCCTGAAATACTTTCTTTTGAAAATGAAATCTTTCGCAGGCCAGTAGGTAATTTCTTCTCTGTTGTATTAAATCATTTGGTGTTGTGGCAGTGGGCAGAGCTGGGACCATTGCCTCTTGTGTCTGTGTGGAAAATAACTGTGCATCCCACAGTGAACTTTGTAGGACCACATCGGTGGACATCATGAACTTTGTTGTTCAGCCTGCATTTCACTCCTACAGGATTTTTCCTTTCCCCAGCCATCACTCCCTTCCTTCTCCTTTCATATTTTTCACAGTCCTTTCTTTCCAAAGATGCTCAAGTCTCACTCATGTTTCCAAACCCCTTGTGCTGTGGGAGAGTGAAATGAGTGTGTTTCACCCTCATTAGCAGTGAGTGCATCTTGATTTTAAACTTTACTTTCATTGGTAGTTTGGGATTCTTTTTCTTTTTTAAGTTTCTCTCTCTAAAGGAACACACAGTGAAAGAGGCCAATTTTCTGGGCAGTTATCAGACAGCTTTGATCCCTTTCCTGATACTCAGACCACCAAACTAATAGCTTCATATTCTCAATTTCACACTCCAGGAATGACACAGAAATGTAACTGGGACAAATGTACCGCAGAAACAGTGCCAGAAAGAACAGATTTGCCCCTATTATTAGTTCTTCCAGGATTAATTGATTTTTACTGTTCTTTCCTTAAAGGTTTTAAGCTCAAGGAAGCAGTAAGCTTCTATTGTAGATAATATACCACATTTCTGGGAACCCTCAGTGGGCCCATTCTTCCCCTTAACCCTAGCCCAGTCTTTTGAAGACATTAAATTACAATGAGGTGGCTCCATCAAAAAACATGGTGATGTCCCCTGGATTCTGGAGATGTTGATGATGTGTTTCAGAGTGATAAGACATTGTAAAGGCAAATTCAAGTTACATATTGATGTGTACACCACAGGTATGATCTGTATGTTACAGGCATCCGGACTTTATATATAATAGCCATCTCTTATATATATGTGTGTGTAAATATTACTGTGTATCTATGATATCCGTGGAGAAAACAAACAGTCATCTTTTTAAAACACAACGCAAAATCTGTAGTTCATTGCACAAATTAATGTTCTGCAAATATGGTCAGTTTATTTAATGTAAGAGAAATTTACACAGTGTCTTAGAGAAATATATTCCTAACAGGTCTTAGACATCTCAAAACTCTTTGCTGTTTCCCGGACAGCTGTGTTTTTTTCCTTATGCTGTTGTTGTCCAGCCCAGTCCCAATCTGTGTTAACAGATGTGCTGGACATTTAATTCTGACAACAGTATAGTTGTTATTCATCTGATACAGTCATTCAGTAACTCCATGTATGTGGTAATTGGGAAAATGAAACTTAAATGAAAGAGTGCATCCAGCAATCCATCCTTCCTTCCTTCCTTCCTTCCTTCCTTCCTTCCTTCCTTCCTTCCTTCCTTCCTTCCTTCCTTCCATTGCCTCCACAATAATAGTAATGCTTGTTTAACAGTGAGTCTGAAATTATACCAATAGAGAGCCAAGTCCCTGTCATAGAAATAGGGAAACTACAGCACAGAACAAGGTAGTGACTTGCTAAAGGTCATGACTCAAATGAGGATAGAAAATAGATCAGTACATTGCAAAATCTCACCACCTCCTGTAGTCCTAATCTGTTTGTACATACATAAATCTGCTTGAGTCAATATGGCTGAATACAAACAATATTAAATATTTGGTATCCTGTCATTTATGTTGGAGGGTGATGAAATCCTTGTAGCAGGTAGTTACACCAAAAGACCCTAAAGGCAGTGACTTTTTAGCCATTAATGCCTCCTTATGCTTTTGAGTTACAGTTTCTCAGGAAAATGCTATAAGGTAATATCTGGCCTGAGGACTGGCCAATATCAAAAGTCTTTCTATGTATTGCTGAACTCTTTCTAGGTTGCCTGACTGAGTTGTTGCAACTCAGTTCATCTGGGGAGAAATAATTAATCAAATACAGACCTTCAGGACTTTGTGATGGAGAGGGTGGGAACAATCCATTACTCCTTTCAAGCAAGTTTGTCTTCACGTGGGCATGCTGGGTGTGGCTAGGATAGGTTGGTTGTATAATCCCAAGTCAAATATTTGATTTCAGCTGGTGTTGTCTCATAGTTTCTTTCAAAGACATGTGGATTCACAGAATTTAGGGCCTTCTGCTTAGTGAGGCCAGTGTGTGGTGGAAGCCAATCTGCTTAGGTTCATGCTGACTTGACACAAGTTGTGTTCCCAGAGATATATGTGGCCTTTGCATTGTAAAAGCTCTGTGGAGAGCTGATCTAAAACACAGGTACAGGAGGAACTTTTGCAAGTGGAACTCTCACAGGTCAAGATCTGGCTCTGATCTATCTTTGGTCCTGCTAGTGGATACAACTCAAACAACAAATTTGTATGTTTTGAAAGATCACTGTACTTGACTGTGAATTTCCAACTCACTTTTAGATAGCTGGTATGATTTCTCGTTCCCACCTCTACCTCTCAGATTGCTGATAAAGCAGCCTAAAGCAAGGATGAAAACTTGCTTTCTAAATCTTTCTTGAATGTTCTCCAATTCTGTCTTTGCTGGTGCTGTCTTTTGCCTTCCTTCTCTTCTTTTAGAATTAACCTGTATCCTTGCCCTTCAGATACTATTCCTAATGTTTGCATGGCAGACCTGTATCTAATTCTTTAATTTTGTTTATAAGGCTTTTCTAGTGCATTTCCAAGCCAAAATGGACAGAGGTATCCTTATGTTTAGATCTCCAGGGATATATCCCCTGGATATCTGCCCTTATTATTTTTTTTTTTTTTGGTAATCATCCACCTTAAATAGCATGCTAGCACTTCATGGGAATGTGGGAATATTCTGTTGGGTGATCTAGAGTCAAAATAAAGAATTTCTAAGCACTGTATCAAACATTTCAGTTACATCTCTGATGAGAAAATAAAGGCTTTATTCATATTGTGTTTGCCTGTACCAATAAATCATAGCTCCCCAATGGTGAAACTAAAGTGAAATGTCACAGAAGACCTCATGGTACAACAGAGTGAAAAAGAAGTCATATGCCAAGGGGGTGACAGTCTTCCAATGGATTCTTTTCACTGAACACATGAAGGAAATTAGACTTGCCTCTAGCCACTATGACTTTGATCGAAACTTGGCCAAGAATGAAAAATTAATATAGCTACACTTATGCCGTTGTGGCAGCCCTTACCCCAGACTGCCACAATCTGGAGGTCTCATTCTTCTTAGCAGGTTATACAGAAATAATCACAAAGGTTGTCTAATGGGTGTAGCACTGACTGTTTCTTTATAGTTTGTCATGTCCTCTTTTTATTACTCTACTAAACTCCAGGTTTACAAACTGGAAACTGATTTCCCTTCCTTTTCTGAAATCAGTTAAATCAGTTTCTCATGGGTGCGCTGCCTCTTATTTATGCAGGACCAAAAGGAAGCAGAATTACTGGTACTGAAGAAGAAACACTAGAGAAGGATACATCTGATTGTGATCTTGTCTAGTAGTAGCTTACAGGCAACTTTCCTAGAAGTAGGTGTGACAGATACTCAGAGCAAAGGTTACAGCTTCTGAGGCGTCCAGAAATTCTTCACAAAAAAAGTACGAATAAAGGATTTTTGGGTAGGAGGGAGTGAATAAGCCAAATTATTTTAAGAAGTATCTTGAGTTAATCTGAAACAAAAACTTTCAATGCTTTTTGTCAAGGAGATAAGAGGAAGTGAAAAGAAAAAGTGCATGGCTGTTCAACCCACAAACACGCAGTGTGAGCAGGAGGAAACTTTTTAGTGTATTTACCTATTTACCCTAAATAGTTGACTGCTAAATTAATAAATAAATACCTGAGCCCCGTTTGAAAGGAAAAGCCAATCTGAAAATGAAAAAGGACAAAACCCACAAAAAAATTAGAATACACTGAAATTGTGATTTCCCAAATTGAATCTGAGCTTGTGAGATGTGCTGTGGGGCTGCCTGGTTTTGATGAATCTCAAGGCATTTTGCCCAGTCCTTGTTCTTTGTTCAAACTCTTTCACTCTCCAGCTCTCAGTTTCCTTGCTGGTTTCCTCAGCTCACTCACCATGTCACAGCATTCTCACTGTCTTTCTCCTCTCCTGAGGATACTTCTTGCAGAAGGAGCTGCATTGTTTGCTGGCAAATCAGGTGTCAGAGCTTTTACTAGAGGCGACTTCCTCTTGAACACAAAACTGCACTTCCAGCAATACATCACTGCCATTGTACAGGTTAGTTTCAAAGAATTTTCTGAGGTCAGCATCCTTCGCTGTGCAAGGCCAGACCTTCAGTTATTAGCTAACTTATTATGAGGGAAATGCACAGCTGGCAGTAAGGACTGTTGGATAACATGTCTCTGCTGCTGGGAACAGCTTGGGTCCAGTGGTGAATAGTAAGGAAGTCTGTAAGGGCAGGAGAAGCTCTCCTGGAGAAAGAAAATGATGTATTCCCCCTTCTTAGCTAGCTGAATAATGTCTGTTTTCTTTTCTTTCAGCCGATGTAAAGTGGAGCAGCTTCCTCGCTCTTTTGTGCTGCGCCTGGAGTTAATTTGACACATGCCTAGGGAAAAAGCAAAGGTGCAGAGAATGTATTTGTCTGTGGTGACAGTGACAGCAGGGCAGTTTGGATGAGTCTGAAGTGATGGCAAAGATCAACTGACCACTGCAGGACAAGAGCACAAGCCAAGAAGAGGGTCTAAGAGGCACTTTGGAGGCTGAGGTCTTTGAACAGTACAGCTTCCACTGCAGCCTGCACATTGCAGTGGCTTGATGCAGGTAATAACCTAGTGTTTGATCATCTGAATTTTTTAGGTGGAAGAGGAACCATGGTGCGGTCTTATGTTATGTTTTTGTAGCATGTTTCCTTATGATGTCACCAGGACTAGCAAAGCTAGTCCATGAATAAAGGCTCAACATTAATCTGACAGCTCTTGCATGTGACTTTGAAATGCTGCAAATATAATTTCAGAGCTTCTGAACACTAGAATTAAAAGAGAGCACATGCCAGAGGAGTTTAACTTCCACTGAAATTTTCCTCATGAGTTGGAAACTGAACTGACAGACAGCATTCAGACCAACAAGCCACCTTTTCTCCTAGTCCCCACTTTTCAAGCAGGAAGCGTTGTAGCAGGAGCACAGGACATCAGACGCTGTGGATCCAAGCCAAAGCAGAGAGGATGTGTAAAGCTGGTAGAACGGGTAGGAGAGAGGAAGAATGAGTTAGCCTTTTTCACTTATGTGAGTGGGCGAAAGGTAATGCTATTAAACACTGTTCAGCTCCAAAGCAATGAAAAAAATGTATATGACAGGCTGTGAAACTTCCTGTGAATCTGACTCATTGTTTGAGCTAGCATTACCTTTCAGTGACAGGAGCGGCAATATGAAGTCGGCTGGCAGAAAGGGCAGTGAGGGAGCTGTATCACAAATGTTAATCGTACCATTAGGATATCTTATTTATCTGTGGTTGCAGAAACAATGCACTAAGCGTGTGGCACTGAGAGCATCAGCCAGACACAGTGCAATCAATGTCTATCTACATGTATGCAATAGGAAACTACTGTGCTCTAGCACAGAAATGCCAGGGGTTGCTTATGATAGCAAGTTGACCATGGGCTTGCAAACTATTTTGCCTATGCAAAAGGAGGCTGGCAAAGGAAGGATAAGAATGCATGGATATAACAACCCTTGAGAAAGACAGCCAGCCCCTGTACCTGCAGGAACTGGAAAACTGAACTCTGGTGTCTCTTTGAGTGGTTTCATAACCTATCATGAGCTCTTCTATGATTGCCATCTTCTCCTTGTCTTTATATAATGACCTCAAAGTATTGAAGACTGGTGGACAACCTTTGCTGAAATTCATCCTTAAAAACTCGTCCAGGCATTCCTTAAACTTTTTACCCAAAAAATTTAACGGTAATCTTCTCGGAACTAGTCCCTTTGGGTATTTAGACCAGGCTTCTTCACAGATCTTTAGCCTCTCCATCATATTAGCTGGTTTAAGTGCCTTTTCTAGGACTTTGTAGTAGGCATAGTTTTCAGGATTTCTTTCTTGCAGTCCTTTGTAGACTTCAACTGCTTCTTCAAGTCTGCCAAGCTGAAGCAGGAGCTCTCCTTTTGTTTCTTCAACAGCCAGTTTTTCACAGATCTGCTTTTCGTAGGTACAAAGATGCTCCAAGGCTTCTTTATGCAGTCATGCCTCATGGAGCACTTGATTCTGATACAGCAGGAGTTCGCTGTACTCACAGTCCACTTTATCAGGTGATATCTGCTGTGTCTTCCTAAATTCCTCTAAAATTTTTGCTGCTGTTTCATAGTCTTCCAGCAGATGGTAAGCAATAGTGTAACCAATCCATGATGCTTGTTGTGCAGTCTCCTTCAAACCAATCTCCTACTATGAGGAGCTCTTTCTCCTTGGGCTTCTTAGGGAGAAGTTGTATGTTGCCTCTGCAGACAGAAATCAAGAAAAGGAGTAATAGAGGGCTCAATTTGTAGCTCAGTGACACTGACCATAGGCCTGCTTCCACGGTTGCTTTTGTCAATGGAAATCCTTGCCTCCTTTAGGAAGGATCCTCTGGGGACACCTTCATGAGAGTGAATTTTAAAAATACTTTTAAATAATGTGGAATAATAATGTGTTTGTTGGCTTTTGAAGATGGTAATGATACCTTTGAGGTAGGTCTTTAGATCATAATGACCACTACAGCTCTCAAAGCCAAAGAAGTGGTGACAGCTCTGCATGTGTTCCTTGCTTTAGGTAGAAGTTTCTGTGGAGGTTTAATGCGGAACTAAAACATGAGATGTGGATGTGACCTAGTGGTGAAATCACACTGCGGACTCTCTTCCACGGAGTGATTCATACTAGGTAAGAGCCCTGGGTCAGCCTCAAGCAATCCATGCTTTGAACACAGTAGGATCCTCTTCTCCTCTGCCGTGTGTGGTGGTCACTTCTTAGGTGTTCCCAAGTAACAGAGTATAAGATGTAAGTTCTGCAGTTCCTGCCTTGTGTCTATGCAGCAAGGTTGCAGTTTATCCCTGCCCCTAAACCCTTCCAAACACAATAAGGTGCCAGGCTGCCGAGTGGAAAAGTAGGAGGAGATTCAAGCTGCACTGATATGAAATACATCCTCTTTCTTTTCCCTTGCCTTCATGACTTGTTTTGGTTTTGAATATAATTTTTTTCTTGGACGTTTTATAAAAACTCTAACCATCAAATACAGGTGGGGGCTGATTATCAACAAACACTGTGCAAGGGTTAAATTTAGGGTTGAGATTAGGAAGAAATTCTTCACAGAGAGGGTGGTTAGGCATTGGAACGGTCTGCCCAGGGAGGTGGTTGAGTCACCGCCCCTGGAGGTGTTTAAGGTTAGGGTAGATGAGGTGCTTAGGAGCATGATTTAGGGAATGGTGGGAATGGTTGGACTCGACGATCCAGTGGGTCTCTTCCAACCTGGTCATTCTGTGATTCTGTGATTCTGTGATAATTTGCAATTTGGTAGGAAGCGTTAGATCCATGTCCTTCATAGGCAAACCCATCTCCTCCTAAAGACAGCAACAAGCTGTGTCCAGGCTTTGGCCCTTGCTGTTCAGCCAGGAGCAGTGTGGAAAAGCAGTCATTCTGCTTTCCCAGTCTGGACCATGTCTGCATTGAAGGTATCTCTTCCAAGCTTCCTCCAAACAGGGTTGCCACATTCAGGTCTCAGTAGGTTTGGGAAGCACTACTCAGGATACTGTCTGCTCTGTTTACTGTACAGGCACGTGGCACCTAGGCAGTGTGCTGAGACCGCCATATGGATTTCATCTCCTCTACCAATCAGCTGGAAGAAGTGCAGCTCTTAATTTCTTTGTTTTAGGCTGCGTGCTCTGAATTAGGTAACTTTTCGAAGATGTATACCCCTTTCCTCCTCCCCTCCCTGTCCCACACACAAGTCCTCTCCTTCCCTCGGAGGGAAGTGCTGCCGCATAACACTGCGGGGAAGAAAACAAAGATGACTGACATCAGATTTATTTGAAAGGTGCTTTTAAAGCATCAGCCTAGGGACGCTGTGGGAAGTCTGGCCCCAGGAGGTGAGAGGCAGCTCAGGAGTCAGAAGAGGAAGGTGGAGCAGGGCCAGCTAAAGCCAGGTTAAGCCAACTCTTCTGTTCTTAGCCTTTAAAGTTTAAATCCTGCTACTCTCACCTAATCTATCATCTATTGGTTTTACATACAGGTAATAGAATGTCTCAGTGCAACATATCAGTATGCACACAAGAAATAACAAGTAGATTAAAGAGTAGGTAGGTAAATAGATGGATGAATTGATGTTTCGTGCTTCCATACTATGCTGAACACTGGTGTAATACTACTTGAGTGAAAATTGATAAATAACAAGCCAGATAATAGAGTAACTGTAGGAAGCAATGTATCTTGATTTATCTACCTATCAACCTAACTGTCTTCTACCTTGTCATAGAGAGTCTCTCAAGCCCATAAGCTATTTTGCTGAATTGGGGGCCATTACTTTAGTATATACAAAAATCTTTTCTCTCTCCAATATCAGAACCTCTGTGTTTAGCTCAAATGCTCAGTGAAATCAATAGAACTTGGACAAGCCTTGATCCTGGCTGTTAGTAAAATTTCTGTCTAAGGCATGTTTGAAGAATAACAATAAAATAACAAGTGTATATGTAGCAGATTGTTATTATGCTGTGTGATGTCTTGCACACCCAGGTACACGTAGATATGAGTTAGATTCTCACAGACAAAGAGCCTATTGCAGCTGGACTTCTTTATTACTCTTTAGATCTATGTGTTTATTAAATATCTATGTATGTCTATATAATCTCTCTCTCTCAGTTATATATAATATATATTGTATCTATAGCTATCTATATATCATACGTGTGTGATATATCTATATATCACACATGTGCTAACATGGTACTTTGTTAGCACAGTACCATGTCTGTGTGGTGTATGTGCCTTAGAAATCTGTGTGTATCTTTGGAAAAATTCTCTGTGTTGTATAATGCAGACAGGCAGTCAAACATTCAGCAAGGATTCCAGGCGGTATGTAGGTAAGTTCAGGGAAAATGTTTATGTGAATGTTCAAAGCTGGGGAAGTTTGAATCTTGTACAATACAATTAAAATGTGTATTTTAGTGATAACTGAATCAGAAATAAACACAAAGAAAATATGAGAGAAGAAAGGAGGAAAAAATTACGCACTGCCGACATGCTCTGAATTAATTTGCTAGGTAGAAACCATGATGTTGATGTAGATATTGTATCTGCAACTAGCTCCACAGTGAGAAGAATAACCTCTATCTAATACTGTGTTGATATGAAGGACTTTGACACAGTTTGAAAACACAAGTGATACATTAAAGTTAAAAAATAGAATTTCTACTTTATAGGGTCCAAAGGAAATAATTTATGCTGCAGGCTTTTTTGTTCTGGTGACGATTATTTTATAAGAAATAGGTTTTGATTTCTAAACTTAGCCATGCTGCCCACAAACGGTACTTTCTGGGGATTAACGATTGATCTTTCCATTTCTCAGCTTTCCTTGGTTCTCTTCACATCTTCTGCTTCCCAATGTGTGTGTGTGTGTAAGCTCTGTAGCCAAATGAATAATAGATATCTGGCAGAAGCAGTAAGCCACTGGAATACAGACATATTTTTGTCTCCAAATTTTACCATGTCTTCAGTCTGAAGACCGAGGATGGCAGAAAGAATAAAGTTTGACATTAATTTCTGTTGTCCATTGAAGGGATAAGAGAATTCCCTTTCTTTGTTGTTTTGAACCCATAGAATGGATGGCTGAAGGCTGAAGTCAGTATCCAGGCAAAATGTTTGCTGACTTGAAAAGGGGCCTCACCAGAGCAAAGATCTCAGAATTAGAAAGCAGCTCTGAGGGGTGCTGGAGTGCATGCCGAAATCTGTCCTTCATGATGGAACTATTAATCTCTGCAATTTATGATGGGAACTTGCATGTATTTTATTTCTTTCTGTCTCAAGCTCATTTCCCAGGTTTCAGGCAAACCATCAATAAAACTTTCAAGTGAGCGAAACTGGTCATACACTTGCTGGTGAGCTGCTAGAGAGCTGCCATTCATAGAATCATAGAATTGTTCAGGTTGGAAGAAAGACCATCTAGATTGTCTAGACATCCTCCTGCCACAGACAGTGACATCTATAATCAGACCGCTCATAACCTCATCCAACCTGGTCTTGAACATCTCCAGGGATGGGGCATCCACGATTTCTGTGGACATTATCTAATAACTGATCATGCATTTGTATATTTATTATGTCATTTTCTCTACTTCAGCCTACTTGTGCGTCACTTGTGCAGGGTAAATATTCATCGGGTGGGACTCTGATTGTCTCCAAAGGACTACTACTGTGTATATAAAAACAAAAGCAAGCTGCAGAGTCTTTTTCCAGACCCGACTGGATGCAGCAGAACAGCCCTTGTAATAATTGCCTTTTTAAATTATCCTTCTAGACCCAAATTAGCATCAAACTTCAAATTCTTATTTGAGCTCCTTAAGTTGGCAGTATGGTACATGGTCATTTTACATTTCCGTTATAATCAACAGGACTTAGTAGTCATCTGCTGGGGGTGATTCACATTATCTCATATCTGAATTGTTCAGTGGTTATCACTATCTTACCTTCAGAACAATTACCTGCCTAAATAAGGTGATCCTGTTAGTGCCTTAGGTGGGAGAAACTGGTCCTGGGCTTGACTATAGAGGATACCTCAGTGGTTTTTGTTAGCATAGTAACATAAAAAAAAAAAAGAAAAAATAAAGAGTGGGTGCTATACTTATGATTGCTTATTGAGCCAGGCAAGAACATGTGAAACAAGTGACAGCATTGCCATTCATGACTTCTTCATTCCTTTTTTCTTTTTTTTTTAAATTTTCATATTATCAGTTACTTAGATGAAACAGAAAATACCACTTGACCCAGATGCCAAACCGAAAGTAACTGGCAAAAACCCCAGTTGAGTAGGTCGTGGTTACTGGTAGGTTAAACTCTGTTAATATAAACAACGGGCCAAATTCTTTCGGAGAACAGATACACTCTCAGAAATTAAGTGTGAATATAAGAAAATGAAGATTAATGACTGAATAATTGCATACTGGTGTATTATCTGAATTGATAGTTCAAATTATCATTAAGACTTTAGATAGCTTATGCAGATGATGTCATCTCTAGGGACCAAATTTTGTAGCCAGTGACCACACAGTGGGCTGAGGAACCTAGAGTCACATCAAGTAATTTTTGACTGCATGAGCTGGGTCTCCAAAAAGCCACCTGGGTCAGAAAAGGGTGTGTGGCCTTTGTTACAAATATAGAATGAGATTTAATCATATATAACATGCCCCCAGGCAGACACTTCTTCTGCAAATAAGCATCTATAAAGCTGCACCAATACCATAAAGTTATTGATAATACAATCACATATTCTTTATAGGAGTACTCCCATCTGAGATTTTCCGTCTTGTGCTACAGACTAGAGAAATGCAAATAGTTTTGAGTTTTTATGACTTGTTCCTAGTTCTATTTCACAATCCACTTTTCCTTGCTGACTGTTGTGAGAAAGTTATTGTTAAGCACAGATGACCTCTGCACCTTAAACTCTGTGCTAATCCGGGCATACTCCTTTGCATTTCAGTTTGCCACATACCTTAACATGAGAGCAGCATGTTTTGCATTGCAGAAAGGAATTTTGGGCTCAAAAGCTGTATTTCATGGAAACATGTTCTGCCAGTGGAAGTACCAGTGGTTTAGGTGCATCTCACTCTTTGACACTGCAGAAAAGAAATGCTTGGAATGAGGCAAAATGCATCTTTTCTCTGTTTTGTTGATGCTTAGAGAAAGAAAGAGAATAGGGAAGCTAGGGGTTGGGAGAAAGTCACCCTCCACATCTCTCCTGTTGCTTGTGATTAAATAACAGTGTCAGGGTTGGATTTTTGGATGGCTGCCGGGCCTTTGTTACTGCTCTTTTTGGCTACGTGTATTTTGTATCTCAGGAAATAAGTCAGAGAGCAAAGTGAAGTTGCCAGCCCTCTACTACCTAGCTTTGTGGACTCAAGATGCCTTTATGCAATGCAGCATGTTAGGCTGTTTAAAATGCCACCTGCGTACAGTTGTGGGTCCCTCCTGGAAAAGATCTCAGATCATTTGATTTACATGCTCTCAGTTGTGTGATTTTGCCAAGGGAGAAATGGAACAATTTGTCCAATATGTCTGTACTACAGACGTGTGCTGCTGATTAAAATTAAGCCATGAAGCAAGTGTGCAATTAAGGTAGGCTCAGACTCAAAGTGTTCATAGTGGAAGGGGGTTGGCTTCAGATTCAGACATTTATACTTACATACAAATGGACTCTATAGAGTGACTCAGCAGTGCCCATTGCATGGTGCCCTCTTGGTTGCAGTAATTGCATTCCCTGAATCCTTACTTTGTCCCCTGTGACTATGGCACTGCAAATTCTCTGTGTGGGACCACAAAAAAATTGAACCAACCAGAGACATTATGTATCTTTGCTCTGTTAGGCACAGAGTAGCAGGGATAGAAACTTGCAATAGGAAACGGACTTCTGGGCATCCTTAGATGTCAATCAAAGGACCAATTATCCAAAGATTTACAGCATCATTAAGGAGGTTTTCCACAGACTTTGTAAAGGAAGGAAGGAAGGAAGGGAGGGAAGAAGAACTAAATAAATAAAGAAAAGGAACAGAAAAAGAAAGAAAACTGAGCAGTGAGCAATTCTCTTCAGAAAATTAGTTGTAGTTCATTGAACCTTGTCTTCCTTTTGCCTCCCTGATCTTAGGTAAACATTTGAGTGAAGTCCAAACCAAATACACACACCAAAATAGCATAGGGTGTAACTGATACAATCTCCAGTACTAATAGAAAAAGGCTACTTTGAAGGGAGAGACCTTTTCCTAGAACAGCTATTACTTAGGTGAAGACCATCGTCGCTTTGACTGTACAATGGGAATTAAGTACTTCCTATAGCAAGCATAACAAAATATCCTGTTTGAGAATTATGGCCATTGCTGAGATTGTAGAGGAACTCTTAATGTTCAGTGCCCTTTTACGATGCTTTTTATGAAGTTGTCCAAAAGTCCCACATAAATGTTTTGACACCACATATTGGAGTAAGTAATTAGGAAATGTTTTCTATGCAGTAATACCTTCTTTTTCTCTGACTTTCTGTGCGTGCTGTGTGCATGTTGTGGGGGATGAAAGGCAATGTATCAGATGAGAAACTGAGGCCACAGAAGTCGAGTAACTTTGGCCCATCTGCAAGATGAAGGCGCTTTGCCTAAAACTATAAGCATAAGTAAGTCCAGTCTTAGGCCCTCAACTTCTTGGTTAGGAATTAGAGGAGATTGGGCTAGAGGAGCAGTTGGATGGAAATAGCTTTGGTCATTTAAATGCCTGCAGTTAGCCGTGAGAAGACCGAACCATTCTTGATTTCATGTCGAGCTCAATTGCTTTGAAGGAGGCATTGTAGCTAATATGCACTGAAGATGTTCTCACATGTCTAATGTGTCTAGACATACTGGCCTTTCATATCCTGCAAGCTGCAGGAATCTAGAAGTGATAGAGACACTATTGAGGTCAAAGCCTGTGTTGCATTTTCAGTGGTGTAAATCAGTATAACACCACCCATGGTTAGAGCTGCATAGTTTTAGACCAGGTGAGGACCTGGGTCTTTGCCAGTGTTGGCTGTTACAGAAGATATAAAAGATCTTTATAAGAGGGAGGAGGACGTTATAGAAGGGAGTGGTGGATTATTACAAAGATAGGGCTGA
This sequence comes from Clamator glandarius, assembly GCA_033459285.1. Classification (NCBI taxonomy): domain Eukaryota; kingdom Metazoa; phylum Chordata; class Aves; order Cuculiformes; family Cuculidae; genus Clamator; species Clamator glandarius. The sequence continues at coordinate 96,412 of JAUNZM010000026.1, forward strand.
GCCTGCCTTTGGGACAAGTCCGTGTACCTGTTTGGGAGACACCAATACCTGGGCCCAATGTGTCTGGCACATGATTTCTGGGGATTAAAAAGGATCTTTGACTTCTTTTGCAGATCTGAGCACAGGTCGTCCCTTGTGATATTACACTGCGCTGTGTTCAGTTCTCAACATTGCATTGCATTGGGAACCAAAGGTTCCTCTCTGGAGGGCCTATGATCTTCTGGGAGTGTTGCTGCTGGCTGTTAAAAGGCTGCTGTATTTGCCCTGGAGGAGAGGAGGGGTATGGATGTGCACCAGATTTCCACATTGTGTGAAAGGAGCCTTATAATTATCTTATACATTACAGTTGGGAGCCTAAGGCAAAAGGTAGGCTCCTGTGCTTTCTCCTGACCCATTGTGTGAAATTTCATGTGACACAGGGTGGGGAGGTGGCTGCCTGTAGACATCTTTGTCACGTAAAGATAGTCATTAGGTGACAGATGGGGCTGGGCCAGCCTGCCTGGCTATGGGTTGAGGTTGGACAGCGTGGCTGCAGGATATGTTGGGTGTTGCGGTGGCAAAGGGGTTGAAACATTGATGGGTGCTGGAAGCTGGGGCTTTCTCAGAGAGTTTCAGAGGGTGGGCCATGCTCTAGGGTGGCCGTGCAGCATTCTGATGTCGCTTCTGAATGTGGAGCCTACGGGTTGTGTGTGTCAAAGGTGAACGCAATTGCCTGTTGCTGCTTGGCCCAAGAGGAAGAGCTGTTTCCACCATCGCTTCCTTACTCATCCTCTGACAAGGTCTCATCTGCGTCTTGTCCCTTTTTCCTCAGAGATGGGCCAGCTTAATGTCTTTTTTGCATCTCCCAGCTTTGTCTCCATAATAAGGACCAGCAGGAGCTGGCAGAACCTGCAAATCTACCTTCTCCATGCTGGTTCAGATTCTCTTTGGAAAAGCAAAGTTGAGATAAAATAGGAAACTTTTGACCTCTGTGTAAAGAGGTTGTACTTAGCTATTACTGTGGTATAATAGGAGAGGATTTGCTCTTGCAAGGAGAGATGGATGTACTGTAATCCCCCTTAGCCTGGTCCAGTGCACCATGTGTGGTCTAGGTGCTGAGGTGCTGTTGCAGATGAACTGACTTGTTCAGGCTGTAGCTACACGCAGCCAAAATTAATCCCAGGATTAATGCTTTAGCTGACTGCAGAGAGGCCGATAGTCTCATAGAAATGCTGCAGTTGTTGAAATAATGGTACAGTCACCTCTCAGATGAAAACAAATTTACACAAAAATTCCACAAAGCAAAAAAAAATCAGGTTTTGTTGGGTTTTTGGGTCGCATAATGCAAAATGTTCCTTTTGCGTCCAGCTTTCTTGTTTAAACAAATACTTTAATTTTTCTGAGCCTATTTTTTTCACTAGAGAGTCAGCTTCAACAGCAAAAGCACAAACCCAGTCTTTGAACATGTTGAAGTGAAGTGCTTTGATCACCTTGAGAAGTTTTTCTAACAGTTTTTGAAACCCACCAACTTGCTCAAATGGACCTTGGGCCATGGACAGGTTGACTTCCAGGAGCTGACAAAATCAAAGTTTTAAGAAAGCATTCCTAGTCCGTGGCACACCCGACCACCCCACCCAGGGGAGAGACATTACGAGTACTCGTATCACTTAAAGGTCAAGCATCAGTTTAATCACCTCTTGCTAATTCCTTTTTTTTATATTGGATTTTAATACATTTTTAATCTCTTTTTCATTCTTCGTGCTTTATCACCCGGGTGATCTGAGTGAACAGGAACCAACCTGACGCTGGACTGAAAAGCAACAGGGGAGGTGTAAAAGCAGAAGCAAAATTTCCCAGGAGGTTGTGGAGGATGGGTGCAAGCAGAGGGCTGGTCTAGCAGAAAACTGGGTCTGAGGCAGCTTGTATGACATGGTCCTGTGGTGTGACCTTGAGTCTCTCCAGCCTTTTGATTGTCTATTCAGTTATATTCTCTTTGAGTAAATATTTTTCTATGGACAGCACCAAGCACACTGAAACCATCTTCCCAGCTACATCCTCTACATAATGCCACAGAAACAAAAAGAAAAATTGTGGAAATGTAAACTAATGACACAGTAAACCTGTCAAAACCCCCTTCTGAGGGACTTCTCCCAACCCCCACCATGCTGAACTTATTTTTCCTTCCTTCAGTTCAAAAAGACCCTTATCAACGTTTCAATCTTTCCTTGTAAATATACTGACAAGTGTCAGGCCCTGGCAAACCTATAATTAAGGTTGAACACAATTTGCTAATAAAAGCTAAGAAACTCTGGGTTGAGTTTACTTACATTATACCCACTGGGCACTTTCCATCAGAATCTTTTATCTGCATCTGCAAATGCCACTTTGACATTTTTACAGAATCAATCAAACACAGACACCACACGCATTCTCCTCCTTACTGAGAAGATGCTTGGGCTCCAGAAATAAAGATTTTTGTTGTTGTCATCGTTGTTGTTGTTGTCCTTGCAGCTCCTCTGACTCACAAAGCACAGGGAGCTTTTGGAAAGAGAGAAAGAATGAGGAAAAATAGAGGCGGGGGAGAGAAAGAGAGAACTGGAAAGAAAGGGAGAGAGAAAACGTGCGCCAGAGATTGTGGCAGGCTTTACAAACTGGCACAGTCTTATCGACAGCATTTCATGGTTTTCTGGAACTCTTTCAAAGAGAACTTGCCTTTGTGTGCACTGGCTTAAGCTTTACTAATATTTAAAGCTATATTTTAAAGTTTATGAAAATTACTTATGAGTTCCTCTGTCTCTTAAAATCACTGAGGCCAATATTTTCTTCTTGCTATTATTCTGCTCACCCTCCTTTTCCCAAAGCTTCTGTGATTTGCCTGTCCTCTTCGTCCTTCCTTGGCAGATTCTCTACTTTTTACTCTCCCTCCCATTTACTGCTTTCCCTTCTTCAAGCCTTCACCTCTACACCCATTTCTAGGGTAGCTGGGGGAAGGGTTTTGTTTGGTGGGTCTGTCTGGAATGGATGAGGTCCAGCCTCCAGCAGTGTTGCTCTCTGATGCATCAGTTAAGTCTGTAAATAAATACATCTGTAATGCTCTTTCTCTTGGCTCCTTGCTTGGCCTGAGGGTCAACTAACTCAGCTCCTTGCTTCCCTTTCTACCCAGATCATCCTGGCTCAATGGAGCATAGTTTGACACCTTTAACCACCTACAATGGCATCCTCATGCTAAAGTGGATATTGAAATAGCTCAGGTTGTCCTTAGCAGAGAAATACTGCACTCTGAATGGGGGAGTTCAAGGGGAGAAATCATCCCAGCTTTCCAATGATTGGTGAAGGACTGGTGTGAGCCCCGAACTACATCCAGATTTCCCTACAGCCAATGTTATGTATGTGCAGGTGGGCATTCAGATGCACGATCTACCTGAAGACCAAGGCTGTCTGAAAAATGACAGGTATAATGTCTTGGTCTGGAGATATGTCCTTGTTCCACGCATGGATGTAAAAAAGATAAATGAAGAGGTGGACGGTCCAAGTCAGACCTGTGGCAGCTCATCCCTGGGTATAGCTCTTCTGAAGGACAGTGGTGGCACAGGGGTGGGATTTGCTGTTTTATAGCAGCATGCTGGCATAGACATCAGCAGAGGAATTGCACCTTAAAATTTCCCATTTCTCTCTAGGGCTGTTAGTGGAGCTGGAGGTGATTCTCTTAGCTATGTGGATATTCTTGTCTTAGAGTTCTATAAAAAGGTAAGAAGAATCCTTTCTGGTGTCACTGACTTAGAGGTTCAAAGATGTTAGAGCTAGTTAATACACTTTAAAAGTACTTACGATATTTCCATGTTAAAGTTTTAGCTGTATTGTTACAAAATCACGTTAGCTAACATGGTTTTAAACATAAACTGTATGACAGCGTCCATTCTCTGTCAAGCCAGAGGACCCTGCTGGTCCAGCTCCTTGTTTCCATCAACAGTCAAAAATCAAAATGAGTGGCTAAAGGAAAGAATAAAATGCTCATAGGAAAAAAACCCAAACAAGTCTTTGCCTCCAGAAATCAGTAATGTAGACCTTCTTAGAAGTATACATTTATACAGCCAGACTTAATAGCCCTCAGTGTGCCTATGTGCTGAAATTCCTCTCCCTTTTTTAAACTAAAACTTAATACCTTGGGTATATTGAGTGGCAATGTCCTCCTTTCCTAGTGAACACCTAGCTGATGAAGATGTGGTTGATTCTTTCCCTTCCCAATGTCCTGGAAAGTGTCTACTCTTCACCTGGGGCTGTTTGGTGGAGTAATGCTGGCTTCAGACAAGATGATCTTCTATGACTTTGTTGCGACTTCAAAAGAACTAGGCAAATGTGTGCTATCTGAGGAAACGACCCCTTACTTTACCTCATTTGACAGCATTAAAAACAGTAGCTTTGGTGTAGGAGAATGTCAAGCAATGCTCTCATCTCTTAATGGTTAAAAGTGCATAGGGATGAACCACAAGGAAAAGCTACAAATGGCTTCTGTATCCCATAGTGTATCAGTTATAAGCAAATCCTTTATATAAATGAACTCCAGATCCCTTAGATCCCCTTTGAAGAAATCTTGTCTTCTGGCAGCTGGAACTGCATTGGTGGGAGTGACACTGGTAGTGGCTGGGAGACAGGCTGGGAGACACGGCTGTCTGCTAGAGATAGGATCAGCATTCCTGCAAGGGACAGCTGAAAATTTGGTATTACTGTCAGATTAGAAATCCCCTTAGATTTTACTGGTGTTTTGGAGGGAGAAGGAAGAGAGATTTAGAAAAATATGGTGTATATACCCACATACACAGAAATATCTACAAAGTCTGTGTATAGATGGTAGCACCATGTTGTGTGGTATAAGGCATATTATACTTTGAAGTATTAATCAGTGCAGGACCGATGAAGCGCATACAATCATCTCTATTTTACAAAGCCGGGGAAGGTTAAGTGATTTGCCTGAGGCAAGAGACTAAATCAGTGTCATGATGGGATGAGCAAGGAAAAGACTTTAGTCCAGGTGGGTTTCTTGACAGTGGTTTGTCACTTCATTGTCCTTCACTTTGCTAAGAAGTGTTGTTAGGAGGAAGGACTTCTATCCCTCTCCTCTCCTCTCCTCTCCTCTCCTCTCCTCTCCTCTCCTCTCCTCTCCTCTCCTCTCCTCTCCTCTCCTCTCCTCTCCTCTCCTCTCCTCTCCTCTCCTCTCCTCTCCTCTCCTCTCCTCTCCTCTCCTCTCCTCTCCTCTCCTCTCCTCTCCTCTCCTCTCCTCTCCTCTCCTCTCCTCTCCTCTCCTCTCCTCTCCTCTCCTCTCCTCTCCTCTCCTCTCCTCTCCTCTCCTCTCCTCTCCTCTCCTCTCCTCTCCTCTCCTCTCCTCTCCTCTCCTCTCCTCTCCTCTCCTCTCCTCTCCTCTCCTCTCCTCTCCTCTCCTCTCCTCTCCTCTCCTCTCCTCTCCTCTCCTCTCCTCACAAAACTATCTTTTCACTTTCTAATTCCCTAGACTCATCCTTGCCTCTTTTTCACACCTCTTATGTGTTATTTTCTAGACATCAGACATCTCAGTGTTGAGAAGCTCATACCCCAGGCTCAGTTTCTCTGCAAGAGCAAAAAACATTGTCTCAGGCTGATCCTGTCATCGTAGCTCCCACTTTGTAGAAAACACCAGTGCTTATTAAAAAGCAATGATCACGCACACCAAATAATTAGTATCATTAATTATTAGTACTGTGGCGTAACCTCCAGGGCCCAATTAAGATCCAAACCTTATCATACTAGGTTGAGAAACATATATTAATTCACAGTTTCGGCTTTGAAGATTTTGCATTTTTAATGGGTGGAATTAAGAATAGGAAAAGAGAACTTATTCTCCCTATTTCACAAGTGGAGCAATGGGACCTGGAGGTATTAAGTGAGTTGCTCAAGGTCAGGCAGGACGTGCTGAAGATAGGAGCCGAACCTGTGTTCCTACATCCTGATTAAGGATAACTATGAGATGGAGCTTATAACTATGAGGAATCTTTAATACAACACGGAATGTAATAAACAGAAGAAAGAGCTTGGGAAGGAAAGAGGGAGGAAGAGGGATATGCCTGACTGTGTTTCTCACAGCCTGGGTGTTCAATGGATAGTAACAATTGGTCTTGAGTGAGATGCTCCAGAGGATGTCTTATTCCATACCAAATCAATTAAGGAGCCAGTTAGATTTAGAATACTCTGAGCCTATAATCTAATGCCCAAATAGCATCATTTACCATTAATTTACTGTAAGGAGAACATGTAAGTGTGTTTGTGTATATATTTAGAACTATATACATATAAAGTGTTTTACTTGTTTAACCTACATCTATATGTATATGTAATAAAACATGCACACACCTCCACCCTGCCCTGTCTTAAAATAATATGGCTAAGTTAGAATTGGGCCTACCATCACAGTCTGGAAATACAGATGATGTAGAAGTTGCCATTGTATTTTTAACAAAAAAAAATGTTTCATTGAAACTGATGTTTTGAAAAACTGCACTCAACAAAAAGCACTTAAGAATGTCCCATTCTGTCATTTGCAGAATAAAATGTTGAGTTTTTTTAATTTCACATATTTTTTTCAAAGCAAAATGCATTTTTTTACATAACCTTTATAAAAGATTTCAAGTCAATACCAAATTTTGAATATTGCACATTTAGCAAATTCAGGAACTTAATTTGTGGGTTGACAAAAGAGGAAAGGGCATGTATTTTAAGTGGAAAAAGGTCAAAGTGATAAAAAATATATTCTATGAAGTGGAAAATTTGATTCCCCTAGCTGGGAAATAGTTCCCTCTGCCTTTGTGATTCAACTCCGTGGGATAAATGCGTTCTGATAGAGTCTCAATGGATATAATACACTTTCTTCCTCACAAACTGTGTTGTTTATTGCATGGGAGGGACCTGCTACAGCGATGAGTGGAGTCAAGCAAAGGATATCCTGTTACAGTCTTTGGGAAGAGGGTTTTTGCAGCCCTGTGGGTATCAGGAGCTCCTGTACTGCAGAAGTGGACTCTGGCTTGGCTTCTGCCAAAGGTTTCCAGCCAAACGATTTTGTGTAAAAATGGCCAGTTCTTGTGAGTTTCCTGTCTTGGAGGGAACTTGGAGATGCTAAGAGTCTTCCACAGAACTGCTTAGGTTTGTCCTTAGAAATGATGTTAGAAAGCAGCTTACTCCTTGCCAAATAGTAGGAAGAAATTAGGCCAAGAAAACTCTTTCCACACACAGATGTGTTATAGCGAAAAAGGCATAAATATCTGCAGTGCCTTCAGGTGTTAAAGTTATAGGCATCAATGAAAAGCCCATGTAGAAATCAATCGTTCTCTCTTGAGATGAAACTGTACTAACATGCAAAAAAAATCTGTCTTGAAGGTCATGCATCAAAGGGGAAGAAAATAAAATCCAGAAGAGCTTTTGACTATGGGAGCTGTGTCCAGCTTTATGGGAAGAGGAAGAGCGTGTATTTGCATTTCTTTAAGGACAGAGGATGTGTGTAGAACAGCAGCTTTAATCCTGGAACTTCCAAAGTGCTGGATGCTTGACTTGGAGATCTGCGTTTGAGTTGTTTGATGTACTTTTTTAAAACATCTCTTTACACAGACACATTAGATAAGCAGCATGTATTTACATTTTGTTTTTATGAAGTAGTAGCTGGATATTTTTCTAAATTACTGTGAAACTAACACTATCCACACCCCATCCAGTCTTTCTGAAACAAGCATCCTCATTTGCGCTTCAGCTGGTGCAGTTGCAGGTTTGACTTCGTTTCTCTCTTTCTGCTTTGTTGGCGTCTCTTTCCCATTTTCATACAGTCCCATCTTCTAGTTTAAGTGACCTTTCCCACTCACCCTTAAAATTCCACCCAACTGAAAACTAGTCCTGCCTCCAGGCCTGTAACTGTGGCCTCTGTATCCCCAGACAATGGGGTGAGGGAGGCAAAAAAGAGACATTCCTGCAGGTTCTCCGCGTGTGGATAACGAACAGGGCACAAGAGGCGGGCATGTAAATCAGAAATCACTCCATTAGCTTGTTAAGCATTTTGGAGTGACACCACTGTACATTAGGAGCTGGCAGCCACAATGGAGGGATCCTGTCCACTTGATATTCATGAGCTGAAGAAGGTTTAAGAAGAGAAAAAGAAGGGGGAGGAAGGGATGTGGGCTTTCTAATGTAAACACCATTATCATTTGAAAATCAATTAGCTCCTTGCACTGAGGGAATGACGAGACTTAAGGCTCTTTTCTGAACTGCTATTGTGAGCATGGGTTATTTACTTTAATTAAGAGGAGACAGAGTGGATTATTGTCTCAAACTAAGGAGTTGGGAAGAGTCAGAAAATTACACTCTACCTCACTGAACAACAAAGCCAGAGTAAAAGACAGGCTCCAACCCAGCAAAGTCGGAAAGAAATTAGCCTTTAATCTGGATTCGTCCTGCATAAGGAGCAATCAAAAGGGAGCAAGGTTCAGAGCCTTCTTGCTAAGCACCAGGCGTGATATTGCAGTGGCTGTCACTGCCAGCACTTCTGTTGCAGCTTAATGTTGCATCTGGAAGGAGGTTTTGCCCCTGGATGGGCTACAGTTTGAGAGTAAAGATTTTCTTTGGCCTAAAACTTGACGCACTGAAGTGTTGGATGTGCGGCTGCATTTCCTTCTGCCCCCTCCAATAAGACAATGGAGCAATGCATTGCTTTCGAAAGAAATATATGTAATTATCAATGCAAAGATGTCTCTCCTGGATGAAGATGCTGATATTTTTTGGCTCTTATTTAATTCAAACAGCTTGGATTAAAAAATAAGAAAAAAATGTAGAATGAGGAAAAAAAAGAAAAGGAATTTGGCAAGTGACTAATCCACAATATTGTCTAATTTGGCGTATGGAGAAACACCCCCCTGAGGTATCTAATACTGAGATGTTTCAGCTCTGCTTTGCATTGCCCACTCTTACTCTGCATACTGTAAATATGTATTAAGTCAGTCGAGCATGGCAGCTGCTGAAGGAGTTGCTACAGCTTACTGGGTAAATAATGATCATTTTTAAAATCACCTAAATGTGTATCTGCCCCAAAGACCATGGTGGTGGCTTAAGGGAATGCTGATTTGCATTTTTAAATTTTGCTAGGATGTATTTGCAGTTGCTGTGCCTCCTGCTGATTGCTGCATGCTCCAGTTTTAAGTCTTGGGCCCAATTCTGCTCTCGGTCATGAATGGAGTATATGGCGTGTCATCACGGAAATCAGCAACGTGGAGTAAAACCAAGGAACCAGCCTGCACAACAAGCTTTGCAAGGAATGCAATTTGGCACCAAGAATTTTTTGGTGATTTTGTAGTTTTGGAAATAAATCCTTGAGAACTGAGGAGCACCTATTTGGGGGGCTCCACGTGGGGCAGAGAGGTCAAAGATGAACTGCTGTCCAGCCTTTATGCTGAAATAGGGCAGAGCCAGATCACCTGCAAATGATCCCAATCAGGCTCTACCACACCTCTGGAAAATACCTTCCCAATACCAGGCTTTGGGGCCTAAATATGACATTTGGGCCCATGGAGGGAATAACAAGGTATTTTTCTGAATTCTTGACACACATCCAAACTCATCGACACTTATCCCTTTGCAAAACTGGGATCACCCTCTGTGTTTTATCATTAGAGACATCTTGGCCCATAGTGAACTTAGAAACACATGCTCTGGAAACAAACAGATGAGAAGGCTTTTCAGAGGGCCCTGGGGAGCAAAACATCCATTACTTTAGGCAGCACAAAGAAAACATATATTTTTATATACAGATAGTGTTCTCCCAGGCATTCAGGGCTCTTTACCTCCAGACCATGGACTCTGACTCTTCTTTGCAGCTGGATTCCTTCTTTCTTATTTGGTCTTGCAATTAAACTGGATCCTTTTCCTATGGCAGCTGTTCCCTCTATTCTGCTCATGTTTCTCACAGGCAGTTGTCTGCCCATGTGCTACAGGTCTTGTTCAAATGCTTGTCCTGGCTCTGCAATCCAGAGAAGCAGGTGTGCCCGAGTCCAGCTGAGTCAGTGTCCCAGCTGAGTTTTGACATGGTTCTTTCACCTCTCTTATTAAGGGTGTGTACCTTTTCCAACCTGGGTCACTCGGCTCGACCCAGTGACTTGCAATTCAGATGTACCCTGTGTTTCTGTACCACCCCTCATTGCCCCTGCGGGAACTCTCTGCCCTATAGCATGAATTGCACAGATCTCTAGGTGAGGTCAGCATGCTCATAGAGGGGGTGTTTTTATGACCCAGTGTTAACACTGATCTTTGTTATTTCCCTTTTTGGGGATTTTGCAGTTGTCTCCCCATTCACAAGTGGAAAGAGGATTTGCTTTGTCAAAGACACAGCTGACCAAAGTTCATGTCTTTCTACCCTCAATGACACCACATGCCAAGGCACCATCACCAGATGTCACATTGCATTGGAAGTAGAGGTACAAACATGTGTGGGTAAGAACTGAAGCCCAGGTGAGAAATGAGATGTACAGAGAACCGAGGTTCCTTACAGCTGTGAATCAGGCTTAGAAACTCTTGAAGATGAGGATCTGGACCCAATGAGGCAAAATCAGCAGCTGCCTTCCTTAAACGAAGCATGACAAAAAGGCTGAACATCACGCTGTTGACGTCGCATCCTGGAGGACCTGGGGAGGTGTAACATAAGACAGATGCTCAGTTTTTGCTCTCTTCTCCTCTAGCAGGGTACAGCTTTTAATACTTAGCCACAATGGGCACAGATAATGCATTAATTCCAGCCTTAGCTCTGTACTTGCTGGATTAAAGCAAGTTCTTTATGTATATATTGTCTGGTTATTGTAATATTATTTTGTGATCTTGAATTTACTTAATTGTATTAGAAATGGTGCATTGGAACCTTTTTCATCATTATTAATATGAAAATAAATAAAAGGAGGATTTTCCCCCCCTCAGAAATAAATTAAATCCTCAGCTGGGTTGCAGGGTCAACAGACCCACAGGGCTGAGCTGCTGGCTGCAGATAGCATATGTGTGTGCACATAGATGACTATACACAAGTGTGCCACCTATATTTGCATTCCTACAGCTGTTCATTATTTGTATCTATTATACAGTGGAGAGAGCACAAATGTATGCAATTGAGACACAATAATGCAGGGATATGAAAGGACCAATCCATCAGTTCAAGTGTGTTTGGGTTTAAGGAGAAGGGGATGTACTGATAAATTCACTGATTTATTCTCACTAACTCTCCCTGTATTCTGAGGCAAGGCCAGAGCTGCTGAAGCTACTGGAGCTGACAGTGATTTATATCAGCTGCAAGATCTGGACTGGAGCTTTTAAGTGTATGTCAAGCACCTCCAGCACTTTATGAATCTTTTTGTATGGAGTTTTCTAAAGCAAAATCTGAGAGAAAGGCAAATGCAACAAGAAGGCAAGCACGTACTCGACTGTGTTTTGTGTTTAAGGATTCCTATCATGTTATTGAGGTCCTGTTCAGTTTTGGCTACTTAGCTGTTCAGGGTCATGGGCTACAGCGTTGAATAGCAGTCACGGTCTCATTCCTGAAGAACCAAAAAGTCGCTAAACACTTACTGAGCCCAGTAAGGAGATGACTGGCAAAGCTATGAGTTACAGTCTCTTAGTCTTACAGTCAGACTACAGAGATGTCTTGATGGCTTTTAGAGCTGTGTGGAGCAACGTGTTCCCACATGCTCCGGTGTCGTTACATGGCAGAGTACTGCAGAGCCCAATCAAAGAGTCAGAATAACTTGATAATAGACATTTTGGGTTATGCTGCCATCTCTTTATTCTAAGCTTAAAAATATAGAGATGTGAAATCATAGAATCATTAAGGTTGGAAAATACCCCTAAGCGTATTCTGTCCAACGGTCAGAACATCACCACCATGCCTAGTAAATCATGCAACGAAGTGCCACTTCTACACGTTTTTTGAACGTCTCCAAGGATGGTGACTCTACCCTGAGCAGCGTGTTCCAATGCTTCACCACTCTTTCAATATAGAAATTTTTCCTAATATCCAGTCCAAACCTGCCCTGATACAACCTGAGGCCATTTCCTCTCATCCTATTGCTAGTTACTTGGGAGAAGAGACCAACACCCATCTCACTACAACCTCCTTTCAGGTAGCTGTAAAGAGTGATAAGACCTCTCCTCAGCATCCTCTTCTCCAGACTAAACACTCCAGTTCACTCGGCTGCTCATTATAAGACTTGTGCTCTAAACCCTTCCCCAGGTTTGTTGCCCTTCTCTGGATGTCTTCCAGCACCTCAATGTCTTCCTTCTAGTGAGGGGTCCAAAACCAAACACAGTATTCAAGGTGCAGCCTCACCAGTGCTGAGTACAGGGCCACACAAAGGAATGCAGCACAAGAAGAGGGTAAAGGAGGTGGGAGAGAAGAAGCCAGAAGCAAGGTGGAGAGTACAAAGGGCTGTGACCAAGGGGCTGCATTCCTGACTGTGTTGGGAACCTGGGGTAATTCCCTTCTTGTCTTTGTTTCCCCATCTATCTTCTATGAAGTTAATTACAATCTCACTGCAGCAGAGGGTAGGGGCTCTTTCAGGACCCATGAAGACAGTTGACCCTATTTGCTAGGATAAGTAGGTAAAAGCAATGGGAATGAACCCTGGGGGAAGGTAGGGGTTGAGGGAGGAGGGGGGAGATGGGCTAGTTTCCAGATCACAGACTTAAAATGTTTCCAGCTCAGGGAGGTGAAGGAGGGCTCAGACAGGAGCTACTTGGCACGGGAAGGAAAAGTTTCCCTGAGGGATCCAGCTGCCTAATTTGCAGGAGGGCAAAATAATTTTCTTTTGGGAGGAGTCCCTGATTCTTATTGGAAAATAAAGCTAATTTTGGAGGTTAAGCCTAAACAGTTCTGGCCAACAGGAAGGCTGCTGGCAGGAGGCATCATCAGCCTACAGCATTTCTTGTCTAGGTGCAGCATTCTTTATGAATGGTGCTGAACATCTACAGATTTTTGCTATTGTCATGATTTAATAATAATAATCAAGACTCCTTATTGCATCCTCAGCTTTCTCCTAGATCACTTAATTATCAAGGCAACTTGCTAAATCTAAGCACTGATGTAAAGTCAGTGAAGCTGCAACAGCAAAGATCTCGACTTCTTCTTACAGGTCTGGTCTAAGACAGATCTTATCAGTAAACAATTTGCTATAGGTTTAATTCCATTCCATAGGCTGTATAAGGAAGGAGTTCTTAAACAAGTTTTATTCATACCCAACTATTCAAATATCTTGTTTTCCCTAACACCCTCTACTCCTTTTTCCAACAAGAGCAGCAACCTGGAGAACGGAACTTGTTCCTTCACATGTTCCTTTCCAAATCACCAGTGGAGTTAGTGAATGATCATTCTCCAGGATGTGTCAGAAGTTAAGCAGTCTTGCCACTGCCTGTAGCCTCTATTTCTGCTACCCAAAAGCAGTACCTCGCCCTTAGCCATGAACATGTCTCCCTTCTTTATGCATCTCACAGAGCCTGTTTTGTTCTCTCACCCCTTTCAGAGAAGGGAAGATCATAGCTTCTGGGGCCCAGGTTCACCTCTGGCAGACTGCAGCTGAAGAAACTGTTGTCAAACACAGGGTTGAACTTGCACTGTTTGTCTCTGATGCAAATGTTCACAGGAGGTTGGGCTCAGGTCAGTGCTTAGGGTAGGAATGAAGACTTGGGGGTTACAAGAACAACTAGGTGGTGAAACTGATAGGGATATAGAACGTCACCTTTTGCTCAAGTCCTTTAACACTTGTTGATCCTGTTCCAGAGACAATTCTTACCCTATTTCCAGTTCAGAAAAACTCATAAGTATATTCATCTGATTACTGTCTTGCTACTGGAAGAACGTCTTTACTTACTGTCATTAAGCCTACTGGATACTCTTGTCTTGGTGTGATCAATGGGATGAGCTCCTGTAAGCATTCCCTGACTTGCAGATCTCAAGACAAACTGAGCTTTTTCTTGTGGAATAAGTTAAAGTGAGTGGTGGCACTCCAGCTGAAGTGGTCTTGGGGCTGTTCACATTGGCATCTGAGCTGGCAAACTGATGAGAGATGAGTGAATAACAGCTTGCCCCAGAGCTGTGTGAAGCTGCTTCAGGCTGAGAGTGAGCTGGAAGAAAGCATATGATTAAGTATGGTGTTAAGGATGAATAGAAGTGACAGATCCAACTGCTGGTCCCACAGAAATGCTGCAGAAAGAGGGAGTTCTCTGTAAGAGTTCCTGAGAGGTTTATTGTTCCCCTGTGGACAATAAACAAGGCTGCAGGACGTTGCAGTGAAAGGCTGGCCTCTCTGCAGAGACCTTGTGCCTCTGCAGTGACAGTTTTCCCAAGACCAATGCCCAGTAGCTTCCTGCCAGAGCTTCTTGCCTCCAAGGGTGTTGGCCTGGCATGTTGCCTGGCAGCCAAATGCTCTTGAACTTCCCTGGATCATGGGACCATAGGATGATTTGGGTTAGAAGGGACCTTGGGAGGTCTCTATCCACCCTCCTGCTCCACATAGTCAACTATGAGTTCAGATCATCTTACTCAGAGTTGCATACGGGCTGTTGGATATTTGCCTGTACTATCCAGGGATTTCTGTACTGCCCTTTGGCACTCTGGCCTCTCTGGTTCATTGGTTGGTGAGATCCAAATTTGGCTGGCCAGGAAATCCGGTAGCTTCCAGCCATCCTGGTTGCTGAGGATCAAGGAGCTGTGCCGAAAAATCAGGCTGCCCTCAGATTTCATGTTATTTTTCTTCCAACTGCATTTGTTTTGCCCTTCTTGCCCTGTTCCTCTCACCCAAACAAGCCTCAATGATCCAATTGGTCTTTTCCAACCTGGTGATTCTATGATTCTACGATTCTATAATTCTCTCTCTCTTACTGTGCCAAAATAGATGTCTTCTGTTGGAGTAAATATCCAGGATACATGTGTCTTGGTGACTGACATTTTTCTTTTCACCATGTGGGGAAGATGGTTGTGTAGGCTAAGGCTCAGGTGTCACAGAAAAACTACCGAGTCAGCTGCTGATTCCTCCTAAACCATTTGAAGAAAGTCACTTAAACTGTGGAATTCCTTGGTGCAGGATTTATGGATACTAAAAGTTTCCTTGGATTCAAAGTCCAGTAGGCCAAAAGAATGGAGGAAAACCCATGGAGATCCTTCACAAGAAATAAATCCCTCATGGCTCAAGAAATTCACAACTCAAAACCTGCTATTTGTGGGAAAATGACAGTGTTTCCTTTTTCTTATATATCACTCATTGTAAAGGGTTTTCATAGGTGGGATACGGTACAGGAAGAATATTGTTACATTCTCTTGTTGGGCTCTATTTTGATTAGTCTGGTGGGATGAATTGCCATAAACCCTTGGATCTTGGCTTTCTGGTTGTCCATGCACAGCATAATTATCTGTGGAACATGGATTTGAACTTTTTCCTATGGAAATCACTGTGTTGGGTGTAGCTGGTGCATCTCTGATACGATGCATATGCTGATATGCATGGTTGAGGATGGGTACATAAAGACTTGGCAACTCAGAATCACCCGTGTGTCCATAGTGCCCTTATTTCTGTCCACAATTCCCAGACATGTTCTACTTTCTTTAACAGAGTAATGATTCTTTTTATTGCTTCCATGTACCTCGATATCATTAGAAGTCTGTTGAGCATGCATTGACTTTGGATCAGGAAATGCCCACGTGTGACTGTAATGAAAACTTTAGGAATTTATTCAGGGTGGGTTCATATAGAAGCCTCTTTCATACCATGCCACAGATTTCCTCCCAACCCCTTTTTTGACTGACTACTTGTGCATTTCCTTCTCCCTCTCCTTTTTCCCTTCAGGGGAGCCTTTAAATAAAGCCTTTCCCAGACTGTCATTTGCCTCTGGAGTGCTGTTGAAAACCCACAGTGGCATTGTTCGAACAGCAGCTGAATCACCCTATATAGCTCACCAGTGTGCTTGGTCTTAGTTTGCTCACGCTGATCCTTGAAGAGGAAGCAAAAAACAATGAAGAACATGCCATACTGGGGAGCCTGGCTTGAGAGCCACAGGATAAGGTCTGTTAGCAGTGCTGTATGTAACCTTGACATGCAATCAGCAAAGTAAAATATTCATTATTGCCTGACTGTCAGCTGAAGACAATTTCAATTATTCTGGCATTTCAATGGATGAAGAAGCCCTTTAGGCTGGCTCATGAGATTAGACTTAGAAGCTCTGTAAATTAAGAAAGTTAGAATCAGTATATTATCTGGCAGGCAGCTGTGGAATATACTATAATACAACAGGGAGGGGAAGGAAAAAATAAAAAAAGAGACAAATTGCTATACTCAGGTTGTGGTTTTGATATATCAGTTTACAGTTTTAACATATGCATTTGTGAAATAATTGTTTTGCATTTCTTAAATCAGCTTTAAAAGCATCAGTGTGAAGTTTCCAACTCCTATAGCTTGAAAGGTCAGTTTTTGTTTTGTCTTTCACTTTCTTTTATAGCTTAGTATTGGTTAGAGAAGGAAAAATAGTAACCTTTTTCGGAAGAACAAATCTTTCTGAAAGTTATTCAAATATTATAATACATGGCTGTTGATCATAAAATCCTGTTAGAAGCAACACTCATAATGTCCTCCAGGTTAATTTCTATAATATGATCTCAGCCTCTTTTTGCTAGACATGCACGGATGTGGTAATTATGACCATATAAGGCCGTTACTGCTCCTGTCTGACGTGCTTAGGAAAGTAATTTATATCATTATATCTTGCATTTCTAGAGCTTTTATCTCCAAGTTTCCCAAACTGTTTCAACATCTCTACAACAGCAGAACCTGTTTGCTTTCCCCAGTTATAGGATTCCTCCTGGTCAGAAATGCTGAGGGCTGAAAAATAGATAAATTTCAGCCACTTTCTGGTGAAGAACAAGTGCAGTTTAGTAGTAGAGTGTGCTTATTCTCATGGGGTGGGATTTTGAATTATACCCTTCAGGAATTCTACATAGAAAAGACAGATTTTCTTCAGTCAGGGAGCTGATGAATTGTGACCTAGAGTAGTTAGCAGAAAACAGTGGCTGAGTTGTGGCAATGAGGACTTCAGCAGAGGTGACAAATAGGAAGCTTTCATTGAAAGCTGGGCTACCTTCTTCATTGTTGCTGCCACCCCAGCTAACTAGGCTGAGGAAAAGCATTAACTGAGCTCCCTACAGCCACACCATGTAAAAATAAAAGTGATTACAGACAAATGAGGCAGATTGTATACCCCTAAGTTGACTTTGATGATGCCCACTCTGCATTTTAAGGGCGAGTGCCCAACTCCTGACCATCTCTACCTTACTAACAAAGGTAGTTTTGTATGGCCTGTGTCATTCAAAAATGTAGGGAGACTAGACAGACATTTGAAGGTATATTCGCCTGTGTTACAGATGAGATTCACATGCCTTAAGAGACTCTTTCCACCTCCTGATACTAGCCTTCACGCTCTCGTACATATGACTCATGAGGGTGAGAATTTTTCCCTGCAAATAGCCTTGTCAGTGCTCCATAAAAGCTGATGAACCCTGGATTCTTAGTTTTTAAGGCCTTTTTAATACCTTTTGTTCTATAAGTGAAACAGTGGATTGGAAAGAAGACCTTACCCTTTTTCTCTCATACATCTTGCTTGAACCCAGGCCCAAGACTAATTCCTGCACAGGATTCATCTTACTTATGTTTATAAGTTTACAGTGTGAAGGAAAATATCTTAGATTCCCACTGTAGTTACTAAGGAGAAAGAGTCACTTGAAGAAGCCGAATTGTTTTATCTGAAGATGAGTGCCTCACTTTAGGTGGAGGAATTGTGATCTAGAAGGTTTTGTTTCTCTCCAGTAGCTGTAAGGGGAACCTTGGCTACTAGCTCATATAAAAATACTTAAGTGAGATAAATACCACTCATTTCTTTGACTGCAGAATGGTTAGACCACACAGCTCTCAGTACAGAGCTTGTGTCTTGCCATGGCTGTGTAGAGCAGAAATTACAGTGTTGGTAGATCTTGGCTGAAACCACCAGAGATGATGACAACAGCAATAACCATCATAACAGCATCAATAACCATAGATCTGATACAAGGATCCATCAAATATGTACATTTCCAGTACTCATCACCCTAAACCAGCTTTGACTTATCAACTTAATTTTAATCTCCTTAACATCAGTACAGACTTCACATACTTCTGTGAAGCTATTTTAAAATGATGGGAATATAAATATGACTTTGACCCGTACATCATCTGATGGCAAAAAGATTGACATCTTCAGTGTTTTACTTCCAGGTTAGGACCTGTTTCTAGATTAATGAAACATTGTGCGTAATATTTTGTAAATTAGCTTTTGAAAGCTGGAATACAACGGCCCCAGTTTCCAAGCACAATTACTGATTCTCAGTCTCTGTTTTTGAATGGCTTGAACTTAGATGCCCTAATGAACTTGATTTCTGAGTGTTGAGTGCCCCCTTTCTGAAATCCAGGTTCTGATAAAAAGCCTTAAATTGGCAATATACAAGCAGACACCCCAAATCTCTGACTATTTTAAAAAATCTTGGTCAAAGATTACTTAATGCACCTAGGACAGCAGATCAGCATCTTGCATATTGCACCGTTTTTTTTCCCCCAAGTGACATTTTGACCTATATTTGAAAAATAAATAATTTAGAAAGTTCACACCTAGTATTTTTTTACTGATGATTCTTTTGAAATATTCAGCATTGCCTGTGTTGTTTCTTCCCTCCTTCCTCCATCTCCCCCCCTCCCGCCCCGAGTTTGGCTAACAAAGCTGTAAACAGATCCTTAAAAAAATAAAAACCTCACTAGCATTTTACCCCACAGTTATGCATCTTTCTGCTTTGGAGAACATTTAGCTAAAATTAGATGACAGCTCTATACCCTTAGAACCAGTGTTATGTTTTTCCTCCATTTCTGATCTGCATAATTCAAAACAAGGAAATGTTAGCAGGTAAAACTGCAGGGTAAAACCTTTGGCTGCTGGAAATATTTGCATTTATTAGGCTAACAACTGTAAAGCAGATATGCACATCTTTAGACTTCCTCATTCTTGCCTTATTAAAAAAGATCTTTGAAATTCAAAAGCTTCCATGTAAATGTTGTGGAGGGTATTTTTTTCCTTCCCGTGATGTAGATGACTGTACTTGGGTGGCTTACAAAACCAGAACCTGCAACCAAGCACCTCAACACATCACTGCTGATCTGGTCTGGATGTAAAGTTTGACGGTGTCTGAAACTGGGGTTCCCACCAGCTCCCTCAAACTCATGAGTTTTAAATTTTCCATGATACACAAGCTTGCTGGAGAAAGTAGGCTCATTTGAGTCCATTTTATTGGACGTAGGGGAGCACTGCACATAGTTGCATACTGGTCTTTTTCTGGTTCTGTGATGTTTGGTCTGCTGACTCTCCCTGTATGGTCAAGGAGCAGGTCACTGTTAGGGGACAGACCACCCCATCCACCCTTTCATGCAATGCAAACCAGATTTCTCCAGCTGCAGGCTACCATGGTCACTCCTGTGACCTGATGGGCATGCCTTGCTTTGGGAGATAGCGCATCCAAAGCATGTATTTATCTTGATCACACCTCGACAACTTCACCTTCTAAGAAAGGTTGCCCTTTTGAAACCTGTGCAGTCTGATCTGCAGAGGTGACTTATTCATGGCCATTTTACCACATGAAGAGAGCAGACACAAAGAATCATAGAACTGTTTGTTTGGAAAAGACCTTTGAGATCGAGCCCAACCATACCTGTCCACTACTTAACCATATCCTTAAGTACCTTGTCTACTTGCCTTTTAAACACCTCCAGGGATGGTAACACAATCACTTCCCTGGGCAGCCTGTTCCAGCTCCTGAGAACCCTTTCAGTGAAGAATCTTTTCCTGATATCTAATCTGAACCTCCCCTGGAACAACTTGAAGCCATTTCCTCTCGTCTTTATCACTTGTTGCTTGTGAGGAGAGACCAACACTCACCTTGCTAGCATGAGCATGTATGTCAGTGAGAAAAAACAATTTACCTCCTATTAACCGTTGAAGTAGGACAAATTCCAGCGCAACCTTCAATGGAAAAAGAGGAGTGCATTTTCATGCCTCCATCTATATTTTTCTGTATTGCATACATCTATATCACAGAAGATCATCCCTAAATCACAATTTCAAATCAGCAATGCTAACTAATAAACTATCCCTTGCGGCACTTTCAAGAAGGTATCAATCGATAGCAGACAATCAAACAAAACACAAAACACAAAAGAACATTTCCCTTCCTATTTACAGAAGAAAATGACTCACAAGGGACAGTTTCTTGTCTTTTCACAATACAAGGGTAATGCCCTTCATGGCAAACATTGGAGTTTGAGCCCTGACTTTTATAGACATTGTGTTGATATATTTTCTCATGGGAAATGCTGGACTAGTCCAGGCAAGCATCTGTGATTTCTAAGTGGACTGAGGCAAAGCTGAGGAATTTCGAAAGGACACTCCAACTGAGTTTCAATGCTTCATGGAATAACGCAAAATGAGTTTTTAAAAGATTTGTAAAAAGTTATTTTTATTTTGAAGACAAAGGGAACTCATCCCAGAATTTGATGAGAGTGGCTAACTTTACTAATCCATCTTAGGGCTTCTTTTCCCCTACTTTCTTTTACTTGGATTGGTTTGACAGAACCAGTTAAACTGCAGGAGCTTACTTCAATATGGCTAATGCTCTAAACCAATGTTTGAATTTTGTACTAATTAGGGCAAATCCACTGATATTTTTTTCTATAATGTGAAGGCTAGTGCCCACAGTAACTCACTGAAATTTAACATAAAAGCAAGATAAAACAATTAGAGTGGGAGAATATTTGATTAAGTAGCTCATTGATTTACAGTGGAGTAAATTGAAATTGATGGGACAGAGAATTCTTTTTAATAGGAACCATATTTTATGTTCATTATCATAGTCTCTGGGCTTTTTGTGGTTTTTGTGCTTTAAAAAAACAGTTTAAGGATATTAACTCTGGGATTTATTACTCTTTTTTTTTTAAGGCTTTTTTTTTTTTAATTTTTCTGCTTCCTGTGGTAAGATATTAAGGCCCCATTGAAAAGTTGTATGGAGTAAATATATTGCTAACCAGCCAGTGGCTGTTTGACATCATTTAAACAGTATTAATCCTGACAGTTATGCAGGGTGAAAAAACAAACACACAGAGTTTTGGTTTGGTGACAGGGATTAAACCTCTCCTTGAGAGTTTTCTGCACTGAAGCAGAAGCTCTCTGGGAAGGAGTCTCATGTACTGGTGGGATCAGTGAACACTGTGACTGGGGGCTGGGAAAACCCATCACACAGTGGCAAGAAGGAGAAGAGGTCACTCTATAAGGCATGATCAGAGCGAGGAGCATCTCCAAAATTACTGAGTACCAAGCTCTTGATTTACCCGTCAGGCTCTGCAGATGTTATGCGGTGCTCACTTCTGCTAACAGGGATGGGGTGCAGAAAGGGATTATTCCCCCTCTCACCACTCCCTTCCATTCTTTTAGAAGTATATTTACCCTCCCATAACACCAGAGAAAAAGCAATGTTTTTCAGTCCTCCCCATACTTGCAATAGAAATAGAGAAAGAAAGCAAAGTTCCAATGCATAAAAATATTTAGGTGGCATCTTATTAAATGCAAATATTAAGAGACTTGCCCAAGGACATAGAGAAAATCAGTGGCAGAATAAAAACAGCCAGCTACAAGGAGGTGACCATTGATGGGTACTCTGCAAACCACAGGTATATGGATCTTACCAGCATGCCTGGTATACTCACAGTACATCTGCCTAAGGCTTCCTTGCAACATTTTCAAGTGTCTTAAAGAGAGTTTGGAGTATAGGGGGAAAATCACATTCAGCTTGTAAGTTTTTAACTGGGAAAAAGAGTGGAGTGTTTTTATCCATCTCCACTTGCACTGACACATACGCAAATTTTCATTCTTAGACTGGCAGTGATGCTTGTGTAGACTCCTATGCAGAATGATTTCTAAAAGAAAACACATGCAGTGATCCAGGGCAGTGTCTTGCAGCTGATCACACTGGCAAGGTAAAAATAGGTCTAGAGAAAAGAAGAAATGTAGGATGTAAGCTACCTGATTAATGAGTGCAAGCCTATGAAAGGGCTTTGTTGTAGGGAATTTGTTTAAAGAGCTATTGCACTTTCTGGGAAAGGAGGTGGTAAAAGCAGAAACCCAAGGCAAAGTTATACAGCTCGACCAGATAGAACAGCGATGAAATCAGCTCCTTTTTATCTCAGCGTTCGTTCTGCTGCCAAGCGTCCTCACCATGGAGTTGGGAGACTCCAGGACCATCTGTTCAGCCTGTTTTTCAATAGTGGGCTCTGTTTTGTGACATTTCTTCCCAGAGTTACCTTTTTTCAGGGACATCTGCTTGAAGGTCAACTCAAACAAAAGTATTGCCTCTCAAAAGAGGGACTAACCCATGCCAGGAGCGGGGCTGAGTGGGGAGAGAGAGGGGCATGGAAGACACATTTTTCACTCATTTGGTTTGCCCCCCACCAATCCCCTCCTTCTTTCCTCGAGGCATCTTTCAGAGATGTGCCATCCCAGAGGAGCTTGAATGCACCTCTTACTTTCACTACTGTTCACCTCAGGGGGTCAGAAATCACAATCCAAACTCTTCAAAATTACAAGATTGGGTTAAAAGCCATGAAACTGCTGTAAAAATTACATTTTTAGGATTTTTCTCTTTGCCTTCTGCTCCTCAGAGACTTATGTTTGTGTCTAGCTCATTTCAGGGTTTCTCTGCAGCAAAAGAATGTTAAAACATACATAACTATTTTAGTAAAGTGTGAGACAGTCCTGTGGGAAGAGGAGCTGAAACTTTACAGAAAACCCCTTTACTGCAAGGTACATTGTGGCGTCTGGCAAGCCAGCTTTTGCTTAGCATGAGAATTAAGATGACTTTAGGGCCTGGTGTTGGAAGGTGTTGAGGATACCTTGTGAAAGCAAAATGGGAACGCTCATCCCCTCTTCATCCTTAATGTTCTTCAGAAGGGAAAGAATTTGATTGAGAAGCTGGAACAATACAGCAGCTTTCAGGGGACGTAAGCTCTGTTCAACATTTCCCATGCTTTGCCAGATGAAGTAACATTGAATTTAAGTCAAAGCTTCCTGGGAGGTTGGTGTGTACCCTCAGCCGGTCATAATACCTGCAGAGAGTTAGGTACCTCCAGCTTTGTTATACACCAACACTGACTGATGATGGTTTGCCCTTTGCAAGTGTTTGTTCTCTTCTACTAATCACAGAGGAACCCTCAAAAAATACTTAAGTTCAGACTCACATTTGTGTGGCTACAATTAAGGGAGATGTATGGTGTTTTCTAGTGTCTCCAGTCAACCCTCCTGGAGTCAATGTCAGTGTAATGCTCTGTCTGGACACTGAGACTGACTGGTCCTTATGGCTTTATGTCTGTATTGACCTTTCCTTGAAAAAACTACGAGTGCCAGAGATTTCCCCAGGGGTGGGGGAAAACTGCTGCTTTCAGCATGGTTGTTGGCAACTCCTGGATGCCAAGAGTGCAAGTATGCAATAACGGTGGGGACTTGTTCAGATCTTGAAAGGAATCAGAAGAATTTTTTCTTTTTAGTATGCCTGAAAAACAACATGTAGATACATCGTGCCAGCCATAGAGCTGCATGAATGCACACAGGCAAGCCCACACTCAAAACCATCAACACACATATCTGTGTACTTAAAACTAAAATCATAATTTATGCTATTATACTACACTACACTATATACACACCCCAAAACAGAATAGTTCAGCCACAGTAACAGGTCTTCAGTTCAGGACAAGAACATGATAATATTGAAATTTGGCTGTACAAGGCGAGTTATAATTCCCTTCTGCAGTCATGACTGGGAAAAGATTATTGTGCTGGTAGGAACTTTCCAGCCCTTGACTCTTCAACCAAGGCGTAGCTGTATCTGGAAGTTGGGATAGGATTATTGCTACCCAGTTGAGGGAAAGGGATATGTGGAGGCCAGCTTTCAGAGCTGTCTTGAAGTGTTTAATGCAGTGCAAGCAGCTGGAGAGTGATGGTGGTTACCACTGGTGAGATTTACCTACAGGAAACTGCAGCTTGAATTGAACCTCAATGAGGAGGGATGCTAGGGAGGTGTTTTGGAATGGGAGAAGGAGGCACAGGGACTCACAGCTGAGGCAGGAATTAGAAGCTCCTTGGCAGGGGGCAGCCAGGGAAATGTGTTGAGTTTGACTATTTGATTCGAAATGCTCTTTCAGTGGTTGCATTGTTCATCTACATGATAAATCTGGCATCATGCTGAGCCCACAGCTGATGCCAGGCCCACCCATGCTGCCTTGGAAAACCCAGACATATTTGTCCTGAAATCCAAAAGTCTCTGAAGAGGGACAGGATGAGGCTGTGAAGACAAGCTTAAACACAATCAGTGGAGACACAGACCAGACTGTGCCATGGCTCACCAGCTCCCACCTTGAGGTCAGCTTTTCCTAAGCACAGTAATTAAACACACCTAGGCTAATTGTTAAGGCTTCAGACCAAAAGGCAAATGTCACAGAGTATTTAAAGGATCTCAGTTTTCCTTATCTCACAATCATCATTTAGCTTGGCTTACAAGGAGAGTTCATTACCCAGGCAGGGGCAAATACCTGCATACGTGGGTCTGGGACATACTGGTATTTCCCAGCTGTGCCCTGGAAATTGATGCCAGCTGAGATGATGGCTCAGCATCAGATGGCTGTGCAGTCTCAAAGCACAATTTTCTTCACAGCTCGAAGCAGTGAGGAGCATGGCTGGGTGTTAACCTGGATGGGAGGCCACTGAGGAAGCAGAACCCGTCTGTTTCAAGAGAAGAGGCTGGTTGCTGAGTCTATCAGTGACCTTTTGTCCTGTAAGACATTATCTATCTGAAGAGCGATTAAACTAAGTAGCTGTGGTCTTCACTTTCTGTGCAGATGCTCTACAGATAACTCTGCTTTCTACCAGACTCATCGCCAGGTTAAAATAAGATGAAATATTGAGGCACTGCTCTAGAATAGGTGTACTCACACTCTGATTTTCCAACTGAGATAATATAGGAATAGAAGGTAAAAATTCTCCACATTAGGACAGTTTATTTCACTGTTGATCCAATGTCCTGAAAAAAAAAGAAGTTTCCTATTGAAATCTTACTGTTTTTATTGGGCAAGGATTCTACTTTCCAAACTGACCTCTATGCAAACTTATTTGTGCTCAATACTCAGACATACATGACTTTTGCCAATGCAAATCCTGCTGCTTGTATGCACAAGTTACAGTGTGCTTATGTTAAGGAGATTGTTTTTTTTTTTAAAAAAATTCTTACCAGTGAGCTGGCTTTGCTCCAGATCCTAAGTGATTCCTTGCAAAATCCCTCCCAACTCTTCCCTGAGAGATGTAGCCATTTTATTTTCCAAAGGTGTGTTTTGAACCACTGCTGTACATTGTAGTGGTACCCACTGTATTTTAAAAAAATCACATTAATTGTTTTTCCCAAGTCTGGCGATGGTAGAGAAGAAAATGAGAAGCTGGAGAGATAGAAGAAAAGAAGGAAAAGAGTGGAGATTGAGGAAAGCAAGGAAAGGTAGCTTTGGGAATCAACCTCATTGATAAGAGGGCTTGAGTTTTACTTGGGGTCATGATGCTTGGAAATTGGGAATCTGTGGCCTTTCCACAATCAACTTGCTGTGTCACATCTTGATAGCACTGAAATCAGTTAACTGTAATAGTGCCAGATGGACAACTCTGTGTCAAAAAGCAAAAACGCAAAAGTCTTGTTTTAGCGAGCACTGTCTTGTGAGTGATCACAGAGGACTTGAGACCACTTCAGACCATTGCTCTCTTATTGCCTTTAAATTCTCATTCTCTTTTGCAAACACCAACTGTGTGTAACTGTCCCCCTTGCTAGGTGTCCATGTCCAACAAAAGGGGAGGACAGTTTTCTTCCAAACTGCATCCTATTGTCTTAAGTGACTGGGGAAAATACTCCAAGGTTTCAGTATCATGATCTCTTCAATATTAGAGAGAAGGAAATGCAAAAGGAAGAGGAAAAATAATTCTTTGTTTCATGGTGGAGTGACATCCTTAGGAAAGGCATTGGCTCAGGAGTGGCTGTGGATATTTAAAGGACAGGGCACAGAATTTAACAGTCTTTATATGTTACAGACTAGCCCCACTTGAGGGTTGGAGTCTGGCATTTTTGGCATAGATGCCTCTTCAAACAGGTCTCACCTCAGTCCCAAGAAAGCTTATCACATATATTCCGGTTCCTACTGCCTCTTACTGCTTCTCAGTGGAACAACCATCAAGGAATCTTTCTCTCCTCTCAACATCCTATATGTCTCCTGAATTCCAAATTCCTGGCCATTCTGGGTTACAAGGGGATAGGAAGTACCAGAAGCAAATAGAGAGCTTTGGGATCTGCTCTTCAAAGCTGCCATGGCAGACTTTATTTTTTCTGACTTCAGAGATTTGGACTTTTCTCTCTGTGGACTCTGAAGAAGACCTAGGTAGATCAGCCAAGTTGTGTAGACACCTTCATCTGGTCAGATGAATTCCATACCTGAAGTTCCCAATGAACAAATAACAGCTTAATTTGATGCAAAAATACAGTTTTCTTGTAGGTACAACACTTCTTCTCTGCTCTTAAGTATCCTCTGGGCTTAGATTAGAGCCCTCTTAGGAACATGGGCATCCTTGATGTCTGCTCATCTTTTTTGGAATGAGTGATTGTGGAAGCAAAGAACCAAAGAAGGCTTCAAAGGCTCTGAAAACCATCTCAGTGCCTTTAAACTACTAGGAGATCAGATGAGATAATCAACACCCTCTTTATTGCCTATTCTTAACCTTCTTGAGCGTTCCAAGAGTTGTGTCTAAGGTCAATGAAGAGATCATAGTATGTCTTCTAGCAAATAGCATTGCTTCTTTGCAATCTCTGTGCTAGCCTGCTTTCTACTTTCTTACATTCTGATGACTTCAGATTCCTAATGTAATCTGACAGATGTTTACTGGGGGATAAAACATTTAGTCAGCAGTTCCCCACAGTCCAGACTCAAAATGCTGGTTTGCCTCAGAAGGTGGCTACTCTGCTGTTTATATATGTTCTGTTTGAACAGACTGTCAGGTTTTAATAGACTGGGACAGATATTTTTTTCCGGCTCTTCTTTCAATCTGTGGCTCAAAGTAGCCAGGAAAACCCATACTCTGGCTGAATTTGCAGAGATACACATAGTCCTTTCAGCTTTGTCAAACGCACCGCATACTGGAGGGTAGGACAAAATCTGACAGATCCATGGTATACTCCTCTCTTTTCTCTCTGCATGTGAGCTGGTTCTCACTCCTCTCATCCTAATCATGTTTCCTGCCAGAATTTCATCTTGGTGTGGTGCATGCTCTGGTATGCATAATCATCTCACCTTCTTTCAGATAGCATGTTTTGGGAACTGGGCACCCAAAAAGACAGATCGGCTTTTTAGAAACCCCATGTACTGACTTAGCATCATGCCAGAGCATTTCAAAGCCAAGTAAGGAAATGACATGAGAATTATTTTGTTTTTCAGCCTGACCTGTAAAAGACATGTCCAGATCTGAGAAGTGTTACCCTTTGATCAATAAGTCCTGAATGAGAAACTCAAGAGTGTTTAAGCCTAGAGACTGCTTTGTTTTGCAAGAGTAACCCTTGTAAAAAAGAGGAGGGAGATATCACAGGGTGATTACTCTACAGAGGAAAGTCTCTGCTTCTGAAATTCTCCTGGCTATTAGAGATGGATGTACACTTCTGGCTGGGCAACCTCTTCTCTCAGACAAGACCTGAAGCAGAGATTATCTTTTCTGGCAAAAGACATAGGGAGAAGAGCAGGAAGAGGCTGTAAGAGATGTTTCCTTCTGGAATTACAACTGCCAAAATAATCCTTTGTGGATTAATGAGCTCAAGGCCAAGCCAGAGTCATCCTCTTTCAGGAAGTCTAATCCAAACCAGTGGGTGGTGGTGGACTGGTGAGAGAGCTGTAACCATTTTCACGGTGGTCTTCAAGCTGCAGGCCTGAAAGGATAGGGTTTGTTATGGCCCTTCATTTTAGCTCTGTTTTTCATTGGTGTTAGCAACCACATCAGAGTTAGCTGAGTTTTCAAGTGACGTATTGAGGAGTCTCGTGGCTGATCTTTAACTTCCATAGAAATCTGCTGGGTTCCGTTTGCTCCCGCCAGGGGGGAATTCAGACCTTTCACTCACCCACTGCTTCAGCTTTATGGGCCAAACTTAGCTTTGAAGTCAACAGTTTTAGAACCACTTCTTTGGCTGTTGAAGTTCATAGAGCACATCTGATTTACACTAATGCAGGGGATCTGGCATCTCTCTCTTGCTGGAGTGAATGGCATTAACCCAAGTCTGAATTTGGCCTTTTGACTTTCAAAAATTGGCTGCAAAATGAGGGATCCTTGTCAGCTTTAAGATTGATGCTATATGACTCCAAGCACATTTGTCATCTGTTTGCAAAGTGAAAATAAGCCTACAGTTGTTGACAGTAAATGAGGTAATATTTACATAATATAGGCATACCTGTTTCCTGGTAAAGAGATCAATGCGTATTTCTTTTTGCAATAACACATCCATGCTGTATTTCTTCGCAGAGACAATAATACTTGAAGTGAAACATCCATCCAGCTATATAATTACTTCTATTGTTTTCCATTCTCTTTTTGTTCCCTAATAGTTTATTACTAGTGGCCAATAGTGAAAAACAATCCAGAGGGATGCAAAACAGCCTTTAGTTCTAGGTCCTTTCAAAGATATCTTGCTTATTAAAATTACTGTCATTAAGATTGGTGCTCAGAGACTGCTCCCAAAACAGAGGCCCTTTTACTCCAGGTGGTGGGTGCACTTTCAATCCAAGGCATTGCCTGCCTGCAGGATCTTACAATGGGGAAAAGGCACAGCAGGGCCCCAGCCATCACGCAGGAGATCAGCAGCAAAACTGCCATGAGATGCCTTGCAGTTTTCCTACCTTCCTCCTCCTGGTTGCTCACTCCTGCATTTACTTTTACAGCCAAATTAGCTATGGTAAAGTGAGTGATGTGGAGAGGGGGTGGGGTGGTCTCTGGAAAACCTGTGTCACAGTAGGTTGATGAGCTCTATTTGGTGGCTTTCTTGCAGTCATCTCTGTCATAGCACTAGCATTGCTGTACCTGCACTGGGGAACTGAGGATATGGTAGGGGTGAGAGGAGTCATTGTTTGGTGTTGCCTCTTTATTTCCACAGAGTGTCTCTGCCCTAGACTTTAAAAGGCTGGAGAGCAGATGAGATGAGACCGATCCTTTCTGTTTCTCTCAGCTGTCCTTTCTTTTGGCTGAGGTAAAAAAAATCTTTGTGTTCCATAGCACCTTTCAGACCATATGGTTCCTAAATCACTTCATACAAATCAATAATAATAAATATATTCTGAAGTGCCTCTGCCATTAAGACACTTGTGTGGTCTATCTTGCGTAAATACTGAAGATTGCAATCTCAGTTTAACAATTATTTCCCCCTCTTTCCACCTCCATAGCCATCTATGAACACAGAGTTTCTAAAGAAAACCCTGCAGCTATTTTTTCCCCCACACAGCAATATCAACATAACAAACTCTTTAGTCAGGCAAGTTTCCCTCTCATCCCACCATCTGCCCTTAAACTTTCACCATGGTACAGAATGAT
Organism: Clamator glandarius; assembly: GCA_033459285.1. Lineage (NCBI taxonomy): Eukaryota > Metazoa > Chordata > Aves > Cuculiformes > Cuculidae > Clamator > Clamator glandarius. The sequence goes on from JAUNZM010000026.1 coordinate 126,181, forward strand.
GCTCTAAGTCAACTGGATACTTGCCACCGCCTACTCAAGAGTGGCTGTATTTCATGCCGCCTCTTTTACACTGGTTGTCATGCAAATGGGGAGCAGCAGAGTTACATCCCTAGCATGGAACAGCAGTGATGCTCTTCTCATCTGTGTGGCTTTATTTTGCTCTTAAAACTGAGTTATTTGCCTAGCGCAAAAATGTTTAATGCTGCTCTTGCATACCCAGTGTGGGTTGGTCACTGACTATGAGAAGAGAAGGCAGAGGAAGGTTTGCTGGTAGGAAAAGAGGTAGCAAAGGAGGGTTTCCTGGTAGGCAATGCTAAAGGAAAAACAGGTTTCCAATTCCACCTGGTAAAACTGGTTTAAATGCCTTGAGCTGGTGATAAAGATATAAGGATACAGCAACTGCTGCATTAGCAGGTTCTAACTGTCCTGAGACAAACAGTGGACAAGTAAGCCCAGTAGTCTGGATCTCTGAGATTGGTCCTGCAGCCACTACAGTCATCCAGTTGGCCAACTCAAAGGTGGTGAAGGAAAATATCTCAGCTTAGATAGTTTACCAGCCCTTTCCTGGCAGATGAGTCTGCTTGGCTCACCTGATCATGAAGAAGAGGCGATGTGATCAGGGAGGGAATGGCTTTAGGTTGTGCAGATGTGATATAACCCAGGTTTGAAAGATGAGCTGATCTCATCTTTCTCTGAGACATCTCTAGCAACTCCTTTTGAGGTTTCAAGTTCCTCTTGACTTTGTTAGTGGAGAAGCTGTCATGCAAACAGGACCTGCAAACCATGCAAGGCTGCATATTTGAAGAGACGGGAAGTTATCTAGACTTTTTATTACATCCTGACACACACGTACTGGAGATGATGACCTCAGGTGCTCTAATATGGCCAGCTCATCTTACATTGGGCTATAAATATAAGAGATCTTTTTCTGTATCATAAGGATACTTAACAGCAGTTCTGATTGACAGAGAATCATGAGATTGGAAAAGACCCACAGGATCATCGAGTCCAACCATTTTATTTCCCTGCTCTCTTCCATCACCTCTCCTACATCCCTCACTTATGCTTGGCCCCTGGGGATGAAACCCACCATATGTAGTCCAAGTCTACCCTGACTCCTGGGCAACTGAAGGAGACAAGACTTGCCTTCTTGCCTCTTTCCTGACTATGGGTTAAATCTCAGAAGCTCTCTCCATTGTCCTTGTCATCCTTGTTCTTCTGTCAGGACCTATAGGACCAGCTACAATACAGAGAAAGTGAAAAGCTGGTGCAGCTCTTCCCATCACATGAGGTGCAACACACCTAGTATGCTCTGAAACAACTGCTTGGCTTTTGAGTAGGTTTGCACAAGAGCTTAATAAATCCATCAGAGGCTGCCCCATCTCCCAGTTGTTTGTAGGCTGAATAGGGAAGGGAATAATTTTTCTTCATTTTATCCTCATGGGAAATGAAGTGCAGAGAAGAAAAGAGACCCTCCTGAAGTTACATCCCTGCCCAGTTCTTTATGCCACAGCTAGGATATACGCATCTGAATATCCTGCATTTGAATTGATGTATGAAGGACCTTTTGGTTAGATACACTTGGTGTGTTTCTACAGCATCAAGCACAATAGGGCTCATATCCTGAATAAACACTGATAATACACTGTAAGCAATCCTCTGTGATGGTATCAAGCTTAATGTGGATTATTTTTCAGCTCTTGACCCTACTATCTGTGAATGTCTCATCACATGTATTTATCTAATATTTGACTTCAGTTAATGTCTGTCAGGAGGAAGGTTCGTTCTTGGGTAGAACTCCCTTTAGGTTTAAGGCATTTATGAGCTTGTTTCTCAGTGCGCCTCAGTGGACTCTGTATGCTCCTAAATGATTCTGGATGCTCTTGTCAGTCTCCAGGGTGGATAGCGCACATCAGGTAAATTCGGTATGCAGTTGAAGTAATCTTCCTGCAAAGAAGTGTGTCTCTATTTCATTTAACTATTGACTGGTTTTTTCTCCTGTTTTTTTTTTTTTTTTTAAAAAAAATACTAGCAGGAAATAAAATATGCCAGAGCATTAGCTGTGCCACTTCTCGGGTAGGTGCTTTTTAAGAACAATTTGGCTTTCCATTAATTTCCCTGAGCCTTTCCTGTAAGCATCCTTTTTCTGGAGCTCTATCATACTGTTCAAGTCCAGCATGCACACAATTCCTTTAAAAGACTGGTCCAAATCATGGTTTATTTTTTCATTTGTCATTTTGTTTTGAAAAGCTGAGAAAGATAGCCATGAAAAAAAGAAGGGAAAGAGATTGCAGTAGGGTCTGTGAGTTACTCTGCAAACTCTTGTTTTTAATTTCCTTGCATTTGCAACGCAAAAGCTCAGGGTAAGTGTTGGCCTTTGGCCACCAGCTGGAAGCATTAGTAGTGATGAGTATTGCGGGCAGTAAAATTCTGCCACCCAGGATTGAAGAGAGAACATCTGTGGCTGTCAGACAATTTCCATTCAGCCTTTAAACTGCCCAGCAGAGATTTGTGGATGTGCATGTGAGGGCTCTTCCCTTCTCAAAGAATATACATGTAATGTATTTGAGGCTGAGTAATAATAGACAGCATTGGTGAATGCTGTTTCATTATTTTTTTAAAGCACATGTCTCCTAGTGGGTGATTCATCAGCTGCTGTTACAGAAAGTATGTTGGGAAGCTTGCAGCTGTGGGTTCAGGCTGCAGTTTCTGTGTCGTTGCTAGGGATTCTGCATTAAATATCCCAATTCTCTGCACTTAAAACTAGGAAAAATTGACATTCTGACTTCCCATAAGAGAATGGAATACGTGATTCACAGCCCCTCTTCTGCAACATTAATCAGGCCCTGTTTACGGGGAAAGGAGCCAACGTGGAGAGGGGTTAGAGCCAAAGAGGTATGCTTAGAAAGCCAAAGGGTGATATCATTTGGGGCAAACAGTAACGGCAAGCCACTTAACTGACTTGTAGTGGGAGCAAATCCCAGTTAAAAGATGGAGAAACATTAAGGTTTCTTGGCCATGTCATTGACTGCCCTGCTTTTACTACAGGTTGTTTATGGAGGAGGATAACAGAGCCATCAGCTGCAGCAGCAAGCACTTTCAGTTCAAGTCAGGCACCTGAATCCTGCAGATTTGCTGTGAGACTGGAGGATGAGAAGTCTGTAGTTCATATCACAGAATCACAGAATCACAGAATAACCAGGTTGGAATAGACCCACTGGATCATCGAGTCCAATCATTCCCACCAGTCCCTAAATCATGCCCCTATGTACCTCATCCACCCTCACCCTAAACACCTCCAGGGACGGTGACTCAACCACCTCCCTGGGCAGACTGTTCCAATGCCTAACCACCCTCTCCATGAAGAATTTGCTGGGTTTAAAATCTCCAACAATTCCTTTATGTTACTTGAACTTGGTTTAGGGGGTTCTTTCCATGGTTGCGATGGTCTAGCCTTCTTCTCAAGGTGGGTCCTGTTAATATGTGGGTTGTACCTTGCACTGTCATGGTCCCAGGTGCTGTACATGTCTGTAAGAGACTGCTCTTCATCCTGGATGTTTGCAGCTCCGTGGAAAAAGGAAGAGTTGTGGTTGCCTTCTTACAGATGAACTAAGGAAAACAAAAAGAGATTTCCTTGAGGCTACACATGAAAGCAAAACCTATGTGCCTCAGCTGGGAGAGGAGCACAGCTTTCCTTACCTAGTCCCATGTGTGAAATGGGAGACGGTCCACCTGACTTCATATGAAACTTCTTTTATACAAAAGAAGTACAAATCATTCTCCGAACTGGAAAAAAAAAGCCGATTGAATAGGTTTCTGTCCCCGCTTCAGTTATAGGCAATGCTGGGGCTCAGTGTGTCAAAGTTTTCACAGAACATGGTGATACTGTCAGAGGACACAGGTGAGGAAAATGTTCAGGCTGATCCCCATCCAGTCACTGCCAGAGATGTGCAGTGAGATTGCCTCCCTGGGCTTTGGACTGTCTTCTCAGGCATCCGTCTCCTTGCAAAGTGGATCCAGACAGAGATGTTGAAAGGAACCTTAGGAAGTAGATTTAGAAAGTCTGACCGTACTTTGTATAGCGTGGATGTCTTTGAGCAAGCCAGAAGTGAGCTGTTGCATCCACAGATATCAGCTCACACATTGCAATCTAAAGTTCCTTTCTCAAGACCAAGCGAAAGAGATCATCGCCTACATCAGTAAACTGCAAAAATGACTGTGGTTTCTCTTCCTCCTTGATGGCAAACTTTACTTCCAAATGGTTCCAGGTTTGAAGTTGGAAGCAGAATATATCGGTCCTTATGGCATCACCTCACATTTTCTTCTGCTCATTTTTTGAGGTGGCCCTTTCTGCAGCTATGACAGAAGGTCTTTCTCTCCACAAGCAGTTTATCCCTATGCTATTGCTTCAACACTGTCAGACAAAAAGGTAGCAAGTGTCGTTATGAAATGGTAAAATATTTTATTTTTGCCCTTAATCCAAGTCATGCATGTGGAGCTTTGATGCATTTCTAAATATCACATATTGTCTTACTAGGAGCGATATTCTTCTGAGCACTGTATCAAACTGTTAAGCTGTGGGAGACACAGTCTGATAAAGAAGGGAAATTTGTTGATCGGTCCAGAGGAAGTTCTCTATTCTATACTCTGAGTTAGACCTGTGGTTTATTCTTGGTCTTACGGGGAGAGAGAACAAATAACAAACCAACCAGAACTTGGGATGGTATGATATTATCTGTGTTATTATCTACTGTTTCTCTATGTGCTGAGGACTCACACATTTAGGACATTGGATTGAGAAGCCAAAACAATCTCTAGGCCTCTGTTGGGAGAGGAAGATGTTAACACACATCATCCACTTCAAAGCTGTAGCTTCAGTATCTAACCCAATATGTGTATGTTTCTTCACATGCTATTGAAGGGGTTGGCTGTTGGCGGTACCACAGAAGCTGAAAATTACTGTGGATAGTGTGTTTAGTAGTGCCAGATGGCTTGTTGTACATCAGTAGCTGATTAAGGGTCTCTTCTGTGGTAAATCGGAAAGAAATCTTTAGGCTACCTGACAGGTGTAATAATAAGATAATGATGATAGAAAATAATAATTGATAAATGAAAGAGAAGAACATAGGAAAGGAGACAGTTCCTGTCCTAAACTCTTCTGTGAACTCCTTTTATCATTTTGGTCCCATTATTTCATTTTCTCAAACTTCAGTTTTCCTATAATTCATTTTATAAGAAAATGGTGGGTAAGTAAATTTAGTGGGTAACACCAGGGCATTTTGAGCTCTTGGGTAGCACAAGATGCCTCTATGAAGCCAGGTGCTCAGCTGCTTAGTTTTCCTTTGGTGAAGACAGTGGTTTATACAGGTTGATGACTGGCTCCCCTGTTTCTAGTATGTCAGTGCTCATCCATCCTTATGCCAGTAACATCCAGGTCCCTATTGCAAAAATTTAATAAGTTTAAGGAAGTTCCTGTTTTGATCTTTTGTTGTAATCAGTGTTATTACAAATACAAACAATAACCAGAACAATTGTAGTCATCAGTGGAGCTATTGGTGAAGAATACAGGGCTTTCCTGCTTAGACACAACTATGGAGAGGACTGTTTACTTAGATAGACTGTCCTTTTATAGTAACCAACAGGAAATGTTTGCAATGTTTATGTTAGAAGGAGACTTCTAATTATCCCACATGTTCTCTTCAGAGAGATGTGAGAACAGAATGTGTATTTTAAATAAAATCCCATAGCCCTTTTTTTACCTTAAGAACGAGCACATATGGTTTTGATGGACTGGCCAACCTGTTTTCTATGTTCTCACCTCTAAATGGAAAAGATTTGGATGAAACTCCACTTTTGATTTTGGGTTCCTCCTGAGCTGATTTAAATATTGTTAGATAGTGTGATAACACCAGTTTCACTCGGACAATCTCTGTTATTGAATCTCCAGACATCTGCCGTACTGAAGACTAAGATACCCTCACACTTGTGGGTGGATGGAGTGGCACTGGCTGGAGTGAAAAGTGGAGAAACCCCATGACTGATCAGATGCAAGAGCATGGGACATTATGGTTTAAGACAGCTGCAGGAGTAGAATACAGGGAACTCAATGGACTGCTAACAAACTAATCTGCGTGTCTCTTTATAAACAAAAAGTACTGTTGCAAATATAAATTAAGGACTAGATTCTTTAGGTCTTGTTTTTTTTGTTATGGAGATTTATGCAACAAACGAATCACACTTCAAAAAGTCTCTCAGCCTCCACCTCAGTAAATCAGTGGTGTGCACAGATCGAATATCATATCCATTTCAATCAACAGGGTTTTGTCATTTGAAGCTTTAGAATGACCTGCTGATACCCATTAATATATGGTTGATGGGGTAAAACTTATGGTAGCCTAGATAATGGAGACTATTTATGAACATTAAAGCCATGACTCCTGTTAGCTGATCACACATGGGTAAGTAAGGATTGGTCCACACAGACAACTATTACTTTACTGGACGGTAGCATTCATAAGCCAACTTAAGATTTGAGTCCTATCAGGAGTAGGAACCTTATCCACATTTTACATATGGGGGTAGGGAGGTGTTCAAGGGACTTGCCCAAGGTCACACAGGAAGCCTGTGGTAGAACCAGGATATGAATACAGATTTCCTGAGCCTCCATTTTCTGCATTAACCACAAGCTCTTCCTTCCTCCCTTGTTTGGGAGAAATTACAAGTTTTCTTTAATATGAGAGGTGCCCTGATGGGAACTTGGCTATGAGGTTCTTTGTGTGTAGAGAAGATGCTGTAGGCAAATGATGTTCTTGTACTGAAGCAAATCTCTGCAAGCATTTGGATGTTTGTACCAGAAGAAATCAGTCACCTTTGCAGTTGTCTACCCCTTACTATTTGGCACAGTGTTTTGCTGGTGCAGAGTGTCTGGTTTGGAGTTCTAGGGCAGTTCGGTGAATGTTGCCATGCCTGGGAAGACCAAAGACTCTGGGAGGTGGTTTTCACCTATTGGCCCACACATGGACATCTGTATTGTGGATCTAAGCTAATTGCCTGAGGGCCAGTTAAAGGTAGGGCAATAGGTTAAGTTGGGAAATTAGATAAATCCTGGAAGGTTAAGGTGCCTTTGCCCCTGTTGGTCCTAATACCAGCTCTGGGACATAGACAAAATCTTGTAATGTCATGGAAAACATCTGTTACTTGATCAAGGAATTCCTTTCTTTCCATATATAGCAGAAGTCATAGTGTCTCTTGTAGGTATCGGTTGAAAAGTGTCCCGAGGCATGGACAATAAGGACTAGAAAAAGATCATGCTGGATGAGCACCCTTGGTATCAATGAGCAGGAATGCCACTCCAGCATCTTGTGATGAAAAACTCCATCTCCTCCATCAGAGATATGGTGGGGAAAAATTAGTCAGAGACAATGTATCACCAGGTCTACATAATATTTCTGAGACCACTTCCTTTGGGTGATGTTGCCGAGTTTTACATTTCCAAGGCACAGATCTTTTTCCCCTGGGATTCACTGCCATACCTGTATAAGATAACCAGAAGGAAGTAAGCAGCAGCTCAAGTTTCTTCTACCTGCTTCTGTAACCAAACCACCATTCACATGAGAGACTTCTAAACTCACACACATCTGTGAAAGAAATTATGTTTTCAGTGGCATCACCTTTAATTATAAAGGACAATACAGTAATAATACAGTATTTTCTCATGTAGGTTGAAAGAAAGTATCCTCCCAAGCAAATTTTTGTGGTTATTTTTTGTGGTCATCTATTCCCCTTCCTATCATGTTGCCCCAACATTAGCACATGGATCAGAGGGAGACCACACGCCTTTTATTCTCTAGACCTGTGGCTAACTGTCACCATCTCACCTTCAAATTCATCCAGGCAAAGACCCAGCTGCTCTTTTGTGCAGAGCACAGGATCTGTTCACTTGTGGGGAAAACAGAAACTTCCTCATCTCACCACGTTATCATTGCTCCCTATCTATCCCCGTGCTGAACACATTGGAGTGCATCCAGTGACAAACCATAGGGATTTTCCTTCAGGAGAAACATTGGCTGAAGAAGACAGCAGTTCCCCAGCAAAGACTGGTATGAGATGCAATCACCCAGCCTAACCCCTGGAAGCAGTGGCAGAATGAGGGCAACAGGAATAGTCTAATATGTGGCCTGAGAGATCTGCTCTTTGTTTCACTGATCAGCTGTTATCTGGTCCAGGGTAAGATGCTTTTATCTGAAGAACTGAGACCAGTTTTTCTGCTAGATTAATGACCACATCCTTGATACAGTCTCATAAGCTTAGTATATGCTAAGAAACTACCAGCAAGGAAGTTGTAGTTGGTGCTTGACTAGATTTTGGGGGTTGGAAGAATAACAGGCATCCTGTTAAAAATTAATCTCTAGGGCTTTGGCAGCACAGTGTGAGCGTTACTTTTGTGTTTTTACAGATAGTTATCTGTCTCATAGGCACATCCCATTATTATAATTTTTATTGAGCTAACAAAGACGAACCCGGATACAGAGAAAAAATATTTTGGAAGGGCATCCTTCTCTAACCAGAGGTTTATATTCCTTAGGTCAAATGAGGCCTTTTTTTCCTTTCTCTTTTTTTAAAATTTTTTTTCTAATAGTTTCCATTATTTTTTTTTCTTAGAAAGACATTACAATTATTTCTTGAGTATTTTTATGTTTTTAAAATATTATTACAGTCAAAAGATTGATTTAAGGACAAGCTAATATTCTTCACATCAAATCCTTGTGATGTGGAACTCCTAAAAGTGAGTATGTAGAACTAAACTGGCCCCTAAAAAGTATAATGAAAAAATTGTGATAGCCTTCCTCCTTTGCCATTTATAGAATCACACTCAGTTATACCTGATTTCTTTGACTCCAGCCAAGTATTGTTGTCTTCAATGAGATGTCCTTCTGGATTTAAATATTACTCATATGTAAGTGTAGTAGGATGTATCTCATTCTAATTGATAACAAATATTCAGAGAGCTGCCGATGTCTTAAAATTCTTGCTGAGTCTTCAGAGTTTATTTCCTTATAACTATCTTCTATTTAAAAAAGTCTATGTTATGAATTTGCCGTTAGCTATGATGCTTAAAGAGTCTGGTCAGCCAGTCATGGCTGCATATACTACAACAAACACCACACAGGTTGCAAATATTATCAACACACTGCCTGTGCACCTTGCTTTAAAACAAACCCAGGAGGAGGCAAAATGACTGTGAATATTTTTGACTAGCTGGGAAAGATGAAATCAGGACTTTCTGAAGTTAAGAGAACAGGATGAAAAGATCAAAACCCATTTGTGGATGGGGGCACTATATGACAGGGTGGGCTGCAGGCTGTGCTTATGCAAATTCATGTGAACATCACATACATTAGTCTCCATTTAGTTTAGACAAATCTCATTTGTGGAAATCATTCATATTTTTGGGGCAGATGTGTACATAGCACATTGTAGAAATATATGAAAATATAGTTACTTAGGTCCTGGAAACAGCATTCCTTTGGGAACATGAGACTCTTGACCCTACTGAGGAGTATAAAACTAATACACAAAGCTCTTTCAGTGCCCAAACTAGTGCTGTGCTGTATAGACATACCTGGTGTATTTGTGAAAATCTGGTTGTATGTGATGATTAGCAATAACAATGATGAAGGAAATTTCTGTTCTCCCCATCTTCCTCACAGTCCTTGACAGAAAGTCAGATTTTAACTTTTGAAAGGAGCAGTTATTTTTATTCCTGTTGCAAAAGATTTTCCAAGCTCCACGTATATTGTTATGTCTCTCAAATGCATTACATCACACGACTCTTCTGAAAGTTGTCCAAATCCTACATTAAAACACTTGTGGGAAAAGTTGAAAAAATAAATGGTTTATGTTAAATGGCATTTGGAATAGGGAATGAAACGCATTGCACTGCTGCTGTGGAAAGGTACTGTACTAATAGATGCTTTGGTTTTCAATTAAGCATTTCGCTCTCCCTCATTAAACTCCATTCTAAAGTTATGCAGACTTGTGTATACCTTCCACCTCTTTCCTTGTTTTCCATTGAATAGTGTGTAACAGAAGAGTGGTGAAGTATGAACTCTCTGAAAGTTATGCCACGAAAAATGCAAACAAAGCAGGTGGTTTTACATTAAATTAGGAGATAATCTGATCTGCCCATATTTCAAATACTGACTTGGAGAAGTGCATAAAACAGCAGACACAACCAGTGCCTCCTGGCTTGATGGGACCCATCGCATATACCTCAGCAAACCATTGCTGCTTCAGTTGAGGTTAAGAGGAGGCATAATATTTAATGTTTCCAACAGCACATTCTTGCTGAGTGTGGTGGACTTTGGCTTATGAAGTCTGGGGACTATCGATATTTAAAGATTTTTACTAAAGAGATTTTTGTTCTAGAAAGATTTATGCACTTTGTGCTTTTACGGTGTTCCCATGGGCCCCACAAGGCCTAATTTTCTAACTACAATGACCTGGGCTTAAGATACTCTGGGAACATCATGGGATATAGCCTCGCTTGCATGCCACGAAGGGAAATTTACGGCCTCTTGGCCTTTAGAACATCCTCCAGGATCTCTTAATGTGCTTTTCTGGAGAACTCTAAATCTATAAAACTACCTGCATGGAGCATCCAGAGCCTTTAAGCACGTATCCCACAAAGCCATATGTAGCTATCTCAGACTCCTCCGTGCTTTGCATTTCAAAGGTGTGGAGACAAACCTTGCACATTTCCAGCTTTTCCTCACAATCAGCCAAATCCAAAAGAGCATGGGACAACTGCTTGATAGCACATCCCAACCAAACGTATGACAAAAGTACACTGCTGGCCTTTCTTGGATTGTCTCAGAAGCCAATCTCCCAAAGATCTCATCCTGGGATGAGCTAATAGCATAAGCATTGTGAGCATCTGCTGAGCAATGATGGTGCCTAAGGAGAGGCTTATAGGCCCCAAAGAGGATTTTGCCTTACTATTTATAATTTAACTTTCTTTTTAAGGGATGGATGGTGCTGACTTTGAGAAAGAAAGCAATGTGACTGCATTTTATTAGGGGTCTTATACTGCTAATATGATTCTGTTTAGAGGATCAGCCTCTTCAGGGGATTCTCTCTTTGCTCTGTCCATTTTCAGGTTTTGACATGTTTTAGGTGGAAGCCAAGCACCTCATTGCCCAGGCTGGGCAACTCTGACAAAGCTTGTTTGTTAAGAAAATTAACATGAGTGATCTTCTGAAGGCCCCTGTCTCCCAGATGATGGCTGGATGGCCAACACAAAAGAGATTCATAACTCAGATGGGTCAAGATATGTGATATCCCACACTTAACTACCCTGCATTTTGTTGGCTGGAAGTTCAAACTATACAGGGATCAAAAATAGAAAGTGTCAGTCCAAACCTGTGTTATTGGAGACTCATAAACATCCTTTATTAACTCCTTCCACTAGTGCCTTTACTTATTAATTGATAAATGTTAGTAAACAATTGAAGCTGCAAAATCATGCTTATACAGTCCAAAACCACAGTAATAAATTTAGAATACATCTTCTAACCTATTCCATCATAAAGAGTATGCTACAAAAGCCATTCACATATGACTGTGTGTATGGAAATTCGATCACTTCAAACAGAAGATACAACACTAACATTGTCCATCTTTAGTGGTTAGAAAATTCAAACAGAGTTTTAATCTCTGTCCCTAGTAAAGGTTATGGATCAAGGGAATGTTATAACTTCCAGAAACGTACAATCTACAGAAAAGGAATAAAGAAAAACCCCTGATGCTCTTAACATTGAGTTCAGAGGCCGAGGATCAGGAGACCAGCATTGTGGTCTCAGCAGCCTACCCACCTTCTCAGCCCATTATAACCTGACTGTTTTTAGGAGGAGGATAACAGGACTGAGTTGTTAAAAAACTTCAGAATATTGTTGTAAAGTCCCAGGTGAACAAACTTTCACACACGTTGCTAGGCCTGTCAGCCATGAGGGGCTTTCTTTACAGGACACACCAAGGAGAACTGAGATTATATGAAGGTACTGGTGATATCAGCCTTACTATAACTTCAGTCCAGGTTTTTGGTGCAACTATCACAGCTGAAAGTTGGTTGTATTAGAAAACACCAAGTGCTGTTTGCAGAAGCTGCGACAATTCATTTGGATGTATTTCTATTTTGATATCTAAATTAATTTTTCGTTCCAGAGCTATTTCCAACAAGCATCAACTGCTACTGAGAGCCCATGAGGCACCTGGAAAAGTCAAAATATGGACATTTTAAAGAAACCAGACAATAGTTTCCTTTCATTTTATCTTGTAAACACATTTGTAGTCTAGTTAAAACAAAAAAGCAAGACATTTCATACATTCAGTTCCTTAATTGAATGATACACCAGAGCCTTGGCTGGTGTGGTTCTGTATCCTTCCCTTGCAAACAATTTAGTGCCATGGGAAATTTACTTCCAAAACCCATTTTTCATGGTGAACGCAGAAATTTGCAGTTTCTATCAAGGCTTTGTCTCTGCTTGTGATGTCAACCCATTGCTTGCAGAATCTCTAACCATTACAGATTCTTCTGCCATTGTGCCTTTGAGCATCCTGTTAGTGATTTCGCTATGACCGAGAACCACTTTGGCTGACATTGTTAACCATGTATCATGAAAAACTTTCTGCCAAGGAAAGCTCAGCCCAGTCTGAGGTTTGGCAGGCTGTTTAACTGGTGTGCAGGTGATGTTCATAATTTTTTTATTCTGAAAAGGTAATTACAACACTTTCTTTTCACTGGCTTATAATGGCTTTATCATAACCTGGCTGAATCAAATAGGTTTTTTTTCTGTTAAAGAAGCCTAACTTACTTTTAAAGGAAGTTAACATGGTTACCCTAGACAACGTTTGTAAATTTTTTAATGATAGCCTTGTTCATGAATGTACACATTTCCTTTAAGATCATATATGCCTAAACCACAGTGCATGGACATGAGTCAATAAAGGAAGCGATTCTTGTAAGCTTGTAAGCATCTGTACAGTTTCTTAAAAACAGACTATGGTGGCAGAATTGCATGACAAGATGCTGCCATATGAAAACATGAACTGCTGTATAATAATAGTATATAACGTTGGATTAGTGACGAAAGTGGTAAAATAAATCTAAACGGAGTGTGTCAGTACTTGAACTTCAGAATGTCTATAAAAATGTCACTGAGTTTTCAATTTTTGGTAAAAAATTAAAATAGAGCCCTTTGCCATTATTTTTACAACCTCACATTTTCAAACTGAAGTTGAAGATTTGTTTGGATCTTTGCAATTTGAACACCTGTGCAGAAGTAAGAAAGGAAGGGAGAGAGTGAGGAAAACCTCATAATTTTTTTTTTTTTTTTGCAAGTGTCTGTGTCTGTATGGAGGTATTCAGGCAGCTTGAGTATCATACATTTTTTATATACAATCCAGTCTGGCAGAGGACTTAAGGAAAATGCACATTTTGGCATAAAAATAAAATCCCAGGGTAACTTAAAAAGTTTCTCACTTGCTGATTTTTACCTGGTGTCAGCACTGTGTGATGCACTGGCTAGATAAAAATGAAAAGGAGATTTTTCTGTCTTTTAGAAAGAAGGAAAAATAAAAAAATAAAGGAAAAATAATATGAAGCCTGAAATAATGCCAAAAAGGGCATATTCTGCAAGCTGAGAGCTGGGGTTGTTTAGCCTGGAGAAGAGGAGGCTGAGGGGAGACCTCATTGCTCTCTACAACTACCTGAAAGGAGGTTGTAGAGAGGAGGGTTCTGGCCTCTTCTCCCAAGTGACAGGGGACAGGACGAGAGGGAATGGCCTCAAGCTCCACCAGGGGAGATTTAGCCTGGACATTAGGAAAATCTTTTTCACAGAAAGGATCACTGGGCACTGGCAGAGGCTGCCCAGGTAAGTGGTTGAGTCACCTTCCCTGGAGGTGTTTAAGGGACAGGTGGACGAGGTGCTGAGGGACATGGTTTAGTGTTTGATAGGAATGGTTGGACTCGATGATCTGGGGGGTCTCTTCCAACCTGGTTATTCTATGATTCTGTGATTCTATGATGTCGGGCAGAGCAATCAGAGCTACGCCTCGGTACAGTAAGGGGAAAGGAGAGCAGCTGCACTGTGTTTTACCTCTTTGAAACTTCTAGCAGGAAGTAGCCCTGACGTGAGGCAAGGAACCAGTCCTTCAAATGCTGGAAGGCTCTCAGTGTTTTCAGCACACAGCACTTCACAGGAGGCACCCACTTCTCCTCCAGCACCCAACTTGACAGAAAATCTGTTCTGCTGCAGCTCCAGATTTTACTGGCTCAGCTTCTCCTGTGCTGACCCAGAGGAGATGGTTACAGCTTCTGCTAAGCCGCCCATCTCCTAGAGTGGCTTTCAAGCTTAGTGCGCAAAGCAGCTCAGCCTTAGGTCAGTCTCCCTCCTAAAACACTTTGGGGACTCTAAAAATTATGCAACAGAAAGAGCAAAGGAACCTCTTTACCATGCATGGCAGTGATATTAATAATGTGAAGATACAGCCTAGTGACAGGAAAAACATCAGGTGAGATGTGAAATTCAGGACAGCAAAGACTGATAAGCATCCTGAAGGCCAAAATATAAGGGCTACAGAAGCTATATTCCCATGAGCACAAACTTTTCCGCATGCAAACACGCATACACAGACATCCTTACGTGCACAGGCTTACATATGCAAAGAACACTTTTCTTTTTTCTTTCCTCTTTTTTTTTTTCTTCTTGGTAGGCATGTTGTGGAAAATGTGTGTCTCTGTGGGTCTGGTGACATGCAAATGTTCATGTGGGTGTTAAAAAAAAATGGAGAAGGTGTGAAGCATATATTCAGAGAGCCAGAAAGCCACACACAGGCTTCTATTTATAGCATCCTCGTGGTGAAATAGAGAAAACGAACTGCAGCTTCTATCTGTTGCTCCCAACTGAAGTTTGACAAGAACGGATAAAACCTTTTAGGGTCTCTTTGTAGTTTTAACCGACAACAAAAAGTGATGAGTTAGCTGTTTCCTTTGCGACCCTCTTAAGCAGGTGAAGAAGTCAACCGCTGCGCGTAAGGAGTAGAACAAGCCAATGCTGCCTCAGTGCCTGGAAATGCACCCTTTCTCCTGCAAAGCCCAGGTCAAAAAATAAAACTTGGCTGTTCTAAGCATAAGACTGTCTCCTAGCTTGGATTCCCAACTG
This sequence comes from Clamator glandarius, assembly GCA_033459285.1. Classification (NCBI taxonomy): domain Eukaryota; kingdom Metazoa; phylum Chordata; class Aves; order Cuculiformes; family Cuculidae; genus Clamator; species Clamator glandarius. The sequence continues at coordinate 141,402 of JAUNZM010000026.1, forward strand.
CAGGATAAAGCACTCATGATCGAGGCACTTCAGGGTGTGTTGACATTTTCGTACCTTGCAGGTTGCACCTGTTAGGAAAAAAAAACCAGTGAACCAGGGTTCTAGTATCAGAATTGAGATCTTAGGTTATGGTTCAAACCCACTGATGATTTCATGTGCTCATAATAGAATGAATGCAGTTTTGCTTTGTGTTTTTCTACTATAGATTCTTCCAAAATGGAATTGACCAGATATTTTCTTACTGATATGATCCTGTTGCTGCATAGTATCTTTTTTAGCAGCTTTTACTCATTTCTTTCCTGAGGAGATTAATTAGAATATTTTCTTGCTTGAAGGTGAGATAGTTAGTAAATGAGTAGACATCTCACCACCCACCTCTTTCCTTGGCAAAAGCTGGTCTTTGCAGTCCTCAGTGCTGGCCACTCTTCTGACTCATACGCTTGCTCCTTGAGGAGTTGGGAGCCATCAATTTTCTTTGTACTTGGGTGGTGAAGGTGAGTTGGCACTTGGAAAGTGACAGGGCTGAGAGCAGAACATTGAGATCCAGATTTTGACCTAGTGTCAGCGGACAAATTGACTTAAAGCTAAGCTTTTTATTTTCTCAATTTTTTTTATTTTTATAAAATGTCAAGATCTGAACTGGTATTGGTCACAGCACACAACTTTCTCAGAAGAAAAAGTCATAATTTATTAAATAGCTTCTCCCCTCCATTTTCAAGTTTTAAAATGAGGTATATGGACATTTTTCTTAAAATGACAGTTTTCATAATTTGTGTCACCGTAGTCTTAAAAAACATCTAAAAGACTGAGAAAAAAATGTACACCTGGATTCATTCTGAATGCAATAAATATTTTTGGAATCAATCTTTGGACTCTGTTGACTCACCAAAAATTGAGAATATTTTCATTCTGAGTTGATCTGAATTGAATTTTTATCAAACTTTGTTTTACATATTCAAGTGAACCAATAAATTAGTTATTTGCACAGCCCCAAGATAATATTAAGCAGTGAGTTTTGCCTACTTCTATCTCATCTGGAACTGCTGGCAAAGGAATTATTTTGAATTTCTGTTTTATTCTAACATATCTTTGTTTCATTCATTCAATATTTAAACAGTTTTGATTGAACAAACTGGTCACATGATGCATTGTCTGTTCCTTGACTGGAATAGAGCATAACTCTTGGAGATAATTGACCTCGAAGGCTTTTGATAGTACTCTACTTCTCTTTTTAGAAACATGTATTTGTAAAAACAATAGTCCTCCTGTGTGGACAAAGACATAGCAAACTGAAAATACATGCAGGTATGGGCAGTGGCAATGGATGCTGAAATAAAAGCTATTCTGACATATTGCTCTTAATATATTAATGTAACTGCAATCCTTTGAGGACTACAATCCATAAAAAATTTGAGAGCAATATTACAATTGTTAGAGATCAAGTTTGGACCTGGCCGCTGGGTGCAAATATTACTTCAAGTACATTCACTACCTAGAAATTCTGTGATTTTCTTTCTTGAGTATTCATAAGTACTCATTTGAATTTGTACATTTTTTTCGCTGTCAATAAACTACTTTCATAGAGGTTGATGGGGACAGATCACAGGGAGTGACAAATTCTGCGGAGAGGCTTTCCTTTCAAGCAACAACTTAAAGAGCATTGTTTCTTTGCAAAATTCTTGTTTAGTCTTGGCCACCACTAATTCTGTCCTTATTGCTTTGCTTTTCTTTGCTTGTGACAAAATTAGAGAAAAATGTCCCTCTAGGAAAAAAAAAAAAGCCCAACTAAACTAGAACTTACATAGATCCTACATAAAACCCAGATGTCAAAACATCTTCTAGAGTCAAAACACCTATAGAGGAAATCAGCAAGACCATCTTCTAGAGTCAAAACACCTATAGAGGAAATCAGCAAGACCTTTGCAAAATAAAGAAGGTGTAACATGTTCTTCACTCCCACTTTGGTCACGTAGGTAGATCAAAAGTCAATGTGAAAAGCTTAGCTCTGCACTCACCTACAGGTCAACAGGGGCAGACAAGTTAAGTCCCTAATGCATGTCAGACTACCACTGCTGGTATGGGTGTGACACACAGGGACACTGATTTGCACTGTACTTCAGTTTCCCAACCATCCGATTGGGTAATTTGCTCCTCTGCAATGGCATGAGAAGCCTTGCTCAAGGTCCTGCCTGCGATGTGACATTGTCCTTGACCCAGAGAACTGGTTGCCTGTAAGAATCAAGACAGCAAGGGGGGAGAAATAATGGGGAATCTATTGCCCAGGATCATAAAACAAGCCAGTGCTGGAAAAACTGCGTTTCTCTCTCCTTCTGCTGTGCCCATGCTGCCACTGAGGGAGATGTTGTGAAGACATGTCTAGTCCTGGGGTTTTTAGGCACATTTCTATATTTATTATTTTAGCATAGTTATGAAGTTTTAGGTCAGGCAGTGTGTAATTGTTGGTTCTCTGCCTAAGGTAAAACACTTCTGGGTGTCCTCAGGATTTTATACTTGTGCTAAGTAGAACATGTTAAAGCACGGCTAAGCTGCTTCAGCTTGCTAATCAGGGCAAAAATATAGGGAGGAGAGGTCCTTCAGTTTTGCCCCAAGGCAAACTCATGGTGAGGTGGGGTTCAGGGATGAAGGATTGACCTCAGAAAATTCATCCCAGTCAAAATAAAATGCTTTCTCCTTATTATAGTTTTACCTCAGGATAACTGAAGCATCTCAGTCATTCTGAGGTTAAGACAAAAACCCCAAACTCACCTTTTTCAGCAGCATAGGCAAGCCCTAACTGTAGACCTAGCTCAAGAGCTCACCTTCACTTGGGATGCTTGGTATATCAGCACTCTAAATTAGTTAAATTTATTAAAAAAAAATTTTTGCTTGTTCCTTCAGAGCCTACTTATCTCTTCTCTTTCATTATTTTGCTGTAAATGAGCAAGGATTTAGCTAATGTGTTGAGGGAGAAAGGAAGGTAGCAGTTCCTGAAACATGCTGTCAATAAATAGGAGCACTATTTCTACAGCTCCCCGTGCATGCAGGTCTGTGAATTGTCTCTAAAACAGGAGCAACGAGGTTTCATCGGAAACAGCAGTTCTTCTATAGCCTTCAGGTGCGGCATTTGGACTATTTTTTTTCCAATATAAAAAGCAACCTCGCTCCGCCCTCCCCCCAGCTTGCTCTAGATTGAACCAAGTCTGAGCAAAAGCTGGGGCTGGCAAAGCTCCAGCCGAGTGCAGAGGGTATGCTCAAAAGCAGGAAGCTGTGGCAAAGCTGAGTCGCTGAAAAGCTGCTGGAGCTAATATGTTGTGGTCATGGGGATAGGCAGCAGCATCTGAGTAGTGATGGGAAGACTCAAAAGCACCTTCAAAACAGGCTTGAAAAATACTGCTGATCTTTGCACTTTGACTAGGCTTTTGTGCTCCTGGTTACGCTTGAAGCGTTTAGAATGGCTTTTGCGTTGACGGTTTGGAGCTGCACATATAGCTTATCCCTATGTGTGACGTGTGCCTTGCAGAAGCCTTGTTTGCTGCCCGTGCAATGAGATGCAGAGGTAGGCTTTGAGGGTGAAAGGGATGCGTAGGATTGGGTTCATCTGGCAGCATTTGTGACGGCATCTGGGGCAAAGCAGGTTGTAAACACTCGCTGGTGAATTAGATGCCTTCCCCTCTCTTTCCACGGCAGTGTGAAAAGCCAGGTGTACACTGGTAGATTCTTTCATGGGGTGGAAAAAAGGTACTGGCTGTGAAGCTAATAAAAAACACCAGGTGGTCAAGATATCATAGAGGCCCATTGTTCTAGGAGATTGTTTCATTTGTTAGTATGAACTGCAATGATGAGAACAGGATGCTTAATATTGCCTTGTGAGATAGGGAGTGAGGAGATGGAAGGGGTGAGGTAAGATGTCTCTTTCATTCTCTGGCCACCCCTGGGAGAGGGGCAGTAGGGGCCATGTTTTTGATCTGAAGAACTGCCACAGCCTAACAGAAAGAGAGGACTTCCACCAGTTCCTCAGGGGAGAAGTAGCTGCTACCAAAGTGTCACAATTCTTTAGAGAGGTGAAACCATTCATAGAATCATAGAATCACCAGGTTGGATAGGACCCATCGGATCATCGAGTCCAACCATTCCTATCAAACACTAAACCATGCCCCTTAGCACCTCATCCATCCCTGCCTTAAACACCTCCAGGGAAAGTGAGTCAACGACCTCCCTGGGCAGCCTCTGCCAGTGCACAATGACCCTTTCTGTGAAAAAGATTTTCCTAATGTCCAGCCTAAACCTCCTCTAGTGGAGCTTGAGGCCATTCCCTCTTGTCCTGTCCCCTGTCACTTGGGAGAAGAGGCCAGCTCCCTCCTCTCTACAACCTCCTTTCAGGTAGTTATAGAGAGCAATGAGGTCTCCCCTCAGCCTCCTCTTCTCCAGGCTAAACAACCCCAGCTCTCTCAGTTGCTCCTCATAAGGCCTGTTCTCCAGGCCCTTCACCAGCTTCGTTGCTCTTCTCTGGACTCGCTCCAGAGCCTCAACATCCTTCTTATGGTGAGGGGCCCAGAACTGAACACAGGATTCGAGGTGCGGTCTCACCAGTGCCGAGTACAGAGGGAGAATAATCTCCCTGGAGGTTATGTGTGGAGATAGGGACAAGCTCCTGTATCCACATCCAGGTTTTGATCTCTACTTTTCTGGATGCCTGTAAGTGCTTGCCCCTGTAGCTGTCTTGGGTTTTGTAGTGCTTGAAAGACGGTTTCACTTTTTTCTTAGTGCCTGGAGTGGCTACACCACCTCTGTGTGAGGAACACACAGATGTAATTTCTGGGGTCAGAAAATACACAAGCATCCATGACACCACCTGCCTGATTTGCACTGACCTGTGAGCCCTAGAAAAACAGCCAGGAATTACTGATAACCTAGATGCTAGTTTTATGTGTTTTGCAGCTTTTCATCTGTGCGCTACTCTCAGGGGGAGGTATGAATATGTGGCAAATGGGTTAGCAGAGCGGTATCAAAACCCAATCTCAGCTCATGCTCACTGCTTGCCCATCATCTGGGCTATAAACCTAAGTCCTAATCTGTGTAACTGTAACTGCATAAAAGAGGGATCTGGTTGAAGCACAGAGACAGGTGCTCAAACAAATGATAAAAGTTGAGCAGGTTGGATCTGGATCTAACAGACCACCTCAGGGCTCTGTGAAGAGTGATAGTCTGAGTCTACTTTGTGTCCTAGAGTGGGCCCAAAGCAGCTGGGATGAAAGAGGTATAAGTAGAGAAAGATATCACCTTCACCCTGGGGCCTTTCTGGATAGCTAGATCCTTTGTACCAAATCCACAGCCAGCAAGATTGAGGAGAGTGCAGTGATGGAGCTGGTATCATCAAGCCTGCTGTTACATCCCAACAGAGAAGTAGCTTTGCATCAGCTGCACAGAGTGCAAAATGTGTTGTCTGGTCCGAAGTATCTTCAGTGCCGTAGTTTTGCTGTGGGATCACAGTCAAGGATCATGTACTCAGCACCACTCTCAGATGGTGATTGAAGGAGACAAAGGAATGAGGAACCAAAAAACTTACTTTTCCCAGCTCTGCAGTTCGCCCTAGGAGCAAAGTTTTGTTAAAAAAGAAAATAATTTATGTTGGCCTGAGCTGTGGTTTGGAAAGAGAAAAGGAGAAAAGAAACAAAACAAAAATACTGTCCCACAAAGAAGAGAAAACAGGAAAGGAAAAGAACAAAACATCCTGTACACAGCAGCCAGTCAGTCGAGGAGGGAGGGTCCCTGTCATCTGCATTCCTCTGCTGAAGTGGCAGTCCTGATCAAGTCTGCATTGCTCAAACCTTTTCTTTCCTTCTTTCAGGCTTTCTGCTCAATCACATGATGTCTCCTGTTTATCCCTGAACCGGATCAGAAGGATGACAGGTGGTTTCAACACCTTTCCTCTTCTCTAGATTCCGTTCTGTGAGGAGTGAGAGCAATATTGAGTCTGCAGCCTGTACTGCTCCTGGTTTCTCACCTGGGATGGATATAAGGGAGCCTAGATCCCTACTGGTACTGACAGACATAAGCTCACCTTGCACTGCTCCAAGGTGAAGAGCAAGCACTGAACCTGAGCCTGTGTTGTGCTGTCAGCACCATATTGTGGATGAGCCAACAAAATATATAGCTTGAATTGGAGATGGATCTGAGTCTAGGCTGAGAAACTTGGGTCTATTTGCCCCTGCCTGTGTGAGAATGCCTCTTGCTCTTCATCACAACAGCTAACTCAAGAAATAAACCGGTGTGGAGACTAGTCTCAACTAAAAAAAAAGGAGCCAGTTTGCAGGGTGGAGTGGCTGGGATGTGTTGGAGAGGAAAGTTTAAACTCATGCTGTTTGTGCTGTTTATTCTGAGGTGAGGATACAGTATGATGCCCAGTTAAACACTAGGTGCCCCTCTCCTGGTCATTGTTTCTCTGGTCTTGCTAAATTGAATTTGATTTCCATCAAAATCCATAAATGCCAGTTCTTAATTAGTTCTAAAGTTACTGCCTCCTTCTCAAAGCAGGCTGCATGCATGAAGCCATCACTGTTATGTTGGAGACGATCCCTTCCAGTGCCTTTCCTTTTGGAGAGGGTAAAATCAGTTTCTGAAACAGGGTCAGAACTTTTCCATTGAGTGGTGGACATGGTCTTGTAGCTGGGAAGTTGAGCACACTACTTCTGCCCCGTCACAGGCAGAAGGGGAGGATGGACACTTCATGCATCAGCAAGAGGTGAGGCCTGAATGAATTTCCCCAAAGCTGATATTCCTAGCCTGGTCCTTAAGGTTGACTAACCTGGCAGGGGAGTGCACACAGCTTCTCCTTAGATGACTTCACTAAACAATGAAAGCAACCTATAAGACGTAATAGCACATTCATCTTTTCCCATGCATTTTCATAGAATTGTCATAAAATCATGGAATGGTTTGGGTTGGAAAGGACCTTAAAGAGGTCCTGTGCCGTGGACAGGGACACCTTCCGCTGGATCAGACTGAGCAAACCCTCATTCTGGATTTGAACACCTCCAGGGATGGGGCATCCATGACTTCTCTGGACAACTTATGCCAGTGTCTCACCACCCTCACAGGAAAAAAATTCATTCTTCCTAATTTTGCCTTGATCCTTCTTTTAAAAGTATTCTAGGAGAGTTGGTTTTTTTTTTTTTTCCCTCTGCTTTTCCTGTTGAAGTTCTCTCTACTGGAAGCTTAGAAGAAGCCTGTTCATTTAAGAATAGATGTAGCAGATGCAATTTGAAGTAGTTTCCTCATCTCCCCAAATCCCTTAAACTTAGGGAAAGAAATTTCTAATAATGATGTATTAGTTATTTAGGTGCTATAAAAGGTGCTGCCTCCATACAATATAATTTTCTATAATTCTCTACTATCCCCTGTTGTCTCATTTCCACCTCCTGCCATTCCATACCTTCTCTTTTCCAGCTTGTTTATTTTAGAGTGCAAAGCTACTTAGAATTATTTATTTTTGGATCAGCTACTGATTCACTTAGTGACTAACTCATTTCATCACTCAATGCCTCACTTTACCTATACATTAAGAAGGATTAATAGTACCTGCTTTTCAGGGCTGTTAGCAGTCTAAATTAATTCAAGCTTAAAATGTTTATAAAGAGATTTGAGATCCTTGGTTACTGGAGGCTAGGGAGCTGCAAAGCATCTTATTTTCACTTAATAGAGTTTTTTTTTTTTTATGTAACTTTGCATTATAAAAGTACAAGAAACCCTGCAATTAGTTGGAGACTCTATTGTTCCCAGGGCTTAGTTTATATTCCAGTTCAGATATGAGAATTTTGTCTGTGTGGTTTTTTTTCCCTGATGCTTCAACAAGTTAAGGTCCTGGTCTTTAGGGATAAATGTTGAATGGTGGGAAGTGTCAGAATGGATACAGGGTAGATAACAGAACAGTGCAGTGTTGTTTGGTGCTCTTAAAAAAGCTGTTGTGCTCTTCTTCAGAGGTGACTGCATATTGTTGTTATTACTGAAAATATGTAGCCAGAAACCCAAAGTTTAGACTTGACATTAGAATTTGTGACAGTATTGTGCATTCACTGGAAGCATTTCGTTGATACTATGGGAGATGACTGTGAGTCTGCCAAGAAGAGTAAAAGGACAGCAAATCAGGAGAAGTCACAAGAAGAGTGTCTCTAAACAAAACCTGAAATCAGTTTGCAATTATTTCATGTTTACTAAGTAATCTACCAAATAATAAGTGCCAGTGACCACATCTGCTACTGATACCACATTGCTATGGAAATATTACTTACAGAAAGGATATATTTGGACTCAAATATCAGTATGTGGACAGAACATCAGTTTGATTATGCTAAAAATAGCTCCATTAAAATTAAGAGATACTTCTTATTCTGTTGCTTCATCTCTTATGAATGGACCTGATTGATTTGTGTAATACAGAGAATGCAGTTTGGGGGAAAATAAGTGGGTGGGATACTCCTCCCAATGAAATTAATGGGAGTTAACAGCAATAAAATGGAGCAGTGAGAAAGGTGGTTTTTGTGCTGCCTGCTTCAAAGACAGTTGCAAGCGGCCATCCTATAACATCATGGAGAAGAGGTGCAGATTGCAAAATGAACCAGTTGGCACCAGCAGCTGGGACCACTGGCCCTGCCCTCTGCCCTGTCTATGGGAAAGGCAAGAATCTTCCACAGTGGCTACAGCCACCCAGGGGTCTTCCCTGATGGGAGAATTGTGAGCGTTTTGATTGTTTGTATCCAACGTTACAAAAAACACAGAAGCCAGAATATGCCTCCCCAAAAGGCCTTCCTTTGACAAGAACTTTGTTTTCTGGACTTAGCCTCTTAGTTGTTGACCTTTTTTCATCTTGGCAGACTGTAATAATTATCCAGATGACTTATATTGGGAGGCCACGAATTATTAACAATTAACCCAGCTCTGGAGTTGCTGCCAAATATTTGTTGGTTCATAGAGGAAGTCTATGCGAGTAAACCATGTGGAGTGACAATAGCTCTGCTTCCCACCCAGACTGAACAGCTTGTAATGTAACTCAACCGCTTCCTCTTTCCAAGCTTGCTTATAAAAGAGCAGACAAGGAAAGGGCAAAAAGAACATTTAGAGGAACACAAGGCTGGAAAAACAACCACTGATGTAATGTACTTTCTAAACTAAACATAAGGCATACCCTGTTGCAGCCATTTAAATAATGATTAAAAAGAAACCCAAAACAAATAAACACAGAACTTTGTCTACTAACTGTTGAATACTGAAAGAAAAAGTGTGAGCAATTCCATGTTGAATGTCTAGGAAATATTTGCTTTACACTACGTGTATCCTGAGTCATCTCTGCTCCTCACAGAAATGACCCAAAGTAGAAAAGTTGGAAGAGAAAGTGGGAGTAGATCTGTGCATGGGAACCAGAGCACATGAGGCACAGAAGCAGCAGAAATATGGACCTCTGGTGACCATTTTATGTGGTCCTACAAGGCCCAGCTGAGATGATGCCTTCATTGTACAAAAGCAGAGAAAAGGGACTGGACTTTGGAAAAAGCATAGAATTTGAATCAATAGGATAGCGAGAGAAGGATTAATTTACAACCCCATTTCAAAGAAGGATAACTAAAGTATGGAAAGATCAAAGCTTCTTTGCTGCCTACTCTTTTCCACATGTCTAATCTGGCCTGTTCACTGACACTACTTATTAACACAAAGTTGAGTAGAAGCATTGGTATATTCAGGATTGGGACCTATACGACTTGCCCAAAATCACAGAGGAAGTGTGTAGGAATAAAACCCAGATCTCTTGAGTCCCGCATCACTCTCTAAACCACAAAACCATCCTTCCTGCCTCTGCTTAAAGATAGAGCTGAGAGAAGTGATTGCACATATGCAGAGTGCCTTATAAGGAGTATAGGCACACCAAGGTGGGAGTTTCAGTAGAAATCACATAAATTCAGTAAGTCTCAGATTATGTTTTTATAAAGCAACCTTGTTTCTTTTATTTCTCCTCCACCAACTTTCTCCCATTTCAGGCACCATAACGCCACTTGATTATATGAGGTTTCTTACCACACCTTATAGAATAAGAAGAAAAATCACATGAATTTGAGGTGGAGCAAAGCCATAGAGTATGATTTCATAATGCAAATCATTACAACTTTTGTGCATCTGGTGTGAGTCACTGGTATATTTCATTGAATTTCTTTGTATATGAAGTGAATCCTTTTCTCTGGGAGAGTCCAAAGTAGAAAGAATGAGAAATCTGTGCTCCCTCTGCCCTGAATACTCAGGTTCAATATGAACAATGGCAACTCTATCAAAGTTACACAGCAGACTTTAGCTAGAATTAAGAAAGCAATCCTGTATTAAGCTGGGCCACGTTTTCTAGTGGTCTTTGATCAAGATTCTTATGAAACTGGTAGATAACAAGTTCAAAGCATACAAAAGGAGAAGATTCCTCTTTTGCTCTGTCACTGAGCAGCAGAATTCCTTGCTGTTGTGAATTGTCTGGCTACTAAGAAGTTTACATGTATTAGATAAAAATTGCACAAATCTATGAAAGAAAAGATCATCTGGGGTTGTGGATTACAAAGATAAATTTCTGGCTCAAGAATTCTCTGAATCACAAGTTGCTTGGATGAGAGACAGAAGACTACATTAGTGAACTCCAAGATATCAGAAATGGACTTCCCAGAAATGCTCAGACTTGGACTGTCTTCCATTAAGTTAGTAAAAGCTGTTATCAATGGAAGTAAAGAGAAGCCAATAGAGAGGGTGGGCTGTTCAGTCATCAAAAAGACAGGCAATGCATTTAATCTGGTTGGGTAGACTCATTCTTTTGTTCAGTGGACAGAACCTTTGGAGACTGATTCATCCCCTCCTAAGGCAGAAGTCCAAGACAAGTGGGGTCAATCACCCACTGTCTCACTTAATGACTTTAGTAGAAGCTAGAGTAAATAATTTATTCAGGATGTCTAGGGCAGGATTCAGTTAGAGACTGAAATTTTGGAAGTCTACATGTGAGGCAGGTGCTTTATCTCTCTTAAGAGGAAATGGGCATGTAGTAAAGACAGTCTGCAGATCCTATGTTTCATTTAACTCTGCAGCAGAAATATTTAGTCAGCTGCATGCCTCTAGGTGTGCAGATTAATTGTTTGTTGCTGTCTGAGATATCCTAGTGGATCTAGCCTCACCTCCACCAGATACCCTGGCTGCAGGTACCATGCCCTACCTGCCACGTGGATTTCTTGGATGTACAAGATCATTTCAGATGACACTATGTGTTTAGGCAACGGAATCATATGTCTGCCTCCATTTACTACCATGAATTTACATGTGCTTCAATTCAGTTGCCCCCAAATGGTGCCTAGCACTCTTCAAACTGTCCCATGGTATCTTTTGGTAAGGTTTTTGAGCACCACTCCAGAAGGACATGGGTTTGTCACAGGCTGTGTCATTTCTGCAGTGTATATGGATGGCTTGGATAACCTGCAGCTTCTAAAACTATAATGGAATTGTATGTTTGAGCAACAGATATAAGGCCATAATTCACATATCAATATCTACACACAGGCATGTAAATTTGAGTGTCTGTATCTGGAGTTAAATACCGTTTCTATCTTCTGGATGACCAAACAGAGGTAAGATGAGTTTTACCAAAAATTATTTTGAAAAATTCCACCTTAAGAACAGGAAAACTGCAACAGCTTCTAGAAGCACACAGCGTGCTCAATAAGGTGCTCTTGCTTTCCATCTGTTCTCCCTAACACTTCCTTCTCCAAAAGTCTTGCTTGACAGCAGGTGTAGAGCTCCAGCTCCTGAATCAGAGGCACTTGTTCACAAAGGGTCTCTCTGGAATTAGTAATAAATGACTCCTGCCTATGAGTAATAGTTTTTATTTTTAGAAATACATAAATCATAGAGGGTTTTTTTTTGGAATTTAGCATTTCATAATAGTGGAAAAGAAAGTTTCTTAAATTTGTAACATAATAAAAAATCCATCTGCTACTTTACACCAAATCTTGGACAGATCATCCACGTAGGAATTCCTGGTCCTGTGTACCCATGTCTAGATGGCTTCAGCTTCACTAATGGAGCCTCCAAGGAGGCAGAAATGTATTAAAATTAGCTCAAAGTTCACCAAGAACTTCTGCTGACATATTAAATGTTGGATCAGGCTCATGGTCAAAAGAGCTTAAACTGTTCCTTCCTTGAAAAAATATACAGCTTAGGCTTAGAGAAGAACATTGTTCTAGAGATTCCTATCCAGCACATTTTGCTTTTTCAGCTATTGACTGTTTCCATTTACTGTGCAACTGGCTCACGATATTGAGCTGTAGGCGGTCATCAAGGCAGCCTGCCTGTGCTTTGCATCACATGTAGAGATAGAGATTTGTATGTCACAACATGCAATGACTCAAGGCTTCTTTACTTGTCTCCATTGAATGACAATCCAATACAAAGCTGCTGGAGATTTCAACAAGTCTCACACTCTCGAAGCAAAGATCTGAAGAATGCTAAAAAATCTTCCACATGAACATGTTTGTCTACTGCTTTGTACCTGCATTTCAAGGTAGGGTGTGGAATGGTCTATTGCACCCTTCTGCCTGTTTGAAGGCTTTGGTATTATAAAAACCAAAGACCAGCTGTGCAAGAAACTTTTTTGAGCTCATAAACTCTTACCTAGCCTGACGTCTAACCTTTTGGTCTTTGCAGGTCCTCAAAGCCCTCATGGGAAATATTTTAAACTGCATATCACTTTTTGATAATGAAAATAATTCAAGGACTAAAGGATAGCATGAAGGACTGCACACACAAGGTCTTTTTTATCTCTAAATATTGATCTAATAGAAAAGAAGACTTGAAATGAAAATGCCTCTTTGATGGTAATTGTGGTCCTGAGGTCACAGTTAAGTAGCAGTACATCAACAGTTAATAGTGCAGAACCTGTTTCTTCCTAAAGTGGTGTGAATTGATAGTAAAGCTATGGATGTCAAATGTTTGATATTGATGTGAAGCCAACATGAGTGAGAGCAGAATCAAACCTCTAGTGAATTATCATTACTCTGAATTCTGCTGATTTCTGGCAGGTTTATGGCAAGGACTTTACAATATTTTAACTGTGTTTTTGCATGTGTGTGTTTAACGTCCTGTCTATTTGAATGCTGAATAACCACAGTGTGTTCCCCAGAGGCATCCCTCCTACATATACACGAAGTTCTGCTTAATGTTTCTCTTGGATTTATATGAATTTTTTATTATTACAGCACTGAATGAATACTTACATTAAAACACTTGTCACAGTAATTTCACCAAAAGCCCCCTTTTTTTTAATGATGTCATCACATGGAGGCATTGACACTGCAGGTATAATTCACTGCTGCAAAGATTCTGAAAAACTAAAGTTTCAGTCTACCCACAAGAATTTTAATAGTCTAATTATACACAAATAAAACCAAGCATTGTCAGGTCCTACATGAACACTTAAAGCTTTAGATGAAGCTTGCATTGATTAAATTTGTTTGGGAGAAAAAGTCTTTTGAAGTATCTGTTCTGGTGGACCAGTTTTCTGGATGGAAATTGAGAGTGTTTCTGTAAAAACCTAGAAGATCAGAAGATTTTTTTTTCTTAACACTTCTCAAACAGTGCTCAGCACCTCACAAACCAGAAATTTTAGATTCTTTTCTTCCAAGCTTGGCACGGAAAATATAACTACACTAATTCTCCAGTCGATGTAGGTTATGTTGGGAAGGATCACTTGGCTGATCTGATTTATATTTTAATTGATCAAATTTAACTAATTTCAGCTATTCTTTGTAGGTAAGACCTATGTATAGATGAGGTATGAAAGTCGTCTGCTGGATCTCTGAACGCTTCTGGGAGGTCCTATGATACTTATTGGCAATTTCCATCAGTACTGACATCAGTGTTGACAGGTCAAGACATTCTTCTGCATATGAGTCTCATGGATTTGGCTCCTTACCTCTGCCATGGGATCTCTCTCCCAAACACAGACAGCACAAGGCTGTGGCTTCTGCATTTTCATGAGACCTAAGTGGTATACACAGCTAACTGTTAACAGACCAACTGCATCTGAGGTCTTGGATCCTGGGAAAATGGGGAGAGAGGATGGAGGACTGCAAAGAAGCCTGTGAGTTTCTAAGTCAGGTTGACAAGTCTAAAGTGTTTCACTTGGGAAACTGGTTTCTTTTGTGTTATTTTATGTCTGTTATTGTTTTTTTTTAAATAAAAAAGTCTAGTTTGATAAGAAAACACAAATTTCTAAATTTAACTGTCAATGAACTGATCATTTATTAACCTGCTAATTTAATTTAAACTAAGGGAAAGGAGGAGGAATAGTCTTTGCAATTAATGGGGAGCTACAACCACTTCCCCAGATGATTATTCCATTCTCAATGAAAAGGCCAAAGGACTTAAGCTACTAATGTTTCAGCAGTGCCTTGTTCTCCATTGAGTATAGGGGGATCCCATGTTGCCAGCTCGTCCTGGAAAGCTGCAACTGAGAGGAACCACATGGTGGTTAATTCGAGATCAATGGTTAGTTCTCTCCATGACGTTGCAAAAACCCCTGACAGGAGGTGACCTGTACTGTTCCCCACCTCCTTCGCTGTGCCACCATAGTAGGTGTAACAGCTAAATCACCCACTGACGTTAACTAGGCTTTTTTTTGTTTCAAACTGGACATAGTCCCAGCATTCTGGGAAGAAAAGGGCTGTTCTCGTCCAGCTCGGTCGAGCTAAGGGGAGAGGTTTCGCTTGTAGGCAGTGAGAATCTGAAGTGCATTCAGAAAAAGCAGTGTTCTATCCCAAACTCCTGGTCTCCACTCAGTCAGTCACTGGATTTCCCAGCTGCTCTACTAAAAATAAATTGATGAAAACGAAAACTTTCTCTTGGCAGGGATTTTGACAAGTGTCTAATGTAGACCTGTGCTGATGCAGTCAATGAGTAATAATATCAGCATAGCCAGCTATGAGACAGGTTTATATTTTTCCTTTTTCTCTTTCCTTAGGAAGGGGGAGGCCTGCACTGTAGCATATTATTTACAGTATAATGTGATTCAATTGCCTGAAGGGGGGAAAAGTCAACCCATTGTTTAAGACTATACATGGATTTAACGTTAAGAAGTAAATTTCCCTGTCTGAAAAATGTAAGCCCTCCTCTTTCCCTTTGGCACAGCTTCATCTGGAAGCTTTACATCTGAAACTCAGTTTCAGAAGGCAGATCAAAATCCCTGCTCAGGTCAGACACAAATGAAGACCATCTTTCTTGCATCTTAAAGAAGGAATTTTTCTGTCTTATGGTGTAGGATTTTGTATTAATTTTTAAAGAGCAGATTTATTACAGTTATAAAGAAAGTTGCAAGTGTAATTAAAGCATTACTGCATTACACTAGCTCAGGATCTTGTGCACTTTTCTTTAAAGTCCCTTTGACTGAGTTTAAAAAGTGACTGATGTAAACCCAAGGAAGACCAGCTGCAGTGGGTATGGGATGTGCTCAGCCTCATGACTGCCATCATGTCCTGTATTAAGGTCTCCAGGAGCTGCAGTAGGCTGCACTCTCTACTAAATATTGAGATATACAGTTCATCAGGCTTGGGTAGTTATACTTAAAACTGTAAAAAGTGTCAAACACAAAATAATAAATTCTTGAAAATATTTAACATGACTCTCAGTTCTCATCTTGTGAAAACTTGCATCAGCATGCACTGAGGACAGACAAAATGAGATCTCTTCTGTAATTCTGAAACCCTTTTGGAGGATAAGGAAAAGTGCTAGCAAACTTTTGTTATATGGCTTTCAAAATCAAATTATGACTTACCTGTAGCATACTTTGTCATATTAAGTAATGCAATAGATGAGTAATTACTTGGAATAAAATATATTTTTTTCCATGAGTTTGTAGAAAGTGTTGAGTTTACCAAAATTAATGAAACGTTGTATGCAAATGTTAATGTATTGTTGTAGTAAGGCTTGCTCAGCCTGGTTGAAAATTCCCAGAATGCATGGCTAAAATATCCACCTAGGAATATTCAGGCCTTGCAGTAACAGCCTGCTTGGTATTGCACATCATGCACACTGAGTATTTGCAAAACAGACTTGCAAATGGCTGCATGAAGAAAGCATTTGTTGTTTACATAGCCATTAATGAACATTTCCAGATTTATTTTTCTCAGCATTGCTTTCTCTAACTGAATTACAAGTGTGAAAACAAGATTGTGGTTCTATCATGTTTAAACAGGCAAAGTTTCAAACATGAAGCCACATCTATTATTCAGCACAGTCTTCTGAAAACATTAAAAGATACACTTTTGAACTTTGTGGTTATTTTTGTGAAAAGACAAAGCTTCTTCAGGTTGACTTTTACTCTGAAACCAGGGTGTGAATAACAATTAAATTGCATTGTGTGTGGCGCAGTGTTACGGCTTGCTAATCCAAAAGCTTAGTGCTAGTGGAAGAAATATTGGATTCCCTCTTTCTTTCTCTGCCATTTCTTCCTTCCTCCCACCCCTGGACACCATCAGATAATCCAGATCCTTCACTTACTGAAACATATTGGGCCCTTTGATGAGCTACTGCTGTTCTGTAGCCTGGTAGGAAACAACTCGGCCTTCTCGCTATGTTAGTTTTCTGCTAGTTGAGAGAACTGATCTGGCTCACGAAGGGACCCGAGGTGCCACGGGACCTGATGACAGCAGTGTAAGGACGTAGGTAGGACTGGAGAAGAAGGAAGGGAGTGAGACGACCCCAGATACAGCACTGAAATTAATTCAGCGGTGTTATCTACCTGTGTACAATGTACAGCTGTGTACAATTCAGCCTTCCCTGCGCTGACAGTAGAAATCACTGAAAGAAAAGATGCCCTTAAATAAAGGTTTAGAGGTTACACTGTTTGCATCTTTAGGCATTTAAAACTTTTGTAGATCTGTCTGGATTTGATTAACTTTACTTTTAGACTCATGTTTGACCTTAAGTAGGAGAGTAGTCTCCAAGAGTTCAGTGATTCTGCTAATCTGCTTCCATTTTAATGCATAGTTATATTCTTTGATCAGAATGAGTGAAGGAAAGCACCTGATAAAAAATTAATAAACACAGATTAGCTGTGTGCACCAATTCTATTCTGTGCTGTATCAGCAACCTTGCCTCACTGTCTTCCTATCCATTATCAAACCATGTTTTCTCTAGACATTGGATAGATGTGAATTCAGAGATGGAACTTGAAGGTTGGTAAAAATCTGAAAGTAGCTTTAGGGAGTTAAAACTATTCTGAATAATTATTTTTTTAGAACTATCCCAAATGGATGTAAAGTTAGGAAAGTCACTCTCCTTATCTGTAATGACAAGAATTCAGCTGATTGAAATCTAGAGTGAAGTAACTGGAATTGGAAGGCAGGATTATTGTGCCATGGGAGATTCCAAATCATATTTCTTTTTGTCTGCCATTGGTAAGAAAATGAAAAAAGCACCTGCACAGCCAAAATTCTAAAATGATGTGTATAAAGAGTGGAATTGACAATTTCATTTTGATTTCATTGATTTGGCTTGTCTTTTTTGATTTATAATATAGCCCTAGGCTAAAGTAGAAATGTTTTAAATATGGCAGCCATACCTGACACAAGAAATTATCAGCTTAACAATATATTTAGGTTTTATTGCAATTAATTATTTTTAAAAAACATTGATGAGATGACATCAATATTTTCTGAAAAAACAAAATTGATAAACCTGACTGAAACATTTGGCTTGAATTATTTCTGACTTGTAGTTATCTAATTTAGGAATGGTGCCATAAAGCCACCTGGGATAAAATCTTGGAACCGAGAGGGGAGTATGTGTAGTGCAAAGATCTCTCAACTGTAGCTGTTGATATTGATTGGCTCTTAGATTTCCAAGAGCGACAGTAGAAATCTTGATCTAGCAGCAGTTATTTCTTGCCTTAATTTCTGAACTGATGGCTTTTCCACTACCCTATATCTTTCAAAAGTCTTTCTTCTTGCTAAAAAGATCTTAGTCCTCTTCCACCCAGTGCTGTGAATGACAGAAAGAAGAAATAGCTGCAGTTTCCAAGAATGTATTCACCTGGTTTTCATGTCCATATATATATTTTTTTAATTTGTTGAATGTATCATATCCTCCGTGATAGGCACTTTAGGAGGGGTATTGAGGAGGTATAGTGGTTTTGGGGAAAGTCATTGGACAGAGATCTGCAAGGTCTGAGTTCAGTTCTTGATAACTGAACTGGTTTCTGGAGCTGTGCAGTGATACCTTAACACTGAAAGACCAACTGGAGGCTTTGATAACTTTTTCAATCTGGGCTTTCATGTTGCCTTCCATGCTCTACCACATGGCACAAAATAAATTCTAATTTTTCCTCTCTTTTATTTGCTTTTGTTTTTAAAATATTTTTCCTTTTTTCAGGGCTTCTCTGCTTACAGGTGTGGCTAATGTAGATTTTTTAAGATGTCTAGTTGTTGAACCATATAAATACTTAAAGTAGGAAAACATCAGAACAAGTTTCCTTCTTTGACCAACTATACTAGCACATGTAGAATGACCAGTTTTCAAGACTCCAGAGTTATCACTGATTGGACAAGCCCCAAAGGGAAGAGGATATTAATTTTTTACTGTCAGAAGCGTCTGAAGCATTCCAGCTTAAAAAATTAAGATCACCTGAACATAGTGAAAAAAAGATTCCTTCTTCTGAGGCAGGCGACTCGAGTACCTTATTTTGCTACTTTCTGAGACTGCAAATATCCACTGAAATGGAAGTAGAGAATGAACCAAGAGCATACAAGAGAAGTAAAACCAATTTCTTCTCTTTGACTGTCCGATACATAAATAACACTTACTGAGCACTGAGATTAGCACCTCAGAGGCCACAGGTGGGGTGGAAGATTTCATACTTCTGCTGCTCAGAGGGGGTAGAATGAGCAGCACCATCTTGGTAAAATTGTACCACAGCTCATATGTCTGTCACTGTAGGTCTGCAAATTCTTTTTTTAAAGGTGAATGTCCCTCCCCCCTCAAATACAATGAAAATAAAGGTTGATTAAAGGTCTGTGTTGTGTAAGATGTTATCATATTTTCTCAGAATATCCTTTTAATTCCTTATTACCATTTTTTCCTTGCATAAAGTTTAGAGCCATTCATTTTGCCTCTCCCTATCTGCACTCCTTTCCCCTTCTCTCCTCACCAGCTTTTTTTTTTAACTGAGTTTGTCCGAGTGGTGCAGAAGTAGCACATCCACACCAGCTTCATGAAGATAAGCAGACAAGCAGGGGGGAAAGATCCCACAAAACTATCCCCATAAGTATTACCTCAACATTATAAAACACCAGAGAACACTTTGCGAGAGATGTGCAACCAATGTCCAAATCACGCTAAAAGCCTTCATCAGAACCTACATCTCTGAGAGGGTCAATCAGCCAGTAAGCAACTGTTTTCATCTTCCTGCCTCTGTTCAGTAATGCAAATAAAGCTAAAGCAATAGGACCTGGTCTGCACTGGAACCCAAATATGATAAATCTGCTAAGGAGATGAGCTTATCCATACAAAAGCTAGTGGGCTATTTTTCTATGGATTCAAGAAAAAAATATGCATTAGTCAACCCTCAAGGGAAAAAAAAAGGGCTAAATATTTCAACATTCATTTAGTTTTGGGCAAAAACCTACTTGTGATGCCACCTTCAGAGGTAGTTTCCACTTCCTCTGGATACGTAATGCTCATGGTCACATTTCTTGTGAACAAGATATGAAGGAACAGCACCGCTGAATGTCCAGGTGTGCCAGTGTAGTGCCTTCTTGCTGGTGCCAAACAGGCATGAAATCATGATTTTGAATCAAAAGCTGCATCTGCCTAAGGAGGGCTCAGAGACAGATGTAACTGCCCAGTACATGGGAGACTTGTGGAAATTACATCTGCAGACAATTAGAGGTCATATTTTTTAGCTAAGTCATAATCCATCACTATTAATAAGGCATTGATTACTGCTCTGGACTACATTCACTTTAATACCATTAGTGGAATAAATGTCAGTTTGTGTATTTGCTGCTCCTCTTGACTCATGGCAATGAGAATGGCAAATTACCTCTGAATCCAAAGTAACAGGACAGATAAGCTTCTTCCCATGCTCTTTGGCAAAAATACCCTTCCTAGCCTTGGCTAGCCAGTAAATATCCTAATAATCTCCTGAAATGACACATTAATGAACTAGAACAGGATCATGATTATCTGAGGTACGTCTACTGAGCTCTAAGTGTAAGTACACAGGCCAATTTACAGTTTCCTCATCAGTCCTTTGTGTTTGATTTGGTAGTAAAAGAGTGAGCTGCTGTGTTAAGTTTTTTCTGACTTGTTCTCTAGAGGTAAAAGTTGTTCTCATGTCTTTGGAAGATGGGCACAGAATCAGAGAGTTCTTAAGGTTGGAAAAGGCTTCTAAGATCATCTAGTCCAACTGTCAGGCCAATATCACTGTGCCTACTAAACTATATCACGAAGTACAACATCTACACGTTTCTGGAACACCTCCAGGGAAGGAGACTCCACCTCTTCCCTTGGCATCCTGTTGCAGTGCTTGAAATTTCAGTAAAGAAATTTCTCTTACTATTCAATCTAAACCTCCTTTGGTGCAACTTGAGGCCATTTCTCTTGTCCTGTAACTGTTACTTTGGAGAAGAGAATAGCACCCACCTTGCTACAGACTCCTTAAATCTCGTTTAAGTCCTTGACTGCAGCCATGGGAAGCTTGCAAAAAGAAATATGTGCCTCAGAAGACAGTTTGTCTTACCCAGTTCCAGCCTTATGTCTGCACTTACGCAGTTCAGTAGGGCTAATGCTGCTGCTTGGGAGAGCCTAAAGTCCTCAAGTTTAAGGACAGCAATGCAATTCGTTGCTTTTTAAATATCATTCACTGTCATTAAGAAGGACTCCTGTTCTTCCCAGCCCCCGAGTGAATTGAAGAGTTAGGACAAATTGGGAATGAGTCACTGGTAGAAGAACTTGTTAATTTGGTTTTAACTCCTGATGTATGAGCAGGAATTTTAGCTACCTAATCAATGTGAAATTAGTTCCACACTGAGTGATACAGAGCTAATTGCACAGGGTTTGACAGCAGAGAGCTTGACAACTGCTCTGTGCAGGCACAGTGTTTCAAGCTGACCAAAGCTGGGTACTACGAGCTTCCCCCTTTACATCCTGCTCTGTATTCAGATTACAGGATCCTTGGGGTTTAGGACAGTGTGAGGCATGTTGCTGCCTTCAGCTGGATGCTGCAGTAGCGTGTGAGAAATGAATCACACAGTGTTCAGGGGGTAGCTTCCAAGTAGGTTCTGTGTGTGGGTTCAGGTGCTCAATTGACTCCCAGTGGCACTTAAATGCTCAAAGGACTTTTTAAAAATCCATTAGTGCCTTGTGGCACATTTAGTTGCCTGAATACCTCAATAAATTTCTTTGTAAATTAGAAGAAAATGATAATAAAATTCATTAAAGTTTGCAAACCCCTTTATGACCAATAGGTGCATCAACTATTATTAACCCAAAAGAAGAGCTACTCTTATCACTGCCACCAGTATCTAGGCTGGTTTTACTTGGCAGGATTTAAACCTAACGGTTCTTATCATAAAAAGAGAAAGAAAGTGTCATCAGAACTGATTGAACTATATATTGGCTACGTTATGTTGTAATGGCTGTCAAAGATAAACGCAGGGGTGGCTTATCTTGTTTCCTAATCGTCTTCAGGTGTAATGTTGTCATTCATTTTGTTAACTCTCTTTTTTGTATTTAAACCCAGGGGAGACCACAAACTGAAAAATATGCATTCAGTCTATTTCTGCTTTCTGTTGGTCTGTTTGTGGGAATAATCGTTTCGAGCTCACTGACCACAAATGAGTTTGTGTTTATACAAAACTTCCTGAGAAAGCATGAAGGGGACCTACCACCCTTTGCTGATGGGTTAACAACATCTGCTGCTGCACACCCTGTGTTGGATCTGGTCTTGCGTAAGGCTGAGTTGTTCTTGCTTCTCCCAGATTTCTGCAGATTGATGGGAGCTTGTCCTGTAGATCTACTTAATCTCTCTGGGCACCCAAAATAGGTTCTCCTTGGCTGTTCCTTGTGTAAATAAGGAGAGACTCCCCTGGTTGTTACAGAGGCAAGTAATGTCTCTAATCTCTCAGTGGGTGGGGAGGGAGAAGAGGCTATTCCAGCTCTGCTGCAGGTCATTGCCTCAAAGTACCAAGTTGGCCCTGAAGAAAGTATAACAAAATTGATGGGTTAAACACAAAACAAAGAAAGAATCCTCCTTTCTCCCAGAGCAAATGCCTTGAATTTAAAAATTTTCTTTTCTTTCCTAGAGCAGTGCTGCTTCTGGACAAATTCTAAACTCATCCTAAGAGTTTGAAAGAAACTCGTAGTTAGGTTTATACTAATAATAAACCTGTGATAGACGGAAGTAATCGTAGTATTCTCATTTTATAAACAGGGAACTGAGACTCAAAAAGTGGGGGTGTATCTTATCTATTTACACGCATTTGGTCATTTGGTCTAAGTCAGTTTTTTGAGCTCTCTCTGTAGTTGGTGGAGGAAGGGAGGCAATTCCAGATAGTAAACATCCCATTTCTTCTTAGCTGCTTAATTTAGCAGTGGGATAGTTGGTCTTTGCCTAATCCCCATTGAGATCCTGGGTAGGTGGAGAAGGACTTTGGTTTTCTGACCATGTGTGTATTCTCAGAGTTTGCCTAAAATATTATAATAGGATCAGGGTCCTCACAAAATGATGCTTTAGCTGCTGTTTTGAAAACACAGACAGTAGTGTATTATCTCCCTTGCTTAATAGTCCACTGGTTTGAACAGTCATTTTAGAAGTGAAAGCTCACTGTTCAGCAATGAGAGGGCCTGGTTTTATCCCTCCTAGAAGTGTGACCTAGATACCTTACAGCTCTCTGGGTAGAGATGTGCTACTAAATTAATCACAGACCAATTTGAGAGTGGTGGCAGAGACCTTGGGGAATAAGAACCAAGATGAGGCACTCCTGAATTAGTGCAGATGGAAGAAAAGAAGCTGCATCTCTCCAAGCTCATGACTCCTCCAAGGGAGAGGAGGTGGATGCTGTGGGCAGAGAAGGTAATTTCTTAACAGCAGGGAGTTTCTCAGTCAGTTCTGTTGCTCTGGTCAGCCTGGGTAACCACTAGAGCTGTTAGAGCTGTCAGACTGATTAATACTGTGCTCTATTTGATACAAGAAGTAGTTGCTACTACATTTTTCATATAAACTTGAGGAGAGGAGAGGAGAGGAGAGGAGAGGAGAGGAGAGGAGAGGAGAGGAGAGGAGAGGAGAGGAGAGGAGAGGAGAGGAGAGGAGAGGAGAGGAGAGGAGAGGAGAGGAGAGGAGAGGAGAGGAGAGGAGAGGAGAGGAGAGGAGAGGAGAGGAGAGGAGAGGAGAGGAGAGGAGAGGAGAGGAGAGGAGAGGAGAGGAGAGGAGAGGAGAGGAGAGGAGAGGAGAGGAGAGGAGAGGAGAGGAGAACATCTTTAGCTACCAAAAGGAAGGTTATATAAAGAAAAGAGTTGTAACTGGACTGATAACCATGTCCCTTAAATTAATACTGAATAATTGGAAACGATAATTTGCAAGTGACATTTCCTGCATGGTTAGCCATGGTATAGGCTTTATTGTTATATTGTTAAAAATGAATAGGTTGCTGCACAACTGCTAATAGCATTTGTAGCTATTGAAGATAAGGCACCAGTAAGGGGTAATCAAACCACATTCTACCAAGTATAAAATGACTATGTAAAATGACATCTGTAAATCAAAGCTTAATTAGCTGGATGTAACTGACAGTAAACGGCCAGTCCAAGTTTTCCTCAGACAAGCTGCCCTATGGAACCAGCTGATGGCACAGTCAGATGGGGCATTTTGGCTGTAGCTGAGGTACAAAGCTGCTGCTGTCCCCCTGCAAATGCTTATTGCACCTTCACATCTGCTGACATAACTGCTCATATCATTGCCCCCTTGCCCTGCTATCTGTCCATGCTAGCTGGCTTTAAAATCTTGCGTGAAGAAACAAGCAAACAAGACTAAACCAAAATCTTTTGGAGGAGTCCTTAGCCATAGACTAGGAGATCTGTGCTTACGATGTACTCCCATTTTGAGTTGGGAGCTGTAGATGTGGAGGGGGCACAGAAGGGAGACACCGAAAGGATTAGAGACTTGGGGAAAATGATGGTGTAAGACATGAGAACTTGATTTATTTAGCCCCTATGAAAGAAGACTGAGGAAAGCTTTGATTACACTGCATAATAGAGAAAATACAAGATACGAAAGGGCAGTTTAATCTGTCAGAAAGCAGATAACGAGGATCACGGATATGAAAGCTAGATGTGTTCATCTTAGAAATAAGGCACATATCTTTTTAACAATGAGACTAATTAAGAAGCTATAGAAAGGAATTATGTAGCTTCCATTTCCTGATGCATGCTACTTAATTTATGTTGAGTCACCTTTCAGGGAGAAATGTGTTAGTCCAACAGAAGTTAGGCCTATAACTGGCTGAGATGGAACGCAAAGTCATATAAAATGGTTCACTTTTTAGTAACAGCTTTAAAATACAAGCACTGGAAACCCTGTCCTGTGGTTACTACTGAAGACTTAATACTACAGAAGCTGGTATAAAGCCATTTAATCTCAACCATCACATCTTTGATTGCACTCTAATTGAGGATAAAAATATGTAATTCCAGCAAGTAATCCAGGTTTCAGGTTTCTCTTTCCTATTTTATAGCTATACAATTGGAAGTGTTGTTGTTATTATCATTATTAAGGCTTAATATGTTTAATATGCCCTTAAACAATTTTTTCAACTTGCAGCCTTAATCATCATAGTGTAATAAGGACTGAATCATTACAGTGCAGTAGATTAGTTCTCAGAGCCTCTCCACCTTAGGCAGTGATGCCATTAATTCATATACACCAAGCAGCACTGGGTCTGGCAGGTATTTGTAAGGGAGACCTCTACTGCAAACGTGTGCTGTTGAAATTATCTTCTGTTGAGGCTACCCATATACCTACTAAATGTGTGCATTACATTTAAAAATAGGCACTGTGAATAAACTAACAAGGGGGTAGGAGGGCAGTAATGTAATAGGTGCAATTGGAACTGACATAGGAAGTAGTTGCAAAATGAATGAAGACATGCAAGAAAACGTACAAGGTATGAACAGCTTTTCAAATGAACATGTGATATAAGTAGGTCTTTTCACAAATTCCTCAATTCTTCTGATTTTTCCACCTTCTAAATACTGCAGGCATTATTTTCTGTCTGTATATATCGAAGTTATACCATGAAAATGACCTCTGCTGAAGCACATATTGTTGATAGAAGTTTCTAGAATTTTTCAGAACTACCCAAAATATCTCTGTCTTTTCTCATTAGATGCATGTTGTATAAGTGGGCAGTGACAGAGAGGGTACACCTGAAATGTCTGAATGATCATGTTTGTACTATCAACATGCAGTGAATCTGAGGAACAGCTTGCTACCAAAATTTGGTAAATTAAGAGATTTAGCAGGATTATAAAATAAATAGCCTGTCCAAAATAAAGCAAAAGAAGGCTCTATGGATTTAGTTTCCCACACATATTGTCTAACATGATCTGAAGTGCAAATATTTCTCAAATCTTTGTCATATTTGGACCTCTATGAAGTTTTCCTTCTCTTCAGCTTTCTTGGCACCACTCATTCAGTGGTGACTTTTTTCTACTTTCAGGCTAGTCTTACAATTAAACTTTACATGACTTAATAACTTGATATCTCTGCCCTTCTGCCAAATATGTTTGGAATTGACACAGACTCAGAAGCTCTCACTGTGGAATAAGTAGAGAAATGCAAAGGCGCAGTGTCATCTGACGTACTTTGTCCCCCAAGGAAATCAGATGAAAAAAAGGGATTGGTTATTTATACAGATATCAAGGATAACAATACAACCATAATTAAAGACAATAAAATTATTGGATGGAATATTAAACCTTGTACTTCAAGGCTTAAGCTAAACTCTAGCTGTTAGAGAGGATTATAGCATTATATTAGAGCAAATAATTGATTTTCTGGGTCACTTCACATTCACACCCTCCCCATTCCAACAACCAAAAATATCATCAGTTTATTTTTCTTCTCACTATTTTTGCTGTCTTCTTGACTAGAACTATTTGTCAGTAGTAACCAGAATTTCCTAAAATCTTTTGGAGAGTTCCTTTGTGTAGTAAAAAGTTTTAATAAGAATTATTTCTTCCCTCTTTCACCAAGAAGGGAAGCAATGTGGAAGTCATAGAATATGTAACTGATGGGTGGTGCTGTGAAGCTTTTTATTTCTTCCTTGTGGTGTCCCCATCTTCTGGCTTGGGGTTTGGCTGGATGGATTGGGATTTGGCCCAGGGAGGTAGTTTCCATGGGCCATGTGTAGGACACCATAGTCTGGAGGCCTTCCTTATCTTTAATAACCAATAGCCTTTTTAATTGAGATGTAGCTATTTTTCTCCCCTGTCTCTAAGAGGAATAAGGGTCTGACAACTCAGGTACTAGGTGATGTGAATCGCTCAACAGTCTCGTGACCTTACAGTCCCTAAAAGAAAGAGGGACTTGAAAGAGGCCCTCATGATGAGCAGTGTGAATATCAGTTTATCTGTCTACAAACTGAGGTTAAATGCTCCATGTTTAAGATTATAAGGAAAATTCCTGTCGTTGAGGCAACATCTCTTTGGCAGTTTGCCAGCACCTCCTTCTCCCTAGATTAAGTATCCTGTGACAAATATTTACTTACTTGCAATTGCATTTGATTTAATGATTTTTAGTGGAAATGGCTATGAATTCTGCTAGAAAATTATTATAGGAGATTGATATGATGTGTGCTTTGTGATCTTTCTTTAGTAAGATATCTTCTTTCAACCACCAGACCTGTTGGCTGAGAAGGAAAGTCAAGTCAAGGCAGAGGCATACAGACATAAGCAGGCAGATGCCAAATTGTTCAATTTCCTGTGGAAAACCAACAAACACTGGCAGTATCTTGCTTCAGACAGAGAAATGATCCTGCTTCTCAGAGCCCTGACCTGGCTTGTGCATTGTCTTAGTGTTGTCATGCTCTTGCTGCGCCGAGTAGCATAGGACTGTGCCACCATCTTCTACCTTCATGTGCCTCAGCTCCCTGTCTCCAAAATGGGACTAAAACCTCTTAATGTCATAGCAACTGTGGGGCATGTGGGTTTTGATCTGTAAATATACCAATTCGTATTGAACTTCAGGTGCAAGTGGTGTAGTATCTGCAGGATAAGATGTCTTCAGTACCCACGAGGCTCTGAGCTTAGCAGTATTAGGAGGCAGTAAGAAAAGTAATTGGGGTTGCAGAATATAATTTAGGCTGGTGCTGGTGTATCAGAGCGAGTAAAAGTCATCTTCTGCTGGGGGAAACCCAGAGGGCTCATCTGTGTTGTGGATTGAGTGGTTGCTTTGAGGCTTTGTAGCATTCCTATAACTCAAGTGTTTAGGATCTGTGCTTTTCCAGCAGGCATTTTCCGAACCCCTTCTTCCCATACTATCTCCAGTGAGTGTGGTGTGACTACAGCACACAGCACACTTACAGCCGTGGGTAATGCTTGTGGCCTTGGTTTGATCGCAGTCTGAGAACTGTACTGTGTTGGTGCTTAGTGGTAGGTTCTAGTCTGCTGCCTCCTTATATGAAACAGTTTGCACACATCTGTGTACCTTGCCAGATATCCTGAGATCTCCCTTTGCCCCTCCCTCTCTTGGAAGAAACTTAAACATGCTACTACAAACTGTGTAGGCGTCACCTTTGACCTGTGATCTCCATTGCCTGATGTGTGGGACAGTTTCCAAAACTTGCTTCTCCCACCACATTTCTGAGACCTAATTTTTCTCACTTCATTCACATTCAGTTCTATGAAGTCAACCTGCAGATCAGGAAGGAAAATTCAGTGTCCTTTCACTACCCAAAAGTCTAGCTCCTTTGACACAACTTGTACCTGGCTGCAGACTCCAGCAGCTAGACTTGAGACATGGGACAGAAGTGTATGGGTCCTGGGAGTGCATATTCGTGAATTGCAGAACTGCTGAGAGTGGCTCCAGTCCTGCTTAGGTAACTCAATTAAATGTAACACACAGATGCATGATACCTGACCCAAGCTGTCATTCTGGGAAGCTTCAACATCACGTGGTGAGAGCAGACAGCAATCCATTAAATGCTATAACAACCTTTCTTGATTGCCATGTTTTCTAGGGTTTTGCATTGAATTTATGGGTAGGTTTATATATAAAAAACCAAGACTTACAGGTACCTAGCACAAGGAGAATCATGTTCCAAGCAATCGTGAAATATCTATTACACAGAAAGCAGACAAATAATATTATATTCAGGAATATTAAAGTGAACAATTTTGGTGTGCATTTTATCTCTCTCTCTATCCCTAAAAAACCAGCAAATTATAAACAACAGCAACAAAAATCTAAAGGAACAGACATTGCATGCAAGCACAACAAACAAAGAGACCTATTGCTGCAGTTCGGGTTTCTTATTCACTCATCCTTGCAGCACATCTGACACTAAAGACTCCAACAGAGCATTTTGCAGCTGTAATTACAGCTGACTAAGACACTACCACCTCCACTTATCCCTTTTTTGATGGTTAAAGTGTGAGCTGACTATGTACCTCACTCAGATGCATCGAATTATTGTCCAAAATTTGTTGCAACAAGTGCCTCATCTGTACAGAAATGACAATAATTCCTTCTAGCTGCCCTGTGCTGCTGCACTGTTATAAACGTGTTACATAAGGCAACCATTTAAGAAAAATCATAAGCCCTTTTTTTTCTGCAGAAAAATGCATATGAAGGAACACAAATTGCTCATTTCATCTGGTGCAATTCTGATAGTGAGAAGTAACTGTGCTAAAATCAATGTGTTAATCTCAAACAGCTATTTAAATAACAGACCATAAAACTAGTAATTGCAGTAAATTACTTCCTTGGCATTAGTGGTGCTGTCTTTACTGACCCAAGCAGAGAATTTGTCCGACACTATGTCCAGATCATATTACAGCTAACACTGTTCAGAGCATCTTCATGTAGAACTGGGCTATACCAGAACTAAATAGCAAAGAGGGACTGCTTGAAGCAGGTTGTGATTTTGTTTGATGATAACAAAATGGTTTTATAGAAGAAGATTTCAGAGTGTGGTACTACAGAACTGCCATTGATATAGAACCAAATCCCTTGGCTGAGGGATTATAGAGGTTTCTCATCATGCTTTCTGCTATGCTTTGGCCTCTCGGAATTTCCAAAGAGCAGGGACAATGTGGAGGCATCATCATATTCCATGGATATAGAAGCTCTTAATTGTCATTGTTAACCTAGAATAAAAATCAAGCTAAACCCGAAATGTGAATTTTTGTTTTCTTTTGAGGTGGAGAGATGATGGGAAGGTTGGTTTTGCTTCAGCTCTCAATATTTAAAATCCAAAGGAACCCTTCGGTACAAGAGCTTAATTTGGACTTGATGGGAACCCAGTTTACTAGTTTAAGTCACTGTTGGCTAATAGAGCTTGAAGCTGTTCCACAATAAAGCACTACATTCAGCTGTAAACCTTATCACTGGGACTCATCTGACCTTTCCCAGGTAAGCTGGAATTGCTTAACACTGTGGCTACCCCAAAACTAATGGAACCTTTCAGCATGACTTAGGCTATCACTTCACTTCCCTGACATCAATTTCTAAAATAAAATAGAAGGCTAATTGGTAAATCAGGTGAGTATTTTTTCCCTCCCTCCTGAGATATAATGGTCAAATACATTTTCAAATCTACACCACCAACAATACAGAGATACAACTTAAACACACAAATAAAAAATGAATCTCAGCAGGAGGATAAAAGTTCAACTAGAATTTACCAGGCCAAATTTATCAGCATTGGTGGGGATAGGTTTTAATTACAGTCACCAAGCCTAAGGTGGTGCTGTCAGTTTTAATCAGCATGATTGAAAACTTCAGGGGAGAAATGGATATGCAGGAAACACAGTGTAACTCCCAGGATTCTGGTACCCCAATATAATTGTCACCTCCTCGTATTGTGCTACTGTACTGAAATACTTTTGGAGAAATGCAAAACCATATAGGCTGACTACAGCATGAATTCTTAAAAAAAACACCTGGTGTGTGGTTCCAAAAATGAAGGCAGGCACTAAAAAGATGCTTGGCATATTTTGTGTTGGATTTTGCCATGTGTAACGAAGCAAAGCCAGAAGGAAAAACAGGAGCTGAGCGACTGATCCAAGCGGGTCAAGGGCTGAATCATACCCATTGCTCCTTAGCAGGAGCTTTTGGATAAGGAGCAGCAGGTGATGTGAATGATGGATGTAAAAATGACTCTTCAAGATGTCGGAGGAGATTAAGATAAAAAGAAAGCTGAAGGAGTGAGAGTGAGAAAACTTACCAGATGCATAGCTACAAGTGTCTGCTGAATATCCTAAAGACATGAATTCAACCCAAAATACAGAGGATGCATCAGAGCCCAGACTGCAACACGTTTCAACAGCGGATACTATCAAGAAGAGTAAAGAAAGAAGGGAAGAATTAAAGTGTGACAGGCTTTTGTACCTGTTAATTTGACAGCAGTTGGGACTGCAAGCACCAGCCTTGAGGCACAGTCCCATAGTGTTGATTTCTGTACTAAACACAGATGAAAAAAAGGGGAGTTCCTGCCACAAACCACTTCTAATCTCAGTGTAAGGCACAAATATCCTCTAATCACCACCCACAGTGCACGAGGTGGGGAACCTCCTGTCTGCATTAGAGAAGTGCACCCCTTGGCAGCACCACCACCACTCAGCTGGCCTGGTGATGTTCGTTAGGGACGTTCCCCTTTGGAGTCACCATTAAAGCTACTCTGGAGGTATCCAGGAGCATGTGTGATCTCTTGCTGGCTGAGGACAGAGCAGCTCTGGAGCAGTCCTCCAGCACAAATCCCCAGGAGTGCTGCATTCGGAGCTTCCTCCAGAGCTTGGCCAGTGCACAGGAATTTGATGTTTAGAAAGCCATTTTCCTGTCCGTATAAACAATCCAACCACAATAGCCCAATTCCTGGCTCCGAGGCCTCATTTAAATGTTGGTCAGTTGAGGCTTACAATTAACATTTAATTAGTAAACTCATTACAAAGGCAGGAAGTCTCAGACTTTCCCTTCATTCTCCTTAAGGCCTCTGAAGGGAAGGACCAGGCCCATCTTTGGCTTTCGATTCAGCATATCAGAGGGTTTTTTTTTTTGTTCTGTCTCCTGATTGCTCTCCTCTTGCAGAACTGTTCCTTACCCTGAAGTGGACAGGCATGACCTGAATTTGCTGAATGTTTGGCTGGAAATAATCTACTTAACATAAATATTTCCATCTAAATTTCACTCTGGATAGCTTCCTCAGTGTTCCCAGGGGGTGGAAGTGGTTTCCAGGGAAAGGTGGTTGGGAGCCTGGTCACCTTCACTCACAAGCCTTTGTGGTAGAGGAGCAGCCATGAAGTCTAATTTTATGTGTGATGCTGGAAGGTTATGTCTACTGTCTGTGAAAACCAGGAGAAAATCAGCATCTTGACAATAAGAAGCGAAAAAGATGAGGGTTAAAATCAAGAGGAAGCACTAACACAAAGAATGAAGGCAATCTATGCCTGTGGTGAAATGTGTGATGGAATTGGTACAGTGGTGTTTTTCCCAGTAAGGGAGAGGGATTGGGAGTTCATACTGTAGATTACCTGATAGGGTATTGTTCATCCACACATAGGATACACGACCCCACCTCTGGCCACCTATTTTCTATTCATGTGGTTACTCATGGTATATAAATTCCAAGAAAGCGTGTTTTTAGACAGTGCTAAGAAATCTGAACTCGCTGGATTTAGAGTATGACAAGGCAGACCACAGCACAAATGTTTTTATGACACTTATACTTCTCTATGGAAAGTTATCACCTGGTCCTGAGTATGGAGAAAAGTAAAGAAGTCAATGCAAAAAAATCAAAAGCTGCAAACCAGGTTTTTTAAAAATAGATTATTTCTTTTTTCTCAATAGCTATTTCCCATCACATCACAAAGTAGAGATTAAGAAGTCTGCCTGGTGGCATGATATATTTCAAACTTTGTTATTTTGAGGAGATTTTCTCAAAGTGAACTTTGTATTTATCTCAAAACGGAGAGCTATAGTTTTAGCTGTACCATCACTTGTACAAGTGTCGTATCCTTTTGCAAAGAGAAACTTGAGGAAGCAGAAGATGCTCAAGTTGTGAGGCTTGCTGCATCGTCTGTCTTTCCTATTTTGTCTGTCTTTTCTCAGAGATGAGGAGATTGTAAGAATTTATTTTTTCATGATATTAATATCTGAATCCTAATAATCCCTCTCACATTGTGATCTAGCCTGCAAATTGACTTTGGATTTGTTGCTTTATCCATACTATGTTTTTAATTAATTTTTTTGTCAACATTACATTTTTAACATTTTGTTCCCCTTGCGTTCACAGAATTGGAAGGAGATAGCTGACTTGTAGTAATTTATGGGAGTGCTTAGCTCTGGTTTGTTTTGGTTTTGCACAAGTGTTAAGAAGCATTTATTATCAGGTGAAGAACTTCTATGTGCTAGTACAAGGGCTTTAAAAAATATTTTACTTAAGGGGCTTTCACAGGTCTCTGAGTATGGACAAGTTACTGAGGCCACAGTTTTTTTGTTAGGTATCTAGGTCAATATTTAAGAGAATTTTGTTGGAACATCCTGTTTCCTCTAAATTTCTTCTGCAGAGACAGAGATAAGCTACTGCACTCCTTTATCCAAGCCGTTTACCCCTGTCATCACCCACACCAATTTCATTCACTCAGTCAGATCATGGGGTGAGCAGAGCCACAACTTGAACGCCTTTTTCGTACCTCCCACTGATGCTTTGAGTTTTCCTTGGAACAGTAGTTCTGGAAGTTATCCAAAGGATGTGGAGACAGGAGTGGGTGGACCTTACAGTACCTTACAGATACCCTGTGTGATTAAACATGGGAGCTACCTGACCAAAAGTGCTTATTTGTGAAATAGATAACCAGACCTGAGCAAATGACTTTGGATCCCTTGCTAGTAAATGGAGAAAAAACAAACAGAGTCAGCAGAGACTATATGTAATTTACCTCCTTCAAAAGTGGAGAAATCAGATGTTTTCTTACGATGAATAGATCTTCTCAGACCTAGACATTCACTAGGAGGTAGGCACCTACACTGTAGTAATCTCAGCTTGGATGAGATGTATTCATCCAACGTGTAGAATACCAGAATGTATGTACTTTTGTTGATACTCTGTTGGAACTAAAAGGCGCTCTGACATTTACTAGTACAAAATACAAAAATTATTTTCTCCTTCTCCTTCTCCTTCTCCTTCTCCTTCTCCTTCTCCTTCTCCTTCTCCTTCTCCTTCTCCTTCTCCTTCTCCTTCTCCTTCTCCTTCTCCTTCTCCTTCTCCTTCTCCTTCTCCTTCTCCTTCTCCTTCTCCTTCTCCTTCTCCTTCTCCTTCTCCTTCTCCTTCTCCTTCTCCTTCTCCTTCCCCTTCCCCTTCCCCTTCCCCTTCCCCTTCCCCTTCCCCTTCCCCTTCTCCCTCTCCTCCTCCTTCTCCTCCTTCTCCTCCTCTTCCTCTTCCTCCTCCTCCTACTTCTTTTTATTTCTTTTTTTTTTCATTGACACCATTTTGGACTGGAGATTTTGCTTCAGAACTTCACTGTAATGAGCATCATACATAAGAGCACTCTCAATAAGTACTACAGCATCATCTTTTGATATATTGTGAAGCAGGCACTTGTCTCAACCTCCACTGTATGCTGGTGGTTGAACACAAAGCTAAAAGTGCTCAGCGCTCCAGATCCATGCTTCATTCATGGGTCAGACTGTATCAAACTCAAGATAAGTGGCTCAAGGCAGATCAAATTAATTTCCCGTCTTGCGTCTTCATTTCTTTTTACTGGTTCAAAAGGGTCTTTCATAGCTAGCTCAGATATAGGCATATCCCACACGTCCCCTAGTCACTTGGATAGTATAAAGCTTCATGGAAGTGTCGAGCTCTGTCTGGAGATCCATCTACAAGTCATGAGACAGCATTTCTCCAGAGCTGTGCACATATCCAGTCTACAATATAACAGCTCAAAGAAAAACATTTAAGAACTGTGGAAAAATGATCTGGCTTGTGGATGGTGTCCTTCAGAGACTCTGCCACTGTGTGTTATAAGTTAAAACTCCTCCAGAAGTAATTTTATTTTTAATTTTTTCATTCTTGCTGCCAGAAATAAAGGAACCCTGGCACAAGAGGTTGTAGAGAGGAGGGAGCTGGCCTCTTCTCCCAAGTGACAGGGAACAGGACAAGAGGGAATGGCCTCGAGCTCCGCCAGGGGAGTTTTAGGCTGGACATTAGGAAAAAACTTTTCACAGAAAGGGTCATTGTGCACTGGCAGAGGCTGCCCAGGGAGGTGGTTGACTCACTTTCTCCTGGAGGTGTTTAAGGCACGGGTGGACGAAGTGCTAGGGGGCATGGTTTAGTGTTAGATAGGAATGGCTGGACTCGATGATCCAGTGGGTCTCTTCCAACCTGGTTATTCTATGATTCTATGATTCTATAATAGGCTGAGCTGGTTGGTTTATAAATTCCTGACTATCTGAAACAGTAAATGACTAGCCTCATAACATATGAACTGCAAGTAAAAGCACAGTATGGCATCAGTTCACTTTCCTTTTACTGTTTTATAAAAAAATAAAATTAAAATCAAGAATAGAAGTAAAACAGCCCAAAGTTCATGACCTGTTCAGGAATGCAATTAGCCCATAAAAATCATGACTGGGATTTGTTGCAAGGTAGAAACATGATCCCTTAAAAAAAGTAGCCACTTTGCAAAGTACCAAATGATGAGGAAGGACAAAATAAGGGAAAGATGTGCAGTTTTTATTTTAACCTCACTTCCCTCCCTCCTGAACCAGAAAGAGCTGTAAAAGAAAAGACCCATCACCTCCTGTAGTCAGGTTTCACAGCAAACAAGAAGTCCTGAGCAACTCTGTGATTACTTTTATCTCTGTAAGACTAATCCCATGATAAACCTTGTTTCCTATACTTGATGTACCTCTGTTTTACTAGTCCTGAATGCATCAGGCACATTGTGGATGGCTCACTACGAACAAACAGAACCTGACAGTTTCCTTCCTTAAAATAAACAGAAGTGGTACTTAGACACAGTTCAAAGAGTTTAGCACTCCCAGAATGGCTATTATTACCCTTTCAGTGGGCAAGTAGGCCTAGGTTTTCATTCTAGAAAAGGCATCTTTTTAATTTTTTTCTGCCTTCTCATTTTTTTACTGGCAGTAAAATCAGTATATAATTACCCCGCCTGCATTTTTACAGTCCTCTTTCCATGTGAAGTGATCTATCTGTTTACACCACTGCTTGTTTACTTCCACCTCTGTTTCTGAGAAACATTCATTCCATTCAGGCTTCTCAGAAAGTATTTTAGCAATGCTTCCCTCTCTCCTCAAAGCTACATCATACTGGACTATTACCAATAGCAGGAGAGATCATATTTTAAGAATTACAGTGACTTTTATGAGGCCTTTGCTCCAAAGATTTCTGAGGCTTAACCATTATCAGTGATGTGGAGCAAACCTACCTACATATTCCCCTAGAAGCTTTTACTCATGAATAGTCACAAATTCTGTGGTACCTATGATGGGAACAAGCTTTTAAAGAGACCTTCACTGCCCTTGTCTGCACAGAGTTCATAAAAGAAGTGCTTAGAGTGTAAATTAAGTGCAGTAGCTATTCTGAATGGAACTCTTATTTGGAAACTCATTCATCATTAAGGTCTGTGTGCATCCTGTATAAGTGTAGGAACTTCCCAGTATATTTAGGACTTATTCACCAAGAGGACAAGTGGAAGGGAATTTATAACCTTTAACACTAAATATCATTTATTTGATTGACCTACTGGAACAAGCCTAGTAGAGGATCACCAAGATATCTGGAGATGGGGGCACATAGCATAATAAGAGAGGCTGAGGGTTCAGAGTTGGCTCAGTTTTAAGAAAAGAAGATTTAAGATCACTTATCTTACGACATTAGGTATTGCCGCTGCCTTATGGGGGTGTGTAGAGAAGACTGAACCGGGCTCTCTCAGAGGTGCACAGCAACAAGACTAAGGTAACAGAATAGAAAATTCTAATATATTAGAGACAACTTTTTTCACCTTGAGGGTAGTCAAAAATTGAAGAGGGGCTCATCTATCATTGGAAATATCCAAAACTCAACCATGTGAGATTCTGAACAATTTAATCTAAGTTCAAGGATAGGTCTGCTTTGAGCAAGAGGTTGGACAATGTGATCTCTAGAATTTTTTAAAGAAACACATAATGTTTCTATGTTTTATTACAACTGAAGCTAGCTGTCTTAGCTCTCTCCATAAAGTGCATCCCATCATCCTATTAAAGATACTTAAGATGGCTGTGTTTAATGGTGCTGACATGTCTTTCTCTCCAGAGACTACCCAAGGACTCCAGAATATTCCTTGGCCTATTAGATCTATAAAGTTAACTGAGACAAATTATATCTCTAGGCACCCAGGACACCTTCTGTAATGAACAGAAGTGCTTATTCCTCTCAGCAGGAGAAGAAGAAATGCACACTTCTAACAGCTTGATTAAATCCAGGGCTCATCTGTTTCATTCATATAGTCATGTTGTTCTTCAGACACCTTCGTTATGTGAGCCATACCCAGAGACTGGCAGGTATTACAAGGCATTTGAAGCAGCACTTTGCACCCAGATGTCAGTGATGAAGTCATGCCCATTCTATTAGGTGGGTTAAATACAGGTTCAAGTGTCTTCCCAGTAAGCATGTAAAGAAAAAGTAGCTTTTTCCAGTGGATATTTGGAACTTTGCCTTGGGCAGTCAAGATCCTAAACACCTGAATAAAGGCATACATTAATATACTATTATATACATTATACCTTAATAGTGCCCTGCAGCTCCCATTGTGATGCATTTGACTGAAGTTTCCCAGGAAGTGGGTTGCCTTGTTGTTTGTGGAAAGTGTGTTACAGATGTCAAAAAAAAAAGGGGGAAAAAATGAAGCCAGAAAGTTTTGGGTTCTAGAAGGGATCCTTTCAGTGTTTATTGGTGAAATGTGAAGATTTTCACGTTCTTGACAAAATTCTCCTGTTTTCCACAGGAGGCGCTTGCCTCTTCTGATATAATTTATGCTAGTCCACTATTGTCACTTCAGTATCATACAATCATAAAATCATTTAGGCTGGAAAGGACTCTCAAGATCATCAGATCTAACCATTAATCTAACACTGCCAAGTGTACCACTAAACCCTGTCTCTAAGCACCACATCTACATGTCTTCTAATTACCTCCGTAGATGGGGACTCAGCCACTTCCCTAGGCAGCCTGTAGTGATGGCTAACACAGAAACATTTTGGCCAGACTTTAAGAACACACAAAAGAAGAGACCTCTGTAAAGAAGTCTATTAATTTTGAGCTTATAAGTCTCGGATGAATGCCTTATGGAAATGCTTCAGAAGGGTCAAAGGTTCAGAGAGGTGTAAATAGGTAAGGTTTTGGGCAATGATTCAAAATGTGCTTGAAGGACAAACTGAGTGTTTGCTGGTGCTGTTGGGTTTGTCACAGGAAGGAAAAGTGTGAAGGGTGACTATTATAGGACTGCTGACAGACACTTGCAGAAACACTATGCTTAGTTTATATTTCCAACAAATGTTTCTGGTTTAGCTTTCTTGGCTAGAAGATGTGAGCAAAACCAATGCAAGCAAAAACCCCAAGTCAAACCACCAGAGATGTGCCATAGATGGTCTCCCCTCTTCTGCCATTTCAAGGATGTATTTATCTGTGTATATTGCTCTTACCACAGTATGATGGGTTCTTCAATGTGTGAAGTGACATTGTGCCAGGTTTAGTGACAGGGGATAAAACTAGGGAAGAGCTTTACTGGGAAGCTGCCACTGTGAACATATCTCCCAGCCAGCCTCTTCTGCATTGAGGTGCAACTGGCAGCAGACCTATGGGAAGCTCTGCTGTGACCTTTCTCTGCAGCTGAAACTTGCTGGCTTAATTAATTTTGGCAGACTGGCTCACAGGCAGAGAGGATATCAGTGTATGAAATATATACCTCCTACTGCATGGCAAAAATGGTACGAATATTATAAACCTTATGTTCAAAATACAATAACCGACAGGACTCTCTGTGCCAGTTTGCTAGTGCCAGCAAAGATTCGACTGTATAAATCAGCTTTGATATTTCCCAGGTTGCCAGACTGGAATAACCTGTAACACTGATTAGGTTGTGGGTGCTTTAGAGCCTTCCAAATGTATACAGGGAGGGGTAATCATCCCCTTTTATAGCTGGGTAAACCGAGGCACAGGGAGGAGATGCTAACCAATAGCCTTAGTGCCACAGACTGCAAGAGAAGCCGTTTCTCCTGACTCCCCAGCATTTGCCTTTTAACCAGTAGACCATGAATCCTGTTTGCTTTGTTTTCTTGGATTTTGCACGTGTTTGTTTTCCCCTTTCATGTACCTAATGATGCTGGTCCATACTAGGCGGCGGACAGCTGACTGATCACATGGAGCACCTGGTTGAAATAGAAGGCAGAACGCTTCACCAGCTCCATCGCTATTTAACTTTTCTCATATGGTGTAGGTCTGGGTCCCTCCCACATGTGCTCATATAACATCCCTAGGGCAAGGACAACAATTGCCTAAATGGAAAAAGGAAACATTTCCTGTGTCTTCAACTACTTGTAGTACAGTTTTGCACCTTCAAAGAAAGCAGTGTTTTTAGCTGTCAGCCAGCACTCAGTAGATCGTCAGAAACCTGGGATTTCAGTGGACAAATCTCTGTGAAACTGCACTGAAGGAGCATAACTCAGTCCTACAAGACTGCTAGGAAATACCTGTTGGCCTTTCTGATACCCATGAGCCCAAACTGCATAGGAAAGTGATTTTAAAGATCACCCCACTCAGATTTGTTTTCACTCTTGCTTCACATAATTTTAATTGAAACTCCTCCAGCATTCTTCATGACAATCTTTGCACACAGGTACTGACGGATCTTCTTCACTTCCATACTTCTCTGTCCTTCCACAAATGGTCCAGTTAACATAACAGAGAAGAGGAGAGACACAGAGAGATGTGGCCACAAGTGTGAATGCTTTAGGAGCTATTTGCTCTTTACCTCACAGCATCTGTTAAACTGTTAAACCACAGTCCTGCCTAGTTTACTGGCAGGGAAGACCAGCCTAAGCCAGTGAAGGAAAGCTCATTTTTGAAACTCTTTAAAATGTATGTGTAGACACTGGGTTCTTTTATTTGTTTGTTTGGGTTTTGTTGTTTTTATATTTTTTTTTTTTTCTGGCTAGATACCTAGATCGCTTTTTCTAGTGTTATGTAAGAAAAGAAAGCTGTAGTAATCATAGAATCACAGAATTGTAGAATCATAGAATGATTTGGGTTGGAAGGGACCTTAAACATCATCTGCAATATTCCACCACCTCTGCCACTGGATCATGTTGCTCAAAGCCTCATCCAGTCTGGCCCTGAACAACTCCAGGGATGGGGCATCCATGACTTCTCTGGGTAACCTGTGCCATTGCCTCACCACCCTCACAGTAAATTATTTCTTTCTAATATCTAATCTAAATCTACCCTCTTTCAGTTTAAACCATTTCCCCTCCTCCTATCACTGTACTCCCTGATGAAAAGCACCTCCCTAGCTTTTCTATGGACCTCCTTGTGTGCGCAGGAAAATGTCTCTATTAATAATGATAGATGCTTTAAAACTTTATATGAACTTTTTCCAGCTTTGATATCTCATGGCAGTTGCATGTCTACAATTAGGCTCAGTGCATGTTTTATTTTCACTAGTAACACATTCCATGGCAAGATAGACAGAGATGCCTTTGAGTTCAAAAGTCTGAAATGCCTTAAAAATAGTACTTCCATACATCAGCCCCAAGAATAAATGTCAATATATTTTAAATATCGCAGTAGTGCTTTCGGGGCAGCAGAGTATAACTTGTTACTACTGGTAATTTCAATGTTCCCTTTGGTCCAAATAGGTGGCCAAACCTCCACTGTACTCATTGTTGAAAACCAGCTCAAAGGTAGGTCCCGCTCCAAAAAGCTGAGAAAAGAAGTGGGTTTGTGTCCAGGCTGTATAAGTGTTGAAGAGTGTGGTCTTTCTTTAAAGAACAAGACTCCTTGCCATGCAGCATTGACCCCAAAACTGGGAATGTGGGCTCCTTGCCAAGTCTGCAGATAGAAAAGCTCCTTCAGAGCTTCCTTCGAGGACTCACCCCCTGCCCATTAACTTCCTTAAATGTAGGCAGTGAGATACATACCTGTGACCCTCTTCAGGGGAATGAACCTCGCTTATCATACTTATTTATGAGGATATCATTAATCAGTTTTAAAGACCTGTAGCAGATGCTGTAGGACTAATAATAATAATAAATGGATACACACTAAGAAACACCTGAAATGTCATTATTAAGTCTGAAAGCCAGAGGCAAAGCACTTATAGGGATTATTCTCATGTTATTTTTGCCATTAGGGATTATAATTAAAATGCAAGACCTTCCTGAGCTGGACACAGTATATACAGTCTCTGATGAAGAAAAGATGAATATACAGTCTCTGATAAAGAAAAGCTACGATTTTAGGTTCTTCTCTATAAAGAGGGTTGTGCTGCATTTTAGTAAGCCTTATTAAAGTTGGAAGGATGAAAAAAGGGAGAAAACCAGCGCCTGAATGCTGGAACATCTTTTTCACCTACTGTACATCCGCCAAATGAAGCGAAATGCTGTACAAAAAGTTTTCTTTCCTCTTCCCTTTCTCGGGAAAGGGTGAGAATCAATCAGCTCTCTGTGGCAGGAGATTTCATTGTCCTGCAAAAGTAGAAGTTTTTTGCTGGCCCTGGGAATGATGTATCCCAGTGTGAAGCGTGTGAATTGGGCCACATGGTAAATATCACAGGAACTGCAGGTCTGCTCTGCAGCGGGTGTGAAAGAGTAAAAGTGAGGACAATCGTGCTGAAAGGAGAACCTGTGAATGAGGTGTGACTGAAGCCCTGGTGGCCTCATGGCAGCCTCCTGCTATTTGACAAGAGACCAGGGACATGCACGTGGCTTTTAGAAGCATCACGGACATTCACAAGCTCAAGAGGGGATGAGAAAGCTCTGCTTTATTTTGCTCACTGAATTTTAGTGACAAGCACTTTTTTTCAGTTGTTTGGTCCAAATGCTGATTTTGCTGACCTCATTTTGCTCTGCTGGCCAGTTTATTGGTCTGCTGGCTATTAAAAAGCTGGCATTTTTATCAGTCAGCTAAACTTATTTGAAGCTGTTCTTGGTGCAAATCCCATTAAATTTTAAATCTTCTTGGTTTCCCTGTTGTTATCAGTGGAAATTGACTTTTTTAAAGAACCCTAGCTTTTGCTTAGATACTGTACTCTTATGGTATGATGGGAAGAGTCCTCAGTCACTAAAGGAAAGTTTTTTCCAAACATGGCCTGTCCTGTGTCCTCTCAGGACTTCCTGATGTCGAAGGACCCATCACCAGCATCCTCCTACCTATTTACTTGTGCTGTGTTTTCTCTGCGGAGGACTTGATACACCACTGTGGCAGTTTCAACTCTGAATTTGAGTAAAGTCAGTATGAAATTTCTGACTTGAAGTTTCCTTGGAAAACACTTATTCATTCAAACAGATGTTTTTTGGAGAAAAAAGAAGCAACAACCAAAAAAACCTACAACCCCCCAAAATACAACAAAAACAGGCAATCAAAATGGTTTGGTTGAATTTCCTATTTCAAAGTTTAAAAGAAAAGCTTTCAAGAGTAATAATTTTGATCTTTCTTTTTCAAAAGACACCTTAAGATGAAAATACTTTTTGTTTGAGTTTTTTAATCCCAGCAGTTCCTATATACATAAACCACTGTGCCTGTGACGGAGATGTCTGTGAGTGGTGGATGTACCTCCTCTTGGGTCTCTGCTATATGAGGAGGTTTCCAATACAGGCTAAAGCCTCTGCTCTGCTCCAGGGCCGTCTACACCAGACAGGACTGGATGTGCCATTGGGTTGTGTTGGACAGAATCTGGTCCAAGGTCAGAAAACAGATGTCAGGATGACAGCAAATGAGATATCTGTCATGCAGTGGGGAAGAGGGATCAGGGAGCAAAGAAATAAGCTCATGTGTGA
This sequence comes from Clamator glandarius, assembly GCA_033459285.1. Taxonomy (NCBI): domain Eukaryota; kingdom Metazoa; phylum Chordata; class Aves; order Cuculiformes; family Cuculidae; genus Clamator; species Clamator glandarius. Next base: position 183,727 of record JAUNZM010000026.1, read on the forward strand.
TGTTTGAGGCTTGTAAGGACCCATTGTGTTTAAGAACATCCCAAAGCTCTGTTTTCCAGAGCCAAGAATTCCACCCTTTTTTTGGTGAGCAACCCTTGGCTGAGCTGCAAACTAGTCTTATTCTAGTCTCCTATGACATGGAGGCATGTCTGAAGGTTCTTTTCATGATCATTGTTTCCTTTTGTTTTCAGATTTAAGAAATGCAAGAACAAAAGCAGAAACTCTCCAATAAATATTTAATCTACCTTAAAAAAATCCCAAGCTACTGACAACACCAAAACATTAAGTCAGAGTCATAGGAATAAATAAAGCAGCTCTACAGGCATGACTGAGAAAGAGTCAGGCTGCAGTCAGCTACAGATAACACTGGTGATGGGAGAGTCTGACAAGGTGAAGTCTGGGGGTGGAAGCTGTGGTAGAAAAGAAGGTCATTTTGTCAAGGCAGGGGAGTTATGACTATTTACACCAGATGAGAATCTCATTACAAACAGACATGATGGCAATGCTAAAGGTCATAGAGGACATTCATGAAGCCTACTGGATGGAAATACTTTTCTTTCCACTACTCACTAAAGTAGATATTGAAAAAGAGAAACCCAGCCTGTTTTCTCTTGATTCCATAGGTATGCTGCACACTCCATCTTCCTCAGGCCCTGTGCCTTGACAATCCCCTTGTGTGCTATGATCTCTCTTTTTTTTATCTCATACTAAACATCTGAAGAGTGTGGCACGAGCAGCAGTTTGAAATGGATACTGAGAGGCACTGTAGATGATGACTTAGCTCTCAGATGGATGATGTAACATTTGGAAAGTGGAGGTTGAGCTAGAGCTGAGAGAAGTCTGCTTTCTCCTTTGCAGCTCTGAGCTCGTGCTGAGTGATGGGACGGAAATATCCTAGCTGTGAGGATTGGCATGGTTTAATAGCTCACATTTAAGCGCATTAATGCCAAGTGACTTTCACCTGCATGAGGCTGATTTCATCTGCGCATTCCCAAATATGCCATTCAGGTGAACTCTTTCACTCATATAAGAGAAAAGTTCCAGCCAAAACCTTGGCTGTGAACACAGACAGGATGCACAGATGTGGTTTACAAGGAGAGAGGAAAGAAGGAACATTTAGGTCCTCATTAGTCTCCATCTCCTTTCCTTTATAGACGAAGCTCTTGTGCTCCAGCCTAGCTGTGTGGCTTTTCACCTCAGCAGTACTGTAGGAGAAAGAGATGGTGAGCAGATTGAGCACGGGGACAAGCCCAAAGCACGATATGATGATGTCAGGAAGAGAGGGGCTCAGCTTCCTCCACAGACACTGGGGCTCCTTCTTTCCCTCTGTATTCAAAACACCAAGACCTGACATTTCCCCACCCTGCAAAGCAGTGCTTTTCTTGGGTCCTGCCTAGGAAATTGGCTTGTTTTTCTGTAGCATCCCAAGAAGTTTGTCTCCCTGACAGCTGGAGGTACTACTGCTGTCATGTTCCTATCTCAAGACTTGAACTTCTCTCTTGGCTCAATGTCTCTGTTGCCAGAAACAGCCAACCTTGTACTAGCAATATATGAGATCCAGCATTAGAGAAACTATTAGCAGATCTGTTTTTCTCTACCCTTTCTTAACCGTTGAGAGTGACATCCCTTCCTCTCTTGTCATCTCCCAAAATGCACATCAGCTATGTAAGTAAAAATCTAAAGCTTCTTGCAAGTTTCTCAAAATATTTAGCTGTCTAAGTCTTCCCTCAAAATATTTAGCTAAGCCTTCCTTCAATGCTCTTTGTCCTGACTGAGTTACTCTCTTCTTTGTATCAGAGCACTGCTCTGCATTGCAGCTGTGCCTATTATAAGCTGTGCTTATTATATCTGAGAATATGTCTGTTTGGATTTCTTTTATTGTGATACCTTAGATGCATTTTTGCATCTGACCTTAATGTGGGGGCAGGATGAAGACTGGACATCTTCCTCTGCTAAAGAAAACAGGCTGTGGGCAATGCCTGCTAGCTGAACAAGGAGCTAGTACTTTCCTGCCCTGCCTCTTACACAGCTATTCCCAGAAGTATTCTGTGTGCTGGCATGGGAGAAAGGGGCCAGGACCACAGGAGCTACAGGGTAAATCCCTGTCACTATTCAGTGTACTGAATAATACACTGAATATTCCTCGTGAGATATATCAGCCTGACCCCAGGGTACCTGAATACCGCAGGTGACTCAAAGCACAATGCAGAGGGGAGCTGGTCAAGCGAAGGTGCTTGTGTTGGCTTTCCTCCTCCTTATTCGTACACTTGAGTAACACTTCAAGAGAGGCTGATTTGGGCACTGTTCATCTCTGTGCTTTGCCAGAGCAGCAGCAAAAGGGAATTTCCTTTATTCTTTTGTTGAATTCTCTCGCATTTTGTTTCACACCAAAAAGTGCCCATGCCTTGTCTCCTGTGTGCACAGGATGTTTTGGCCTGTTACTCTTATAAGTATGGGGGAGGAAAAAAATCTATAAAATGTACTTAGTTTCTTTGGCCCTCACTGTCACTGAAAAATGTGCCTTTTTTCCTTTTTTTTCAGGTTACAGAGTGATTTCTTTGTTATGACAGAGGCAATTCACTGTACTAAGCTGGAGAGTTGTGGTTAATTAGTAGCCAGTTTAGGAAATTATGTTATCGTTACCTCATCTTTTCTTAGCTTAGCAGCTTTCCTCCTCTTCTACCCCCTTCCCTTCCCCACCCCCTCCAAACTTCCGTGCCCAAGGATATTATTTTTGTTAATGACATTTAAGTCACACATACAAACTCAATCTCCTAAACACACCTCAGCATCTCGAGTCCCTTGTAGTTTGAAAATCTGCATGAATTAACTTTTTTGGCACAGATACTGCCCAAAGAAAACCAAACTCAAACAAAAAATATGTTGTTCTTCTCTTTCCCCTGAACCATCCTGATTTTGCACTGGTTCTTGCCCATACAGCTCTGCACCAGGCACAGAGTGTGACGTTGGTTTGACCTCCACCTGCCCCATGTTTGTGGATAATGAGCATGTTCACTTCCACCCTCTGCCATCCTCCCCTGTGCAGAAAGCAATGGGGAAAACAAACAGCAGAAAGGAGCAAATAACAAGGTCCCCTCAACAAGTGGTGGCAACATGCAAAATTAAAAAGAAAAAACATGGCGTGGGAGATAAAAACCACGACTCAAACCAGAATTTTCTAGTGCTATACGTTGAAACCAGACACTTGTTATTAATGGCTGATGAGGAAGGGGAGTGGGAGTTCAGTGATGGAGACCTGGGTTTACTGGTCTTCTGTTCAACTCTGCACTGAGGCAGGACTTATCTAGAGTTACAAACTGTCTCAGGATGCAAACCAGGGGTAGATGCATGGGAGAAGCACTCATCTGCCAAGTTTCGGCCCAGGATAATTTTAAATTGGTCTTCTGTTACTTTGCTTACAGATGTCTATAAGGTCATTTTAGTTTTCCCTTCTTACTGTGTTCAAGGTCACCGTTGTCATGTATGGTGAGACCCAGACCCCTCAGGAAATAGTGGTTGATATGGAAACATCAGGAGCACCAAGCTCTCAAGCATGAGCTGAAGCTTTCAATCACCCCGTCGATGTGGTCACATGCATGAAAAAGCATTTGTGTCACCCATGTGTTGCCAGGTTGCTCTTAGTGTGCAGAATATAAACATCTCATCAAGCATTGCTTTCATTCTCCTTTTGGTTGTAATTTTTTTTTTCAATTCCCTCTGTCCTGGTCTCTCACATCACACAACGAACATGCTTAGGGAGATTATCTCTCTCTGAGAGACAACTAGTCTGGATTGGGACCCTCAAGATAGCACCTCACTCTATGTCTCTACTGATTTCTTCTCCTACCCTATGCCAGTTCCCCCTTCTCTGCAGTGTTCACAGCTCTCAGACATTCACAGACTGGGTGGGGCTGGCTCACAAGTTAATAATTTCTTCACTGAGCTGCTCATGGTTTTTCCTCCTTTTGCCAGTCCTAAAAATTCATGCTGCTCTTCTCTGCACCTCTTCTACTCACCGTGGATGTGAGGGGTCTGGGAATGCATGTGATAATCCCCGTAGTGTCCCTGAAGCTTGCAAGAGAAGGAGTTTTACTCCCCAGTGGTGATCACAATATTGAGACAGGCCAAAATCACCCAGGCTTTTGCCATATCACATTTCAAGGCAGAACTATCTGTTGCCTCTCAGGCAGTATTTAGGCTAGGGAAATAGGTTGTGTCTGAAAATAAATGCATAACTGAATTTTAAACAGGACTTTGCACTGAGGATGAATCGAGCTTCAAATCATCTGAGCTGGCTGTAGCCAGCACCGACAGTGGGGTGTGTAGGGAAGGCTAATATGTGATTTTTTTTCTTACATTTGGTGCTAACACACATTGAAAATTGCATGAGTTGAAACATGTGAAAATTTTTCTGGAAGTGTTATGAGTCTGGTTGAACATCTTCTCTCCCCAGTTTTGTCCTTACTGAACAGTGTATTTCAAAGGTTTTTATCAGTCATTGTGTTTGTTTCTGTTTTCCCAGGAAGAATCTCCTTTCCACCTTTGCTGCCCAAGTAGTGCAGCTTTCTGCTGTATCTGTGCACATTCATGGGTCCGAGTTATAATGGCCCAGGATTAATACTATGTGTGATACTATGGGGGGAAGCAGGAAAGACAGACATTTCCAGGAGTTTTTCACTCTTCTGCTTGTCTAGAAGAGGCATTGGAATCATCCATCCAGCTCCTACATTCATCTCATTCATCCTTTTATCTTCTGTGGATGTCAGGTTTCTGAGGTCCCTTGCAGCCTGGAGGTCTCAGGGGCTTCATCCAGGTGATTCTTACAGAGTTTTTTAGCATTTCTCAGCTATCGGGGTGGGATGGTGAGAGCCAAAGGTAGCACTTAAGCTCTGCAGAATAAGTGACCTTAACCAAGGAGAGGAGCCACTCATTTCCCTCCTTGCTGGGAGGCAAGAAACCATGAGAATTTTGGTCAGGTCAGAGGCACAGCAAGCTGCCTGACGGGACACAGGCCAGGAGCCAGCTCCAAAGTATAGCTGGAGCTGGAAGCAGCATGCAGACATGTGGGCATCTCTTCTGCTAACACACCCAGCTCTGCCATGTCCAACATGCCCCGGGGACATGGCTGAAATCCATCGTGAATCCCTGGTGTAGACGCTCTGCTGCTAGTCCAAAGTTAATTTTAAAGGGCTTAATTTAGTGGGGTAGGTTATCCAATGAAATTCAGAAGTTGTTTACTCCTGTCTTGATCTGCCCATAAGGAAAAAAAAGATTTTTGCTGGCCATTCAGTTAAGTTCAGTGAAGTTCAACAGGTTCAGCTTTCCCACTGCAGGCAAGCTCCTGTGCTCGTGTTTGTCTGCATTCTCTCTCCTACCTCTTGCAGCAGTGTGGAAAGCTTCAAATGCTTCAGATTCTGGTATCCTGATGCAAAGCAGAGCAATTTAATTTTTATCATTATTCAATGCAGCAATCTCTTCTGGGGGTGGCTGTCTTGTAAGACTTAGATTCAAGGGATGCTGCATTGTGGTCTCAGCTTATTTCTCACACAGCTGGATGCATTTCAGAGGTGGTGTGCATCAGTGCTTTGAACAACATTTGACTCCTCAGATAGCCACACTGAAGTCAGAGGGCATCTTCACTGAGTGAGGTGTTATTTCCAGGGGGATAGACACAACTACACCCTTGCTCAGCTTATTTTGCTTTGAATTCCTTATAAATACTCAGATGCTGAAATGAGCTTATCATCTGGAATCTCTTTTTTTTCCCCCCCCTCTTCGGTGTAAGTTGTTTTTAATCTTTGTGGCTGTGTGGAAACTGGAAAAAAAATAACCCTAGGTGCAGAAGACGAACTGAAAGATCTTTGAATTTTATTTTTTTGCCTTAGGAATTCTAGGTAGGCTTGCGATTTTTAACACCTGAGAGCTACATTTTGCAGACAAACAGCTTAAAGCACTGATGCCCAGCACCCTGAGTGTCCCTAAGGCCCAGGGTTTGCAATGTACAGCTCTTTTCTGTCCATGTTCTGAGGGCTGATTTTAAATGAGCTTAGTTAAACCAGAGGAAAGTCTTCCCTGCTGGAGACATTATTAATATGAAGTCAGTGTGTGGACTGACCATGTCTCATTCATTTAATAGAACCTTTTGATAAGATGCCTGAGTTAGGCTGACATGGCGAAAAAACATCCCCTAGGTTGCCTCTCACTGTTTTTCTGATGTCACCGTTGGTCAGATATAAATGTGACATAACTTGTTTTCCCTTATCACCCAATATTACTGCAAGAGTGTTTAAAATAAAAACAAAAAAGAATGAAGGTGACATTAAACCAGCTGAAAAAGTCTCAAGAGACCTGTCAATCAAGAAAGATATTTACTGAAGCTTCTATTGACCCATATATGCTCTTATCTAGAAACCTTTATCTTCTAAGACAATGTTGACTAACAGCTTTTCTTTTACTCTTGTTTCTATCTTAAAAGAATAACAAATAAGCTTAATTCTTCACAAAATCTTTAGCAAATGCCTTTTAAGCCTAACACAATGGTAGTTATTTTAAGAAGGACGGCTAAGCACTGCAACACTTTTCTATTTTTCTGACTTCGTTTTTCATATTGGAGCACTTAATCACAGTTAATCTTTGCACACAAGGAAGGCACATTAACTTTGTTTGCACAGGACTGATATAAAAGCTTTCAACTCCTCTGTTCCCGTATTCATCTCCCTGGTAAGCCTTATAAAGGAAATGCTGAAGATTCAATGATAGAGTCTATCCTTGCTCAAGTAACTGCAGGGACTCAGCTCAGCAAGCAAACTTACAGCCTAACAGATGAGCACCCGTAGATTCCACTGGAAGTCTGCGTTAAAGAGAAGAGCATAGTTTATGAGTGTGCATAAAAAACGGCAACCTGAAAGGATGCCAGTGCTTAAGATGATTAGAAAGGACACCACCTCCCTGTACAACCAGGGATATTCCGATGTCTCTTCTCTCTGCGGACACAAGCAAGCTTCATTGCCAGTATTGCAGCCATCTCTTGACACTTACCTGAGTGTCTCCTTTCTTTGTTTTGCTTCAAAGGCTACACGAATGGCTTGTTAGAGTCTTATTTTGATAGGCTTATATTCTCCAAGGCTGTGAAACTGAGAGCTAAATCTCAGCTCCAGTGAAGTCAGTAAGTCTGAAACAAACAGAATTTCTTTTGGACTGACTCTGAATTTCACTGTTGAGGGTAATGGTAATTGAAATGCCTTTATGGCCTCTTTGCAATGTCAGAGCAGTAAAAAGGGGCTTTGCATTTGGTTATAACCCAAAAGGTGCCCTTCTTAATTATCTTGGAAGAGTTAAAATAATAAAACCCATTCCCTGCTCCCTGTCTCCCTAACAACTACTGGAGCAGTTCTGCAGGTGTAAATGTACCGATGTGAGACATGAAGGGAATAAGATTACAGCGGTTTGGGGGTGTTTAATGGAAGGAGCCAGCTGTATGTTAATTCATTAAGTGAGACCTTTTCCCTGATTTCTTTTTTCTTCTGTCTGGATATATAGGTAAGCACTTAACCTACTGAACTTGTGAGAAATCCTGGGATCTTGGGGCTGGATGCATGCTGTGGTCACCTTATGATCTCAGGACAGGGGGAGATTCAGATGTACATGGAAAACCCCGTGTTTTTATTCACCTAGGAAAGAAGCCTGGACATGTAGACCAGAGGGACTCAGTCTCTCATGTCGGCACCCAGGAATCAATGCTCCGGGTCACAACACAGTGCACATCCTTGACTTTGTCTAGGAAAATCAGCAGGTAAAAAGAAACAGAAGCTGAAGAGAAGAAATTCCACGCCAACTTTGGTAGATGTTAAAACACCCTGTTTAAACTGGAAGAGTCTTTCGCTGACTCTTCCAGTTCTGAGCCCTGTTTTGTGTTTGCTAAGATCCAGTAAACTTTCTAGGCTCCAAACTTTCTCTGTCTCTGTCCAGACATTTCTGGGAGCTATTCACAGAGACCAAACTGGAAAGCATTGAGCATAATTTGGCCAGGAACCATTTTAGTTTGCTGTGAAGTGCTGCAGTATAAATAAATATATACGTGCAAACAATGCATAAAGAATATTTGTTTGGTGGTCAGAAGAAGCAAAGCTGTCCTTGCCCTTTCATCCCAAGACGAGAGGACATTAGATCAGACTGATAAGAATATAGGCTGCTGGATGGGTATTTTTCAGTTTAGGCTTTTATTTCTTCTTTTCATTCTGTTATTTTTTTGGTTGTATTATTTTATCATAACAGTAATTAGGAACAAGAAGGCTATGTAAACAATATATTAACGAGTCATCTGGTAGACTCAGAGGCCTGACAGTCCAAAGGTGACACTCAAAGGACATGTCTATGACAATAAGTAGACCATGACCCTGATGGTGTATGGCACAAAATGACAGCTGTAGAGTCCGCTACTGCCAAACAGTTTTGTCTCCTGCACTGCTCACTTTCTGTACAAATGTCCTGAGTGTCCTTTGAGGTACTTAAGGGTATGTTGCCTTGACTCTCGATGCTGCTCAGAAGACCATACATCTTCCATACATCTCGAATCATATCTGAAAGTCTGATGCAAATGTTACAGGTTCTCTAGGGTTTCATTCCAGGTATGAGCTATGTAGTCAGCTTGATGAAGCTCCTAGTAAGTGTGGTCATTACCATCAAGAAAGTTGATTAGTGGACCGAATAAAAGTGTCTGCTTTAAGACCAGCTGAGAAAACTTTAAGAGGCCATGGACAACATTAAGAGACCTCCACCAACTACAATGCATCTTCACAAATCAATGCATGAACATGTAAACTTGGATTCCTTAATCTGTGAACAAAATCTCATTCCAAATTCCTCCTTGAATATCTAATGCCACTTGAAATGCATGAGCTCATTCATGGATCTGACCCTGGGTATCTAAGGTGCTGTATCTTACCCACTTTGTAACAGTGGAAGAGTAAATAAAAAAAAAATCCTTAGAAATATGTTTCTGAAACTTCTTCACGTGCATTATGGATAAGACAGGGGAACCCCTTTTAGCTATATCCTTCTTTACAGAGTGTCCTGTTCTGCTCCTTGAGGGCATGTAACTTCCTCTCCTGAGGAAGTGGTAGATGTAAAGAGATTTTTATTGCAGATATGCTTATTTCTAACTCCCCGTCCTGGTGATGGCAGTGTATGTTTCAATTGGTTCTCATTGGCTTCGTGAAAAACAACAGGCTCCTTGGGTTTCTTCAAGATTCCCAAAGGATGTTTTAGTTCATTGGCTCTGGGTATCATCCTACAGTGCCTAAATACTGGTGCTACTGGTTGGGTCTTGGAAGGGATTCAAAGGCAGCACTGTACAAGAAAACTTCACAGGTCTTGGCATGTTAGATAGTGGTGGGTAGTGGGGTTGCTTAATAAAGCAGTTCAGTTCAAAGGGAAGGCAGAGGGAGTGTAGGCTCATACATCATAGCACACATACTAGCCCAGAAATGCCAGGGTATTTCATTTGTCATTAAAACATGCAGGTACATGAATTATTGGTAGAGCTAACTATCCTGTGATGCCTGAGCGTGGAGCCAATAGAGTCAAAACACTTCCAATTTTTTAGAAAGTTTGAACGCTTTGGCAAATTGTTTAACTTGGAAGTTACTGAAAGTTATATTCTTTTAATTAGCCTTCCAGTGTACTGGCAATAGGTCTATGAGTTTATCTGTTTTCAGACCCCCTCCATGATAGGTGTTTTTCAGGTCCCACACATTGAATTTTGGAAGCAACTTCAGGAATTCTGAACATGAGGGGTGGATGCTACTTGTTTAAGTCAGGCAAGATGTGGGTAGGCTCTTTCTCAGGTGCCTTGCCCAGTTGATTCTTGCTAGTATCCCCCACATCTCACCTGCCAGTCCAAGGCTGGGTTTTCAACAGAGCGTGATAAGGTTTTTGACATAAAATCTGGATGTCTCAGATTCAGAATATCATGAAAAGTGTTCCAGTTTTTAGGGGATGAGTTGTTCAGAAAAGTACAGAGAGAGACTCCAGATGCCAAATTCAGACCACCTCCTCTATATGTCTATACACCTCAGGATAAGAAACCAGTGATTGTTTTGCATTACCCTGATCTCCACACCCTGAACCATTACTACTGTGAAGTGCCTACAGTACCCAAATTAGGCATCCCAGTAGAAAGTTTAGAGGTTATTAGGACTATATTCAAGTCACACAACATTTAAAATGGGGAGCATAATTAAAAGAACCAATTTGTTTTTCATAGGGAAGCAGCGAGGACTTGACCTTTCCCCTGACTTTATAATCTCCTTTCTTTACGTTGGGATGTTCATGAGATATAAAACCTTTCTATTTTTTTTGTATATGGTAAGAAACTCCCTCCAATGAAAGATAATTAATCTTTCATCATAGCTCATTTGCATCTATTTCACTACCAGCCCAGGAATGCTGGTCTAAACAGAGACAATCTCAAAAAAACAGACAGGTAGACAGGGGGAGTAACAATGTGGACTTCATTTTAGACATCAAAGCAGCTGTTAACTGTGCAGTTCTATTTATAATGTTGGTATATTTTCAATGTGCTTTCACAGAATGAGATAGAAAATTAAAGAGTGGAGGTTTTATGTCGATGAGTAAGTAAGCGATTTATTTCTAAAATGATTTGTCTTAAATGAGTTGCTTGAGGTTCTGTTTATAGTCTTGGAGTGCTGGAGTACTGACACACCTTGCTTGGTAACATCTGTCCTAAGGGACTTGAGGGAATGGCACTTGGCCATGTGTCTTTTTCTTCAATAACTTGCTAGTATCCTTTGCTTCTGAAAGCAGTGCAGTGGTTTTTTTCCAAGGTCTATGTTATGGAAAGCAATTTTAACTCCCACATCTTTAGGACCTCTTGGCCACAGGACACATTCCATATCCAAAAGACCTTTTCTTCACTGAACATTGAGGCTTGGATTTGTGGAGTAACTCGGGGCTAGGAAAATAAGGAGAATGGGCTTTCATGGTCCAGGTATTACCAAAGCAGGAAGATGAAGGAGGTACTATATGATGGGGTGAGAAAGGTATTGTTCATGGTAATGCAGCTGAGTGCAGTTCTGGAGAGCAAGGTTTGGCCACAAGGTTTCCTATGTGTGGCACCTTTGACACCTGGGGGAATGTAACTGGCCCCATCTGGGACTAATTAGTCACTTGGTGAAAGAAACTAGGAACTATAAACTGATTTAAAAGTTCTGCCCTCTCTTGCTGTAACATTCATCAAGTGATGATTTCAGACCCAGTATAGGGAAAAGGGAGAACTGCTTGCAAGAAACAATTCTGCCTTTGTTTATCCTTGGCGGCCTCAAGGAATGGTTCAGACCAGGTTGGGGCAGCATCCATGCTGCCCTTTTCCTCCTTGATGCTGCTTTCTACTAATACAGGTATTCTGCACCTCTCATGCCACTCAGTCCTTCGAACGTCATATGATACATTCCCAGAACACCAACTTCTACAGTTCCTGAAGGAATGCTATATTTTTTTAATGCAGCTCTTTCAATCTCTCAAAATGTTGAAGATGACTTCAATGACATGGCTTGCTAAATGCTCTGTATCAGAAAGCAAATAAAAGATAAAAGAAAATTGCTCCTTGGTAAAATCTCATATTTTTCCTTAAGGCAATATCACAGTCTGTGGAGATTTCCTCCTTATGAGTGTTTCACATCACTGCTATCATCTCAAAGTCTTTCTGTTTGAAATTGTAACAGTATTGAGCTGCACAGTGGTCATTTTTGAGGACAGGAAGGAACTCAGGTCAGATGTATAGAGCCTGATATGTTACACACGAGATCTGCAATATGTGACTCTTCCTTCAGCTGACAAGAAGGGGAAGAGCAGCATGCTACGGCTAACAGTGGCAAATAATAGATACCTTGGAAAAAAAGCTGACAATAATCATGTAGCGGTACTTCCTCAAACACCCTCCAAGGTCCAGAGGGGCTGCCTTTGCATGTAGTAGCTTCTGGGGTTTTTTACTTCTATGAATTTCTGAAGCTGCTCATTGGACTCAGATAAGCTATCGGCAAAGGTCTGTCACTCTCACCTCTGGAGACCAACACTGCACCTTCAATCCTGCTCTGTATTTTCACCTGCCAGGTGCTGCTGGTTGGACTGGTCTGATATGCATGAAACAGTAGTCTTGGATGCGAGGAACCACAGCAGTGGGAGAGGCTGTAGGTCTTTACTGCAGCTGGGGTGTGTCACCTGACAGTGCCTCACCCTCAAAAGAGATCTTCTTGAAGGTACATTCCCAAGGACACCTTGGATATGGGAAGACTAGCCTGGGGGATGTCTCTTTGCTGACCAGAAGCACAGCACCATTTACTGAGTTTCACATGGATTTTAATTACTACTCCTGATTAGGTGGACAATATGAAGCTAGACAGCAGCATGATACTTGAGTGATATCTCTGCTGTGGGTGACAGTGGTCTCTTGTCCTCTTTTTTTTTTTTATTTTTCCTCCTACTGCTAACCCCAGCTGTGTCAATATAGCTTCCAGGGCTGGTGTAGTGTGAACAAGATAGGATATGGAACTCTTCTTAAAAAAACCAGTCTGTCCCACGCTTCTTCTCCTTCCAAACGCAGCACCAAAGCAGGAATGGGGTGTGAGGGACCTGGATGCAGATAAGGGTGGGTGCTACCCCTAAGGAAAAGTGTGTGGAATCACAAAGTTGTTTACTGAATGTCTTTATGAATTTGGAAGACACTCCCAAGACACTCCCTCCACGCACTCCTGTACCTCCCTCACCTCCCCATCTTCACACATGCCTAATGGGAGGTTGGCATGGGTCCCAGTGGTGCTCAGACCTATGTAGGGTGATAATACCAAAGAAACATTTTCATCCCTCTGAGGCCTTTCTTATATCTACACCTCCCCACACTGCAGCCAAGGCAGCTGAGAAATTCTACCCAGCTCTTGAGATATTCCTACTCCCTCTCCCACCTACCCACCACCTTGTGTAGCCATTGTGCCCTGACTGGCCAAGTGCCTGGCTGAGAAAGGTGGGGGAGCAAGCTGAGGTGTCACCAGGAAGGCTCTGTACACTTTTTTCAAACCTGAATGAAAGACAAGGTTGCTCCCTAAAACAGCCTCTGAGAAGAACGGGTTAACCCAGGAGGCAGTGAAAGCCACATGAGAACTACACAGGTGCAGCAACAGTTTTTATTTGGTAAATATCAGCTCCACAGCCCAAGAGGAGGCTCATGAAAGAAGATGCACCTTCTGCAACTAGGAAGAGTGTGGTTAGGAGTACTTGCTGAGCTAATAAAGGCTGTTGAAGCTTCAGCTTCCGTTGGTGGTTAACCCTGTGACATTGCTCTGCTCCTCTGAAAGCAGCACCTGAGTGATACACAGCTTAATATAAACACATTTTTATCACATTAGCTTGCTGCTGAGCGTGCAACTGAAATGCGCTGCTTAATCAAACAGGGGGTAATTTGTACCTAACAAGATGGGGTTGTGCACTGCTGCATAGTGTAGTGCTTGGGTTGGCAAGGCTGCTCTTACCCGGTGAGAAACAGCTGGAGTGGGTGCAGGGCAGAGAGCTGTGATGTGATAGAAAAATGATCACCCTTGTGGTTAAAAACCAAAGATTGTCGACCTACTTCCCAGCAAAATAATACTCAGTTTCTGCTTTGTGCTTTCCTCTGTTTCTCAGGAGGGGTGCTTGGATATAATGACCAAGATGTGTAGCCGTTGGTCTGTCAGAGATGAAGGCTGAACCTTGGCTTTGTGGCAGATCCCCACTGATCTGCAACACTCATGTTCTCTACAGGCTAAGGCTCTACATGGAAATACGAGCTACAGAGCAGGAAGAATCCCTGAGCACCAAGCTGATTTCTGCATTAGGAGGGCTTTTTTTACATCGCTATCCCTTTTGCAACCTTCAGGCAGCCAGAAATACACTAGCAAAAAGCTGCCCACACCTCATGCCTCTGTTATAAAGCTGCTTCACAAGTCCAAGGGCTATTTTTTTCCTGCTTTCCTCTGGAAGGAAATATTGTCAAAATTGGAGGAGGATGTTGCTTGGCCCTGGGCTCACCCTTCTGGATGGTTACATCCAAAATCACCATCACATCCTCTCCTGAGCTGGGAATGGCTGTTCTCTCTTAACCAAATAGCTATGTATTTGCTAGGTTTGCTGTCCACAAATACATCTCTATTTTCTCCATCCCAAAGCACTATTAAACTGTCTCTCAAATACTGAGGATGATGAGGGAAAAGAGTTTGCAATGATGGTCAAGTTAACACATAGAGTCTGTATTCTAGGAGCATTTCCCTTTGCAAAAGCAGGCAAAGGTATTTTATTTAGGGTAAAAGATGTATGTTTTTTCCTTCAGAATTTTATTTCTCTGCAAAGCATCACACACACCCTCATGCTCCATAGGAGAACTCTGATTTTAATATTACTTTGGTTCATGTTTCACTCACTCCTTATCAGCAAAGCGATGTGTACAGAGTTGCAGCCCACTTTCAGTCTGGCAAACAGCTCCCTAGAGGTCCTCCTTCATTTGGGCCAGATCTGCTCTGCAGTCGTCCAACACAAAATGATGGGGCTTAAGACTGCCTCTGTGGAAACTCAGCAGAAATTTTCTTCTTACTTCACTCAGATGGGATTGAGACAAGGCTGTCATATGCTGCAGCAGATCAAGGCTGATCCTCCTTGACTTTCATTCCTCAGACCTTAGCCACAGAGACTCCATCCATTGGCTGTGACAAACATTCTTTCCCCACCTCCTCTTCCTCTCTGCCCTGTCCTCCTCTCCCAGCCAACCTCCTTCGCACAGCTGGGCTTGTCACAATGCTGATTTCTGCAGGCATTAATTTATGAATGGTACAAGCAGCACTTTGGAAATTTACCCCTTCGTGCCAACTTCCTGCTATGTGGAACACCTGCATTTAACAGCAGAGAAAGAAAACAACCACTACAGTAACCCTTGGTAAAACTGGTTTCAATTAGGAGCCTTAATTGCAATGAAACGGAAAGGAAATAAAATGGGATCTTTGCTTATATGAACTCTCCTCTTTCTCTCTTCCCACCACTCTTTTCATTCCCTCTAGCCTGAGTGAAGCATCAGACCTCTTCCATTCCCACCCAGACATTCAGCAACCCCACAAATAGGCCCAGTATACAAATCTGTGTTATCTTTCTCATTTATGCTCCTCACAGCATAAGGCACAATCTCAGCCACAGACTCTTACAGCTGCAATGGACCTTCAAACCAGTTTGGACAACCTCTATATCCCAGGCTGGTGCTTCTCAGCCAGTACCCTCACACGAAGTCCAGTAACTAGTTTTTAACTAAATGAGAGATCCAGAGACCTCAACTTTTCTTCTTGATTCCCTTCACTAGTACTCCCCTGGGTTTGAGATGTCAGCTGTCATGTAGCAAATGTACCTGACTCCCTGACTGAATGGAGCTGAGCAGGAGCCTTTGAACTTCCCCATGTGTTTTTCTCTCTTCCTGTTGCAAATATTCTCCATGCAAGAAGACTGAAAGGTGCAATTTCCCCATTTTAACCCAGATCTGCTCAAGGTGCGGTTATTTTCATATTTCAGTCAACACAGTTTCGTGTCTTTTGGCAGAGGGAGCATGTTGCTGTACGTGGTACTGCCTCCACAGGTGTTACGACTGCTGCCACACTAGGGAGGTGAGAGGAGATGGTTTGGACCTGTCACACCAATATTTCATCATAAAAATGTTAATGGATCATTCCAGAAAGTCTCTGCAATCTCTTCAATTGCTTTTATTAGATGTCATTTTGTACAATTTTGGCACCAGTATAACCATTTGTGCCTTATTTGTGCCTCTGGAGAACTGGAGGTGGGTTACGTACAGTGCTTGCTCTCAGCTACACATATTTGCGGACTCCCGTTTCCCCCATCATTAAATCTGAGACTCAAAAGCATGGTGTTGCTGTTCTGAGCTGGTAGCATTGGGATGTTGGACTTCTCACTCTACTAGCAGGAGATCCCAGTGATGATGGCCATGGTGGCAGGGGGATCTCTGCATGAATGGGTTAAATGACTACTAGATCCAAGTGGCCATGGGACCTCCCATGCATGGAGGTGGTTGAGGTTCAAACCTAAGTGATGCCATCACCATCAGAGACCCCAAGGTGCCTGAATTTGTCTGTCTTAGCGTTGTTTCTGTTGTTTTTGAACCATATGCAAAGATATACATGGTACCATGTTGCCTCTACTATTCTTATGGCAGTAAATGTCTCGTGTTGTGATTTGGCCTTAGTGGCCTGTTATGTCCTAGTTGCTGCTGTTTTGTACAAGCTGATGAGACCAAAAGTGAAGATGGATATTTACTTGGAAGAACATTCCCCTAGAAGAAGCCAGGCGGTCATCACTGGAGGGAAACTGTGCTCTTCTTCAGATGCAGACCCTTGAAATAAAGGTAGAAGATCTCAAGTTCCATCCAGCAGATATGAGTTTCAACAAAATTTAATCAGAGAAGGAAGGACTGCTGGCTTCCAGTGGGGATGAGGAGAGATAAGTAGCATTTTGGGATCAATGTAGACATGGATTGAACAGACTGAAGGACTCTCTCCACCTCTGCTAACTGACTGTTGTAGTGGGGATGGCCCTTTTATAATTCAAATGTTTCAAGTGGACAGTTAGGGCTGAGGGAAGGAGCTTGGCTCCCTATTCAGCAAACACATAAGCAATTGGGTGGATTGTAAATTCCATCTGTGTTTCTTCATGCCTGTACAGCCATCAGCTAGGGAAAAGTACTTTTTATTCATATGCCAACAAACTTTGTTTCTAAGGAGGCAAAATGAGACTTGTGGGAGGTAACCAGGATGAGAGTGCCACCTTTGTTACAGCAGAGCCACCTGTCAAAACCTTCCTGCTTATGCCACAGCTGCGAAGGCAACACAGATAGGGCTCAATGGAGCACTCATCTGGGCAGAAAGGTTTATCTGCCATTCTCCTGCAGTGCTGGGCTCATGTGGTAAAACCGAAATCTTTCTCAGCGCAGCCAAAGGACGTGGCTGTGGTTACTCTGCAGCAAAAGAAGGGATCTGCGGGTGTTTGATCTGGAGGAGGTCCTAGTTTGCCTTGCACCTTAGCTGACAAGCGTGAGAGCTGAGGCTCCCATCCCTGCTGTGGCCAGGACGCGAGGAGCACCAGCAAGCAGTAAATGGCAGCTGAGAGTCACATACCTTCCTGGCTGTGACCTGCCCTGGCAATGTGGAGCTGCATCTTAGTTCCTGGTGTGGTTAAAGCTGTTACCCCTATTTGCTATGCTACAGCTCCCACTTCAGACCCATTCTTCCCTTCTACAGTTAATTTTCTTATTTGGTTTAACAAAGGTGGGACATGTCAAGCTGGGTTTTGAGTAGAACCACGCTGGGGAGCTGGAAGCCAGCCTGGCAAAAGACTTTGTTGTGTGATTTGTTGAGATAGGAATAAGGCATTTCAGCAGTGGGCACAGAAAAGGAAATAAGCAGGATTTTCTCCCACCCCTGTAACAGATTTTTGTGTCAGCTTTGTCCTGCCTTTTGTCTTTTCTGTGAGCTTCAGTTTCTCCACATGGGAAAAGAAAGATGCTTGCAATTTGGGCCAGACTATAGATGGCCACTCAGTGCTGCGGCTCAGGTTAAGATTAGAAATGGATGAGAAATGCAGTCTGCTCTTACCACTGAGAAAGTGGGCACTCATGCTTTTTGTGCATCAAACCCAGCCACGTACTTCCAGTGTGCACAGCTTTCCTGCAAGGTTACGTGAATGGGATCAGAGAGGAACTTTTGGGCCAACAAAATTAGTCCACTGTTGCATCTGCCAGTCATCTTGTCTGCTCCTTCCCCTAATAAAATTTTCAAGTTTTCACCAACCTGCGCTGCTCTTACCCAAAGCTGTTCCAAATTGGGAGTTCACTAAAGATTAGCAACCTTTTTTCTACAAATACTTGGGGGTGGAAGGAAAGAAAAGCAAAGGAAGAAAGACTGAGGGTCATTCATGAGTGTTCATGGGACTAAGATATTTTATATCTGCACATAGGTGGCTGCACTATGAGAAACAGAAGAGTGCAACACTCAGAAAGCAAAGCCAAAGTAGCCACATCAGCTTCACTGCAGTGTGCTGAAGGAATCCCTTCAGATTACACAAAGCCCAGCATGTTTTGTTACGTGAGTATCCAGCTGGGTTTACGTTGCCACAGGGCTCCATAAGACCATTTGGGTAGAAACTCCTTCCTACAGCCAGGCTTGCAATGTACAAATCAAACCAGCTCCAAGGCTAGCTTCAGCATAGGCTTAATGCTGATCCCTACATCAGTGGCAGCTTAGCTCCTGCCTTGCTTGGCCCTTTAGAGTCCAGTGTTCCAAGGTCAGGAACCCTCAGGAAGGTGAATGAGCAAAGACGTGAAGGCAATGTCCACCAGATAAAGACATTTAGCCCTTGCAGGGGACACTCTCATTCAGGACTAAAGTTCCTTTACATTGCTGTAGCTTAACCCTCCTCTCAGGACTAAACACTAAAGAAGTTTTAGTCCTAAATGAGAACACACACATGTGCTTTAATTTATGAGCACCAACTTCACACCTGTAGTTAGCTGACTGGCCTTCACTTTCCTGTCTGTCCCTACATGGGAAATCTCTAATGAGACACAACTGGAATTTTGAGTGACGTTGTGGCAATTAGTTCTCTCTTTGAGGTTTCAGTGGTTTGGATTTCAGTGCATTCCTTGTCCTTTGGATTAGTTCTTTTTCTCATTTTTGGCCTTTTCAGACACCCTTTCAGTTTTGGTATATACACAGGGTTGATTCGAAGATTCTCAGATGGCAGAATTTCACCCCCAGAGAAACACATCATTTTTGGCCATTGAATCCTTCTGAGGTATGAGGCAGCCTCCATGTGTAGCTTGGATTAATTCACTGAAAGTGAAGAGACCAGTCCTCTAAACACATACTTCCCTCTCATAGAGTCTTGTAACTCTATTATTAGTATTCAGCTAAGCTACATAAGTTGCCTACTTGGTCTCCTAAGGCTCTGTCTATAAACATTGCAACAAGTGATTCTTTCTGAGGTTGCTCAGTTTAGAAATAACCTGTGGAGAAGTCTTTCTCTCTGTCTAGACACTGGGTCAGGTCAGACAGACACTTAAATTTTTGGTACGGCAACAGTTCCACTGTTCTGGGCTGCCTTTTTATTTTTCTTTCCGAAAAGGAACTCAACCCCGGTATGTGTAAGGGGGAACTAAGACCACCTAAACTGATTTTTTGTCATCAGCTTTTCCACTCTGAGGTGACTACATAGAATGAAATGTGGGTTGGATTAGGTCATGCTAATGCACCGATAGCTTTCCTGGCTGTGAAATTCTGTCTTAACCTTCTAAGAGCATCCAAGAACTCTCATTACCCTGAAAGTTAGTGTCTGTCAGGAGAGGGACTTGGACTCATTGCTGCCAACCTGATGAATTTATAATAAGGCAACATCTGCAGTCGTACTCAATAGGCAGGGTGTTGGTTTAGGACACCAGAACTCGGAACAAAGGCACATCCCTCCATCCTGCTGTGATTTGGTTTTCCCAACTATAATAACATCTATTCTTTTTGCTCTGAAAGTGCTCTTGACATGAGGAATTCAAGGTCCTTCAGGAGGGATGATTAGAAGCAGGCAGTAACTTCATCTCCTAGGCAAGCCTTTCTTGCTCTGTTGACTACATGGGGAGCCAAAAGCTTTTCTGTTTAAACATGAGATTTGCTTAGTACTAAGCCCTTTACTGGGGTTTTGAGTAAAAAAGTGGATATTATTATAATAATGATATTAGCATTATAATGTGCTCAACATGATACTTCATTCTCCATGTAAGGTAAACGAATATCCCCTTCCATTTGTTGTTATCATTATTTACTATTTATTCATATAGCCAAACCTGTTTATTGATCTATGGAACTAAAAAAGGAAAAGAGGCTTAGACTGAAACTGTCTTTCACTCATAATCACTTTCATCCCCCTAAAAAGAAGGGAAAATATCCAAAATTACTCCCTCAAAGGATTGCTTGTTTTTGATTTTGCTGTTGTTGTTGATTACTCTGTAAAGTTATAGATTCATAGAATCATAGCATGGTTTGGGTTGGAAGGGACCTTACAGATCATCCAGTTTCAACCCCCCAGTCATGGGCAGAGACAACTCTCACTGGATCAGGTTGCTCAAAGCCCCAACTGACCTGGTCCTGAAGTTGTTCTGGCAGATACAGATGCCCTCAGCCACACTCTGATACCTGGGCAATCACAGTACAATCTGGTCAACTACTCTGTGCTTTTTCGGTAGCTGACATAGTTCTTTGCAATATATGAGCTATTGCCAGATTTTAAACTCATGGATCATAATGCCAGAAATAGTGTGTTTCATTTTTCCCTCAGAATGAGGTGCACACTTCCAAGAATGTTTTTAGAATGGGTTGCTATATATTTCTAAAGAATTAGAAATTTTGAATCATATTGTTCATCTGCAGTTCTCAAAAAACCTTTCTAGAAACACAAAAAAGCTTAATTTCCACATGGAAACATGTTCAATTACACACCAGAGAAGCAGAAAACTAAACAATCTTTAAACCATTGCAAGATGTAAAAACACATATTCCCTTAATTAAGAGGTGCCAAACCACCTTTCAAGTGACCCTCAGTCTTTATGACTGAAGGCTTCCTAGTCCTTGAGGCATTTATTGTATATACAGACTTCCCCTGGCTTAAAATGTCTGGCACTTTCATTTTACAGCAATAATTAAATTAATATTTAAAGTAAATTTTCAGGTGACCTGTTGTTATATTGCAGAATAAGATCCAGTAATACAGGCAAATGAGAACATGATGTTGTGAGTATAATTTTTCTGTTCTTCCTTGTGTTGAACTTCATTCGCTTTAAAGCATAAGGATCAGCAGATCTCAAAGCAATTTACAGAGGAATTACAGTAAATTGCACCTATCCCATTTTCACAGAGAAGGAAACTGAGGCAAAGAGAAATTAAGTAACTTGACAAGTTTATGCAGCAGGTCTGTTGCAGTGGCAGGCAGGATTCAGCTCTTTGGGCTGGTCATGGGTGTCATATTGTATTGTGCAATGCTACGTGCAAAATGCACTGTTATTGGCTAAATCCTAAGAAAATCATGAGATACATAAATCCAAAATAATTGTATGCCTTACCTTTTAAGCAATATGGAAGTTAACTTTGAAACTTTTTTTACATGGTAAGAAGAAAGGTGTTGCCAAGATTTTACAAAATAAGAAAACTCTGTGTTTTAAAAACATTTTCTAGATCTTTGAGTACTGTGACTTTTAAGTATTTCCCCACAAGAGTGGAGCTGGAAGCATGCTGTCTTTGGTTTTGTCTGATGCCAAGATTTCATAAGATGCTGAGACTCCAACTCTCTGAGAGATACCACAAGGTTCATGCTACCTTCAGGCTGCAGTGATAGCAATAAAACTTCTGATTTGGAAAAAACCCCAAATTCCTCAGTCCCAGACCAAAGACATGCATTGACATTATAAGGGAAAAAACACCAGCCCTCACCGCTGTGGTCTATCTTTATCCCATCTCTGCTCTTTAAAGAGATAAATTCTCCTCTAGCTTGCATGGATGTGTTTCACAGGGTGAAATTGTGTTTAGAGGGAAGTGCATTATTTCATGGCCTGGCAAATTTGGCCTGTAGGTAGCAATTTTTTTCCCTCTGTTATTCCACTACAAGCTCCTGCACTTTCTGGGGCAGGGAATGTCGTTTTGTTCAGTGCATGTAAAGGGCTGGGTGCACTGCGGTTCTGGGCCATGGCTTAGGGCTCCTAGGCACTACCACATGCAGCATAATTAATATTACTAATGAATAATAATAACAATAATAATAATAATAGCTGAATGCAAGTGAACCTCATAACCTTGCCCTTGGGTGCCTGAGTAGGAAACATGAGCCAACGCAGTTCAAGAGAGACACCAACAATAGAGTTACTTGCAGCAGTCCTCTAAACAGCAGCTGGCTTTCCTAATAAGCATTAGAAATATGGATGGAAGGAGGAGGCAATGCACAGCAATTTCACATTGCTAGGCTTCGCGTAAAGGGCAGTGTACCATCACCGATGGAGTCATTTCAGTCTCGACTGGAAAACCAGTGGGAATTACTGCTCTGGAACATTTTTCATTGAAGGGAGAGCAGCCCCAGAAGCAAACTCTGTGAGTGGCACTGGGGTGTAAAATGAATTGCAAACAAGTACTGCTTTTATGTCTTCTGTATAAATGCTCAGGAGATGAGACTTGAGCTATTATGGAAGGCTGCTTCATGGTGCCAGACAGTTGGCTTTCACTGAGACTACTAGAACTAATACCTATCTCCTCTTTATTTAAATGAGCCGGAACCACGTTGATTCTGGTAGGTTCCTACTGACCCTTAACTTGTTGAGTGGTACATCCTAAGGAGGTGCTGAACATCTACACCTTCTAGTAATGACTGCATTTCTTTGAAACAAGCACCCCCCTGAGAAATTAAAACAAATGGATGACTGGAATTTGTGTTTCTTGCTCCACTGTTTCTATTCTACCGTCATATCTAGGCCTCTTCTCATAGTTTCAGAATGCTGTTTGACACCTGGAGAAGAGGAACCTGGTCTTCATGTCATTCCTTCATCATTGTGGTCGTAGTGCATAAAGACCTTTTGATAGCACAACCTGTCCCTCCACAGCAAAGCCCAGGACATGACACTAGAGGCTTAGAATGTATTTAATTTTTTTTTTTTTTAACTAAGAACCAGTTACCAGAACGGACTAGAGCTTTGCACTCAGAAAGAAAAAAGGGTTTGGTCACATTTACCAGTGACTATGTTTCTCATGGTTTCCATTCATCCTGGCCTTCATTGCCTCTCCCAGGAAGACCCTTGAGCAGTGTCAGCAAAACAATTGTTGGGCTAAGTAAATATTGTATGAATAAAGGGCTTCAGCATGCCAAGCCAAATGCTACCCACTTCCAGTCTACTGTAAACTCAAAGAAACGCTCTTGACTTTGGTGGTGTGGTGAATGCAAGCCCAGCTCTACAGAGCCCTTTCCAGTTGTTCCTGGAAGGGTCAGCCTCTGCTCTGAAATCCACCACACCACTGCTCTTGCCAGTGACCAGCTCTTAGTTCATAGCCGCTAACCTACTGCCAGTGCCTTTCAATTAGTCTTTTTGCCCTGGCTCCTCCCCCATGGAAGGCTTTTCCTGAACTTCACTCATCTGATGTTTAGAAATCTTCAAATTTCCAGCCTTACGGCCAGTTTGTTCCTGTGCCAACATTGTCCTTTTACTTAAATAACTCATTTCCCTCTGTGGCGCTTACCACCTTCCCCTCCCTGCGATGTATTTATAGAGAGCAGTAATATCCCCCGCTAGCCAGTGCATGCTCAGCACCTTCCAGTACAGGTCCCTGGCATCTGTCTAATAGACAGACATAGCTTAAAGTGCTTCCTCTATGTCTGAACACAAATAGAGTTCCCACCCTGCTCCAAATGCAGCATTTTCACATGCTGGATCCAGTCCAAATCGTTTCAAGATTGCCTATATACTTAATTTAAATGGCAACAAAAATAATTCTCAACCCAAGCAGCCTCATGGGACAGGCTTTTTGCAAAAAAATGGAGATCCATGCCCTTCTTTCAGTTCACTCTGCATGAGAAAAAGGTCAGCTCTTAGTTGCTAAGACTGAATTCCCTTCTCATCTTGCTGGTGCTCTCCCCCTGCCCTGCTCCTGGGGTCTCACTGGGGACGGGAGCCGCTGCAGTGGTGCTGATAGGACTGGAGTTGTCTGGCTGCCAGAGTGAATCAGAAAAGCTCTGTCTCTAACATCCTGTCGCCTGTTAATTAATGCATTAATGAATTGCTTTCTAATTCCTATAATCATCCTTATTTTGGGGGGTGAACAGGCTTTCAAGGTTGCATAGCTTGCCCAAGGCCATGCAAGAAGTTAGTGGCAGAGCCAAGAAAGAAACTTGGGTGCCCTGGCTCCTGGGCTAGACTGTGCTCACCAGGCAATAATGCTTCCTTCGTGGCTGGACCAACTTGCTTTCCTTTTGGTAAAACATCCTATGCACCATTTCCTCTGCTCCAGCGAGTGTGCTTGGTGTAATGAAGCACCTTTCTTTTTCCTTACAGCAAGACTGGAGAAAAGCGTGTAATAAACTGAGATTTGATGCTGCCTTCAGCAGTTCCTAATCTCTGCAAATGTTATACTCTTTGTGGTAAGGAGCTTGGGAAGCTCTCCCTGCCTCCTTTGTGAAGGCTGATACGTGGAACTAGCAGGGTATTGTTTTCACTTCTGAGTTGAGCTTGCCTTCCGTATGCAGATAAAACTTCCTTCAAAGTCAATAGGAGTTTTGCTGAAGTGCGTAAGCCTGATTTGGTTTTAACTTAAATGTTACTTCACTGACACAAACAAGTTCAAACTAGTGCTAATGTTATACGCAGCCAGTACAGCTACTGCAAGAGGGAATTGGATTGTGATCTGGTTAGTGCATCACTGGGAGAACTACTCAACTCTAATAGCCAAATGTCTGGGTTTCTGTAATTAATAAGAAATAGACCTTTTCTTATTTATTTAAATTGTTCACACTGGTATGTTTTTATCTGCACATCTAAGTTAAAAATGCTTTCCCAGAACTACATGTGTTAACATGAGCAGGATTCTTCACAGTATGTTTGATATTATCGTTATTATTTATTACTGTTTCACTATCACTGTTCTTCAGAGTTTATAACAGAGGTAATATTTCAAGACAAATTAAACAGAATTTATAGTGACCAAATTCATTCTAGAGCTACTCCGTCATCTTTGAATTGACTCATTTCGAGATGGTTTCATGGGCTTTGTATGTAAAGTGACAATTACCTGCTTTTCAATTTCCTGTGCAGTTGTTATTCACCAGTGCAGCCTTTCTACTCACCAAACAAGAATCTAACCAAGAAAAACACGCATGTAGTTTATTATATGGATTAATTCTTCCAATGCATTAATGTTTCCTGTGAGAGGTGGAGGACTCTCAATTTCCACTTATGGCTACGGCTTTTGGGTAGGAAATTTTGACCAGAAAAGAACCCATTTGGAAAGAATCTTATATTTTAATACTTTATTTTTCTTTGAAAACCTGAAACAATCTGGAGTGGCACCAGCATTGCTGAGGGACTTACATGTTCTCTGTTTATGACTAAAATTGAAAGTGTTTTTAATTTTATATTAAACATTACAAAATACATCAAAGTTTGACCAGATTCTACTCTGTATTGTAGAAATGGGACTTCGAAAGTTTTGCATTCAAGGGGAAAAACAGAACTGCGAAGACTCACCTTCTAAATGCACAGATTATGATTGTTTCAAGATCTGCTCAGTCTGCAGCCTCCTACCCTGAAAAACACTGGAGCGATGGGCTGAAAAGTTCTGTTCTCACTGCTTGTACTGCTTCTGTGTTGTCACTGCTTGTAGTGCTTGTGTGAGAGAAGACATGAGGGCTTTTGGGGACTTATGGAGAAGAGGCTGTGGAAGACCTAAACAAAGAGATCAGAGGAGGAGGCAGAAGGGAGGCTCCTGCCTGGTGGTATGAAGATTGCTGATTCAGGGCTGCAGCCCTTGCAGAAGTTAGTGTGCTCTGCGGTGTGAGGGGAGCCAAGCCACTTATGCAATATTAATATTAATAACTGCTTTGCACTTCTATAGTGCCTTTCATCCAAGGATTTCAAAGTACTTTACAAACATTAATTAATTAAGGCCCATAACACCCTGTGAGGTAATGCAAGTAGATATTACAGCTCATGCAGAGGCCAGAATTGCCAGCATTACAGGTATAATCCTCTAGCAAGAGTTAACTTATTCTTGAGCAAGCTTTCTTACTTATAGGCATAAACAGGCTTCCCTTTAACACTGAGCGTGTCTGTTTTTTTCCTTCTTCCTCTTGATCCGTCAGTCTTCATACAAGCGAAACTCCCACTACAAGGCAGCCAAATGAGGTGACTGAGCAGTACTTCCATCTCCTTGCTCGTGGCTTTCTCTTTGATCATCTGATAATATTGTAGGATATCGAAGAGTCACAGAGTTGTGTCACTTATTAGTGTCCTGCTTCTGTGGGGTTTCCCTGTTCTAAATATACTTCGCACCATGAAGATTAGAAAAGGAAGTGAACTAAAATATGTTTTATGGCACCTGCTTATCAGATGACCTCTAAACAACCTGCAGATGTTAGCTAACGTAGCCCTTGTCGCAGCTGGTCATAAATGTCAGTGACATTTTAGCCAGTGCTTTTTTTTACCGCCCCCAGCTCCTGTATTCCAGGGCTGAGACAGGAGCTGGTGGGAAAAAGGTAGGGCTGTTAAATTTACCTCTCTGCTCATTGCGGATGCTCATTTAACTCTAGTCTTGCACTTGTTTTCAGCCTACCTTTCCCTCCATGGGAAGGTGCAGGTTGTGGAGATGTGGGGCGCTTACCATCCAGCTCTGTCCACTCTGCATGGGGCCAGAGTTGGGACTGAGCTGGTGCCCATGCCATGTAGCTCAGAGTGCATCTATGAAAGGATCCTGTCCTGAAATCCAGAGCTGAGCACACGTTGATACCTGGGTGGACACTGCTGGCCATGCTGAGTCACATTGTGCAGTTTCATGCACTGGCATGTGTACCTTGATGTGTTCTGGCAGGAGCAGAACAAGGGGAAACCAGATGTTTGGAAAAGCCACATTTGGGCTCTTATATTCCAGTGCTCTCACATGTACCACGGTCTGCAACACACAGAAAATTTATGTTTACTTTACGTACAAGAAATACGTATTTTTCTGCCATTGGTCTCTCTCGCACACACCTTCTTTCTTCCTTATGGGACTGGATGCTCTGAGAAAACTGGGATGGAGCAGGCTTCTCCTGCTCTGACATCTGCAGGCAACTGGGGCATTATGTCTTTCCTCCATGGCTGTTTCAGTAACTTTCCTCCATGGCTGTTTCAGTAACTGTTTCAGTTTTTTACAATTGAAGAGAAGCAAAGGGACCTTGGGGGGAATTAGTCCTGAGTACAACTTCTCCAGGATTTGCCCATTCAATTGCATTCTGAAACTGCACAGACATTAGCTAATTAATGTGGTGAGTTCATTAAACCAATTAATTGCATTTCTTTCTGTGAGTGGGCTGGGCCTATCAGTCATCTTCATAGAGTGCAGTTTAGGGCATTAAAAATATTCTCTTCATCAAATTAAACTTTATTAAATAATAACTCCTTCCAAATTCTAGGCTAGGAATGAACAACGTCACATTAACCACAAGAGCTGTTTCTTTTACTGCTCTGCCAGCTATGATAAAACCAATTCAGATGCATATTCTCAGTACAGTAAGCACTTTCTCCCCTTTCATAGTCTAGCATTAACCCAAAGACTTCATCCTTCTGTGTAGAACTCCCACTGAAATCAGTGGGAATTTTGTATGTGGAAGGAATGCAAGGTTGAGAAGTTATATGTCCACATGTTGGCCAGCAAAGGCATTGTTCTTGCCACAAGGGGCTTTTTGGCAGGCAACAGAAAGTTTTGCATTTTTCATAAACAAGCAGAACTGAAGAAACATTTAAAGGCAGAAAAAAATAAAAAGAAAAAAAAAGATTTTACTTTTGCCTGGTTTTGATTCTACTTAATTCTAAAATGAGTCTGAAAATACTTCTTTTGATTTTAAGAGAAATTGAAGATTGGTGTTTTAAAAAACCTTTTTCAAAGTTTAAAACATATCTTCCTTTGTTTTATTGAAACTCTCAAAACTAATGTTTTTTCTGTTAGAAGGGATCTTTAACAAGATTTATTTTCCCCTTGATGTTTCTTAGACAGCAGAGTTAAAACGTGCTAAAACACCAAAACCCAGGACTTTTCTTTGAATAATTCAACAAAAAATATTTTATTAGTATCTAAATTTCTACTCTCTAGGTCTAATTTAAAAAAAGGTTTGGGAGTGTCTTGTTTTTGACTAAAGGCAACCCAGAATCTCCTATTTTTAGATATGGAGTGAAAACCAGGACTTCTTCTTGGCATGGAAATTTAAAAGCAAAGTCACTAAAAATCACTGTATTTTAGTAATTTCCCTTCTGTAATTTCATCCTTGGAGATCTACTTGATTTTGATTTATGGTTGCCCAGGAGCAAGTAAAAGCAGCCTTTCCAAAGCTTTAGTAAGAACAAAGGACGTGGTTGCCTAAGTGCCAGTGCAGGTGCATACATACGGAGCCTAGATCTCCAGTACCTACTCATTGCCCAACACTGTCAGGTGATCTCTGGCACTCATCAGGTCCAAGAACAGGTCCAAGTGGCCCTCCAGCATCCCTTGTGGGACATCACCTCACATGGGCCTAAAGACGGAGTGACACACAGCAGCCTCCCTAGTTAAGTAAGGACAAAGCTCTTGGCCCACCTTATCATAGAATCATAGAATAACCAGGTTGGAAGAGACACACTGGATCATCGAGTTCAACCATTCCTATCAAACACTAAACTATGTCCCTTAGCACCTTGTCCACCCTTAAACACCTCCAGGGAAGGTGAATCAACCACCTCCCTGGGCAGCCTGTTCCAGTGCCCAATGACCTTTTCTGTGAAAAATTATTTCCTAATATCCAGCCTAAACCTCTCCTGGTCCTTGTCCTGTCCCCTGTCACTTGGGAGAAAAGGCCATCTCCCTCCTCTCTACAACCTCCTTTCAGGTAGTTATAGAGAGCAATGAGGTCTCCCCTCAGCCTCCTCTTCTCCAGGTTAAACAACTCCAGCTCTCTCAGCCGCTCCTCATGAGGCCTGTTCTCCTTAAGGGCAATTGCTTCAGCTACTTGGCAGCTACCTAACATTGTTCTCAGCTCCATGTGCCCCTACCCATTTGCTTTGATTTCTTGTAGTCTTTGAAAGAACTTATAGGAAAAAATTTGTTGGAAAATTGTGTCTTCCCTTCATCCTGCTCCCTTATTTTCTACATCATGCTCTGCGTTTCCACAAGACAGCTTAAAACTGCTCAGAAAGTCAGGTTTTGCAGCTGATCTGTTTTCAGCCAGAAGTGTTTCACCACTCCAGAAAGACCTGAGTAGCCAAACTCTGGGTTTTGGTGTTCTTTCTCAGTCTGAAGCACCTAAAATGCAGGCATTACAGCACTTAGTTTGTAAATATCTAAGTCCTTTCATTAAATCTAGCTCTTAGCTTTGAGGCAATTTCAGAAGCACCAGCCTTAGAGGGAAAATATCCGCCCTACAACACCTAGGATGTTTATGTCAAAACCTGATGACACAAAGATGCTGATTATCAGCTTCTTCAACTCATCATTCCTCTTATTAATTAAATTAGGGTAATTTATATCAAAGATGCTAAGAGTAAATTGGAGACTCTTGGAAGAACTCCAGGCAATTAGAACGATAGCTAAAAATAAATTCATATCTAAACAAGAAAGAAACCTGAAAGACCACAGTAGGCCACAAAATGCTGTAAGAACTTGAAAATAAGCTGCGGGGAAAAAATCAATTGCATTGTGGCCAATATTAATCTCCCATCAATAAATACCATATCTTTCACTGCTTATGGTAATTGCCCCCGTGATTCCCCTTAAAGTGGTTCTAGAGTACTTAGAGGGCCCATTGATAGCATCTTATCAGGCCTCAAAGCAATGGTGTGAAAGCACAAATAGGAACTGTGGCCTAGTCTGAGAAAAAATGTGGTCTTTAGAATGTGCTGATTTGACAAAAGGTTGTTGTTTGTCACAGACATTAGTTTTTATCTGCTTAGGGGATAATTCTTCCAGAGAAGACTCTTCAGCATCTCTCTGACACTGCTACTCAGCTTGACATGAGGCAGATTTTCCACTAAAAGAAAATATTGAAGTCAAACGGGTACAAATTCCAACTGCTGCTTGAAACAGGCTTTTTTTGAATCACGGCCTCGATGCTTTAGGATGGTGTGTGACTTTGCATGGGTTCCTGCCCGAGGGCTGCTGCTTTCTTCAGCCTGAAAAATGACAGGAAGAAGTTCATGCTACTGTGAAAATGTTGTCATAAAAATACTTGTCACACTGAAGGGAAGTGGGCTTGGTGGTTTTTTCTCTTGGAAAGTGTTTTGAGTCAGAACTAACGTCCATGAAAGCTGATTGCTGACCTTAATTAGCTCTTGGGAAGTAGGCATGATGTCACATTTGTTGTGTGTAAAACGGCATTCACAATCCCAGTTTGTTTTCAGGCCCATCAACTCTCCTGTATGGATTTGAGGTATTATCTAGTTGAATCTCTCCTTATGCTCTTTTTGCAGCTAGGAACTATGTATTTCACTAACTATACAGGCCAGATCCCACAGAAAATGCATGACTGGCCATCAGTGTATGGTGAGCTGTTTGGGTCTAGAAATTTTGCATGCCTTTCACAGCTGAGTAATCATTTCTTGTGCACATTTTACCAGTTGCTGGATGACCCTATGTATTTTCTCACCCTACAGCTCAAAAGATCTTTAAACTACGTATAAGGTATGTGGCAGGAGATAATGTCCAAATACAAAATAGATTTCCGGGAGTCTATTCAAATATTACCACAGAAAGTCAGGCAGCAGGAAAGACACATGCAGTGATTTTCAGACCATATCCTTCAACTGCATACATTGAACATAATCCTATGACTATTACTCATATGTATATGTGCTACTCTTCTTCAAAACCACACACAGAGATAGATGTCCTTGTGTTCACTCACTAGTGAGTGTTATATTTTGGTTATTATTTAGATTTCCTTAGGCTTAAGCAGCATTTTCTAGATTTTACAGAAATGTTCCAGAATTTATCCCTTCTAAGGTGGCATGTGCTACTTGAAATTAAACTAAGAGACATCTCTTTGATGTTACTTTTCGTTCTAAACTTAGCCATCACATGCCAAAGCCCCAGTTTTGATTGAACATAGCTTTCTTCATTTTTGCCAGTTTTTTTTAAGTAAAGATCTTATTAAAAATTAAATTTTCATTGCCCTATAATGTATCAGCAAGATTACACAACTGTGATTTACTGTTAGGATCGGAAATTAACTTCAAAAGACAAGAAATGAAATGTGGTAGCTTATTCTCCCATGGCACATTACAGCAGTAAAACAGTGATATTTTGATATCAGAAAGGTATTTTCCCCTCAAATGAAGAAAACTATACAAATTCACTTCTCACCTACTTATTTGCTTGCATTTCAGGACAATTTTCTACCCTAAGTAAACATTTGGGACAAGTCACAAACTGTTATTGTTATTGTAAAAAACGCCAGCAGATGATAAGTTTCATTTTTCCGCTGCCTCTGATGCCAGCCATTTTACCCTATTATGTATTTTTAAGCTAAATTAGGCAAAGTTTTGAGTTTTCTGGCTTGCATCCAGCTGTGCATTTAAATCCACTCCTGACTACAAGCAGGAGTGGTCCCACTGAGCCTGGTTATATGGTTGGACTCGATGATCCGGTGAGTCTCTTCCAACCTGGCGATTCTATGATTCTACGATTCTATGCCATATAGGAAGCACATCTTGAATTGCCCAGCTGAGTCTGTGGCAGAGTGTAGAGCATTTTGAGGATCCAGGCCATCCCACAGTCATCTCTATGGTTTCTGAGTATCTGCCTTAAGTCATTAAATTTTTTGAAATGGCATCTCTGTTGTGGTATGTTATCCCTCCTTCCTCTATAAAAATCTTTATTGAAGTTTCAACTCTGTCCTTAAGGCCTGATCCAGACCAGGATAGGAGACATTACATTCACAGCAGTTGTTGGAGCTTGTTGAGGTCATACACATGGGCTGAGGCATTGTCTTGCTAGAAGCAGTCTTGCTTTTACTGTGGTTGGTTTTAGCCTTGTTGACTTTTTTGAATGGGTCACCTAGGGAAGAAAGTAGACAATCCTGGCTGATTCAGCAGCTGAGAAAGTTTTGTCACTTGAAGAAGGTCTTAACACAAGAGGTTAAACAGGGCATTTGATGTTTATTCCAAACGGGACAACTCACGCCTGGGCACACGTGCTCAGGGTGAACCCCATACTCGGCTGGGACCTCAGATTAATGTGTGAGGAGCATTTAATGCCTTAGAAAACTCACCCCAAGGCCCCCTGCAGCAGTAAGTGGTCAGGAAAGAAAACACAAAGTTGCAGTGTGTGAAGCAGTGTTTCGGGAAAGTATGGTTGGGACAAGTAAGCCCCAGGCTTCTCCTGAGCAGGTCTTCAAAGGACTAAGCAAAGCCAGCTTTGTTTTGTTCCCATGAAAAAATGCAGTCATCAAAGGAAAAGGAGGAGCCTCTCACCATTTCTGTTGTAGTCCAGTGATCAAAATCACTTGGCCAATAAAAGCAACGTGAGTTCTTGTTCTAGGAGGTTCCAACCTACATTTCCCAATTGCCATGGGAGGACATCAACCACAAGACTGCAGGTGACACTGGGTGGAGAAAGCATTTCTGCATTCCTTGGTCAACCTGTGGGACTGCACAGGAAAGACAAAGAGATTCCTATGACCCTTTGTGAGCAGAAAGGGGTGCTGCTGTTCAGGGGCATTTCCCTGTTTCTCTTCAATCTGATGTCTTTATATCTAGATGGAGTATGAGACTTATATTTGTGAAGGGGCAGTAACAATTTTGGGAGTAAGTCAGGCAGGCATTTAATGAGTAAAGATCTTCTGCACATTTATATCCTCTATATCCTTCAGATGTCAGTCTACAGTGCAAAATATCCATGCAGCAAAAAAGTGAAACCTGAAACTTAAGACAATCCTTTTTTTAATCCTTAGGGAATGGGCCTATGTTCTCCTTGCAAGTCACCTTGGGGTGCTATGGCTTTTTCATTTCTCTCTACTCATCAGCATAGCTGGAATGAGGAAATGAATGCTTTCTCCTCTCCTCCCCATGCCCTTCATCTCACCCTTACCTTGGGATTTAGGATGGTTTCATGGGAAATGATAACTCTGAACCCCTGGGGCTGAGGAGGGCCCAGAGCCCACTGTCCTGCTTCCTGGGTGATTGCTTTAATCCTGAGTTTATTACAGGAGTGGAGAGCACTGACACTGCTACCTCCTCCTCCACCAGCTGCATTTAAAAGAAGAAAGCAACTATGACTGCATTCTTGAAGGGTGTGATCCTGTGAGCAAGAGGTAGCTATGTTCCCAGCATACCTCCAGGATTGGGCCCCCCAGGGGACTCTGGTGCCACTCTGCCTTGCTGTACCAGATCACAGTGGGGCTGGCCAAGCCAAACTAGAAGGCACCTGACAAGCTGAGGCACCTCTAGGGTTAGATGGTGGAAGGAGGGGCTTGGGGACTGCGATTTTTATGGACACTGAAATTCTCCCAAGTCTTTTCTGTCAGGTTTTATTAGCAAGGCCCTTCAAGTAACTTCCATGAAGCCTCCTGATGAAGAGGCCAGCACTACCAGTGAGTTTCTAGTCTGATCTAATACCAGAATCCCCCTTCAGACATGCTTTTGTGTTCACAAACCATGGAGAAAGTCTACAGAGGTGCCTTAATGCAGGGTCCTGATCATGTGGAATGAATATTGACCTGAATGTATGCTTATTCACTTAAAATGACTTGTGGGCTTCAGTATATGCTTGGGCTTAAGCACTGGGCTTAAGTATTTGCTTAGGTGATTAGAGACCTTAGACAAGTCTTAGCTTTGAGACCAACTGCAAGCAGCTCAGCTCTCACTGCCAGCTCATTCCATTTGGTCTTTAATTGCTGAGAGAGATCCACCTAACGAAGGGAAGTAGCAGTGCATCAGGCGGGCTCAGCAGAGTTTATTGGGAATTACCTCTCGTGGGAGTGGCCATTGCTTTTCTTTCTTTCCCTCCGTTGCTCCCTAAGAAGCAAAAATAGTTTTGTAAAAATGGTTCCCTGCATGTGCTATGGGACATAAAGCTGGAAAACAGGATGATGTCTCTACTGAGATCATATGGGATCCTTTTTGTCTCACCTACCCTGATTTCCCAGTTTACATGATGGAAATAGCTTTCCCGTGACTGAAGGCGTCTTTCACATACTGTTTCTTTAAATTATCATTTGCAATCCCTCAAAGAGAAAGAGGCAAAGGAAACTGGGTGGGAATTAGCTACTCCTTCACGTACGTTGCACTAGTTACTGTGTGGGAGGATCATTATTTCTAATGATGATGGATGGTTCCTATATGAAAGGGTTTCTTGCCTCTGTTGTTCCCCAAGTTGGAGCCCGAAAGGGTTACTATTTTAATGAGAGAAGTTGAAATGCAATTTATTGAGAGGGATGAAAAAGAAGAACCATAAAAGCTGAATCAAAACAAATGGAATGCTTTACCTGATCACTTTTATGGCGTTGCTACTTTCATAATGTACACTCTCTCTCTCTGTGTCTCTCTCTCTATGCCACCGAGCTTTGACTTTAACTGTTTTGTGCAATCTCCTTTTCCCCCTTCATATCTTCAGAAAAGACAGTTTTCCTCAAATAAATATTGCCAATGCATCTTTTTGCTCCAAATAGAGAGTGGCTACAAAAGATTATGTGTTGACAATTTGTTCTTTTTTAATAGCCTGCTGATAGAGATGGTCTCTATTGCATAATGACAGAAACCTGAAACCTTATCGTACTTATATGCTACTATTATTCAGAGCACTGACAGTGCTATCCAAAACAATGGCAAAGAATGTGCTAAACAGAGACCCTCATATAAATACCAAACAGCAAGAATAAAAGCATTGGTTTATTCTAGTCCATATTCAGCTGATTAAACTGAGGAGTTGTCACGAAGATAAATAGATAAATAGATTGATCATATCATTTTTTTTAATAATTGTAGCCTTCAAACTTACCATATTTTGACAGAGGAGTATATTAAAAGACATTAAAACAGCTGTTTTGCTGTAGGGAATATTACTTGTGGCTTGAATGCAGAGATATGTGTAGGTATTTATTCAGTAATCAATCATAGAGAGAAAAGACCTCGAATTTCAGTTGGAAGTTTTTATTTTTATCCTTTTCCTTACTACTGGTCTTTAAACCTGCTCTGAGGAAAGCTATACATGCCCGGCTGGTGCTCATCAAAAGCAAGCAATCACAGCTAAATCAGCATGCAAAATGCCACTCAACCTTGGGCCTTTATTAAAATTTGCTGGGACTCAATTTGAGATAGCGATCGTTCTTATTAAAAAGCAAAATGTAAGATAGTTTTTTTATATAAATCTCTGGATGGAATGGAATTGTTAATCAGCATAGGCTGATGTGATTTCTCTGTTGCAAATCCTGCCGAGGGCTCAGAAGTGGCACATTACCATAATTCCTAGGCTAGAGCTGGCAGCTTGAAAAAGACCTGCAAGAATCTTTAAAATGCTTAAGCAAAGCTGTAAGTCACAGCAAACAACACACACTGGGGATGGTTACTACAGGTTCTTCGTGTTATATAACAAAGTTTCTTCCTTCGGTCTATTTGCTCTTACCACAATTTGCTTTTTTTGTTGGGTAATTG
This sequence comes from Clamator glandarius, assembly GCA_033459285.1. Taxonomy (NCBI): domain Eukaryota; kingdom Metazoa; phylum Chordata; class Aves; order Cuculiformes; family Cuculidae; genus Clamator; species Clamator glandarius. The sequence goes on from JAUNZM010000026.1 coordinate 219,200, forward strand.
TTTATATTTTTTTCACGAATAAGGGCAACAAGAACAAAATCCCAAATCTATAGAAAGCTCTGTAATTTCCCCTAAAACCCCAACCTGTTTTAACACAAACCCTTCTGATGTATTGTGAATTCAGTGTTTGTAATGGACTGTATACATATATGTACACACAAACATTTTTTTTACTTAAAACTAGCATCAGTTATTCCAGGATCAGTCTAGAACATTTCCTTTTGCCTCCCATCCTGGATTACTGTTACACTGGTGCATTTCAGCCCAGAAGTGACCATGGTTCAGGGTTAAACAGATCCTCATGAATATTTTGTATATTAATTTTAAAAGATCGTTAACCTATTTGTTATACAAGGTGTTAATAAAATTAAGCTATTATTATTGCTGATAATGAACACTAAGTAATGTAAGTTGCAATTATTTTGTACAATGGAAGACAATGCTGATGACTGCAGATAGAAACTCCTCATCTGATCTATGCATTACAAGTACAAATACAATTTATCTTCAGTATTACTATAACATTTAAAGTCCACAGTTGTGATTATGGTAGACACTGCACAGATGTACAGCAAAGAAGAAATATTTTTCTATATATGTTTTATTTTGCCTGTAAATACACACAATTAGGGTTAATAACGACTAGAGCACAGTCCATGCAAATGTCATACTACCTCTCTGGCAATACATTTTGGAGGCTATGGCATCAATAGGAACTGTTTTCATTGACTTGGATACTTTTGGCTCAGGATCCAAGTCAGACCGTTGGCACTTTTTCCTGTCTTTAATCACAAATGCACAAGAGGCAAAGGAAACAAAGAACCTTTTAATGAGGTACTTCAACCTTGATATCGCTGGTCCAAATTTGGCCTAGGCAAGTGACAGACAAAAGTAATTTTTCTTCTGACTTTTTTTGGATAGGAATCTGGGGGAAAAAAGATGTTACTCACGGTCCAGTTCTCATGGGAGATATGTCCACCTAAGAAATGTACCTTCTCCCAGGAGTTTGTTGAGACGTTCTGCATTAAGATGCCAAAATCGCATTTCGCAAAGAATGAGCTACCTGTTGACCTACAGAACACCCTTTGCAAACTGATGTATATGGAAAGAGAAACTTGTTCTGATGTTGATTCTTCTGTACCTGCCTTGAAGATTGTGAGAACAAATCGGTCATAGATTGCTGCCTGATAGTCATGAGCAAATTTTAATTCCAGCATGCAGGCACTCCCTTTGGAAGGGAAAGACAAGCTCAGTTACACATGGAGGCACAGAATTGCAACCTTGCAAAAATCAAAGACTTTGTTTCGAGAGCCAAACAAAATTGAATGTGTTCCCCCCACACACATACATACACTATCATCAAATATTATCAATTTAATTGCTCAGCTCTTGCAGCTGTGAGCACAATATATCAGCTTGGCTGGAATGGAATTCATAATTCTGTAACACACGTTCAAAAATACAATACTGAGCTAAATTCTCTGCTAATGAGAATCAGCGTAGTTCCACTAACCTCAGATAAGCTACTAAGCAAGTAGGAATTTTTCGAGTTCCTCTCACTTAGTTGGAATGCCTTCATACGATTCGGCAGAGGAATATAAATTTACTCCAAGGATTCGTGTTTCTGTGCCTTTTTTGAATCTGATATATAACCGGTGCTTGGAACACACCAACACGATGTGATATCACCAGGAGGTGTTTAAGGCCAGGTTGGATGGGGTCTTGGGTAGACTGATCTATTGGGATGCCCTTGCGCATGGCAGGGGCGTTGGAACTAGATGATCTTTAAGGTTCCTTCTAACCCAAACTATTCTATGATTCTATGATTCTATATACCATAGCAGATCTCTAAACATCGGTGTCTCTGTTGTGTACCTGTATCGGCAAACTTACTGTGGTAGAATGTTGTGAATGCTTAAAATCGACATGGTTTAGGGGGGGCAGTGGAGAAGTTAATGGAAGAGAAAGCTGTTTGAAGTTGTTTAATACAAGGACGTGATGTCTGGTTCAGAAATTCTCAATCTGCAAATTGCTGGCATATTTGAGAAGTACTATCATATACCTGCACTTATAGTCTTTACCATACATTTGCTTTCAGCAAACATCCTAAGCTGGGAGGATCTCTGCTCTGGCCCAGTATTGGTAGTTTTATATTCCCCAAAATATCAGTTATGAACCAGAAATTTGTTCTTCCTCATCAAGGCTTTCGTCTCCTCTTCCTCCAATTGAATACAGGCTTTTGTCTTTATTTTGAGCATATAAATGGAAAAAGGCAGTTAAGACAATACTTAGAAAGATCATAAATGCCACATACCCATTTTCAGCTATTCTAGGGATGAGATGAGAATAGGAGTTTTCACTCCGGGTCAATATCCCACTCCATACAATACATACAGCTCACAGAGATGCAGTAATGGTAATTTTATGAATCAAACAGACTATTATTGTATTCTATGTTTCAGTCCTAGTATTATCATTAAAGATGAAGTCTAAATTGTCTATACCTATGATATAGATATACACACACATATATGTATACATTCATACTTATTTTGTGCATAAATAATTTGCGGGAAAAATAGTGGTTTTTTTTTAATTTTCAGTTTGCATCTGCACAAAGGAGATGAAAATAACACCTTTTATTCATTTTGTAGTGTTATTATTAATTTCCTTAGGTGCAAAGCCACAAAGAAATGGGTCCTTTGCATTTAATGCTATGTTTTGCAGATATTGCATGTGGCCTATTCAAGTGAAAGCTTAACATTCTTGAAGGGTTATGTAAATGTATACGTTAGTGAATAAACAGATGGTTTCTAATAAAAAACATCTTCTTTTCATGAGCTGTGTCACACTGATTTGACTCTTTATTTATGATATCAGATCTTTGATGTAATGGAGAAATGCATAGAGCTGAATTTACACCATCCAAATTTGAGTGGACATCCCTTAGAAAGGTAGGAAAATTTGCACTGCATCAACTAGTGGTAGGTGAACTAGTGCAGCTGGTTCTTTATTGTTAGTGCATTAAAACAAAAAGACGTGGATTCCGATCCAAGGATCTTGTGCTGCCCAGCAGATCTGTTTTCTGGGCATCAGAAGTGCCCAGACAGATCTAGGAAACAGGCTTCACTTTTCAGTTTGAAACAGCAATCACATTGGAAGAGAGAGAAATTATCTCTCAGGAAAATATGAAAAAGGAAAAAAAGAACAAAACAACAAAGCCAAAGGAAAAACCTGAAAACCTAAAACCTTAAACAGATGCTTTGTTTATTTCCATTTATGTAAAGCCAAAATGGAATAGGAGTTTAGATGCCTGTTCTGCATTTACTTATTTTTTTGAATGACTAGATTTTTTAGAATCAGGTTACGCAGCTGGACTTCACATTGCATTTGCTGCGGCTGCTTCATCAGAAATGCTGGTAGTATTTGTCAGCCTGGAAGTGTCTTGAGGCTGCTTCTGAGAGATACAAGGAGGCAACTGATAAGGAGAGCATCAGAAGGGCAGTTAATTGCCTCCAGTCTCTCGGTGCCGGGGAATATTTAAAATCTATGGGATTAAAGGCAGATTAAAAACTGTGGAAGCAGGAGCCCAATAGCGCTGAAAGATCATAATCAGCAAGGGTAATGGCAGAGCAAAAATGAATGTGGCAAATAAAATGACAGATAGGAAATTCAGATCCGCTTCTAATGCTCGAAGTTCCATCTTGTAAGCACAATTCATCTACGTGTAAATCATTTTTTGGCTTCAAGCTTATCAGCCAATCGGTGAATTAAAAATGCTCTTTCCTTGGAGGATTAAAGAGGTTGATTGAAGTCAGTGTGAAAACTGGCTAATAAGTCTGGAAATGTCAGGAGGGTGCTTCATAGGAACTCAGTGTACTTTTTCTATCAGTGCTATGAAACAGGAAGTTTGAAAAGCTCTGTAGTTCTGTTACTTTGAGAAATGCTTTTGTGTTGGGCGTTTTTTTCTTTTTTTTCTTCTCCTGTGTGTCAGAGTGTCATGCAGAAATATTTTAATTTGCAAGATGAATGGTGATAGATGCAAATGCTGAAAAATGAGATTGGAAGAATGTGCTAAAATATGCAGAAAAGCAAAAGAAATTTCACTTCAGAAAGCACAGTGAATGCATATCACGGCCATGGGAAGTTCTGGGTTCCAGGCCATGAACTGCTTAGACATGTTCCACCTTGGAGGAGATGTTTAAACTTTGCTCCTTTTCCGTGACTAAAGATGTAGTGTAGGCGGTAAGGCCAGAGATTCTGTTAAGGCAGTTCCTTTTCTAAATATGAGAGCTATCAGGGCACCTCCAGACATGGTGCATATATAAAAACATGTACTCCTATATGACATGAGGGCTTTCCATCAGTGCTATTAAAAACTGAACTAGCTTCACATGCAAAAGCTGTGTTGTTAATGTTTCCATAGCTGATATTTCCATCCGCAGTGCCAACACTGGTAAGTGCAAATATACTTATATGGATGTATTTAGAGAATTTGACCACAGCTGTCAGTTCTTAATATTGGCTGAATTGTGGATGAAAAATGACTCTTTGTTTCAGACTCAAATTGCAAATAAGGCCAAAAAAATGTCCACAAATAAGTAAAACAGTTTTCTGCAGTTAAAGCTGCTACCTGCAGCTGCATGATTTCTGGTGCTGGGAATATGAGTGTCTCTCCTTCTGGGCTCAAGGGAGGAAGAAATTGAGGGATGCATTCATGGGTATTAATCTTATATTTCATTAGTATAGGGAGTATTAGCCCTTCGGGTTATTAGAGCCATGAAAAACAGTGAATGAATGAGAATGCTGACATGGTAAGAAAGGAATTGATCATTCAGATCTCAAGAACTGAGCCTAAGACTAGGCCAGCTCACTGTCACCACTTTGTCCTGCACAGACAGGTGTTGTCCTGCATGTTGGCATTGCAGCTCTGTCCTTTCTGACCTTCCCCATGAGTCAGATATAGCTGGTTGGCCCAGTCTGTCAGTGGAGGCTTACTGGGAGCCCCACGCTTTGGCAGCAAATATAGGCAGGGGTCTAACCTTTACTCCCAGGTATATGACCCACCGAGGGGTCTCAGCATGACCAGATGCTCCCACACTTCCTCTGTATCATGTGATTCTGGGGAATATTGTCTCACCCAGCAAAAAAAGAAAAAAAAAGTTGCTGGAAGTAACTTAAGGTTGCATTGCAGGGCCCAGAAAATGTCAAAATTTATGTAAATGGCAGTTTACCTGCTTCTAGTCTGTAATGTTATTTACTATGTCGCATTTTGGGGCTTGAAACACCCAGTTGGTGAGCTGGTCCGTGCTTTACTTCACTGGTTTGTTTATATCCACAACCAAATAAAAGACAAGTATACCTACAAATTCATATAACCACTTTTCAAAAGTGATATGCCAAATCTCTCTGCAGCTCCCTGATTCCCAAGTCTTTGATACAGGCACCTCCGGGAATGAGAGGCAACGAGAGATAGTGGATTCCTTTCCCTTCCTCGCGATGTGTTTCTCTTCTTTTTGCCCTATGACTGCTTTTTACATGAAAGACATTAACTAGTGCAACTCTAACCCAGAGCTCATATTGGCCAGCTGAGAGCCTACCTGCGAGACTGATGAGTGGTAGTCTATGTGTGTTTGGGTTACAGGAGGTTTCTTTGATCTCCTTATGCCCCCCGGAATACATTTCTGCGCAGCTTCAAGAAGAGGCGGCTGCACATCCTATCTCCCCAATCTCAACCTCGTTTTACCCCTGATGGTTTGGGCCCTCTCTTGGGAGGTGGGAAATGTGGCTTGGATCCCTCCAGGCTGATGAAAGCACCAAAGCCAGGTCTCTCACTTCATGGGCCAGCGTTTTTGCTAGTTCATCTCCTGTTAAAAAAAAAAAAAAGGGGTGTGCACTCCTGTCTCGGTCTGTGTTTCAAAAAAAAAAAAAAAAAAAAAAAAAAAAGACCAAAATTCAGTTCTGCGTGCTTCCAGATGTCTCCCCTCAGGAGTGGGCTCGGCCCTCTGGAACCGAAGTGGAGGGAGATGTTTCGCTTTGCAGACCTGATTCATATACCTGAGGATGGGTTGGAGCTTGGGCACACCCTGTGTGCTCAGCATTTCCAAATTGGCTTGATTTCAGTGGCTTCCGATTCACCACATGGAGTCTCGCCCCAGGGCTGCTCCCTGCTCCTGCAGACTTCCTGGTTTTAAGCCTCCAGGCTTGAGGCTGTAGCAGGACCAGAGAGGCCGCGTGTAGAAGTGCTCCACTCTCCCAGATAACTAATGCTCTCTATGCATTGGATAGGGGTGCCCAGAGGCCTGATGCTGCGCTTTGGGTTTCTGTTTTGGAGTCAGGCACCCAAAAAATTAGCACTTAAGTCCTTTTCTTGCATTTAGTGTTTAGTTTTTATTACAATTTGTAATAGTATTACAATTTGTTTAGTATTTATTGCAATAACTGTTCAGTACCTCCTTGTGTAGTAATGGTTTTAAACTAAAGGAGGGTAGATTTAGACTGGATATAAGGAATTTTTTTTTTGTTTTGCTTACAATAACTGGAACAAACACTGGAAAAGGCTGCCCAGAGAGGTAGAGGAGGCCCCATCCCTGGGAACATTCAAGGTCAGGTTGGATGGGATCTAAGCAACCTGATCTAGCTAAAGAAATTCCCTGCTCCTGCAGGGGGAATGGACTAGATGACCTGTAAATGTCCCTTCCAATGCAAAATGATCTGTGATTCTATGGTTCTATGTAATTTCTCTGACTACTAGGGTTAGATTACTGGAGATATTTATCTTAAAATGGTGAGAAGAGCCTGAAAAGCTTTCCAAAATTGCAGGAATGTAGGTATCTAATTATCTTTCTGCAGTCACTTTTGAAAACCCCACTGGGTGACTGTGTACAGCTAAAAATGGACAAGTTTCTTTATAAATATGGGCCTCAGTGTCCCTGGGGACATCTCTTTTGTGCGTTTTGTACAAAGCCTCAAGGTTACACATGCTTCAGGCAAACTGTGCTTTGTCTCCAGTCCTGTGTTAAATTTTGAGCTTGAAACCTATGATGCGTGACCTGTATGATGCCTGACATGAAGGTGTAGGCATGTCACATGGCCTTGTGGTGGCATCTGTCATCTTGGGCTTCTTCTCACGAACAGTTTTGTATCTGCCACCCACAAGGGCAGGTAGAGTTTGCTGATATGTCTGTCTTGACAGTGCCTGTGTAGTGTGGGTGTCCATAGCTAAACAATGAGTTTCTTATAAACAATAGACCCTTGAAGAGAGGTGTGACATCATTTCTTCAAATGCTGCAGCACTTACAGTTTGGAGTTAGCATGTCCACCGTACCTTGGCCAAATGACAGTTATGCCAATACTGACTTTTGGCTAGTGTAGGCCTATGTCTACATCTGCCAAAACAGAGATGTCCCCAAAAGCATCAAAGGTTTTCTTTCTTCTTAGCCCTGGTGTTGTATCATGTTACTGTTGCTCGTATTACTGTTGTTCAAGTGCCACATAGATGGCAGAGGAGGGATGCACAGAGAAGGGTGATGTGACCAAAACAATAAACAAAAGAAAGGGTCTTTGCAGCTGCATTCAGAGTTGAGAACTGGGGTGGAAGCGCATGGTTGGGACATAATTTTCCATTCTTTGTTTGCACAGTGGATTTCAGTTTATAAGAGCTATGATCAAGTGACTGAGGATTACTTCGCTATACAAAAAGTAGTCTATGAAATAAAGTTTCTTAGTCTTTAGACAAAGAGGGATTAATACTTCTTAGCTGTGGATGATTTTAGGGAAAATTACCACAACTCACCACTGCCTGTGAGTGCACACAAACATTTACCACAGCTCACCAAGTGTCTGTAGCTTAAGTCAGAATTGACTTGATTTCTACCATGAGAAGTAACTTAAGGTACCTCAGAGTTACCTCAGGTTAACTGGGACCTTAAAATAAGCTGAGCTCCAAAAGATATAAATAATAGTAATAACTAATAATTACAACTCCCTGAATTCAGCTGGACTTACGTGTCAAGAATCATCCTTAATAATGGTGTGCATTAATGAAATTACTATCTAATAACAGTGATTTTCCTTACCCCTATTAAACTAGCTAATCACAAAAAACCTCAGAAAGCTGAGGGTTTTAAGCCCACCTAGCAAACAGGAACACCTCAGTGTTTATCTTTGTGATCACTGCTCTCTGGGGCTGGCTTTTCATAGAAGATTAATGATCTATAGAAAAGTAGAAGGATTTCCATCAGATTGATATTTAGGCTGATTTCATCTCAATGAAGGTATGCTCACAGGGCTGAAATCTACCCACAGATGCTGTGGCGGTATATTGAGGGCAGAATTTGGACTATAACTAAGAGTTTCTGTCCTCCTGTCTGAGTAGTAGATGAACTAATGTAGTTTTCAAAGACTTCTATGTGCCTCTAAGCTTCCTGGGTTTTAGCAACCAGGTTAGCTAAGTGTTTCACAGGTTGCTTAGTAAACATGTTTGATAAGCTTTTCTGTAGCAAATGCCCAGTGTTACAGTCCTCAGATTCATTTGTTTAATTATTGCTGGCTTTTCTGTAAACACAGGGCTCCTACTACATTTATATTTTCTATCTTTCCTACCATAGCTTATGCAATGTGTCATGAATGTGGTACTGTCACAAAGACAGGAATGAACTACTGAGGAGCGTGGTGTGGCAGGTGAATCCTGCACAGCTGCTTTGTCATTTAGCTTTGCACCCCTTTCCTTCCCCCCTTCCTCTGCTTTCATGCTTTCCTCTTCACTGCAGAAATGTTCTTCTTAGCTCTGGGTCCATGTCTCAGCCTTCAGTCGTCTCCCTGAAGAGAATGAACTGATTCCAAACTGCAGTGGGACTGACTGCAACAGCAAAACCCATAAAGAGATTTCCCTTCTCCTCCTCTTGTGAGGGCTTTCCTCACTCAATCTGTCCCAGGGGGGTTGAACGCCTTCTGCCACCTCACTCTTGAGACATTAAGACCTTGAAATTTGAAAGAGGAGTGGCATAGTCTGGAGAAAAATGGACCTGTGTTCTAACCCATGCAGCTTGTGATACGCACATTGTCGGGTGATAACAAAGGATTTACATAGGATTTACATTTTTCTTAGGGGACATTTAGTGGAAAGGGAGCAATCAGTAGCAATGACAGATGAATCCGTTTGGCGGCAAAGGCTGCCTCTTTCACACAAATAACAGGCTTTTTCTTAATCTACAATTTGTCACTGTTTATTCGGCTGTGCAAGCTTTTTAATTGCCCTCCAGCATACTGGGTTTGTGCTCCCTGGGAAGCAAGAGAGTAGTCTGGGGGAGTTAGAGGGCATTTCCGTCTCTCGCATAAACCTAGAAACTTGAATAAGGCTTTCCAGAGTTCAGTCAGGTTTTCTAGTTAAGAATTTGAGTGAAACATTACTTGATCTGTTGTGACTCTTTCATTGGCATGTGTGGAGGAAACAGTTTAGCTCCCATCAGCAACCAGCAGGTTGGCAGCAGTGCCCTCACTGCTCAGTACTTGCTTTGCTGAGACTTATGCTGTCTCAGATTCTATTTAGCTCCCTCCATGAGAATTGTGAAAATCTGGTTAGTTACCTCTGCTGCTCCAGGAAGGCAGGCAGGACATGAGAGGATCTTCGAGCAGACAGATCCCCATCAACTTTTTTTACAGTTCTGCTTGACCTAACACCATGTTTGCTCCTAGTTTGTTCTTTTGTGATTGGACTGCTGTAGTGCTGGCTTCTACTCCCTGCTCCAAATATTATTTCTGCTCTAGCCATGTGTAGTCTCTACCATTACAGAGTAAATATTTAACTTGTATCTGTAGGGAATGTTTGGGAATAGTGGTTCATGCCTTGGAGTTGTCAATAAACTATGTGAAATCTCCAAGATCTTTCCTGAGGAGTGTGTTCCTGCTGGATAGAGCCAGTGGATCTAATGCTGTGTAGCTCTGGATTATGCCATTTGCCTCAGAAACAATTCAACTTAAAACATTCCTCTTCCAGAAAATTCTCCACTCAATTAATGAAATTATTATTAGAAATATGTTATTTTTTATGTTTTAATGACTGCTGTTTGGTTTAGGCCATTTCCTCCACCCCTGTAATTTGGTTTTATAATTGTATTTTAGGGTGCCTCTAGAAGGTGACAAATACTATTCAAGATTATTCAAGTGCCTAGTAAATAAACTCAGTTGTTTCTCCACATGGAGGCTGATATTTACTCTAAGCAAGTGACCAGCCCCTATTGGTGTTGTTAAAGTCCTTGGAGAGATGAATGAATTCCCAGAGTCCCCTTTTTTTATCCCCAATAAGCCCCATTGAGGCCTCTATAATTTTCTTTGCAAATTTGATGAGCCATTATGGTGACAAATAAAGTTGATGTGTTTTGTGCCTGAAACACAGATAACTTTCTATAATGCTAAGATCTTATAAAAGAGCACAAGAAGACATGGATCTGTTGGAGCGGGTCTAGAGGAAGGTCACAAAAAATGATCAGAGGGATGGAACATCTCTCCTATGAGGACAGGCTAAGAGAGTTGATCTTGTTCAGTCTGGAGGATAGAAGGCTCTGGGAAGACCTTATTGAGGTCTTTCAGCGCTTAGAGGAAGCCTGCAAGAATGATGGGGACAAACATTCCAGGAAGGCTTGTTGTGACAGGACAAGGGTGTTTAGCTGGGGTTGTTTAGTCTGGAGAAGAGGAGGCTGAGAGGAGACCTCGTTGTTCTCTATAACTACCTGAAAGGAGATTGTAGAGAGGAGGGTAATGGCCTTTTGCCCCAAGACAGGGAACAGGATGAGAGGGAATGGCCACAAGCTCTGCCAGGGGAGATTTAGGCTGGACATTAGGAAAAAAATTTTCACAGAAAGGGTCATTGGGCACTGGAACAGGCTATCCAGGGAGGTGGTTGATTCACCTTCCCCGGAGGTGTTTAAGGGACAGGTGGACGAGGTGCTGAGGGAAAATGGTTTAGTGTTTGATAAGAATGGTTGGACTTGATGATCTGATGGGTCTCTTCCAACCTGGTTATTCTATGATTCTATGATTCTATGATTCTAAGGGATAATGGTTTTAAACTAGAAGAGGGCAGGTTTAGAGTAAATATAAGGTAGATTTTTTTTACAGTTTTCTACAATGGAAGTGGTGAAACACTGGCACAGGTTATCCAGAAATGTAGTAAACACCCCATCCCTAGAAACATTCAAGGCCAAGTTGGATGGGGGGCTCTAAGCCTGTTCACTGCATAGAGGTTGGACTACATGACCTTAAATGTCCTTTGCTTTTAAAAGGCGGGTAGATGAAGTGCTTAGTGATATGATTTAGTAGTGGACAGGTATGGTTAGAGTTGACAGTCTCAAGGGTCTTTTCCAGCTTAATGATTCTATGATTCCATGATTCCAACCCAAACCATTCTGTGAGTCTGTGATTCTATGAAAAGTCATGCCCTAGAGGTCTCAAATCATAGAATCATATCATAGAATCATAGAATAACCAGGTTGGAAGAGACCTAAAATCAGTAGGCACCCTTGACAATCTGTTTCAACCTCATCCTGTTATTCTGAGGTACAGAGAGAGAATAGTAATAGTCTTGTTTTCGACCCAGTCAGTTAAAATGGAAAGTATTTCAAGTTTTCTTGCCTGAGCATATAACGTCTACCACAATTTGACTATAAACTTTTTTACTACCTCTTGATGATAGTGAATTATTGCTATTATTTCTGCTGTTATTACTACCTCTGCTTTTATTCAATATATGATAATTACTGTTGTAATATGATCCTTATTGATTAATAACAATATAAATATCAGTGGCTGTGGGTTTTCTGGATAGCTTGGATAGATTATTCTATGCACAATTATTGCTGATGATCTCAGCTGAGAAGTAAGGGAGAGAGTTAAATGATCTTTCCTTGAAGATGGAGTGAATTATCTTTTGGTCACAATCACATCCAACAGGTAAAGCAATGTTTATTTGTTTCCTTCATTATTCTTGCTTTTCCTCTCCCCTATTTCTGCTATACTTAAAAAAAGAAAATAAAAAGAACCTCTAGAGGTGGATGAAGACTAGATCATGAGCCAGCAATGTGTCCTTGCCACAAAGATGGCAAGTGGTGTCCTGGGCTGCAGTAGATAAAACAATGTAAGTGTGTTGAGGTAGATGGTCCCTTGCCTCTACTCAGCACTGCAAAGGCCATGCCTGAAGTGCTGTGTCAAGTTCTGGGCTTCCCAGTACCAGAGAGTCATTGACATACTGGAAAGAGTCCAATGAAGGGCCACAAAGATAATGAAGTGACTAGAACATCTCATGTATGAGGAAAATCTGAGAGAGCTGGGTCTGTTGAACCTGAAGAAGAGTGGGCTCAGGGGAATCTCACCAGTGCATAAGTATACCTGAAAGGAGAATGCAAAGAGGATAGAGCTAGGCTCTTTTCAGTGGTGTACCATGCCAGGATCAGTTGCAATAGGCTCAAACTGAAACACAGGAGGTTCCCTCTGAGCATCAGGAAACGCTTACTATGAGAGTGACTATGCACTGGCATAGGTTGCCCAGAGATGTTGTGGAGTCACCATTTTTGGAGGTGTCCAGAAGCCATCTGGACATGGTCCTAGGCAAACAGCTCTAGGTGGTCCTGCTTAAGCAGGAGAGTTGGACCAGGTGATGTTGAGGATTCACTTCCAGACTCAATCATTCTGTGATTATTTGATTCTGGATTCAGTGTTCACAGAGGGGCTTAAAGCCCTGCTCCCTCTCCCTGGTTCCCATACTGAGAACTTCTGTCCCTTTTCATTAAGGCCCCAAAGGGAATTGAGGTGCAGCTAGGACACCTCATGTGTACATGTGGAGAACAGCTTCTCAGCTTTCCTTTCTATGGCTTTGGGAATCTAACGAGAAGCTGTGACACTGGATAGGGCCATTGCTGTGCCACTGTGAATCACTGAGTGCCTAGGGGCAGAGAAGAGACCTAACGGTGGCATCTGAAGCTTCCTCAGGTGGCTGCTTAAAGTGGTATCTGCATAAGATAGACCTGAAAATGATGAACCATTTTTTTTTTCACTTTTTTTGTCATAGACTAGACTGGCTGTAAAATGCAGTTTCAACTGTCATGAAATTACTTGCACACTTCAGGTCAAATCTACTGGTGACTTCATCTGGGAGACTCATTTGTAGAGCAACTTCACCAAAACCTGAAGATGCAAGAAGACTAGGACACATCTGTTTCATCAGGGATTGCTCAGCTTTTGGAATTTTTGTGTCAGAAGTGATAAACTCAGTTTTTCTTCATTCTTGGAGAGTGCCCATACTGCACAGGTATGAAGAACAGTGAGTTTTCTCAGCCCTTTCTCTGTGAAATGTCTTATTTCATGTGAATATGCAGTAACTAAGAAGACACATACAATATGCTAACCATCAGTCTCAAGACTCAGTACTTTTACTTTCTGCATTGACTAGTATTTAAATATTTTTTTTGAGATTGGAGCAGATCCAAGGGGAGGAATTAAGAGCAACGTGCTTCTGTAGCACTCCCCAGGGAGGTAAGGAAGTTAGCTGAATCAGGAAGAAAGCTGGATTTGAGCAGATGTTTCCCCACCAGCTGCTGAGTGGCCTAGCCTCTGGAATGGAGGGTATCTGAGGGCAGCGTAATCCGTATGGCTCTGGAGCCATTCCACTTGGCAGGCAATAACTTGGAGCTCACACAGACAAAGAGTCAGGGTGAGTCACCAGTCTGCTGATTAGGCTGCTCTGCTGGGAGAGAGGCACCTGGATCCCAGATCCAGTTTAAGGCTACAAAGTGGAATAGCACAAATGGGAGGGATTGGAAATGCTTCATGTTGCCTCATTAGGAGGCTTTTCTTGTGTAGGAGGCATGAGTTGGAATCCACTTGGATGGGGGAGAGAGTTTAGCTCTTATCACTACCTTATAATTATGCGGATGGGATGATGCTCCTTCAGCTATTGGATACTGAGGTGGACATTTGGCTTTGTTTTCTTAAAAGCAATGTTTTTTTTTATCCACTGGGATATTAGAAAACAGAACAAACCAGTGAATTCTAGTCATCCTTTTTGTGAGGGGAAAAAAGCCCAACCCCTTCACTAGGGCTTTTTATGTGAAGAACAATTATTCACACTGCCCTGACTATCAGTGCCACCCCATGCCCTGAAAACTGCTGAGAACATGCTTGTGCAGCCAAGGATGACCACAGAAAAGTGTGATGATCCTGGAAGAACCTGTAACTATGAAAAGAGAACAGGAAACTGTATTGTCTTGGGACAAGTCTCCCTAATTTTCTCTTAAACAGATACGCTAATTATAAGTAGTAGAAATGTAGTCTTAGGAATGGATTCTTCTTCATTTGCACCAGCTTAAAGCTGAGGATGATTAGAATAACACAGAGTGTTCTTCTGAATTGACTCTTCCATAAAAGAGACAAGAAAAATGCCAAACTTATTTATTTGTGTCAATCCTATGAAATGTGTAAAGGGAGTGTCCCTGCTTTTAACAGAAGTGATCTGAAACATCCTATCTGGTCTGCCTCTGTCAGCTTGGCATCCTTAAGGTTTGCTGGAACAGAAATTGACTAAACCAGGTAGAGGAATTTGAGAGAGCTAATTCATATTCTGTTCTCATTCAGAAAAGGAAAAGGAAAACCACCTGGCTCCATGATTTAATTAAGCCAAGAGTTGATAGCAAGTTTCCAAAACACCTGGTTTCTGTCATGAGGAAATCATATTCTTTAAAAAGAGAAATAGCTAGCAATGAACAAAAGTATCAAAAGTAGGGAAAAGATATCTGGTCAGGGATTGGTGACGATGATCATACTTGAGGCTTTGAGCAACCTGATTTAGTGGAAGGTGTTCCTGCTCATGTCAGGAGAGTTGGAACTGGATGATCAGTAAAGTCCCCTCCAACTCAAACCATTCCATGATTCTATGATTCTAAGTGCACACTAGGGAGCTACCTCTGCAGAGTCTTCTTGGACTGTAGAACTGGACAACCAGTGTGAACCACAGGGCTATGTACATGATTACCAACGTGTAAGGATGGGCTCCATACTGAAATGGTACATAGCAAGCACAGGACAAAAAGGTGACTCTTTCCAGTGAAGAATATCTGTTCTAATCCTACCTGTGGATATCACTTAATGCAGAAGACTCTACTCAAAATGCTCATGGCTTGGACTAGATGACCTTTAAAGACTCTTTTGAACCCAAACCACTCTATGATACTATGGTTCCACCATCTTTGCAGTAATTGGTGGTTGCACAAAACTGGCCAATTTTTCCACATATAGCATTGCTAAATTACCCTTTCTAGTTTTGTTTTATTACCCCCTCAGAGCAATGATCTCACTGATCACTGTTGTGTTGCTCTTTGGGAGTGGCAGGGGTGGAGTGGGGTGGGACGAGCAAAGCCCTGAGATTTTTCCAGAGTTCCCTGCATATGCAGAACATTTCATTGTCTTCTCTAACACGCCCTCACCTTTCACACAGACTGGAATTTGACACACCACGTTAGAGAAAGAAAGTGAGGGGAGAAAAAAAAGAAAGCACAACACAAGAAAAAACCCAGCAAACAAGATCTTATCATGGAAAATATCCATCCACCCTCCTGATAATAAAAAGGCCTCAGGTTAGGAAAATAAAAAAATTACTCTAATGAACACTCAAAATTAACATGCAAATATGTCCATGGTTTCCTGGCAGAGATGGAAGGACTGAATATAGCCCTCTTCCAAAAGGACAGTTTTTACGTGTTTTGCAGTAGGGAAATTTTATCCCAATCATTGCAGCTTTTGTATTGTCTTGAGAAGGTTTTCTTCTCTGTTGAGGAAAGCTGTGGATACTCCTTCTCCTTCACCCCACCCCATACCCCAGATTCAATTCACCAGGTGGCATGACGAAACCTTCTAGATCAAGGCAGGTTTCATCAACAAGGCTTTGTGCCATGCCACCCATAACTCATCCCAGCCTGCTGTGGCTTTCTCCCAGCAAATAGCACCTCTTGCAAAACCAGCCCCTGTCTCACACTCCTTCCAAACTTGTGTTCCTGAGCACCAGCATCAGAAGAGCATGAATCACTGACAGAGCATACAGACCTTCGCTCCACTCTGGCCAGTTTGTGTCATTGCCTTAATGTTAATTACACACCATAATGTGTGCATTTAATTTCCGTGGTGTTTCAATTAAATTAATCAGGCAATTAAAATTAATTAAAGTTACAGAAATCACCTGCAGAAGTGCTTGAAACGTGGGGGAGGGGAAGGGAGGGGTTGGGAAGGAGCTGGGAACGTAGATGGCTGTGTTTTCACAGACCTTACTTCCCTTGATTAATTTTGGGGATAGACTCTTTCAGAACAGGCTATTTAAGGATTTGAAGACTATTCCAAAGCCCATTGAAACCAATGGAAATCTTTCTATTGGCACTAATAGGCCACTAGCCCTGAGTGTGTAGGATAGAGATTTAAGAGGAGGGTGATGAAAGACCTGATCTTGAACAGAAAGCTCTCAACACCTCTGAGAAACAAGGCCCAAGGACCTGATGTACCAAATCAGCGTCAGATTTTGAAAGGCCACCAGTTAAAGGTGAGGATGATGTCTGTGGGAGTTAGGTGCGTCAGGACTTCCAAGGATCAGGGCTGGAGAGGTATTCTAAGAAACCTAAGTATGTTTTAAGTATCAAATAACTTTTGAGACATGATCATGCAGCCAATGAGAGGGAGTCCTAATTTCACAGATGTGATTCATGCCTCCTGAAGTCTTGGGCAAGTTACTTAGTCTCTCTTTAGCATCTGCCTTCCATTAGGCAGAGATTAGTTCATTCAGTTGCTTCACAGGTTGTACCGTATGCTGTGGAAGACTTTGAAGGTATCACATCAATCTGGACAGCTCTTTTGCTGCTTATGCCCTTTTTACATGGCAAGCGCAGCCACATACTTGTCTTTTAACCAAACCAAACCGAGTTTTTCCACAGCATGGAAGGACTGGCAGTTTTAGCTTTTGAACAACTATTTCCCCCACTACATTCCACCAGCCAACCCCAGCCTAACGGCTTCCTGTGTCTGGGAGACAGGTTAGTTGTTACTTCCACACTTTCCTGGAAAGACTTTGATTGGCACAGTCCTGTCTGAGTTGGTGAGTCACCCATTCTTTGCTGCCATTCTTAGACCCACAGCTGGGGATGTTCATATCAGTGTCACTGAAGCTCGTGCAGATATCCCCAAGCTGCCTTTAAATTAATTTGCTGGAGTCCCTTTATTAGCTGTAGTTTCAGGGAACGCTGTGTGGGCCGAAAAAACAGGATATGAAGCAAAATAGATGATCATAATTAGGCTGAGCTGCTCTGTGCTGTGCTGGCTATTGGAACCTGAGCTCACTGTTTTAAAGACGTAACTGCTTGTTCGCACATTATAATTTCCCTCACACTGCCAGATAATCCCTCATAGTTCCATAGGCAATTACCCATGCTTCTTGGTGTCCAAGAGGGAGTAAAACCTTATCACCTCTGCCCCGATGGTGCCCGCTTCTGCTCTGCACTCGTGAGCCACCTTTTTCTCTCCAGTTGTTCAGATGATTAACATAATTAAGTTATGCACACAGCAAATGTTTAAGGCTTCTAGTTAGACTGAACTTTACTGCCAGCTTCAGATCTGAGATATTTAATTGTGCCAGAGCTTTTGTTATTTTTTTCCATCCATATCAGTTGATATTTTCAGATTCTGTTAACCTTGCGTCTTTTACACTCTCGGATAATCAGACCACAATATTCCCATTATTTTTAGCCACTCTAACATAGTTTCTTTCTACTTTTTCTCTCTCAATTTGCAGCAAAATGTCTGCTGATACAGAATATTTTCCTGTCTTTTCAGTTTTTAGATCTATATCTTTAATTTTTATCTCACATCTATCTTTCTCCACTATTTAAAAAGATAGAAAGTAAAAAGCAGCAGGAACAGGAAAGAGAAGACAGAAAGAGAGGGAAAAAAACCACCCAAGAAGAGAAAAACTTGATTTTCAAAATTAGAAGTTTTAGGAGGATGATTGTATTTTTCTTCTGAACAGCCCAGAGTTTTAATTACAAGTCTGATGAACACTCTTTATTCTCTCCAAAATTCTCTAAGTGATGAAAACACCCCTCTCCCACTTTCCTAATCCTCCTCCATCTGAACCTTTTGACACGACTTCTTGTGTGGCCTTTGGCACGTCACTTCACCTAAGTTTCCTCATCTATAAAATGGCTGTTAATCCCTATATAGTATCATCCACACAAATTGCCAAGGCTTATGCCTGAGCAGCACTTTGAAGATAAGTGAGTACAGTTTCAAAAGGACCTAAGAGATTTAGGAGTGAAAGTTTCATTAGCTTTCCATCAGATTTGTACTCTAATATCTCAGAGAGCCTTTTGAAAGTCTGCAGAATTGCAAGACTTCACTCATCGCAGTCACATTCCTTGTTCTCCTCAAGGAAATAGATTGCTCCAGGCTAGTTTTGGCAGAAGAGCTTGTTCCTCAAAAGAAACAAGGTGAGATTTGGGGCTCTCCAGTTTTTTCGCCCTTTCTCGTCACAAGATATGAAACCCTGAATACATGCTCCAACAGTTTCAGGCAAAGTAGTATCTCTCAGGCAGTTGGTATCTATATTGGTAGACCTACTTGGCTTATTTTGACTGGAAGAAGGGAGGCAAGGTGCATATCTTCAGCTCTGCAGCTAGACTTGAGATGGTAACATTATTAACATTCAGCTGGGAGGCAGTGATGAGCGTCTTTGGATAATGTGGAGGTAGCACCTCTTCAGTTAGCACAGCTGCTTCTTGAAGTGAGAATAATAGTCTCTCTTCTGTGAGTGTAACTTGATGGAGAGCACCTGCAAAGTCGCCCTATCAATCCTGAGGCATGCTGGTTGATTCAAAAAGAGTTACGAGTTTTCTCTAGCTGTAAGAAGATGACCTTACCGTTCTATTTGTTCAGAGAATGGAACTCCCAGGTTTTTCCTAAAAGAGCAACAGGATTAAAAAAAATTGTCAAAATTGCTATTGAAGGGTATTGAAAAAATTCCAGATATTGGGTATTTGTTTTTCCTTTTTTATTTTTGTGTCTGCCATCCTGGGTTCCATTTTCTAGCATTTTTCAAAAACTGGGAAAAGAGAAAAAAAAGAAATAGATTGAACAAAAAAAAGTTATATAGACAACAGTAGCTTGGTGGTTTTGGTTTGTTCAGCTCCAGTGGCTAAACTGCTATTCTGAAATCACCTGGGAATACTGCCTTTCTTTACCAAAATGATAATGAACTTCTGAAGAAAGAAACCTTTCTCTAGCCGTAAATTAAATATTTTATTTTGTTTTTTATTTTATTGACAAACTTAAGGCAACTACATTAGAAAATGAACCATGATTTGAAAACAGGAGTCTGGAAGTTATTGTTCCCAAGATTTTGAGACAACTTGACTTAAAAGGTTCTTTTCACCCAAACTATCTGTTTGGAATAAATTTGCTGATGATTTTGATAATCTATACACTACCTTTCACTTCCTTAAGAATAAACAGTAAATATTACTATAATATTAAGAAAAAAGCTAGTTTCAGGGAATGACAGCACAAGGCTCTGAATAGTCCAATGCAAATTCATAGCTAGTCATGTTTTTTGAGGGGGGATTGGGTTGGCCTGAAATAAGTCCTTCCATTCTGAATTGTTCTGTGATTATCAAAGTATCTCTCTTTAGTACCTTGTCTTTATTACCCCTCAAAATTAAATATCTTCAAGTTCAATACACTTAGCCTTTAACACTACGCTTTTCCCCTAATTTACAAGAGATGAAGCAAACACAGAAGCCGGTCATGGTGAAATTCTCTGGTTGAATAGGTGACTTGTTTCCCATATTCTCTTCAGTTGTACAAAATTTAATACATGTCAAAAGATCAAGAAACATCTCTAAAGTCCATTTTTTTAAAACACTGAATTAAAGAGGATCTTTTGAGAGATTTTTATTTCTAAACTTCTTCAACTACAATGAAGTACAATTGGCCTACAACTGGCTGAAAGGAGAGCTTATCACTGTCTACAACTCCCTTAAAGGTGGTTGCTGGCCTCTTTTCCCAGGTAACAAGTGATAGAATGAGAGAAAATGGACTCAGCTTGCACCAGGGGAGGTTCAGGTTAGATATCAGAAAAAATTTCTTCACTGAAGATGAGGTGTTTAAGGATATGGTTTAGTAGCGGACAGGTACAATTGGACTCAATAATCTGAAAGATCTTCTTCACCCAAATTATTCTATGATTCTGTGAAAAGTTATGTTTCTGTAAGGACATTGATAGTGTCCATGATTACTTCCAACCACAACGGAGAAAGACAGGGGACCCAAAAAACCCAGGAGGATCTGTCTTATGATGGAAGGTTCTTGGTATGCAGCAGTTTCTTTTCACCTCTGAAACTGCACACTACATTCTAATTACAGATGTCAATTAAACAAGTTGCATCAAAGCTGAAGAATTTTGTGAAGAAGTGTGTTTATTTTGTTGATGTTTTTCTTGGAGATATTTTTAAGATTCAGGGCTCTGCTCAGGGTGAGTATTCATGGAGAAGTAGAGTCCCAGGTTTCTGTTACATGGATTGTACAGAATAAAATTCTAGTGTCATTCAATCGGAAAAATATGTGAAAAGGGTTTTCTTCCCCCTCCTTTTCCTTCTCTCCACTGTGGAGCGAATACAAACTTCAAACATCAAAAACTGTGGTAAAATGGAGTTGTTGTGCTGTGGACGATTCCCATAATAAAGCCAACAAACTGTCATACTAGATCTCGTTTCTCCCTTTTGAAGCCCAGAAATTCATTTATGCAGCCTTACCAAGTGTCCAAAATGTTTCATGCATTGTTAATAATTATGGGCACATCTTGGTGATCATATTGAATTCAACGGCAATTTCCCCCCAGATTGTATCAGGAACAGAATTTATCCCTATATGCTTTAATTGTATAACTCAGTTTCTGTTATTGCTTAAGACTCCCCAGTCTGTGCCAGCATGTGAAATCTGATGAAGATTTATGTTAGCGGCTGCTGCTAACTGTTCTTAATTATTTGATAGTCATCTGAATTTCATAGATATGCAGCTCCTCTTATTCGAATTCTAATCAGTAGTAATTTGGATACTTTCTCCATCTGTAAATCAGACCTTTAAAGGGCATTCCCGATCCCATTGTCTCTAATAGATACAGGTCCACACTTTTAAGGCTAACCCTTTTCTTCAATTTACAGTTGAGGTGCAACTGTTTAAAAGCATCCAAATTGTCCTTTTGGGAAAATGACAAATCATGAAGCTAAATATTACAATACAGCAGCATTGGTCATAGCTTTGATGCCAGTGTATGATGGGAAACAGGGTGGGAAGCAGAAGTCCTTGGTGTTCCCCACTGCCAGGACACAAACACCTGGGATATCTACCCTTGAAATCTTCACAGATGCTCAGCACTGTGCTGATATAAGTGCTGGTTGCAACTCCAACTTTATTACCCTCATTTTAGGGAATCTTAGAATGTTTGGGTTGGAAGGAACCTTGAAGATCAACTAATTCCAACTCCCCTGCCATGGGCAGGGACACCTTCCATAGGATCAGGTTGCTCACAGCTTCATCCAACCTGGCCTTGAACACCTACAGGGATGGGGTATCCACAGCTTCTCTGGGCAACCTGTTCCAGTTCCTCAGGGAGTCTATAGGGAAACCTGTGCTCCAAATACTTGATTTGAATGAGGATTCAATCTAAGACACCTGGAAATGATTTTTTTAAGGCATTTCTATGTTTAATCTCAATTTTTCTTGTACTATCTTTTGAGGTCGTGCGTTTCCTTATTCCTTTCTCAGGAAAGGGGATTTTCCATGAGGACAGTGGCTGATGCACACAGTCCTACCAGCACACAGTGGATCTGCGAGGGTGAAATAGCTGCTGCTGACATGTTATGGGAGATTTCAGCATCTCCCCTTCCAGCTGTCTTCTGGGTAGCACGAATTAGGCACTACTGCACATCTGGAAGTATCTATAGCAGTGAGTTCACAGAAGTCTAGTCCTCCCAGGACTGTACATTCATGGGTAGTTGTGTGGCTGAAGGAGATACTTTGGCATCATAGGTTTTCACAACCGCTTCTCAGCTTTGCAAGTTCAAATAACAGGATTTTTTTGCAATGGGAGCAGAGAGTAACCTTGATTCAAGCTGACCCACTAAAGAGGTACAGTGGCTGATCTAATAAATAGGAAGAAGGGTTTTAGTCTCTTCCCACTCAGAAATCATTGATGTAGTCAGACCTCACATCTAGAATAATACTCTGTCTTACCTTAGCTCTAATTGAAGAAGAAAAAAAGAAAAGGAATCTCTGTACAGAAGAGGCAAAACTGCATCAAAAATCTAGAGTGAAATACAGTATTTTTTTGCCTTTGGACACCCAGTTGGGTTGTCTAAAATGCCTGGTATCCAGTCAGTTACTACTCAGAAGTTTCTGTAAATCAGCCCTTGAAAATACCAGAGAAAAGCCTCCAACTTTAAGAATGCTTCTGCCAAAACTCAGTTCTTACTGTGTAATTTCTTTTCAACTTACGTATCCTCCCCACCCAAAGTGCTTTTAGGATGTTTCAACGACCATGAATACTCTTTGCTTTTGGGGTCGGACACAAAATTCCTCTGAATATGATACCTTTTCTGCCATGTTCCCAACATGGTGAGAATACTGACTTTAAATTCAAAAATTTATGTCAGAAATGTTGATGCAATTCTGATATGGGCATCAGGCAGGAGGGTAGGATGAGAGCTCTTTGAATCAATCTTTCTCCTAAACCTTGGAGGGGGCTGTAGAAAAGATTAATTTTTTATTTTTATTTCTTTTGTTGAAAGGATTCAGAGGATAAAACTCGTGAACCATGAAAGCATATACACAATGTGATGGAAAGGGTTAAAGGGCTGAAGAAGACTCAGTAATTCTTAGAAATGGGGACCAGATGTTTGTTGACGTTTTAAAAACAGTCTCTTCCATTGCTACTTACCTTTCTGATACTGTGAGTTGTTCAGCTGGGAATAGTGAGACATTACTGAAGAGGTAGTTTCTTTTCCATGATTTCTCCTGCTTGTATCATAATATACATGGGCAAAAGAATAAGGACACATTAATAAAAGCAAAGGCAGTTCTCACCTGGTATGAATTTGCATAGTGCCACTGAGGTCAATAGAAGAGCTCTGATTTACAATGGATGGGCTTCTGTCCATCATTGTGATTGCCTGTATGTGATGACAGCAGAAGAACCTCTGCAGACTCTGTCATGTTGCTCAGTATTATGTCTGTGTGAGGCTATGCCAGGTCAAACACACAGAATCAGGCAAACTGTATACATGGGAGTTTTTAAATTCACATCTAAGAATGAGAAGACAGATAACAACAGCATTGGTCAGTCAATGTGAAGTGCAATAGAAATGATCAGGCGTGTGAGGAAAGGTTTTCAGCTGTATTCAACCTGTAGGGAAAAAAAAGAAGAAATTGTATGGAACTGCATGACCAAATGATATCCAAGAAGAAGAAAAGTCCGTCTTATTTGTGGTTTCATCTTGCATTAAAATCAGACAGAACCGAAAAATGGTGAGGTAATGAGAGCCACATTGCAGTCCTGCTATAACAGATAGGTCACATCAGGCCTGTTTAGTCCAGTCTGATTCCTTCCCTACCATGATTCAGTGGTGCATAGTCATGAAGGGGTGCTGAATTTGGCAGGCAAAACACAGAGACCGTCATATCATGTTTGGTAAATCCTGTTGGCTCAGTTTAATCTGCATCCCAAAATATTGCCCGCGTGACGAAAGGGAACAGTAGAGACACATTTCAGTGCTCAAAGTTACTGCTCTCATCACCATTATCTGAAAAATCTCAATTCATCCTTTTTCTCCACTACACTCTGTGGGCTGATGGCCTCTTTTCCTAGGGGCACGAAATAGGAACAGTAACAGAGAGGGCCAAATTGAGGGAAGTTATGCCTCTTCTACTCATTCACTGAGCAGTTTGCAGCAGAATGTTTCCCACCACAGTCAGCTGGGGCAGTGTGTCAACAGAAGCATGGGGAAACTAGCCGAGCCAAATCCCTAGGTCAGATATATTGAAAATAGCCCTCTGGCTAGCGGCTGAGAAATCTGTTTTAAACATTATGAGCTAATGCTAACATAACGACATGGAGGGCAGAAGGAAACAGCGTGATAGCAAATCTGGAGCATTATTCTGTTCAAGGAGGGGATTTAATGGGATGCTGTGACACGCAGCTTTTACTATAGAACATCTTTGTCAAAGAATGGTTACCTTTTGGCCAGTTTCTTACTTGAAAGGCAATAGTAAGATGAATTCTGAAAAAGGGGACTGGTACTTTCTGAAAATAATTCTAAGTATGTACAATTTCCTTAAATACTTAATATATAATGCTTAATATTTAATTAGTATATTTTTTAATTTACTGTCTACCCAAGTGACTGGATATCTTGGTATCTTTTATTTTCATTAATTTCATTTTGCACTGTGCACCCAAGTCTTTTTATTCTGTTTTGTTATTTCTTAGAAAGATATATCACAGACAATGCCCTGCCACTGAATATATCTTTAACCACTGTATATTTAATATCCTTTTTCTAAACTCTTTTGATTTACTCTCTCTCTTTATCCCTGTGATAATAACTTGTCAATGTACTACCTTGAGATTTTTCTTCCAAAGTTTTTTCTTTCTCATTTTACAAACCTAAATATAAGTTGGCCAATGGCCAAGTAATTTTCCATATCAGCGACCCCTCCGCTTGCATGCAGTCAGGAGAGATGTGCCTCTTGTAAAGCCTGTTTTTTTCTAAAATGTGGAATTCTTGTAATCTGAAAGATCCCGAAACTTCCAATTTAAAATTAGCTAGTCAATCACTTGCTGGATTCCTTCTTTTGATTTCGTTATTTTCATACACCTGTGTTCAGATTTCCCTAGCACTACTTAACACCACTTAATACAAAGTAATACTTCATTCTAAAATTGCTCTCACTGAACTCAGTGATTAATTCATAATGTCAGGTATCACGAGGAGGAAGGGTAGTAAAATTTTATTCCAATAGATATGAATTTCTCCACCACCTTTGACACTACTCATGGAAGCTGTTGAATATGGATTGGTGAGCTAAAGTTAGTGGATGATTTTGTTGTAGTAATCCCTGATACAGAGAACCAGGGGTGAAATCAGGATCTAGCAACAATTTTATCTGAAAAAGATGAGAATCAGGTGGTAAATTCACAGAAGAAAAATCTAAATGTAGCCCTGATTTATGCTTCTGTAACTGCAAGACAATTTGATTCATTTAGATTAAATTATCAGTGTACAGCAGTGCAGGAAATCCCCACAATTTGGCTTGATGTGGTAGATTTTTTTTAAAAGCCCAAATCTCTACTAGTACACTAAATAGAACAGGGCACAGGACTGAGCACTGTCCATACTATTTAATCATTAGCACACTCCTGGGTAGTTTTTGGCACATGCTAATCAGCAATTTCCCCAGCAATGCCCTACAAATGGATATTCCCAACATGTAACATGCAAGTTGTCCTCCTTGTTTTTGGGGGGAGAGAATGGAATTCAGCCTTAGGCACCTGTCCTGCAGTTTCCTTTCAGGACTAGAGGAAAGGATCACGATATAGATGTAGCTGATATAGACAGCAGGCAATATTGCTGTGCGATACAGTCTCTAGAAGCCTGGTAGAGCTGGTAGTGAATCAAATCCAGACATGTGAGTTTTCAGTACTGAGCTAAAGACTCATTTACAGAAGCTACGTTTAAAACAGATATAACTCCTTTGTGATTCAGGCACCAAAAAAAATCCTGAAATTGAGCAACAATTACCTGCGTCACATTATTTCATCTTTACAAATTAAATGAGCACCCCCCCCAAAAGATGTGAGCAAAGCTTAGGGTGGGGGCACAAGGATATGTAAAGATTTAAAGCAAATCAATTAGGATGACATGATTGAAAAGATCCTGTGTGCTCTGTTGTAGGTAATTCTTGAGTATGCAAAGCAATAAAAGGAGACAGAAGGCAGCAGTGGAAATCTAGTTGAAAACGTATGTAGTCAGAAGGGACTTTTGGCATGTAATAAACAGCACGAAAAGGTCACCCAAGCTTGTGTGGGTGGTGGAAGACATCACAGAGACTAGCACCCTCACAGTGGTATTGGGGTGATATTTATCACTACTCTGTAAGTACTGAAACAAAGACACAAAAGGAGACAAAGGGGATAGACTTTTTCAGAAGATAAAATCAAGGGCAGAACAGAGGAAGAAGAAGGGACCAAGCACTGAGGTGGGAGTTGCAAGGTGCCTTTAAAATAAACAGGGAATCCTCTTCAGTGAAGGGACATCATGGACCAAGGATATGGTAGGTCTAGCCCTTTGTCCCTTGGAGTCAAGGTAAAAATTGTACTTCTTCAGGAATACAGAATTGGACCTCACCAGATTTTAAACTCACAAAGTTGTAATTCCTTTAAGATATGTGATGATATATTCCTTGGCCTATTCTTACAGAAGATCCTTGAGTTTTAGTTAATCTAGTGTGAAGGGACAGATACATTTTGATCACTGCTGAGTGAGAGATGGAGACAATAATACTCTAACATGTAAGGCCCAATATAAATAGAACTTGGGCCCAGTAGTGTGTACAATTATTTTTGCTGGGGTTAAACAGAAATCAGAATCTGACAGAACCTGTGTTTAAAGCCTCTGTTCTTGTATTGAGGGATAAATTATTCATGTGTCGCATGAATCTAGAAATGCCACAATATAGCATGCAGCCTCAACCCTTTCTCAGGTTCAGCTCCAGTCTTGGACTGTTCCAGGAGCAAGGTAGCACCTTTGCATGGGGACTGAGCTCACAGCCTGCATCTAGTAACTTTCTACCAGCATTATGGGTCTTTTCAACAGCTTAGAAAGTGCATTGAAGATCAAAGGTGAAAACAACATGGGCTCCTGCTTAGGTCTTAAATCCCATATTCTTACATTAGGCAACCAGTATCTTGGCTCCTGTCTTATAATCTTGAAGAAATTCCTTTTGGAGTCAGCAGAAGCCCCTGCTGAACCTCAGTGAAGAAGAGGTCTCCAGACATTTGGATGGCGTTTCCCAGCTGTGGGCAGGTGCCCACAGTTGGTAAACTAGCCTTGGAAATTTAGAAGGAAATGTTGAGGCTCATGTTGCTGAGTGCTTTATTTGTACTTACCAGTGCTGAGGTGGCAGTAGGCATATGAGCTGACTACAAGCTCTCTGCTTCACAGCCTGCATAACATTTTTATAATACAAAAGGTTGTTTGGTTTTACTTTCCTTTTTTTGTTTTGTTTTGTTTTGTTTTAGTTTTGGGTTTTTTTTCTTGAGTTTTTTTGGTGATATTTTTGGTTCCCCCGTGCCCCCCTTTTAACCAAACCAAAGTTTTTCTTTGAATCTTTCAGTTTTAAAGAATAACTGTATTCAGGACATCATCAAATGACATTTCTAGCAAAGACCAAGTTCCTTAACCAATGTACTGGGAAAACTCCATCTTCTGTGGACCTGCCAGTTCAGCAGCGATTGGCAATAGAGGTTTCTGAGCAGAAAGCGTTAATGGAGAAGCAAGTTCCTTGGCTATTGCAGAGGAAATGATATTAATAAAAGTATTTAAGAAAATTCTGGATTCCTTCCAGTCAGACGGATATTTTAATTATATTTAAATACTCATGTCAGGGTCTTATTTACTGCTGGCTTTTGGAGAGTGAGGAACGTTCCAGAAAGTCATGTTCCATATTTTTCCATTCTGTTTCAGACACCTTTGATTTCATTTCATATTCTTCAAAAAAGTAAGCCTACTGTCACTTTTTGCAGTGGTGTTTTTCCTTTTTCTCCCCTTCTAAACACCAATAAGAGTATGTAGCTCCCCTTCAAAGAGTTCTGTGAGGCAATCTGAAGGCCTGCCTTGAGAAACAAGATGGTAACTGCATTTGACAGATAGGGCACTGAGACAGAGGGAAGTGGTTTATTCAACATTGCCCATCAATCAGCCCCTAAAGCAAAGCTGGGGGATCCAGACCTCTGAAATCTCAGGGTAATGAGTGAACACACATGTATCACCTGAGCTCAAAGCCACGGGGAGACTTGTTCTGCAAGGATTTTAATTTGAACAGAAGCTGCCTCTTCAGGTTATTAGTTCCCCCTGATAATAGAAAAAAATGCTGAACTTCTGAAACCTCCTGCTAAGTCAATGTATAAAGTCTAATACATGTGATCACGTGCATCTTAAGCTGGGTGGGTCACTAGAGATTTCCAAATTTGTTTTCAGTAGTTGTTTGCTTCACTCCTCAGATTGTGCATGTCATCTTCATGAAAGTGTACCTGAGGGAAGAGGGTGTTTCATGATGGTACCTGATGAATGCATGGGTCATTCTTTGGTCTGATGCCATGTAAAGAGGGAGGACCCTCTTCCGTTTCATTTAACACAATGTAGAAACTCATCTTCGCAGTCATATTATTCACATGGAATCATACCAATCCTGACAGGTTGCCATTTTCCCTCTTTGGCTTTCTGCATCAGAAAACTGTGGATAGTAAACCAATATGAAGCAGGCAGAATACAGGTAGAAAGTATTGCATATGAAAGACAGCTATGTGGATTCCAGTACTCAAGTACTTTGTTCCAAGTTCAGGAGCGTCTTTTTCTTACATAGCAGAACCAGATAGAAGAAATTACTCACATTTTATGAGGAATCTCAGCATTTCATTTTTTTTCCAAATGTAATTGGAAGTTGCAATATTTCAGGGAATAGAGATTTAAAGCTGTTTTAAAAGATACACAGAAACACACTTATCATAACAGAGTTCATTAGCCTGAACTACTTGGCACAGGTGGGGACTCAGCTGGCTTGAGGTATGTAGTCCTGACCACCACGCTTTAAAAAAAAAGTAATAAAACATTTGGGAAACATCCAGAGAAGAGTAACGTGAAGGAGAAGAGGTTTAACAAAACATGACCTGTAATGAAAAGTTGAAGGAATTGAGTTTGTTTAGTCTAGAAAACCAGTGAAGGAAGGGAGGCATGATAAGAGTCTTCAAACATACAATAGTTTTTTTAAAAGAGGACAACGATCAATTGTTCTCTATGTCCACTGTGGTTAGGACAAGAAAAAATGGACTTATGTGCAATCTGGAGAGTTATAGGTTAGCTATCACAAAATCCTTTTTACTCTGCGGACAGCAGCAACACAGTTTTCATGTGCTGCAGAATTATTACCTCTGGATGCTTTCTGAAGCAAGTTAGACACCCATCTGTAAAGACTGGTCTAGAAATATTTGATGTTATACCAGGGCAAAGGGGCAGGTTGGAAGTACTTTTGAAGTCCTTGTCACTTTACTTTCCCATCTTGCTGTAAAATGCTTTATCTTGATAATGCCTGCACATTGTCATAGAAATCAGAGTACATAAAACATCTGGTACTATTGTGTACCGTTACTCTATTTCATGAAGAATATTGACAATATTTCAATATTAAAGTTCAAAACAAGTAAAGTAAAATGAAATAAACTAAAAAAATGTCCAAACAATGCAAAGAGAGAAGGTCAAAATAAATATTCCATTTAATTTTGGAGTTTTTTTTAAATGGTGCCAAGAATATTCTCACAGTTTACTGGTTCCCAAGAAACTCCTAGATTTCAATAAATCAGCTTTTTCTGAGGGAAAGCTGTATATTCAAAGGAATATTAACCAATGCTGTTACTTCAGGAGGGCTGATGGCCTTCACCACCCTGATGGGTTTTACTCTAGCAATGTATAAAGAATATATTTTTGCAAAATTTCACTTTCCACATGGTGGATTTGGGATGGGAAATGGTATTTATAGGACCACCCTTCTTTCAGAGCTTATGAAGGGCACTTCTTGTAGGGGAGTAACTATGGACTGATGAGGAGAATTCTCCTTGTTCCTGTTGGAGTTTTAAAGCTGAAGATAATGAAATCTTGGCAGCAGCTGAAAGAAGCTGAGCAGCTGAGGGGAACCAGAAGTTATCATCTCTCTAAGAGGGATTTAATGTGTGGAGGGTGATCCAGCCTATGATAATTCCTGTATACTTGGAATTGGAAAAAAAAAAAAGACAAAAAAGTTGCTTAGAGTAAAGACCTAATTATCTCTGTCTTCTAAGCCTTGCTGCAAGTTGCATGGAAATTCCTTTTGGGTCAGAGAAGTGCAATTACTCAGTAATCTCTGGGGAAATGGCATCCTATAATCACCTGATATTTGTTTACCAACAAGTCTCATTAAGTTTTTCTTAATTGAGAAAAGGTTACCTTGTATTTGGAGCCCTGTGATTGTCATTGAGACTTTCTGAGAGTGAAAGCTGCTTTTAGCCTGCAGAAGCATATGTGTACATGTTAAAACCGTATAAGTTGGCCCTGGGGAGTGGAAGGCCCCTGATGGACTAACACTTTTTATATGCCTTTGGATTCTCAGGCTTCTGATGGTGCAAGACTTTATTTTACTGTCAGTGCAACCTTTCCCTAGAAATGACCTTGTCCAGTCCAGTTTCAAAGTCTCTGTGATGTGATAATGTACATTAAGGTAGTGTTTTTCAGAGGATCAGAGTTAGATGAGACCACACTCGTGCTTGGAAATGTTCGATATGGGAATACTACAGCTGATCTTTCCGCATGGTGATGATTCTACAGGTATCCATGGTGAAGTCCTGAACAGTGCATTAGCAGTTGGAGCATCTTCTTAAGGAAAGGGCATCAGACTGTGCTGCATGCCCCCTGCTATCAATGGCACCATGGCAGGTGTAGGGGCTGTTGCTATTACACAGTGACACCCCATGGGCATTGCATATAGCTAATGGGAAGGTAAGTTGCAAGAGAAGTTGGTGAGGAAGACCTGACCGAGACAATGTATAGTGCCAAACTGACCTTTATTAAAATCTTTAAGAAAACGCTAACTAAAGCTCTGGGCTCCTGTCCTGTTCCGTCCCAAAACTGTAGCAACAGCAACTCAGGTGGGCACATACAACTTACTCAGAGATCCTTCTGGAGAAACTATTTTCTTCTTTTGACTACAGTAAAGAAATCCCAAATGTAGCTGAATGTTGGATGTATAATTCCCCAAAGCAAATAATTCATAATAAATGCCCTATCCCATTTTAATTCATTCTGTGTTGTCTCTATACGGCAGGATGTCTAGAGGCCAAATACTGTTCTCCATAATGTTGGTGCAATCCCATTGATACATTGATTTCAGGAGGTCACACCAGATTATCATAATGGCTCCTTCAGGCTGTAAAAATCTATGAATACGAAAGCATGGGAGAGCAAGTTGAGGGGAATGCAGAAAACTTAACTTTGTACTTTTGTCTAGAGGAGTCAGGGGAATATGGGGGACTGTAATGCAACAAGCATGGGGCTTTCTGATAGTGAACATGAACACTTTTCAGGTTAGTACCTGTTGAAAGCTGCTACTACTTGATGGCTCTAGTGTAGTTTATGTGAAAGCAGCTGGCAGTCTCTGTATAGTTCCTTGGAGCTAAAAGTCTTGTAAAGTCAATAATGAGGCTTCATTGACCTTAGTAGGTTTCAAATTTGGCCCTCAGTGAATAAATGTTCACGACAACTTCAAACTGTCAACAACGTGATGCCTCCTGCATTTGTTATAACCCTTACCTTTTCTCCCCTTCAACACAAAACAGCTTTTTTCCTGAATATCTGCTTTGAAACACAGGAAGAAACAATGATGCTCTTTTAAAAACTGACTTTTGAATGGGTAGTGCTGTAGTAAAAGTTTGACATTCGCTAAAAACAAATGTTGTGGTGAGAACTGATTGTATTTCCTCCACAAAAGTCTCTTAAATACCCACAGCCCTTCCCCAGGGACAAGTTTTCCATAAACAGGCAACAGTCTTTTGTTGTTGTTGTATTTTTAACAGACTTATACAATATCTTGTCAAGATGTCATCAATACGATTGCTTTGACATTTTTAGTGCAGCATTTGGAAAGCAGGTTGGGTTTTTAAGTCTGGGAAGCCAATATAAGTCATTCTCTGGTACTTAATTTCTCTATGAGATCCTTCACTTCTATTATAAACAGATCCAGCAGTTGAGAGATAAATTTCTTGGTAACAGTTTGGACTTTTTTATGAACCACCTGCAAGTTTTCTGCAAACAACATGTTTTATGGGAGCTCAAGGCAATGTTCACCCATCAAGACCTGACAGTAAGAAGTGGATGAATGAGGCCTTATCTCAGCCACACATGTAACCTTCTGTGTCCCCTGGCTTGACCTCCCTCTGCACTCATTTATGAAAATGATTCATCTTTAAAGAGCTTCCTCGCTCTGCCTGGAGGCTGTAGATCTTTCTGCACTGGACTTGTGTAGGCTGAGGTTATAAACTTCAGCATGGAAGGCATACGGAGGGGCTTAATTTTCAACATTGGGGAAAAAAATGAATGTGTACACTGTGTACACAGTTACAAAGTCAAGTTAAAATGCAGACAGTTAAAAAATCACTTTTTGTGAACACTGAGAATTTTAAAAAGGTGTGACTGAAAAAGTGGGTCACTTTTATTGATGTTCTGTTAGATTTCTGTTTATGATCAAAATAATTTTTGAAAGCTATTTGTTCTCAGTATTTATGCTTCTTGCTGTATGCATATTTTTTTCTGAAGAATAATGACTCTGAAATAATGTATTTTTAATCAGTATTAATTTCTGGCTCTCAGACATTCACACTAGGATGTATCCCAGATTCAACAATTGGGCAGGGATGGGGTGGGCGCAGATACCCCCTACATGTCTTTCATGGAAAAAATAATTTCTTGCAGTAGTGTAAATTGTGAAACTCAATAAAAAAAAAATCCAGTAGATTTTTAGCAGAATTTATGTTTCTGTGATACTAAACTTCATTCTATTACTGAAAAACCTCACTGTGTCTCAGAATTCTTTCTGCCCTTTCACTGCTACAGGAAGTGAACTTCTACTCTGCTCAGCAAACCTAAACAGCTAAAACATACAGCTAAACAGCTAAAAAAAAAACCCTTTAAAAAATAAAAGCTAGCATCAGCTTCTGAGTTATGTGTTTTGAATTTCTTGGAGTTGAATACTTTTGGTATTAGTTTAGTGTTTATCTCCTTTATATAAACAAGCTACCCAAACTATAATCCAAAATGCTTGATTATCCATGCAGGGAAAAAGCAAACCACTCACCTATACTGGGAGTTCATTTAAGTCTGAGTGCATTTATTCAGCTGGGGAGAAGCTAGGTTAAAGCCTGATTCCACTTTCTTTAGAGATAAAACATATTCTTCAGGCCGTGCATGAGCAAAAATTGTTCCTCTGACACTGCAGTGTCCTTTTAACAACCTCTTTTTTTGGGGGTCCAGGCAAACCATCCCACCATTAACACAACAGAGAGTCAAGGACCTAGGAAAGTCCCTTGAGCTGTGTCCTCAAAAAGATGTAGGTGTGGACAGATGCAAGCTGGTCATGCTCATGTGGATGGAACTTCTCTGTGGGATTCCTTTTCTTCAGGTTAGGCAGACCTAGCAGCTAATAACCAGGGTTTTGCTGAGCAAAACAGATTGCTGGAGATCTTGCAGAATTTGTTGTGAGATACTGGACATGGACCTGAGAGCAAAATACTCCATGGAAAGTGTCTACACTTATTGACTTTGTATTCATAGTGTTCATTGTCTTCTCCACAAATGCATGCTCCAGTAGCAAACAAAATTCTGGTTTGCTTTGCAGCCTAGCATTGAGGAGCTTTTAATGGAGAAATAATAATATTACAGGAATATTATAGCTATGATCTAATGACGTAATATTATCATAGAAGTTTATTTTATATATATATACATACACACATAAAAATCCTGATATCTCTTGGTATGGAAAAGAAGTTCCTTCGGTCAGAAGTGATGTGGTGAATTAAATACACCATTCGAGTGGAATGTTTACTGTTCTAGAGTAAATAAGACACATGACACCTGTGCGTGTTGCAGCACTTCCTAGCTCACAAAGCATCACAGACAGTTGTAACATTAATACCTTTCACCAGCTGATAATCTCAGAACTGAAGCTGATTTTTTTGTTCCCCCCACATGTCTGAAATTGTATAGGTATTGATTTAATTGTTATCAGAGCCATTAAATCCCATTGGTTCTGCTAAGAGCACTGGCCATCAGCTCAGAGGGCTTTTCTTACATTCTTGCTTATCTTTGGTGTATCAATACAGTGCTCCTCTAGCCCCTATAAACCTCTGTTATGGAGCATTTTTATATCAACAAGCTATATTCAGATGTTTTATATTGATGTAGCACTAAAACCACCTGAAAAATAACTGATATACACTGACACACACTATGACAACATTGATGTCAGCTCTATTCTGTTTATCAGCAGGATTGAGCCAAGTGTATGAGGACACTTATTCCTTTGACCCTTAGACCACTCTTTTTCCTCCTGTTTTGAAGTAGACTCTCTGCCTCTCTGATCATCCAAGTAGCCCTTCTCTATATATCACTAAATCTATAGTCATGTTTCTAAACGTAGGGTTATTGTGGTTTTACACATCCAGAATGTCCAAGTGAAGTTGTCTTTAAGTATACGATTCAAGCTATTTTTGCCATCCATAAATCTCTGGGGTGCTTTAATGCTTTTTTGTTGAAGTCTCACAAAGCTGAACATACTTTGGGTAGAGTTTGTTGCTGGGCTTTACGTCTGATTGGTATTTTTCCAAAATCATTACTGAACACAAATCTCAGCTTCTTCTGGATATCTGTGAATACCATCAGGTTTATCAGGGGAAGCCTGTTTTATTTACAGAACGTCTGTCATTGGCACATAACTTTGAGAGTTAGTACTTGAACACAGAAGTCCTACAACTGTGTTAATGGTACTTGATTGTGCATATTTAATACACTTAAGAGGAGGAAATACTGAACATGTTTGCTTCAGCTAGTGTCTGGGAATAGTTGAATGTCAGCTCAAGGAGGGAGGGACAGAGACAGGCAGATGACAGAGCTCTCAGTTGTAAAGCGTGATAACCAGCATGCCTGAGGAACAAGAAGGTTGCCAGCTTTAGCAGATCAAATGTGTCTGTGTTGTGTTAAATAAACTAACGTGATTCAAAGAGGCGGTAGATATTAAAGATCCAGGATACCAATGGATAAGGATTAAAGGTCCTATTCTATTCTGTTATTTTCTATTCTAATCTCTTCTATCTTTTCTGTTACTGGTGTAGTATCAAAGATCCACATCTACCAAAGTACTTCCATATCACAGCACTGACTTTGGTAGCTTCTAATTCTTCATAGCTTTGTTGATACTGAGTTGCCCAATTTAGGCAAGTAAGCTTCTTTTGCAACAGGGGCACCAACCACTTTCAAAAGCATTTAGTGTATGGCAGCACAAGGTAAAAATCCTGTTTGATGACAGAAAAGCCAATGAAACAAGGTAAAAATCCTGTTTGATGACAGAAAAGCCAATGAAACAAGTGAGGCTTTGTGTTCATTTTCTCTTAAGAAGCCTAGTGCCCAGCTCCAAACTGGAAGCAGATACTATCTTCAATTCTAGTTTCACAGCCTGCTTGTCAGTCCCTGAACTGTCTCCACAACCATCTGAGATCCTAACTTTGTACTTGGAGACTGTTTCTCAGATCTTCTCAGTCTCACTGGAGGAGGTCTGTGTCTTCCACTTGAATACATTAGAAGTTCAACTAGAGAGTCATTCTATCTTGCTTGGACATTTTATCCAAAGGTGGAGCATTTCTAACTTTATTATTTTATCAAGAGGTGAAAAACCTAGAATCAGTTGCATCACTGCCTGTTAGGAATATTGAGTCTTTGAACTGGGTCATTCCTAGGCCAGCTGTGTATTTAACCAGCCAGTTATTGAGATTACCTGACCGTGCAGGCTTTGCTGAGAAGATAGAGAATGATTTCTGTATCTTCCCACCTCTAGATGCTGATTTCCTTACTGATATTGAGATTTAGGTTTTTGTCTGTGCAAGGATGAAAACCAGAACACTAGAGCATCTATGCTTTTGTCAGTGATTTGTAACACTGTTCCAGAATTGGGATGATGCTGCTCAGTGGCTACATTCAGCCTTGAAAACCTATATGCTAAGAGTTTGTGATGCCTTTTAATCACCTCACATTTCATATTTCCCACAAAAAATTCTCTGATTAGTCTTTGGCAGCAGGAATTTCATGACAGAAAGGACAACAACTACAGGACCTTTTTTTTGGGCACAGGGCTATTTTATGGCCGGTTCATGCTTCACAGAATATCAAACCTGAACCATGGGAAGAAGCTGGATGGCCACTGAATAAGTTTGCTACCTTGATTGCTGTGCAAGCTGGGAGTTTTCACCCTATTTTGTTTAGATAAATGATAGAATCATCTCAGCTTTCTTATTTATAGGCATGTTAAGAGCATGCCAGTGGCAAGACAACTCCCTCCAGGAGTTCCCATCATTTGGAGCACAGCTTCCTCCCTCTCCACCTACTGCACCTATTAGGCACATTCAATATACACCCATGCATGCATGCAGTAAAATACCTAGGTGAACCCAAGGAGCAGCCAACTCTCAATATAAAACAGGTCTCAAATAATAATACCCGTGGAGCCTGAAGAGTAGCCTTCCTTGCCTAAAAGGCTTTTTTTTTAGGAGTGCTGGGAAAGGATGGGAATGGATTTTGAAACTCCAGGTTAAGTCCCACAGCGTGGATTTTAATTTTTTGAGTGCTTACACAGTTCTGTAGTGACCAGTTTGGGATACCTGCAAAATGGGCCTGAAGTGAAGCTTCTTCATCTGTTAGATCCCACAGGAGAAGGGTGTACATCACTCAGCCAGACTTAATTTTGCAGCAGCTTTCTGACTCTCCACCACCAAAGTGTTAATTTAGCACGCAAAAATAGGTAAGCCTGCGGGATCAAGAGTCTGGCTAGTAACACTTTTAGCCTGTGCAGATGCAGGAGTACTCTGGTGCAGGACAGGACTTGTTCTTTGCATTAACTCTCCTCAAAACCAGACGCTAGGAATATGTAGGACTGAGGGGGCACATTTTTCCCTCCAAGGCTTGTTCAAATAGAGGTGCTATAACACAGCATGTCAGGCAGGATGGGGGCACTTTTCCCTAACTTTTAGTCACTTGTCCTTATTACTGGGCAGAATTTTAGCTGGGGAGGCACCGGTAGGCTTGCCAAGTGCCAGAAGTAACAGGAATAAAAAAATAGGGGGATTTCCCAGCCAATTCTCACAAAGCCAAACATCCCAAATTATATGTGAATCACCAAATATTTAGGACTGGGGTGATTATTTGGACAGTCTATTTTCTCAGAGAGCTAGAGAGCTGAGAGAGGCACCTCTCTTCTTTACACAAACCTATCCATATCACCAACTGGAGCATGAAGAGGAAAGATGCCTCTGAGAGGCCACTCTACACTCCTCTCTCAGGGGCAGTCAGTGAACTTAAATTTTCTGTACCGTCCAGGACAGAAAATTAGGAAACTAAACTGCCTGAAAATAAAAGTATTTAGCAATACACCTGTTTTCAGATTACTGCTGTAAGTTAGAGAAAGAGCATTAAAAAGTGAACACTATTATCTACCAGTGGCCACCATTTGATCTGCTCCCTGAATAACACAGCTGTATGAAATAAAGACATAAAAAGAGTTACACCAGCTGTGAAATAACAAAATGAGACTTCCTCAAAGCACTCTCCCAACATCTTGAAATTTGCATTTCAGCATCTTCCGGAGCCAGAGGTAATGCCTTTGTATGCTGTTGTATTTAATAGCTCTTGAAGAAATTTTCTTTCATGAACTTGTCCAGTCCTTTTCGAACGCATGTAAATTTACAGCATCCACAACATCCTGTGGCAAGGAGTTCCAAACCTTAATTGCATATTCTATGAAGAATCATTTCTCTTTGTTTGTTTTGAACCCATCTCCTGCGTGTTTCATTCGATGTCCCCTTGCTCTTGTTTTGGAAGAGACAGAGAACAATTGCTCTCAATTTCCATGCCTCTTTGGTTTCATAGACCTCTGTCATTTACCGCTCATTCACAGTCTGGTCCTTAATGAGTAATCTCAGGTTATTGGACTGTCTCTTGATTGCTTAAAATTGTTCTTCCCACCTAATGGGAATCCACATTGTGCAGAGAGCATTGAAAGTGTTTTTAGAATGAGGAAGAATAAAATTTCTGAGTGGATTTATAATATCAGTAACCATCATTATTTACAGGGAGCAATCTTTGATCTATAGGTACTTGGGAAATTCCTCTGAATGATCTGTCTGAGGAATTATGAAGGAGTTCCCTGTCTTGCAAGTACACTGCAAAAGCACATCTAAATCAACAACACCACATCTAAATCTGCTTATCAAAACCACTATCAGGAAGAGATGACAAAAATACATTACATGTTTACCGAACGATCAGTTCTCTTTGTTAACTTTTGGTTCAAATTATATAGCCAGTAGACACTTAACGTGTTATCTCATTGAGATATCAGTGATACTGTATTACAACATTACAGAGAGCTTTATAGACTGGTGACAAGAAGCTGAGAGTTTCTCAACTGACATATAATTATCTGCTGTGCTTGATGTGCCAAAAATTGCTGCTCTACATGGATGTACTGAAAGCAGAGAAACAGAAAATACCTGAAGTATTTGGTAGTAAGGTGGAAAAGGTAATCCTTAAAGCAGAAGCTGATTCTTAGAAAAATCTCTCTGGAAAATAATAATTCACTATCAGAATCTTGTTTTAATAATAAACTTGAATTTAATTATAAGAAGTACTCATCATCTTACGTTAAACATGCACTTAATTGCCTTGCTTGATAAAGGTCTGATTGATTCACTTTCAGAGGCCCAGTCTATTCACTCACTCTGAAGTTCACAGTCTATAAAGAATATCTGACAGCAAAAGTTGAATCAGTGTCCAAATGATTTCAGGCTTTGGGGTCTTTGAGGGAGGGTTGGATTGAGAAGGGAACACATAAGGTGTTCAGCTTTGGGGCCAGTCATGTCAGCACTTTAAATAATTGTTAGTCTCTGTGTTTATACAGATGCATTTGCAACATCAAATGATTGTGTATTCTTGCCTGGATTATGTGATTTGCTCATAGGCTACGCAATCTGATTGATTGCTATCCTGAAAACTTAGCAAAATTTCA
Organism: Clamator glandarius; assembly: GCA_033459285.1. Lineage (NCBI taxonomy): Eukaryota > Metazoa > Chordata > Aves > Cuculiformes > Cuculidae > Clamator > Clamator glandarius. The sequence goes on from JAUNZM010000026.1 coordinate 258,404, forward strand.
AGAAATAGTTGGTGATATTTCCAGGTAGCTGGAGATGGGAAGGCAAGGCAGGGCAAAAGCAAAGTAAGGCAAGGCAAAAGCAAGGCAAAGAATTCATATAAACTTTTCTTAGCTACACTATGATAAAGTGTTGAAAAGAAGTGGAAATGGATAGGCAGTTCTCTTTTCTGTGAATGACCACTTTTTTCTCGCACTTTTGAACCCAGTCATAGGTTAAAAATTATATTCTGTGTAAACCAGCAGCTTGATTTAAAAGGTCAATGTTTACAGTCCTGCATGAGACTAACCTTTATCTCAATGATCATCTCAATTAAGAATGAACATGAGACCTAAATTCTCAAAGATATTCAGACTTCTATCCCTGTTTCATTTGTACACCTAAATATAATTAGAGATCTGTGTTCAGATATATTGGATTATTTTAAACACTGTTAATTATCATGGAATCATAGAATAGTTTGGGTTGGAAGAGACCTTAAAGATCATGTAGTTCCAAACCCCACTGCCATAGGCAGGGACATCCCACTAAACCAGGTTGTCCAAGACTCTGTCCAACATGGGCTTGAACACCTCTAGGGATGTGGGCATCCACAACTTCCCCAGGCAACCTGTTCCAGTGTCTCACCACTCTTATGGTGAAGAAATTCTTCCTTATGTCAAGCCTAAATCTGCCCCTCTCCAGTTCATATCCATTGCCCCTAGTCCTATCGCTACAAGCCTTTGCAAACAGTCCCTCTCCAGCTTTCTTGTAGGACTCTTTCAGGAAAGTTGCTGTAAGAACTCATTGGAGCCTTCTCCTCCCCAGGCTGAACAAGCCCAACTCAGCCTGTCCTCATAGGGGAGATGCTCCAGCCTTCGGATCATCTTTGCAGCCCTCCTGTGGACCCATTCCAACTGTTCCATAACCTTCTTATGCTGAGAATTCCAGAACTGGACACAATACTCCAGATGAGGTCTCACAAGGAATTGAAGGGCAGAATCACCTCTCTCAACCTGCTGGCCATGCTTCTTTTGATGCAGCTGAGGATATGGTTGGCCTTCTGGGCTGCAAGCACACATTGCCAGGTCATGGTGAGTTTCTTATCAACCAGCACCCCCAAGTCCTTCTCTGAGGGCAGCTCTCAATCACGTCATCCCGCATAGTGTACTTAAATGGGGGATTGCCCCAACCCAGGTGTAGGACCTTGCACTTGACCTTGTTGATCCTCATGAGGTTCTCACAGGCCCAATTCTTGAGCCTGTCCAGGTCCCTCTGGAAATATTTTAAGCTAAACTCAATTGATCTAAAATTCAAAATTAAAATCAAAACTTCTCACATCATGGCAAGTCATTGCAGAAATGCAGATTATTTCACATGCCTGAAAACATGTTCATCTAACTGTAATTCTATCCCTATCAAATTAAGTTTCTCTCCAATTTAGATATGGCATGCTATCCCTAGTCCTCCTTTGGCAAAATTTATTTATGTAGCAGAGACATATGGAAGAACTTAACACGGCTTTTGTCCATTATGCTGGGTTGCCCTGTTGTTTCCTTGTCCTGTGCTTTGTCTGTACCCAGACGGAATGGCTTTTTGTTACGTCTTGTCTTCTGCTTTGATTGCAAGCTTTCTGAAGGAGACTCTTACTTTTTGTTCCATGTTTCTTTGTTCTTTATGCAACACCCAGAAATCTGAGACCAGTTTTGGTTTATGACATCCTTAAATTTGGTATGACTCCTAGACTCCTAAGTTTACAACTACTAAACATTACACATATGCAAACAGTAAATATTAACACCAATAAAAACATCGAGGCCTATGGAACTTGCTCATCCTTCCATTCTGTTGGAAAAAAAGCTCTAACTGCCTGCCATCTCAAGACAGGTTCTTGCTTGTCTATGCCAGACTCCTCACACTGACACTTCAGTGGGAAAGCCCCAGTTTTCTTACCCTCCTTTCTTGTCCCCAACATACAAGATTCTGGAAAAATGAATTCAGTACTTTTTTCCTTAGGTTTCTCCAGCTGTTTATCTTTACTTGACTTATTTCAGTAAAATTTGTGTGCTTAAACCAGACGTGGGTAAAATGATAGCCTTTTACCTTGCACACAGCAATTTCTTGCTTTGCCTAATTAGACAAGAAAAAATGGAAGAAAATACATATTGCAATTTAACCTGCAACTTTTCCCTTAATTACAGCTTGAGAACAAAAATAAATTCAGTCGCTAGGTGAACAATTATCTTTCTGTGAAATTCTTTATCTTCACTAGTGTTAATGTACTTTCTGTGCATCAGACCACCTACTTTTGAGAAGTTCCTTAAGAATATAACTTGATAACTAGACACATCTTCAAAAGATATGGCTGTTGAGGAACAGCTGGGGACGGCAGTAGGAAAAAGCCTCCCCCTAACACTCAGGCCTGATGGAGGAACCAGAAGAACCTGCAGAGCTTGTGAGAAGCAGAGGGATGATCTAGGAGTGGCCAGAAAAAACTCATTGTCCCCTTTCATTATATAGAATCATAGAATAGTTTGGATTGAAAGGGTCCTTAAAGATCAACCAGTGCCAGCACCCCTGCCATGGGCAGGGACACCTTCTACTACACCGCGTCTACTCTAAGCCTTCTCTTCTTCTGGCTGAACAGCTCCAGCTCTCTCAGCCTGTCTTCATAAAGTGCTCCAGCCCTCTTTTCTTATTGTCCTTGACATCCTTGGCCAGATTTAACTCTATCAGGGCTTTAGCTTTCCTAACTTGATCCCTGGCTACCTGGACAATGTCTCTGCATTCCTCCCAGGCTACCTGTGCTTGCTTCCACTCTCTGTAGACCTCCTTGTTGTGTTTGAGTTGATCCAAGAGTATCTTGTTCATTCACGCAGGCCTCCTGTCATTAATCTCATGTCTGAGACAGACCTTCATTAGTTGTCCGTGTATATGCATTTTCTGAACCATAGCTCCTTAGAGGAGGCAGAACTCAATTACCCATAGAAAGCACGGAAAATGAGGAGATGGAGTGAATGGGAAAGGCAAAGGAACATTGTGCTCAGTGCAATGGTTCTCCACTTAGGACCCTGAATAAGCATTGTATAAGCTGAGTATGTTTTCAAAAGGATTCAGCTTTCTAGCACCTCGATAGACCAGGAAAAAATTATTATTCCTGTTTGTTTGAAACAGGAATGGTGAAGCAGAAGGCATCTGAATGCCTTTGAGGGTGCTGGTCAGAGAAATTAAATTCTAATTATCCATCAGAATAATTTCTTAATATAAATTGAATATTTCTGCAAACACTAGCTTCTCTAGAAGGGAAGAAATAAGACATCACATCTGAAAATCAGGTAATCCAAAAGAAATATTTTGATTCTTGAAAGAAGAAAAGTATTATTTCTCATTTCACACAAAATCACTTTTGGGCAGACTACTCAGAAAAGTAGTCTCAGCAGACATTTAAGGAACAAAAAATCGCTTACTTGACTTCAGGCTTCTACACTAGATTTTACAACACTCAACTGAAAGCAACCATGAAGCTGAGGGGGAAAAAGAAAGGGTAAATTGTTGCCCTCTGAAACAATCTTGTGAAACATCATCATCAGCATTGGTCCATTTCCTCACCGACATGATCATATAAAATTTTTGATTATCAAAAAGAAAGCTTATTCTTATGAGAAAAAGACCTGCCTGTGAAAGCTTTGGTCAGAGAAAGGATGGCCAAATGGATGTATTTCATTGTGGGCTAAGAAAAGTTTGTGTACAGCACTCAGAGGGAACTTCTGATTATAGTCTAGGGCAATTCTTCATATCATTCTTATATTGATGTCTCGGCTCAGAGACAGTGCTCTGTGAACAAAATCAGAGACTAAGGGCAAGATAATAGGTCTCATATTAGACTTATAATTGATTCTGAATTTATGATGCTGAGTGCTTCAGATTCAGCTAGAGTATTATGGGTTTCAGCTCTTTACAGAGCTAAGAAAGACCAGAGGTGTATGGAGTCCACACTTCTTGCTCAAGATTAGAAAAGGAGATGGTGGAAGATCTCATTAAAAAAATCTCATACAAACAAGTGATGTTAATGGTTTAAAAAATACATTAAATATATAAACAGAAAAAAAGGCATTTTAATAAGTGTTTTGCTTCACTGTAAATAATTATTTGCTGTAAGTGGGACTAATTTTCAGTATAGGAGGAATTTGGTAAATTAAAGTCCCCTCAGCAGTGGAGTTGCAGACATAATACACCTGCAGCTCCCTTGAGAGCAGCTGCCACGTCCTCCAGGCACGCTCTGGTCATCTGAGGTTAGAGTGGGACACTTTGAAGATGGAGAAGCCTCACCTTTCTGTTCTTGTTAATGCCTCTGGCTCTGCTATCCTTCCCTAAAGGAATGTATTGACGCTGTGGTACAAGCTGGACAGCTTGCATGGTTACAATTATTTGCTAATAGTGGTCATAAAAAAAGAACGTGCAGCACTCTTTCCTTGCACTTTCATGTTGGCCTCTTGACATGCTTTACAAACACGAAGGAATGAAGTTTCACAGGAGACCTGGGATGTGAGGAACAGACCTCTACAAAGGAGCCCTCATGCCACAGGATGCCAACTAGGAAAGGTGTCGGGATGGAGGTGTGTTTCTGGGGAAAGGTAATCATCGTTTTGGGAAACCTGACAACTATGCCGGAGGAAAGAGGCTGATGTGCATGGACGTGTGTGGGCAAGCTCCCCACTGACAGGGGAGAGCTTTCCGTGTCGGCACCCAAACCCAAGCATCAATCATACCGAGGCCATATGTATACAGCAAGCTCTCTGCGACCAGACAGAGGCGGCACATGATGCAATGGGTGCAGGTGTGCAGCAGACACCAGGGAAAGGCAGCAGGGCTTTGCATACATAAAGCTCCTTTCCTCTGAAGTTCTCAAGGCAATTTGCAAGCATTAATTAATTCTCACAACGCCCAGGGATGGTAGGCAAGGCAGTGTCATTGGCAAAAAATAAGTCGGCTTCACTGAGAGCCCAACTTAAGTGCCTCGATGCAAATGCACATAGCATGGGGAATAAACAAGAGGAGGTAGAGATGTGCACATGCCTGCAGGCCTATGATCTCATTGGCCTCTCTCATGGATACATGGTGGGATGGATTCCACGATTGGAGCATTAGGATGGAAGAATACAAGCTTTTTTTTGGAAGGACAGGCAGGACACGTTGCACCCTATGTCAGTGACCAGCTGGAGTGCATGGGGCTCCTGCTGGGGATGGATGAGGAGCTGACCCAGAGTCTATGGGTCATGATTAAAGGGAAGGGAGGGAGAGGTGGTGTTATAGTGGGTGTCTGGTACAGGTCACAGGACCAGGAAGACCGAGTGAGTGAGGCATTCTATAGACAGATATGCACAGCTTTGCACTCACAAACCCTGGTGCTTATGGGGTACTTTGACCATCCCATTATCAACTGAAAATATAGCAGAACATAAACAATCCACGAGGTGTCTGGAATACATTAATGATAACTTCCTTCTCCAAGTCATGAAAAATCCAGTGAGGCAAGGTGCTATGCTGAGCCTTATTATCACCAATAAGGAAGGGCTAGAGGGGAATTTGGAGCTCAAGGGCAGCCTTGACTACAGCGACCATAAAATGATGGACTTCAAAATCCTTGGGGCAATGAGGAGAGCTCATAGGAAGCTCACTACTCTGTACATAAGGAGAGCAGACTTTGGCCTCTTCAGAGATCTGCTTGTAGAGTAACATGGGATAAAGGCCTGGAGGGGAGAAAGGCCAAAGAAAGCTGGTTAATATTCAAGGACCACATCCTCCAAGCTCAGGAGTAATGCATCCCAACAAAGAGGAAGTTAGGTAAAATTGTCAAGAGGCTTGGATGGATGAACAAGGAGCTCCTGGATCAACTCAAACACAACAAGAAAGTCTACAGAGAGTGGAAGCAAGGACATGTAGTCCAGGAGGAGTGCAGAGAAATTGCCTAAACAGTCAGGGATCAGGTTAGGAAAGCTAAAATCTTCATAAAACGAAATCTGGCCAGAGATGTCAATGGCAAAACAAAAGCTTCTATAGGTATGTCAGTGATGAAAGGAAGACTAGGGAAAATGTCATCCCTCTCTGGAAGGAAACAGTAGACTTGGTTACCTGTGATATGGGTAAGACTGAGGTACTCAAAGACTTTTTCCGTCAGCAAGTGCTCTAGCTACATCGCTCAAACCACAAAGGTGAAATGCAGAACTGAGAGACTGAAGAACTGCCCACTATGGGAAAGGATCGAGTATGGGACCATCTAAGGAACCTGAATGTGCACAAGTCCGTGGGACCTGATTAAATCCATCTGTGGATCCTGAGGAAACTGGTGGATGAAGTTTCTAAGTCACTATCCATCATATTTGAGTAGTAATGGCAGTCCAGTGAAGTTTCTACTGGATGGAAAAAGGGAAATATAACCCTCATTTTTAAAAAGGGAAAAAAGGATGATCGAGGAACTATGGGCCACTCAGTCTCACCCTTGTGCCTGGCAACATCATGGAGCAGATCCTCCTGGAAACTGCTGAGGAATATGGAAAATAATGAAGTGATTTGTGACAGCCAGCATGGTTTCACTACAGGCAAATTGTGCCTGACAAATTTGGTGGCCTTCTATGACAGAGTTATAGCATTAGTGGATAAGGGAAGAGTAACTGATATATTCTACCTGGACTTTAACGCTATCCCATACAACATCCTTGTCTCTAAATTGGAGAGACCTGGATCTGACAGATAGATAGCTCTGTGGACAGGGAATTGGCTGGGTAGTAGCACCCAGACAGCTGCAGTCAAAGGCTCAATGTGGAAGTGGAAACCTGTGGTGATAGCTGTTCCTCAGATTTCGGTATTGGGACCAGTGCTGTTTAACACCTTTGTTGGTTACATGAACAGTGTGATTGTGTGCACGCTCAGCAAGTTTGATGATGACAACAAGCTCTGTGGTACAACTGACATGCGGGAGGGAAGGGATGCCATCCAGAAGGACCTTGATAGGCTGACTGTGACAGACTTAACGAAGTTCAACAAGGCCAAGTGCAAAGTCCTGCATGAGGTCTGGGGCAATATCAAGCACAAATAAAGGCTGGGTGGAGAATGGATCAAAAGCAGCCCTGAGGAGAAAGACTTAGAGGTGTTGGTTGATAAGAAGTTCAGCATGAGGCAGCAGTGTGAGCCTGCAGGCCAGAAAGCCAAAGACATCCTGTGCTGCATCAAAATAAGTGTGACCAGCAGGTCAGGTGAGGTGATTTTGCTGCTCTACTCTGCTTTCCTGAGGCCTCACTTAGAATACTGCATTCAGCTCTATGGTGCCCAACATGGGAATATTGTGGTTCTGTTGGAGTGAGTGCAGAGGAGGTTTGTGAAGATGATCCAAAAGCTGAAGCACTTCTATGAAGACAGGCTGTGAGAGTTCGTGTCGTTCATTTCAGAGAAGACTCTGGTGAGACCTCATAGCAGCCTTCCAATACTTAAAGGGAGCCTACAGGACAGCTGGAGAGGGACCTATTCCAAGGGCATGTAGTGATAGGACAAGGAGTGAAAGAGGGTCAATTTAGATTAGGTATAAGTAAGAAATTATACACTGTGAATGTGGAGGGGTATTAGAATACATTGCCCAGAGAGGTTGTGTATGCCACATCCCTGGAAGTGTTCAAGACCAGCTTAGATGGAGCTTTGAACAACATGGTCTAGTTAATGGTGTCATTGCCCATGGCACAGCGTGTTGGAACTACCTAATCTTTAAGGTCCCTTCCAACCTAAACCATTCTATGGTTCTATGATTCTAGGAAATGAATTTCATTTCTAATGTCTTTCATATGACTCATGCTCATTGCATAAAATCTGGTGTACAATATTCTTTACCCAACATATATCTGCTTCCCTTCAGCCCTTCTATGCAGCATCCTGGATGAATTTATTATTTCTGTTATCATTATTGCTGCTGTTACTGTTACTATTAACATTATTATGGCAGGACCAGTGCTATGAAGTGGATACATGTATCTGAACAGTAAATTATAGCCCCAGAGAGCTCATAGTCTGAAGAGATTTGTATTTGTGCAAGTCCATGCTTGCACTTGAAGAATGCCTGAATTAAAATACCTCAGGAAAGTTTGTGCTAGGATTAACAAAAATTGGTCTGTCTGTAGGTTTTTTTGCACAGCTCTATATTTAATCTGTCCGTGTTATGGGCCAACTGGACGTGAAGATATTCTTGCCTAAAGAGCTCATGAGCTGAGAGTATGGTGCGACAATCTAAGAAGCCTGTGCATTGATATTGAGTCAAAGACAAGAAAATACAATGTCCATGCAGAGAACTGAATATATACAGAGGCTTTTAGAAATAAAAAACACCCTTATTGAAAATTATCAAAATTTAGTTGTTTATTTTTAAAAAAAATAATTTTCAGACTGTGTGTAAATGGAAAAAGGGTGAAAAACTATGCAGGCATTTTTTTTCTTAATAACTGAAACTAGCAAGAAAAGGAAATTTATCAGCCAGTTCTACCCAAAATTTACTGGGCTTGGTAACCCGCATGTTACTGATTTGGTTTTACCAATCCAGTGAGTTTGGGCATTTGAGGACATACTTTAAAGCTCTTGTTTCTTCCTTTCTCCCTTCTTTTCTTCCTGTTGTTGGGGTTTTTTTCCCCTTTATTTTTTTTTAATTTGTTTCCCAGTCAGGTGATTCCAGCTAGGAGATACAAGATTGCTTTCCTCAGCTGACATAAGGCATGCTTAAAATATGAGCCATTTTCATTCAACAGGATATCTGACCTCTGTACAGGTACTGACATATCAGTGCATTCTTATGCATGACATAAATATTTATCTACTGGATAACAGTGCAAGGGGCATAGTTTACAACATTGCACAGTTGACCTTCAGTTTGAAATTCATGGCTTTCTTCAGTGACTTATACTATAGGTTAACATTACGCTTTGTCTTTTCTATCTGTGCCCTGATAGACCAACATCAGTTTCAATCTGGATTCTGCAACTCTCTTGAGATTATTCTGTTGTGCTTATAGGGCCTTGAACTTTTGAGAAGAAAGACACTTGATAGTATTATGTCTATCAGAATATTTCACTAATTCTTCCTATTGTATTCCGAGATCTGGTAGAATGCTGATACTAACATGGCTTTAGTTTGGGTCAGACCCTTGAACTTCAGAACTGAATTTTGACAACCTTAATTTTTTCTGCCATTATAGATTGGTAGATCTTTTGTTTAGATTGCAGATAATACAGGTATGAGTATGCTCCCTTGTGGTAAGCCATTTTGTTGTCGCATCATTTACTCCATTTCTTTCAAAGTTCATCATGAAACCATTTGTTTTCTAATAAAGATTTTATCAGTCGTACTCTGTGATGATCTTTCAGTATGATAAGCATTTTGGCAGGGTGTCCCATTAGCTCAAGCAAGAAAAGGAAGCAGAGATGCTACTTTTTTTCTCACCATTAACATTGTGTTGAGAATACCCACCATGCTCTGGAAGATCCAGGTTTGATTCCCTCTTCTGCTTAAGGGGATTTGAACTTGTCTCTCCACTTCCCTGACTGCCCTAACCACAAGGCTAAAGAATATTCTAGGGCAGGGCTTTCTCAATTCCTCATATTGAAACCATTTCACTTTGCATAAGTTAATTAAATATTCATGGCAACAGGAAGAGGGCAAGTCTATGCAAATGAGAATATATCTTCATGGTATAGTCTTTCATTTGGGAACAGGGGCCTGACTTCCATTATCCACATCAATGAATACTTAAATGAAAAACACAGGAACATTAATAGAAACAGGCACAGGAACTGAGGACTTCCTCTTCCAGGTGAATACACTAACCACTAAACTAGAAAGTCATTCTCCCCGTGACCCAGGAAATAGTGAAACGCAGTAAACAAATAAAACTGCTCCAACAAGAGAACTTCAGACAGGTCAGTCTTGAAACCTTATACTGTGAATATTCACCCATAACTTGAGACCTGGGTTCAAGTTCCTTGAGAAGAAAGCTATGAGTTTTAATTACAAAGGTGTGTACCATCCCTGGTAAAAAAAGAAGGGCATTGACACTATTTCTTGCTCTTGGTTGTCTGGTTAATTTTTTATGACTCTTTAAGTGATCAAAGGGTGGTTGTATTGATGAATGGTGTATTTATTCTGTACAATGTTGGTTCTGTACAATATTCGAATCTTGCCTTTCTTGGCTGAGTCAGTTGCATGTCTTATTGCCTTCTGCACTTGCTTTAATAATAGCAGCTTTCCCACCTCTGTAGACTGTGCTACTGAAGAGAAACATACTGTTCCAGCTGGTTCTGGGATAGACTTACCACTGGCCAAGGCTGAACCAATAAGTGACATTAGTAGCAACTCCGTGATAACATACTTAAGAAGGGGTAAAAATGCTGCACAGCAGCTGGGAGAAAAGATAGTGACAAATGTGAGATACACAGTACTGCAGACATCAAAGCCAAGTGAGGAAGAAAGGGGAGAGTGTGCTCTAAGTGCTGGAACGGACTCCTCTGCAGCCCGCAGTGAAGACCATGGTGACAGAGGTTGTCCTGTTGCAGCCCATGGAGGACCTCTGTGAAGCAGATATCCAGATGGCATCCTGAGGAGGACCCCATACAGGTGGATGTGCCCTGAAGGAAGCTGCAGCCTATGGAAAGTAGCCCATGTACTAAGGATTTATGGCAGGTCCTCTGAATGTCTGGAGGACCCATGATGGAGCAATCAGTTCCTGAAGTAGTGTACCATGTAAAAAGGGCCCATGTTGGAGCAGTTAGTGAAGAACCGCAGCCCATGAAAAGGACCAACATTAGAGAAGTTTGTGAAGGAAAGCATCTCATGGAAGGGACTCCATACTGGAGCAAGTGTAGAGTGTGAGGAGGAGGGAGGCAGGGAAGAAAAGCCATTGACTGATTACAACTCCCATTCCCCACCCCCCTGTACCACTCTGGGGAGGAGGTAGAAGAATTGAGAGTGAAGTTCAGACTGGGAAGAATGGGGTAAGGTGTTTCCAGTTTTGTTATTATTTCTTATTATCTCACTCTGATTAATTGGCAAAACAGTAAAAGAATTTGCCTAAGTCCAGCCTATTTTGCCCAAAACTATAATTGGTAAGCGATGTCCCTATCTTTATCTTGACCCATCTGCTTTTCATATTTCTTCCTTCTGTCCTGTTGAGATGGGAGAGTGATGGAGCAGCTTGGTGGACATCTGGTAATCAACCAAGTTCAACCCATCACAATAAGTTTTTTCTTATCTCACTTTAAATATCTACAACAGAGTTTACCTCATCTGAACTAAGCATCTGGGCTTCCTGACAGTCAATAGAGAGAAATGAGACTTTCTAGGAGATTGTTCATCTCATCCTAATGTAGGCATAAATACAGAGCAGATGAAAGTTATCTTTTAAATGATTCTTGCTCTGTTGGTTGTTAAGGAAGTCTAGGGTGTCTAGCTCACATGTAGGTATCTGCACCATAGCTGCTCAGAATTAAATAATACGATTCCTTCTCCTGAGTTTTCTGTCTTAATTGTTGTCTGGTTCCAATTACCCTGAAGACTTGATAAGATTCTGCATATACTCAGTGGCAGAAAAGTTTCGCAAAGGGAAAATACTGGTTGAGTGCCTATGACACAATTCAGCGCAGGACTGACTGTCCTGGTAGCAGAGAGTAACACTGTGTGGTGATACTACTCCAGATGTAGAGGTAGCACCGATGCATCAGCCAGGTGCTCTAGTCATGTTAGAAACCTTCAGAAAACCTAATAAGATCATAGCTTCATAGAATCATAGAATCATAGAATGGTTTGGATTGGAAGGGACCTTAAAGATCATCTAATTCCAGTCCCCTTACCATGGGCAGGGACATCTCCCACTAGATCAGGCTGCCCAAAGCCTCATCCAACCTGCTGCTGAACACCTCCAGGGAGAGGACATCCACAGCTTCCTTGGGCAACCTGTTCAAGTGCCTCACCACTATCATTGCGAACAAATTCCTCCTTATGTCTAGTCTAAATCTGCTGCTCTCCAATTTATAGCCATTCCCCCTAGTCCTATCACTACATGCCATTAAGATCAGGTACAGAACGGTCCTGATGCAACTGTATTTTAGAGTGAGCCTGTTCACATTCAACTGAGGGCTCTTTCTCCCCTCCTTTATATACTGCAGAGGAAACAAAGGCTTTAGGACCCATTGACCTCATTGGCAGCTGATCTCAAAGGCATCAAGGACATAAACCTCATTTCAGAAAGTTGCAGCTAGTTTCCTACATCCTTGTACAGCTTCAGGGCTAAGTTTTTGAAGAAACGTATTTGTGTTTAAGAAGGCAAAAATTTAAAGGAAACAAATGTCCATTCTCTGCTTCTTTACATAACTCTTTTTCTCCATTTTACTTAATATCAGATTTATTTAATGAAAATAAAATATGCTTACATCTGGCACTAATCCCTATTTTCTTAGTCAATAGATCATACTCTTGTATTTACATAAAGACATGAAGAATCAAGATGTGCAAGAGCACACTGATAATGTTGTTTCATTCAGCAACTTGAGGGTGCTTCCCAAAGACATGATGCGTCATTTCAGATATTGCAAAGCTGAGTCACTGACACCCTGATGTGACTAATCTTAATAATGTGCTTTGATTCCATAATATGTCACTGTAAAGTCTGACACGTTTTATACATTCATTTCAACATTCCAGTATACTTTCTGTTCCCACAGTGAATCTACTCATTGGTAGACAAATTGTCTGTAGAAAAAACCTGACCCAACACTTGAAAAAAGCAAGGGTTTTTGTCTCTAAATTTGCCTATGGACCAAATTTTGCCCTCATCAATGCCATGCACTTCCATTGACTTTACTATTTGTATATCCAAAGGCAATAGTTGTTCCTATCTATCAGTCTACCTACTATTTTATCTACTTTCTGACTGCTTAACCCTATTAATTAGTTAATGTTTGTAAAACACTTAAAAGATGTAAAGCCCTATAGAAATGCTAAGTATTATAATTATTGTTATCTGACTGCTGTATCTCTTTACCTATCTAGCTATCTACCTTCTCTATCTATTGTAATAACAATAATACTTAACACTTATATAAGTGTTCTTAATCTTCAAAGTACTTTACAAACATTAACTAATTAATCTAATCTAGTCATCTTGCAAATAACTCCTTTAACAAACCAGTGGTTGTTTCTGTAACATAACATTCTTTGCAAAATTGAAGAATCATACTTTGGGGGGTTATTTTGTTTAGGTTTGACTATGATAAGGTAATAAATATGTATAAAAACAAAGAAGCAAGAAGATGGATGAGAAAAGCTCCATCGTGAGATAACATAGATCACAGCAGGCAATAACACATCGTAAGCAGCTACAGACCACGAAGAGATCTCCTGGCCAACTTATTCCTGAATTATGATCTGTCTTCATTCTCATATAGAGAATATCTTCTACAGAAGTGTGATTTTTTTTCTTTGTCACTTATAAAGAGCAAAAAACATTTTTATCATTTTCTTTTTTTGAGATTCTTCTCTAACCAGAAGCAAGGCCAAGGCTGTCAAATGGACTGGCTCATGTTGAGCTCTTGAGTACCAGATCTGCAAAAGTAATTAGGGGCTTTTTTTGCTTACGGAAACAGTGGTGATGGTAACTCAGAATTTTCAGAGTATTCAGAAGGTGCAATGAGGCCAAAGAGTAAAAACATTAAGAAGAAGAGACCAACTTACTTTGAAAACAAATGCAATCCTAAATACCTCCACAGATCTTCATCTAGACTCATAGTGAGGGTGGTGTAAAGACAGTGATCACTGTGAATATTCACAGCATCCTCGATGTGTAAGGTAAGATCAAAATGCATGTGCAGTTTTTTCGGGGGCAGACATATAGGTTTCCTTTGTGTTTGTAAACATGTAAAGGTCACAAACTCAGGTCATTGTTTGTCCTCACTATTGAATTGTCATCTAGCTGCCCAACTTGGTTTTAGACTGGACTTTTCAAGCAAAATCTTCTGCAGAGGTGGATAATAGAACTAGCCTGTGCCATTTGGCATTGGGACTACCAATCAGTTCAGGCTCTGCTACACTTAATACATGAGACACAGCCAAAATGAAAGACTACCCAAGCCTTATGTGGCTTACAATAGCACCAGAGAGCAGAAAATGAAAGACAAACAAATAGAAAAAAGATTCTGTTTTGCACTTGATGGAAGGGCAGATTTTTTCTGCCCCGCCTCCTCCATTCATTTTCTATCATGTTTCCTGTTGATTCATCTACATATATAAAATGTACTGGGGCAGTTCTGGTAAGTGCTAACCTAAAAATGATTTAGGATACTCCGCTGATCTCCCCCAAGGCAGCTTGGCAAGCAGCAGAACTGTGATCACTATTAGATGGAGAGTTTTGTCTGTATTGATTCCATGAAAAAAAAAAAAAAATTGCCAATTTCCTGTTATTCCTTCCTCCTGTAGCTAAATTAACATAAAACATGCCCCTCCCCAACTAAAAAAAAAAAAAATAAACTTCTGTATTCCTTTCACAGACTGTCTTGCAACCATGGATGCATTTTGCCATGTACCACTTGAAGCACTAATGTACCCTCTTTGCCACTGCAAGAGATTTCTGCAGCACAGCTTCCTTTTGTGCAACAGCCTACATATAGTTGTCATCTCGCAACAGGTGTATTTGTAAATGTAAAATAAAACAAAAAAGTGTCATTAAAAGAAGTGACGCAAGGCTGAATTCAAATTACACATCATTAATTCTGTCATCCAGACCAGAATGGCATATTGATTTGGAGTAATTACAAGCAAATCAGGCTTCCAATATAATCAATGCAATAAGCAACTGTGTTGTTTCTGTTACAGATTCATAGAACATGGTCTGAATGTGGTTCTTGTCAGTTAGGCATGAGAGCCAGCTAGGCTGAAATTCAAGAGATATGGCCTCAGCCACACACTCTCTGAGTAACTTTGTACACAAGACTTAACCAAACACCTCCCTTTATACCTTATTTTTTACCTAGTGATGCACTTCATAAATACAGCACCTTAATCATCCTAAATGTTAAACCCAGCAGGGCTCAAAAAATGAAAGTACTTAGTTAAAGCTATGGTTGCAAATGGAAAACGTAGACAGTTAGCATCTGCTAATAAGGGATGCATTGAGATATGGAGTATATTGAAACCTAAAATTAAGGATTGAAGGTGAAGAACCCAAAACTTGAGTCAGAAATCTGAGAGATTTTGCCTAGAAAGGGTGAAGAAAGTACTGAGTGTATGCAAAATGTTGAAGGCACCCCACAACATGCTTGGAGGGCTGACATCTCAAAGTTGAAGCTGGCTCTTCAAGGAGGATTTTGAATCCTATTTAAAGTAGTAGTTAAGGAATTATAAATTCTTAGACTTTGTATAGGTTAAATGGGCCTCCCACTTCTCACTTTGACCCCTTTATTCAGTGCAAAGTGTCTAAACAGAAGGTCCTGTACAAATACAAATACAGCTCCTCTTCCCCCCATCTCCTCCTCCTCTCTCCTCTCTAGAAAGTTTCATGAAATGCTTCTTTGGGAAGGGAAAAAAGACCTTCCTTTCTCTGAGGTAACAAAAACTCACATGTAGAAACCCAAACCTCCTGCTTTATTTGAATTTAAGGCACTTTGCGGAGCAACGGTTCCTTATATGCTCTCCTCCATGATACAGAGGAAGGCAGAACATATTTTTAATTGCAAAGCCAAATGGTTATGTATGGATCCTGTCACGCTTGTGAGAACTTGCCTTCCCCAGCCCTCCCTCTTCTCCCTGCTGAAAAAGCCTTGCCAAAACTCCGTTTGAGAATGGTCACAGGGAAAACACGAAGCCTTGCAGGGATCTGGGGAATAGACGTCAATCTGTCAGAGGTGTCACCAGAACTGGATATATCTGCTGATCTGTTACCACTTGCTAATTACGGATTTGGCAGCTAATTGTCATAAATCTCAGTAAGAGATGTGGAATGGGACAGAGTTTTCAAAACGGCGTGGCCTGGATAGGTTTGCACTTGGTGAATTGCAAAGCAGAAATGATCATCTCAGTGCCAGGGCTCTGTTGCTGTGTGACACCCCTGTGAATACCTGTATTGTTATAAGTGCCAGTTTGCTCTCAGCAGCATTTCTGACATTCCTTTGCAGGAATGATGAGTGTCCAGGACTGGAACAAACAGAATTTTGAAGGATTTGGTTTAATAAATCTAGAGGTGCCAGTTGTCACAGCCAGGCAGATGTTTTACAGGATGAAATCTTGCACCCCTTGTCAGGCTGACCTTCTGGACCACTCCACAGAAAGCAAAAAACTATCTGCCAAGCATCTATGAAGTCTGATGCCTTAACTATGCAAAGCCACAAATCAGGCACCATCTCAATTCAGATCCAGACTGCTGCTAAAGTTGTTTTTAAGGGTTAACACTCTTCAGAAGTGATTCAGCCAGTCAAGAGTTTGGAGTCAGAAAGAAAGAGGTTTAGCAAGTTTCATGCAGCTTTAGATATCCTTTCCAACATTTCAGTCATTTCTAGTTACCTAACATCTTATACTAGCTGGTTTAAACTTTCCATGCATCTTGAAATCTATAGTTCTGGGTGGGAAGGGTAAAGACAAATCTTCAGCATTTCAAAGGCATCTGAATTTCTTAAATGCTCAGCACCTTCTCAGGAAATGAAGTAGCTTCAGGGTGTCTGCAGCTGAGCATCCAAAAGTAACTATTTGAAAATTTCTATGGCTCTAAGTTTCTGTATTCACGTGAACCAGTTTTTGGATGATCAGTAGCTCCTGTAAAAGATCACGGCTATATTGTGTTATTGGTCAACTGGCTTGTCATTTGGAAAGAGTAGACTTAAAGTTGCACACAAGAGAAATGTCTCTCTTAACAAATAATTTCTGGTTTTCAGAAATTTTATTCTGCTTTTTATTTCCTAGTCATTTGCCTGGTTTTAGCCAGTTTTTATAATGTTTTTATCTAGTCCAGGTTTTTATCTAGAGCAAGATTACCAACTACTTTGGGAAATAAACTAGTATCTGTCACATATTCCATAAATATCTGCCAAATTTTCCAGGTAGAAAGACATAACAATCTATTTTAAGATTGATCTTGACTAAAGCTGGCTGGAAAGTCCAGTGTGGAATGTTTGGGTTTTTTCCTAGTTGAAAAAGCTGATTCACAGTAATTCAAACATTTTGCTGAGATGGATCAGTTTTGATTCAGGTGTGACGAACTCCTAGCAGAGTACAATTAACTTCTGGTAACTGCATTTCCTTTGGAAACTAGACTTGCAAGAAAATGTGTCCTGGTAGGAACCAGTTCCTTTGAAGAACATCAGCGCATCAGGATTGTTGCCGGCAGGGAGTCAGGAACTTGAAAATGTTAAAATCTCTTGGTCAAAAGATTTGATGTTTCCTGCTGAGTGGGAAAGTAGAGAGTAAGAGGCCAGAACACCATTACTCACTTCTTCCCTGTGCTTCCATGACTGCCCATATAACTGTCCAAGAAGTCACGATCAATTGCATTGTCAGGATAGAGTATAAATGAGGGTCTTACTGTAAATGAAAAAGACATTTATCATTAAAATATTGAAATAATCCCCACAGAGAATGATTCCCATTTACAAAGTTCTAGTCCTCATAACAAGCCATGCCCGTTAACTGTTTGGTTTAAGAAAGTGTTAATCCCTCTATGGGAAATGTAAAATTACTCCTCAGGCAGGATTTGTTCTGTGTTTTACTAAGTCCACATAGGTGAAGGTCTTTATGACTAAGTTCTGCAACTGAAATCTCTATTTTGTGTACCAAAAGCAATCCTTTTCTCTGCAGAAGGGAGAGATGTATGTCAAGAGAAACCAAAAGAAAAAGCAAACGAACAAGACAAAAATTATCCTTTTGTTAATATAAACAACAAAAAAAAGATAATTGAAACCAAAAATTGGTTCCAAAACATCTGTTTTGAAATTTCTACCACTATGATTTTGGAAAAAAAACACTTGAAAAGGACCTGAAATATTTTCTTTGCTTTAGAGCGTGATAATTTTAGGTTTTATTTTGCCAAAAACCTCATAGGAAATATTTTGAGGTTGACTTAAGGCAAGTCAGCTGTCCTCAGCCATACTTCCTCTTGCTTTTTGATAGAGTATACACTCTGTGCCGGTCCTAGAACATCAGTCTCTCCAAGAGAATTGATATAAAATGCCTAATAGAATGTATCACAAGTAATTTTCCAGAATGGATTGTCTCCTGTGTAAAAGGGTTATAAGTAATCTCAGAATCTTGATTAAACCATCAGAAAAATTACATTCATTGGAGAATTAATCTTTCATTTACTGTTCAATTGCTGCCTGAGATAAAAAAAAAACTAGGAAACACAATGTGGCCCAAAGACCTTAAATCTATTGCTTTGTTCTCCCTGTTGCTGTGGGGATGTCAAGTAAGTAACACTAAACCATTACCTGATGCAGGTGATTTCCTTCCAGCACAGTCGTGTCCCTTCTCCTGGAGATGCACTTCATAGTGTGTGTGGAGAGAGCATGTGCAGGTGGCTCCGTACTCGTGTAAATCACATCACCTACTTGCTGACATATTCTGGTCCCTCTGGAGTTGGCCTGGTCCCAGCTGCGCTCTAAAAAACAAACATCTATCCTAAAGACCAGCACTGGGTCTTGTAGTTTCCACCTCTGGCAATCCTTCCCTTTAGCATATCCTCCGTTGCAGATGACAAATGCAGCAGGTAGGGTGAGACTAGTGTTTAATTTAATGATGTTTTAACACTTTGTAGACTGCTGTCCTGGGTAATTATACAGTCCTGTACTTTTTTTTTGGCTGGAAATATGGAAAATTAATTACAAGCAGAAAGGTATAACTTTGCCAGCCATTAACTGAATTATACATAAGTATTTTCTTTGTCTGGTGATATCTTACCTTGTCCTTGTGCCAAAAGTATCTCATAACTTGGTATTATATTCTTTGAAGACAACATTTTCAATGACTTTATGTGCAAAATAATTTAATACCAGTAGGAGAGAATTTTTTTTCTTCTTTCATTTTTTTTGGCATTAATGACATAGCTAAATTTATGCAGGTCAAGTATTTGGAATCTAAAGCTCTTTACTTCTCCAATTTTTTTCAAGTGTCAATGAAAAATAAAAATTTCCACCTAATGATGAAAAAAGCAGAGAGCAAATAAGATAAAGAGAACTTCTAAGTCTTAAATGCTTACTTATTTTCTGATTGAAAGCAAGGCGCTATAGATGTTTAAGAGAGAACCAAGCTAGGCATCTGCCTCCAGTCTTTATTTTATAGTAGAGTAGTATGGCTGAGATGTTTTCCATTTGTTTATTTGCTGTACTACAAAGACTGATGTAGCTTGATATGTGTTGCTATAAATAGCAAAAAAAAAAAGAAAAAATAGAGAAAGGAGCGAAAGAAAAACGTTCTCATCTGTTGATCTAGAATTGTTGTTAGAAAACAGTTATAAAACAGACAATGCCTAATTTGCCTGATGTCCATTAATCAACAGAGCTTCAACCATGGGTAAAGCACATGATTGTTCCTCCACTTGGGCCTTCATTCTTCATCAAAGCTTCTCCATTCCATTATTTCTGGAGGTCTGTAAACCTGACCTGTTTTGGATGGTGAGTGGGAACTAAGAACATCTCCTGCTGACTAGTCCTTTTCTCCAGACCAGCTATTAACTGGCTGTTGGCTATTTAGCTGCTCATCCACAGGTATAAAATGCAACTCATGGGAACAGGAGGTGGATTTTTGGCATGGCAAACATCTGCCAGGCAATGCACTTGGTGCATAACGGATGCCTTGTCCTTTGGCTCATATAACTAGGGCCTCAAAGGACAACCTGAATGTTTCTTATTCCCCTTGCATGCAGAGGCATACACCACACAGCAGGCTTTCTGCTGCAAATCGCCCACGAGTACTTACCTGTTTTCAAAATTAATCAGTGTTGACTTGGAAGCACTTTTATCTGCATAAACTCACTTTTTTTCCCCCACCCCCTTTCTCTTTCTTATGCTGAGACAAGCTACCATGGATGCTACAAGCACAGTGGAGGTGCTGTCTAGACATCCAGAGCACCTCAGCTGCTGCTGTGAGCATGAGACTTGCCATGTAAGAAAGGCGTCCGCACATGATGCTGTTGGCAGGCTCATCTCCAACTCTCTTGGCCAAGCCTCTAGCCACAAAAGCCACGTCTAGTCAGTTGGATGTGCTTTCAAATGTCAATGGTTGGACAGATTAGCAAATACAAGAATGAATCTTGACTGTGAAAAATCTAGAACTGCCTAAGAGAGAATTTGCAAAGGGCTTAGAGAAACTGGTCTATGTAGAGTTTGCCTAGTTTTCTTGCCTAGCAACACAGTGATCTGAATTCCTTGTTGATAATGGGGCCTTATGGCTTCCACTTGGGGATCACACAAGTGCTGGTTGGAGGGGATGTCTGGAGGTTTGCAGTCCAAACTCCAGCCCAAAGAATTCCCATTTACAACATAAAAACAGGCCAAACATGGATTTATCTACGTGGGTCTTGAAATCCTCCAAGAATTGGGATTTCACAGCCTCTCTGTGTGACCTTGTCTAGTAGGGGGGTGCCTTCTTAGAGAAATAGTTTTTTCCTATGATCATCCTGGACCTTCCAAGTCACAGCCTGTGGTTATGGCTACCTGCTTTAATATCTGCCTCTAACAAGAAGAGATTGGCTCTTTGTAGCTCTCCAGCATGTATTTGTAGGCTGATCAAGAAATCG
Organism: Clamator glandarius; assembly: GCA_033459285.1. NCBI lineage: Eukaryota > Metazoa > Chordata > Aves > Cuculiformes > Cuculidae > Clamator > Clamator glandarius. The sequence goes on from JAUNZM010000026.1 coordinate 279,178, forward strand.
ATCAAATCTTAATTTCCTCTTTGCCAAGCTAGATGAGCTTATCTTCTTTAACCCCTCCTTGTAGGTTGTGTGACATGGACCCCTAAACATCTTGCTAGCATTCTGGCGAGCCCTATTAAATTTTTCAACAGCTTTTTGAAATGTGAGACCCCAAACTGGACACAGTATTTCAAGTGCAGCTTCTGCACTGTTGCATAGAGTGGCATAGTAATTTCCACAGCCTGCTTCTCATGTTTCTCCTAAAGTAACCGAGCAAAAGGTTGGTTATATTAATTATTTTCTCACATTCATTTTGATGTTCACTTTGAAAACAGGCTGTTATTCAACCTGTTCTCTGCCTTTACTGATCTGTGGGGTTATTACACCCCAGATGCAGAAATTTATACTATCTTTTCTGTACTTTGCGAGGTCTCTGTTGCCCCAGTCTTTAAGTTTGTAAAAACCTGCCTGGCTTCAAGCTCTACTGTTCTGGTTATCAGCTAGTTATAATAAGCTTGTTACCAACTGCTTAATGGACATTGAGTCACTTAGGACAATCATTTGAACCCAGTATCAGGCCAATTTTCAACTTGTCTAGCAGTCCATTTCTTCTTCAGCTTACTGACGATAATGCTGTGGGTGATAAAATCCTTATTGAATTAGAAATATGTCAGATATATTGCTTTCCCCTTTTCCTTACAGGCAGCCATTTAATTACAGAAGGCAATCAGGGTAATTAACCATGATTTGTCCTGAGCAGACCTGTGTAGACTGGTCCTGATTGGTTTTTGTCTTTCAGTAGATTGCCAGTAGAAACCAAGAGGATGTACTCCCAGTCCTTTCCAGAGCCTGAGGTGAGACTAACCAACCTGTGGTTCCCTGGTCTTCCCATTCTTAAAGATAAGCATAATATTAACATTTTCCACCACCAAGGATTTGCTGTCCCCAATTGCCACAATAGACAGCTACATTGCAATCACATGAGCCAACATTTGCAGCACCTTCACATGAATCTCACCTGACTCTAGTGTTCGAATACATCCAATTTATCTGAGTTTTTCCTAGTTACTTTCACAGAATCACAGAATAACCAGGTTGGAAGAGACCCACTGGATCGTCGAGTCCAGCCATTCCCAGCAATCCCTAAATCATGCCCCTAAGTACCTCATCCACCCTCACCTTAAACACCTCCAGGGACGGTGACTCAACCACCTCCCTGGGCAGACTGTTCCAATGCCTAACCACCCTCTCCGTGAAGAACTTTTTCCTAATCTCAAGCCTAAATCTCCCCTGGTGGAGCTTGAGGCCATTCCCTCTCGTCCTGTCCCCTGTCACTTGGGAGAAGAGGCCAGCTCCCTCCTCTCCACAACCTCCCTTCAGGTAGTTGTAGAGAGTAATAAGGTCTCCCCACAGCCTCCTCTTCTCCAGGCTAAACAGCCCCAGCTCTCCCAGTCACTCCTCATAAGGCCTGTTCTCCAGCCCTTTCACCAGCTTCGTTGCTCTTCTCTGGACTCGCTCCAGAGCCTCAACATCCTTCTTGTGGTGAGGGGCCCAGAACTGAACACAGTACTCGAGATGCGGTCTCACCAGTGCCAAGTACAGGGGGAGAATAACCTCCCTGGACCTGCTGGTTACACCATTCCTGATACAAGCCAAGATGCCATTGGCCTTTTTGGCCACCTGGGCACACTGCTGGCTCATGTTCAGTCAGTTGTCAACCAACACCCCCAGGTCCTTCTCCTCCAGGCAGCTTTCTAGCCAGGCTTCTCCTAGTCTGTACCTCTGCTTAGGGTTGTTGTGCCCCAAGTGCAGGACTCGACATTTGGCCTTGTTAAACCTCATGCCGTTGGTCTCAGCCCAGCGGTCCAGCCTGTTCAGGTCCCTTTGTCTCTCACTATCCCTCTCCTTTCCAAGCCATGATGCTGGGAGTCATAGATCTGGGATGAGGCTCAGGCTGTCAAGGCTACAGCAAAAAATTCATGATGTAATTAGCCCCTTTCTGTACTGTCCATACAACTGTGTTGTCTTCCATATTCATCAATAAATACACATTTCCTCCGAATTACCAGCTGCATGCTTGTGGAATCACTTCTTGTTATTTTTTTATATCCTTAGATGGTTTTAGCTCTAGCTAATATTTGGCCTTCTTGATATTGTCTGGGCTATGAAATATTAAATCCCTTCTGATTCAAGAAAGAGCTGAGGAAGACATAGGATTTCCTGAGAACTTTTGCATATGGACCAGTAAATGTCCTTTTGCTTCTCAGCCTGAAGATGGAGGAAGACCCATCGGGTCCCAAGTACCTTAAAACTTTACACAGAAATTTTTCAAGAGGTTTGATTGATGGTTTATGTGTGAAGCCATACAGTTCCTTCCCCCCTCTGTGTTCTGCATGTTGGAAAACCACCTCCTTTCAGTATGGTACTTGCAGAAAATGACTTTCTGATTGAGGGGGAAGTGGGCTTGCAAACCTTCTTTTGTGCAAAGCAAAAAGGAAAGGGGTAGCTTATAGTCAGCAGCAAAATGAGAGTAAGCTCTCTCCTCTCTTCAAAGAGCTTCCTCTTCCCTTTCTCTCTCTATTGTGAATTCTTTAAAAAGACCACCCTTCCCTTCTGCAGAGTGAAAACATCAAAAGGAATGGTGTGGTGGGGTATTTCCTTGTGAACACTTACTTACCTTACAAAGGTGAGGAGTTCACAGGAGGTTCTGTCTTGTGAAGCATGTTCTGGCTTCCTGGCTTTGAATGCTGAGCTTACTGGGAAAACGTTCTTACATCTTCAGGCAAGCAGCTTTGCTGCAAAGCCAAATCTTTTCCTCTCCCTCCCAATTTCTGCATATCCAGTCACATATCTTATTTTATTTTATTTTATTTTATTTTATTTTATTTTATTTTATTTTATTTTATTTTATGAAATGAAATGAAATGAAATGAAATGAAATGAAATGAAATGATAAAATAGTTTAGGCCTTGAGGATTTTGCGAGGTTTTCTTTTTGCATGGAGAACAGTTAGAAAAACTGAAATGTCAGAGAAAAATAATGTTTCCTACAAAAGCTGATCATAGAAGATTCAGTCTTCTATTTATTAAGGTACATTTACACAGGAAAATGTGACTCTATCTCATCCCAGGATATGGAGAAGAGATAAATTTGCTCATGCTTGTAGTAGCATAAGCATTTGATTGTTTTATTGGCTGATAAGCTTAAAAAGAACAGTCAGTAATCAACCAGCTGTATCAAATTCTTCTTCAGGGAGATGGAGTTTAATGTCATTAGAATAGCTCCAAACCCCACAATTTCCTCCTCCTTTAGAGCAAACTTGGTGACAATGAAAATAAAACTCAACTGTAGGTCAAGAACTTTGGACTCCATAATTTTCTTTTTCCTCATGTGTTTTTTTCTTTAAAGGTAGAGCTGTCCACAAAACCAATGGTTAAGACCACTGTCTGTACTCAAGGATGGTGCGGAAAGACACTCTTCAGGCTCTCGCTCCATGACATCCTTTAAAGTTTGCTCTATGGTATGAGAACTGTGTGTGTGTGTGTATATATATATATAAAACCATAAGTTTTTGTTCTACTGTAAAGATAGACAACAAGTAAAAATTCATTTTATTCATGAAAACCTAGAGAATGTGTCTGAATGTCTTACCTTGGAGCAAATACACCAGTTCTAACACCCTACTGTATGCTCCATGTCTTTACTGTAGGGTCCCAGCCCCACTGCAAGTTTGGTTCAACTCGTCATGAAGCCACAGCCCAAGCAGCATGTTGGAGGGCAAACTCAGGCTGAATCTGACTGTAGAAAAGTTTTCTAGAAGAGAAGATGAGGGTGGGAACCACTGGGAACTGTTAATCATAATTATGAGGGATTTACCAAAACCACCCAAGATACCAACTCCAGCAGTTACATATCATCCTGGAGCAGCCAACTGGGGCCGTTTGCCTCAAAACCACATGTCCATGAGTCGCAGTACTACAGTCACATTTGGAACTGAGATATCTAAACATAAAAAAAAAAGAAGGATTTTCCCTTGACCCCTCCTCCTTCAATTGACGATATTTTTCTTATTCACATCCATGATATCCATCCAAGATGTCTCTGCACAGAGCTCGGAGATTTGTTTCAAATTAATTCCTAGGTGTGACTCACAGTCTTATAGCAGTGTGCATGTAGATGTGCTTAATCATTCTGGAAGTCAGCTGTGCAACAGCAGGGGGGAAAAAAGCTATGAAATGATCCTCTCTGTTCAGGTGACAGGGATAAATCCTACTAGTCCACCAGTAAAAAGAGCAGAGGAAATCCTTCATCAGGAGCTAAGTGCAAAGGCCCTGATGTATATTTTTTGACCCAGGCAATGCAGGTTTGTCAGAGCTTATGTGCATTTCTGGAAGTCAGAGGTGCTGAACAGAGGAACAGGTTTCTGCTCTTGTCAGCGTTTTGGACTGTGTGTGGTTTCCCCGTTGCTGTTAGCTCCAGGCATTTTGGAAATTTTATTCCTCCTGCAAGGCAGAGTGGGATGGGCTGACAAGGTGAGTTAAAATATTGAGTAATGAGGATAATTAATCAAGGGCCTTCTGCAGGATTTCTACTTTTCTTTTTTGTCTTTGTCTCAGGGTAATGAGGAGCTGAGAAGCAACATCCAGTGGGCCTCTGGCTGCAGTGTGGGTGCTCATCAGCTTTCAGGTCAAAGTACTTGACCTCAAAGACTTCTGTCTCTTCAGGCTGGATGGTTTCAGATCAAGAGGGTTATTAATTGGGAAGTAATTTGAAGGTCACCTTGCGCTGAGGGTATTGCCAATAAAGAGTGGGAGAAGCTCCCTGTCTGAACAGATGCGTAGCCTTATAGGAAGAGTTACAGGGGGTGAGAAGTAAAGGTTGTGCAGCCTTTTAGACCTAAACACTTCTGAGTCCCCAAATAAAGCAAATTCAAGGCTTCTTAGTAAAAAAAGGCAAAGCCTGTTTCTTCGGCCATCTATCAACAAGGCATCCAGCTCAGCCTGGCCTCATCCTGTACCTGCTGTAAAATGCTGAGCACTCCTTGTACATTTAGGGGGCTGCAGATAGTGACTACTTCCCCCAGTACACAAGGAATAAACATACAGCAACTCTACACTTCCAGTGTTAAAGAAGAAGAGAGAAATCATCAAAATGGAAAGGACAAATAAAACTCTTTGGGGTGCAGAATGTGGCTTTTCTCTCCCTCTGGCATTGTTTAGTAATTTTGAGGTTACATTTTGGGCTGCTGTTCAGGAAATTCAACTAACCCCAGTAGGAAAACGGTGAAGCGTAACTGCAAGATAAATACATTATTCAAGGACCAACCGCTCCTTTAGGCATTTCACCCCTTGGGCCTGAAAACACTTGAACAAGTCGCATGTCACTTGCATATGGTATTACTACTTTTCCCAAAACACAACTTTTCTTTCCTCAGAGAAAACAATTTTAATTAATTCTCTAAACAACATTTCTGCCAAGTTTAACTGGCCTACTGTATTCATCGAATTATAGGAGCACTCACCCTGTGTCCTATAAAAACAGTCATGACTAATTCTCACCCTTTTTAAACCGGTTGTAAAGAGATTAATTTAAAAGCATTCCTTCTCATACAGGTCCAGATTGAAGCAGTGATGTATTTTGCTGAATTCGGGACTTTTATAGGAAAGGTGAATCTAAACCTTTTTGTCATTCTGTTTTTGAGTAAACATTTCTCCAGTGTAACTTTAATTATGGATTCTCCACCTTGATTCAGTATCGCATTTAGTCTGCTATTCCCTGTTAAATCATCTTCCTTGACATGCAAAATTCAGGCTGCCTTTGTTAGATTAAAGTCTTTTTATCTGACCTGCCTTTAAGCTTCATCTACTTAGTCGTATCACTGGGTAGGTAACAGAAAATTGCCAATATGTCACCCAGTGGGTAAATCAATTCATGAAAGGAGGCCTAGTGCTTTTAGATTGACTGCAGAATGGCTCTTTTCTTTTTTTTTTTCCAAGCATATCTTCCTCAGCACACCTGGGTATTCCTCCTGAGGGCTCAGGAAAAAAGTTTGAATTGCCTTGTTCTTTATTAGCTACATCCCATCTCCTTTATATTACAGGTGAACGTGATTTGCTCCACAGTGTGTATTTATAAGAGAGGTACCGAAAGGAAAAGGGCAAATTATAGTCCTAGAGATGTGGAAAGCAGGAAAAGAGCCGGCAGGAATACTATCACTAGGAACAATCTGGGACATTTTCTGCATATTTTTAGGAGGAGAGGTCCTCCTGAGTGGCGTGTGCATGAGACACAGGTGACCTCTCGTTGAGAATAAGACCAATGGTCTCTTAAATGACAAGTTTTCCTGGGTGCCTGACTCCAGAATTTCTCAGGAAAAAAAAAACCAGAACAAACCCACATTTTTTTCAGGAAGCCCCCAAAATAAACAGTCTGTCCAGGGATGTGAATCTTTTAGTGAAGTGTTGGAAAAAAGAAGAGGATTTATTATCAGTCCATTGCAAAGTCTACCAAACTTCTAAGGGCTGCATGGGAAGAGTCTCAAGAGAGGGAGGTGGAGAGGTTTTTCTTGGGCAACAACTTTTGTAAGAGAGAGTTTAGGGAAACTGAGGCAAGAACGAGTCTGATGTCTTGCTCTATACTTTCAACCTACCTATTTTTTTAATGCCTGTTTTGACTGTTTGAGACTCTCTCCTGAGAAGGCTGGTGTTGATGATCTGATGTCCTCTGAGCAAGGACCTGTCAAAGGTTGGTGTGCTGAGAAATCTTGTCATGGTTTTCTTGAGAGTGACACTAGTCATGGGGCAATTGAACCAAAGAGTTTTGGTTCTCATTAGTCAGGCTGCAAAGAGCAAAACCACAGTACTTACAACAGGAGGCATCAACACAAGGGAGTCTAAAGTGCAAGAGGCAAAATAAATCCTCCTAGAGATTTTTACAGTAGGGCAAGCTTTACTCTCTTTCTCTGGAGGTGTTTAAGGTGAGGGTGGATGAGATACTGAGGGGCATGATTTAGAGATTGGTGGGGATGGTTGGACTCGATGATCCGGTGGGTCTCTTCCAACCTGCTGATTCTATGATTCTATGATATGTGATGTGGTAGGTAGAAGGAAGAAGATATAAGACTTCAGGTCTCCCTGGCCTCTGCAATCTGCCACAATACAATGTGTGAAAGAAAACACTGGGAAGCTCAGTTCTCCCAGGTTACACCTGAACTCTGGAAACAGATACCCAAAGCCAGTGGAGATATTTCTGCCAAAACTGTTTAGCAGTTGCAAACTGAATTCTCAGTTCATAAAACTATTTTTTTACACAGATTTTTAAATATTGCTTCTCTATGCACTTTGATTTTTAATTTTTTATGGCAAAAGGGGTCAAAAAAAAAGGAAACTAAAACCTCAACGTTTTCAAATAATTACCTTTGCCTCTGTATTAATGCTCCTGTAAATGCTTTGAAGATGTAAAGTAGTGTGTTATTGTTGCTATGAGCCATGTGTTTGTTACTGAGAACCAATGTAAAGTTTTTGAGATTCTGCTTCTGAAAGCTCTTAGGATACTGTGACCTTTCCTGTTCTTTCACTTAAAGTGGAAATCAAGAATAACTCATTAAAAATCTATGTCTTCTCTTCATTGTAAATTGAAGGAAAACCAAAATGCATGTATCTGATATACATTAACTTAAAGTCTGCTATTAAACCACAGTTCGTGAAAGACTATGGGAAATCCGAACCCCTGCTGATTTTTGCTAATTCTATAAAGAGTCTATTTAATTTCCTCAGGAAAACAAGGTAAACCTTCCCTGGAGGGTATATGCATTTTTGAATGGGCTACAAGTAAGTCCCTGAGGGCTCAGTTATCACTGATCACAGTTTGGTCTGTTGGATATTGCTAAGGGAAATTTAGCGTGATTGTCTGTGATCACTGGCATGTGCTCATACCCATTAGGAGACCCATTCAGCCCACTGACATTTAGTTCCTAGGAGAATAGGGTAGCTGCTCTCAAAACATTTTGATTTTGCAGTATTTTTTCCTTCCCACTCCTCCCCCCACCCTCTCTGTTGGTTTTTTTTTTCAGACAGAGGAGCAGATGTTCAAGATCAGAAAAGAGCTCGTACAGAGAGCTGCCTTAGTGGGAAAAGCATGCTGTATTTCTAGGAAAATGTTTTATAACAAAAGCACTCATCTTTCAATGTTGTTAATTTTCTCTCTTATGCTGTTTTGGGCGATTGTAGGAGTGATGTAGAAAAGCAACAACGTCAGCCGTAACTGCATCTATTGTGCAGTGGAAATGAGCTTTAGATATTTCCTCTAAAGCACAGGTGCTTTCAGAGGGTCACAGGTTTGCCAACTAACCCATCAGAATACAAGGCAGCCCCCAAAATGTCTAGCTCTCTCTCAGAGCTGACATTTGTGGTCTTGAGAACTGGTATCCCTGACATAAAAGATTGGAGTTAATGCAGATATGTGGAGGGAACTAGTAGCAGCACTTAACGGTGGCAGGGGATAAAGAACACGTTAAAGCCATGTGAGAGGGGAAGAACAGATTTGTCAGCGTCAGGGCATTCAGTCCACTGGATGCAAGTAGGAAGCACTGGGTCATGTTCTGTAGTTTCCTAAATGACAGCCTGGATGTTCACTGAGGTCTCTCCTGGGTATAAAATACTGGATTTGCTTTCTTTTCTGCAGAATCTGGATATAGGTCTCATTGCAACATCCTTTTCACTGGGGTTTAATGAAATCCAGGTACACGATGAGTGGAGCTACAGGATAGGATTAGGGGAAACAATCTCTAATAAGTCCAGCATGAAGTTCTGAAGTTTGTATAGCAAGGGGACAAAAGGGGAAAAAATAAAAAAAGATAATCAATTTACATTTTGGTTAAACCATCAAACCCATCAAACAGCCTCTCTTCATTCTTCCTGTAACTTTCTGATTCTTGTTTAGTGTTAGACCCATTTTTCTTTACCCCTCCTACCTCATCAGTTTTAATAATTAAGCCGTTTCTTTCAATAAAACACAATAAGTCATAGAGGCCAAAAACAGTGTGGCTAATTCTTACTTGTGTGTTTTCTTCTTGTAGGCCTGCCAGATCTCGGTGCTTTGCCTAGAGACTTTCTCTGTTAGGGCAGATTGTAAACTAACTTGTTTTCTTCTTGTATGTGCGTCAGTGAGATGTTTAGGGCTAGTCCCCAGAAAGGGTGGGGAAACAATCCAGGTGTGAAAATGCATGCATGTATATGCTTGCAATTAAAATGTAACCATAGTTGCAGACAGCCTTTTTTCTTTTTTAAGCTGTAGTTTTGCCATTGCCCAGTTCCATTTATGCATTTGAGTGCTGCTGAATTTCCAGCAGTTAGTTAGGTTCCCACTCACCCCTACGATTTGGGTTGACCTGGTTTTGTTCTTTTGAAATATTTAAACCAGGTCTGATGCTAAGTTTTTTCTTGTTCATACTTGCTGTATTTTCCCAGTTTTTCTTAAATATTGTTTTAAAAATGTTGATTAAGACAGTTCAAATAACAAAATTAGGTAAAAAAGTAATGAAAGCTTTACCTGTTATATGCTTTAGTGGATGAAAGAAGAATCAGCTATTTCCCGAATGAAAGATCTAACTACATGCAGCTGTCCATAAAATCCAACTCTGGTAAATGTTTTAGACTTTTAGTAATGGCCAAACCCAGTGAACCAAGGGGAAAAAAAAGCAAATAGGGAACCATTCTGCAGTTGTTTGTTCTACCCTACTATTCTGGTAAAATTTATCTGGAACTTTGAAGATGATGGAAAGACACAGAGCCATTATTGGCCTGTCATGGGATAATGCATACCCACAGTCAAGACAGATGGTAAAAGATGACTATGCTAGAGAAAAAGAGCTCTGGAGGACAACTAGGAGAAATGTCTGGGGAAGAGCAAGGGATCCCTTTACAATCATTTTCTCTTTTTAAACTCAGTATCCTGACCTAGAAGGGCATCCAGTCAGCGATCAAGAGAAAAATGCGATCACAGCTTCTGTGTGGTTCCTTGATATTATGAAACACTCTGAATTTTAATTTGTGAGAGCTTACAATGTCCCTGGAGGTCATTGAAAGTAACGCCCAACCTGCAAAAATTAAGTATTATCCACCTGGGAGAAAACACCTTTGCAACAAGAGAGAGAGAGATTCCTTAAACATACTGTGGTTTTCCAGTGGAATTACTTCTCATCTTCAGAGTATCACCTGTTGCATGAATACATTGCTACAAAGGTAACAACTAGGAATAATTTTATACCCCCCCCTTATGTCGCTAAAGGCAAAATAGTTCTGTGGTGTGAAGATAGGACTCTCACCTGACACTGTGCCATTAGTTCAGCTGAAGAGAATTGCCCATGGGCAGACATCAAACCGTGATGGATTAGGTTATGTTTTTTTTCCACACAGGTGTCTCTGAGTAACTTTTCGTAAATCTCTGGAGATAAAAAAAAAAAATCAGGGAATAACTTAATCATGTTGTGTTATTAAAAAGATTTACTGAGTAGCACCTAATATAGTAATTGGGTGGTCCTTAAAGAGCCTAAAATTTGGGTGTTTGCTGTAGTTAAGAACCTTCTCTTTGCATGGGGGTGGGTTTTCCCCCTCTATTCTACCAGTGTTGGGGTTAATAACTGTGCAAAGAAGAATATTTTGTTGGTGACTTATCTTAATTTTTAAAATTACTGGTAACTGTCACATACTACATGCCACAACAAATGAAAGTGATCTGTGCAGTGTGCTGGATAATGGAACGGTGCTAATTAGGAAACAGTAAGGATTATATAATTATATCAACCCCATATGGCTGTCACAAGCAAAACCATAGAGCAGCCCAGGGAATGGTTATATAGAGAGTATCATAGTCTCAACATTGCCTGAAGGAGAAGCCTCATAAAGCTTCACTATAAAATTTTTCTGACAGATTTCCAGGCAGCAATTACAACTCTGATTTATATGTGTTTAATATCACTTCTCCTATATTTTTTTTCTCAAAAGACTATTGGAAGATTCTGATTTTTTTCTTTTTGTGAAAATGGAGCCAGGTAGCTGTGATGTCACAGCACTTTTGCAGCATTTGCATTAGACATGGTCTTGGGTCAGTTGTGTGGTTTTTTTGATTTCCAGAGCATGTTACAAACCATCTTCAACACACAATTCTTCATAACTGTCCTGTCCAATGTGTAGAGTCGTGCCTATACACAAGAGTTTATCACTTTTTTGTGATAGTGAGACAGAACAAGAGTCACAAATGTAGCAGCACTCAAGAAGACACCTGTGAAAAAAATCACCATGTGCATTTAGCACAAATCTCTTCAGCTTTGAACGTCAAGTTGTACAGAGCACTGAGATGGCCAGGCCATAAAAGAAGTGCGTGCGGTGCAGTTCAGGTTTCCAGCTTCTGATAAGGCTCATTTTGGGACCCCAATCTTCTTCCAGGTATGTGTTACCATTGTGGTGTCCTTGTAAGCCCCTGGGCATGTGAAGCTGGGGTGGCCTCTGAAAAGGACCACTTGACTGTCTCAGGCATGTGAAGTTGTAGAGCAGGAGAGGAGATGCAATCTGAGGATGCAAACGAGTGACAGGTAAATGTGGGGAATGAGGTGGAAACACCTCAATGAGTCTCACTTTCAGTGGCACAGGCTTACAAATGACACCCCTAAGGGTAAGAGGAAGGATGTAGAAGGAGACAGGAACTACGAGAATGAAACTTTCTATAGCTTATTAAGCAGCAGCACTGAAATGCCATTGGCCAACCCACCCTGCAAGATTGCAAAGTCCTGAATAGAGTGTTAGAATATCTCCAGGGCCTAACGCAGGAGAGGAAATGCTGTATTCAGAGAGACAAAGCAATGCAGCTTTGGTGACTTTAAAGACACTGTACCACCACGCTGAAGCTGAAGTGCCTCTCCAAGCTCCATGAGAAAACCAGCTTCCAGTATCCTGGATTTATAAAACCACTGGTAAATGAGTAAAGATCAGAGTAAAGAAAGGACTCATGCACGTTAGATATATACTCTAAACATTGCTCATGGTCTTTTCCCTGTTTTCCTACCTCTCCCTACATGCCCTGATTCAGCACACATGTTCAGAATATCCCAGAGCCTTCCTGACAAGATGACTGTTACAGCAGATCTCAAACAAAAGTGTCATTGTTCTAGTGGGTCTTCAAGGAAAAACCTCTAACTTTTCAGCAAGAAAAAACGAACTGTGTTAAGCTTTAATTTTGTATTACTGCCAAGTGGCTAGATTTTTATTTCAATTCCTATTTCAAGAACAATTATGGGTTTTTTTTCAGAGGAAATGCAACAATCAGAATGTCCTTTTCTTTTGTTCTTCAAAGTATTACTTGGAACATGAACACTATTGTAATGTCCACTTGACACGTGGATTTTTATGACTATAGGGCCAAACTCCAGAAACACTCTCTTTCTATATATCTGTCTGGCTCATGCCTTGGTTGCACATTGTTACAGTGGTTCAGATCACATGCTGCTAACTTACATTTCAAGGGAAATGCCAGAAAAAAAACAGAATTCCCGTCCCGTGGAAGTCATTGCGTGCCCTGCCATTGAGACTAATTCACATATGTCTTTTGATCAAATCCAGGGGGGAAAGACATTGAAAACCAAGCTTCTTTCTAAGCCATAGCTGATTAACAGTCTGTACCTGGACTTTGCAGAGGGACAGAACCAGGGAAAATATTACTGCTTTCAGCTTTGCGTCACTGTTTTCTCTCCATCTCTGACACAACCTAGGCATACTTGAATTGAGCCACAAATTTCTCCTGGGAACACTGCTCACACAGCATAACGTTAACCTAATGTTAACCTTAATTTTATCACTATGCCAGTGTTTACGGCAGGGAGGGGAGGAATCATAATATGGGATCATGCAATGTTTAGAGGAAACTGGTCTGTCCTATGCAGTGCTGAATAAGCCAGCTCCTTGTGCATGGTCCAGTATATCCCTCCCCATGATCATTGCTAAGAATGACTCCTCAAAACTGGTGTGTCAGTGACACCTAAGAAATATAGCTGTCTGCATACCAGGACTTGGCTTTACCAAGAGTTTCAGACACCAGATTTGGCACCAGGTTTGAAGAGGTTAGACACAAAAGAGGAGAATAGAGACCTCCCATGTTGCAGCCATCACTGTTTGTTAGCTGTATGACATTTGGCTCCACATCTGGACTTCTAGGTTCTTTTTTTTTTTTTTTTTTTTTTTTTGGAGAACCACTAATGTGGAATTTCTTGGCCTTTGGATATCTAGGAGAAGGTTCTCAAATCACTTGACTCATTCCATGAAAATATAGGCAATTTTTACAAAAGTGGCAAACTGAAAAGAGAAAAATTGTCATGCGTGGACCAAAGAACAAAGATATGTAAGGTTGTTATGATTTGTAAGTAAGAGTAAACTTCATTGAAGTAGACCTTTTGACCGACCCCCTGAAATTACTTTAATGTTTTTGAGCAATCTTTGAGGCAGAAGTGCTTTTCGTATTGTTGATGTCAGATAAAGATGAGACTTTATCAGCTTAGGACTATGATTTCAACATGAAAGGAGATGGAAGGATTTTCCATGCCAAAGGACGCCACGTTAGAGCAAATTTAATCAAATGAAATAGGAAATTTCCTGCTAAAGGTGGATGGAGCTTGTAAATTAAAAATATCCTCAGTAACTCCAACTCATGATGAATAAAATTACATAAAACTTATCTTGCTACCATCTTTTTTAAGAATTCATTTTAGTAAATGGAAGGATGCTCAAGCATCTCTGATATGTTTATTATTTTCACTTGCACTGAGGTCAGGCTTCGTGGACTATAATGGAGATATAGCTTACACTCACACATGGCATCTGCTTGAAACTGTATAGCTGAAGTCATTATTTTCTTTGTACACTCCTATTTTATTGGTTTACCAATAAGATGACTAGATGGTTTGTGAAGCAGCTCCTGAATTAGTACATTTTTCAGTGTGATGGAAACTGAAACGAAACTTGGTTAATCATCCTTATGTATTAAATAAAGCTTCAAAATATATGTCGCAATGTTGACATGCAAACCAGAATTGTTCATTGTCTTCTTCAGACATTTTTGCTGAGGAGCAGCAATCTTGGAAAAGGGACAGTATGGAGAGAGGGGAATTTCACAAGTTTACCATCTCATTTTAATCTGTTGCTGCAGGAGATTCAGAGCTCATGTAACTTTGGTGTTATGCTGTTGCAGCTGAACTGGGCCTCTGTCTTAACAATTTTGCATTCATGTTGCCAGCAGACTGTCTTTCGGCAGTAGAACCACCCTGTGACGTTGCTTCTGGAAGACAACCACAAAACTTAATCCCTTAATCCCACTTGAGAAAGCTGGTTTAAATGGGAAGCAGAGTTGTGTTCACTTCCATACTCACATGAGTGATTTTGATCTTGGTTATTGCAGTGCAAATTAGAACACACACTGTAGCATGGCAAAATTTGCTCTTGGTCTGGTCCGGATACTCTAATTTCCATCTGTGTATAAGGTGGCTCCTTGATACTCCGATAGATGTGTCAAAGATTCAGGAGGCAATGTGTATCACATTACTGGCAAAAGCATGAGCTGCATTACAAGTTGCAAAAGCATGAACTGAATTAGGAGTTATAATTTCAGGAAGACTCGCCCCCCGGCCCCGCCTTTCCCACTAGTATTAAAGATTCATGTTCAGCATAATCTCTTCTTACTTTGGAACAAACTCTCAGTTTTTTAGCACATGCCCTTATTTCTAAGCCATTCTCAGATGGATATTTCCTCACTTTTTCCCCCCTAACCTGTGTTTGATAATGTATAAACTATACCATAAACAGCATGTCACTGCACAGCAGCAGTGCGGAGATCCAGAATCATGATGCCTTTTCAAGTCATGTAAAGTGATTTTTGAAGACTGCATGCCCCATATCTTGAATGAAGAATTTTACAGTGGAAGACATCATCTGTTCATGAAAAAGAAGATCTGTGTTGCACAGCAGAGTTGTGCAGGAAAAAGTCTATGTAATTTTAAAAATAAAAGGGGAAAAAGAAACACAACCTCACCTTCTTGATCTTAGAAATGAGCAGGAGCAAAATCTTTGTCTTCCTTCTCACCTCTTTGGCATAGGGGGCATTCATGAAGTGGGTTTCCCTTCTATTTCCTGTGATTTTGTCATCCTGTGTACAGAGCTCCTATTGCTCACAAGGTGTGTTTGATATCATGGAAAGGCAGAGAATACTAGAAAGTCTCCAGGGAGAATAAGGAAACGCCTGCTGTGGTTCAAAATGGCTTGGCCAAAACAGCAATGACATTTAAATAGTGTTTTTAAAGTGTATTTAAGTTCTTGGCTGAAATGAAAAATCATTATCATTAATATCCTGTGGCTTCTTAGGAGGTTATTTTTTTAAAATCTTAAATATAGGTGCTTTTATAATAATTTTTCCAGATATAATCCTCCCCCAGCCCCTGTGAAACTGGCACTTTTTGCTAAGCATCTTCCAGATAAGGTAGCACACACATATATTGTTGCAACTTGATGCTGGAACTCCCAATGACATTGTGGACTTCATGTAGGTGAGTTCTTGAGCTCAGGAAGAACCTGACAGCTCATACCTTGCTTCCAGTTACATGTTTGTTACTATAACATATATTGCTTTAATGTCATTGGGTGGGATTAATCTTACCTTATTCTGTCCATCAAAATTGATGAAATGTGTATCTCCTGGTAGCAATTGAAAATTGTTTTCACCTAATTTAAAGCCATATCTTTCAGACTTTGAGAGATCTAATCTTTTCAAAGTGGTTTGTGTGGTTTTTTTGTTTCAGGCAGATGGATTGTAATATAAAGGTTTTAAGTGAGGTTATCATTTAGTTTAATAATGCAAGACTATTTCATAACTGATTTCTACAAAGCAAAACACACGATGTCATGGAAAATAGCACTTCTTAATACCAAAGGCCAGATCTAATCAAACAGAAGGCAGAAAAATTCTGTGACTAAATTGGAAGCAATTCCAGTGCTCTGTGATGCAACGCTGCACAGAATCAGATTGCTAGAAATGGGATAAAACTTACTGGTTCAACCTGCCTCCTCGCAGTTGCTATGCTTATTCCTTGTGAAATGGTATGTTTTGTTTTATTTATACGAGCTATAAAATATAGGTCCTTTACTACTGCTTTTGGCACACTCTTTAAAGACAAAATGTTTTCAGTGTGAGAAAGGGTGACTAATAGAGATCTGGTCTAGGAGAGAAAATGTGAAGTTTTTTCACCCAAGTATGCCCTCATGTTATCAAGAAGTAGTTGCAAGGAGAAAAATATTCCACAGATTTATCTAGTCCCAACGACAGTAGTGTCAGTACAGAATTATACGTGAAGAGCTGTAGGATTCCTTATAAATTTTCCTGTCCACAGATAATCTAGCTACATAAATTATTGAAAATCCAGATTAGGGCTATTGCGTCCTGTCCTATCCCATCCCATCCCATCCCATCCCATCCCATCCCATCCCATCCCATCCCATCCCATCCCATCCCATCCCATCCCATCCCATCCCATCCCATCCCATCCCATCCCATCCCATCCCATCCCATCCCATCCCATCCCATCCCATCCCATCCCATCCCATCCCATCCCATCCCATCCCATCCCATCCCATCCCATCCCATCCCATCCCATCCCATCCCATCCTATCCCATCCTATCCCATCCTATCCCATCCTATCCTATCCTATCCTATCCTATCCTATCCTATCCTATCCTATCCTATCCTATCCTATCCTATCCTATCCTATCCTATCCTATCCTATCCTATCCTATCCTATCCTATCCTATCCTATCCTATCCTATCCTATCCTATCCTATCCTATTTCTCATGCCATAAGGTACTCCTGAAAGTGTGTTATTCTGTCATTTGTCTCTAGCAAATGATCAAAAATTCTTAGTCTGATTTTGTAAAGAAGTCGCACAGTGAAAATTTGGAGTCATCAAAATTAACAATTTGTAATAACTTTCCTTATTCATTATAATATTCAAGTAATGTCAAACTTAAATTTGAAAATTGCGTGACTAGGAAATGGCATATTTATGAAAATAAAAAAAATATTAAAAAGTGGGCAAAAGTTTTTAAGTTAAAAAATTATTTTATAAACCATAGAGAGAAATTAACAAAAACATCAGTGCTCATACTTCTATTTGTATATATTTTCATGATTTTACTGGGGTTGTAAAGAACTTCTGTTTCATTCCTGTTATTCATTTGTTTCCTTGATTTTGTATGAAATGAAAAATTGTTTCGAGTAAGTAAATTAACAAGAAATGTTTTAGAATCACATTTTATTACTACACCTATAAAAGATTAAAATATCCAAGTAAAATGCAATAACTGAAGTTAGACCCTCTCTTAATTCTGAAAAAGTATGTGTATGCTGTCATACCTAAAGATTATATTTTGCTTCCAATTTTCATTATTTTATTTTTGCAATTTACTTAACCAGTTCTGCAAAGTACCATGAAACCAAACAAATAATCTCTCTACATTGCACAGTAATTAGAAAAAAAAGTCTGTTTATACTGTGTATATGAATCTGCCATTTGTTGTCATGTGAAACACCAAAAATTTCAATTTTTGATAGAGGGAAATTTAATTTTAATTTTTTTATTTAAATTTATTATTTCAATATTAACACAGACATACATCCATATGCAACTCTATAATTTCCTGACATTTCTAAATGCTAGAATTTGAAATTTAAATTATTAAATATGTTTTAAAGTATTTATACACAGCAGTCCTTTTCAAAAGTGCTGAGAATATTGCACTCCCCAGGTATGACTGTGCTCACTGCTAACTTTGGGTAATAGCCTCTCATTAATGCAATTGAAGTATGTAAGACTAACTTTAAGTCTTATTGGTTTTAAGTTCTTTGTCTGTAGATCATTCTTATATCTCATTTCAACACTTTGAATGACAATCTGCTTCAAACAAAATTAAACTAATGGACTCAGAACCTGAATTTTGTAATGGGAAAACAATAGGAAACCCTTCTTTGTGATTTTATCACCAATATCATTAACTATTGGCATACATAAGAGCACATAATACACACTGTGCACTGACTGGTTCCAGATGATTATAATCACAAAGTTTATAAGGTATAAGAGGAAACCCCCAAAAGCTACTTCTACCTCTGCCTTGCTCTAAATATATGGGCTACTTGATGATGGTGTTCAGTAAGACAACGCATCAGTTTCCGTGCTGAAGAAAGATGCCATTTAAAGAAATCAGCCTTATTATATCCCAATGGCAAGCATAATTAAGAATGTCTGTCTCTAAAAAGCATAGGAATAGAGGGAAAGCTTTTGTTTGCCTGAGCACACTACCATCCTTGACCCATCCAAGTAATTTAAGCCCTGGTTGAATTGGACAAGGACAGGTGTAATTGGGCTCCAGTCTCGGCTGCTTCCAGCCTTGCAATTACCCTAATAACTTTGTCTGTGGAGGGGTCAGTATCTACTGGCCAGTTTGGCTGGAGCCTTCTCCAGCTGTCAACAGAAGGAGAACAAGGAGCCCATTGGGTCGCAGCAAGAGGTGAAATGAATGGTGGTAATTGGTCTAGTGACAGCAGCATCTGTCCTGAGATCAGGGAAATGGGCAGCTGCAATGAAAGACTCAATGCCAAAAAAAAGGACCCAAACAAAAATAAGTCCACAAAGAGTTCACATGATCCTGAAGATGTGGCGAGAGGGGACGTTGTGTGGGTTTTAAAGGGCACAGAGTCATGTGGATGTTAAATGTGGTTGTTTTATTCAGCTGTGTGCACCAACGTTGCCATCTCTGTTCACTTATGTAAAATGAATAAAACAGGCCTTTCCACAAGCTTTTCGCATCTGCTCTTTCAACCCCCTCCCTCTCAAAACACCCAAAGGCATTTGCAGCCTATAGGTAAGGAGCCACAGGTGATGTTGACAGATGTGCAATTATGTCCTCTTGGATCTTTCCAGGAAGGTTCTGGATCTACCCTTAAAATTAGTGGTGTGAATTAGCATGTATATTTTGAGCTTCATTATTTCAGGTGGGCTGAAATGTAATTTTAACTCATCCTTCCATTGCTCTGTTCTTGTGACAGTTTTTAATTAAACATAGTCTTTAATCAATTAAGTTGCAGCTGCAAGTAACGTGTTAGTACTCTGAATGTGTCTTTAGAAATATCCAAACTTGCAGAAAATGGAAGTTCAAATACCAGCAGGGAAGAGACTGTCTTTTATCCTTCCTTTGAATTCCATGAAATTTCCTGTCTGGGTCTACACATCAATATCTTGCCTACACACTAGAGACAGACTTTAAAAAACAATTCATCCCTCCTCCCTTTTCTATCTAAGTGGTAATGCAGGATAATAGAAATAATGGTAATAATATATATATTGAAACTGAAGTTACAGATTGCAGCTCTAAATCATGAAAACCCCTGTTTATTGCTGGCAAAATCCATGTGTTTGGAAAGGCTGTTGATGCTATTGATAAAGACTATTGGTTATCATCAGTTAGACCTCAGGGCTGGCAGAAAACAACATGTCCCTGTGCACAATTAAGCTTATCGTCACTTGTAAAAATGGTAACGATAATAATTGTTACTATTCTTTATAGGTGAGGTTAGACACTAATTTTTGCCACTTTTGACAAAGATGTAACAGATGATGCACGCTTATTATAGTCAGGATTTAGTGTTTCTCTACAAAGTAATCAGCCTAGAATCTCTTTACATATATATTTTTACAAATTGAATAAATATGACTGGGGAAGTGTGAGAGAACAGAACTGCCATTATCCATGTGAGAAATGAGAACAGAGACACCAGTAGGATATTGGTGGGAATGCTGAAAGTAAAAAGGTGGAGGTGCTTACCCTAGTCATTCATTCTCTTTAATCACTGGAGAGAAGTAGGTGACAGAAGGAGGCAAGGGATTCAGCCTTTGTCGTCTCTGCTAAGAATAAAATGAATTAAGAAGAATTCACACACAGAATCACACAAAATAACCAGGTTGGAAGAGACCCACTGGATCGTTGAGTCCAACCATTCCCACCAATCCCTAAATCATGCTCCTAAGCACCTCATCTACCTTAACCTTAAACACCTCCAGGGACGGCGACTCAACCACCTCCCTGGGCAGACTGTTCCAATGCTTAACCACTCCGTGAAGAATTTTTTCCTAATCTCAAGCCTAAATCTCCCCTGGCGGAGCTTGAGGCCATTCCCTCTCGTCCTGTCCCCTGTCACTTGGGAGAAGAGGCCAGCACCCTCCTCTCCACAACCTCCCTTCAGGTAGTTGTAGAGAGTAATAAGGTCTCCCCTCAGCCTCCTCTTCTCCAGGCTAAACACCCCCAGCTCTCTCAGCCGCTCCTCATAAGATTTGTTCTCCAGCCCCTTCACCAGCTTTGTTGCTCTTCTCTGGACTCACTCCAGAGCCTCAACATCCTTCTTGTGGTGAGGGGCCCAGAACTGAACACAGTACTCGAGGTGCGGTCTCACCAGTGCCGAGTACAGGGGGAGAATAACCTCCCTGGACCTGCTGGTCACGCCGTTTCTGATACAGGCCAAGATGCCACTGGCCTTTTTGGCCACCTGGGCACACTGCTGGCTCATGTTCAGTCGGTTGTCAACCAGCATCCCCAGGTCCTTCTCCTCCTGGCAGCTTTCCAGCCAGGTTTCTCCTAGTTTGTACCTCTGCTTAGGGTTGTTGTGCCCCAAGTGCAGGACCCGGCATTTGGCCTTGTTAAACCTCATGCCGTTGGTCTCAGCCCAGCAGTCCAGCCTGTTCAGATCCCTTTGGAGCCTCTCGACCCTCCAGCAGATCCACACTTCCACCCAGCTTGGTGTCATCTGCAAACTTGCTAAGGGAGCACTCGATGCCTTCATCCAGGTTGTTGATAAAGACATTGAACAGGTCTGGACCCAGCACTGAACCCTGGGGAACCCCACTTGTCACTCGCCTCCAGCTGGATTTAACTCCATTTACCACCACCCTCTGGGCCCGGCCAGCCAACCGGTTTTTCACCCAGGAGAGAGTGCGCCTGTCCAGGCCAGAGGCCGACAGTTCTGCCTGGAGGAACCTCCTGCTCTCCATCCCATCAAGGGATTCTGGGAAGACTAGTTCAGTTGTAGATGTTGAATGTTGAAGGACTAAGATAGGTTGGCAAAATCCTGCTTGAGACTTGTGTACGTTCAGCTTGGAGTCTGTACATGGTTAGAAAATTGACTTTTTTTTAATACTTACTTATAAATGAACATAAAAAGCTAAGTGTCCTTGCAAGGGCACATGAAAACTTGTTAGCAGGAACAGGGAGTGAGACCACACACTACTCATTTAATGTCTTTTGCCATTGCATGCTTCATGGAAGACCACAACTCCCAAAATGCTGAGATCTTACACTATTTCTTACATTATGCATTTCCAGCAGGATGGCAAATTACAATGACATGAAGTGTGAGTTTCCAGTTTGTAATCACATGAGTTTAATAGCCAGACAGAGTTTCTGTGAGCTTAGTGCTGTTGGTGCCAATGTCCTGTGACTGGTGATCTTTGTGGCAGGGAGGCCATTGTTGAAGAAAATAACTTGGGGAATGGGGCTGGCTTGCTTTGAGAGAACATTATGCTCCATGGGTCCTATGGCTACCTACTATGCATGATGATGATGATGATGATAGCAAAACCAGCCTGTATTGAAAGAATGCAACAGCATCTAATGCTCATGTTGAGGCTCATCCTGAGCTCAGTTCAGAAACAAAGTACTTTTCAATAGTCCATAGCCTCACACACTAGATGATACACATCAGAATCCTTTTAGTTCATTAAAGACATTGAATACAGTCTCTTTTTGCCATGAAACACATCTGGAAAGTAATTGTTGGGACTCAATCACTCCCTGTATCGTGTTTTCATTTTTCAGACATTCTACTCAAAGAACTTGATATGTTGCGTTTTTTTTCTTTTTCTTTTTTACAAAATTAGTATGTTATGTTAGGGTGCAGATTGTATTTGGAGATCAATTGTGTTTTGAGGTGACACATAAATAATATAAGTGTTGGTAGAATCAGATAGTAAGAACCTTAGACTGATATATGCAAATCTGTCCATGAAAAAATGCATCCACAGAAACATCCTAACAAGTATTAATTTTTTATTAATGTCATTCCAAAATGAAATTATTTTATGCATAGAGTTTTCTGTCTATATATTTAAATGGATTTAAAAATTTCAAGGCAATATCCTGAAACCCACATTGAGAGAGGAAAAACATTTACAAATAAGACACAAGCATGAGAAAAGCTGTTAGCCAAGCTGAAGATGCCACTTCAGCAATTAAAACTCCATAAAACAAAAGACCCAAACCCAAACAAAAAAAATGGCAGTAGATAACATTTTGCCATAAGTATCAGAAAATAGGAAGACCAAAGAAGGAATTAACATAAACTAAAGAAGGGAGAAACAAAACCAATATAAATTTAGAAAGACCCACTGAAGCCGAACAATATGAACATTGAAACAGATTGTCTTTCACTCCTTAGGAATATGCAGATTATATCCCAGAGTAGCCGTGGTGTGTAACAAACACTACAGCAGCAAACTGCAACTTCTGGGGAGCCAGACCATGAGCACCAGGAGTTAGGCACTAGGTCTGCTTTTTACTTTTTATTTTCTCTGTATCTCACTTTTCCCACTGGACATGAGTCTGTTTTCTTCCACTTTTTGTGAACTTTTCTCATTAGGTTAGAAGTCTTCTGACAAAGATGTTGCCTGTTATGTGCTTCTGCTTTGCCTCAGGCAAAAAGACCTTCATATCTTGGTCAAAGCTTTTACAGTTGCTGTAAGAACAACACAGTTGAACCCCACATGGAATTAAGTTAGTGCACGGATTGGTCCTATAGAAGTGATACATTTGATGGCCAATGTATATGCAATGATAAGAAATGGCCATGAAGTCTCTAACTTTTCCCTTGGTCTATGTTCAAATTTTCCAAAACACTTAAAGATGGTCTAATAAACCACTAATAAATAAGAAGAGCTGTTTTTTTTTTTTTCCCAGTGATAACTAAACTGCTTTTCCTCACTTAATTTTTGTAGTGGAGGACAGATGATGAAGCTATCCAATAGGCATTATATAATTATCCTTACATTTATCAAAACCTATCAGTGTTTATCTCACTTTACATTCACTACTCATTCAAGCTGAATATACTTAATTTTCATGGGGAAACTATATTTTCTTCAGGGAAACCTAGAAATAGAAACTTAAGCAAAGTGACTACAATAACCAAAACTGCATAACGGAAGACTTCAGATAGGCATTTCTGCTCCTTTATACTGCCCTCAGAGAAATTAGTGTAAATAGGATTATCCAGCAATGAAATGACATCACTTAATCAGTAAAGCTGCAGTTTAATCCAGATTTAATTTACACTTCAATTATGTAAGAAGTCAGAAAATTATTGAGGTCACTGGAAAATTTCCCCTTAAAGTCAACAGGACATTGGGTAAATCTTGTGCACTGTGCCTACTATAAAAAACCAACCCTCTCTTGACCTTTCACATTAGGCTGATTTTGCTGTCACTGCTGTCTCTTTTAAAACCTCATTAATTGCACTGCAGGTTGAGGTAGTCCAGGCTTCGGGACTTAAAAATTCTGATCTAATTTACGATTTCACCTAAAAATTCATTAAAGAACAATTCTAAGGCTTCCAGTGATGGAAAAGGAAATTGGTAGTATAAAGGAGAGATTGCACACAGATCCAGACTTGTTCTGTCTGTACAAGCCAGAGAGAAAGAAGCCAGATCTGGCTCTGAATCTGCATACCTACACCAGCATGTTGCTGACCGCAGCGTAGTCATCGTACAGTGTGTGCCAGTTCTGGCTATCCTGGAGTGGTACCAATGGAGCTCTGGTCACCTACGTGTATCCACATAAAACTCCTCTTGGTTTGTACATGCATTACAACCAAGAAGCCTTTTTCCCTCATTCAGATTGCAGATTAGCTGGTTCTTGCTCCTCGAGTAGCTATTCAAATTTATGTTTATTCTTGATTGTTGAATGGGTGGTCCTCTTTACCATTATTTATTACCTGCTGGTGACAGAATGATTGGTTTGCTCCTGGGAATTTCCATGGTTCTCTTTGATAAATATTATTGGAATTATTCCAGCAATTTTATTTTCCTCAGAATCTACTGATTTTTTCAAGATGGATTGAGGAGTTGAGGTAGGATTCTTCTCACCTACTTTTGGGAGAGCAGTTCACAGATTAAGACATATTTTTTTTAGGTTTTGTCATGCAGGTACTCCTGGTAAGTAAAGTATCTGAGAAGTGGAGGTCCAGACAGCGCAACTGGTAGAGCCTACAGGGAGATGACACATTCAGACATCTCCTCCTTCCTCTGTCTGATCTCACTGAGGATGTTGCAGGGACAACAGGGAGCTTATGAGCCCCACGATGGCAGCCAAACCCACTTACTTCTCTGCCATTGGAATTCAGCTCAGACTGAGCCATAGCCGTGACTGTTGCTCATTTGAGTGTACTGGATTAAAATAAACAATCTCTGCCAAACTGAAGCGTGTAACTGCTTAATAATGCCTTAGTAACTCCTTCTGGCCTTCTCAGTTGAAATTTGAAAATTACAGATAATTACAAGCGGCAGAAAAGGATTCTTATAACAGGAAGTGCTGGACAGTGTTAATAACAGGTTTCATTAGCAGATCCACCTATAATATGTATGACAGCTGCATTAGGACCGAAAAAAACCCAAACCACAGAAGATTAGGCACTCAGCATAACAGAATTTCGGCAAATAAGTAGGTAAACGATCTACAAAACCATACAATAATCTTTCAGATTTTTCAACCCCAATTTTAAGATGTAAATAGTGGACTTATGGGAAAGTCATATGCATTCTAATAGTTATGGGAGCAGTTTTTCACAAAAATATACAAATTTAAAAAAGTGAACTAAGATCCTGATGCTGTGAAATATGGTAGAGTTCTACACAAGTCAAATTTTCTTGCCATGCAACAGGCTCATACACCTCAGTAAAGACTGGATGCCTAAGTAAACACCATAGAGACTATAGAAATTATTCATGGGAATAAAATGCTTTGGGACATGGGTTTTCTTACTTAATAAATGTAAAGCTGCCAGCAGACTGGAGCATTCATCTTATACATATTTCTGCTTTTATTCTGAAATATTCTCTTTTACATCACTGTGGCTGCATGGGTTGGAAACTCAGTGGAGGCCCCATCTTTTCAGTTTGCTGCAATAAACTGTGGTGAAAAAGCCTGTGTCAGCCATAAATGGTGGATATAGCGAGAACAGAGAACAATCTGTGAGAGCACTGTATATATGTTTAATTTTGCTGCATGTCTATTATATAACTCACTTGAGGCTCTACAACTTGTTAGTTCTGAGTAGGTCTCTCCCACCAGGATAAGCGGCCTTTATTTCATAATGTTTTGTGTATTTGATTTAATACTAACTAGTTAGAATAAGACTGATGACATGGGAAAACAGGTAGGCAAACCTGACAGGATTGTTCAAATAGTAGAAGAGGTAGGATGCTCACTTACTCCTCATTTGTTTTAGAGAAGAATTGGTGAAATTCGGATTCTCTCAACAATTTTTGACAGACCATCTGTGTTCTAGGAAAGGGAACACCACAAAGGTTTGGGCCAGGACTCAAAGACTTGGGTTATTTTTTCCTAAACTGGAGTATTTTAATCCAGAAAAAAAGCCCAAATGCAGACTTGATAATAAAGACGAAACAAATTAACAGTGCCCAGCAACTGGGGGAGGAATTGTAAGTGGGAAAATTGAAATAACTAGCCCTTCAGATTTTTTTTGCCTTTGCTTTACAGAACTCCGAGGACATTGCCCAGAGATGACACAGCCACAAGTGGCCAGAACTTCCCACACCTTGTCCTGACCTGTGGGAATCTCTTGGAGTGTACTGAAAAAGCAGTTAACCACTGTGGAAAAGGAAAACTCAATGCATGTAAATCTGAAGGCTGGATGTTACTTTCATGGGAAGAAAAGGAACGACTTTCACAATAGGGAGTGTTAATGAGAAAAATAGTGGGGGAGAAAGGAGCCATAATTCTTACATTACTTTTGAATGTCCAGGGTGCATCATGGGCTAAGAGGTTTTTAACCTGTGGGTGTGTATCCTTTATGGGTATGATTTTTTCCCTTCAGGCATGAGCCCTTTGTTCACACCTTGGTCAGTCAGGAGAATGATGAAATATTGAAACATGGACTTGCATCGGCATGAAAGATGCAATGAACTCAGTCTGTATTTCTATGAAAGAGAAGGCTGAGCAGTGATTTAATTTCAGCTTGTATACACCTGCATGACAAAGATACACTTGATGATAACATTTTTACTCCAAC
The DNA here is from genome assembly GCA_033459285.1 of Clamator glandarius. Classification (NCBI taxonomy): domain Eukaryota; kingdom Metazoa; phylum Chordata; class Aves; order Cuculiformes; family Cuculidae; genus Clamator; species Clamator glandarius. Next base: position 305,598 of record JAUNZM010000026.1, read on the forward strand.
AATCTAAAAAACGTCCAATAAATAAAAATAGGAGACAGAAAAGTTTGAATGGAAAAGTAGCTTTTAACCATGAACCCAGTTGACAATCAGAAAAGGAAAATGACGCTTTCAAAAAAGTTTTTTCCCTGTTTCTGGATGCTTAAATTAAAAACTAGGTATTCCCTTGAAGGCCATCCTTACCTTCAAAATGGACTTAAGAATGTATTAAGGCCTGGGCTACGTGGCAGGCCAGGAATCCTTCTTTATCTACTCAAAAAGCCTTCAGCAGCTTTCTTCTCTGTGGACGTTTCTTAATCTAAAAACATGGGTGGCACAAAAGGTATCAAGTTTTGCAGCTTTCCTTTTTTTTTCTCTTTCCCTTTCCCTGTTTCTCCAGGAAACAGAGAGAGTCAATAGAACCATGACTGCCCGAATCCCATCCTCCACCCTCCCTCATTACGCTTTTAGCCAAGGGCTGTAATAAAGTGATGGAAATAGGGAGAAAAATTTGAGTAAACTTCAGGCAGTGCACCTTCTCTCTCACACACAATTATTCCTGAAAATCATAATTTTGATCAATATCTGGGTCAGTCTGAAAACCAGACTATGCAGATGGAGGTGACTGAATAAAATTGTCTACAGCTACCTTAGAGAAGGGTTCTTTTTTAATGTATACGTGCATAAATACTTATATATATATATTACATTTTAATTGCCCAGTGCTTGTTGTCAGATTATATCTCTTTGGCCTCATTTTCATTCTCATTGCACGCATTAGACCCATCCCTTCACCTGGATGTGCTGACGCACAGGTGTTTGTTGGCACACCCTGGGGGAGGGATAGGCAGAGAGCTGGAGGTGGCAGAGGAGACCTGCCTACAGCCTAGCAGGGTTCAGGGTAAATACCCACTGAGCCCACTGCAGACTGCTTTGTTTGCCTTGAGTCTCTGCCATGGACCTGCTGGATAATCGCAAAGGCACTAATCTCTCTAACACCCCTGACTGTCCCATGTAGATGACAATTTTTCCTTGCATTTCTTTAGTCCATGGATGATCTACTGTATGAACACGTACAACACTTGGCACAAAAGGTAAGGGTAGCGGGGCTAATATTCCAGCTTTCTGAAAAGGCACATGTGGGTGTCTCACAAATATGACAACCTGAAGACTGTTATTTTCCTCAAAACAATGCAGGTTGGAATCCCTTCAAGGCTCTTCATGCTAACAGTGTAACAGCACAAATGGCTTAGGAGTGAGCATGCACTGAATTACAACCTTGTCCTAGAGGAACTCTGAGTTCCCTTTAAAACAAGCGGTTCATTTTGCTGCTGAGCTAACATGATTAAACAAGACAGGTCTGGCAAGGATCTTCCACATTGTCAAATCTTGAACAAAAGGTGTAATTTTCCTATTTCTTACAACTCCAAACAGCCTGCTTATAGAGATGGCAGTTACTCACAGGCAGTGTAACTCAAGATCTTTCCAGTGTTTATATCTCCACATGAAGCACACATTTACATGGCAACGGCATGGGACAAGACATGTCTTTTAATTTTCCCATCATAATTCATAGTAGAGTCCTGCCAAAATAACACTGAAGCTGATTACCAAGTGTGACTACGATCGGATCATTTAGCAATTTGAGTTTCCACACCTTTTGTGTGAGGCTGGGCTTTGTTTTACTTAAAGCAATAATTGCATTCTAATTTCATAATATGGGTCGCGGTTGCTTCATCTCTTTGTGCCTTCAAGGAAAAGAAAAGGTGCACAGAACACAACAAACATATTTTAATTAATTTTTTAAAATGAGCTTGTAAATATTTACCTGCTTCACAGGTGTGCTTGCTGCAGTGACTTAATTATCATTCCCACAGTCCCCATAGGAAGAATCACAAAGGGATTATACATCGATGTTATCCTCAATAGTAATGAATTACACTTTTACAGAGATTAGTGTTAACAAATCAGTTTTAGAAATAAAATGTTGGCAAAGGTTTTCAAATAAAATGTGTTTAAGAAGGAGTTAAGATTTAGTATCTTTTAATTCAGGCAAAATTTTAAAACAAAATGAGTGGACACACATGATTGCAAACAGACTTGGACTCCTTCCTGCACAATGCTCCAATTTGCCTTCAGAACTTCCCCAATGGACAATGGAGAAGAGGAGTCTACCTCTTGTGTCTTAATAGAATAGCTCCAGAACTTGCTGGCTAACTTTATTCTCATCCAGAGCATGAAGCAAAATGTTTTAGATGGAGTTGTAGGGTCATATCAGTTAAACAGGTCACATTACATGTGACAGGTCATGGCATGTCCCAGCTGGTCTAGGTTTCATTGGATTACTCATCCTCATCTCCAGCATAGCAGTATGGGTTCCCACAAGTCCTCAGTCCCAGGTGTTTCATGACAGGTCTAGTCAATTAGCTGCTACCTTCATCCCTTAGCACAACCTGGAGGTGCTGACAAGGGAAAAATGTGTAGCAGAGGCCTACTGAACGTCTAATATATAATCATAGCATCATAGAATAGTTAGGGTTGGAAGGGACCTCAAAGATCATCTAGTTCCAACCCCAATGCTATGGGCTCGGACACCCCCCACTAGATCAGGCTGCCCAAGGCCCCATCCCACCTGGACTTGAACACCTCCAGGGATGGGGCATCCACAACTTCCATGGGAAACCTGTTCTAGTGTCTTACTGCTCTCATGGTGGAGATATTCTTCCTAATATCTAGTCTAAATCTGCCCCTCTTCAGCTTATATCTGTTCCCCCTTGTCCTATCACCACAAGCCTTTATGAATAGTCCCTCTCCAGCTTTCTTGTAGGTACTGGAACATTGCTATTAGATCTCCTCAGAGCCTTCTCTTCTCCAGGCTGAACAGCCTTCTCTTCTCTCAGCCTGTCCTCAGATGGAAGGTGCTCCAGTCATCTGATCATCTTTGTAGCCCTCCTCTGGACTCTTTCCAACAGCTCCATATCCTTCTTATGTAGTGAAGTCCAGACTTGGACACAGTACTCCAGATGAGGTCTCACAAGAGAGGAACAGAGGGGCAGAATCACCTCCCTCAACCTGCTGGTCATGCTGCTTTTGATGCAGCCCAGGATACGGTTGGCCTTCTGGGCTGCGAGCACACACTGCCAGCTAATGTCAAGCTTCTTTTTGACCAGCACTCTCAAGTCCTTCTCTGAGGGCAGTTGTCAATCACGTCATCCCGCATCGTGTACTGAAAATGGGGATCGCCCCAACCCAGGTGTAGGACGTTGCACTTGGCCCTGTCGAACCTCATGAGGTTCTCACAGAGCCACTTCTCGAACCTGTCCAGGTCCCTCTGGAAGACATCCCGTCCTTCAGGTGTGGCAACTGCACCACTCAGCTTGGTGTCATCTGCAAACTTGCCGAGGGTGCACTCAATTTCACTGTCAATATCATTGATGAAGACATTAAATAGCACTGGTCCCAGAATGGACCCTTGAGAGACACCTCTAGTCACAGATTTCCATCTGCGCTTTGAGTCATTGACCACTACTCTCTGAATATAATATGTCGTCCTTCCATTTCCATGGGCTTCAGACTAGTGAGTCCTTTCCTGGAAAGCATAGGAAATCAAATTTTCTGAAAACAAAATCCAGAAAATTCTTATTTAAGACATCAAGGAAAGCCATTTAAAAATTTTATCATGTGCATGTTAAAAGGTGTACACACTTTTCCTCTCTTTTGAGGAACTATGGCTCTGACCTCATTCTTGCCATAAATTTCTCAGTTTATCTATCTCAAACACTCGTCAGTTTTCCAGCTTCTGCAGTCTCTGAAGGGACCAAACAGTTGCGTGTTTTCTGTACTGGTCTCTGTCACAAACCTCATCTGAGTCAGTCTATCTGTCTTTTACCCAAATGGACACAGCTATAGTGCTATATGGTATATACCCCTAATATCCAGAACATCTGAAAATCAGGTAAAACCACCTCTCATGCTGGATTCATCCTTCATGTTCCCAACTGATCTTCCTTTTTTCAATGCAAATGCTTGCGGAAGGATTTAGATCCTGCACGCTCCTGTTGATGTTTGATGTTGAACCATCCTTGCCTGCATTCAGAGATGTAAGTCAGATGTCTGCCATGTAAACTGGACAGACGTGCCATGAATTTCTTCTAACGTAATGTGCTTTTGCTCCTGCAGGACACTATGGGCTGATGTTTCTGTACATACCAGCTTCCTGCAGCCATTTCTGTGTACGCATCTGTGAAGATACCACACATGAGGGCTTGCTTTGCTCAGGGCTGCGCAGCTCACATTATGTGCTCTATAAAGTGTAATGGTATGATTTAAGACTAAGTAGCTAAGTTAACAATATGCCTTAGCCCTTTTATGACATTTTTAGTTATATTTCAAAGAGCTTTTAAGTTAACATATCCCTAATCCTTCCTAGAACTTGACAGAGAAGTTAGCTCTTCACAGTCATCTCTTCTTACAAATCAGCTAGAGGTGCGTATGTGAGTTTCCCACAGTACAGGAGGAGTAGTGTCAAATTTAAGATTAGGATTTCCAAACAGCTAGGACCTTCTTTCTTGTGTAGATCTGTGAAGATCTGTGAAGAATTTGATGCTTTAAAATGTCAGTTTTCCAGACCAGGCAAGGGCCAGTATTTGCAATCTGACCTTAGCCATTTAGGTCAGAGCCTGTTTGATGTAAAGAGTCTACTTATGCCCCTTTGCAACCAGCAAGGAAAGAAAGAATTCTTCGGAGCATCGTTCAAAGCATGCATTAGACCTATCCTTTGAATCATGCCCTTCTCTTTCTCCATTCTATACAGACAATTCACAGTACTGGGCTTTTAAATGTAGGTATATAAACACACGTAGTATAAATACCCTTCTCTAATGATGCATGACTAAATGCAAACATTTGCCTTCGCCCATTGCATAATGTTCATGCCAGCTGCATATGTAGAATAGATTTTAATTCCAAATAATTGCTGGCTTTTTATTTTGACATACTAAGTAGGATTCATTTGCCTAAACACAGGCATTTGGGGCATATATATGAGGTATTGCACTATCACCAGCTGCTGCAACAGGGGTTGTACCAATCTCACACAAATCCTGCATCGTGATATGGGGATCTCTTAATTTCCCCATGTTACTACAACAGCCTGGGCTGTGTTTAGGCAACCTTGATCCATCTGTTTGTAAACAGACTCTCTGATGTCATCAAATATTCTTCTTGGAAGTTGGATATTTCTATTTCTTCATCGGTTTTCCAATGTGCCAATAATTCAAACAACTAGCAGGAACCTGGTTCTCATTTGCCTAATCCTCCAAGCAACTTCATGTAGCTTTGTGGTCTGTCAATAATTACACAATGAAAACTTAAAAAATAAAAGAAATTTGTTCCTGGTTTTAAATTCACATTGGAACTGAACATAATTTTCCTTCCAATTTGGTATTTTCAATAATATTTTTGTCATTGTTTTTGCCTTGTTTCTGGTTTTGACATTCTTGGGGCCTAAAAAATAACTAAATGAAAACATTGGGTTTTGTATGCATTGTAACTATACTGAGTATAATGTTTTATGATCTGAACACTCTTAGCATCAAATTAGCATGGATCAGTTCTATTAGAGAGATCTTTATGCTGTCTCAATAGCATTTTTCATTCAAGACACTAGAACTCCCATGAATTACCCCTTTTGGGGTAAATACCCTGTCTGACAACAGTTACTTCTGTGAATCCAGCTGCAGCTCAGCATTTTCTCAGTTCTCAGATATGCCTTGAGAAACAAGAGGAGAGAAGCCAGAGTGAACAGAACGTTGCCATGTACTTGCCATGATGTGAATACCCTTCATCTCTGACTTTGCACAAGGCATGGAGTTCTTTACCTCCCGAAGTGTCACAAGACAAGCAAACAAATGGAAGACAAAGAAAGGGGAAAGGGCATATAATCTCATTGTTTCATTTAATTATCTAAATAATAATTCAATCTCACCTACGCTAAGTCAGACATTATCTAGAGATCCGAGAGAGAGACACTTCTAGAGACAGATTCTACCCTTTTGTCACAGGCATCTACTCAATGACCTGTGTGACTGAGATGGCTAGTTATAGATGGCTATAAAATGAAAAAGATGTATCCCATCCTTAGTGACTTGCCAAAGTCATTCAGGAAGCTGGCAGCAGAGCAGAAATGCCACTGTGATCTGCACAGTTCTAATCCAGAGCCTGACCCAAAATACACCTCTCTCATGCTTTCAAAGCAGAGACAGAAAACTCTCCTTCAGAAGAGTGTAACAAAAATTAAATTCCACGGCAATTTCATCACTACTGAACTCCAGAATAAGTCAGAGTTGTTGAAAGTGAAGTAGATGGTAAACACACCTAACAATTACCATGTAGGGAGTAAGTGATGGGCTGGCAGGAAATCTAATTTCTTTTCTCCTTGTTCCATACTTCTGTCCATTGCCACAACTTATTTCTCCTTAGTTCCAATTAGTTTTAATGTGGAAATACGATGGCTAGTCTTCTCCAGTTGTAATTGTGGGGCCTCAGATTATTTGCTTTCCAACTGAAATGTTATAGAGAATCTGAAACATCTACTCAAGACTAGTAGAAATGATACAAAATCCAGAGGAGACCCAGACCTTTCTGGACATGCAATGACAAGACAGGCAGGGCATTCCAAGGCATTTCAGCTGGGAATAGATGTGACTAGGCAATAGAAAGTGTGGGCTACAGCTCACAAGGTCCAAGCTGCCTTTATAATTAATCTGTAGTTAAAGAAGGAATCGGTTCAGGGAAGATCTGTGCTTACATCGTTTGCCAGTGTCTTTTGCAAGATGATCACATTGACCCTTTTGTAGCTCCATACATATCTATTCCGTCACTGGGCTGTGAATATTAGAGTGCAGAAAGACAGGGAGACAGAGAAAGACAGGTGAAAAAAATAAGAAAAGTTTACATGGCAACTGCATTGCATAACTAGCAATCATCGTAATAGAATTACTGACATTATGGGCTGCTAAAGGAACAGTTAGTAGCTTGTCTCACTTGTCTGTAATTTACTCTGTGTCTATTTAGCCTTGATGTACAACCTAGGTCAATTGCTGTGCTACTTTCCTATCTTCTGCTTCTGAGTTAAAGAGAGAAATGTGTGCCTCATGAATAACTATCTCTCCTGGTCAAGCTTGTCTCTCATGCTGTTCAGCAATGCCATGTGTTAATAGATAGTGTTGAACTGTTAATATCATCAGCTAATTGGCAAAGCATGTGTGAAGCAGATGTATTTAAATATAGAATGTGGAGGCTAAAGGAGTAAGTGAAATGAATAAGTGATAAGGATTTATTATCAGAACAGATTAATGAGCCCACCTTTTTATTTTCCCCCTTTCCTTCATCTTTCATCCTCTTTCCTAACCAAGTGTATTTTTAATTCTTTCCTTTCAGGAAGACTTTATTCCACTGTTGAGAAAATTGTGATGGATAATTTTGGGTTGGCTGCATGGCAGCACCTTGAAGGCCAGGAAATTTATGCTGTGTGCTGTGTGTGTAGCATTTGTGGAGATTCAAGTCTGTAGCAAAACAATGACAACTGATTCATAAATTGTAGATGAGGAAGGGATATATGAAGAAGAGAGGGGGAGAGATAGAGTTATGTATTTATTCTAATGCAGATCAATTGTACCAACGATCCACAATATCAAACCAGAATATCCTAATCTCTTTAAAAGACCTTTGGCTGAAGTCTTAGCCCTCTGCTCAGCTTTCCACTAAGTCAAAAGTGGAAATATATCTCTTCTTCCCCAGTTTCCATGAGAAGGAAATCTATGTGCATGGATTACATGGGGAAGTGTAATCCTTATTTGTCTCTGATCAGGACAGAAGGGGACATGGACATATTTGTACAACATGGAATGCCCATATTGATATCTGTACCCATTGTCTAATCTACACACAGACTCAGTAGACTACACCAGGCTTATGAAATTTGGACCATACTACAATAATTTCAAAAAAGACCTGCAAAATCTTCCCCAAATAAGATAAAAAATAACATAGGTTATTTTCATATTTAAGACAATGGATTACATTATGTGAAAAAACATATTAGGATCCAAATTATCCTTAGTTAAACCCATGAGATCACACGAAAATGAAATAAAGGCAGGATTTTCACAGCAAATAGAAGTTTCTTCTGTTGATCCCACACTTTGCAACTTGCAGTGTCATCATGCGGCGTGTTATCCATTGCAGGGTTTGCCTAAGTGAGCTTTGTTTTCGGCACACCCAAGGTCCCCTAAGCTGCAGGTTTGGGGATATTTTTTTTGTCATTTGCATTCTGTCAGAAAGATATTTACTGTTATTATAATATCACCCTTCATAAACAGATTACCTTTGCAAATTGCACTATGGGGAAGTGGTAAAAATTTTTGGGCAGGATTAAGGTAATCCTGAAACAAGCTAATAAAATCACGTGTAAGTGCTCTATTTTTAAACAGAGACAAGACGAGACACATAATCTCTTTCAGTAAGTTTTCTAGACCTTTAAATCCAACATACAACATATATATGTGTATGTTTGTGTGTGTGTACATGGGCATTTTCTTAAACTTTCCTTTGCCAAGATACAAAGCCCAGCTTGTCAGAGTTACATCATATTTGTAAACATCCTCTTCAGTGAAATTTGTCTGACATGAAACTTCAGCTTATATAAAACTAAGTATGCTTTGGCAGATGAGTGTTAGGGTTTTTCTTTCATCTTTTTTTTAAGTATCAGTTTCTCAGAAGCTGTTTTTGTAATTCTTATTGTTTTATTAACATTTTAGTAGTGATAATAAAAGGAACAGGCCAGAGATAAGAATTTAGGCTTTGTAGAAATTTTAAAACTTGCCCTCTTACTATCTGTTACCACACTACCAGTAAATAAAGGCCATAAAATTTTTCAAAGCTGATCCTATAGGCTTGATATATTTTGCTCTTTTGAAACGTGTGGTCTCATAAATGTATTTTTCTCCCTTTACTCATTTAACAGCTAAATTTTATCCTTGCTGATGTGAGTGACAAAAGGCCTGCTGGTTTTAATTTAATGTAAAGAATTTTTTTAATGCATATGACTGTAAGCTCCACCTGAGTAGGTACTTTCTAAAACAAGTGGCAGATCTTATATAGATAAAAAATGTCATTGCTGGATGGGACAACTTACCCTTCCCCTAAGGCAAAGTTGCCATAACTCCATGGTGCAAACTGTTTCAGCTTGCAAGTGGAATTGCTACAGCCCTATCTTGTAATGAGGGTAATTTATACTGGCTGAAAACCTACCCCAGTGATTTAGATCCTGATCTTGTTTACACCAAGCCTGATGGCAAAATTGCTGGTGGAATGCCACTGAAGCCTCCAGGAGTATTACAATTGACTTGAAAGGCAACCAAGAGAATGGATGCACTTATGAATTCACTGTCATGGAAATTGCTTGAAGGAGGCAGTTCTGCCTGGACTACCATCATATGACTTGAAGTGGTCACACAATTTTGCCTATAGGATCCAGGTAGATTGAAGATGAGCTCCAATTCTTTGCTGTTTTCACCTCTCTGCTCCTTTTTGTCCGGTTAGCACACTAATTTGTGTGGTGTGTGAGGAGTCTCACCACAAATACTCTTAAATCTTTAGGTCTTTTTTCTTTTTTAATCATAGCTTTTTATTTTTTACTGCCATCTCTTTAACTCTGAGCAGATAATACACTGATCTCAAATCCTGCTTCAGGGTGGCAGCTAATTGCATATTTGGCCAAGTGCTGGACTTCCTTCCTTATAATGTTCATCTCAAGTGCTACACGAAAGCAATTTGTGGTGCATTTTACTAGCTAAATGTATATAATATTACTTATTATAACATTAATAAAGACTTCTGTTGTTCTCCAGCCAAACACAAAGAACTCTTTTCCCTTGTTTAAAGAAGTTTCAAAATTACAACTTCCTGCCTCTTCAAGATTCCAGCAGTGTCTTGACCTTAATGACCTGGGAAAGGCTATTTTTCTCATTCCAGGAAGAAGCTGTAGATATTTTCCATTCTTGTGACTTAGGGCAGAACAAGGTGTGACTGCACCATATGTGGATACCTCTGAGCTAATTCCAGCTAACTCGTTTGGGTAGTGCACACATGAGAGTGCAGAGAAAAGCCAAAATTGCAAAGCCTACTGGAGGACCAAAGTTATAACTCTGCTAAACTCCCTCCTGTTAGCAATGACTGAAGAAGCTGCTTTCAAGCTAAACATGTTTCAGTCACATCTTAAACTTGTCTGAGTTGTTCTCTAAACTCTTCACCTCCTTTCAGCTCACCTTCTAGGCGTAGTCTCTGTTTTTTATTTTCCCTGTCTCAACATCTGCAAGAACCTTGCTTGTTCCTGGTGTCAAAGCTAGAATAGCAGAGCCAGACACCCATTCGTGATCTAGAAATAGCTTAGAAAAGTAGATTTTTCAGAGCAAGCAACTGAAAGAAAAAGGCCTTCTTATCCAAAAGCTGGTCTCAGGGTACGCAGAACAGGAGCTCCGTAGAAGATCTTCAGCTAGGCAAAATGAACACGAGGTCTTGGAAGTGGGACACAGCCCTGACTGCCAGTGCACAATTATTTGCAGAACAACCTGTTACATCCCAGGTATTGAGGATAATTTTCTTTTCTAGCCTAGCATTGTCCCTTTACTCTCTGCACCCATTAAGACCAGGTCTCATTGCTTGGCTGCATTCCTCTTTTTATCCCAGTCTTTCCTTTAAATTAGCCCAGGAGCAAGTGCTTCCTACCATTCCTCTGTTCTGGTGGAATTATAAAGAGAACTGTTTGAAATACAGAAGAAAGGGGGACTGGAATGCATTTCTGCTTCAAGTTTGAGCCGCACATACATGCCAGAAATCTCCTAACAGAAGCTTCACATCCGCAATCTGCTCAGGAGATACCAGTGGCCTCAAGTTTATACCAGTGAAGTGTTCTCTAAAGCCCTGTTACTTACCCTATATTTACTGTAGAAAAGAGATTTAGGAATTCCCACAGGAGAATCACTGGGGCCATCAACTCAGTGTATGTTAGGGTGAAAAAGGCAAAGGGGATTGTTGAAGACACTGGAAGAGTTGGAATATGTACCAAAAAATATGTCCAAACTCAGTTTATCTTCATCTGTTGGAGTTGTGGCAAACTGCTTAATTCTTTGCTTGAACAGCAGCCCTGTGCCAAACCAACATGTGTCTCTTCAAGACCACATCTTCAGAAAAGGCAGCCTCGCACATTGAAGCACCAAAATGGAGCTGGTGTAGAAGAGACGTAGCTGTTGACCCTGTCACTGGCAGCATCCACAAAAATAAAGATCACCCACTCCACACAACCATCCCTGTCCTAGGCTGATGGTTACAATGAGGACTATTATCTGCTCTGCTCAAACCAGTCATCTATCAGAAAAAACTAAGTGCATCTATGCACATGGCCTGTATCTCCTTTGACTCTCATCAGGAAACTTGGTAGCCTAGAGTCACAGTTATTTTTCAATATCTGGAGATTTTCAGCTCACGTTGTTCAAAATAATGTGAGGAAACAATCCACCAAATAGGTGAACGGGTGCCTTAGACACCCAAGGGTATTGCCTTGCCATGAAGATGTGTAGTTAAGTCAGCGGGCTGAAGACTTGCTGGAATTATGTTGGAGAGGAGGCATCCAAAGCTAGTACAATCTTACCCAGGCTGTCTATAGAGAACAGACCTTGTGCAGTGCTTTGCTCAGAGGAGCTGCGAGTTTGATGATGCAGACGTATCCCTGGTGTCCATGGTATGATTTTCAACAGCACTAATGGGTCTGTGTCACTTCCAGCTTAAGGCTGGCTCCTCTCCAAGCTGGGAAATGCCTGGACAGAGTGAGCTGGGTTCAGAGAGAAACACAGTCTCTGTTTGCTCACCTCCCACAATAGCGCTTCCTTAAGCACCAGGAGATGTGTGTTGTTGAGTCCTGCTTTGTTTTGGATTTTGGTTTAGATAAGTAACGTGAGAAAGGCTCACAAATCTATCTTTCTGTTCAGACAGCACAAGACTTGAGTGGAAATATGATGTATTTCGCTCATCACTCAGGCTTTTAAACTGGTGTAAAATGATGATTCTGAAACATTAGCTTTTTTCCCCTCCCACTTTGCCTTGACCTGAATTTAGGGAACAGACAGATTCTTTCCACCCTTTCTGTCCCCTGCAAGAAAAAAATAAAGTTTTGGATTTCAGCAATTTTGATGTTATTGTACTTAAAAGATCCAGTTGGAAATGCAATGAATATCTTGTTGATGACATCCCAGTGACAACTGAAGTTAATAAGGGTTGTAAAAAGTCATTTACTTCAATTGACTTACTGAAAATGCACAAGGGCTGTCAGTTTCATTAATGCAAAAAATGTAGGAAAAACCCTGCTCTCTTTCCTTTCTTCCTTTCTTTTTGAAGTTGCAAATATGTTATGGATAAACTCCTAAATAGATTTAATATTTGACATAAAGAACCTCTGTCCCAGGTGTCTGACATAATTTATTAATTACTACACTTACAGAAAGTATGTTATTGCTATGTGAGTTTACCTTATTTTGTTGTAATGACTGGATATTATTCCTTGAGCAACAAGGAATAAAATAAATCACCAATAACTACATAATATCCTGTAAAATATAGATATCAGCATAAATACTGTTTATATTTGAGCAGCAGAGGTTGAGATTCAGTTATATAGCAAAAATATTTAGCATGCCCGATTTAAGGGTTTGTCTTGAAATATTTTTAAGCCATTCCTCAATTTTATTAAAGTCTTGGAATTGTGTTTTCAGTCACAGAGTCATCAGAAACCACCTTGTTCCCTCTTTATTACAGAGTCAGCAAGTTTTATTGTTGCACTAAGTCACTCACAAGGATGAGAAACAATGTGTTTAATGCTGAAGATTTCATCCATGAGAATTAGGATTCCTTTTTCCAGTGACTGCATTTTCACCTCCAAATCCCAAAGGTCACAGAGAGGTAATGTTTTCATTAAAACATACCTGCTAAGGTGACCTAAGCCTTAACATAAACAAAGTCTTTTAAATGCAGACACCTGAAATACCTTGGTTTTCAATCCTGGCTCCAGTGTTTGAATCTCAAAGGTGAATAAGGCATACCAAATTCCTTTGAAGCCCAGTTTTCTAACCCTGAACCACTTACTAGAGGTAGATTTCCATTTGAAAACGATTAATCATGCGTGTGGAAACCACATTTTTAGCAAATTTTAATTATCAGGATTACATATATACGTGTGTATTTTCAATTTGTAAGGAGAGATATTTTTTAAACAAAACCACCCCAGCTTATATTTTATAAATACGGCTTACGTTTTATATGGACAGGTAACAGAAACTTTCTGTCAATTAAAGTGAGAGCGCTTAAGCCCAAGAGGGAAACTTGCAATACATCATGTACTCATATCCTATTACTAGTTATCAACTAATGAAGACAAAATTGCTGCAGATTTTTAAGGGTGCGAAGAATCATCAAGCTATGTAAGCAAATTTACATAGATTAAGAATCTGAACCCCAAGTCTCACTAGTTTCTGCAAGGGTGAAGCAGTAGCCTTTCCAGGACATCGGCATTTCGGTGTCATTAAAGCTTACGTAGTTAATCCATGTTCCTCTCTGACTAGCAGTCCATGTCAGGCTTCCTCCAAACTCCTCTGGGAGGCAGGTGCTAGATTTATATTTCTTCTCTTTGTACAAGGAAGTGGGATAAGTCTAACCTTAAGGATTTTCTGTCCAACATCCTCACTGACTTTCTGTACTGCAACTTCTATTTTTCCTTTAATTATTCTGTCTTTGTGCTATAAAGTACAAATACTATGTATGCATGCTCTTGTCTTCTTGTCAGTGGATGGGGAGCACAGAGTATTCACGATCTGTAGTTGTTGATAGATGTTGAATACAGGCAATGAGAGACAGCAGTTTTTGAATTTTTTTTTCTCGAGATGCCGCTCTTACCAAATATGTTAAAAATTGCTAAAAATCATGGTTTACAAGAGAAATATTTACAGCTGTAGCATGATTTGCTCACACTTTGCTAAGAACTGAAGGAATTTTTCTACAGCTCAGATCTAATCTGCTGGATCTTTTCTCCTTTTTATTAGTAGAAATCTATTTAGTGACATTTCTGAAATGAGTCTGGTGCTTATAACTGTTTAAATTTCCACATTAGACAAATAGGCATCAATAAAACATGCAACACAATTGGGAAGTTTGTCGTCTGAAGGAAAAAGGCACCATGCTTTAAAAGATGGGGATGATTTTTATGTTAGGGAGCCTCTTTCATACATAATATGTAGCATCCTGTCTGAACATTCATACTAACTTGTGTCTGTGCATTAGGTGTGTAGCAAAATGAACCTCCTCACATAATGCCCAATATGTCTCCACTGTCTACTCAGTGGAGAGAAGAACCTTTGGAGGAAAACAGAGGGAAGTGCTCTCTAACTTGATGTTAACACCTAAGATTAAGGTCTTAGGTAGATAAAACATTAATCCACTGGCCTTGAAACCACCTAAGTCCATTGCCTGTATGGGCAAAGTATTTAAGGGGATTTAACATTATTTTAGATATCTAAAACTCTTTGGGTTTTTTTGTCAAGTGAACTGCAAAAATATAGCAGCCCATTGAGGTCTGAAAGGACAGGAACAGCAGCAAACTGAGTTGGTTGTTTTCAAACTCAGGAAGAGATCGTTCATTAAATGTATAATATCTTCTTGTTAAATGCATCAAATGTAGAGATCAGAGTGTAGTCAGCTTTTCAACTTGATTTAATGTCACTCTTTCTTGGAAAAGCTAATTCTGCTTCTTTGTCCACATGGACCTTGCAATGTGGCAAATTCCACTTTTGTTCAGTCAAGCCTGAATCTTCAGTAGCAGTAAAACTTCTCAATAATAATAACAATAACAAGATAATTATAAACTAAATACTAGCTGTATCACTGAACTGATGTGTTATGTAAAATTATATAAGCTTGTAAAATATTTATTTTACTGTCAAAGTGTGTAACGATTTAAGGAAATAACAGGACTGCAAGAAAAAAACTTGTGTCCCTGTCCAGAAAACATGTACAGTTTTCCTTACGTGTATACTTGTCTGTAGAATGAAATGGGATTGTCCATGTGTTTAATATCTGCAAAGCTGCATGTTAGCAAATGCAAGCAGGATTTGGGTCTACTATAGGGAGGAAAATAAGGCAAAATAAAAATTTCTCTAACAATTTAAGTCTCTATATATTAAAACAGTAACATAGGAAAAAACTGAGTGAATGCATGTGTGACAAGAATGTCAATAACAAGTCAGAGAAACTGTTGTGGCTTTTGATCCAAAGCCAGCGAGACCTGTGGACTCCAGTGGGCTTCTGCACCAGCTCTTCAAAGATTCCTCAAAGTAATCTCAACACTCATGAACACTGACCAAAGAAAGAAAATGGGTATTATGGCTGTGACTGGCTTTGCTTTCAACAGGTAACTGATTTCTTTGATCATCATCAGAGCTACACCAATCACACCAGCTACAGATCCATCTGGGGCCCAGATATGAGTTTCTAATGGACTTGTTGCACTGGATGAGATTGGGCACAGTAGGAATCGGCACTGGGATGCTCAGCCCTGGCTTTTCATTTCCACTTCCTCAGAGTATGGAGAGAACTAGAGAGCAAATAATGTGAGCAATCTTACTCACTCCACTTAATCCCCCACTACACGATGCTTAGAAGCAGTGATGTAGGAATATTATTACACCAGAGCAGATTTAAATATCTACTTTGTGCAGGTATACAAGGAGGTGCTGAGCTGGGAGTCCCTTGAGAGTCTTTGTGAATTGCTATGAGCGAGCTCCAGTTTGAAAACCAAGGGCCTCATATATTCTATGAAAGCTAATTGCTTTAAAGAGGGTCCTTTCTTCATAAAATGGTTTCTCGTATTTATTTTGATTTGATTCTCTTATAGTTTCTCATGTTCTGAGAAGGGGACGAGACTTTTTGCTAGGGTCTTATATGTTTTCTGCATTTCATGCTTGCATTCTCAAAGGCTCTGAAAACAGATGTCTGGTTTTCAAGCAGTTTTTATTTATTTTTGGAAATGCCAGATATTTTACAGTAGAAAATATAGAACAAAACCAAAGCCAGTGACCTCTGATGTCTTCCGTTTCCTTATCACCTTTTGTTATGTTTGTTAATCAGGGTGACTTGGAGTAGTTTAAACTTATATAATGTGTACATTTCTCCCTCTACCAAACATCTGTTTATTTTACAACAACATGAACCTTGGGAAAAAAAGAAAAGTAGCAGCTGTTATTTTTTTCAAAGTGAAGAAGTAAACATGCAGCTTTCATATTTGCTACATCAAACGGATGCTATTAATTTAGTTGCTTGAGGCAGGAGGCCTGATCAGAAGAGAATTTCTTTTATGGCCTAAGGTGGTGAACTATTTTTAATAAGAACAATGCTTAAGGAAAAGAAAATTCCTAAAAGCCCTCTTCAGTCTGTTGGAGAGGAGAGAAGGGAAATCCCCTTGTGTCATAAGGAAAGGTAGCGACTTACTGCGCCATAACAAATCCAGCCTATGCTGCTTAAAACTTCCTATGTTGGAGGATGGAGAAGATGTGTCACCAGGCATCATCTCATCTGAATGTAAACATGAAAACACATCATAAGAATCATGTGCTGAAAAATTCCTGTTTCTTCCATGCAAATCAGCAGAGGTGAGGGCAACTATATTAGCTCTTGATGCCTATGCTAGAGACATTGCCAAGGAGGTGATGTCCAACTGCTCATTGTCTTCCACAGCTTTGTGCTTATTTTGCTCAATAGTATATGACCAAGCATTCGAATACTGAAGAGAAAATAAGAAATGCTAAAAATAATAAATGTGGAGTTCTATTTACTGGCCTCCTACAAACAAGTGAAATGGCCCAAGGCAAAGGTAGTTGTTTGAGTGAAAATCATCCAAGATTCTACTGAAGCCCTGTTCCCTCGTCTTATTCAGTTTATGAGCACGGACGTAGCCTAAGGTCTTTTTTCAAACTACTTGCCAACAACATGCAAGCTAGAAATGAGAATCAGGTGAATGAAAGCTGATGTAAACAATTCCAGAAACCAAGGCTGAACCCAACAAGAATCATAAGACTTGCAATAGAAACAGTATATAAGGGTTTCATTTTTGTATTTTTGAGGTTAAGCCTTTAATTTGAGACAATGCTCTACATGTCACCTACTATGTGAGCCATTAATTATTCAGGAAAATGACTGATTGTACACAGAGAAACTTAAAACCACAATGTGAATCAACAACAAGGCAAATATTGAAACAATAGGATAGATTTTTAATTTTCTAATTTTCATTTAGACTGTCATCACCGTATTTGGATAATAGAAAAGATTCTGGAAACAATAAACTGAATTTTTAAGGAATAAAAAAGTTGTAGTTTTACTTCTTGAGCCTCAAATTTCAAATTATGTTTCAAAAGGCCTTTGAATCACAATAAAAACTTAATCTTACAACTACATTTCCCAGAAAGTGATTTGATTTTCTTCTGCATACAAAACTGTCCACATAAACATATACAGTCCACTTTGCAAACCTTTGGTGAGAAAATGCACTGTTCTTGCCTGGACTAACAAACAATAACGAATATGTTAATGTGAAAAGATAAAACAAGGCTCTGGGATACTCATTTGGGTCAAAATAAGTTTATTTCCCAGGGCATAGGGAATCCCAGGTGAATTGGTTACTGCAGTGACACAAGAAACATGCAAACTCTACCCTCGATTAGAATCTGGGAGAGGGAGATAAAAGGTTTATCTATGTGACAAGAGCTGTTTGATGGACTATTAGATTACAATTTTTACGTTTGCTTAATCCTCACAGCTTCTGTTGCTGCTTCGTCACTAAAAAAACCCCAATCAAATGAATAATCTTGCCTTTCAAGGAAGGCTTTCTGGCAAACAAAGGTGATGAGGGCAAATATGTAAATATCATTAACATTTTGCTTCCAAAACACATGCAAAGACATGCATGTTTGTGTGTGTAAATGTTTAGGCACCATCATAGAGGCACCACACATAATTCTGTCCATGTTTGTTTACGTGTGTTTATATTTCACATTCCCTTTAACCAGTCAAGATTTTCAAGCACTCATGTGTTTGTGAGTTGGCATAACCTCGGACAAGCAGAAATTACTGAATGAATGTATGACCATAATTTGAGATACAGATACATATGCTCAGAAATACGTGTTTGTACATATTCACACATCTCTGTGTATACATACACATATAACCAGATTGCCATGCAGTCATGTAGTCACGAATATTTATGTTTATATAAATAAAAATACACATGTATTTTCATTTATGCAATATATATATGTATATTATGTATGCATATGTATTAGATAATACATATATTGTGTGCAAATTGAAAAAATACATGAAATATTTAAATAGGGTTTGACATGTTTTAATTTCCATGTAATGCTTTGCCTTGGACAAGAGGCTCCAGTGAGACACTGTGATGACCTGTTATAATTCAATTATGTTCTTTATATGACCTCAGGGTGGTCACAGTCACACAGTGGTGGACTGAATGAATCAGGTGAATGGCTATAAATGAGAGATGAATTGACAGAGAAGCCAACCTTACCAAGTGTGATAGCGATAAGGAGTATAGTCAGCTCCCTTACAAGATTTCCCAGATTACCATACTGTATTTGTTTATGGCTTTAATGCAGATAAAATTTGCTGCCTCTTCTCCTGAAGTTCCTTCAAATACTTCCCATAGCACATGTCTATAACTCACTCCCACTCCATAGCTAAATATGAAATGGCACACAGAGCAAGACCTTTGCTTCAGAGGGCTTCATAAATTCTTTCAAATGACAAGAACCCTCCCAAAGACTAATTTAGTTTTTGTTTTCCTTTAAAAACTCAAACCCAAGGGAGTTTCCTAAACAAAGAAATATTGTCAGAGTTAAAGTTGCAAATGTTCATACCCTATCTATTGCATTACTAAGAATTTAGCAAATAATTTGTCAGAATTAACACTATCAGCAGCTTTGAGGTATGTACCTTTCGTGAAATATTAGAAGTAAATATTCCTATAGACTACTTCTTCTACCCATTCTTCCCTAAGCTAGGATTCAAATCCTGCTCTTCAAGATCATGTTCAGGTATATAATTCATATTTGCACAGAGCACTTCTCACTGATGTTTTTATTGAGTTTTAGTGATTGAATCATGCTGGGCCTAGAACATGAAAACTGATCAGATAGATGGTCTAACGTGACTTTCCACCTATCTGATTCTTCAGCTAGCAGGAAATGATAGTGGCTTCCCAGTATACCTTGCAGCAAACCAAATGCTACGCTCGATCACATCAAGAATAGTTTTTCCTAAATGGGGCTATGACTCACAGTCTTTTTGGATTTCAATAAGACTGATGACATTGCCTTTGTCATCACTCCCTCTCCTCTGCCTCATCTGCCTGCCAAATGTCGTCTTTTACAGAGGCAACCACATTGCCTGTTTGTTCTGCTGTTTCATAGCCTCAAGTCAGCATAATTTAACTTCCTAGATAGGGCTACCAGGCTATGGCATTAAAAGATCTAATCCTTGTTTGCTTCTGCTGTCTCAGAGGGCTAATTATCAGTTAACAGGCCTGAGGAACAACTGGCCATAGGGTGGCTTCAGCTGTTGCAGCTAAACTGGAACCAAATGGGAGGTACTGAGAACATAGATATGTTCTGCATACCTATCAGTAGCTATAATCTGCATCTGAGTTATGTTTCCTTGGTGATTGTTAGAGGAAAATGGTTGCTTTTAGAGCAAAGTTTGCCTTATCGTAAGATAAACATGTAGAATAGGCTGTATTAATCATATATCTTGACAACCAGGGAACTCAGGAAGAGTTGGTGGGATGTAGATGTCTAAAAATAAGGGAAGTGAATTTATTCCCCATTAAGTTGGAATTTTAGGACTTTTACTTGGTCGCAGGAGCAAAGAGCTGATAACTAGAAATATGTTGATTTAGAATAACTCAGCTGTAAATAACTGTAAATATGTGTCCTAGGTTCTCTGAAATTGTCCAAGAGATGTTTTGCACTAGCTGGTTTTTAGAAGCATCAGGTAAGTTATCTATAGAATATGTGTTCATACACATATAGAATATGTATAGGTATATGTGTGTATATATATGTGGGACAGCCAGAAAGTAAACTGAAATGAAAATGCACCAAAAATGGACTAAGAGACATTACTCTCTATAGAGCAAATCTGCTCTCCATGTCTACCTTAATCCATTCATTGTAATTAAATTCACTACTCTGCACCTGAGTCTATCCACAACATCAAAGCCAAGCCACCAAAAGTACTTATTTCACAGTAATCCAGCTATTAATTGATGTTTTCCTTCCCTGCTCCCTCCATCCCAGCACTCTTTCTGTCTTCCTGGAATGATTTATCATGAATGGTGAAAATTCACGTCATCTCGTAGTGTGGAGTGGCTGTGAAAGTGTGACAGGTGTTTGGAAAGACTCATTGTCTGATTTATGTTATGCCAAAAATAAGTCCTTCTGCTCAGGTTCAACCTTGTTAACAAATTTCTTCATCAGTGGGCAAAGCAGTTGCTGCTGCCAGATTATGCAGTAATGTAGGCTCAGGAGGACTATTTCTTCAAATCATAATGCCACAGATTTTATTCTTGATTTACATCTGTTTAAGGGTGGGGGAGTGAGATCTAATGACTACTAGAAAAGTTGCTTTTGATTTATACTGCTGAGCGAGCATCAAGCTTACTATTCCAGGGGAAATCCCTCTGAGCCATACTAGATGTTAGAATACGATAGATAATAAAATGTCATAATTTGGTTTCCTTTTTCTTTCAACTGAGGCACAAGCAGGTATAAAAAGGGGTTTATAATATATATTTTTTTAATCTTAAAAGGTATTTTCATAGGAAATAATTGCAATGTAAGGAAATACATTGTATTGTCAAGAATAACAAAATTGTATGGCTTTAAAAAAATTTTATTTTGCAAGTCGCCTATCACTCCCCACTAAAATATTACAGTGTCACTGTTAAAAAGTAAAGAGACAACATACTCACTGGGGATGCTCAGAGCATGTAGATGTTTCATTATGAAAGCACGCAGCAATGAACTTGATGTAGGTTCTTTGAAAATGCAGAGATCGTCATGAAACAGGAATCTGTGTAACAGGGCAAGAGTGATTCTGCATCCAATTGCCATATAGTTCTTACAACTTCCACTGCAGCACCAGCTGCAGAGGCAGTGAGTGAGAAAGCCACTGTTAGAGCTGGTGCTTTCAATTTCCCCTCCCAGGGGAATTCCAGCATTCAGAAGTTAGTCCTTGTTCTGAATCACAGCAAAGCTGTTTTTCTCAGCGTCTTCCAGAAACTGAAATGAAGTAATGAAAAAAATTCAGGTCAATGGAAGTATTTAATTTCAGTTTTAGATTATTTTTTTTTTATTTCTTCAAAACAATTATTGTGTCAAATAAATGCATTTTAAAGTTATTTTGAAACAAAAATAAAAATATCGCAATACAATACAATTTTTTTCTTCCAGTAGAAATAGTTATAACTTCATATAATTGCATTCAGAGCTTCGGTTTTGATAAAGCTTTTCGTAATAGTGAAAGAAGGTAGCAAGGAGGAGGAATTTTAAAATAACTTTATCTTTTCTGGGGGAAGCAGAGACTCAAGGAAAAGCAGGAAAACAGGAAAGTAGTTCCTAAGTCATGTCTTTAATCTGGACTTATTCACTACCAAACTTCATAAAAAGAAATCATGGATTTACCTTTTCCTTTAAAACGGTCAGAAGAATTGATAGAATCATGGAATCATAGAATCATAGAGTGGTTTGGGTTGGAAAGGACCTTAAAGATCATCTGTTCCCTGTCATGGGCAGGGACACCTCCCACTAGATCAAGTTGCCCAAGGCACCATCCAACCTGGCCTTGAACACCTGCAGAGATGGGGCAGCCACAGCTTCCCTGGGCAACCTGTGCCAGCGCCTCACCACTCTCATGGTGATGAAATTCCTCCTTATATCTAGTTTAAATCTGCCCCTCTCTAATTTATACCCATTACCACTACTCCTGTCACTACATGTCTTTGTAAAAAGTCCCTCCCCAGCTTTCTTGTAAGCCCCCTTCAGGAACTGGAAGGTCACTATAAGGTCTCTCTGGAGCTTTCTCTTCTCCAGGCTGAACAAATCCAACTCTCTTAGCCTGTCCTCATCTGGGAGGTGCTCCAGCCCTCTGATCATCTGTGTAGCCCTCCTCTGGACCCGTTCCAGCAGCTCCATATCCTTCTTGTGTTCAGGATTCCAGAACTGGACACAATACTCACGTTGGGGTCTCACAATAGAGGAACAGAGGGGCAGAATCACCTCCCTTGACCTGCTGGCTACATTTCTTTTGATGCAACCCGGGATATGTCTGGCCTTCTATCAATTAACTGCTTCTGAGTAGTTACTGCATTACTTTTCTCAAGGATCCACTTTCTAATCATGTATCTATTGTGTTTTGTAGCAAATTAATAGTTTTGGAGCTTTTATTTATTAATTGGAAAAAGAAAAAGTGGTTTGTACCGTTTTACCTGTGCGAGCTAAAAGACAGAGCTAATTCCTGTAAAGAATTGTGCTATCAGCTCAAACAAGGTAATGCAGAGAAACTATCCTATGAGAGTAGAGTTACACCAGTGTAAAAGGAAAGCCAGTGTCCTCTGAAAGGTGATATTGCAACAATGGCACGAACCTGCCTGTCCTCACCATGTGGGTAAACATCAAAGCAATGCCAACCAGCCAAAATACCTCTCAATGAGACTCAAACACTGATAAACATTAGTTGGACCTCTTGATTCATTTTGCTTTGGAGAAAAGGAGGTAGCTGCTTTTAGAAATTGTGTCTAGGATCTAACTGGAGCTGGTTGTTTATCCATTGATTAGAATCTCAGTTAATGCCTTTTGGGGGACTGCATTTCACCATAAAGAGGTGAGCACATTGTATGTGCTGCTTACATGGAGAAAAAATGGATATCTCTGCCCTAAAGCTCACAATGAAAAGTTTTCAGGACTGGGCTGGAAAGTGAAAGCATTCATCTTCCAAGGGGGCTGGTTTTGTTGAAGTGAGATATTCTGAAGGAATTAAAAAACAATACATTTCAATTCAAAGTTTATTTGGAAGCTTTCTATCTGACCACTGACCTTGACAGCAATGGTAGGAGTAGGTCCCATTTATCCTAAGTACTATTCAACTACCTGAGGAAGAATCATCCCCCTTTCCCGAAGCTCTCAAGGCCTTAGAAGGTGGTTTGTAAAAGCAACATTACTGCCCACTATTCGCTGAAAGAAAATGAATGCATGTAGGAAATCTGAGGCAGAGGCACAGCTAGAATTAAATCTCCTGAATGCTGTGTTAGGATTGAAATGGAAAGGCCTGTTTGCCTTCCGTTTAAGGTTAGTAGAATTTTTTTCTGAATTGAGATCCAGGACTTCTTAACCAGGGGCATTGACTTGTCCTGTGCCTCAGCTTCCCTATCTACAAGGAGAGTGATAATGTTATTTACACCAGATTATCATTTACATCAGGCTAGTCACGAAAATATTACAGAATTCTATAGCAGTTATGAAAATGCTATGGAAGAACAAGATTCATCTATTACTCATTACTCATTGTCTAGAATTACTCACAGGGTAAGTAATACCCCAATTAGATGCCCACCAAGAATAACTCGACTAATAGAAATTACTCTAAAGGTGATACTGAATCACAAATGCTTTTATTCTGTGAATTATTCTGCATATTTTAAAAGAAACAACCGAATGAAAAACAGCCTTTCCGTAAATATTCCTATGAACTAAAGCCATTTCTCCCAAAGAAGCATGAACAATGAATTAAAAACACACACCAGATTTTCATCTCTGTTCAACAAGTTTCACTTGGGCACAAGTCCATTGGCTTCTTCACCCAACCAAGTGAGACACAAATCAGGCTGACATATGTTATGCATGTCAGATAAAAGTGCACAGGGTTATGTTCATATTAGTCATGCAATAACAGGACAGACATATGTTAGGGTGGAAAAATGTTAGCAAATTATCTCACAAAAGGCTATTTGTCTTCCTTGGGATATGTGCCACAGTTTCAACAAGTCTGAATAAATCTGCATTCCTGACTTCTCGTCATGGAGACTTAATGCAGTTCAGTCAGTGAGAGGATGCAGGCTACAAAAAAGTGATTGAAGAAGGAAAAGCTTTCAGAAGGTCTTCCATTTGGCCTCCTCTACTTTTCTGCACTCAGACTCATCAAGATACACAACAGAACACTGGGGAAAGGGTGAAGAACCTCATTAGAGATACCCGCAACCCAGGTATGATGTGGCTGAGTGGATTCCCTTCATAGTTACTGGCCAAATGTTGAAATATCAGTGATAAGTTTCGTCTTATCTGCTGTAGCAGCAGCTTTTTCTGTGTTGACTACGATGAGACCTGAGCGGGTTTGCACAAGGTGTGTTTGTCTTGTTGGATGCAGATAAATTTTTTGCCATGCCTGTCAACTTTCATCAGAAGTCAAAGTGTAAAGCCACTTCATTTTACCTGTTCCTGTATTACGTGGCAGCGACAAGATGACATGCCTGAGCCCATGCCTCTGCTTCCCAGGTCCTCTCTATGTGACATTAAGAGCATTGTCACAGTAGAAATAGCTGGAATTTAAGCTTTGCTTACACTGCCACTAATTTACCCTGAACTATGCGAGGAGCACTCATATTCTGTTTCAGCAGCAGTGACAGCAGCCAGTAGCAAACGGCAACTCTTTAAACTTCTTCAGCTAAATATACAAAGCTGGCCTTCCTACACCTTAAGTTAAACATGCACAGATTTATGGAGAGGGGTGAACAGAGAAAGAATTAGACCTATTTTCCTCTTCCCATTCAGCAGAATAGAATGGATGACCTGGATCACATCTGCCTGTGCTCACAGCCTCGGACTGTCTAATGCTTTTAAGTGATGAGCCTTTTCGTAACCAGACTCTGACATGTAGGTATTTACAAAACAAATTTCTGATCATGGGATCTTGCTGTCAGCTACCAAATATTATTTGCTACACTGAATCTAGGATAGCTATAGACTGAGGAAAATAACAGGTCAACTCCTAACCCTGTTTACTGGAGCAGGACCTAAATGGTGAAGTTTACGTATTGTTTAATACCGTGACCTCTGCACACTTGCTAATCCCTCATCCACTGCTCCGCGGCTTCTTTCTTTTTCACAGCCTCCAGACTAATACCCAGAAAGATGCTTGGATTTCTGAAACTGCAAAGCACGCAGCTGTCAAATTTGCAGGGAGCATTTTGTTGAGTCAGCACACCACCCCAGCATGACCACAGCTATAGGATCTCTTCTTCCTATGGATAATCACATCTTCACATGCATCAAGCACCTTTCCACTGCAGCAGGATTTTGATACTAGCAGCAAGATTGCTTCTGGCTGTCAGAGCAAGCTGAAATACAACCAGAAAAAAGACTTTGGAGACCGTTATCCAGATAAATAGTGTTTAAAAAAATCAATGATTATATCCTCTGAATCATCATTTTTTTCCCCATACTGATGATTTAATAAATATTATCAGATTTTATTGCTGGTGATTTTGTATTCAGGAATATTCAGTTTGCATTATGAACTCAGGAATATTTTCTTTTAGCTAAGAACACCTAGTGTTGCATTGGTGCAGATTCAGAATATGAGCTCACAGAGAAATAGTGAGGATAAGTACACAGTGTATCATGCTTCTACAGTATCTACACACTGAAATGTACTTGCCTCACTGCACACACAAGATACCTCATTCCTCATTAATGCAGACTTTAGTTGCTTCACTATTTTTCCTGCGTGTATTGCAGTGACGTGTTGCAAGTTCATATCCTAGCTACGTCTTAGTCATTACTTGTATAAGTGTACACAAAAAATCATTGCGATGAAGATGACAGAGCTGCACTAGTGTACAAGTAGTACAAAACCAGAATAAGGTGGTGACACTTTCCTTCCCTGTTCAGCTTTTGTTTAAGCTGGAAAAAAAAAAAAAAATGAGGGGCTCTTGGAACAACACTTCATGAAACCTGAAAGGAAATTTCAGATGACTCAAAGTGAGCAGCAAAGAAAGATGTTCCCTGGAGGATATTCACTGACAGATAAATCAAAGTAGGTAGACACACAGATCCCAAGTCAGAATGGTTGTATATAGCATCCAGATATATCTGTCCAAAATAAAAAAACCTGACAGTGCCTGTCACACAGAGTTTCCCAGGGAAATGCTGATTCAGCAATGCTGTACCAAGTGTAGCAAAAAAAACCCGGTGCCACTGCTTCCACAATTGAGCTTATTGGAATATCTGATTATTAAGAAATATTGAAAACATTACTTTGTAGTCCCACTAGAAAAGCATTTGTTCCCTCCAAGAAAGTGTCTTTTTGCTCTTCTGTCTTAAAGTCTTTCCTCTCTTCTGGGAAACAGTGGCTCTCCTCCAGATAATTCTGATTTTTAAACCTCGGTTTTCCTAAAATGTGGCGAACCAAAAATGATAATAATTTGAATGCTTTGAAATAGCAGTTAAAACGAAATATTCATTTGGAAGTATCTTATTAAATATCAAGCGATTTTCAACATAAATACCTTCCAGAAAAAAATAAAAAAGAAAAAGATAAATAACTCAGCCTCACACCTTTCCTGAAAAAGAGAATAATCTTATTTAGGTAAATATTTGCCCCTGTTAATGTCTCCCTCCCTCCCGTCAGTAGGTACAGTGATAAATAGGTGTGCAGACCATGAATAAGCTTGATAGAAAATAACTGAGAAGTAACTGATAGAAAATAACAGAGAGGAGGAGGAGGCTTTGAAAATAGGTAGTGTAAGATGTTATTAGGAAATACTAAGCAAGGGCCTTCCCTGAAACACAATCAGGTTAATATTGAAATTAAATTTGTTTAAAATATAACATTCACAATTCACAATAAAGTTTCCCAAAGCTTTGATTATGAGGTGGCAGGAACAAGCCTATAATTTATACTATATGGTGATTTCTGTTTAAAGTAGATTGTTCCAAGAGCTGTAAGCTCTACATAAGTAAGTTGTTCTTTAGTAGCTGAAGAAGGAATTAGGATGATGAGTACAGGTAAACAAACAAGATGATCTAATTGTTAACAATTTTTTTGCAATAGTCGAATTGAACCTGGGATATGGATGTTTTCGAGTAGTTTTAGCAGCTGCAGGCTAGATCCTGTCTTGAACCTAGATCCTTTCAATGTACCAGGACAACATTTATTCTAACAGAACAGAATGGTCTTGAGGAAAATGATGCCGTCAAAAATTTTTGCTCTGTACCTTTGGCCTGAGGCATCATCCTTGGAGACCAAGCCATTTGAAGCAAAGAAATAACCTCTAAATGGAGCTGTGAAAATTGCAATAACATCTGGCACGGTGAGACAGAAATTAGTAATTATCATCTCCCAGCAGACCAATGGAAACCGGCTATTTTCTGTCCATCAAGAAGAAGATAATTAATGCTTAAGAAAAAAAAAAAAGACATCTTAAAGAGCCAAATTAAGTCTACCTAATCAAATACTCTAATACAGGGAAATTTGTCTGGATCCCCATTTAACTAAGTGGTTATTCAAATAGTGTGTAGTATTTAATATCAATCCAAGTTATGTGTTCCTTTTACTACCTCCCATGGCAACACATTCCGTAAGTTGATTATATGCTGCTGAAAAAAAAAAAAAAAAGCATTTAATCCATTTCATGGTGGTTATGTTGCTCATCAAATGCCTAGACCAGTTAGCATCTTGGTAAGGGTATCAGCTCAGCAATTTTTAAAACCGAAAGAGCTTATTTTGTCATCTTGTTTGACCAATTAAACGACAAAGGCCACGGGTCTTCTCTGAAGTGATTCCTGCTTTAACTGCATTAGATACTGGCTTTACAGCTGGTGGCAAAAGGAGTTATTCCAATGTATAATTACTTTCATTTGTTCCATCCAGCACTTGTTCAGCTTCCACCTTTCAGACCTTGTATATCCTTGTTCAATAGAATAACTATCCCCTCCTTTGTCCATCACTGATTTTTGATCAAAGTGTAGCACTTTATCTTTGCTTGGGTCCATGTTAGACAATTCAGATCATAATTGGTCCTATTTCATGATTCACCTCTTCTGTGCTTTTGTACCGTTAATATATTTTTCTCAGCACTGACTTAAAAATTTCTTGCAAGTGTATGTCAAATAATAATTTCTTAAAAGTGATGTTTATTAGTCAATTGGCCTGCTCCAGTCATCTCTGCAGAACAGGCCAAGAGCTTCTACACTGTCCCTCGTTAAACTTCTCCTCTCCAAAGCTAAGACATGGGATGTTCCAGATACCACATGCCTTTTCCCTGGTAAATACATCCTGAACAAATAACATTGGTCTAACCTAGCTTTCCAAAATGTATATTCCCTTCCTAATAATGTTCTCTTAACCACTAATGAACCTTTCCTTCTTGTTTGGATTGTTGAATCTCTCTTGAAAGATACAACAACCCAGAGACAGTGAGTCCATTAGTGCTGACAGCAGTATATCCTGAAGTTTGCAGGGACTGGATGGGACCCTTTTTTGATCATTTGGGACTGTGAGATCATGTCCATGATGGCCCTTCACAGGCAGGTGTAGGCCTGAACTCCCAGACCTAATGCCCTCCCATCATATAAAAATTCACATCTCAGCAGTGATGCTGTTTTCAAATGGAATAAAACATGCAAACATAGCAACAGAGACAAAGAGCAATTATGAAAAAAAACCACTTCTCACATTCATGCCCATGGTTTCTTTTTAAAATTCTTTTTGCTGGCCTTTTTCATTCTGACTCCTCTGTATTAGAAGGAAATTCAAATTGACTTTAAAATATACTTTTAGAAGTATGCGCAAAGTATAAACTGATCTTTTAAAAGATGGAATGCCACATTAGAAACCTCTGTGCATCATTGATATGGTAACTTAGATTATTTTAAAATATCCTAGGGCAGAAATCCACTGCGGTTTCTCTGAGCTGGCAGCACAGATGGAAAGATAACAGTTGTGACCAGACTTTTTGGATATGAAAACACATGAGAGTGCTGTTTTCATTCCCCCATCATGTGACAGAGAAGCAGTCAATTGAACTTTAACAGTTCAGTTTTTAAAAATTATTTGTGATCTGCAATGTAGCTGAAATAGAACATTAAACCCTCAGTGCTCAGTAGTTAACTCAACATAGACTCCTTGCCAGCTTGTGGCCAACAATGCTCCTTATTTCTAGTTTCTCCCCCATATTTAAACATACTAGAAACCCAACCAGCATTTTCCTACCTTTATGTGCATGTGTCAGAATTCCCACATTATAAGCCAAAAGGAGCTTGCTCTCTGGGTTGAACGTTGGATGCAGTAGATCATGTTTCTTTTCTGCTAGAGTAATACGGATGTTGTTGTTCTAACTAGAACAAGAGGCACGATGAAGCAGAGTGTTCACAGAGTGCTCATCTTGCTCCAAGTGGGATAACAGACATCCTGAACCTTCTTCTGCCTCTTCTGGCTGGTGGATATCTGTGTGCTGGTGAGTGTGTGTCAGATGAGAGCATGCTCCACACCATCCTGCTGCAGCCTTAGTCTTGGGAAAGTCCACACATCTGTCCCTGACTCCGTTTTCTCTCTGTCTCCTGAGAGGTGGCCACACTGGGCAGAAATCTTGATGCATATGAGACTTCTTCAAAATTGAAATAATACAAGTTGGTTGACTGGAATATTTTGTGAATTCTTGCTGATCAAAGAGATTTGTTTCAGCTGTGGAAAAAAAAAGCAGTCGGAAAATGGGAAAGGGGCTTTGGAAAAAACGTAGATATTTTTTATTTGGATGCTTTTGAAGTAATTTGAGGTGATGTTTCATTTTAAAATATACTTTAGTTTTATTTAGAGTAGAATAAACACCCTTTCAAAGGGCTCAAAACTGCAACATTTCATTTCAGCCAGCTTGGAAAAAAATAAACTTGAAATAAAGCTTCTTTTGATACTGTTCTTCTTGCTTTTGCCTCTCATCTTTATGTCATTTAACAAAAAATAATTCAGAAAAAATATGAAAAAAGTTTCTGTGAAACCCAGAAACTGTGCAGCCCTGAAAAATCCTTTCTGAGTTGACGTCTCTTTCCACATCTCATGTTTTCATATAAAAACTGCTTCTACTGGAAAATTTCCCAGCCCATGGCATGAGGGTTCAACCACTATGATCTTTAAGCTCCCTTCCAACCAAAACCATTCTACGATTCTATGATTCTTTGATATTTAGCATTTTTTACTTTGTCTAACTGTATTTGTGTCTATACGAAGACTGCATGGTCTTACAGGAAATATCTGCTACTATAATGACAATGAGATCTACAAGTTAGAGGAAGACAGATTGCAATTTCTGTTACTGATGGTACTATATGATCGGTGGAAGTCTGAAAATCAGCACAGGCTTCTCTGACAAGGGACCAAGGGACCACTACCTGTATATGGATCTTGCTTTTTTTTTTCACAGAGATCCGTAAAACTCATTTTCAGTAGCTTTCTTCTTTTCTTTTCTCTGCCTGACTTCCAAGCAAGAGGTCAGGTCAAACTTCTGGCTGGTATAATAGCTAATTACACCCCCTATTTGGCCTAGGATGTGGGGTGAGGTATTAATTAGGGCCTGATAGCTTAGTTGGTGCCATGGCAGGTTATTAGATGTGTGTCAGCGAGCAAAGTTCTGATCAAAGCTCCCAGCAAGGCAGACAGAGGTCATGAAGCATGGCTGGGGAATAATTGCTGGGCTGTTCTCTAAAAGGAAGTTTGCAGTGAAAGGGTATTAAGCTGCAGCCTTTCCAATCCGTGGAGCAAAGCTTTGGAGACATTCTGCTTGCTGAGCGGGGAGGGAAATGAGGCAGTTTGGTATGGATCCTGCTCCGGGTGACGGTGATGGCTCACCTCATTTCTAAAGAGCTTTCCAAAGGAAGTGCAGAATGTGCTCCTAAATGCCAGTCCTGGAAAGGAATACTTATTAACCTGTTCTCTCAGTTTAAATGGGCTGGGGAAATGAAGCAAACCTTTTTAAAAAGCTGGTTGTAAAATGAGCTGGTGGCAACAAAGCTTTGCTCATAGGACAGAGGATGGAGGAGGGGTTAGTCAGAGACATGGAAAGGCTATCAAGGTCTTTGAATGACAGCATTTACAGCCATATAGAGAAAAAGTGACTTCTGCTTTTTACTCGCAAAGTTTTCTACACATTGTGCAGCATAACATCTGCATTTTTTTCCATTCCATAAGCAGGAAAACTGAAACAAAATGAAATGAAAAGCTTCACTTTTTCATTTTTTTTTTTTTTAACATTCATATTCCCATGTGTCAGACTTTCTGGAGTCCAAGTGACATAACTAAGCTTATTTGAAGAAGAGTGAACAACCTGATTCTTTTCCTCTTCTATTGCAGAAGTTAATCAGTTGTCACCTACCAGTCACATCTTCAGTCGTGTGTCCTTTCAGGTCTTTTTCAGGGCTCTGAGAAATTTTTCCAGCTAAAGCTTTCTTGAGGGTGGTATCCATCACAATTCCTCTCTCCTCTTCCTCAGAATGTTTTGAAAAAAATAAAATAAATCATGGCTATCTTTATGTTCAGCAATGATGAGGACAAACACTTCTATTTACTAAACATATGCAAAGAGTTTAAATGAACTGAATATTTAAATTACAACATGATACAGGACATAAATAGCAGAGATCAAATATTTTCATGTCTGTTTGGAAAGGGGACCTTGAATATAAACAACAATAAATAGCTAAGAAATGTCTGGAGGCTCTGGCCAAATATGGGTTATCAGAACCCAAGTTGGCATTTCCACACAGAGAAACGTCCACTCCATCAACATTTATTTTCAGTCTGCTTTGGGACAAAATGTCACATTTTGGGGGAAAGGAAAAGAATCTCATGAATGCTTCAGTCAGAAACATTGAAATGCATTTGTGACACTCTCAGTTATGCCCTTGCACAGTTATGGAAATTGTAGCTTAGATTTGTCATGTCCAACATTTCTACAAGAGATTTTGTGCCATAACTACATTTCTCATGAACCCATATGTTCCATCTCAAGGAATGATGTCTTGGTTCATAGGTAAATATCCAACTTGTTGTTACATGTCAATCTAAAATGAGAACTGCAAGAGGGACAGATACTGTTACAGTTTTAGCTTAGAAAAAGATCTTACACAAACTACCATGTGGCTAGCAATCACTTTCCAACCATCTCTCCTCCTTTCCCTTGCAGCTGACTCACATTTTCCTTTTTCTGCCCTCCTTGTCCTTGGAGTAAGATGTGAAGTTGTCATTGGCAATGGTAATTATTGACTGATATAATGTAATTTCCTAGACATATCAGCAGCCTGTCAATTAAGTCATACCTTTTAAATGTACATTTTATTATTTAAAAGCATATAGTGAACCTTAAAAGAAGTAAACTGTGGCTGTAGTTTTCTTTCTTTGGATCAAAGAATTGCAGTTCCATGTAAATGAATGAATGTAGGGAAAAAACACTGACACAAAGATTGAAATCTCTGTGTGGTATTTCACAGGTGACATAGAAAGCAAGAATAACATTTAATAGATTTCCTAGATGCTTGCAACCTATTTTCTTTGAAGAAAATCACTCACTGAGTTAAAGCAAGAAGAGAAAGAAATATTATGTTGTTGTTGGATTTGTCTGTTTCTTTCCCTTGACATTGAAGGAAATGAGAAATCTGTTTCATGCCTCTTTCTGTGCTTTTCATATAATTTACCTAGATTATTAGTAATGTTCAGTAATAATCTGTAGATGAAAGGAACATTAACTCTTGAAGTCTTTGTTGTGATTATGGCTTGAAGTCATTTGAAAAATTGTATGTAGAACAAGATCTATTACATCTTATGGCAAATAGGAGCTCATACATTTGGGTTACAGCTAAAGAGTAACATCTGCCTATGTATTGAAGAACTAATTCCTAGCAAAATAGAGATGAATATGTTTGAGACTTTGTATGGTAAAATAGGCAATAAAGAGAACGAAGTCCTGATTTGGAAAACTGTAAAGTAAGTTCTTGTGCAGAAACAAATCATTCTTCTGTGAGGAGTAACAGAAGAGATCTTTTACTTTTCATAGCTTGTGAAAGAAGACAAGCACAAGACTATGTGATTTAAGGTTGACCTTCCAAGCCCATTACTGATAAGTTGGTTTCAACAGATGTTGTTGGCTACACTGCCAAGAGCAAAAGTGCTCTGGCAACAAACTTGCTCCTGTTGGAGTCAGAAACAGAATTCCTTAACCTGTAGCATCCTCCTTGGTATTTACATAATTTAGAAATGAGCCAAATTCTCACATTTAACAGATTTAACATTCCCTAAATTTAGGCTTAACTTGTTACTGGGCTTTAGATTCTGCTTGCTGGAAAGCCAGAATAATGCCATTCGAAAATTTCAGATCTGAATCCAGTTTTTGATTTAACATTCAGTTCCAAGATTTTACTTCAGGTCTTTGTATTCCCAGTTTTGAAACTGCGTAGATACAATTGTTTGAAGTCTCTAAAATGATTAATGTGCGTGCAGCCCTGTGAAAACATTCTTTGCTGTTCCTCCAATTTGTGGTTTCATACACGAGAACATGAAGTAAAGAAGAGACATTATCCTTTGCTTGCACTACAACAAGTATCACTACTCACGGAAAAGTAGCCTCAAATGCAGTTAAAATTACCTGTATCTGAAGCATTGTAAAGCTTAACTTTGTTTTACTGAAGTAATTATTAGAATCCTATGTCTTTAAATACTTTATTTACTTGTATGAGGAAAGAAACTAGAGTTAGTTCTTCTAGTGATGTAAGCTGCTATCAGGAGAATTACAGGAAGAACACAGGTTTATTACCCAGATACTTTTCACAAGGCTTTGGTAACACAATTACTTAGTCATGTTTAAACATCTCAGAAAAACAGTCTTAGGTGTAAGAAGGAATCACAGTTAACAAACAGGTAGATAAAGTGTATGTATCTGGAACCAAGGAACTATGGACATGAAGTTAGACAGATAGATTTCTACATGCAGCATTTGCAAATATGCATAAACACAATCCATGGATATTTTGGAAAACAATTATAAAATACCTTTAAATATAATGAGTATTATTTTGTGCACAAGACCTTTTTCTGTATAAGTTGCTGAAGTGCAGGATATAACACTGGCATGTTACTAACTTGATTGCCTTCTATCACAGGTGACCTGCTTAATGGATGAGTGAAGTGCTGTGGATGTAGTGTACTTGGACTTGAGTAAGGCCTTTGACATAGTTTCTCACAGTATTCTACTTGAGCAACTGGCTACTGCTGGTATGGACAGGTGCACCCTCTGCTGGGTAAAAAAGTGGTTGGATAGCTGGGCCCAAAGAGTGGTGGTAAATGGAGTTAAATCCAGTTGGAAGCCGGTCACAAGTGATGATCCCCAGGGCTCAGTGTTAGGCCTAGTTCTGTTCAACATCTTTATCAGTGACCTGAATGAGGAGATTGAATGTACCCTTAGTAAGTTTGCAGTTGACACTAAGCTGGGTGGAAGTATCGATCTGCTGGAGGGTCGGGAGGCTCTGCAAAGGGATCTGAACAGGCTGGACTGCTGGGCTGAGACCAACGGCATGAGGTTTAACAAGGCCAAATGCTGGGTCCTGCACTTGGGGCACAACAACCCTGTGCAGCTACAGACTAGGAGAAGAGTGGTTGGAAAGTTACCTGGCAGAGAAGGATTTTGGGGAGTTGATTGACAGCTGACTGAACATGACGCAGCAGTGGCGCAAGTGACCAAGAAGGCCAATGGCATCTTGTCTTGGATCAGAAACGGCGTGACCAGCAGGTCCAGGGAAGTGATTTTGCCCTTGTACTCGGCACTGGTGAGGCTGAACCTTGTACACTTTTTCAATTTCAGGCCCCTCACTACAAGAAAGACATTGAGGTCATGGAACCTGTCCAGAGAAGGGTAATGAAGCTGGTGAGGGGCTGGAGAACAAGTCTTATGAGGAGCAGCTGAGGGAACTGGGATTGTTTAGCCTAGAGAAGAGGAGGCTAGGGAGAGACCTTATCACTGTCTACAACTACCTGAAAGGAAGTTGTAGTGAGGTGGGTACTGGTATCTTCACCCAAGTGACAGGTGATAGGAAAGGGAATGGCCTCAAGCTGTGCCAGAGGAGCTTCAGACTGGACATTGCGAAAAAAATCTTCACTGAAAGGGTTATCAAACACTGGAACAGGGTGCCCAGGGAGGCGTTTGAGTCACCGTCCCAGGAGGTATTTAAAAGACAGGTAGATGAAGTGCTTAGGGATATTATTTAGTAGAGGACAGGTGTGGTGAGACTTGATGATCTTAAAGGTCTTTTCCAACCTAAGGATTCTATGATTCCATGATTCTATGAATGTATAGGTCAGTAAGTTTGAGTAGAAGGTGATGCTATTCAGATACATACCATCACCATGACTGATACTGAAAAAATACGTGCAGTCTTGGTAGTCATAGCTAAACTAGCATGTAGACGAATTAGAAAGTGATGACCACAGTATAAAGTTCAGGGCCCAAAAAGAAAATTATCTGATCCTTAGTGAAGTTCTTTGGCCTCTGGTGCTGACACTAATGCAAGATGATTATGGCAGACACTTCAGTGCTTAAAATTTTAAAATATGATCATTTTGACCTGCCATTTGCTCTTCCAGTACAGTTATATGAGGGTGGTATTTGCCCTTCCTATTCTGAACTACAGACCAGAATGCCTTCATGTAATCCCTGATCTCATTTAAATGAAGGTAAAAAAAAGTTGTTTGACAAGCGCATGAACTCTCTGAGAGCTCCCAAGTCCATGGCTTTTCCCTAACCATGTCAGTATACAGCTTTGATGATGACCATGTGTACAGGACAGAATAGAGTCTGTTGGCAGTGGAGAAGTATCATGATAACCATGGTTTCCAGGCTGCAGCTGGATCTTGCATGTCTAGCCTAGAATAAACAATATACTGAACTCCATTGTACAGGCACATGTTAAGCAGGAAGTGAACTATGTGGAGAGATAAATAATTTCCCAGTCTGCCCAAAAAGTAATTTAGCACCTATAGGGAGAACATGGAGAAGTTGCAAAATTATAAGGAGATCCTCCTAGTCAAAAAAAATCATAGATGAGTCTGAAAGAAACAGTCAGTGTGGACTGACGTCTTCATCCAAAGTCAATCTAAATCCTGGACCGTATCCAGGTATAAGGTAAGACTGCCTGGAGCCAAAGATATCTCAAAACTCCCGATACAGTAAGCATTTCCTGACCCCACTCTGCTCAAACTCGTTTTCCTTAAAAGAAAGAGTAAATCAATACCTAGTTAGTTTATGCATTTATGCACAACTCTCTAATATCAGACTATAGATACATTTGTGGTAATGCATTAATATTGGCACCAACTCCACTAAAATATTAGTGAAGTAGTAGAGGTATCGACGATATTCAAGTTACACAAATGTGACTATGCAGAAGATAATTGATTTTGAGCTTATTTAGTGGACTCCAAATATTAACATGTTATAGCAAGTCACGTCACCCTTCATATCCTTCAGAACATCTACTCTTGGTTGTGGTGGATAGTTTTTTGTTCTGTGAGCTCTGCACACTCTGAGTTTAAATCACTATTGATAGGTTTTGAGCTACTTAGTTGGAAAGTGTAATTT
This sequence comes from Clamator glandarius, assembly GCA_033459285.1. Classification (NCBI taxonomy): domain Eukaryota; kingdom Metazoa; phylum Chordata; class Aves; order Cuculiformes; family Cuculidae; genus Clamator; species Clamator glandarius. The sequence continues at coordinate 342,421 of JAUNZM010000026.1, forward strand.
TAAGTTCCCTTTCAATGTGTGTCGTAACTCTTTCGTAAAAGAAATTATAAGTCTTCATTAAAATCTCTTTGGATGTACTGTTTGTGTCCGTTCTGTATTTGTGTTCCTGGAGATAGAACAGTATTTCATGTTAAGATACTGGGGTGGGGACAGATCTTTTTTTGATGTGAGTACAAATCTGACGAAATATATGAGTAATATCCCACATTATGACTCCCTTCTACATTTCATCCCTCCACTTCTATCCAGAAAATCAGTTTCCTTATTGGAAATTTCCTGTCTCCCAGAACGTGTCTCTTGCAGATTTGCACTGGTTTGAAGCGTATCTAATATGGCAATTGAGAGGTTTGTTGGGTTCATGAGTGGCACAGAAAGCAATTCTGCTTTCACACTTGATGTTCTTGTGCACATTTGACCAGAGTAGCCAAGTGCACAAGTTGTAATCTTTCCAAAAGCAGTAGGTTGATATCAAAGACTTTGCAGTGAAGCAAGGAAATGTGACAGTACTTCAAGGAACAGGTTTGCAATTAACTGTTAAATACAGATTGAAGGAATGCCCCACTTGGTTGCTGCAGGCTTTCCTTGAGTGCCAGCGATGACTGAATCTAAAGCACAGAGCACAGAAAGATGATAACCTGTTAGCAGGAGTAAAACAAAAAAGCAAAGAATTATTGAGTAGTTGATAACATGCAGACTGCTTAATGGTTTCAGAGTACTGCATATAGAACATTACGAATCAGACCCTCTGAATTACAATTCTATTGACAAAAAAAGAAATGAAAATAACCAACTAGTATTGTGTAACTGTGAGGTTTCTTTTAAAAATCAAAGCAAGCTAGAAATTGCTCAGCCTAGAAGCTCATTCAGCCATTGAAAGGATAATACAGATGGCTTTGTGCGTAATTTGGAAAACAAACCAAAACACTTTGCTGGAAAAAAAAAAAAGGAGACAAAGTGAGACTTTTTATAGTCAGTGGTGTAATCTGAGGTCTCTTGTTCTCAGTGCTTCTAGATTTAGGAGAAGGCATATGGAACAGAGTATTTTGATTCTGTTTCTGTCCCATTCTTTAATCATTAGTCTTGCCTGTTTACACTGTAAGCTCCTATTTGGATTGCAACCTCCATTGTACAAGGGATGCCTGTAGCATGCAGTGCTTTGTAGCATAACCAGACAATGATTTCATCCTGATGTGTCTAGAAGGGGCCATGATCTAAAATATGGACCAGGGGAAACTGGGCTTCCAAGGCTTCACTTCTCGGAAAAAGAGAGAGAGAAAAACTCAATTCGGTTTCTAACATCATGCTCATGGTGATAATTCTTCTTATATCAAAACCTCTGTCCTTACTACTTGTCTTTAGTACTTGTTAATGTGTCCTCTGCTGCTGTGAACTCTTTCAGTAAATAAGGGTATCCACTACTTTTTGGTGATATGTCCCAGTGGGTGAATTTACCTTTAATGAGAATGACCATCAGAATTTCTGAAGGGCTTTGAGATTTTTGTAGTGTCGCCCTTCTATGAATCATTAATCAAGGGTAAATCTGAGATCTGAAGGTATAAAACAAGAGCTTTGAGGTCTAAAGGACTTTTAGACATGATCAGACTCCTGGACTTCTGTGACTGGGAGTCACAGGGTCTCAATGTAAGAGTGAAAAAGAAACCTTTGGAAGTATTAAAAAACATACAGAAACAAAACTTGAAATAAGAGTCTGTTCTTGTCCATGTTGTTCTCCAGACTAAACCCAGCTTTTCAGAGGCCTAAGGATTTGTAGAGGATTTTCAAAACCAACTAGCATCAGCAAAATTTGCAAACATGTGCAAGTTGATCGACATGTGTCAGGTTTTGGCACCAAGCTGTTAATGTAATTTGCTTAAGCAAATTATGTTTCTGTGCAGTTCATGATTTAACCTGAACCTAAAGATCAGCACTGAAAAAATAGGAAAGGGCTATGAACAGTGAAAACATACTGTGATATCTCTCCTTTCAGAAACTGAAAATAGCCCAGGTAAAGAAGGGTCATAGTTGGCTCTGCTTTGAGCAGGATTTCAGGCTAGGCAATTTACAGTAGAATTATCCCATGATCATCCAAGAGCTTGCATGTTGGACTGCCTGTTTTGTGCCACTGTCTGTGGTAAGAGCCAGCCTGACCAGAAAAATGAACTAAAATTTAAACCATGTCCTTCGAAAAGCAAACCTCACTTCTTTGGCACTAACATTACAGGAAGTTAACTGATTTTCTGCCATTTGTTCAGGAAAATCTTCTTTAGACAGTAGTCTCGCAAAGTTATATCTGAATGATGGGTTTCTTGTCATTGTAGCTACAGGCAATTTGCCAGTGCAGTGTTCTGCAAAGACCAGAATTTGAGGTCTTCCTCTCATCCCATTTTTCTGTGGCTATTTCATCCCTAAGTTCCTAACCTGCGTGTTATTTGCCAGTATCAATAAGTAGCACCCACACTCACCATCTCTAGTCAAAACTAGGCATTTACTGCATGACTAAATGTCAGTAATCGCTGATATTTGGAATAAGAGCCCATGCAACAAAAATTAAGCTAATGACTCAGTTTAGATTGTACCTTGAGCTCTTGCTTTCTGTAGAAATACTAGCTCATAATTATGTCAAAAAAGTTTTGAACAAGTTTTGCTTGGAACCTTTGACTTTGAAGTGTTTTTATTGCTATTGGAATTAGTGTGGTTGGGTTATACCTAGCATTTTGCTCAATATAAAATGTTCTAATAACTTTAGAGAGCTTTGTTTTTTTTGGTCAGAGAAGTAGGACAATTCAAGCTAGGGAATTAACTGGAAATTGCTAACAGTGGAGTTCAACTTTAATTCTGGGGTTCTCAGTGTCCAAGTCCGCTGTCTAGCAGATCAGATGCATAAGTGCTCTTAAAGGTCCAAACCTCACAATTACTTTACATCCTTGAGTAGAAAATACAAATTGTCCCTGTGGAGCTGAGGTATAGTGATGAGGGAAATGATTAACACAAAGCTTTATCAAGAAGGTCTACAGGATCGACTCCTCTCTTGTGCAAATGGGAATAGCAAGATTTTAGTGGTTAGAACATTCCTTGGGCTATTCTGCCAAAATATGGAAATCTGAAAGAAGGAAGAAGGTAGGTAAGGAAAACTCTAGGATGCTATGGAGAGAGATCCTATGGGTCAACAAAAGTGAAGAGAGCAGTTTCGTATGCAATCATTATCCTTCATTTGAGTGAAGGGATTGAGTCTTTGTACTGGTGTCAAAATAGTTTTTCTAGATTTGCTATGTGCAAATGAACATGTGGAAGAAGCTCTATGATCTAGAATTAATGAATTAATTTCATTTCCTGACCTCACGTTATTTTTTCCCCAATTTCTTATATTACCATTGAAAATGTCTTGGTACAGTAGATTTCTGAGATTAAAAAATAGTATGGTAAAAGAGCTCATGTTTTTTGTTTGGTGTTTTTTCTGTTAGAAGGGACTGCTCTGCAGCATTTTCCCTTTTAAAAATATATCTTTTTCCCTATGCACACACACACATATATGGCCAAAAATAATGAATGCTATTCATTTCTCTGACCAGCTCTCTTTAACTATTTAACTATGAAGTTTTCTAGGGGCTAAATCCACAAAATGCCTGCCTAAATTCATGTGCAACATGCCCACATTTCATAAAGTTTGAGAGCTCTTTTGTCTACAGTTAGCCTGAGTTAAATGGGAGACTGGAGTTCCCAATCACTTGACAACAGCAGCCAGTCACTGAATTGTCATTTTTCCAGAGATTATTTTCACATTCTTGTCAATTAGTGTTGTGTGCATCAGCATTCTTTAAGCAGTATCATTCACCTCAGAAGCTTTCTGTCTGTAACCAGCTCTGTCCTCTTTTGAACAGGAGTTCAGCAGATTCAATATCATTTCTTTGGGGAAGAGTGTCATCAAACATCACTTTAGTCTCTCACTGGCAGCAACAGTGATAGTGGTATCTATTGACTAGACTTCCTAGAAGAAAATGAGAAAATATATTTAAAGACAAGAAATTACACCTGAGTATAGTTTGATGTCTTCTTGATTCCAATTTTTTCTCAATTCTGAGAGACCTGGATTAATTTTTTTGGGTCATATCAAAGAGTGTTTTAAATAATATTCCACAAAAGGTGAAAGGTGACATGCACGGCCTCTAGCTTTAAATATCAGTAGTGTTTACATCCACAGCAAAGCTAAGTCTCCTCAGTTGCCCTTATTGTTGAGTTGAGAAAAGTTGATATAGGACCATATCCTTAAGTAGCTGCCAAAATAAACCAGTTGACTTTATTGCTTGACAATAGAATCTTAAGAAATTAAGATGCAGAATTCTACATTAAAGACGCCTGAGATAGTTATACATTCCCATCCAACTAATGTCACTCAAATTATTGTATGCATCACTTCTTGTGATGGGACTTAACTACGGGCAGTATGGAGAAAGTAGCCTCCTATCCTCTGGAATCAGTGTGGTTAGACTCTGCAGAGAAACGGAGAGGGGAAAAAAAAGAAAAGTGTTGGAGTGAGAAACAGAAATGAAGAACAAACCAGGTAGAATGTAGTTCTGCAGCATTACGATTGCAGCACTCTGAGGAAAAAAAAAAAAAAAAAAGGTGGGACTCCTAATGGTCCTAATGGCTGCTCCATGCATTCTAGAACATTTCTGTCATCAAGCAAACTATCATCAGCACAAAATGGCTTAGGTGACATTAGAAAGAGACTTTGGATCAAGACTCGACAAGCCCGCCTTAAAAATCTTAATATTTCTTCCATCTTGACCTTCCTGTTGCAGGCATTGCTCAACATCAGGAATATTCCTCAGTCAAATATTTTCTGGCCTGGAAACAAAAACAGATTTCCTAGGAGGTGGAAGTAGCAACAGGCTAAAATACAAAATAAACACTTATGTTTTCCAGTCCTTAGATAGGTGATCTAGACTAAAAGTTATGACATAAATACCAGAGATGACTCCAGTCACAAAAAGGTGGTCATCAGTGCTTATTAAAGGGCTTTTGAGCTTCTTGATTCATGTCGGGAATGCTCTGATGATGCCTGGCAGTCTGGCCTCTTCCTGAGACCTAGGCAGAGCAATTCATTGTAGACTGTGAAGCTGTCTAGACACAAACCAGTGTGGTTCTACTCTGTCTTGTCAGGAGAAAAGCAGTTCTGCGTACATGCAGTCTTAAGTGCCTGGACAACTTAAACCAAAATAAGTGAGGTGAAGCTGAGTGACCCCTAGTGTTAGGAAGAAGGTTTTAGGATGGCAGTCTGGGACCTGGGAACACAGATTCCTTTCAGTATCTCTGCCTTTTTGACTGCATGAAGATGGACACCAGTCTCCACTAAGCTGTGTTCAATTGGGTGGTGTCTGACATCAATGGGAATAGACTAATCTCAGCACTGAGTGATTTTGAAAAAAACCAAGCCCTTACAATTAGGTAAAGTTGATTTAGTGATTATTTTGCCCCCACTTGCAGCAGAGCCCAAGATAAATGATATAATCTAGCACAAAACAGCATGAAGACCAATGTCTGTTTTGAAACAGTCCGAGAGCCAGGATATTGCACAGGAGGAGCCACAATGGAATTCAGTCCAAAGACTAGAACTAGACATGACCGCTCTACATGGATGTGGAGGCTTGGTGTTCTCTACAACTACACATGGGCAAGGCCTGGATATTTTCATATGGTGAAGCATCAGCTTTAATATTCAACTGCCCTTGGAGCAGTGACAACCCTTTCTATGCCACTTTGTCAGGAGCGAGCTCTGCTGCTGTTTTAGGAGGCAGAAAGGAAAAAATGTCTGTATGAAGGTTTTGCAAGGATTAGAGTGGGTGCTTGCTGTCAATAAAGCCATTTAAGAGCATGTTGGCCTCTTAAAGAAGTCATTTTTCAACTCCACCTTAGAACAATCTCAACCCACCTTGCCAATGAAAAGGAGAAATCCTTAGTTCAACATCACAGAGCCATAAAGGATTAAATGCAGGGTAAGTGGAATTTGTCAACCACTAGGTTGAAAGTTCACTTTTATTTCTTGCACACACTAAGTTGCCTGAGTTTTTAATTCCCACATGTTTCTAGTTGTAGTGGAAGGGACTGTGACTGAGATCCAGACCTGATGGACTGTGAATGAGAGCATGAGTGTGAGGAGAGAGAAGAAAAACTCACAGCACCTGCAAACAGAGGACTGGGATCTGAAACTTGTTGGAGTTATTATAGGTAGAAAGGTAAGAGGTATGGTTTCTGTGCTGAATCAATTTATTCCAATAGAAACAAAAAGTTCAGCTCTAAAGAAAAGAGACTGACATTTTTATGCTTTGGAAAGGGTTCTTTAATGCCCTGCTGGGCAAGCTGAGCCCTTTGACATACCTGAATGGCAACTGGGAAGACATGACTGTGCCTAGACAAAATGAACATTGGAGTTGTCTTTCCACACTGGGGCTCAGGAATCTTCTGTAGAAGGGAAAAAGAGCTTTTAAAGAGTGGCAGCTGTGGACAGAAGCAAGAAGAAAGGAAGAGGAAAGAGAAAAGATCCAAGATCACCTCATCCTTGTTAGAAAGGACTGTGGTTCCAGCAACATCAATGAAAGTTTATGAAGCTGAAAGTGCCTGTCGCCACACACCTATGTCCTTTATAAACGTGCTGGGGTGAGAAAGAGGTGGGGGAAGAGTAGTGGTCTTACTCTTGCTATAAATCATGCAATAGGCCTTTTCAACCTGGACCTTCAATATTTGTACATTAGGCTTCAAAGAAAAATACCTTAATTCATGCAATACTTTTAAAAAATCTTTCTTATATTACCCCTAACGGAACATACAATTTTTTATTTCTCTGAAACAGCATGGAAAACATATGTTTCTGACACTGTTATCTCTCCAATATGCTTAGCATTCCATATAAAGAAAGTGAGGTATTTTCTAATGGAGATTAGACACTCAAGGTACTATAGTTTTCAAGTTTTTTTCATAGTTTGAGGATTTGAAGGATGAAAAACAGAAAAGAAAGAAAAAAAGAAAAGAAAGACAGGAGAGAAACCTGAGATTATGATGAAATCACATAGTCAGAGTAACAGGTACATTTCTAAAATGGCAAAAATTGAAGTCGGAAGCTCTTACCATGAAATTGATGTTCTTTTTGTTGACCAAACTGAGTGTTCTCATAGAGAAAAATGAAGTTTCAATAGAGCAAAATACAATGGTAAATGTAACATCTAATGCACAGCAAAAGTTCCTATTTCAAACACAGGGAAATAAAGCACAGTTAATATAAAAACATCTTTTTTTTAAATCAAGAATTTTGCTTAGTTCTGTTTCAGCTTTTTCCTAACAAATTAAAGCCCGATCTTCCACCATAAGATTTTCTAATGCTTGTAAAGAATTTGGGAGGGAGTTTCCCTCCATTTAAAATGTTCATGCACGTGGTGGCAAGGGAAATAGAACTGACCTGACATTTGCCAAATATGAGTATATCCATCATTGTTAAGGTGAATTCTAGATTTGCAGTGCACAGATTTCTGCCACCTTCTTTATGTAGCTAAGCACAAAGTAACCAATTAAACAGAAGGAAACTCCTTCTGCCGGACTGGTTCTTGAATTTGACTTGCTGGATGGCCAATACAGTGTTAATAGAATAAGAAACAGTGGAGGGAAGAGACTAGACATTTACAAAAAGAGGATGATCCTCTTGGTTATCTGAAGTGATATTGCAGCTACCTACCTAATCTACCCACACACTTTCAATTGGGAGGAAAGTGGGATGTCTGCAGATGGTTGAATTAGATATTTCAAAGACATACTTGCACCGGGACACCCAGTAGTAGCTCCCTGTTCCCAGAACATTCTGTATGGTGCACAACCAGCACCCGTGGCCAGGATCCTGACTTAAATCATCAAGAGTTGGTATCCCAAGCCACACCATGAGAATTTCCCTGCTGCCAACTTCAGATGTGGCTTGAAGGACCTCCTAGAGGAACCTACCCTCTGTGACCAACCATACCTGCTAGCAGCCTTACTGGACTGTCGTCTGCACTACCATATTAACTTGATGCAATACAGTCAAAAGGCAGTTTATTTCAACATAGGTCATCTGCTGTGGGCCTGGTTGTCCAGCTCTCTACCAGGGATAGAGATACTCTTTCACTCTCTTCAGCCCAAACAGATAAACCACCCCATCCCCTTCACAGCAGGGCAACCTAAATCTCAAGAGGACAGCAAGAGTACCAGGCTTATAGTATTGCTGCACAGGAGAGACGGTGCAGTTACAGTTCTTTTGTCAGCACTGAACCACGCTTGAAGTGAAACTTCTAGTCCCAAATTGTGATTTCCCTAAAGGCCACAATGTATGTGTGGAATTAACTACATAATTAGATTATCCACCATCATGGCCCTGGCAGGATGAAATATTTTGAGTGTAAGTAAAACAGCTGTATTATGAGTTGGGAGTAAGGTAATATTTTACAGACTTTTATGCTACAACAAAGAAAAAGAAGTGTGACATGAAAATAGAAGTCTTTTATCTGTGTATGTCTTTGAAAAGTCAATCTACACAGACTGAAATCATCTGTTAATCAAATTATGGGCCATATCCTGCTCCCAAGACATTTACTAGCAAACTCTCATTGATTTCCTTGGGACAGAAACATGCCCTAAAGGAGCACTCTATTTCTTCATAGACCTGCTTGTTGGAGAATCTTTTGTACTGTTCTCAAAGGGAAAATAATTTCCTGGAAGCAAAATTTCCTACCTGCATTTTTAACAACTCGGGCTTTTTTTAGGAACTGAAAAAATTTCATCCAGCATTAGGTTCATATTTTCAAAAATGTTTTGTTCATGTTTCTCATGCTGTTTCTATGCCACCCATGAGGAATGGGGAGCTGTTTTTTAATTCACAGGAATCATACTTTCTATGACACTTTTGTCCCTGTCAGATCTTCTCTCTCCTACCCTCTCATATTAATTGTTGGTCCTGAGCCCCCGGTAAGATGCAGATGAGGGTACAAAACATTTGTACCAAATTTCATGGAGGAGATGGGCACTTGGAATATCTGTCCATATTAGACTGCACAACCACAGGTGATGTTCACATTGTTATTCATTCTGACTGTGTTATATGCTCTTTACTGACTTTGTGACCACAATAACGCCTTCCAGGTGATCCTTTATTTCAGCACTTCTGGTTTATTTCTATTTACATGCTCTTGTGTTGTATTCAAATCTTTCCCTTTCTTATACAGCAAACAAAAAGAGGCAATTTGTGCCTATAGCAAGCTTCATAGTTTAAGTTACTTGTAGTGTTTTGGACATTGAGTAACAGTAACATAATTTACTTTGCTTTAGGGAAGAAAAGTGTCAAAATGGAGATGTGGATATTTCCTTGTAGCTTGTGTGGTTTCGGGCTCCTCTATTACTTAATCTGGCTGCTAAGCCAATGTAAAACCAGAAGGATTTCTTTGTGTTTTAGTCCCCAGAGTCTGATAATTGGGACACCTCATTGTGGACACTTTTTGAGACAGTGAAAATCAGGAGTATTATCAGAAAATCTTTGTCACGGTTATTTGTATTCTGTATCTTATCCATATGGGAGGTGAGGATACAATGATACAAACCATGCTTTGCCATCTTGGTATATAGATTGCCTTCCAGCCCATGGAAAATGCAGCTTGCCAAGCTGATTGTTCTTGTGCCTACAGTGACACAGAGGAACAGTTCTCTATTCCACTTGCACTAGGATCTTTGCTGTTACACTTTGGGCTGTGTCAAAAATATATCAGTAGTTAATTTTAAATCTATTAATTCCCACAGCTCGACAGCAGCAAACAAGTTTTCAAGGGTTTCCTGAGTACAAAATCTGGACCGAAATCTCTAGCTATAAAATTTCATCAGCAGGAAGTACCTTTTGCAGACCTCACTGCTAGTCAGATAGAAACCACAGATTCTGCTTCTGTTGATAAACCCCCTACATTAAAGACTTCAACATTCAACAATTTTCAATTCCAGGCAAAAACCCTGACAATTCTATTTTCCATGTGCTTCTCATTTTCCAAGAGAAATGCAATGTCCTCTTCCACTGAATATCAGTTTAAATCAGCCCACAACAGTGCTGAAAACTTCTGGAAACTCTTTTTCCAGAAAGTATGTTGCTTTGCATTTCCTAGGAACACCTTCTTCCCATGCATCTGTCCTGAAATTGCTTGCGCATTTATTCCTCTACAGAATTAATTCACAATCATGCAGAAGCTTTAAACGAATTGCCTTCAGCCTTCTACATCAGCATCCTCTTTTTATTTGCACTTATCTTATAGATTCTCTGCATTGACATAAATGGGAACCAAAACAGGCTTTATTGAAATTAAACTGTTTCATACAGATCCCAGATCCCAGTCCCATTTATATAGTGTCTATATTCCCCTAGTACTTAAATATCCAAGGACTTTTTGAAGCTGCATTAAGCTATGTGATTAATGTATATCATGTAAAAATCCTATATGCCCTAGAGAAAATGCTGCCATAGAATGGGATCTGGTAAGCACAAAGTACAGGGCAGTTGCCTTCAAGAAAACATCATGAAAAACTTATTTTTTGCCTTGAATCCTACCATTTCTAAACCAGAAGATGACTGACTTAGTGCCGTAAAGGTATGTCCTGTGGAACCCCAAATCAGCCTTTGCTTGACAAAGGAGAGGGAACATCCGCAGTGGTGATACAGTGGGACATCAATAAGAGTAAACGCAATTTACCTAGGATTTGGGTGGTATGGGGTTTAATCTCTTCTCACTGCCTGTGCTACAGTCCCAGTTGGATGACTATGTTGCTTTCATTAACCAAGTAGACAAATCTACCTTCACTGTAGTGCAGTGGTCAGGGAACTTCTGAGGAACATAGTAAATGTGTGTTTGAATCCTGCATAAGTACAACCTAAGCTTCCACTAGCCTGAGAAATGTTATGAACTTCATCTCTTTGGAGAGTTTAAAGTGCTCTGTACTCCCCATGTTGAGGTCTGAAGTGCTCCACAGCTGGAGTATCAGTACTTTGAAGTAGTATATCTTGAAATATTTTGGATAATGATTGGACTTCTGGAAAAGATGCCAATCCAATTTCTTAAAACAAGCTGGATTTTGAAACCCAAACAGTTCTTTCACAACATTTTTTGGATGCTTCGTCTTAGCTCCCATGGTGGCAAATTTGATTTGTTTTTCAATAGCTCATTTACTACACTTAATAAAAGGAATGGAAATTTTCTGTCTTTCCTGTGACTACTGAATGGTCTAAATTCCTTTCATGGATATATTAATGTACTTACGAACAGTCACAAGCGTTCAGGAAGGGGGCAAGAAGAGAAGGCAAGAAGTAGGGAGCAAGCTTATTTCTTTGACTGTCTTTTTTATTATTGATATATTTTATGAAATCTACCCTTCTTAGACTGCTTCAGTTGTCAGCTAAGAAAAATTTCTTCTGAGAGTTCTTCTGAGAGGCCACTTTGCACGTTTCAAATCATATTTTGGCAGTGGCAGTGTGCATGTCATAACCCTTAATATGCTCGAGCTAGGCTGTAGGGGCTACATTGCCATCTGTAGGCATCTGACACCCAGAGGAACGTGACTTTTCTTATTTTCTCGAGCAACTCACTGAGCAGAGAAAGTGGCAATGTGGGTTTTCTTTTAGTCTTTCTGCTGTTTGCTCAGACAGATGTTTTTCCCTGTTTCTGCAAATAAAGTGGTTAAGTTAAAGAACAGCCCCACAAAGGAGGCAGGGATGTAGTTTTGGTTGCTTTTGTGGTCAGTTGTGCACTAGCGTTTAAAGGGAGTTGTCTGTGGAGCTGAGTTTGTTTGGGTGTTCTAACTTTTGAGTTGTGATATCAGTTGAGGTAGATGTGGATGTTAATGTCACTATATCTGGTGATAATCTTGGTTTTGAGCGATGTTGTTGTTAAGAGGTGGGTGCCTTTGAGTAACCTTACAACAAACTTCAGGTAAAGTTCATATAATAATACATATGCTGGTATCTCTGATGCTGTTCTGGGACAGAAATCCAGAACTGTGCATCTGGAACAGTAACAGTGGTTACTAGGTGGGATTTGCAGTGATTGATCTCTGACTTGTCCGGGTGCTGAATGGCCGAGAGGGTTGAAAAGGTTCTTTTCTTGCACGGTGCTGAAAAAACAATAGTATCAACAGAAGCTGGAAGGAGATATTTCTCCTGAAAGGTTTAGTAGCTTTCAGCCTGTTTTGAGCTGTGTTGGTGAATTTCTATTTCTTGTATTATTTGCATTGCTGTAAAAGCAAAAAAAGCCCAATTTGGGGTCACAGGCTTCTTGCTTTATAGATTTTGGGTGAGATTTATCTTCTTTTACTTTGGCCATCTAAAGGTTAGGCATCAAAACTCACTCTCTAGTCTATGAAGAGGGTTACACAGTTCCAGAAGATAAATCATGCTGCCTGTTTCATAAGATAAATTGTCCTGCTGATGTCCCACATTTTTTCACTAATTACATTAGTGATAGACCAGGTGAAATTCAAATAATCTACAGTGAGGTGACTGGAGCTGAAGTAACCCCCACCCCCAGTTCCCTTTGCAGTCCATGGAGAATGAGATGTTACATATGACTCATCCCACATATCTGAGACATTGATTTCAGAATAAGATGTCTGAAAGAGATTTCGTCATGAGGACTAACACAGGTATAGTACAGGCACTCATTTTGGACTCTGAAAATTACTTGGAGGATTTTTTTTCCTAAATAAATTATTTTTTTTCTAATTAAAGATAGGAGAACTCGACTTGATTTTCTATGTAAATATCAGTAAAGTTAACAAGGATACACCCAATCTAAGATGAGAACTAAGAAAATGCAATGTGAGCCCAAGTGGATTATCTGCCAGAACAGCTTGAGCACACACTGAAAAATACATTTTAGCTTTTTGGCAAATAATTAAAGGTCAGCTTGGCTGTTACTTTTTTATCATGTCAAAATATCTCTGGAAAAAAATTAAATTTTTACAAACAAAAAGCACTCATAGAATTAATGTCTTGTTAATATTCAGAGGTGAATATTCTATTGCACGTCTGGGAAATAAACCACAAATCTTCAGTGCCAGACCACCTTTTAATCATAAATCTTATTTTCTTTTAAACTACCTGGAAATGCCAGGAAAATATTCCTTTCTGGTGAGATAGGCTGGCAAAACATAGAAATAATATCAGCCGTTAAAATTAAACACTTCTGTTTGTCTTGGTTGAAAACTTTGCATTTTAATTGTTTTTCTGTTTTGCTAATTAAAAACCAATGTGTTATCAATATTTTTCCATTTAGTGTTTTGATTTCATTATTGATTTTTTTCTGGTGCAAACAATTTTTAACCGTGTCATGGTTTCACCTCACCTGCCAGTTAAGTACCAGACAGCGACTCACTCCCTGCCGCCTTGGGATGGGGGAGAGAATCATAGAGTCATAGAATCACCAGGTTGGAAAAGACCCATCAGAACGTTGAGTCCAACCATTCCTATCAAATGCTAAACCATGCCCCTCAGCACCTCGTCCACCCGTGCCTTAAACACCTCCAGGGAAGGTGAATCAACCACCTCCCTGGGCAGCCTCTGCCAGTGCCCAATGACCCTTTCTGTAAACCAGAGGAGTTAAAGTGAGAAAGCTCGTGGGTTGAGACAAAGCAAAGCTGCGCAGAGCAAACAAGGAATTAATTCTTGTCTTCCTGCCAGCAGACAGGTGTTCATCCATCTCCAGGAAAGCAGGGCTCCATCACATATATCAGTTTCTTGGGAAAACAAATGTCGTCACTCCAAATGTCCTCCCCTTCCTTTTTCTTTCTTTTCTTTTGTATGCTGAGCATTTGGTCGTATGATGTGGAATATCCCTTTTGTCAGAGGGGTTATCTATCCCAGCTGTTTCCCCTCCCAACTACTTGTGCATCCAGTCAACTTTCTGGTAGAGTAGTATGAGAGGCAGAAAAGGCTTTGCCTCTGTGTTAGCTCTGCCCAGCAATAGCTAAACCTTCTGTATTATCAACACTATTTCCAGTACAAATCCAAAATATAACCCCTTACTAGCTACTATAAAGAAAATGAACTTTATCCCAGTCAAATGCAGCAGAAAATGAAAAAATAAATTTCCTCCAACCTAATCTCTTCTATGGAAAACATTGTACAAGAACTTTTCCTTCTCTTTACACAGCTTATATCTGTTCCTGTCTGTACAAGACACTGGTTTAAAAGTTAATATTTCAAGAACCCTGACAGACTTTTGCAGCACCAGTCCCTTCTTCTGATGAAGGAAATAATTGTGACAGTTTCAGGGAGGCACATCAGCTCCACTAATGGTGCTGGATTTTTGGAACAAGGCCAACACTTTTCTCAAGGTACTTGAACATGCATGTACTTTTGGTTGTGTTTCCTGAATGTCTGCTTACAAATGAGGCCTTTTCCCACCCTTTCAAATGCCAGAATGAAAGGACTTCTCCCGTATGCAAACAAACAGGAAAACTTCCTTCACAACAATATTTGTAAATATTGCTGGTACATTTGCATCTGTATAGTCCTATAGTCAAATAATAATATTTTTTTACTCTAATAAGATGATTAAAATAGCTTTCTATTTGATTTCTTGTGTTTCAATTTACCTCCTTCAACTCTGTTAACCATTTCTGCACTTCGTTTTTGGTGTAGTCTGGGATTTACGTGAGGGTAATATGAGGTGGAGTCTGCAGTTTTATTCTGTTCTTGTTTCTTTGTTTTAAAGAGGAAGTCTATGCCTGTTTGCATTTTTATTTTAATTCTTATGTATATAAGTCTTATTTATTTACCTACATGCTCCTTTTGCCTTTAAAGAAACCATCATGCTTTAAATTCTAAATAGAAAAGGGAGTTGCTTTAAAAGCTGTTGCTTTAAAACTACATGCAGAAAAAAATTATAATCATCTTTCCCACATTGTCATCCTTTGACCTAGATCAGTAAACACAAATTAAGGATTTAATCTCACAACAAGGAAATCATGTATATGCAATGGCAAATTGAGTTTAGACCCTCTATATTTTTCTCTTATTTTCATATCTCTGCATTGTTTTTCCTCTGGATGTATGTCCACTGGAATGCTTTAGTAAAGCTTTGCATTAATAGAAGTCCCCAGAATAATTTGTAAAGGGAAGAATTATCATCATTTTGCCCTCAAAATATAAGTTTGTTACCTCACTTCAGAACTAGAGATATCAAAGTATGGCAAACTCAAGTGACATATCAGATCACGTAGCAGATATTTTGCAGAATTAAAGAAGGTTTTGGAAGGCTAGACTTTCATGTCAGCTCTTTGGCCTGGGAGATTTGAGATGATCTTTTGGGTTACTGGTACTATGGAAAGGTTCTCTACATTGATTTAAAAACCTCAAGAATACTGAGAAAGTACATAAAACATGACATTGGCTGAACTTGCAGCCTAAAAATAAGAAAAGAACACAGCAAACCAGAGTGACATGGAAGAATTAATATCGAATGTCATGTGTATGCTATTATCACAGAATCACAGAATCACAGAATCACCAGGTTGGAAGAGACCCACTGGATCGTCGAGTCCAACCATTCCCACCAATCCCTAAATCATGCTCCTAAGCACCTCGTCTACCCTCACCTTAAACACCTCCAGGGATGGTGACTCAACCACCTCCCTTGGCAGACCGTTCCAATGCCTAACCACCCTCTCCGTGAAGAACTTTTTCCTAATCTCAAGCCTAAATCTCCCCTGGAGGAGCTTGAGGCCATTCCCTCTCGTCCTGTCCCCTGTCACTTGGGAGAAGAGGCCAGCTCCCTCCTCTCCACAACCTCCCTTCAGGTAGTTGTAGAGAGTAATAAGGTCTCCCTTCAGCCTCCTCTTCTCCAGGCTGAACACCCCCAGCTCTCTCAGTCGCTCCTCATAAGATTTTTTCTCCAGCCCCTTATATTATGCAATATCACTGCAGCTGTAACTCTGATGTGGAATGAGAAAGTGACATCTAACCGGTAATGATGTTTGATTTTGGATGGAGGAACTGCACAGGGGATCTGCAGCGTCCTCACCACAGGAAATCCATGGCTGTTAATGTTGGCAAAATTTTCACAGCAGAGAGCTTCACAGAAGGATTTAACGGCAGTATGAAAATGCAAACTCGGAAGTGAAGCCAATTGTCACTGACACAAACTTGGCCCTTTTGAATTCAATAGACATTTTACTGTTGGGTTCATTGTGGGGAAAAAGTTCACCTCCAGGATGTCATGGAAAGCATGAGCACTAGGGGCTTGAGGAAAGAAATCAAAGAAAGAATGTGGAAATGAGATGCAGACAAATCAAGTGGGAACATAAGTAGAAATCTGTTGGGAAATGAGTACCTCATCCTTGGTTTAAGCAACAAAGTATTTTCTAAAAGTCATAGAGCTTTTAGAGTGTTTGTGGTATTCTAATTCCTTAAACAATAAGGTGAACTGAAAACAAGAGTTCAAATTCTTTATTTCCTACATTTTCATTGTTTGTAAGAGGAGTGAAAAGGGGATTTATTCATGACTGTAATGCTTGGATCTGGCAATCAGGCTGCAGGGCTTGGGTACAGAATTTGCATTGCTGATGCTGGTTCCCATGGGAAACCTGCTGAGTACTGAACTCATGTCAGAGGTCCTAGTAGCGTTCAGTAATTCATCCAGCTTGGCCAGAACAACCACTGAACATATTGAGTTGGATTCTTTATAAACCTTCTTGAAGTCTGTATGTCCTTCAGAATCCTTTCCTCGTATCTGTTTTTGATCTCTATTTTTAACCAGACAACTTCAACATCTGATATTGCAAGTCTGGCCAGAACACATAAAACCCAAGGTCATCCCTTGTAATACTTTTTCTTCACCCCTGACCAGATGTTATTCCAGAGAAAGGTATATGAATCCTACAGTATCAGACGTGAAAGACAAATTGTCATCTCATCATTATATTTCCTCCTGATTTCTAACAGTTGATGTGGTAACCTTCTGAAGCATGAGGGTCCCTGTCTCTCCCTATTGCAACTCTGGACCATACAAAACACTCTGTCATGGTGTCATTTGTCTGGTAGGTTTTTTTTTTTATCCCTTTCTGTTACAAAAATAACCAGATTATCTGTTCCTTTCAGCTTGTAGGGTCTACTCCATAGCCCATTTAAGTCAATCATTTCTTTCCTCTGACATCAATGAGCTCTGGATGAGACCCAAAATGAACATGAGTTAACTTGATTTGATAGGATGGGTATTAACTATTAACTGGTTGCTAATGGAAATAAATTCATGAGCCTCTCACTTTAGGAGCCAAACACAGTAACTTTAATTATACAAAAGGAAGTATTTCTGGTGTAAAAACATTTCAACTACTTCCATCTCTTTTAAGCTACTTCAAAAGTGGGCAGAACTACAAAGTAGTATTGAAAACTCAGGATGGGGTGGAGGGGTATTTCCCTTCCTCTGAAATTCCTCCTCCATATATGCATACTGCTAAACCATCCCTGGCAGGGATTACTTTTATCTCCAATTCGTGAAGAAACTTCTGAAGAACTTTTTGCTTTTGTCCTTGGAATACAACACGTTGTACAAAATGGCATGTGAAAATCTTTCTTAAAGAAGGATCTTGAACGGCTCGCACCATATCCTTCCTTTGCCATTAACAAAGATCCTGTTGTGCAGGATATAATATAGATTACCTGTGCCTTTCAAAGTTAGAACCCCACTGAAGATCATCAAGCTACTGAAGATATACGCAAACCTGCTAAATTGCATATCCTGCATATCAGGTGAGTCGAAACGGTGAATTTATCCTTCATCTCTATGTAGCTATGCCAGTACTCTTTACTGAAAGTTTGTATCTTCTGTGAATTTGAACAGGTCAGTGACAATAACCATATCGTTTTAATCTGAAGAACTCTATTTAAACACATAGAATGAACAAAGGGTGATAACTTTCCTCTATTAGCCAAACTCGAAGTCTTTCTGTCAGTACTAATAGTAGCCATGCTTTCATTTTTGAACAAAGGTTAATCTTACTGAAATTCAGTTTTGGTTATGACTGACATACCCTTCAACTGATCACACAGCATGTAATACTCCAAATCTCTGCCTTGGTTCTCTTCCTGCTTGATGGTGCTTCCATTTTAGGCTGTAAACTAGGACAGAGCTTGCTTTGTCATTCAGGAACTGCTTCTACCTCCTATGGTGATACTCCATTCTCAGAGCTCAGAAAGATTCCGTTCCTTTTTCTCTTATTTGGCACTTTCACAGCAACATATTTGCAGAAAAAAAGCAGGAAGGAGTAGATTATTTTCTCCTCTTGCATCTACCTGCCTTTGTTCATGCATGTAAGGCATAAATACTAACGGTACCGAGGAGTATTCTCCCACGATCTTTGGATCAACATCTCTCAGCAGACTAGCAAAACAACTTCCACTCCATGAAGTGAGGAAATTCCCATTAAATGAGAAAAATCAGCAAGTCTATTCAGCTTCTGTGAAAAGACTCTTACTTCTTTGCACTCACACAAACCTAGAACAGTGCTATCACCTTATCTTTCATCTGACAACTTCAAAAGATTGGACAGAATTTAAGCAATGGAGAATCCCTGTGTCCTGGGAGGCAGGTAAGTCTGGGGATGGGACATCATCCCAGTCTCCTCCCCTTAACACTGTATGATGGGAATGCCTCACCTCTTCTTACTGGCAGACGGAACAAATCCTTTACAAGGTAAGCATGGCACCTTCTCTACTGAATGAAGCCCAGAACTGGAGGCAGCAAGAGAAGGGATAGAGACAGCCATGCAGCTGTTAAAGGCAGCTATAAGAGGCTAAAGTGTTGGTAGGAAGGCTGGAAGAAGGTGCCGGGATCTTGAGATAAAATGACTGAACCACTAATCTTGTAAATACTCCCTCTGTCTTTCCTGCCATGAAACTAGAGGAGGGGCATCAAAATAGACTTATATGGATGAAAAAACACTGCTATGAGTGAGCGAGGAAAAATGCTGTCACAGCTTTGGAGGTAGATATCTAACATATATAAGCACAGAAGAACCCTATGACTTCCTAAGGCAACGTAGGAAGAGGGGGAAACACAACCTGAGCGTCTTGACCCTTATGATAATGCTAGATGTGTCTAGTCATCCTGAATCCTGTCCTCTGCCAAAACAAACAGAGTGCTCCAACCTCTTAAATATATTCTGCTATAAAGATAATATTTTTGACAGATAAGAGTGCCATATGCATTATATATAAGCTAGAACAGTCAATACTCTATTCATGCTTTCCTTCCTCTTAGCTATGTGAGACAACTCTAAGAAAACAATCTTGATGTAAATGAAAATTAAAATAGACATAAGGAGAAGAACCACATAATACAAACACAGAGGTACTGGTTCAAGGAAAGGTTTTACCCTCAAGAAGCAACTGGTGCCTTGCTTTCCATCAGAGAAACAATTCCACTTATAGGCTTTTCAGTTTTAGTCTTTGGGTTGTAAAAAAACTCCCCCCTGTTATCTTGTTTTGCCAAATACCTGCACTGTAATAGAAGGAAAGATCCACATTGATGAGGGTGAAATGCAGGTATGGACTGAGTGGGGATGTTTTGTATAAGGAAAATAAATATAAACATTCTCAGAAGGGAAATATAGATAAGGGAATACATATTTTGTGGAGGCCAAGCAGGTGAGCTTAGCTAGACTCAGGAGAGGGACTTTGCTCTTTCCTGTCTCATGCTCAGTGCCTGCATGTGGTGTGCCAAGAGAAGGAGCATACAGCTATAACTTTCTCTGAAAATTCACTTGAAGCTGGAATGAGCACCTCTGCAAGCTCAGGGGGGATATTAATTTCCAGCCAGATGTTTGGGTATCATATGAATGTATGTATATGGGCTCTGGCATCTTTATTATCCTCATCACCCTTATTAACAGGGACTCCAGATAACAGAAATTCACTGAAATTTTAAAAATATAATGGAATCTTTAAGTGATGTTCTCTGAAACATATTAGACAAATATTTTCTGTTCGATATTAAATTTTCTCAAAATATCAAATTCTGATTTATTTTCCAGTTAGGGAAATAGTTAGAGTACTTAACCCTTGGTTACAGACTAGGAGTTGAAAATAAATAAAGCAGATTTTTTGGAACCTAAGTCTGAGATCGTAATGCCAGTAAATCCCACTTAGGTGACCTTCAACAATATGAAGCACAAGTCAGACCTGCAGGAGCATGTGTTACAGAATCTTTCTTTGCAAAGATGCTAGTGAATACAGCATGTTATATGAATCTTACCCTTCAATACAGGTTAGCTGCATCTAAATTGCTTATTTGGACTAGTTCCTGACCTGTGCTAAATCCCATACTCTGCCTGCTAATTTTTGGGGAAAATGCTACCTGGCCCCAGGGGTAAGCAGTGACCTAACAACATACTGGTGGGCAGTGCACTCTTGATGCAGGCTTATAGAACTCTACTTATAACTACACCCAACTGAAATACAGGGTTGGGATTCATTCTGGGATGGAGACGCTTATGTTTAAGTGCTTAGATGAAGAGAATTGGATTTTGAGGATGTAGACATTGATAACTAGATAACTGAATGGATTCTGGAAAGCAATTCAGTTAACCAAACCTTGATGTCTGTTTTATGGGGAAGTGGCCCTTGGCCTCCCATGTCTTTCTCACATTTACCAAGTCAATACCATAAGGAATCAGCCATACTCAGCAGAACGAGGTGGATGGGCGAACGAGGTGCTGAGGGGCATGGTTTAGTATTTGGTAGGAATGGTTGGACTCGATGATCCAATGGGTCTCTTCCCACCTGGTGATTCTATGATTCTATATGATACTATGAACATAAGGCATACTCAGGGCACTCAGTTCATGTCTCACTACTCTAAGGCTCCTCAAATGCAGTAAATGCCAGTGTGGGAGCAGCTGAGCCCTATGTACCCCTTGACTATAATGACAGCTTATATTCCCCGCACACTTGTAGACAACTCTTCTAGAAACTTATCCATGTATGTCTTATTCTTGAACAGAAAACTACACTACAGACTGCTCTTACTTGAAAGCCTCCATCCTGAGAGAGTGTCCACATCATGCATAACACACTGGCTTTATCCTAAATGGAGGGCCATCTACTTTCTGCTCATGGTAGTAGCAATACAGTAACTTAGTAGAACTAGTGTCACTGGACAATCCCCTTTCAGTCTCCATCCATTCCTGTTTCCATTCCCTTTGGGGCCCTCTCCCACCCAAAACAGGAGGATGTCTTTGGGCACACTCTTGCAAAGATCTTCCAGTTTTTGGGGGAAGAAATAAACCCCAAACCGAAAAAAAAGATGCCTGTAATCAAGACAGAGTACCTACTAGTTAGAAACAGATCTGCAGAAAATATCATTTGTAGCCTGAAGTCAGCTCCATATTTGACTTGCAGTGAGTATGAGGTGATTGCAGCAAGTGAGAAGCTGAGGAGCTGAGGAACTGAGGAGCTGTGGAGATGTAAAATGCAAGGGGATGCAGAATGCCCTGGGGTAGCTGCATTACTGCCTGCTCAGTTTTTATACTGTGGCATTCCATGACATTTCTACCCTTAAAGTGGCACTGGAGCAAAGATGCTTTTCATGGAATCCTCACTTAGATTCTGATAAGGGCATTCATAAATCTGGAAGGGAGGAGGACAGTTTCAGCAATGCCTTGTTGCTGTGAATATGTTTTATCCCAACAATGATTTGGATTAAATATTCTCATTTCATAAATGTTTTGGTAATATCAACTTCTATTGCGTGCCGTTCTCAGCTTCTGGAGACCTGCTTCCCTACTGCTCCCCAGCATTTCCTTGCAGCCTGAGTTAAAGTTCTTATTGGAGTTTCTTAGGTCAGGAGACTAATAGAAATAGTAGTTATGTTGAACAGTTTAATACCTTCTGAGAGGAAGCAAGGGACCAGAAACTACAGCAGAGAAAACAAAAACTGGCTCAGTCTGACAGCTTCCCCCTTCCCCCTTGGAACTGCAGTGCTGTATTGCCAACAACAGATACTTTTTGATGAGGATGCAAACAGCAGGGCATCCTTCAGAGATCTAAAATACACCACTGCACCAGCATGACCCACGGCTGCCCAGGGAAAGGTAAGAGATTCTTTGCTAATTGATGCAGTGTCAGTACAGCCAGTAAAATAACAGGATTTTGTGTAGAACTTTCATAATGTATTTGCTCATCGTGTAGTAAAACAGGCGTTCTTTGACATCACTGGTGCAGTTTTTAAGTTCATGTGTAGGAAGAACCATTTTCTGCTGTTTATCTATAATTTCTTGTGTGGGATTTCTCTGAAGGGGTTTCCTGGGCTCTATCTATTTAAGAGTTTTGGAAAATGTGTCTTGATGTTAACTCTGACACAGATGCTCCCTGTTGAGTTCTTCTGTTGCTTGGGATATGTTCTGTCACAGTATTGAATTCCTCCACTAGAGAACACAAAGGTTACTATTTATACTCAGAGCTAACTTAAAAAAATAAAGGGAGGCATATTTTCTGCTTTCTTTTTCTTTTTCCTTTTCCTTTTCTTTTTCTTTTTCTTTTTCTTTTTCTTTTTCTTTTTCTTTTTCTTTTTCTTTTTCTTTTTCTTTTTCTTTTTCTTTTTCTTTTTCTTTTTCTTTTTCTTTTTCTTTTTCTTTTTCTTTTTCTTTTTCTTTTTCTTTGTCTTTTTCTTTGTCTTTTTCTTTGTCTTTGTCTTTTTCTTTTTCTTTGTCTTTTTCTTTGTCTTTTTCTTTGTCTTTTTTCTTTGTCTTTTTTCTTTGTCTTTTTTCTTTTTTCTTTTTTTTTCTTTGTCTTTTTCTTTCTTTCTAGAAAGCGAGGAAAAAAGTTGCACATATCTCAGGGACCAGAAATTTTACCTGATGACAAATAAATATAACTTGTGTATGTGTGTTTGTGTGTGTATATGTGTGAAAAATCATATATAAAATTTATTTACTTGCAATGTTTCACTCCAGTATGTAAACAGCTGGACAGCGACTGTCTCTTCTCTCATCGTTAGTGCATGGACTATCTGTTGTTACTGACAAGGTAATGGGGAGAAACTCTACGAGTGGTAGTACCAAGGATAAGTAAGCATCCCTAGGAAAGATAATCTCCAAACAAATCTAACACATAGCCCACATAACAGATTTTTCCCAACTCCCTTCCCCCTTCAAACATAAACCATATACTCATCATTAGTGCAAGTAATAGTGAGCCTTCATAGTTTGCCCTGAAGGTCAACAGACCTGGGCTAGCTCAGGGAAAGAGATCAGACAACATTAAAAGCAAAAAAGTTGGCTTTACTTGCAACAATGCTTTGCTACTTGACAAACATAACACTGATTGTTCAAGGAGACCCTTGCGGGCAGATTGCACAATTCAAGGCCTAAATTAATATTTCAATTTAATCAGAACCTCATTTTAATGAACTTATTTTGCCAAGAATAAACAATTCCTGAATAGTATTGTAACTTTTCCCCTTCCAAATATGCTTCAAAATTGTGGAGGTACATGAGGGAAAATATTCATTAGACAGTTCAGGAAGTAACATACAGCTCTTACACTTTGGCTCTATTCCAATTTCTTCCTTCTCTTTCCTTCAGTGTTTGAAAATTTTAAATCCCAGTGACAGTAAGTTCCAGGTGTTCATTTCTGACAGGAGTGACAGCTTTGAACTCTGTGGAGGAAACCAAACCAGAGAGGGAAAAATGAAAAAAAGAAGGGAAGAAAAAAAAAAGAGAAAGAAAACCTTTTGCTTAAATTAGGTCAGGAACCTCTTGGCACTGTCCACATTCTTCTCCTGCACCTTGGCTTCTTACTTCACATCTGAAAGGGAACAGAAAGAGCAGATAATCAACCAAGCCCTGTGCACTTTCACAATTTCTGTATAAAATTTCACTTAATGCAATTGTGGCGCCAGGGCTGGGTGTATGATGGTACCATTCAGAATATGTTTATATAACATGACTGCATGCCACTGCAATCCTTTAAATTCTTTTCTAAGAGCTTTACTCACTCCAGGTTCACTCATCCAAAACCCTTTATAATCTCAAATATCTCTGTTACTTTCTCCTTTGAGAAGCAGGTCTGGAGACGAGGGGGAAGGGGAAGGGTGGAAAGAAGAGGAGAAATAAGTAACTGAAGTGGACATTGTGAAGACTTCGCTCATTTGGGGGGCATGAAGAACTTTTCTGCTTTAACGTAAATTCAGTAGGATACAAGGGTGGTAGCTATAAAATAATGTAAAGGTAGGAACTGAGCTGTGCTGAGAAATGCTTAAAGCAGCTGCTCTGTTTGTATCATCTGTGCTAGGTGCGATACACATATGAACACACAAATGTGCCCTGCGGCTGGAGGTTTTGGGACCTGTGTACAAATGCAGGTCCATGACAGGGAGACAGAGAGGAGGATGGGGGGGTGGTTTCTTACAGTTCCATTCAGCCTGTGTCAACGGGTTTCTGCTTATTGCTTTCCATTCACTGCTAATATATCTCCTCCAGCCTCTCCTTGTTTCTTCTTAGCTGTTCAAGTACACCTTGTGCCAGTGTCTGTGCTTGGGGGAAACACCCTGGAATCATATTGTCACATATTTTTCTTTCAAGCCCTTCTTGATAATGTCCTTTTTCATGAGGCAATGAGCATACAAATGCCCCTCATGGCTGGGAGCCTGCTTGTCTGCTGAATTCCCAGAGTGTCAGAGTGACAAAATGTCATTTCTTCTTTATTTTCCCTTTCTTTCTCCATTCTTAAACTTTTCTTTATCCATCTGGTATTCTGCAATGCATTTATAGGTGATATCAGAGGGACTATAGTGGTGTGTTACAGCTTCTACAGTAAATAAAGACATGTCAAGTAGACTTCACCTAGGGAATACAGTTCCTTATAAAGCAATGTTTTTAATATGCATGCTCCTCCAAGCCTATTAGTAGGATATTTAAATACATATTCCAATTTTTGACTCAGCTTGCATAATTCCTTCAAAGTTTGCTTTAAAACAATATTATTGCCAGACCTGAAAATAAGCGTGTCTGTTTCCAGCCAGAACAATGACAGCCTTTCATTTGGATGGTACATTGCTCAGTCACTTTAACCTAGGCTTGGGGATTAAAGCTTGCAGTTCCTCATCATATGTCAAAAAGTATATTAGGCAAGTGAAAGATATTACACTGTGGGGTATGTTACCTATTTGTAAAAAACAGTTTGTATAGCTACAGCAGTGCTGCAAAACGTGGGGGCTGGTAGGGTATGTTGCTCTTGTACATTATCCAAAAATTCAGTTCTAAATGAGAAAATTACTCCAACAGATAGGTAGGAATGTGCCGTTGTGTAATCGTGGCAAAGAAAAATAATAATCTCCATCAGGATGTAAAGTATGATTCTTTTAGTATAGTATTGATTGTTGCCATGGAGTTACTGGGCAAAGAGTTACCACTCCAGTAACCTGCTTTTCAAACCTCTTCCTGTGTTAATTCAACTTGTGGGGACTCAGTTTACCTATCAAGCCAATGTAGCCTCTGTGGAGGACTGCAAAATATAGGTTATCAAGAGAAAAACTGTTGCTTTGCCAAAGGGGAGGGGAGCCTGAGCACTCGTTATTGTGAGCCCATGATTTCATCTCTTCTGCAACGTAGAGATCTCATGGCATGACCTCTGGTATACAGCAGCTAGCTGTGCTTATGAGCACACAACCAGATCACACCAGTATTTCCAGGGCAAATAACTGCAGAGGCTGCATGTATCAGGAAGACTCTGACATTCAAAGATAATTTCTCTGTTTCTGTTAACAGGCAAAAAGATCCAGGCTTTAACTTTTGCTCAGTGTATCCTAAGGGAAGTATTATGTGTGTCTTGGTGCTTCCCAGATCTGCAGTCACAGGGCACCATGTGCTGGTCCAGCACATGCTTCATGTTAGAGTGATGTTTTGTGTGAATTTACAGCATAATAGCTCTTTTCTTTCTGATGGTTTAGTAGACACTTATTGCACGCTGAGGCTTGGATGCCTCCCATGGAGGCAAAACACACAGAGCTATTTCCGTTAGGAGGACAGTTACTATCCACTGCCTAGAGCAAATATCACACATCCAGCCCCCTTAAGATCTGCAATATCTCTAATTTAAAAAGCACGGTATAGAGCTATGTAGATGCTATCAAATGTCACAGGAGACTTCTGGCTTTGCTTTTGTCACTAGTCTTGATCGGGTCTTTGTGAAGAAAATACAGCATGTACTCAGGCAGGAAAATAATCCATGTGTTTTCAACTCATAGTTTGATTTTTTTTTCTCCTCAAACTGTCAATATGCACTCTGAAAAGTTGAAAAAAAACCCTCTTGCTTTTCTGGCTCAATGTGATCCTTTTTTTTTTGTTTGTTTTAAATTTTTGCTAATAAAAGGTTAGAAAAATAAAATTTTAAAAAATGAACAAATTTCATTCCAAAAGCATTGAATTAACCAGAATGTACTTTTTGATATTTGTTATTTGCTTTATTTGGTGCTTCGGAGTGAAGCAGGTTTTCTGGGATCTCAAAAACATTGTGTGATATGGAACTATCACTTACACAACTTGATTTACTTTGAATTGTGGCATACTGGAATTGACTGGGAGTCCTTCTTTGAATATCTGATTATCTGGGTGCACTGTGAACACACTGAAAATAATACAAACTTTAAATGTATGCCTTAATTCTTATCATAGTAGCACAGGAAAAGAATATTTATTTCCATGCTGTTTTCTTCATGGAGTTTTTACTAGCAAGTAAACACATCCAGTGATCATTCCATGGATGTGTATGTTTTAATAGGCATTTTAATAAAGTAATGTAGAATATGTTTACTGCCATTCATTAAGGGTTTGATATCAAAATGTCTTACAACCTGTCTAAATTCATAGTAACTGCATACTTGTGAATATTTTAGCTTTGCCTACAATCACCTTGGAGGTTTATCACATTATGCATAGAAAAATATTGTGGGAAAGCACAATAAATATAATCTCAGCAGCTCTTCCCTTCAAAGACTTTCAGTTTTATGCATCTTGAATTCTAAATAGGTTTATTGCCAATTATACACGATGATGAAGCAGTAACACAGAGTATATGCCATATTTAAGAGACTCACACCAGCAGATGCTCTTGTAAATATATTTAGCTTCAAACCAAGAAATCAGTATTGTGAAATCCCCCCAAAAGCTTGCTGCTGCACTTTCTTAACTCAAAACTTGTAAGTGTTCTTGCTTTTTGATGGATGGCTTCTTATAAACTCTGGCCAAAAACAACCACAACACAAAGGTTCTTGTTTATGCCCAATTTTTCCATATTGCAGTAGTGCTGGAGGTATGTATGTGTGAAGGCTCAGCACCTCCTGCGATAACATCCTGTATCTAAACAAAATTGGCAGTCACAGAAATCACAGATAATAGGTTTGGAGGGCAGTGTGGAAGGGTCATCCAGCGTAAACCATCCTTGTCCTGCTTACAAGTGAATGGGAGAACAGATTACCTTTTTCAGCTATCTATTTTTATGTAGTAGATGACCAATATGGTATTTCTTCCCTTCTGAAACTTAAGTAAGCCTCAGTTTTGCTCTCTTTTCTCCAGTAGTATGTCGTTTTCCTCAATAGTGAACACTGCATTTCATAGAATCATAGAAAAACCAGGTTGGAAGAGACCCACCGGATCATCGAGTCCAACCATTCCTATCGAACATTAAACCATTCCCCTCAGCACCTCATCCACCCGTGCCTTAAACACCTGCAGGGAAGATGAATCAACCACCTCCCTGGGCAGCCTGTTCCAGTGTCCAATGACCCTTTCTGTGAAAATTTTTTTCCTAATGTCCAGCCTAAACCTCCCCTGGTAGAGCTTGAGGCCATTCCCTCTCGTCCTGTCCCCTGTCACTTGGGAGAAGAGGCCAGCACCCTCCTCTCCACAACCTCCCCTCAGGTAGTTATAGAGAGCAATGAGGTCTCCCCTCAGCCTCCTCTTCTCCAGGCTAAACAACCCCAGCTCTCTCAGCCGCTCCTCATAAGATTTGTTCTCCAGCCCCTTCACCAGCTTCATTGCTCTTCTCTGGACTCACTCCAGAGCCTCAACATCCTTCTTGTGGTGAGGGGCCCAGATCCAAACACAGGATTCAAGGAGCGATCTCATCAGTGCCGAGTACAGAGGGAGAATAACCTCCCTGGACCTGCTGGTCACGCCGTTCCTGATACAAGCCAAGATGCCATTGGCCTCCTTGGCCACCTGGGCCACTGCTGGCTCATGTTCAGTCGCTGTCAACCAACACCCCCAGGTCCTTCTCCTCCAGGCAGCTTTCCAGACAGACTTCTCCTAGTCTGTAGCTGCACAGGGTTGTTGTGTCCCAAGTGCAGGACCTGGCATTTGGCTTTGTTAAACCTCATGCCGTTGGTCTCTAACCAGAGATCAGATGAAGTTGAGCAGAACCAAAGTGTTGTTTCACAGGTTTTATTTAAATATATGGGGCAAATAGAGTGAGAAAAAGAAGGAAATATTTGGAAAGGAGAGAAATAAAAAGTAAGGTCTCGGTCCTGCAGATACAGATACTCTCAATTAAGCTTGCTAATTGGGATAACCTAAGTATCTTCCATTTGGTTAGCTCCAGGCATGCACTAAAGTACTGCTGAAGGTTTGAAAAGCAGAAGACATTCTCAGCTCACACCAAAGCTAAGATGGGAACAGAATCCAGCAGTGCCTCTTCTTAATTCAGTGCCTTAACCACAAAACCACAGGTTGGCTGTTTTTGGGTTTTTTTTCCTGTGAAAGGAAAGGTTTCAGGCCCTTCAGAAAAAGAAAATACCCACCTGTCTGTTACAGAAAGATCAGCTTGTTTTATCACAGTGATTTTATGGTTAGGTTTCATTGTGTTCTTAAAGCTGGTAAAAAAGAGACTCCCTAGGTCTGTTATAATTCCAAATGTGTCATTTTTAGCATCTCCCTTTGTGATTTGGTCCAAGGATGTCAATGTCCATATTTACAAACACCCCAAAGAGTCAGATGATTTTGAGGATAATGCCTATTTTTACTTGACTCCTTGCTACATGTGTTTGAGCAGTCAACTCACTGCAAGCCCTATACCACTGCTCGAGTCTCTGAATTCATCTAGAATTCCTTTAAAATAATCTCACTTCCTTTCACAAGACTTGGAAAACATTAATCTATACAAGTGAGAACACATGGCTTTCTATGCCACCAAGTGAGTCTTAGAGAAATTTTGATTCTAAAAAACATACATGGCCCTACTTAAATATCTATTTTACTAGGTATACACATGAATGAGACAAAATGTGCCAAAATCCAGAGTAACAACTATGCACTGTTCACATTTAAGATGAGAGCAAAATTTTATGTGGATATTGCAGCCCGAAGGTATGTTTTCTTATTCATGTGTCATTCAACTCTTTTGCCCCTACACTGCACCTTTTGAACTTTACTTAACAGTGTCTGTCTCCACATTAACATGTCTAATACTAATACTCTCAACATCAAATGAAAAATTAAGGGAAATTCATTGCACATCTAACAATTTCTTTCCCATTGAGGAAAATACATGGAAATGCCTTTAAGCCTATCCATATTAAGGGCAGCATGTAAGCAAATAACTTTAATCTTGTACTAAGTATGTGCCTAAATAAAGGAAGATGCCTTTCCAGTCTATATCTTTCATATTACTTATAAGCATAACAGAACTTTACTTATTGGCATAGGAAGGATCATATTGTTACAAGCCTGAAGTAGGAGGTCTAATAAAATTTCCTAATCTGATGAACCACATAAAAAAACCCAGAACAAATATAATTATATACCTGTACTTGGGGGAAAAAAACAGATGATGTGGCTTGAAGTTTGTTCCCCTACCTTTTATTTGGCCGTAACTTACAGAAATTATATCAAGCACTACAATAAAATGAAGCTGGATTTACTTGTAGGCACAGATATTCTTAAAAAGATGAAATTTTTTAAAATCCCATAGGAAATAGAAGCTGTTCATAAAATTACACCAGATTTAGAAGAAAAGCAAATAAAAAACAGGTGATGCTGTTATAATATTTTAAAATATGTATTTATCACATAATTCTCATTTTTCTATCTGAAAGAACATTGCTTCAGGTATTTCAATAAAAATAGCAGTTTGTGTTCAGTCTAATAATAATAACAAAGTGCATAAGAGAAACCATTATTCCCATAATAAGGCAGCACGAGATGAAGCAGAAGAATAAAAAAATCTAAATGAGAAAGAAAAAGAAAATTTTGGAAACAATCCAAGCTTTATGTTTCAGGTGTCAGACATTCTCTCACTGATAAATGGGTAGGAGGAAGTTTGCCTAGTGGTAATCACTCAGCTCTGATTCATCTTACTAAAGTTAGGTGTCGAGGTATCTAAAAATTAGCTGCCTAGTCATGGCTAATTATCTATGTTCCTTCTGTAGTCAATAGAGTTATGCACCTCTGGAAAGTGATTCAGTCTACGTATCTCAGGACATTTATCTTGGGGATGGAACAAGTCTCTGTCTCCTGGTGCCTATTTCTGTCTGTTAATTACAGAGGGAGCCTAGGTGGTTAGTTTAG
This sequence comes from Clamator glandarius, assembly GCA_033459285.1. Classification (NCBI taxonomy): domain Eukaryota; kingdom Metazoa; phylum Chordata; class Aves; order Cuculiformes; family Cuculidae; genus Clamator; species Clamator glandarius. The sequence continues at coordinate 373,021 of JAUNZM010000026.1, forward strand.
ATTAGATACTTGACTTGTAGATAACTAAATTTAACTGAGATGATTCTCTCCATAAGTAATTACTCTTATTGTTGATACTGGGGTTAATTTCTGCTGATATCAGGACATGATATTTATCTGTATACCTCATGGGATTTAACAAACAAAGTTGTCCAAATGTTAGTAATGCATTTCAGAAAAAAAAATTTGTGCCTGAATTTGTACTTGCCTAGGTCATCCCTTTGAGTCACTGCCTCCTATCTTAACCTATTGTTCACCTGTGAAATGAGCAACTCCCACAATCCACCCCAGGATTAGATGCATTTCAGAGAAGAAGGAAACAACTGACTTACAAAACTGCAAAACCAGCAGCATGAAAGTTCTGCCAGTTGTTCAAGGTGGAGATAAGGATCTTCTCTTCTGGATTGTTAGAAAATCCAATTTTCTGCTGAAGTCCTCAGTAGTCTCAGATGAAAAATGCAATGGTACTCAGTGTAACACAGGTCTAGGTTCAGTTCTGCAGATGGATCGCTTCCTGGGCTTCTTCTCATGTGCTGGTTGCTGTATGGTGGAAGAGGAGGAGGCTACACAACGAGAAGGTCTCTCCCATCTCACCCATTTCTTTAACAGAGAAGACTCCGTGATCTGAAGCACTACCAACAGTTCCTGTGACACGCTCCAAGGCACTCAACCTATATCCTCAATGTCGTGATGGTAAATAAAAGCCCTCTTCAGAAAACAATAAATGCAATTAAAAACCCAACCAACTGTGACAAAAATTTATTATTATTCCAGGCATTATGAATTACAGAAAAAAGTGTTGAAAGAAATAGAACAACTACAGAAGGCAGAAGGGAACATGGGATGAATGCTAATACAGCTGTGGCTGATCCAATGTAGAGACAACTAATTCTGACCTCAGTAGGTATAAGCCAAGCAGCAAAGATTAGCTGGAAATAACTGATTTTTGGAACATAAATACATTTTCTGATACTAGGCTTTATTTCAGTAATTAAAGCCCATAAGGAATTCAACAAAATTTTCTTTTGTTGCTCAACAGAAAAATTTAGAAAAACTGGAACTTGCTTTGGGACATGGTGAGTTAATGTACATTACAACATGAAGGAAAAAAGGTTCAAATATTTTAATATTCTCTGTGGCAGTTTAAAAAGAAAAAAAGTCTATTTTAGATAAAGAGTTCCTTTGTCCATCTAGCCCACAGAACCCAAACCTTAGGGCTTGCTATTTAGTGTCTTTAACTGCCTGGTCAATGGCAAGTCAAGAGCAGGGCAAACTCAAGAAAATTCTAAAATAACTTCTGGACTCCATAGTCCAGAGCCTAAGTCCTGGCACTAAGAAGGCACCTCTGTTCAAAGGTGTGATTTAATCCTGAATTGTGTCTTAATGCTGAGCATCATATAGCTCATCAAATTACCGACTGGTATTACCTGTGGATGTAAGACAAGTCTTGAAGAAAGAGGTGATGAAAAAAAAGAACTACACCTCCTGTCTGTTCAATACACAAGCCCTTTGACTGCATGAAGCTCTGTTGTTGGGTTTTTTGTTTTTCCCCTGACACTGACCATAATGGTTGATCTAATAAAGCTGTATCCTCTGTCTGCAGAGATTCTCTTTCTGTATAAAACTGTGGACATGCTACAGTCCTGTTTGGAAGCAATTGGCCTCAAGCTCCACCAGGGGAGATTCAGGCTTGAGATAAGGAAAAAATTCTTCATGGAAAGGGTGGTTAGGCATTGGAACAGTCTGCCCAGGGAGGTGGCTCACTCGCCTTCCCTGGAGGTGTTTAAGGTGAGGGTGGATGAGGTGCTTAGGGGCATGGTTTAGAGACTGGTGGGAATGGTTGGACTCGACGATCCGATGGGTCTCTTCCAACCCGGTTATTCTATGATTCTATGATTCTAATTTGCTTTAATAGTGCCTTATAAGACATGAATTGGTAAGTTCTCAGCCCACTCCTTCCTGAATAATATTTGAGTATTGATTCTGTGATAAACATTACTTTTGTTTCTGCAGAATGGCAAATATCTTTGTAGCTTATGGACGGTTCTGATCATGGACAGGATTCTTAAATGGCACAGTTAAATATTCCATTGAAGGAACTTGAATATGTAAGTAAATGTCTTTCACTCATAACAAGGTTGAGTTATACAGAGTTAAACAACCTATTACTGTAAATCCTTTGGGGCAGGGATCATCTTTCTGCTCCAAGTTAAGTGACTTAGAGCAATAAGCTTGTGGCTCTTCGCAACTGCTGAAACACAAAAGGTAAATAAGGATGCTTAGAGCTTGATGACAGGCCTTTGCTCTACTTGGTGATTTTTTATTTGGGCGACTCCCATGTACTTCAGCGTTACTGCAGGCCACATTATCACCTAGGTACATACTGCAGAAAAAAACAGACAGTGCTACATCTCATTGCTTTCTGTGGACCAGAAGGAAAGAAAAAAATCAACCTACAGGACTATTATTCTGGCCTTTCTTTGATCACTGGCTTCACTTAATTTAAAATTAAAGAAAGATCAGAAAGAATAAATGCATATTAAATTAATCGCACCTATTCAAAAGGCTTGCATATTGCAGATAACAAAGTAATGTTCTCAGAAAAGACAGAGATACAGAATAGGATGGAATTTCCCCTACTTGTTCTTGTTTTCAGATGTCTGTATTCATAATCATTTAATCATTACCATAATCTGTATAGAAAAATGACCAGAAAAACCTGTAACTCACTTTGTGCACATGCACATGTATATTAGTTGGAAAGGAAACACGAGACCTGGATGTTTTCTCCCTTATCTAGTCATTATGTATACAGAATTGCTTGTCCAGGATGTGGATGGCTGAAATGTCATTCTTTCTTTAAATTTAAGAATGACATCTTTCAAAATTCTATCATCTTTTGTCCTCAGGCATTGCCACGGGACATGATCTAGCAGATTATATCAGAACTGAAACAAAACAATGTGTTTTTTTTGCTCTGGAGGACAGAGTTGAGGATTCATGCCATGGGGAACCTATAATTGTATATGTCCATTGCCTGAGTGTCATGATGATCAAATAAAAGGAAACAGCCTTCAGTTTATGTCCCTACATCAGTCTTACTTATTGTTTCACAAGCTGTGGGGTAAGATATGGGATGAGCAAACCCTGGGGTGTCAGGACCAGAACCTAATTTCTCCTTTTATTTTGAGTGCTGTAAATACTAGGTCTCAGAGTTCAACTGAACCCTTCTTTGTTATGATCCTTGAATGAGTCTATGTGATTAGTACACAATCAGACTGATATCGTCCTTATGGTCTCTTCCTATGCATTGTTTTTTACATGTTCCTTCTGTACCAGGAAGCAAAGGCAAATGACACAAGAAGAAAAACAAGTCCTACCTGTGTCTGGTTTGTTGTACTATTCTTTATTGGATATTTTACCTGTTTTGTGAAGTGATATAACACCACAATAGCCTTGGTAAATTGTCACCTCCTTTAGATTTAAAGAAACCTCCAAAAGTTTCTCATTTGAGGTCCAGCATCAACCTTAATAGTGAGGGATTAAGAATCAGTAACTGAGGAGTACTGTGGCATTGGGTGAATCAGGAAAACAATCTTATCACATCTCCCTTGAGCATGAAGCCTCAGGAGTTGTACAACACTTAATGATTTCATAGCACCACAGTCTTTTCTGTTCTGACCCTTCTTGCATGAGACTGAGCTTCTTTGATTTTCCCTGCCCAAAACATACATTAAAACCCCCTACTTTTGCCTCCCTTGAAGAAAGGATATTTTGAGGTGTCATCTTAGAAAACCAATGTAAGCTTTGCTCATGAAATAAATGAGACAAGGATCAGCTTGTTGTCTGCCCAGGAGAGATTTTGAAGAACAGTGTTTCTCAAAGGTAGAGGAGCTTCTGCACAGTTTCATACTGTATAAACCCCCTTGAATAAGCTCTTTTCATTTTCAAATTACTTAATTACTATCCCTTTTGCTTTCAAATCAGAATGTGCAACAGCTTATCTCAGTTGTATGAGAAGACTGGTAAAGAAGGTAATATCACCAGGAAATTAAAAAATAAAATAATGATAAAGCCAGTCAGCCTCCAGAAGAGAATGATAATTGACTCTTACTAATGTTATGTATTAATTACACTTACCCTTATTTAATGTTCTTGTTATATTACACAGAGCAGTGATCAGTAATCGCAGTGTATATGACAGTCTTATCCACTGTGTCAGTTACAAGTTCCCTTCCTCACTCTGCTGTCTTAAAGAAGCAAATTTCATTTCTGGTTTTTGTGGTATTCCTGTTCCTTGAAAATAATTTATCTTTTTATAGCAACAGCAATATGCAATTTTATGGGTCAGATTTTAGGCAGACATAAGTTTCAGATCAGTCTAGAATATGCCCATGTATATTGCAAAGCCAATGGAAAATTTGAGGGTCATTGATTCCAGTGTCACTGATTTAAAAAAAAAAAACAAACAAAAAAAACAAACCTCTAGAATTTCTGAAGCATATTGAGAAGGTATCTTTTTTCCAAAGGTTGGTAAGGGTTTCTCAGCAGGAGTTGGGACAAATTTACATAGATTTTTCTCTTTAACACTTTCCAGTGTCTAGTAGAACAGAGTTTTTTTTTAAGTAAATATTTCTCTCAGTGAAAAAAAAAACCATTCAGTTGTACCAAAATGTTTAATGGTGCCACCTACAGTTTGCCAAATTATTAATTATATTAAAAAAATATGGTTAGTATAGCACTACATTTAAATATTTCTATGGATATGTTGTTTCCAGTGAGTTTATAAATTTTTCTATAAATTTTCTGCATATTTGTAAAAGAAACTTTATCATGTTTTAAATAAACCTAAAATACAAGAATTAGTGGAAAGTGCTGTGCAGTCCCTGATTTTTTAAAAACATTTTCCTTTGGCTTAAAAAAAAAAATACAAACTTCATTTTGTTTTAGCATCCCCCAGTAAAAAACTCACTTTTTAAGGAAACACATTTAACATTTTGCAGAAAATTATTTGATCATACAGGTACACTAACTGACAAGAAGCTCTGTGCCTAAACTTATAATGAAGAATATGCATGATTGCTGAGGTTTCCCATTGTTCTCACTAACACTGGTGTGGAAGGGATCCACTCTGCTCTGTAAACCCAGCTTTTACCTGCTTAACTAAGACACGTCCAACCTCATTCTGTTCAACAAATCAAGCAATTTTTTAACTTATTTAACAAAAACTCTTTTTCTTAGGTGTTCTTCTCTAGTGAAACTGCACTACAGAGTTTGAAAAAATGTGATCATCTCTTAAGTTATATTATTGTTCAGGTTTGATTTTTTTTCTGTAGAATGAATGCTTCAAAAGTTACAGGCTATAAACACAATCCACGTCTTCCTGGTAGTCATTAAAGTTTGATTTTGGTTGCTAAGTCACTCAAACATTTAAAGCCTATTTTTAACTTTTTAATTGAGTCTCTAAAACTTGTCTCTAATTATTTCCACAAAGACATTCTTATTCCAGGTTAATTACGCAGATTTATTGTGAAAGAGTACAAGAGATCAGAATCTGGCCCATCACTAGCATGGGCATCACGTATCAATCTTAGCCTCCTGAGCACACTGCACTTTGTGTACATATCGAAAGCTTACGAGTCCACTGCAAATCTACGTCCTGTTCTGGCTAGCCTTAAAAATCAAGAGTTGGCAAAGTTGGGCTGTCTGTGACCTCCTAATACTGTAATTACAAAGTCACAAAGGATGTAATTGCTCTATGAAACTTTCACATACCATGGAAATACATAATAACAGAGAATTAGACTGACAAGGTGTACATTGTACATTATGTATTTTTTTTCCTCGGGACAGCGAGGCTCCATTTAGGGTGTGTTGTGACAGGGGAACTTAGTATTTTTTTCTTCCTGGAGTGATGAAGTGCAAACAGCTCTCTCTTTCAGTCTTGGAGGTTACAGGTGTGCCACCAAGTTATCTATATCACTCTGCAGCATTCTTCACAGCTATCATCATCCCCATAAAATAAACTAGGCTCTTGCTCATGCCTGAGTTCATACATTGTTAAAAATTTACTGTCACCTCCTGATTTATGAACTTGCTTTCGTAAAGTTTTGAGCCTAGGCGTGGGCGACACGTATTTGAGTAGTTTCAGCTCTCTTCTCCCACACCACAATGATACAATGCTAAGCACGTTACTTCAAGGAGATCCTGGGCTTGTATGTCCAAGGCCGGTGATTAGGGCAGAGCTACTTCTAAGAAGTTCAGTGAATGATGAACCTCAAATGGCTCAGGGATTCAGGCTGAGGCAAAGCCTTCAAGTTTCGGGAGTTTTTTGAAACATTCAAAGCTTCTGATTGTTCAAAGCCCATCTTGACATCTTTTCAGAACTATCCGATTTAGCTCATAGCTGTTTTAAAAAGTATCTTTCTGTTTCTAGCTGCAGGAAGAAAGCACAGATTTTTCAGCAAGTTGTTGAATATTTAGAGGTTAGCTATATAAAAATTGTTTTGCCCTGAGTTTGCTTCAAACACTTCTTATTTTACTTTATTTCTTGCTAATGCTGAATCACAGATGGGTTTCTTTTGAAGTGTATGAGAGTTTTGTCAGAGACAAAATCTGGCTTAAAAAGGACATGCAGAAAATACAAATGTGTGAAGTGTTGGGAGAAGCTTCTATTGGTCTTTCGATAGATCAGATCACTGACTGTCAAAGCTGACTTTCTGATGACACACAGAAATCAGATCTTCTGATTCAAGAATTCTTGAACTTCCTCATGATGCAGATAATGTCATCATATGAGGGAGAATCTCTCAAAACCCCCAACTTTAAATACCCAAAAGTTAGTCTCTGTCCTTGCTTTAATCACATCAGGCTCTCACAGCGAAAAGGAAGAAGCAGTCTCAGAACAGAAATTATCTGGCCTATATCAGATGGCTGTTTTTCAGTGAGCTGAATCACTCTCCGCATGTGCTTCTGTCTTCTCCTCTGTTGATATTGAAGAGTACTCAGAGAGATTAGAATCATAGAATCACCAGGTCGGAAAAGACCCAACAGATCATTGAGTCCAACCATTCCTATCAAATACTAACCCATGCTCCTCAGTGCCTCGTCCACCCATCCCTTAAACACCTCCAGGGAAGGTGACTCAACCCCCTCCCTGGGCAGCCTGTTCCAGTGTCCAATGACTTAGCTCAGACTTAAGTGTCTAACTTTTGTGTGTCTAATTTTTGTTAATCTATGTCTGCACACCCCTTCAATGTGACATCGTTTCCCCATATTGATAAAAGTTGTGTTGCAGGAGAGTGATTTTGTGTGTTGGTATTTTATATGTGGTATTTTCTCATGATCTGGTCATGAGGAATGAGGAGAAAGGATCAGCAAACCCGCTGTCACTGCACTACTGGTGGCTTTGGAGTACTGGAGCTGTTCCTTTGTCCTTTAACTACACATTGACCATATTTTGTTCACTTATTTCTTCACCATGAAGAATTTCTTCACCATGAGAGTGGTAAGACATTGGCACAGGTTGCTCGGTTTTGGTTGCCCCATCCCTGGAGGTGTTCAAAGCCAGGTTAGATGGGACCTTGGGTAACCTGATCTAGTAGGAAGTGTCCCTACCCATGGCAGGGGGCTTGGAAGTAGATGATCTGTAAGATCCCTTCCAACCCTAACTATTCTATGATTCTATGATTTCAAAGAGCATAGCATCAAATGTTGATGACTCAGTCAGCATGGGCCAGGTCATCTTCTGGGAAGAAAAGAGGTGGCATAGGAATCATTCTGATTTACCTGTCCAGTCTCACAGACTGAGTCTCCCTACCTAACACTTGCCTCCCCTTTCCGTGAGACAGATTTCAGCCTGACAAGTAGCCTGTTAATAAGCTCTGCTTGAAACTTGGCTGCAAGAATGGGAGCAACATCACACAGCAGGATCCTGCTTTGGGAAGATCACCATTAGAAAGGATGCTCCCTGAGTCCAATATGATGGATATTGTTTTCTCTCCTGTATCATAGGACCAGCCGTTGCATGGTTGCTTAGAACATGGTCAGTGGAGCCTCTAATGTGATGTGATGTGTTGGCTATGTGTTTTCATCTTCTAGCTTTACACAGGGGTTCTTGCACAATGGAGGAAGAAGAGAGGAAAAGGCTTCTTTAGGAGAAGTTGAGGTTTGGTAGGACCATCTTCCACTGCCTAAAGGGGCATTATGGAAATATGAGCCTAGACTCTTTCCAACTGTGTGCTAGAAAAGGACAAAAGGCAATGCTGACTTGCAAATTTCAACATAGATACAATGTTTACTATGGAAGTATAAAGCACTGGAACAGTTTGCCTGGAGAGGCTGTGGGATCTCTATTCTTAGACATTTTAGAAGTTCTAATGTACAAGGCTCTGAGCATCATAGTCTACCTTAGAAGCAGGAGATTGAATCAGAGATCTTTTAAGGTTGCTTGCAGCTTGACTGATGCTGAGATTCTGTGATTTTATGTTGAGAAGTGTGACAGACATGATTGCATCCATGTGATACATTATCTTATTCTTAGAGCTCCAATGTGGGGAATAAAACCAACATCCAATACTGCCAGAGACAGAAAGAAAGTACAGGCAGATCCTAATGGCAAAGAGAGAAAAAAAGCTGCACAATTCTCTTACTGTAGGCTCGAAGGCCAAAGCTACTGGCTGAGTCACGAAACTGTCCTTGATCTCAGCTAGATTCACATTTGAATGGGCTCTGTGTAAAGTTTTACAAATATGACCTTTTAAGACTGATTTTGTAAGTATATGAGGACTTTGTGAGCCTTCACTATGTATCTGTGAGATGCCCACAGTTGCCTGTGAATCCTTTGGCAAATTTCAGCCCATTTGGCAAATTTTGACAGACTTTAACCGTCAAATGAAATGAATTCCTAGGCATATTTTCCCCCTGGAGACAGATATCTAAACAGATAAACCAGAAATAAGTAATGCACCTATTTAAGGAATTCTGCTAATGAGAATCCACTTTTTATCTATTTGTGTATCTATGTATCTACATATCACGTACTTGTATACTCCCTTTATTATGAATGCACTTATGCACAGCACATCAGCAGAATAGCAGTTCATGCATTTCACCTGGTTTCCTTCTCTGATTGCATTCCATGTTTAAGGATTGGGATCTTAAATGCACATATAAGAAAATGCGAGTCAGTGACTATGTTAAAAACATAGTTACAGAGAAGATAAAATGCATATTCTTTCTATTAGACACTTCTACCTTCTGTCTCTGGTGTGTATATTTTCATATCTGAATTAGTTTCAGTAAAATGTTCCAGCTCCAGATATTGTCGATACTGCAGAATGACAAATCAAAATTCATTTTACTTTACACTTCTAGGGTTTTTTTGAGGCTCTGGCTCAGCTGTAACTCCTCTATGCTAACTAGTATGGAAACATTAGAAACGAGTAATACTAATGTATATTTATAGAGGCATTAATAACTTTAATAAAACAAGCTGTGTGTTATTGAAAGTAGGAATGCAACTGATCTATGAATGCCTAGTGCTGATTATATAAAACTGTAATTGCACAACTCAGAATTTAAACTATATCATCAAAATAATGATGACATAGATTCCTTCGAGAAGGAAGTTAAGAATAAGATACAAGCTGGATTCTGCAATAGAAACATTTAAAATCATCTGTAAACTTTTTTTAGGAGTAAGGGATGTATGGAATGAAGGAGTATGGAATGACCTCAGTTGAGATTCTGACCTCCAAAACTCCTCCAATAAGTCATGTAAGGGTTAATGTAGAGATTTGTTTTTTTTTAAGTTCGAGTCATTAATCATTTTTACATCTTATCAAGAAGAGTAGGGCCTCAGCCATCTGCACTTAAAAAATCTGGACTAAACATCCTTGTGAATAATACCTACAAGTTTCAGAACAATTTAGGGGGATTCAGTAAACTTAATCACCAATGAAATTCCATAGATAGCAGCAGGCAGTTCAGATGAAGGTATGATCATAGTCCTTCTGGGTGTTAAAGTCTTCAGGCGAAATCACCCTAGCCTGGCCTCTTATCACCCTTTTGATTAATTTGTGCCCTTAAGACATCTTAGAAACACCAGTACACCTCTAGATGGAGTTGAGGACAATGGGGGATAAGGCAAGATTTCCTCCACGTGGGCATTATGGAAAGCAGATGTGATATCTATAACATGTCTTAATATGGTAAGAAGCAGTGAGGCTGATGGGATGGAAAGGGACAGTCAGGCAGGAGGGATAATTCAGAGCTTTATTAGGAGCCATCTGAAGAGCTCTGCAATTACCCAAGCCTAGTTTCACCAGGAAGAGGGGAGCAGCCACATGGAGGATGGGTGGCAAGTCTGCTTAACTCTAGCAGAGTAACACATTTCCCATGTTTTTGCTGGCATTTGGCCCTCAGCGACTTTCCTGCCTAGTTGTCTGAGTCACAACAGTTCAGCCTCTGCCCGGAACAACTCCAGCCAGTTCTGTCCTGATTGACCAAATGTCAATGATTTCCTTTTTTTGTGTGTGTGTTTGTTTTGGTAACCTCTATTCGTCGAGGAAGTCTGGATCTGATAGCTTTCCTGTTTCATTTCCTACCTGTGTTTTATAAGCGATCATCTTTCCTTGTTCTCAAGCAGCAAGTCTCCATGCGGTTTCCCTTATGAAATTATTTTGGCCATCCTTTTGAATTCCCAGCAGATATGCTGAACAGTGAGGAAAACACTTTTCTGGTTGGTATGAAGCACAGTTATGTCTGAAAGTACAATTCTTGTTAAAAAAAATAAAAAAGAAAAAAGCACATGAAAAAGATCACGAAAGATAGTATGCTACTTACTAGCTTAGATTAGTCCTTGAATGAGTAGAATGTATTTTGATAACATTTGTATTACTCTTGCTTGCATGCATTGCATTTTCTCCCTGCTATTAAGGAATGGAAAATCCAGCTACAAAATAAGCAAGATTTGTATTATATTTTGTAGAGAAATGATAAAGGAGAAGTGTTAGGAGGCAACTGTTTTATGGTTGGGTTCAAGACTATATTTGGGCTAGGGTTCAGATGCAGTTTTAAGAAATTTTCCTCATTGGCTTTTAGCTACTCTCTTTAAACAAGCTGGAATGATTTAAAGCTTCTTGAGTTTTTTGGGGCTGTGTGTAATTATTTATTGCTTGAACTGTCTTCTAGAACTTCAAATAACATAAATGTGAATTAGAATTTTTTTGACATTTATTTTTTAGTTCTATCCAACTGGAGAACAGAAGGATAAGTGGTATTTTACTCATAATCACATAGTATCACACAGTATCATTTATGCTGGGAAAGACCTTTAACATCATCAAAGTCCAACCATAACCAAGCACTGTCAAATCCACCACTAAACCATGTGTGTAAGTGCCACATCTGCATCTACCTGAAGTGAAGATGCCCACAACGCTATTTGCTAGTCACTGCATTTGCTTATCTAATGATCTAACTGGAATTAATGAAATGCAAAGAGCAGCCACATTGAAAAAGATGTGGAGGATGTATTCATTTGCATCCTCATTCTGATATAAATCCATTGATTTTAGAAGTCTCACGCCTGTTTTGCATTGTTACGCATGAGATAAAAATTAGATTTTCTATGCACTGAGGAATAATTCTAATAAAGAACCACGATGAAAACAAATACCTGTTTGTGGACCTCACTTTATGCCCACTTTATTGAATCACTGTTTCCTTTTGCTAGTTTTTACTGTATAGTGACTTTTAAGTGTTAGCTTAACATAAGATTTGGAATATTAAATTCATATTTGTGTCCACTAATGGGAAGAAAAATTATATGACACTTCTAAATATATTTTTAGCAATAGTTGTCATACATGAAGAAAAAGCTGATTAACCCCATGCAAAGAGAGATTATGATGTTCTATTTTTTCTTTCAGACTATTTTTTCTTGTAGACAAATACACATTTCAGGTACTCAACTAAATCAAGTAATCATCAATAGCTCATAAAATTTTATTTTGAATCTACTAAGATATTTTTGATCTAATGATATCAGGAAGAGACTTTTTTTTCCATTTATTCCTGTTGCCTGGATTCAGTGGGCCCATTTTATATTTCAAGCCAGAATAGCCATTGGTTCCCTTCTGGCCTGCGTGTGAAGCTCCTTTTATCACCAATGGGGGTCATATATGCACATCAAGTATGACTGCAATATCAGAAAAATAACAGATGGTTTTATTTTCTTGTGAAGATATATTTCACTGGAAATTCTGCACAGACCTAATTGCTGTTCTTTAGAGATACTTGAAAAACTCCAAAGGGACCTTTTTTCATTGTATTTTTCATGACAAGATACAACCTTTTTTTTTTTTTTTCTAACCAGACTCTTCCTTAGCTAATAGGCTTTGCATTTTGGCAGTTGTTTTCCTAGGCACCAAAAATTTTGCCTGAGCAATACTTCATCCTATATTCAGACCTGAAAATTTAAAATTTTGTACGAAGGCTACAAAAAACAAAGGAAAAATTTCTACTTACCTCAGCTGGTTATGGATCAGCCCCACAAAAGACCTCACGTCAAAATTCAAAGAATTTTGTGTTAGAACCAATGTTCCGTCTTTTCTGAGAATGATGCAAACGGAAACCCTACATCTAGATATTTATTTATTGTCTCTCTTGTTGATTTTTTTAGTTGTTGAGTCAGTTTTTCCATTGCTACAATTTCCCCACACTTCTATAAATTCTTTTAAATTCAATGATGCATTTGAAACTATTTTATTCTTATATTCCAACTATCAACCATGTTGGAAATGCTAGTGTACAACCAGCAAAATACTGAAGTGTGAGCATAATTTACTACAGTCTTTAACCTACACCAGTAAGATCATCATAAATTTCTGCAGCATGATTTAGTTACATACAATTTATGACCTTATACTTGTTTTATTCCACTATTTTCTCTTCCAATTCCATCCTGATGGTTTTCTTTTTTAGGCTTAAATTTTTTTAGCTTACCAGAGTGATAATTAGACTTATTTAGCAATGAACTGTAGTAGATGTCAAAACATGTCTTATCTTTTCTAAATGCTTATCCAGGGCACAGACAGTAATCTGGAGTCTAGGATGAAGAACTTTTTTGCTCTCCCTATTTCAGTATTATTTGTGCTAAGGCAATATCCACAAAACCCAAAAAATAGTCCACTAAAGCTGAATTCTGCTTTATTGGGTACAGATAGTCCAAAAAATTTAAAGTTTAAACAGGCAACTCATAAACTGTTGATAATGATTTTTGAAGAGGCTGCTCCACAGTCACAAAACAGTAAAGCTCAGGATACAGGCCAGTTGTTCAATGTACTGATCCAGGGATCTGCCAGTGACTGGTCACGCAAACACCAAGAGAAAGAAAGATGTTCAATCAATATGTGACCTTATAAAGTACCACAACACTGGCTTGAAAGGAAACCTCAGCAAAGCTAGGATATCAGAACAAATCTCTAGATGTCTCTGCTCTTTTTCTTAAAGAACTGTAATTAAAGGAATGTTTATATATATATATATACACACACACTCTCTTATTTCTTTCCAGCTATACTGAAAAATGTGCATTCTCTGTGTTTCTTATTTCCATACTTTTACTGAAATATTTTCTGATTCGGCTCCATTGATTTTAACTAGTTCTTTTCCCATTTACATTTCCATTATTACTTTTCAGAGAAAAAGGCTGATAGGTTACAAATGTGGAAACATTCTGTAAATGAACTACATAATCTCCAAATAAATTGCAGTTTCTTTAGGAACGTTAAATGAATCATCTAGAAAGATGTCCAAAGGAGTTTCAATTTTCTCAACCTGCATTTTTCATAAACTCATAAGTGTTTCAGCCAGCAGACAAGGATGTCAGAATGGAATTACAAAATTTTGCTAAATCATTTTTCTTCTTTTTTTCCCACCTTTTAATTACCCTTATAAAAGCTTATGGTGATCATTATTCTTATTAAAAAAAACCCTTTTCTCTCCTGCTTTTTTCTTCCTCAGTAAGTATTCTTATATCTTTTTTTTCGTTAAGGATGTTTACAGTCTATCAATATGCTTTCCACAAAAATACATGGCAAGTGGCAAAATGCATTAGAGCTATTACTTTCCTCGATTACTTAAATTCCCAAACACTGAGTTTCATGTCTTTGGGTTATGCAAAGTTTGGTCTGTATCAGAATACAGTGAAGATAAGCTAATAGCACTGTGTTTAACTTCTTCCATGTCACCAATTAATCACCAAAAGTCCAAAAGATAGTCAACTGTAAATAGTACTAAAAGCTACTGGTTGGTACCATTTGTTTTGGTTGGAGGGCATGAAAGGAAATAGAGATTTGCTTTTGTTATTCGTTAAAACATATACTAGAATTGGTTCAGCTTCTACCAATCACTGATGATTTATGAGGCTGTATTAAACAATTTATTGTATAGATGAGCTCTTCTATTTTCACATCCAGCTCTTCAGTATTGTACGAGTAAGTGTTCAGAACAGTTTTAAGCTACAATTTTACACTCATATTTTCAGAATAGTACAGGATATGCTAAAAATATACATTGGAGGTAGCAGTTTAATGAGTAAATATTTACACACACAGAAAAAGCAAAATTTCATTTCCCATGTGTATGAGCATTCATGTAATCATACCAAAATCTTATTTCCTATTGATTTTAAGATGATCTGTGTTGTGTGTGGCTCCACTGAACTCTCAGTTTAGTCCCATGATTTCTGCTCACGTGAGAGGGTACGAGACTGGTGAAAATAACGGTACAGCCTGCATGAATGTGAGCATTAAGGTTTAATAAAAGTAAAGGTGATTGAGGGCTGTAGCTTAAGGACCTGAAAAAATGTATCGGGCTCTGCTCCATTGAATCCTGTGGTTCACCCAATGCAGTTGAAACCCTTCTGAATCTAATAAGGATCTTGTGTTTGGGAAGGATATGTGATTGCAAATGTGCCTCAGTCTTTTGTTTGCGTGCATGGGTTCTCCATACTTAATCAGTAATGGGCCTTGGGGAACCCTGAGACAGCTCTTCAGATGTTTTTACAGTGAGAGTGAGATCATGAGCTCAGTGAAGGGAACAACAAACTGTCTCATGGAAGTCTTATATTCCACTCAGAACAACTTGATCTCTTTTCTTCCTTTCAAAAACATATGAAAGAACTTTCTTTCCATTCTCAATAGCTCTGACCAGGTAAAGTATTATTTCTGCCATCAGCAGTCTGGAAACTTTAGGAAGTTATTTTCTAATGAGTTATACAGACTGTGTGGTATCTATATATGAGTCCCTTGAAACCTAATTATGTCTGTAGGTATATAGACATATATACACACTTTTTCACAAACACTGTTCATGAGTTCAAGAAGTTTGGACTTACAAAAAGCTCTCACTCAGTTAGTGTTTGAAAACATCAACTGGAATTTCCATTTTGATCTTGTTCAGTATTTAGCCACCTGTACATGCACAAGCACAGAGACCACCTATGGAGCTCACACAGTAATATTTATAACGGGGATCACTCATACTTAGTTAAATTACTGTATGTGGCACTTCTGAAAGTAACAGGTGCGTTTATTGTATCTGTAACCAAACGACTACCCCCATAATCACCCAAAGAATGCCTTGGAGAAACAAAATGGTTTTTTTATAAAATCATAATAAATTATTTCTAAGAAAAAAGAGACAAGGAAGCAGATCTTGCTCCATAGCTGGTCACACTCCTTGGCCTCTCAATTGATGCTGCTGATAAATTTGCCGATAAACTTAGAGGGACTTTCACAGGAGAACTTTACTTTAGAGTAGCTATGTAAGAGTCAAACCTCCTTACATTGCAAATCTGCTGATCCCTGTTGTCTAACTGTGGTTACATGTGCTGACTTCAGTTGCAGAAATAATTTCTTAATCAGTTTTGGCTCATCTTGATTTTTCACATTGCAAAGCCAGTGCAGCTGTGGAAGGATGGACCAGATTCCATTCTCCCTCACATCTCATCAAAATCAATGCTAATCAAGTTCTAGCTTTGGGGCCAAGTTACACCCAGAGATACAAATGGCCTCCAGACTGGGGCAAGGTCTTTTCTCTTTATTTGTGCAGTGCCTAGAATGATGAGGTTCATGGATCACGTCTGAGATTCTTGGGAATTATTACAGGAGAGATAATAAATAACAATATTATATTAGTTAAGAAAGTCATATTAATCCCTTCATGCAGAGCATGTCAGCAAGTCAACTTTGTGTCTGCGTTGTACAGTGTCCTGAAATCTCCTGGTCTCACGACTGTCCATGGTGGAGCTCACCATGATTTTGTCCTGTCCTCATGCAAAGAAAAGCAGAGGATACAGAGAAGTGGTTCACGTTCACATGTCATCCTGGGAGCAGGGAAGGACTGCCAGGTCTCACATCACATTTTGTGACTGCTGAACCTCATTGATAATTAAGCTGATTCTTCCTTTTAGTGTACTCTGCTGCAAGCTGCTTCTTTATTTCTACAAGGCTTCCTTCTTCAGCAAAACAGATGAGCTCCATTAAGTGCTTCAGACCTGTGATACCTTTCAGGGTTTTGTTTAGCTCGAGCAGACAAGTCCTCATCCCAATACAAACCTGGCTCTCCCTCACTCTCTGTATTTCCCTACAGTGTTACTTGAGTCCCTGTTTTGAAATGCTACAATAGCACGGAATAACTATTTAGCTGAATACAATCACACAATTGTGTGACAAGACAAATGTAATGTAGAGCACAGGGGAAATGTGATCCTAAACTCAGGGCATCCATTCTGCACCAGAACAGTTGAGAGCTATGTAGTTTTTGAAAGCTAGTCTCCTCTTGACAATTACCTTCAATTAATGGTACACTGCACTAAGCAGAAAATAAAAACTATGCCATTAAATCGTTTGGAGTAGCCTGGAAGCATTCCAGATTGGCTCTGAACTACCCTAAAGAGCCTGTGTTCATATTACACAGTTAAAACTTTACAGCCTAAAAGAATATGAATCCACAGTCATTTATGCTGTTCCCTGCACTGGTCAAAGATTATATCTGAGAGTTTTAAATCCTGATGTATCCAGGATATATGAAGGCTGCTTTGCATTGAAGACATGAACTTGTCCACAAACATCCTCAGCTACTTCAAAACCAAATAGCTACTACACAGATTTTTCTTTCATTGGCATGTATTTCATAGAAATCTATTGAAAGAGTAAAAACTTGGGTTTTTTTAGGAAAGTTTTTGCTATGAGCTTTATTTCGTAACCCATGCACTTGAAATTGGACTCTTTATTTATATGCTTTCTGATACACTGAGTTTGAGTAAGCCATGCAAAGGAGGGAGTTATCTGTAAGGATTGTTGGGGATAAGATGCCCCAGGATGCACCAACCCACCTGTCCCAGCCCAGTTCCACAGTGAAGAGAGAGATGAGATCCTTGGGAGCAGTTGTCACCTCCCAGTTGTCCCTCCAATTGTTATCAAGGGTGGCCTTTGGCTATGTGATTAGTTTGGCATACAGAAAGCTCAAGAAGAATTGGCCGTCCAGGCTACAGCTCATCTAAAAGTTACGATGAAAGTGTTCAGAGGTGAAAGACCATGCTCTAAAAAAAGTGAAGCCTTCTGCATTTAATGATCTCTTTTGGATTTAGGGCTTATGCCTCTGTGAACTAAATTATTTTCTAAGTTGCAACTTGGCTAAAATTTTTCTGTCAATAAAAGCTCAGACGTGAAAATATGCTTACAACTTTAAAAGGAAATACTTTAAAAAGAAATATTTAAATGCAATACTTTAAAGGGAAACATCTTGGGTTTTTTTTTAAAAAAAGAAGAAAATACAAGTGTTTCTCCTAAATATGTGTATATATTTTTCTTTCAAAGGTAAACCTGTTTTTTGGTTGGTTTGCATTTTTAAATTTTTAATTAGTTTTTTTTAGCATATTGACAAATGTAAATATTTTCCTCTGATGTGTTTAGAACAACTCTAAATATCCTCTGTAATACTTTGAGTATCAAAGTGGGGAGGCTGTTCCCACTCATTGCTGATGCTCAGTCTCACAACGGAGCTAGCCCTGAGTCTCAGAGGTGCCTGCCTGGTGCTCAGCACCTTCCATCACCACAGTTTTCAGAACAGAGCAGTCTTTGGCCTACAAGTTTTTGCTCTTATAGCTGCAATAAATATGTATGAGAAAGAAGGAGGACAAGATGAACTTCTCTAAGTCATTGCTGAGTCCCAGCAGCCTGATCCCCCTCCCTGAAAAGACAAGACCCAGGAAAATTGTCTCTAGAGTCACTGGGAGTGACAGCATGGGGGACAGCATGTCCTTTCCAAGCTATGGTTCAACATCCAGAGAGCTCAGGATTGTTATCACAGCCCAAATCAGTGATCCTTCGCCTGTCCCCCCTCTGAAAAGCATGTCTGAGATGTCCCCAGGGAAATTAAGGACATTTCCCTTGAGCCTTTCTCATGCAGAACCACAAAGTCCTTCAGATTCTCCCAGCAAACAGTGTGAAATGTTCATAACAAGTTATTGTGACATTCATCTTTTCCAGTTTAATTACTAATAAGCTCCTTATGCATGTTTTTACATTTTCCTTACTTTACTGTGACAACTTTTTAGCTTTCTTTTGTTGTTTTTACCCACCCATACAACAGATACAACGATTTTTCCTCATGTTTTTTCCTGTCTGTGACACCCAACAAATGCTTTTGGCAGCTCTGAAGAAAAACTGATGCACTTGTTCCCTCCTTGGGGAACGGCAATGCTTTATCAACATCTCAAGCAACTTTGAGACATTTGGAAAATAACTCTTAAAATATGAAGTTCAACAGAGAAATCTGCTCAATAGCCTCTAGAATGACAATAGTTTCATTGTATAAAGTGACAGAGTTTAACTGTCTTCTTTCCTTAAAACTCTTCAGACAAACTGTACTTCAGGTTAACCTTTAATAATTCATACAACCTCATTTGGCCCCAAAATATCCACACTGTTTAGAGCTCTGCTTCCGAAACATGTGATTATTCAGACCCAAAAAGAGAAGGATGTTCTCAATGCACAAGATGTTAAACTAAGATTAAACCCACTAAGGTCTACAAAGCCTGCTGCAAAAATGATAACTATCTTTGTCAAAATCCCAAGCAAAAACATGTACGTCAAGTGAGATCTTCGATAAAATATGAATATCAGGGTGAAACTAAGTTGTGGCTTAGTTTCAAAGAATTTTTTTCTTCTGAGATGCACAAATTATCTCAAATCTTACAACCCAGTTCTGAACACTGCATTTATAAATTCTGATGACATGTGGAGTTTACTTCTATGGCAAATCATAACTACAAAATACTTGTTTATTAGAAGTATCTGTGTGTTTCTGTGGTTCACTGAGAGATTTGGGGTCCTAATTTCTTAATTCCAATTTTTCTGCCATTCACTACATGAATGCCCACAAACCTACAGCTTTCTCACACTGGATGTGTTCCCGATGAAAGATAAAAAAATGAAGATGGGACATTTGATTCCTACAGAGACATCTGCTGTTCTGAGCTGCACCTAGCCCTGTTGTCTTAGTGGGTCTCCACATTAATTCTAGTCCAAATTCTCTCCCTACTGTAACTGTTTATCTGGGACTTTAATAATTTCTTATAGGTTCATTTGTTTGCATTGCTTGTGAATCCAGAGTTGTAAATGACAAAACACAAAACCAAGCATCAGCTTATTCTTCACGGACAGTGCAACTGAAGTCTTCAAAGCTTAGTCTTTATTTATGGGAAGAGATTCTACCCCTACATCACAAAATGTGAAAAAAAGCACCTACTGATAACTACCTAATTTGACTCAGGGCATAACATGGCCTTATAACTGTATCGAAGTAAAATTTGTTTCAGATCCTTTTAGATACATTGACTTAGGGCAATAGAGACTCAACAACTTTATGGGATTAACTACACCAAGATGCAATGTTACAGTAGGTGAGTGGCATACCACATACAGGATTAAAAAGACTGAGCAGCTTCTGCTTTTAGACATTTGTCCTTATTTGGTAACTACGAAATTTTCTGGTATCAAGATCTTCCTGTCCAGGCCATGGTCACTGGGTTCTGGTGTTAAGCATGGGGAGAGATGAGGGCACTGAGATTCCTTCCATGTGGTGAGAAAAGATGTATTAAGATGACCAGGTCTTTCCTGTATGTGGTCAAATGTGTCTTTGTAGAGCCACAGTTTGGCACCAATGCGTTTCCTTTATCAGATTTCTTCCGTGTTCTCAAAATCTTGCTGTATCACTTGCCTCTTAGAGGTCTTTCAGTTGTCAGGGTTTTCTTGTCTTCCCTCTGCCATTCTCCTGTTTTTCTGTCCTTTGGATTCATTGGGGTCCTCCCTGGTCACTCTTAATTAGTTTCCTCTATGTCTGGGTAATCAGAAGCAGTAATTAATTAAACAGGTATGTCTGATACTCAGGCAAATATGGATGCTTACTCTCCTCTAAGTCTTGATATGATCTGGATTTTCACCATAGCTTTGGGTTCCCCTTTTGCCTCAGTGCATAACTCTTCACTAAATTAATGATGAATACTTAATTAGTAAGAATCCTTGGACTGAAGCAAATGAATTAGGTAGTTATGGAAATCTGGTTTTGGATTTGCCTATCCACTGCAATTATCCTATTTTTAGTTCTCTGAACAGGCTTAGATCTCATTTAAATCATTCCACTTTTGAAACATACGTGACTTTTTGCCTGAATAAAACACAGAACACAACTGAATGATAATTCCAAGGTTTGTCGTATGTGACAGAAGGGAAAGGCAGCTCTAGTTCAATTATTTTGATGATTCATCTGTGAACTGTACAAGTGTTAACACAACCTATCATTGCAGTTTCCCTACTCCCACTTTCTTCTTTACTTCACCCACCTGTTGCATCTAGTCTTCTAGATCTCAGGCTGTTTGAGGCAGGTACATTGTTTACTCTGTACATTATACAAAGCCTATGTATGACCCAGTTTAGAGTCCTAGGTTCTTGCAAAAATAAAAGTAAAAATGCAATGAACATCAGAGATAAGCAGAGGTAATAGTAAGATACTGATTAGTTTTGGGATAGGAACCTTTAAAATGTATTTTACTTCTTTTAATAAAGTTATAATTAATGTGTGATAATAATCATAGTGTAAAATCTGATCAGAAAGTAGACACTTGTTATTTTTTTCTGCAGAGTAGTTAAATGAGGTCAGCATTTCAAGCTTTCTCTCCTCCCTTCCCTGCAGCCAAGGGCTGACCTCACCTTGGTTAACATGAGATAAAATTACAATGTCTGGACCCACTAGTTCCTTGTGGTAGGAAAATTAAAAGGAGGGAAGAAAAGGGTATCAGCCCTTTCCTTGGTCTGACATTCCATGGACTTCCCCACACAGGTTGACTTTCAAGATGAACTGTTTTATGGTTGTCTTCCCTGCTTATTGCAAAGAATTAGTAGCCTCTTCCAATGCTGCAACCAAAGACACATATGCTGATAGGTAAAGATCCTAGCATGAGCTGGATTCAAGTCATAGCTCGAGAAGAGATAGATTTGTCTGCCTGTTGTGCTGTTCCCTTCTACTGAGTCTCTGTTTCAATACAAGCGTTGTTCCCTGCTTGGCAATAGAATATTTAGCAGGCACCAGTCATCAGTCAAATCACTATCATTAATCATCAAAGTGAGACATTGAACAGAATGGAAAATTAATCACAGGTGGCAGGTGAAGAATCTCAGTGCAAGAGCTGATTTCTGCATACTGAGAGGAAGAATTTTTCTACTAGTCTTCACAAAGGAAACACTGGGTTTAATTCTGAGTTGCAACATATCCCCCTTTCCTCTGCTGTGTAAAGGGAATGGTGTATGATTGCTCTGTTACCAAATAGTGCAAATTTCAGAGTGGTACGAAGTGTTCTCCTACAGTCCTACAACAGTGAAACAGGGCAACTATTTCTTGAAGCATTGGGGATTCAAGTTTCCGGTGCTTGGCAAAATGGTTCAAATAATTTCAGAACTCGTTGTGACTAAAGAAATTTATTGTAATTATCACCTTTCCCCTTCCTTCATGGGTCCCTCAACAGGTACCAAGAGAACTACGGTGATTAAAAAGACAGAGTAATAACTTTGGTTTAGTCTGATTAATAAAGTAATAAAACTGATTGAAACCTAAACAATTCAAATGAAAGCCCTTCTCAATATATCAACAAGTTCAACTTACGTCACTGATTATAACCACTTTTTGTTGCCTTCTCACCTGAAATGGAAAATGATTCATTCTTTCATTATGACAGTTATGACCTGAATATCATGTTGAGCTAATTGAAGCTTGCCTTTACGTTATAGAAATCTACAAAGCATAGAGATAGTGTGTGTATCTTTCAATAGCTTCTGTCCCAATGTTTTTTTAACCAAAGCCTATTTTGTTCCTGTAATTGAGTGACATAAATTCATAAAGAATGAAACTAAATCAACATATATTCATATTAAGTCACAGAATGTACATTTAACCAAGAAGTGTTCAGTATAGTTTTCAGCCCTCCAATGTGTAAGCAATGATGATTCTGTTACTGACAAAAGATAGGTACAGGAATCCTTATTCCTCCAGCTTTTAGCTCAGGGTAATTCAAGGGTGTCTGGTAAATGTTTTAGGATGCATACAAGTATGGCAGCTGCAGCTGCAAAAATATGGAAGAAGTGATGGTGATTAGCAAAGGAATTTGAAGAACTAGTGGTCCTTTAATAGAGCATCAGATGAGAAAAGCTGGGCAGTACAAACCTAACACACTTGACATAATACTCCTTGTAGACATTAAAAGCCATTTCAGCATTTAAGGCTCATGTCTGTTTTTAGACGTCAGTAAAATACTGGTTGGCACTAAAATGGAAAGATACTGTATTCTTTTTGAGATGCTCTATCCCTTGAAGGAGAATCCCAATCTAACTGTTCTCTTGTATGTGGGATTCCCCCTTTCTGCTGACATCTTCTCAGACGATGGTGCTGACCTGAAACAGGAACACAAACGCAACATCAGAACAAGATTAATCTTTCCCACAATATTATTTTAAACAGTAAATGATAGAAACTATCGAGGAGAAGAGAACACGAATAGTTCATGACTTGATAATCAGAGATTTACGTCAACTTTAGCTGAAACTACCTGGAACATCATGTGTGATTATTTTGATAGAGTATTCCAATAATTTCTTACTTTTGCCTTCACAAAATCTTGTGGCAATAAGTTCTACAGCAGCATGAAAAATAACGTATTTTTTCCATGCTAAAGGAACACAAAGTTCATAAATATATAGGTCACAATCATCGTCAACAAACTCTTTTCCAAAGTAGACTGCTACTAGGTTTAGTAGTTCCTTAAAATTTTCCACCTTCAGCCAATGACAGTGTCATCTTTCTATAAGTGCAGGGAAGAGAATGCTCCAGCCACAAAGATCTACCTTGTTATCACTTCTAGTCTACATTAAATCTAGTGATAGCCAGAGAGAAGTTTGACATGTTAGAGAAATCAACGTGCAGCCTAAAAACCACTGAGACCATATTATACCAAGCCCTCCTGCTCAGTGTCCTGTGACAAGAGCACAGAAAGGACTGTTTGTTGCTTCCTGGACTACAAAACCACAATGTGTCTCTGAGTGACTCCCCCAAACTGGAGCACAAGTTTGATAGTGCAGGACTTTTGAGGAGTAAACGGTAGGATTCTTCTGGCTTGCATTTTGCAAGAGGTGGGGCAAAATGCTAGAGATTACAGTTATAAGCTGAATTTCTAGCTGAAGTTCAGCTAAGTCTGACTGTGGAAAAAAACCCCTGTCTATGGCTACATCTGTCTATATCTCTTTAGTGAGATATATATGGGCAGTTTCTTAAAGATTACACCTTTCCTTCTCATAATTTTTTCCTCCTGATAAATTGTCACAAGAAGTCAGAGAAGACCTTGGTTTCCATTAGAAAGCATGATGCACATTAAAAACAGATGAGTGGTCCTAGATCTTAAGGGGATGAGTGCTTAGGGAATACACACAATAGTTCATTTTAATGCTTATATTCAAAAATAATACTAACAGTAAAGAGTAACAGACACAGGCAGTTGTTTTAAAGTACTCATTTGTGTTTCAGCGACACAGAATTTGGGGCTTATGAAAACACTCAAAAGTAAAGCACATTCCTTAACAGGGGTAAGATTACTCTTGGGGTTGCTGAGACTGGGAACAGTTCCTATTGAAATATAAAATGCCTTTAAGTCAATGGGGAGTACCCTGCTGAAAAAAGAAAATCAAAGAGTAGGGCAGGGGAAATGTACTGTCATTTTCAGTTAAGGAGCTCATTTTTTGCCTCCTGTTAGATTCATTAGAAATTACTTCAGGCACAACTTAATAATCTACATCACTATCCCAGGAGTTAAGATAGCAAATGATTTTATGGCAAAAATATCTTAGATAAAATAAACCTTAGTAAAACCAGAAATATTGCTTTTTCATCAGCTGTCTGAATAGTTCAAGAGCTGTAGTATCCAATTTTTAATTTTACTTAAATCCAATTTTTAATTTTACTTAAATCCTTTCTCAGTAGTTGAGCACAAGGTATATCCAGTGGAGTAAAATTAGGTTAAGTGTTATATAAGAGATTGTGTAATATAATTCTTTCACATGCGATTGTGCAATCATCAGTAGTAATTGTAAGTATGCAATTATCCATGTTCTTTGGATACTGTTGTTCCCATCCTACCTCCCTGATCCTATGGGCTGCATTCCAAAATCTTTATGTGGGGGAGAGCGGTCATGAGCACAGTGTGACAGTGATGGAGGGAACTCCTGCCTTATTTCACAGCTGAGAGAGTCATAGGTCTTGTCAAATTCATGCCATTGCCCAGTGGATATGGGCTGCACAATCCTGCCTTGGCAGCCCTGCCTAATTTCCTCCAATATTCAGGAATTTGGCTTAGCCTGGAAATTCCTGTCCTATGCGCAGATTGTCCCTCAGCTGTGACGCTGTCCTGGCACAGGGTGGCCGCTGTTATAGATGAGTCAGTGTGACTCAGAACCCACAGCTTGGGCATCCTTATCTGCTGCTTCATGCACACCGTGGACTAAATCTATAACAATGAGTCAAGTTGAATCCAACAGAGATAAGTGCACGTAGAGGAAACATCTGAGATGACCTGAAGCTGGTTTCATACTCTTTTTTTCCCTTCAAATTCTAGCATAAGGACTCTGGCAATGGGCTCTGTTGGTCTTATAAGCATTAAACTACGTAGTATAACACCCTTACCAATTTGGTAGTAAATAGTGCAAGTTTGCAGGCTAGCATGGATTTCTTTTTTAACACTTCTATTGAGGAACATAAGATAGGTAGAATAGCTGGGGATAAAGGCTGGGAGGTACGAAGGGATGTGTGATAAGGCCTACTTTTAAGGATTCTGAAGGGTGGTCAGGATAGCGACCAAGGGGAAAAATCATTCAATCACGGACTTCCTTGTTGTCATTCAAGATGGATAGGATTCATCTAACCAAGTATAGACGTGGACAACGAAGGCATCTATGTGTTCGCAAGTCATTCCAGTTTCTCTTTATATTCACAGGAAATCTGCTTGATATATCCTATGAAGCTCAGAGCACTATTCATCATATTCTCAAATATTCTTCTCAATTAGGTCAGATGACTCATGCCTAGAAGTGCCTGCTTTTCTCCTCTAAATGTAAGGAGAGCCAGAGAAGAAAAGTTCAGTTACAGATGTCAAAAATGCATGTGTATGTCTGAAATCTGCTGAAATTAATCATATGCTATTTTTTTATTCCTCAGTGTCTTACACACAAAAAGGAGAGGCCAGTATAGCCTTACCACTGCTAGGTTCCACTATTTGGAAAACACTAGATTTTTTTTTTCATTATTATGAAAATCACAGTTTATACTATAGATCATGTATTTTACAAATCAAATAGCAAGTAAAATGATGTGCTACTAGGCAAACAAAAAGCCCTTCGAAGCTCATTGACACAAACTTTCCTCCCAGCTGATGTTATCTCTTTCCAAATTATATTAGATCATATCTTACCAGGAGAGCAGGCTGGTTAAGTGTAGAGCTGAGTATGATGACACACCAGTTTTACTGTGCTTAGCTACAAAAATTTGAATGGTGAGACTGCTGGTACGATACTGCCGTGCGACTAGAGTTATATGCACATTCATGTCTTCATTCTTTCTTCAGAGAAATCACAAAGTCTGCTTGTGAGTTTGTTTAGCAGCAAAACATTGCCCACTTTGGAAAGAGAGAAGGAAATAAAGAAAGAGAAAAGAAGAAATAATTAGCTTTAAACCTGCACATATAAAATTAGTGTTATTCAGACTAAGCAAGCAATATCAAAACTATATTCGACTCCCTCCATTTGGACTACATAAGGCATTGACACGAGTCCAACAAACCTCACACTCCTAAATATCTTCACATACCTTTATAGAACTCTCCAAAACATTCAAAACATACCTTTCATCCTACTGAAAATTTCCATTCTGAGGGGTTGTGCAATAGCTGTTCTGCCATTTCTGGTCCTTTTAATGAAAACAAAACACAATGATAAGTGTTGGACTAGATGGTCATTGTAGGTCCTTTCCAGCTGATTTATTTATTCTAAACCATCCTATTTCAGCAATTAATATTATACTTTAAGACCAAGGATGCCACTCTGAACTCAATAAAGTCCTGATTTCAGTTGGGAAGCTTCTGGTTCCCCCCTGAGGGGACAAACTCTAAGCAGTGGAAAAGTGAAAGCAAAGTGTTTGTAATACATAGGTCCAAAAATTTTTAATACTTCACAAAGCACCATTCTAGCAAAATGCAAGAAGGCTAAGAAAGCAAACTAAACTAAAAATAAAAGAAGAAAAAAGGAAAAAATCAGTTTTACACAATATTATATCATTCAGCCCCTTTGATTTGTGTGCCACTTGCATAACATCCAAGAAAGACCCATTCCAGAAGACCAGTGTACTGAAAACTGTGCAAAATTCAAGGAGAATCAGGTTTTATAGCTGATATATGCTGAAATTCAAGTTATCGATGCATTGAGCTATTGATGTGCACTTTAACTCCAGGAATATAAAGCGTGCTAAAGCAATATTATACATGAGAGTTATTCAATAACATGTGGAACATAAATCTATCCCATATCTCCTTGCATCAAGAACATTAATTGATCATGTGATGACAATGCCATTTTCAGCTTACAGCGCAAGCTTGGAGATACTGCCAGTGATCCTTTTGGTTTTAATAGCTGTGCATTTAGTACAAGGAAGGAAAAATTAATTTAGTTATTAAATTGGAGGCTTTTCTTGATCATGATGAGATTGAGCTGTAGGTAGAATTTGCAGACTTTATGTCAGAGCAATGATAGTGTGTATGCTTCTTTTAGTATCAGTATTTTGTTCTGTTTTGTTTTAGAAGACTGTACAAATTCAAGTTTAGATTGTTGCACAAAGGGGAAGAAGATACTGCATTTGCTTTGGGATACGTAGTGTAAGAATAGCCATGTGGTCCTCCCCATACCCAATGAAATCCATACAGTCACATGAAGCAGAATTGGACTGATCCTATAGCTTTTATTGAAAACTCTTCATCCCCAATGCCATTTCCTTTGGTTTGTGAAAACCCAGGGTCAGCAAATCCTGTGTTTGTTACTGCAGATCATGATGATGAGAAAGGTAAAGATTGTATCAACCTCAAAGCATATTGAGGCTGTGAGATCCTATAATACAGTGTGACCCGGAGATGTTGTCTGCTAGGAACAGTGAACAAGAGTGCACATGCTTAAATCTTATGAATATGGGTCCTCACAAATTATGCAGCAATTCCAAATGTAATATACGATAACTAAAAAATTTATTAGCTGGCAACTTATCTTTCTTAGAATAACATCTTTAATGAACTCTCAATGCTGCAGTCTAATTTCATCATGTGCTAGCGTGCCTCATTGAAGAGAAATCTTCTTGTTGTCTGGCTGATCTTTAAAAGCCAGAGATAAGAAATTCTCTGACAATGTCTATAACAGCCGACTGAAATAAACCGTACACATGCGTGGATAGCACTTTCATCTATAGGGGGAGCTGCTTAAGAATTTTTAAAATAGATTTTTTTTCTGTGCACAAAAGTGTCAACTCATGCAAGTGCTGTTTTGTTGGGTTTTTTTATGAGAAGTTATTTTTGTCTAAGGAATTATTAGTTTAAGTGAGGATGAAGTAGGGCAAAGACAATGTTGATCATATGCTATTCGCAACAATAAATGAGCAAGAAGCTTGTTTGACTCTGTGCTCTGAATCACATATGGATGTAGTTTTCTAAAACTAGAATAGATTCACCAAGCACAAGCCTTGTAATAGTTTATTAGAAAAGAGGTGGGAACTGACCTTTCATTTGTGGACTTCTCAGTCTCAGTTTTAAATCGGGTATTTACTGCACAGGATTAAGAAGATGAGACCACACAAATTTCAGACCCTACTGATATGCTACATTTTATTACACAAATTTTATCTATCCTGCAGTATGTGGGGGAAAAAAGTCATGAGTGAATAAAACAAATTTGTGGGTTAGCACTGTCCAGTGATTGATCATGCTTATTTACCATTAAAGTTAGTGCCTGGCAGCTTGTGACTCCCACATTGTTTTACTGAGATCTATGAGGGAGCGATGCTGTGTCACATGAACAAAGAGACTTTTGTCAACGAGTCTAGTTCTTTCATTGACTTTACCCTCAGTACAACCATATTGGCAAAACTAAAGTGCTTTTGTTTTTGTAAATAAAGGCAAAAAGAATCTGACTGCAGAGGTTCTGAAGATATCATGCAAGTCACATGTGCAGAAACAGGCTTTCTGGCACACTTACCAAACATTTTCTTTCTGCGATCAGGTCCTTCCCTTCCAGCTACACAGGTCACCACAGAATTTGGCAAGGATGTGCAAACACAGGAACTTTGATGTGTTTATGCAATTGTTTCAGTATTTTAATCAGAAATGTATTTTAGTAAAAAACAGATAATGGATAAATATGCTGTCCTATCTCTTGGAAATTCCTAAAAGTCATCTAAATAATATTTTCTATGTCTTTGAAGATTAATGCAGGAAATGACTAGTATTAGGAAAAAAACAAAGCATTTTAAATCTTTCTAAAACATTTCTCTGCAGTGTGCTGGAGAAAATTTTCAATCTTCCTTTGTTTGAGAAGTTTTGTAATCACATAATTCTAGTAACATTGTTTAATTGTTGCGTATTAACAAAATATTCCCATGTTCACAGAATTATAGAATCATTTAGGTTGAAAAGGACCTTTAAGATCATTGAGTCCAAATGTTAAACCAACATTGCCAAATTCACCAAAGGAAGAATCACTAATTCTGATATTAAAAAAAGATAGATTTTTTCTGCTGTTGGTGGCTTTTAGAAGTGGTAGAGATTTAAAAGTCATGATATTACATATACAAACATTTCTCAAGGCCAATATCCAACTGATTAGATCTCTGAAAGTGTTATTAACTCATTTGCTTGAAACTCCACAGAAAATTGAAGTATTATCCTAGGCTTAAAGCTGAAAATTTGGAGGTTTCATTTATTTTTTAAAAAAGCCAGATTATTAACACTTAACAGAGCTTGCTAATTATTTCATTACTGCAGATCTGTCATACACCCTAACAAATTATATAAAGCAATCAAAATTTTAAAATATGTCAAGGTTAACTTATCCCAGCTGACCCTTATCTCATGCATCCTTATTTGAAAGTAGTGTAATGCTGCTGTTTTACCGGAGTTAATCATGTTTCACAATTATAAAAATAATAAAAGGAGTGGAGTTAAGGATGCTAATGTAGTACCTTAAGTCTGAATTTCATAGTGCAAGGAGAGTGGATAGAGACATTGCAGTGTATTCCTTGAAAAAAAGAACAGCCTGCATTGAAATGAAACAGTTGTAAGTTAAATATTATATGTTAAATGTCTGAATTTACTTTGTATATCCAGTACTGATGGCTTATGCTTTTTAGATGCAATTTACCCTGATAGAGAGGGAAAGGAGAAAATCTGATTTCTTACATTTCAGCACTGCGATGTGTCCAGTCATCACTTGGAATCAGCTGGTTCATATACTGCAGCTGGTTCAAATAACAGCAGTCAAAAGCAATATTGCAAGGGGCAGGTAATTCTTTTAAATGATTCACCAAAATGTTCATGGTCACATGGAAGAATTGAATGTAGAAACATATTTGTTATGTAGTTGTTCAAATTAACAATAACAACTACTTACTCACAATAATATGCATTGGTCTCTTTTTTTCGGTTTCTCTTATCAGAAACGGAGTCTCATTAGGCCGAGGTGGTGTCAAACTCCTAGATTTAATGCTTTGCTGTTATTATCTCAGAATCTTTTCCCATTTGTGATATAGTTACCTTTTAACAAGACTATTTTAAAAGGGATTTTTGTAAGGTATTACTTCTGTGAGGATTTATCAGTGCTTTTAAAAATATGCTCAAAATAGATGCCGGTAAGAAAGACTAGTGTTAATGTTATACTAAAACGTAACAAAACTAGAAATTCCACCTTGCCCACCATAAAAATAGCAATCACATATTTAAGGAAGCATTAGTCAAGGGAAGCAAAATGAAATACTTTCCTTGTAAATATTGTTTTGCTCATACAAGGGGCAATTTGTTTCATATGTTGATATTCACATTAGGAACTATTTGATTTAACCATGTCTTCACTTTGGAGGAAAAAATACAATGCATTATTGATGACTCATATTATATGAGAAAAGAGTATATGAATCAATATTGCTCCAGTGCTGTGCATTATTAAGAAAAAGTTAAAGTAGGTCACCAGAGCACATGAAGCTAAATAGACTAATAATGCATTCTATGGGTAGACACTCATCTACCAAGGAGTCATGCGTTATGTGCTGTCACCCACACAAGATAAGCATTTTGATTTGTGGATTTTCAAGATCACATTTGTACTGAAAAAAGAAACAGCTGCTTTGGCTTCTCTGGAATTCACCCTCACTTCTATTAAGGGGGCTTAGCTGGGTCTACTTTTGCTCAAAATTCAGGGACTTACTTGGAGTTTCTTGGTCTGATTTGTCCAAAGCCAAATCTAGTTAAATTGTATAAAAAAGGAGATGAGATGATAAATTAATCTAATTAAACATTCCCCTCAAGTGTTTGCAAGTTAATCACAGAAATTTTGTAGTAGCTCATGAGTGTGGGGACATAAAACAGGCTAGAAATTAAAATGAAAGTAATCAGTCTGGGTTCTGTCCAAATTAAGGGATGTGCTGAAAGCAAGAGCAAGGAAGAGTTACACGGCGAATGCTTCTTGGCTAGCTGAGACTGCATTTTAAGAACAATCGCTGCAAAAATGTTTTTTCAAACTGTCGTCAGCACCCAGTCAGTGGAATTCCTTTTCAGAAAGTATTGGAAAATAATAATATAGCATTCCATTACTATTAAGTCTCAAAGTCCACAGATCACATCTGTTTAGGTTACGAGTTAAAACTAGGTTATCATGCTCGGGTTTTTATTTTCTTTCTGGAGTATCATTCATCATCAATAGGAGAGATACTATAATTTTAGATTATTCTACGGTTCCTGATCTCTGAGCCAAAAGCTGAGTTGTTTCCCCAGAGCTAACAGTACTAAAATGCAGTTAAAGTGATCAAGTATGAGGCAAATACACAAAGAGAAAGGTTTATTAAGCAAGGAGGTGCCAGCCTTTGATGGACTTACACTTAAAGCAGTGTGTTTCACTCTCAGCTGGCTGCATTATAAAACCAAAGGGGAATATCTCCTCTTGTGTTGCTTTTGAAAGAGTAGATTTAGATCCATTAAAGTTAAATTTTAAGCATCTTGGCTTTATGTTTCCCCACGCACTAAACAGTCCCCAGAACTGCATTCATTTCCACAGCCTAAATACTGGGGATGTTATAGGGAAGGAGTGACCACCATGCAACTCCTGATTGAAGTGCAACCAAATGTGATTCCCAAGCTGCCTGTCCCCTGGGTTTCTAGGCTTGGTGAAAGAGTGAATCCTGTCCAAACTGTTGCTGACATCATTCTGGGTGTTACACCTGGACACTTGCTGCAGACTTGTTCCTCTCCCACACTGAGTCTGAAAGAGCTGGGGAACCGCCAGCATCTCTGTCCTGCAACCTGCACCTGCTGCTTCAGCTCCACCACGTGTGGGGTTGACTTCTAAGACAGATAGGGGAAAAAAAGGTCATAAAAATGAAGTTAATGCATGAAAATGACAAAATTCATGTATTTAGCCTGTCCCTTTAATGTCTTTAATGTCTAAATATCTTCTGCTAGTGGTTGCCAATCATCTAATTTTGTTGTGTCATTAACAGCACAATGGAGGCATTGGAAGCCTGAAATGATACGAGGATATCATGTTATGATTGTTTTCTGGCCCTAAAGTCAAGTTAATAAAGAGGAACTTGCCAGAAGAATTGGGCACTCCCTGGTAGAGAAAAACACAGGATGAACTCTGTGCACTTCTTCAGCAGAACATACTCTTGCATAAGTATTTAATGATTCATGTATATTGCTTAAAGATGAATTACCTGCAAGAGAAAAGCAAGGAATAGTGAGATTTTCTCCTGCTTTGTTTGCTTCAATATATGAGTAAACAATGAAACATTGTTAAGTATGTAGTAGTTCTGATTTTCTCCTTAATTTTCTTATATATAAATAACAGATGGCTAATGGAGAACAGAAAGAAATAATACCATAATGAAACACAATACAGTGGAAAAAAAACATTCAAATTCATATTTTTCAAAATATTTCATGGTATTCTGCTGCCTACTAAACACTTGGACACAGAACATTTCTGTTATATATTTGTAACAAATCCCACATTTCATTTCTCAACTAAAGTGCTCCAAAAGCACTCAGAATAGACAAGCAGAAGCTCCTTGTCCACCAGGAATAGACATTCCTAATGTTTCTAGTTTTTCTTAAGTTGAAAAACATAAGCAGAAAAATCTTGTATTTAAAACATCTAAAACTCAAATTAAATAGTGCCTGAAAGTTTTTTTCTATTAAAAAAATAAGAAGGCATAAAGAATAAATTCTGCATTCTAAAAAAATCTGTAGTAAATTAATATACTATGTAAAACAAAACCAAAACCAATGCAAGCACTGTAAATCTGCCCTGAAATACAACTTTACTTGTATGTATTATTTTACAAGACACTTGTTTTATCATTTAGGTAAACTTTGCAAAACTCCTTCTTTGCACGTTTGGCCTTTTTTTTTTTAATATAGAAAGAAGAAATGTCCCTTTTGAGTATGTATTGAGAACACATTCCTATAAAACAGCTAGAGATTTCTTATCTTGCTATATTTAATAGGACAATCTAAAACTGTGAACTCTGGTTTTGCAATAAGAAAAACATATCTCCTGCCATCATGTGGAATGTAGCAGTATCTCCTTTTTGAAATGATCTGATGTTTGAATACCAGAATGGCATTGTTTTGTGCCTCGCTTGAAAACTGAACCATGTTTACATAATGCAAACATTTTGAGGGGTAGTGTCCCAGCCTATCCTCAAAGAAACATCCTTGGTGATTGTGTTGGAGGAGCTCTGTTTATGCAGCTCTGGTAAAATGGGCCCATTTATTTTAATTTCTGATATCTGGAATTTTAAGTTAAATTAAATTTTTGAGGCTCCTCCCCGCAGGATTGTGTCTACATTACGCATCTCACTGATTTCAATGAAGTTATACCAGGAAGAGGTTTAGTTTATACTGCATTTTCATAGCCATCAGGCTATCCGAAAACAGGTCTGATACATATCTGCTGGTATCACTGTTACCATTTTAAATCCACGGAGCAGAATGAAGCCAAGGTTGCCTGTAGAATATCTTGACCAAAGTAAAGAATCATTAAAGTTGGAAACCTCTAAGATCATTCAGTCCAACCATTGGCTCAAAACCACCATGTCTACTAAACCATGTCCTGAAGTGATTCACAGCCATTGGATTTCTTTTGATTCTGATCTGTTTTGACCTCGGTTGTACCCAAATTTTCCGCCTTTCTGCTGTTGTCTATCTCTAGGCCTTCAGAGATAGCCCAGCTCATGGAGGATTCTGCTTACTGCTCTACTCTGTCCAGTGATTTATCCAAGACAGGTTTTAGCTTAATTTTAGTACTGAAATAGTCTTCTCTCCATGATTTTAATCTTTCCCATCACATCTATGGTACTTTCTGCTTTCCCTTTGAAAACAGTTCTACTGTTTTTTTCTAGTAACACGTCACTTACCCTTTCTGTTTACAGTCTGATGATTTTCTGAAATGACTCAAAAGGGTCTTCTTTTCTCAAGGTGAAGGTGATACATGAATCTTTCCGGAAACAGAAACTGGTGATAGAATGAGAATACTGGCTTCCAGCTATCCCTGGAATTCACTTTATGACTTTCATTAAAGTTGTCATTTAAGAAAGTAACTGTTATAAAATCAACATACAATGACGGATTTGCTAATAGATGAAGTTGCACACCTCAGTGTTGGAAAGCAGAAGACATCCTCATTCTTACAATTCTGCACGGAGCTGATCGCTTCAACCTCTCTGCTGTGCAACTGGACTTTATGAAAGGCTCACTGTTTATGGATTTCATCAGATAAGATGACTCTCAAAAGATGTCTTAAAATAGAAAAACCATGAGTTACCTCAACTTTGAAAAAGAGTCATATTGGATTGCTGCTCTATATGATGATTATCATTATTCTAAGGCCCAGTTAAGATGGAACCTCATCTCTTGGCTATGATCAAATAATACACATTCATTTCAGAGTAATAAAGGAAATTTTCATTTTTGTTTGAAAAGTTGATCTCTTTTAGACTAAATTCTGAAATGATTTGATAGAAATTAAGATTGCTCTCAGATGTAAGTTCTACAGTAAAGAGATTTACATTCTGAAATAATTTATATCTCCCTTGTTTTCCTCTATTCCTTCAGAAAGGTTAAAGTTCTCTTCATAATGACTGATTAATCAGTTCTGTTATGTTTTAATAAAAAGGTTTTAGATATTTCTAGGATAATTTAAAACACTGTCAATCTTTCAACAGAGTACATTTTTGAAGTTATTTACCTTATCTTTCTTTTTCTTTCCCTGGCCAAGTGCAGTTGGCCAAGTCATGTACAGTTAATATGAAATCTTTTAAAAATCAATCACCTTTTTCTAGGGAAAGCTGTAAAAAGATGTAATCCTTCATATTTTCCAGTAATGGTATTCCCAGGAGATAAGAGCTGAACTAGGAAAAAAGCTGTATTCAGCCAAAGGAGAACTTGTCTAACATTAGGTAGCTGTTTATAATATTGCTGAGGTCCAAGGCATGGCTTGGAAAACAGTGGCATTAATAAAATATAAAAAAATTCCAGAGGCATATTCCTTTGTCACGCATTCTTTCAAATAGTCTTCAATGATAATTTAATAATTTAACATTGGACCAGTTTTCTTGGCCGTGATGTAATGTTTGCTGCATTAGTTTGCGAATTCTTCATTCATTCAATAGTAACAGTGGTTTTATAGGTGTCATCTAAGGAGTTTTAGCTATGGGGCTTTAGCTTTCTTCTCTGAAAAGTGGGATGATTCTTAGTCCATGGGACTTCTGTGAAGATTAAATGAGTTGTTATTTTTGGCTTAGACTCCAGCCTTTGAGGTGTCCTTGAAAAAGTTGGGTTTTTTTATTTATGTTTTTAGTGCTAAATATTATGGTAATTCATAGGTCAGATCATGAACTCTTTACTCAGGCAAAATTGAAATTGACTTAACTTCTGTGGGTATGAGTAAATATAAAAAATGCAGTATTACTTGGATTTGTAATTTACGGTGAGAAATATAGTACATATTTATTTGTGTGTGTTTCTTTTATAGAACCTTGTGAATTCTTATCTATTTTCATATGTATACTTATTTATTTCAAACTGTTTATACAAGATAACTAACACGAGTAAGAAAAAAATACCTTGCATGTGTTCAAATATACCAATGTGATGCATTGGCTTTTTACGAATACAAACAATACAATGAATATGTAGACTTCCTATTACAAGTTCAAGTGGAATAGCTACACAAGACCAAATTAATCAGGTCTGATATTCTTGCTGCAATCTCTTGCCAGACAAATTAGGTTCCTTATGGCCAATGTCAATGGCATTCTAAAGTTTTAAAATCAATAAACAGGCTGTAAAAATTGCATCTGTAATCAGGATAAGGAGCATAAATATTTACAGAGTAACTTGCAAACACAAGAAAGTACTGCAGCCAGCTAAAATTGAATGAGACATCCTGTTCAAATGCCATTATTTTTAAATGCATTTTTAATTTAGAATCTCAGCCGAGATAAAATGCAGACAGAGCCATGCTAAATTGGTATTATTAACCACCTGAAGATACCTCCAGTTTAACCCACATATCCACAACCCATCAATAGCAAAAAATAAACTAAAACTAAATGACAGAATTCAGGCTTTTTGGTCTTTTTTTTTTTTTTTTTAATTTCTTTAGTATTGTACATCCTTGTCGAAACACTCAGGGAGAAAGTTTAGCCATGCAGAGAGCTGGTTATTATTTAGACAAGCTACAGAATCAGCACCAGAAAGTTCCCAGGTAAGCACGTGTCTTAAAAAGGTCTCTG
Organism: Clamator glandarius; assembly: GCA_033459285.1. Lineage (NCBI taxonomy): Eukaryota > Metazoa > Chordata > Aves > Cuculiformes > Cuculidae > Clamator > Clamator glandarius. The sequence goes on from JAUNZM010000026.1 coordinate 409,723, forward strand.
TGTTGCAGCAAGTCTCTGCGAGTGAAATGTTTTGGAGCACTCTAACAGGTGTTTTGGGAACACATTGTTTTTTAACCTAGAGCTGCTGCTCTGTAATCTGGCCGGTTTGCTCACATATCCTGTAATGTGTGACTGATCTTTCCAGAGCTTGGGGGAATAATCCACAGCAGTGTGAGTTAAAACAACAGCAATGATAAAAAGAGATAGAGGAAAATAACACCCAAAGACCGGAATGGGGAAGTGAGTGTGAGAAATGAAGCACAATCTATCTGTTATTGTTGATGTTTTGGGGACAAGTTGTATGGCATTTGGTTCTTAAAAGGAAATACTGGATTGATCTAAAAGAAAATTGTAGAGAAAGAGTGTCTCAATCTATAACTTGGTGTAAATTCTCAGGTTTTCAGGGGAATTTTTTATTGTATTTTGTGTTTTTCCTTAAATTTTCAGCTCCTGGAATAATGTGATTATGGAAGGATCTCAGATTTCAGCACAATAGAAAGAATGAATCCCTGAAGTGAAAGTTTGGTTTGATTTTTCATTTCCTTGCTTTTCCATGCTCCCTCAACAACCTGTTTTTTCTTTGTCTGTTTTGGTTCCCACCAAAAATAGGAATGAGTGAATATAGGAATGAGTGTATTTGATTTCCTCATAGGAGTGATGTGAAGATAAATACATTAAAAAGCATACACTGTTCCAGTAATCTATTGCATTCTTGACTTCCATCAAGAAAAATTATTAATAAAGGACAAATTAAATTAAGCTTGATGATGTGCCTGTACCTGAATACCCCTAAGGGCACAATAATCAAAAGCCAAATGAAGGAAATAATTTGATATCAATCTCACACATTCTTGAAACTAGTTCCCGGGTTTCTTTTGTATTAATGGTTGACAGGATTGCCATCAAGAAGTGTGTACAAGGTAAGTCTACACTTTATTTGCAAGTATAATGTTGAGATACCTATGTTAGCTTTAAGCAGGCTAGCAATCTAACTATGTTAGCATGGCAATCTGAGCAAGGTATTGATGCTGCCTAGGTGAAGAATACTGAAAAATATGTTCTTTTGGTAGAAAAAGCACCAAAGAAAGTATCGTTTCTCAAGACTATCATACTTCTTGTAAGGATCAGCTTTGGTACTGATTGTTTCCAAACCTATTTTGCATATTTTAGTTATATGCCACATCTACGAGCAATAAGCACTGTCAGATAAACGGAGGGAAAAGTGGAAACAAGTGAGTGGCAAGGAAAGAGAAATGACAGACAAAGGAAAAGTTACCTTTCAGGAATGAGCTGAAATATATTTGCTGAGTTAGCAGGGGTCAGAGCAAGGGTATCACAGACAGTAAAGATTTCAGGACAGGGCAATCCTTTTGTTGGAACTACTGGGAATTGCCAGCTGAGGGGCTAATGACATATTTGGCTGGATGAGTAAAAAGTGTTGAAAGCATATAATACAAGGGAGAGAAAGACTCCATCTGAGAACTTCAATGCAGTGGCCAGGATTTACCCCATTTACACTGAAGTATTCATTTAGGCTTCTTGTGGGTTCCTTCTGTTGTCACCACATTTTTCTATAGAGATACTCGTGCTGCCATAGAGTGATTCAGATGTTTAAGAGGACTACAAAGCATGATCTAACTTTACTGTTAAACCTCCTGTGATCTGATGACCTCCAAAAGTCCCTTCTAACCTAAATTTCTCCGCGATCTCATGATTCTTCAAACTGCCATCTGGTTGTAGCAACTTTCTCCACTGATTGCCTAGAAAGCTAAGGAGGAATACTTTCTTGTAGATGCTTCTGGTAAATTCCAAGCATGGGATGGAACGTGGGCCAAGTTAAAAGGAATATTTTCAAAATGAGTAAGAAAGGAAGGTATTTGATTGCACATAGGTGGAGTCCCCAGAGGAGCATTGTCACTCTAGAATGCAGGACATCCAACCACCCTGAAAGTATGTAGGAGGTGATTTTCTTAGGGTAGAATGTCTTCTAGAAACTTAAGTTAAACTCAGTCATAAACACTTACAGAAGATATCTAAGCTCTCTTGTGTGCGTTTTTTTTTTTGCAGAAAACCCTTGATATCCATTTCCTCTTACAGAAGTTACTTCAGTGCAGATACCAAATATTAGCCAGGACATGTCAGCGCTAATTCATCTTTAAGACAAGATGAAATCATATTATTTACTAGTTACATTAGACAAGAGAAGGAAGAAGTATACTAACATTTTTGGAAGTAAAATTCAGAATTTTCCATGGAATAGGAATAGAAAAATATTTGGTTTTGAAAATGCCATTGAAAGTTGAGATTTGGGAATTTCTCACTGGGTAAGAATTAAAGTTTCCTACAAGGTCTTCACTTTATCTTGTTTAATGTAACTAGTGACTAATAAAACTTATCTTGTTTAATAATGGATGAACTAATTATCCCTATACATGCTTAATCCTTTATAAAACCTGCTAAGCTCTTGGACTTGCAGCTATCATGTGGCAATCAGTTCCACAGGTCAATTATCCATTGTGAAAAAATGTCTTTCCTTTTATCCTCTCTGAATGTCTTGCCATCCGATTCCATAGGATGTTTCATTATTCTTGTAATATGAAATAAGGTAATTTGGAACAACCATCTCATGATCTCTATCACATCCCTCATGTTTGTTTATTCTCTTTCTTTCCCAATCTATGTTTCATTATAAACATCTTTTCTATGTCTCGAACGTTTCCACTACCCATTCCCAAGACTTTGCTTTGCTCTGTTTAGATGGTGACAATAAGTTAAGCTCAGAATTCTACTATTTTCCTCATCATTTTATTGATAATCACACAAATTGCAATGTTGAATTTGTCACTAGAATTGACTAGTCGTATAAACGTTGCAGCAGTTATAATTAATGGGTTTACTCACTGCCCTATGTTGCTTAGCCCATATGCAGCAATTATTACTAATAAATCACCATGTATCTACAGTTGCATCATTGGGGAGTTGCTATTATTTCCTTTTTCTAATTAAAAGGAAATAATTCAGCAGTGATGTATTAGCCACTGGAGATGCAGAAAGACTGGAACACTACAGTGCTCATTGCTGCAGTGCCTAACTTTGGCTGCTTACTCATGTATGCAGCTGCAAAGGGAATCTGTATTCCCCCTAGGTAAACTCAAAGAATAAGTTACGCATCTCCTAAAATTAGTTTCACAAACCCAGTGCACGATCTTGAGCATATCACCTGTTAGATATGGGATGAGAACCCAAGTTTTCCCATTCTGCCTATGTCTAGAGTTATTATCTCTTCCATAAATACAATGAGTATTTAATTAAAGTGGAACAGATTCACTGGAAAAGATTGAGAGACCCACAATCTCCTTGACTATCTCTTGGTGGTTAGGGTATTCTCCTGGGAGGTAAAGAAATAGAGATGTGGTTTCAAATCCCCTCAGGAAGAAGAGAAAATTGCACCTGGGACTGCCCTGTTCCAGGTGAAGCCATGAGACTTTTGAGTAAAAAGGAGTCAGCAAGAGGGTTATAAATCTCATATTCTTGGATGAGTTTCTCTATGCCCTGAGAATATTTTTGGCTTAGGTCCTGTGGGCCAAATAGGCAGGGAAACCACCTAGTTTGCAAATCCAGTCCGTGGTGGAGTAAGTGTGGAGCACCTTGGCAATATGAGATTGCTTCAGAAGCATAAGGGATTTTAATGGCAGAATGGTAGCTGTGGTAACTCTGTTAGACTGAGGGTACAATGAGAGGTGAGGTTTGTAGACACTTAATGTCTTTATTTAGAGCAACTGACACCACTGGTGAAAAAACAGGTGGTGGTTTAAGCAAATAACCCCCAAATTTTTCAGATTTGCAGTAAACCCAGGAACATCTACTGCAAATAAAAAACTGAGAATGATTATTCTGAATTTAATAACTTTTGTTAAGTAAACTAGTCTAGAGAAAACGTAGAAAATCATGGAAAGCCAGGTGTTTACAGGGTCAGGCAAAATTAGGCACTTAGGGTTTAAAATATGACCTTTGTCATCAGTAGTTTTTTTTTTCAATGGTTGTGATTTTAACTTCTTAACACTGTTTCGCGGCAAAAGCATTACAGGAAGGCAGTAGCTGTACCAGGCTCAGGGAACTTGCAAACTAAGAACATTAATCAGTGCTGTTCAGAGTTCCCATCCTCCACAAGGGAAGCATTAGGGATAGCACAGAGAAGGATGACAGTTAGAAGCAGATGGTGAGTAAACTGTTAAGAGTCCAACTTCATTAGCATTGCTTTGATAGATTAATGGTGCCCTGAAATCCTGCCAGGGAGGCTGTTGCCAAAGGTGCCATCTGTGTGGAAAAAAAGCATACACATCAAGAAATTCAGCAGGAAAAAAAAAGAACAATAAAAAAGAACAACTAGCTCCATCAGTCACACCCCAAGATATTTCCACCCACCATGTGTTGATGGATAACCAAAAAGTCAATAATAATTACAGTAATGTAGAATTATATTAAAAAGAAAAATTATACCTAAACATCATTCTCTCTACTTTCAGGCAGTGACTCCTCTCAGAGTTAATATCTTCTATTATTATTATTATGTTGTCACCAACAACATCAGCATCATGACACTTTGTACTCTCTGCCATCATTTGCAACGTGGACACAGTTGGAAGGCCAGTTGTTGTATGACTTCACATTTCAGTGGTATGAGGTAAACCCTACCCCAGAGAGTTTAGGAAGTGATTTTTCCACTCAGATCTAGTTTGTATTTGGCTGCAACTGAAATTATTCTTATTTAGTTCTAGTTCAAGCCACTAACTGTTTCATAACCTCTTTGTTAACCCTGAAATAGGTTGACATAGTTCACAATCAGAAAACAAAATATATAGGAAGGGGAAAGTTTCAGATGGGGAGGAGAGGGCCAAGGCATCACCTGAAAATACGCTTTCTCTTAGCTCCCTGCATGTCTTTGAAGGGACTGAAAGCTTTGGTGCTACACTGGATTAGAAATACATGCGATCCATGTTTTGGTAGGCAAGGAAGCTGTATCAGCTGGAAGAACTAAATATCTCACAGTTCTCCCTTCCTCCTTATTCACTCCACCTGCAAACAAATCTGTTCCTAAACATGATTCATTTCTGTATAACAAGATAAAACAGCAAGATTATTGCAGGAACCTCATCAGGCTTGCAGTATTGCAATGGATTACCTCTGATAACAAGAATCAAAGATCCAGCCTCTTCCCATTGGATCTAGTTTGAGGAATGTTCACCTTCGGCATGGTCAGAAAGCTTGTGTTCTATATCGTTCTTACACTTGGGGTCTGTAAAGATGCCCAGCCTTGTGGTGTAGAAACAAAGACCAATGTTGTATCAGCTAACTCCTTTTGAAAAGATGGGGAATGCAGAGGAATAGCCTTGCATATCTCAAGACATTTTTATTTAAGAAACAGAAACAAGTGTAGCTGAAGAATATCTTGACTCCAGGCTCAGATATCCAAGTCAGATGTCTCCATTCAGGTGTCTGTATCAATTGGTGTTTAAACTACTATTTTTGTATCTATGTGAATGATTCAACTGACCAGATATAAATAAATGCCTAACCATGGAATTCTACTACCACTCATGATACCCAGGGGTATTAAGAAGGGCCTGAGAGGGCCTGAGGGTCTCTTATAATTCCTGTCTCAGACATGCAAGGGCTAAAAACATGTCTCAGATATGATACAATGCCTCAAATGCCTATGTCTATGTTTGTATAATCATATTTCTAATTTTAGGTGTCTGAATCTGGAGTTGAATAACATCACATGACACTTTGTGCTGAACGGACTTTTGACTGTGGTTTTGGGGGTTTTTTTGATAAAAAAAATCTCAACTAAACAACACCAAAACCAGACTTAAAATTAGTAGTACACTTCAGTCAGGCAGAGAGTATGCAAGGGGAAATATTACCCAAATCTCCTGACTTTTGGTCCCAAGAAGTTAACAAGGTACGCCAACCTTGTATGAGAATCTACAGAATACAACACAAACCAAACCTACATTCCAGTAGCATCCAAACAAAATTTCAGTCAGTGATGGCAACAGACAGAAACAGCAGATGAAAAGGGAGATAGCTGAAAAAGAGGGTGGTAATATTGATGACATATAATTATCTGCAATACTAGCACAGGCTGGGCAGGTGGGGCATTCTCCATTACAAATGTTGGCTGTGTTTAACATGTTGGTGAAGTCTGAATCACTTGCACAATGTTGACTATGACTTCAAGTCAGTTTAGACCAAGCTCACTTGCATTCAAAGCTTGACTCTCAATTCTCCACCTTGCTTAAGAATGTTCTCAGATCTCACCAGCCTCAAACCTAGTTAAATCCATGTATTAATCACAATTAGCTGGCATGGTGTTAAATACAGTTCTTCATGAGTTGTGGTCAAAATCCACGCAAGTACAGACAGGTAGAAAAAAATTCCCAGGAAAGAAAACACATAGAATGTCTAAAGTTCATGTTAATGTTGACTTATGGCATATTGATTTTCCAAGGAAGCAATAAATCTCTTATGGATTTAATATTTATTCCGACCTATCCTTAAGAACCATGAAAAAGAATTGAAAGGAATTAACTATACTGCATTAAAGTATTCTTTCAGCAGTGTTTTTGCCTTCATGCTAAATTAGGAATGTCTGTATTATTTTTCTTTCATTTATTTTTAATATGGACTAGCCCAGACTAAGTCTAGCCTTGTAATTTGCATACCCTATTGTTTGTCTATAGAAAGCCAATTTAGTTACTTTTATATTTTTACCTGTTAAGGTTCTTTTTACTATTAGGATATAGTATCTGCATGTACTCAATTTACTTTGCTAACAGACTCCCAAAATCTTATTGATATTGTGAAATCACATATAGATTCATTAAACATAAGAGACGAAGGAGACCTGATAACAAGGGTTTGATATTCCATCTAACTCAGGCTATGCAGATTTCCTTGGTTGTTTTTACACTGAATCTCATCACTACGGTCAAAGGAAAGGATCTCAGTCCTCTGAAGTCTAAAATCCAAACTGGGGAAAGGGAGGACTTGAAGTTAGCATGAGTACGGCTTGGATTTGCTGCAGTGGGTCTTTGAACTTAGTAAGTATAACCTGGATCTGCTGCAGTGAGTCTTGTTCATATCTGTTCACGTGTCAGTTTTTTCATAGTCTTCAGCAATGTTTCAAGGAGATCTCAGCTGCTTAGAAAACCACCATTTGTGGCTTGGTGTTTATTAAAAGAACATGAAGGTGCTGCTGGTTTATGTTTATATGCTCTGCAGTAAACTACAGTGGAATATGAATGGCTGGTCCCTGGGTGATATCCTTAGAGTGTGATGGGAAAAAGAGAAGAATGATGGGAACGACCATATTTGTCCTAATCTAAGACATTGTTATTTGTGAGTCAAGGCTGTGAAGCATCAAAAATGCTTGCAGCCCTTCAGGAAGAGGTAGTTTCTTGTGTGAAATATTTCCAAAACTGTTGAACCTTGGTAAAAGAAGACACACCAGACAAGCATCAATAAAATAAAATTCTCTGCATCACCATGATGTCCTAGTCTGCCTTAATAACTACTTATTTATTTTCTGTTGGCATTTATCTCCTCTGAATCTAAGATCTACATGGAAAGGAATGCCAAAATATGAAGGCATATCTGATAATATTATATGATGTGCCTCAGATACCATGTGTGCTACACTGCTTTACATTTCAAAACTTGTGGACTTCCAGGCTACCAAATACAGCTTCTTGTATACCCTCTGAATTAAGGAGACAACTTTTTTTTTTTTTTTTTTTTTTTTTGTAATTACTTGAGGGTTCATCTTTCTGCTTCTTCATTTTTCCTCTGGTTTTGATGAGAATAGTTTCTGTAACTCCACTTCTCATTTATTTTCAATTTCTGAATCCCAGGCTGAGGAGTGCCCACACCCAAACAACAGTGACTAAGACTTTGGAATAACATGAGGCATCTTGAACTTATTCTCCAAATGTGTAGCAATGAGTGAGGTGCTGCCCGAAGAAACTGGGTGAGACAATTTCCCAAGTAATGAATTAATGAATGTTGCAACCCTTGCTAGTGCCAGCCAAAATCTCAGCTTGGCATGCTAGAACGTGATCAGAGCTCTCCTTCTCAGTCACCTTCACTTTGCTAGACAAGGTGTTCTCGTTCTATTAAACTAATATTGAAAAGGAGGATTTGGTATCTGAAATATGTTTTAAAATACTATGGAAGAAGCTCACAGAGCAATATCTGGATAATATACCAAGACTAAACTGATGCTGTGTGATCTAATTTGGATACATTCCTATTTTCAAGAAGAACTAGATTTCATGTCAGTCCAGCTCCAGCTGACATTGAGAACTACTTAACCACATAACAATTTACCTTCACCAGAAGCAACATCATAAACCATCATGTCAGTTTATCAGGAGTGATTTCTTTAGCCTCCTATAACACTGAATCATGTATTCCTTACTTACACCCATCCGATTTTAGACATCTTAAATTTAGATTTTTATTCTAAATGAACTATCCAGAGTGCCACTATGGGGGTGTGTGCGAGAGAGAGAGGTGACTTCAATTGGGCTTAACTATCTTGGAGGTGCCATGTGTCTTGAAGAAAAAGAAAGGAACCATAACCAAGTAGTTTTGACCAAACACCTAACATTTCCATGACCAAAGGGCAGCAAAGTGTATCTATTATAATTGCTCAGAGATTCAGTCTGCCAAGATGTAAAGCTGAGGTGTGGTTCCGAAGCATCATCTGTTAAAGTTTGAGACAGATGCAGCCTGGTGGTAAGAATGTTTCATTCCCTTGAATTAAACAAAAATGGGGAAATAAGCCTTTCCAGGGATCTTGGGGAAATTTTTTGATACAAAAATGAAGAAATGTCAAGTTCCTGCACACGGGTCACAAAAGCCCCATGCAACACTACAAGTCTGGGGAAGAGAGGCTGGAGACCTGACTGGTAGAAAAGGACCTGGGGATGTTGGTTGATAGCCTGATGAATACAAGCTAGCAGGGCTCCCAAGTGCCCAAGGAGGTCAATAGCATTCTAGCTTGTATAAGAAACGATGTGACCAGCAAGACAAAAGAAGTAATCATCCCCCTGTACTTGGTGCTGGCGATGCTGTACCTTGAATTCTGCATTCGGTTTTGGGCCCCCCAGTACAAGAAGGACATCAAGTTGCTGGAGTGTGTCCAGAGAATGACAACAAAGCTGGTGAAGGGTCTGGAGCACAAGTGTTATGAGAAGTGTCTGAGGGGACTGGGACTGTTTAGGTTGGATAAAAGGAGGTTGTATTGCTCTCTACAACTACCTCATATGAGGTTGTAATGAACTAGATGTTGGTCTCTTTCCCCAACTAACAAGTGATAGGATGGAAGGAATTGGCCTCAAGCTGTACCAAGCAGGACCCCTCAAGGTGATAAGAACATTTCTTAGAGGGCCTGGCCTTCCTAAGGGACTGGTGGCCTCTGTGAATATCTCCTTAGCATGTGAGTCCATACAGTCCAAATTCTGTGAACTAAAAAAAATTAATCAGAATCTTCTGAGTTTCTAGTCAGGCTCTGGAAATTGAGGCTCTGTAGTCTGGAGTTTTAAATTATCATCTCCCCAGTGGGTCTTAGGCACTTGCACCTCTTTAGACTTAAGCCACCAAAACTCTGAACTAGATGAATAGAAATACTACAGATGAAATCAGGGAAATCACATTGAAATTTCATTCTCATCTTCAAGTCTGGATAATATTGATTCAAAATATCTGGCATAACAGAAATCTAAGGAATCCAAATACAATTGAACATGAAAGATATACATTTTTCAACACTTTATTTTTTCACTTCTCTTAACTGACTCAAATTTTTAGCTCCCTGACTGTTTTCAAGCACTGATTAATGTGAGTACCAAAATAAGTGTTTTGCCTTTCACTTAAATTTTTATTGCAGTTAGAATAGATTGACTACGTTATAAAATTGAAATCTAATTTTAGGCACCCAAATCCTTTTTTAGAAACTTAAGTGAGAACCATTTTTAGCAAAGATCATAAGCATATGTTTAAATTGATCCTGGTTCAGGAATGTGCTTAAGTATATGCTTTAATCTGATTAAATATGTGTTTAATGTTAAACACATGTTGAAATGCTTTGCTGAATTGTGGCCTGATATTCAAAAGTGTTAAGTACCTTGAACATCTCATTAAGGTCAAGAAAAACTGCATGTGCTCATGCTCTTACCCATCAAGGCATTTTCTTACATGTTTAAATACAGACTGAGGAGCCTAGACATCTTTTTAGTAAAATGTTGGACTTAGTATTGCTGAAGATAAACACAGAAACATCTGGATTCATACCTTATCTGAACTATCAACCCCTAATGAGTTTTCAAAGTTGAACTGAAGGACTGAAAACTTCAGCACAGCCTTGGTTGTTTGGTTTTGTTTTGTTTAGTTTTTTGTTTTTTTTAATGTAATTTATAGTGCTCTCTCTTTCCATTTGGAAATGCTCAGCTTTTCCCAGTCCCAGCCAACACCAAGAAGTGAAGAGGTGTGTGAAAAGAGGTATTACTATTAACATTATTTATTAAGTGCTGACAGCATGCTTAGTTCAGTACAAGATGCAAGTAAAGGCATACCTTTCTTTGCAGATCTTACTCACAGGTAGTCTGGATAAATTTCAAGTTCCAGATGGCTTTTCAGGGTGGTTTTCATTTTTTCTGAAATAGTTTTCCTTTGTCTAAGAAAAACAAAGAGATAGTTTAGGATTAGAAAGATTTTTTTTCCATGTTCTAAGACTATAACAAATTAAAGGCCAGTCATGTTTTGGTTTCTAGAACTTCTACAAGTCTGCTCAACTTTATTGCTCTTTTTGTCATTATTCTTAAGAAGTAATAGTTTTTAAATTGCTTCTCACTGTATAAATACGTATTTGTAGGCTTTTTGCATTGTTTTTCCTTCATAAGGAACTTTCCAGCATTCTTCACCCATGTCTTTTGATTCACATCAATGGCAGCTTTCCTATTGACTCAGAAAAGCTTTAGGTCTAACCTAAAAGCCTTTCTACAGCTGAGTTTTGCTAAGGGGTGGTAAATCTTGGCCTATTCCCACGTGCTTATCTTCGCTCTTTTCTTCCAGTCCCCCGCCTTGCAGCACTAAGGAGGTATTCCAAAGGGAAGAGTCGTGATGATCTACGTGTTAAAGACTCCAAAATGGTGTGACTTCTTCCAGGGACAAGTCCTGATCCTTCCCACAAGAACAGATCAGCCAGGAAATACAAATGTACCCTACGCTTTTCCTCTCTGTACCCTTGCTCCCGGATACAGGGGCTTCTTGGACAAAATACTTAACAACGCTATGGTACTTGCTGATATTGTGATGCTTTTTGGGTCTTAAGAAACAAAAGATTCAAGTTATTTTTCCCCATATTATTGTGTAGTCTTGTTGACTATTCAAATGGATTGGTAAAGTGCAGGAAGGTGATGATAAGCATTTTGGAGGAGACCAGCACTTGTCATTATTTCACTCTGCTGCAGTGTGGGCCAAACATGCCATCTGTCTGTAGCCTTTCAAGTAAGTTACTAAATCTTTCATTTTGGTCTCACATTACATTAACTATTTAAAACAAATCTTTATAATTGCCTAGGCTCCCTCTACAGATAATGAAGAGAATTCATAAGGTGATTCATCCCAGAATCATGAGGTGATTGATTCGTTTAATGTACGATGTCTATCTACAGACATTTGGACTACAGGGGGAATTTAGAAAACTATCTAATATTAAACATTGCATTTTTAGTTGCCTAGCCTAAGATGAAGCCATCTCAAAACCTTTATCAGGAATGCTTAACTATCAGATCAGCAGAAGAATTGCTTTGGTACCTTTATTTCACCTCAGCTGATTCACAAGCTTCTTTCCTTATCGGGACTTGTTTCGTGTGTTCCAGATTAATGATAATCATGATAATTCTTTAGGGAGATTAAGTAATCTTTGCAGTCACCATGTGTAATAGGTAAATATAGATATCACTGTTTAACAGATGAGGAAATACACAGTGAGAGTTTAAATGACTTGTTCTATCTCATTTAATCTTGTTTGAGCTAATCTAATCTAATCTATGTTTTATAAATAAATCACCCGATCACTGTGATATGTAGGCAATAGACAGTCAAGACAGTACGAGAGACATTATTCAGGAACTCCTAGCTCCAAGGCCTATCTTTGTCCCACTGAACCATTTCCTTAAGAAATAAGACATAGCAGCAAATGGTCCTAAAAGTGTCCATGAAGTATTTCTAGTATTTTAATGCAATTGAAGTTCTGAGAACACAACTTTCTTTCTCTGAATGGACTGGGATAAGGTTTGTCACTACACAGAATTGCTGAATATATGAGGAAATGGATAAGAAAACTGCGCGGTAGGTAGCATTTCTGTTATTCCTTTGGAGCATTTCCTGGGAGAAGACAAAATCACTCTGAGAGCGAGATGATTTGAATTCAATCTAAACTCCTACCCCTAGGACTTGAAAGGATATTAAAATTAACAAAGCAATATTTTTTTATAAGTAGTTTCTACACAGGTAGTACTTACTCCTAAAAACTGAAATCTGTTTGTGAGATGTGCCTCTATGGGCAGTACCCTTATTGAGAAACAGGAGTTAAGATATAGAACTCAGTTTTGACTTAGATGACTGAATGGATGAGGTCTGCTCTGTAGGAGTTGCTGCTTGCTGGAGCAAGAAAAGTCAAAGTTCAGTTCCCCTTCCTAGCTCAGACAAAGTACAGCTACGAACCAGTCTGGAATGAATGTTTAACCTTGAAAATACTTGCTATCTGTTGGAAAAATCTGTTGTCTTTGGGGTTTTGTAGCATTAGTTAAGTTGTTCTGGAAGTGCAATAATATTTTTGAATCTTAGGAAGATCATGGAGAAGGAAAAATTGTTTTATTCCATTTATTCAGCTGGTAACATAGACATTCTAGATCTATATTGGAAGGGAGTACATTATAATATACTTGTGGGACTAGTTTCTGGGGGTTCTCCAAACTGTAGGGTGCATTTGCAGAGCAAAGCGTAGTTTTCAGTCTGTTCAACGTGAAAGTGATCTCTGTTCAAAATTAATGATTTCTTCACTCTTCAGTTTTCACTGTGGGTACAGTCAATGCGGCCTTCTGTGATTAGCTCTATCTCGGAAGTACGGGGCAATCACTTCTCCACAGAAACATGTTCTACCTCTTTCAAAGCCTCTGGTTAAATTTTTATCTAAGTCATCAGATTTAGCAATTTGTAACTGATCTAATCTCTCTGCAAAATCCTTGCTCACCGAAACTGTATCCAACAACCCTTCACTGTAAACCTTGTTGTTCATATAAAAATAGAACCGCAAATTATGTCGGTGTCTTTTCTTTATTCTCTCTTTTTTTTCTTTTTTTTTTTTTTTTTTTTTTAACTTCTCATGACCTATCACCCTTTCTTTTAACCTAAATCAAACAGATTTGCAGATTTGCTTAACAATAGCACTTTATGAATCATATCACCAATTGCCAGTTATCATACTGTGAAACAGCTAATAATGTATAATTAACGTTATAGGCAAGTAATGAATCACATCATCATCACTGTCTACCACATTATTACAAGAAAAAATTTAAGTAATCACAACTACCTTTTTATTTTCTTCACTCCTTCCTGTGAAGTACTGTAAGAAGAAAAGGAAATTCCAACTATGTATGTCAACTGTTATTTCCATCAAGCAACATGATACATCAAAATGATAGCCATAATGATTTACATAGGAAAAAACTCAGGCAGATAAGTTACAGAAAGTCTTAACTTATTTACCTATCATATTTACTGTCAGCATGCACATTCAAACAAGGTATTTGCTAAGGTCAAGAATATCTCTGAGCAAAAGGAATAAAGAATTCAGTCAAAAAGACACATTCATCTACCCTACAATTTGAAAAACTGAAAGAAAGACCTTTAGGCTCCCAGTGGACAGTGTGCAGCAGCTGCATTCTAAGAAGCTACCTAAGGTGTTCTTCAGGCCTCCAGGTTTAGGTCCCTTTTTTTTCCCCAAGTTAGGCAAGGTATTTGAACAGTCTGTTTCACACCTTCTGTACCAAATTCTTACTTATTTTGTATGTCTTTTTTTCTTTCTCATTTTTTTTCTCAGTTTTGGCCAGCAATTCTGCCCAGATCTGAGCATTGGTATATTGATTTTTCAGATCATGTTTCACTGAAAATAATGATAATTTAGTGGAAAGCTTCTCTTCTTGCCCTCCCCATATAGGAGAAATCGTTCACTCTGTCTCACCAGGACTGAAGTCACCAGAAGCCCTGCCAAAGCTATTATTTCACATTCCAATAGGTGACTGATGAGAACAATGTCCATACAGCCTTATGTAATATAGGTAATAGGTCAGACGAAGAGCGCTTGCCAAGCAATTTCATTGTCGTGTTTATCTTTTTCAGTTGGACCAGTGGAAGAGCAACTACTAACGCTGATGAAAAATCTGTACAAAAACCATTCTCACTGACCCTTAATGAGAACTGAGGAACTCAACTTATTGAGACTGTTTACACAGAAGTTGAATAAATATTTATGTATAATAGAATCAAGACTTGTCCACTATTTTGTATAGTCTCAAGTCTCATAGTGAGGAAAATTCAAAGTATGTATCTTCACAACGCCCCTCAGATTTGACAACATACTTGCAGGTCAGTAGATAGAGAATAAAATCCCTTTTCAATAGAAGACTGTATCGGACAATTTGAAATGAGGTTATCACCTGTCTCCCAGGCAAATGTTTTAAACACCAAGCTATCCTTCTCCCTATAAAATTTTTATCATTAATTCTTTTTTTCAAGTCTCTTTAGTGAGCATATTTTAAGCTTTTTCAACAAGTAAATTTACAGTTTTTAATAAAAAAAGAGAAACTGTGAATATTTCAAGGTTCTAATATTAATATTCTAATATTATTCTCCTTCCTTTCTCCCCCATTCTTCATTTCTTCCTTATGAACAACTATCTCCCTCCCCATATTTCTGCTTTGTTAATGGGAAAAACAGAAACTCTGGATGAGACTTATTTGTTCTGATGCTGAGGTAATCATGGTAGACTCCTTTCTTCCTAGTCAGAGCACCTGCAGAAGGAAAACCTGATTTAACTGCTACCTTTTCCAAAGATGCCTACATCTGTCCTTTGAATCCAGAGTATGCCTACGGCAACTGGTTCATACTCAAAACAGCTAAGTGTAAATATACGAAGCTGAATGATAGCAATACCACCCAGGAAGGAAAACCTGAATTAAATTTGATATTCGCTTTTCCTTTGATACCTTTTTTCCTCCTTTTGCAAGCCAAAGTACAAATAAGGAGGGGAAATGAGAGAAGAAAATAAAAAAAAAAATCACTGGCATTAAGCTTGTTAAAAAAAAGCTAGAAACAAATACTTATGAAGATTTCCACCATTAGCTACACTTTAAAAAATACTACTACTACTAATAACAAAGACTGTCACAAAAACACTCAATACGTAAGTACCAGTTCAATGTAGCACAATGGACGTGTATGATTGATTTCTGCTCAGTAACCAGCAGTTAAAACTGTCAATTAGAAGAAGGGAGAGATGAGTTTATTTCTTCCCAGAGTTTAAGAAGCTTTGTATATATAAGACTCACTTCCCACAGTTTTCTATTGATAACGTGGAAAAAGAAAAATGTAAAGAAAATCAGAAGCGGGAGCCTGACTTGTTCTTACAGCAGCTAAGCTGCCCAGCTGAGAAGGAGTAGGTCTGGATCATGACCTTTGTTCCCAGGCTTGATTATGTATTTTACATTAGGCAGTTGCTGAATAAAACAAACCTGGGAGCTGTGCCAGAAGTTGTCCACACCCAGGCAGATGCAGAACTGGGACCTCAGACTTTCCCACAGATACAATTTGTCAGTCCTTTCATTAAATAAAGGAGAATTTTCTCCTATAATGTCAGTCACTTATTTTTCCCAATAGTATTTGAAGCAACATAAATAGAGGTGTTTTTTATGTTGATTTATGACTTATTTTTTCTATCGGTAGTTATTTCAGATGTTTTGTTGTTATTGTTCCCCTTTCCTGGGCTGTTTGTCAGATATGTTTTTCCTCTTGAACTACTGAGTAATTTACTGTTTTATGGAATGACAATCTCCAAAAAGCTAACAAATACAAGTGCCATTTTCCTTTAAGAAAAGCCTTCCACATGCTACTGAATTACGTTTTTAATGTCTCTCATTGGATTTAAATAGCATTACTGGTATTGGTCAATGTACAATTAAGTTGCCTCCTGGAAAAAAAAAAAAATTAAGCTGGTGTAAGTGTGAATTTTGAAGTAATAATTATAGTTTTATACAGTAAAGTATTTATTATATTATCAAATTAATACACCTTTTGGCATGTCAGGGGCTGTGGGTAATTATAGTTTAGCATTGTGGTAATAATTTGTATGATTTATGTTACCTATGGAGCAGTACTGAAAGCCAAAAATCTGTCTGGCATAATTACTTTTAAGAGGAAAGATCAACAACAGATATCCCTCGCCAAAAGAACACAGCCCTAAGGGCAACAGACTCAAACAAGCAGAAGTCACCTCAGGTATTTGCTTTGCAGCTTGCCTTTTCTCACCTGAAATATGGCCCACCCACCATTCGAGGCTACGTTAACAAGAAACGGTTGCTTTTATGTTGTTGCTCTCCACTGACTTTGAAGTTCTCATCTTAAAAGTGAAGTATAAGAAGGTGGTAGTGGAGGACCCTTCGCAAGACCTAATTATTTTGAAATGTGGGGAACAGGGTTTGCCATGAGATGGAGGTTGGTGAATTATCATGGATTTTCTTCTTTCCGTTGGTTTGGGAACAGGTTTTTTTTAATTCTTTCTATATTTATATCTTGTTTTTTTTAATTTTTTGTTTTAAGTGCTATGTAAACACAGAAAATAGACAGTCTTTGCAAGAAAAGTCTATGCAAAGCTGATTCTATACATTTAAAGTCTATTACATTTAAAGCAGATTCATAAGTAACTTAGCAGCTTGAGTAGAAATAGGCTGAAAGTCATCGTTCTGCGCCCCTCTGCCCAACAGTTTCTGTGCATTTATGCAAATAAATGCATGGAAATGCAAAGAGTACCCTCATCCCCTTTCAAAGCTCAGATTTCCCCTGGAAAATACTTACCACTGGTTTTCTTTCTGAAATAAATAGTCCCCAGTTATTTTTCATAAATAGCAATATCTCAGGAGCAATCTAAAAATCTTGCCAATAAAATCATGATCACACCGTCCAGTCTAAACTCTAAACCTGCCTTGCTTCCCTTTCCCCTCCATCCTCAGCATCTCCTCTTCCAAACAGAAAATGCATGTCAGGTATCATGTTCTGTCAAGGTTACAGACTCAAGCCTCAGCTGAGGAAGATTATGAACAAAGGCCAAGATCCACAAAGGTATTTAAATAAGTAATTCTAATTAATTTATATGTGCCTGTTGAGTACATTTATGTATGTACTGAACTTTCACTGCCTGTATGATCATCCTGACGTCAAAGACTTTACATGTCTGCTAAAATAAAGGTCTGCACATTGTGGTTCATTAAAGAAATATCGAATGGAGAGTGTTCTGCCAGTAAGTCTTTCTTTTATTAAATTACAGAATGTCACAAACTCTGCCCGAATTTTGTGAGGAAGAAGACACATTTTTTTCCTGTTCTCGTACCACTTCATTACTGAAACTCTTTCCTACCTAGAGGGAAATGTAGTAAAAAACCCACCAAATACCCACTGACCCTGTTCTTCCTTTTCCCTGGCAGCATCAATTGACTGTAAAAGGGCTTGAACCAAGCCTGAGTAGAAGGTATAAGGTTAGGATTCATCTCATCTGTTGTTATGTATCAAAAGGTTAAATGTCTAAGCCTGAGTTAGTCTCACTTCAGAGTCAAAAGAGACAAGCGGGGACCTCCAGTGGGTTATTCATTCATTCTATCTCAGACACTTATGAGGCGATAAGATGACTCAAATTCTGGAGGTGCCCATTTCTCTCCACGAATGGAGCTTGGGGTGACGAGCTCAGGCTTAGTTGTTTAGTTATAAGACATCCAAGTTAAGGCAGAATTTTACCTCAAAGGCGTGGAGTGTTTTCCTGAAACTCAAACCAACCTTTGAAGTTCACTTCTCATCCTTATAGAATACAGGTGTGCCAATATCCAATTTCTCATGTTTTTAATTCTATAGGAATAAAGTTATATATGTCTGTGTGTGTATGTATATACTTAATGGCTACAGTGTCAAGTTGACCTTCAGCAAATAATTAAGATGCATTCTAATCCTGCTGCATAATGTTTTTTTTGGCAGGTACCCAGAGAAAGTACTTTCCTACAAGGAGGCAGCTGTAGAATGTCTGCCCTCTGTATCATCATTACACAACAAGTGGGAGCTTAAGCAGCTTATAGACCATCCTACAGCTTGATAAGGCTGCTTTGTAGTATGGGGGTAATTAATATAAGACCTCCTTCACTTGGGCAACTGTTACGTCTTTATCTTTGTTTACCTTCTCTACCTCCCTCATATGATAAAAATCATTAGCTATCGCCCATGGTTATGCAATATCCCTGGGCATGATCCTACATCCAAGCTAGCCATTGAAGTTGGGAGGAGTGGAATTAGTTTTTATATGCATATTCACATGGCATCAGATACCAATACCCTCAGATAAAATTAAGAGAGAGAGTTGTAAATGGTTTGATGAGGCAGAAATGCTTTTGCACTATCAAGGAATTAGCATAGTTCACCTAGCCAAGAAGAAGAAGCTGATGAGCTCTTCTGTAAACAACTGGGAGAAGTCTCAAGATTGCTAGCTCTTGTCCTTGTGGGAGATTTCAAAATTCCGGATGCCTGCTGGAAGTACAATACAGCAGAAAGGAAGCGGTCTAGGAGGTTCCTGGAGTGCGTGGAAGACAACTTTCTCACGCAACTGGTGAGTGAGCCGACAAGGGAAGGTGCCCTCCTGGACCTGCTGTTTGTGAACGGAGAAGGCCTTGTGGGGGAAGTGAAGGCTGGAGGACACCTGGGACAAAGCGATCATGAGATGGTAGGATTTTCAGTTCCAGTTGAGGTGAAGAGGGGGATTAGCATAATAGCCACATTAAACTTCCAGAGGGCAGACTTTGGACTGTTCAGAAGTTTGGACTGGTTGACAAAATCCCATGGGAGACAGTTCTAGGGGCAAGGGAGTCCACAAGGGCTGGGAGCTCTTCAAGAATGAAATCGTAGGAGCTCAGGAGTAAGCTGCCCCCATGTTCCGGAAAAGGAGTTGGCAGGGAAAAAAAACAGCTTGGTTGAGAAGGGAGATCTTGCACAGGTTGGACCACTGGGCTGAGAGCAATAACATGAGATTTAACACTGCCAAATGCCAGGTCCTGCACTTGGGGCACAACAACTCTGTGCAGCTACAGACTAGGAGAAGTCTGGCTGGAAAGCTGCCAGGAGGAGAAAGACCTGGGGGTGTTGATTTACAGAGACTGAACATGAGCCAGCAGTGGCCCAGGTGGCCAAGAAGGCCAATGGCATCTTGGCTTGGATCAGGAACGGCGTGACCAGCAGGTCCAGAGAGGTTATTCTCCCTCTGTACTCGGCACTGATGAGACCGCACCTCGAGTACTGTGTTCAGTTCTGGGCCCCTCACCACAAGAAGGATGTTGAGGCTCTGGAGCGAGTCCAGAGAAGAGCAACGAAGCTGGTGAAGGGGCTGGAGAACAGGCCTTATGAGGAGTGGCTGAGAGAGCTGGGGGTGTTTAGCCTGGAGAAGAGGAGACTGAGAGGAGAACTCATTGCTCTCTATAACTCCCTGAAAGGAGGTTGTAGAGAGGAGGAAGCTGGCCTCTCCTCCCAAGTGACAGGGGACAGGATGAGAGGGAATGGCCTCAAGCTCCGCCAGGGGACATTCAGGCTGGACATAAGAAAAAAATTTCACGGAAAAGGTCATTGTGCACTGGCAGAGGCTGCCCAGGGAGGTGGTTGATTCACCTTCCCTGCAGGTGTTTAAGGCACGGGTGGACGAGGTGCTGAGGGGAATGGTTTAGGGTTTGATAGAAATGGTTGGACGCAACGATCCTGTAGGTCTTTTTCCAACCTAGTGATTCTGTGTAATTCTGTGATTCTGTGAAGCAGGCTTTATCAGTGGAATTTCTTTCTTTCCCATGATGACTAAATATCCTTTCCATGTATCTTCTCTGATTTGAAGGTGCAGACACTTGAGCGCAGCAGCTGCTTGGTTGAGAAATAATGCCAACGCAATGAAGCATGTGAAATTGAAGCAGTCAACTCAATAAGTCATTTCAAAAGCCTAATGAATTTGGATGAGTCATGCAACAGTATGAACCAGGTTGGTTGTTTAGAGTCCTTTTTTTTAAAAAAAAAAATAGTCTATTTCAGACAAAGAATGCTGTCATGTTTTGCCATGCTAGTTTTTAATAAAGCATGTAATTATGATGTTACACATGATGTTGCCCAGGCATGAGGCATGATGAGGTGGTCTCAAAACAGGTCAGAAAATGCTGCTGCCTAATATCAAAGCTCAGGTTCTCTCTGTCTCTTTTGGGAGAGAGGATGAGTAACTTAATGTTGTTTCCTCGAGTAATAATCATAATGATATGTATAATGGGAATAATAGTTGTCTCACCTGCCTGACAGGGAGAAGGTTCTGTGAGAATTAATTAGTTTGTGAGGCACTTTGAAGATAAGTGTTATGTTATTAATAAGTAAAATGCACTGCACTTACATACAACTTGCAAGTGATTGTATTATATTACAGGGCTTAGATAACACCAAGATAGTTGCCTTAGAAATACCAATAGATGATAAAGGGTTGAAGAAATAGATAACCACCAGATTTCTTGTGTTTTCATTTTACATCACAATTTTTACTAGGTTAAGGGCACTTAGAGCCTAAAATATGTTCTGGTAATGGAAATTATTAACCTCATTTTAAAGATATCATGGGAAAAAGGAAAAGCAGTGGGTATGGGTAATCTTTAAAGATAGTTCATCAACCTCAATTCAGATCATCCAGCACACCTCTCTGCTCACTAGGCTTTTCTACCATGTATTGGAGTTTGGGGTCTGAGTGAATAACAATCACTAAAAAACAACAAATGCAGATGTGTGAAAACTGGCAAGAACAGTCACCTCTCAAACATAATTAAGCCAGTGAGTAAGGAAGTTTAGTATCTTCTGTGTCAGCATTATGATCCTGTGATATGAATTATTGAGCTGGCAGTGGGAGCTGCAGGGCATTTTAAATCTGGAAGCCTGACAAAAGCTCCTTAGGAGGAAATTTGGTAAATATGTGGAAATAAGTGAGTTAACGTCAAATTGGTCACACTTACCTTTGACTGTCAGATGTGGATAGCTAAAATCTCAAAGGAGAAAGGTGTTACAGCTGTTGGTATTGAAGGCTTTCAATTCCACCCAGGCAACTGAACTTGATGGTCTTAGAGGCCTTTTCCAATTTTAATGATTCTATGACTCTGCGACCTGACCCTTGCTTATGAATAAGGAGATCCTTGAGCAATATCATGGAATTTTTTCTTTCCACGTGACACTGCATTACACTTTCACTGGCAAGTGTCCAGTACAACATTTATGCTAGGTAGTTTTCCTGCCAGGCCACCATTTCACAGTGCAGAGCTACCTAAGAAATTAATGCAGCTAATGAATCATAGAATCATAGTATCACCAGGTTGGAAAAGACCCACTGGATCATTGCGTCCAACCATTCCTATCAAACATTAAACCATGCCTCAGCACCCCATCCACCTATCCCTTAAACACCTAATGAAGTTTGTTTCCAGTTTCAAGTGTGATGCCGGTCTTCTGAATTCTTCACAACCTCTCCTAATTTCTTAAACAAAAAAAGTGGTATGTGTGTCTATTTATATATTTATATAGTGAACAGTGTGAGGCTAGAAGACCTATAATATTAACATGATTCTGAAAACTATGGGTGGTCAGAACTGCATAGAAACAACAAGGACATCTTCCTGATATTCTTGTTTTTAAACAACAGGAGAGAAATGTAGCTGTTTCTTGGTTGAACAACACAGGACCTATGACACCCAACTAAGCAGTGCTGGCAGCACTCAGAAGAGGGTGGACGTATTTTCAAGCAATGACCACTTTATCTTCTTTGAAAACAGGGAGACTGAAGGTCATAAAAATCATCTGAAAGACATTTCTATTCGATTCTCTTCTGGATGTGGGGGTGTAGCTGCCATAAATGTTAATAAGAGATCACGTGCATCAAAAGAAGCACATCCTCTTTTGTGGAGACAAGATGAAAGCCTTTTATAAATACGACCTGCTGGTGAAAAAAAGCATACATTCAGATGAGACCTATGGGTTTATACTGATGGGTTAGATTTTTTTAATACAATATATTTTGTTAAGAAGAAGGATTAAAGTATTTGCCAGAATGATTTGTGTTGACAAAATGGCTTAGTACATTTGGCAGATTTATTTTATGAAGCAGAATAAATTAAGGTGTCTCATAAAAAATGTGGGTTACATCCAGTGAAACAATTTCAAGTATTTCAGAAACTCTATTTTTATTCACTTTGCAAACGTGCTTAGTTGAACTGCCAGTCACTGTTACATTTCCATTTCCAAGCAATTAATTAAAATCCCAAATCAGGTTTTTTCTTGATCATGCCAGCAGGAGTTGGTTGCCATGGTAATAGGATGATCAGTAGCATTTGGGAGGGAGGAGAGGGAGAAAAAAATGTTCTGTGTTTTGGCTTTTATTGTTGAAACATAAGTGCAGGTCTGGAGGAGTGTGTTGGCTGATCTGTGCAAGCCTGTGGCCCCAATGGTGACAACTGGAAGTGAGCAGGAGTTCTTGGGATTACATTATTGTCAAGGCTATCATTTAGTTCAGTGTAGAAATCATTAGTGAAGCCTTTTCAGTTCTACAGTCTGTAGGTTGTAATGGTAAATGCAGCTGATCACAGAGAGATTCAGCAGTGCTAAGGAGGATTTTTTAATCTGTAATTGCCTACATTTGCAGAGAACTACCAAATATAATGGTTTTTCTCTCCCAGAGGCCTGCAAACCATTAGATTTGAAGCTCATTTTCAGACAATACTTTAGATCCATAACGGCTTCTGAAAGCTGTTGCATACATGAGTTTTAGCAACCATTCATGGTGTAGTCAGAATGGCAAAATTCTAATCGTTGGTGTCAGGGATAGGTGATTAGGGGGATCACAATATCTGGTAAACCAGGAAGGAGGAAAGGGGGAACAAGTCCATCTGTGAAGCAAGCACAGAAATTTGAGTCCTTCTTGAAAGGGGAAACAGGTCCAGGAGAAAGCAGAGCTTATTTGTGAGACTTTCACGATATTCAGTGGGGGAACAGTCTGTGGTTTAATAACCATTCCTACAGCAGCCTTCCAAGCAGCTAGAAATTTGTCACACCCATTAGGTGTGATCTACAAAGCCCACTGACACTGGTAGAAATATTCACATGGACATCTCAGAGTTTTGGGTCAAGTGTGCTTGTTCTGGAAGGCATGTGGATCAGTAGATAGTTCAGCTCTGAACTCTGGTCTCTTATCTGACTCGACTGTTAACATGTCAAATGCTTTCTCCCCTTTGATATGATATCACAGGCTGATCTCTTCATTACTGCTGTTAACAACTCCTCTCTTAGGTCAAGCCAGTAGTGGCTAGCTGAGAAACTCATGCCTCCAAATTACCCCCAGGACTGCCCCTAGTCCCTTGCTTTGTTAGCCATTCTAACCCAGTTCAGGACAGTTTTGTTGCTCTTACACTATCAATTAGTTGTGTCTGAACTGAACAGCATGACCACAGTGATCGCAAGGGTTAGGGGAAAATAACATTTACCTTGTGAATATAATGTTTACCTTTTAAAAATAACATTTACTCATCTGAATAGAGGCACTAACTAGAGGCAAACAGGCCAAACACCACACTGGTATAACCGCACAGCCATACTGCAAGGTGGACATAGATATGTCTCCAGTTTAAATAACTCCCCAACATTTCAGTTTTCCACTCAAACCTGACCAGTTTTAAATGTGATCAGCTTTGCTATATGTCCAGAAAGCATCTTAGAGGTGGGACCATGAAGCAAGCAAGCAAGAAAAAACGTGCTGGCAGATGAAAGAAGATGAGTACTAACAGAAAAAGCTTGTGAACCCAGAGCTTTGGCTGCCAGGTGGCATTCAGCAGTAAACAGAGTCATGAAGCTGAAGCCCTTTCCTGCTTCTTCCACTATGTTACTCAACACAGTTCAGTCTAAGAATGCTCTGGACTGGTTTACACATGGCTGTGTGGTGCCTTGGGTGCCTTTGCAGCCTTGAGAACATCAACATGATAAATAATAATTAAAAAAAAGCATTTCAGCAAGCCTTGATTTTGCCATTGTTCAGCTGCTGCTGGTGTGGCAAAGCAAGATAGTAGCAGAGAGATTCCCTGGACTGTTAGGCTGTATTAGAGCAGAGGAACACAGCGCTTCACATATGGTGCTTGTTAAGACCCCCATGAAATCAGGAGATTGGTAACAGAATTGCAACATGCTTAGGGTTATAGGTCATGCACCAAATTTCATCCTTATGTATTAGCTGGATATTAATCTGTAAATAATTAGGAAAGAATTCAGATATTAAAAAGGAAAGATTTTGAGAACATTAGAATTTCAGGTCTTACTGACACACAAAATTCAAATGTGGGAGAGGTTTTGAAAACACTGCCTAATTGGTCTAGCACTTTTGCTGAAGAAGAGAGTGATTTTAATAAAGCTCTTGGACACAGTCCTCGCTCAGCAGTCCCTTCAGAATAGCCTCACCTGGTTCCAAGACGTTGTTACTTGCCTTATGCTTGCACTGACTTGGATAGGGGCTCGGTGTGTTTGGGGTCTGGACGAGTTCAGATGAAGTTAAAGAGGCCAGCAAGGGATTTATTGATTTGGATATATCAATTTGCACTAGTCCAAACAAGTTAAGTTCAAGGTTCTTCAAATTCTAAGGGCAGCAGGGCAAAAGTTGAGCTCTTGATCTTCTGTATATTAGTATGTAGTATTATTACATAATGATTCAGGGCTTTTTAATGTCCCAGAATGGGTGGGATGGGATATGAGAACAATCACTCTCTTTGTCTTTTCCACACTGCAGAGCTTCAGCAATGTTTCATTATATAATTACTCTTATCATTTTATTGTGACCTCATTTCTGCTCTTTTCCCTGCCATTTATCTAACCCTTTGCTGACCTCAGACACTCACCTTATGTTCACGCTTCTACATATGGGCATCTAAAATTTGGGGGATCTGGCATGTAGATTAAGATACTCACGTAAGATAAAACAACTTATGATTTTACAAATTTAGTGCAACATTGCTAAAGCATTTTGGAAGTAAAGCCTGCATTCAGATTACCTGAAGTAAGTGCTTAGTGTCACCTGAAAGTTCCCAGTAAATGACAGATACGCACACAGGGCTGGTAGATTGGATACAGGATCTGCAAGATAGGCTTGTTTGGAGAAATAATTTGAGTCCTGGTAGATACTGCATAGTAAGTAAACCTCAGATGGCACTTGACACTCTGAGGCACAAAAGTGAAGTCTTAGATGTCTCAGACCAGAGGCACAGTTTTAAGATTGCTGATATTTGATGAGTGGAGCTGGACTTTCACTGTCTTCCACAAAAGGGGCATGTAATCTGGGGTTCTTTTTAAGAAACCAGAATTTACTGACAATCTATGGTTGGCAGACAATCTTTAATTGAACGAAGGAGGAATTTCACTCCAGTGATGTGTGTATAGATATATATATATAGATATATATATATATAGAGAGAGAGATAAAATCTCTCTCTCTCTCTCTCTCTATATATATATATATATATAAATATCTATATAAATAAAATTTTTGAGGGGGTTAATATTTTTTTCAGTTTTACAGAAAATCCTTCTTTTACTGTACAGAAGAAAACAGAAGACTGGGCGTAATAGATGTATACTCTTGGAATATTTAATACATTTATGTATTATTAGTCTAGTAAATGTATATGTATTTAGATATGTTCATAATTCTACATCATGTATATATTTTATGGTTTTAGTGATATTGTATGTAAACCAGCATGCTAAATTGAAAATATTTTTAAATACCTTAAATAATGTTAAGAGAAAATATCTTGAAGGCAAACATTCAGAAAAGAAAATATTACAGAATTAGAAATCCAAATCTGCCTTTTTATGAAAAAGCACAATTATGGCTCCATTAATTCAAGAATCATAATTCAAGGCTACATTAACTCAGTCATATATTTTTATTACACACTAGACATCCTCTTAAGTCTGTAGACAGGCTTCTTTGAAAGTGACTCTGTTGCTTTTATTCCTGATAGGAGTGAAGCTAATATTCACTCAAATGACGTGGAGGCCAGCTATCCTGTCAGACAGTCAGAAGATGACCTGTGAGAAAACGATTGCATCTTTTCTTCAAATATCAGTTCCACCAAGCACACTGGGAACTCCAAGCCATTGCAGAAAAGATACACAAAATTGTTCAGAATGGCATTTTTTTCTCAGTCTCTACTGAAGAGCAAACTTTTAGAGAGGAAGAAAAAAGCAGAAAACCAATACCCTGTCCTAAAATTAAAAAAAAACAACAACAAAACAACCTTCCACTGTTGTCCATATTTGGGACCTCAGTGAATTTGAACAGCATATGATACTTGAAGAGTGTGTTATTTTATGACTGAGGTCATTTGGCATAAAAATAGTCCTAATGACAGATGAAAAGAAAATAGAGAGCTAAATCATGCTTTATAATTCACAATGTCCAGAAATTTCTTTTAGTCTAAGGAATAAGTCCTGTGATTTTTGTGGATAGTGTGCTCTATTTCTTAATATATAAGCAAATATTTAACTCATTCTAAATGTCAAATACAACTCCTCCCAAACCAAGAGCAACTATTTCCACATTTGAAGGCTTCAGTATGCTCTTTATTATCCCATCACAGTACAAATTACATGAAGTTTTACCTCCAAGGCTCAAATAGAATTCCTCTATTTAGCATTCTGGTGGTTTGTATTACTCATTGTTTCTCATAGACTCTCATCAGGAGTAACTGAGGTTTCTCTCACATTTTGTTGGTTGAATACATAGTGATTTCTACAAAAGAATACATTTCAAACTGTACCTTTAAAAGTTGTCCTCAGTGTACCTGGCACAGATTTACCATAGAACCCAGGGAGGCTCCTGGGTCCATCATTGCAATCAAACTGAGAGGCACTGCATGGTTCCAGGAAGATGCATGTGCAGTTTCTCGTGAGGCTGGACCCATATTTACCTAGACATATGTAGAATTTTAGTTCAAAAGCACAAATATGATCCCTATAAACTTCACATTTATAAGATCTTGTGCATGAACACTGTTACATTAGAAATCAGGATAAAACCTTTTTATTGATGTTTAAATTTTATTCGCTCAGGAAATAAACTCAAACAGGGTATGCATGTATCTCTCTGTCCCGTCTGATAAGACTTTGAAACCACTAAGCAGTTTCAATCAGTCTTTAGAGAGAGAATAAATAAAAATATTTAGCCACTCTAAGATTTGTGAATGCAAATATTTGAAGATGTATATATGTAGTAATCAATACACTGCAAGAGAAAGAATGTGTTAGTGTTGATACTATAGCAAAAGCCTAGCTACAAACTTAGACATAAAGATTTGGTCCAGTTCTACTTACAAAATTATCTAATGTCATTTGAGATGCTCTAGAATGTTTAAGACATCAATGTAGGATTGGCACATATAATACAAGACCTATGGTGGACTGATATTTTTCTGGAACAATAAGACTGGACCTGATGGGATAACTTAAGGCATCTCAAATAACACTACACACCATCACAAAGGGACTGAGTTGAGCCCAAGAGTTTCTTGAGTGCTGAAGATATGATAAATGAATCCCAACTCTAAATCTTAAAGCTCTAAATATGGAGCTGAATTCCACCCTAGCAAGGTGTCAAGAATCAATTTAGATATTACGATAGAGGGGTATGGTTTAGTATTTAATAGGAATGGTTGGACTCGATGATCTGGTGGGTCTTTTCCAACCCAGTGATTCTATGGTTCTATGATTATAATGTAGATTGGATTCAAAAGTCCCAACTTTGCTAGAATTCACTAGAATGTCTTCACTTCTTACATAATACACAGTAATAGAGAGTAGTTGTACAGCATGAAAATTTCACCAATATAGTATGAAGTCTGTTGATTCAAAAATCGTACCTTGCAGATTTTTCCATATTTGTTTTTTAAAAAAATGCAATAATTCAACGAACAATTCTGCTATTGCTTTGCTTAACAACAGCAAGAACTGTAAAACTGCAAAAGACTTTTAGTACAACTTTGTGTCAGCAGTGGTCAGAGGAAAAAGAGCGATTAGTAGTCTAGAAGTTCAAATTACCAAACATTGGCTGCAAGCATTCACATAGCCAGACCTAACTGCACAGAAGCCAGACAAGGTTTGCTCACTGAGAGGGAGATGATACACAGTAATTTTTCACTAGAGAAATTACAGCTCTGCTTTGACTATGCTACCCAAGTCATACAAGGTGGGCAATTCTATGGTGGGTATAAAATAAAGGAAAGGCTTACTCAGCTATAAAAAGGTAAGATTGATGGAAATAAAGTTTTAGATGACAACCTGAAAATGAAGTTGATCTAAAAAGGGATGTGCCTCAAAAGACTAAAATTTCCTATGTTCTCAATAATAAAAAGCTATTAACAAAGCATTTTTAAGAGTATTTTATCTAGTATATCATGGAATAAAGATCTAGATATAGGCAGTAATTAAAGATCAACTTTGATTTTGATAATCCTTTTTAATTGCTTTTTTAATTGTGGTGAAATTTTAAAACATTTCTGTGAAGTGCTCTGTGGAAAAACGCTGATGTAGAGAGATTAACTAATCAAGATTGCTCTATTCTGTTTGAATAACTAGAAAGGAAATTTGAGTGGGTAAGTGTAAAATAAATCTTCTAACTAATGTATGGCTCCATGTAATCTCATCTCACCTTCTGGGAACAATGTATAACAAATTAAGCTTGGATCATGAAATGTCATACAAATCTGGCAGTGAGATTTCATTTGGAGGGAAGAACTACTGTTCTCTTGGTTCTTAACAGCCGTAGAAAATTTCAATTACGTGAGCATCTTGACAAATTCTACCTCCAGGGTATGTAGGATTTTTAAAAAGTTTTCTTTAACCCACTACAGCGTCCCAGAGAACATAGCCTCATTTAACCATCTTGATTCATACCCATGTGCAGCTTGCTTAGCCTCTTATATAAAAAAAAGCTTTGACAAAAAATGTGATTGCAAAGTAAAATACTAATACATGAATATTTTATGTGGCACAGTAAATGTCCTCAAAATAAGCTGTAAAATACTGGTATGGTAATAAGAGTAAACAATCTTGTTTCGTCTTCTTCAGAATTTGATAAACAATTAAAGGACTGGATATACACCTTGAAGCTGAACATATTTAGACTATTAAGAAAGGAATAAATAAGATGTTACAGAGAAAGATTCCTAAGGGAACACTGAGTGAAACAAATTGAAAATTTATACAAAAGGGATTGGAGTGAGGATGAAGCAGAACAAGCAGAAGAGAAAAAATGCTACAGAGAGCTATGTACGTAATATATACCAGATATATGTATTAAGATGTCTTTTTGCGTCTGGCTCTCCTATTGCTTTTACATAGAGTCATAGAATCACAGAATGGTTTGTGTTGGAAGGGACCTTAACGATCATGTAGTTCCAAACCCCTGCCATAGGCAGGGACATGTCCCACTAAATTAGGCTGCCCAAGGTCCCATCCAACCTGATCTTGAACACCTCCTGGGATGGGGCAGCCACAGGTTCCCTGGGCAACCTGTTCCAATGCCTCACCATCGTCATTGTGAAGGAATTCCTCCTTGTATCTAGTCTAAATCTGCCTCTCCTCAATTTATAGCCATTCCCCCTTGTCCTATCCCTATGTGCCTTTTTAAATAGTACTTCCCCAGCTTTCTTGTAGGCTCCCTTCCGTTACTGGAATTGGTTTCATTAAAAGATCTGGAAACTGTGTTTCATAGTGCTATGTGCTTTCTTTAAATAATTAATACCTGGCTGGAGAAACACAAGTCAGAAGAAGATATACTAAATCTATATGTACTTGGTGAACCCTGGACACGTTGAAAGCTCTTTTGAGAGGCTGGTCAAACTCCCGTGTTATTAATCTTACTATAAGATTAAAAGTACGACTCCCACATTGTGTCTGCATGAGTTCCTTGTTACATAAACTCCAGAGGAGAAAGACTAGGAATAATGTGCAGCTTGTATGCAGAGTAATGAAATTGTTTCATTCATTTATCCTTTGTGTAGGTAAATTATACACAATAACACAACACACGGGCATCTTTTTCTATATTTTTTTTCCTTTGAAATACATTTATCAAAATCCTTAAAGTTGCCTGACAGAAGGAGGGCAGCAGAGAAGTGGTTCTATTCACAGAGACACACCTCAGGGAAATAAAGTGGACTTTGTCCTTGATATGCTGAGTCCTTGAAAGTATGTAAAGATCCTTTATTTTCTAGTACTAAAAGCTCATAACAAGAGAACATAACATGGTCTCTGTTGAAGTTCTGTGACTTCTCCACTGAACTCTTCAAAAAGACAAAATAATTTAATCTGGATTAAAAAAAGCCATTGATAATCATGGCTGAGAGCCAGTAACCAGCCACTAACACCATTTACCTTTTCATCAAAAGCATGCCAAAGAAAGTCCTGCTTATGTGAGATTCCAAAGCAGCCGTGATATTTCAGGAGACAGATGTCAAGATTTTGTTTAGAAGGTGACACTAGGACTTGGTATCATGACTTGAAATAAACACAAATTTCTGAACTAGCATAAAAAGGAATAATAATGCAAAATGTAAGGGTTAATAATGCATAATAGCCATGTGTACATTCTGAAGATAATGGCATGGAGAAAGCATATGGAAAGAAATACAGAGAGAAGGTTCTTAAGGTGTACAGAGAGAAGGTTCTTAAGGTGATAGACAGAAATGGGCTGCAACAGATAATCAACACTCCCAAGGGAGAACTCAGAGGAGGAAAGTCCTGTAAAACTGCTTCTCAAAACAGTTCGGTTTTTGAACAAAGTTATGTTAGCAGGGTTGCTGTTGTGTCTACTTTCTCAGAGAGGGAGGAAGGTGTTGTGAGTGGCCACATAGTTAGCAGCCAGAACAACTTTGCCAAGCCTCTATTCCACATGTAGCACGTAGCTGCATTTCAGACCCTGTTCAACTGTTCAGAGCCCTCCAAAGAAGTCTGGAAGAAGGAGACCTGAGGAGTTCACTCTGTATCAGTTCTGTAGGTGAGTGTTATCATGTTTCCTAACCTTTTTCACAGCAGGTTTGACATAACTTTAGGCTGTATAGATCTCAGTTTCCCAGTTTACTTATAATAAAGTGGAAATCACAACAAATCTGTATCTTGATGGAGTATTGCTTGGTGGCCAGGAGGTGCTCAAGCACAGCAGCGTTTTGGGGAACATATTGTTCCTTCAGGTTGGACTACGCAGAGTTACTGTAATTTACTATAACTTCAGTTCAAACCTGTAAAAATATTGTATCCAAATCATTCTCAACCCTATTTAGTTCATTGTTAACTCAAGTATCTTTCCATTTGTGTCCTGTAAACGTAGCACAGAAGTCACTGACATAGTGCATACCTGCCTGTCTTTCTTGACTCCAAAATACTGTCTGATGAGTAGCTTCGACTAAACAGTTAATGGTTAAGCAAGACAATCTCCCATCTAAATACTGCATGTAGACTTTTAATAAAAACAAACACAGCATTCTGCAAGCAAGTAAACTTCAGCCAAACTTCAAATATTGTCATTATTTAAAGTATCAACACACATTTTTAATTTCCATTGGTAAAATGGAGAAGCTTCCATTATTAATTAAGAAGCTAATTTTCTCTTGCCATATGAAAGAGGGAGAAGCAACTAATTACATTTGAGATTCCCTTCAGCATAATTAGATCTAGGCAAATAGATAATCCCCTTGACACCAATGGCATGCATCAGACTCATTTCAAAGCAATCATTTCATTTGGGAATATCACACCTGTAGCAATTAGGCAAATGCATCTTATTCTCCTAAGGAATTATTTGGGTAACATGTGGAATTACTTTGAAAAATGGACAAAATGAAAGGCCATTTGTAAAAATAATAGTATAGTTGCTATAATTAGTGACAATATGTTCTATTTTAGTTTTCAGATATGATCTTAAAGTACAATGACAAAAATTATGACTACACTATATTATTCAACAAGATAAATTTTAGGTGAATGGATACAACTGCATTTGATAACAGTAATTCGATCTTAAGCAGCATTTTGACCTGAAAATTGATTCATAGTCTGGAGTGTTGTGCATCGGAAATTTATTCTTGAAATAAATATTTTTTCTGACAATATAAACAGTTGTATTCTACAATTCCTGAATAAAAGATTTTTGTTCCTTTTTTTCAAATGCCTTTTCATTTGTAATTTCTTGTCATTGTTTGTACTGTAAGTATGCAGTATAATATAAATAGTAAAAATCAAATTTTTATCAGCTTAAAATACGTTTTTCCAGGGGGGTTTCTTTCCAGTTCAGAAAGAAGACATTTTTTCCCTATTTAAGTAAACTTCATCAGTCTTCATGATTTCATGTTCAAATACCTCTGTGCGTGTATGCATATGCATACATGAGAGATATAGGAAGAAACATGGAGACAGAAGTATACCTTTACATGTATAAAATATTAACTGTGAAATTAGCTCTGCTTGGTCAAATTAATTTGCTCTTTGCGGCTATACTGATCCTGATCTATCAGCTAATTTACCAGAAGTGGGATTGCATGGTACCCTGAAAAACACACAACCGTAAAGTTTCACTGACTGGGCTTCTACTGCTTGAGTGCAAAGCGAGATGCCATGGAATGTTCATCACAATTGTGATTCATCACATGTGAATGATCATCACAATTATAGAGCAGCTGGTGAACACTGGTACTGCTTCTGTCTAATGAAATTTAGTCACCTTTGAATGAAAACCAGGACTTTCTTATAGGGTGGATATGGTCTTACCTGAACACCAAGTTGGGATATGGCCAGCATTTTACTAAGACCTTAGAATTTGGAGGCACTCCTGAGTTTAATAATATAGACACCACCAATACATCCCACCCTTACCACCAAGTTCTGAGTCTCATAAGACAGGTTCAACTCAAACTCATCCTGTAAATATAAATACATGCTTTGCCACAACTTGTTTCATTAATAGAAAACAGCCTCCCTAATCATTCATCACTTGAAATGATACACACAGGTGCTGAAGTGAAGCGCAGCTGTCGATAAAGGCTGATGCCAAATAATTTTCCTGAGGTGACTTGGCTTTCAGATGTGTTAAGTGGGGAAGAGGAGAACCTTGGAATTGTATTTTTCTTTCTTTTCTTTAAAAAGCAATGTCTATAAATTTGTTTTTAATCATAGTAGACACACCTGGTCATTCAGTAATTTGTGAGGCTACATTCACACTATGAAAACACGTTGTCACTCAAATGCAGTGTTGAGACTATCAGATTAAAACCCACTCTGGTGGCTCTTTCAGCTGAAACCAAGGGCTCTCAAGATGTATAAACATTCAACGTAACTTTCATTTCTAGTTTTAACTTCCTCTTCTCTCTATTCCAAATTGGAACAATTGTTATGAATTTCAGGCGAAATATTGTAGATGTCTTTCTTGATGTGTACAGTGACTTCTGGGACTCACAAAGAATGGAAATAATCTGACTACAAGTCTTTCTCCTGTTAAGTCCACAGATGGGATTGGCTGAGTTCCTGTGACAGTAACATTATGGAGGTAGGTGTCTCTCAGAACTTCCTGTTGAAGTAGTTCCACTTTAAATAATTAAACAGTCATTAAGGCAGGGACTTAAAATGTGATCTTCTGTATGGTCTATACAGAAGCATTAACTACTTAACAAGGTTGTTTATTTGTTCCTATGAATATTTAATTATTTAACATTATGTGGAGACAAGTTCCCCTCAGTTTCCTACATGAAGTGGTAAATTAAAGCAGAAATCTATTGTGTAGATTGTCCATGTAATCTGACATATATGCTGTCAGTAGTGGTTGCTTGACTACTGTTAAGTGATAACTATACTACCTTTTCCAACATTATCTTCTGCATAAAATGGATCAGTAAAGGTCAGGTTGACCGTTGGTCAACTAGAAGTCATGGTATTATTTTAAGCTGGTCAGTGAGGAATCCTCTTTCTTTCCCTGAGGAGAGCTGGATATTTCTTAAGGGGGTTTTCTGTTACCTATTTTGCTAACGTACCTCAGGGCAGAATGAATCTCTTGAATTGTTTCATGTTCTCTGTCCAGCAAGAAAATCTAGGCATTTTAATTGCAGATATATAAAACTCAATTTTTGCTTTAAAATGACAAAGCTTTGGCAGTGTCAAACTCTGGTTTTCAGGTGGCAAGTATAAATGATGAATCATAGCATATCAATGGGCATAATATTAAATTAGATTGTTTTAGTATTGCAATAAACACAATACAGTCAAAGGGAAGTCTGGTCAAAGAACGTTGCACCCCAAAAGACAGATAACTCTGATGCATATAAAGACAAGGAAGTTCATCTACTTTATTAGTTAAGTTTATTGGCTAGTAACTAGATAGGAAAAATCACAAAGTTTTCTGTTTGTGGATGAAACTAATCCCCAGCGTGGAAGGACCATTTTACTAGTGGTGTCTTTTTGAAATATTATCAGTATGTTTTCCCTCATTTATGTCACAGCTGGAAAACGTGCTCACATCATCTCCCATTTAATAGCATGTCCTGACTAAAGTCATCAGTGACTTTTGTTTCTGCATTGATTGAAGACTTCATTTGGAGACTGCCAGAAGCCAACACTACTTCAGAAAAAGCCGGTGGGCCACAGCATGACATAAGATGTTCCCAAAAGAAGGGGGATTAGGGACCTTCCTTCCCCTTGTAAGAGCAATCACAGCTCCCTGGCAGCTCCGCTTGCAGGGCTGGAAATCTGGTTGGCATGTCCTAGCCTCTGACTCCTGTTAAAACAGTGACAAACGTTACCCGTCCCGGTGTGCTAAATGAACATCCAAGTGCAAAACAATTCAGTCCCCCTGCTTCCTCCCAAATTGCTAGAGCAGCTTGAGACAGTCACTTCCATGACCTTGTAAAATGTCTGCAGCATTGCAGAAACAACCAGCTCCTCTTTGTAGTAGGAGAAGAGGAGGATTTTTTTTGGAAGAAGGGGTGTTTTTATTTTATTTTTCCAAATCACCCTCCTTCCCCCTTTCCTTCAACAAATCCCCATAACAAATAAAGTTACACTTCAAGACTGGATTACACAGACTGTTAGGTTTGCATGCCAATGTTTACTTTAAGTTAAAAATGATACTTCTGAGAATTCAAATAATATGTTTAAAGTATTTCCAGGCTATTGCTTTGCTTGTATTTGTTTTGGCACTGATTCTCTCCACGAATATGTCAGTTTTGAAGGAGAGATGAATGCTGTTCAGTTACAGCCTTTGCCTATTGATCGTACACTTAACATCTGTTGACTTTGTTTATGTGCAGTTTTGAAGGGATTTATGGCAAATGTAACAGCACTTGCTGCAGAGAAATTTTGTTGATGAGACCTTACCTCTTTTAAGGGAAATATTCTTGGATGGCAAGCAGTCTAACAGGAGTAGAAAGAGCGCACAGCACTGCTATTCATAGATCAGAGTAGATAATAAGAATAGTCCTTTTTAACCTCGAAATTTATATATCTATCAAAATGTTTCACTTCAATTTTTCATTGTAACGGCTTGTCTGGGACTCAGATGAAAGGACTGCGGAATGCCTGTCTCGCCTGACATCCTCTGGAAGGTATTCCTTTCCATGGCTCTCTTTTCCCTGAGTGCCAATTTGCCTGATATCCCTGAACAACATGCTGGATCCTGTATTCTCAGCCTTGATTTCGCTTCTCCTGAGGCATGCATATCCTGTGGCTGCATACACCTGAGTCTGATCCTTACAAGTTACCCCTGGAATCAGACCTGAGAGGAGATACAGGCCTGGGACAACAGAGCTGAATATAATTTAGCCACTTGCACATGTGTAAAGCTTATTAACTCAAGCTGAAAACGGCATAAATGCTGTGGCTGTGGCTGCAGATACCTGGACTGATGCTATACAGCAACATCTTGGATTATCTTGTGTGAAGATCTCCTTAACTGACTCCATTTCACCTGTATGGACTTGAGAGAGACAGGGTTTTTTGCCTGTTATTTGTTCCCTGCCTCCATTTTGCCTTGGTCTCTGTTAAATTTAAATAGAGGCAACCTCCACGAGGAGAAAACTTCCTATTAGAAGTATGGCACATACTTGGTTTCTGCAAGTTTTAGAAGAAGTTAAGGATGGCAAATGAGCAAATTTGGTTTTTTTTTTTTTTTCCAGTTATAATTTTTTCTAATGGTCTCCAAGAGTGGTCCATCTATTTCTCCTGGAGTTATTGAAAGACTTTTGAAATCAGCATGGAAGGCAGGTAGAATATTCTCCAATCTTATCTTGAAAGCGAGGTGAAGCTGACAGTTTTTCCATCTATTCCATCCAGAAAAAGACCAGATAGACCAGATATCTTTTCTTGGAAATGATTTGTGGAAGAACTTCATAGATTTTACTTACATGAAGCTCCTTTAGACTTTTTATTTAAAGGCTATATAGTAGAGGAGGAAAATGAGTCTGGAAAGTAACTGGACTTTCTGGATACTTGGAGGAAATGTTTGAACAAAACTATTCAGATATATTTTATTCTGGTTTAGATAATGGGTGAATAGAAAAGGGGAAAAGTTGGCCAAGTTAATTAACACTTAGTTGAAGAAAAAAAGAAGACATAACAGCTGTTTTAGAAATTACTTGACATTGAGATAAAGGAATAAGTCATTAATAGGTTATCTTCTTAGGACTATAGAAGGAGTCCTAACAAGGTCATGATGACTTTGACAGTGACCACAGCTACATTGCTTTTAGGAACTGAAAGGGAGAACGACGATAAGGAAATTGGATAGGTAATTATGCGAAGGTCAGGACGGAGGGTCAGCTGATTGCCAAGCTAGTCAAAGGGCAAGGCATGCCATCAAAATCGCTGAAATGATAGTTGTCTGTAAACTCATTGTCCCTTTTCAAATTGACATCAAAGAGAATGGAAAGCATTGATAATCTCTCTAAGAAGATAATTAAGCAGATGTGCATAAAAATTAAAA
Source organism: Clamator glandarius (assembly GCA_033459285.1). NCBI lineage: Eukaryota > Metazoa > Chordata > Aves > Cuculiformes > Cuculidae > Clamator > Clamator glandarius. The sequence continues at coordinate 447,161 of JAUNZM010000026.1, forward strand.
AGATAGATAAATAAGCTAATGAATAATGTACCAGCAAAAGAGATGCAAATGTAAATATTGAAGTATGGACAAGCTTAATAGGAAAAGCTTGCAGGCTTTACTAACCTGGAAATTTTATATAATGGAAATCTGAAGACTTTAATTAATAATGACGTAAATTAATTCAGTGAGGGGAAAGGATATGACCATGGATCTCTGCTGTTTCTGGAAACAGTTTTGCTTGTGTATTTTATGGCAACAGGAATGGATGTGAAACAAGAGTGAGCCCTTTCTCCTCAAACCGTCCATCTTCTCAGTGCATAGTTTGCCTTTTGAAAGCTGCTTCTTGACTCTATTCATATCTCTCCTTTTCTTAACTGCATCTGAATGAAGGTGTGGATTTACCAGGGAGACACTAACCTTCTTCAAGCACTAGGAGTCTTCTCCACATGGTTTATTTTTCAAACTAGTCCAAATGCTGACTTGCAACAGCAGACCCTTGCCTATTAAGATTTAATCTGTCTGCCACTGATTCACAGCACTGTGAAAATCCAGCCAGAGCCAAGGACTTAAATGCTGACCCACAGTCTTGTAAGTTTAGTTCAGCTTAGTTCTGCAGCCCTAAGATGTGCCCAAGTGCATATGAATGCCATAAATAAAGATAAAGTAATACTCCTTACTTAGTAGGAGAGTTTTCCCCTTTTCACAGAGAATAACTGTTTTGCACTTAACATCAGTTAGGCTGTTATTTCATAAAGCAAAGAGCTGCTGTGTGAATAAAGATACCTTATATTGCAATAATTTTTCTGATTCCTATGTAGGAATTTATAGCATTCCTGCCTATGGTATGAAATCTTTGATAGAAAGGTTTTATTTTGGACTCACAGTGTGTTCATGATATTGCAACTAAAGTGTGTTCGTTGCATCAACTTTTTGGTATATTTAAAATATATATAAAAACATGGGGGGGTGGGCGGGAAGAGGGAAGAGATCAAACAGAAAGTTTACCTGAACTCTTTTCCTTCCTTTGTTTTAATATTGACTGAAATGGCTTGTGTCAACAAAATAATAATAATAATGGATTAAATCTCCTTTTGAGCTGAACAAACAACATATTTTTAAAAATATGCAGAAATTTCACTGGAAGTTGTTTCCAAAAAAACAAATAACCTGCTATATAGGACATCCATAATATCTGTGTTCTGGTCTGGATGCATAAAGCAGGGACTTGACCCTTAATTTTTTTTTTGTTGCAAGTATTTTGTGTGCATCAGGCTACTGGAGAAGGAAAATCTTAATTTTATATTCCGTCCTTTTCTAATATCAGGCGTATATTTTCATGTGGATTTTCAGTTTCCATTAAGTGACACCTCTCAGAAAAATAACCTTTTCCAGTTCTAATGATGACATGAATTTCAGAGAACTTTTGCAGAAAACCAGAATTTCCTGCAACTGAGAGTCTGATTTTAATGTGTAGCTCTCCCACTTCTGTTCTGCAGATGCTCATTATTAGTGGGACATTGTCTGCCTCACCATATTTTATGTATATCAACACTTTAGGCAGCTCTACAATGTTCCTATGTGCAATGTGAAGAGTTACAAATTCCTGAAGCTCTCCAGAGTGAGATTGCATTTTTCTAAGATAGGTACCTAAAATCTTCAAGAGATCAGCCTTGAAGGCTGAAGGCTTTTGAAGTCCATTACTTCTTTCCCTTGACCATATAGGAAATTTATATATTTAAGAAAGCTTCCTTTACTGAACACCTTCAACTTAGATCCAAAACAGATGTCTAACTTGTTGACTAGATCCCTGTGCTGTGCTCATCTTCTCTTTGCATTAGTGTTTTACCCAGCCAAAGCAAAATCTTCAGACCTTGTTCACTCCATATTTAATTCTACCACAGGAACCTTAGGACTTTTCATGAAAACTGAAAACCAGAGCTGAATCAGGTCCATTCATTTATTTGCTGTAAAGGAAGTCGAGAGAGTGAGGATTTTTTTGTGCTTACAACACTAACACAATATAAATCATTCACAATACAAATCTCCTTAAGAGGGAAATTTGAGGTCTCTTCCATCTTCTCCTGAAATGTATCTTTTGGTTGTATGTTTTTATCCTTTATGAAATTTTATCCTGGTGGATGAAATTTTGAAAAACTCACCAACAGATCCAATCACTTGTCATCCTTATGTCATTACTTCTTTGGAGTTCCCTGTCTGATGCCTCCAGACACATTCATAGGATATATGTTCCTTCCAAGTACTCCTTGAAAGAGCTGGACTCCCTGTTGTAATGCTCTTTTTCCTTGGCCTCCCTGTTTCCTTCTAATATTCTGCAGGTGTCTCCAGAGGATTCTCCAATGCCCTTTGAGCATGTGCCTTGTAATGTAACTTTTCCTGAATTCTCATGCAAAGCACAAGCAACTGTGTGTGCATTTACCAGAATACAAAAGAGAATAAATGATGCATAGGTTGAACGAAAAGTCTTTTGCTGTTACTTGCCATTGCCTTAAGACTCATAGGGAAGGTCATTCTCTGCTCAGACAGAAAGGGCACTTGCTCACCGTGCACTGCCTCACCAGGATCCTCATAAAACCTTTATCTCAAGTGCTTGAGAAGTGGCTGCTTAAGTAATATCTATACTGTCTCTCTTGTGACTTTCAGCTGCCCTTGTCCCATCATTCTCTGATCAGTAAGATGATAACAGTGTTTGAATTCTACTGCCAAGGTGGTACCTAGCCTGACAAGCTTGCTGTCCCAGTCTGGCTTCACATCTTAGACTTTTGTCTCTGGTTAGAAGATCATCTTGATTTAACAATGTGCTAGCAGGTCTTAGCATTCATCATTAAGCATTTCATCCTCTACAGAGATGAGGAAACAGAAGAATACATGAAAATCTGATCCCTTCTTTACACTCCAGTCAGAAGTTCTATAAGGTAAGATCATTGTGTAAAAATGCATCTTGGAGCATACCAGAAGCTGTTGTAAAGTACATTGGCATTTGGAGGAGACCTCTGATGAATCAACATCCAGAGGTAATAGGTAACCAAAGTCCTTTTTGCCATACAGCTTGACTTTTCCCACACTACAAGTGTCATTTTCCATACCTTTCCCAGAAAGATGAGGACATAAGTAATGTGAAGTGTATTACTTCCTTCTCACTGCAGAAAAGCTGACTTTAAAAGCTCTCCAAGTTCCCAGATTTCAGGCTCTATTTATAATGTCAAAGCGCTAAGATATTTTTCATAATTTTAATGCCATCATATCTTTTAAAGCCCTGCCTTAAACTGCCAAAATATAATGCTCCCAATAAAGGCACCTATATTTTATATACAAGTTATGACTTACTTCTTCTTAGTGGTGTTAATCAGATTTCATTTATTTTTTATAGCATTACGGACATTAACATTACCCTCTGGAAATGTTACCCTTTCTATTTGTCCTTGGATAAGATATCTCCTGTATTAGGATAACTTTCTTCCTGAAGATAAATGTTTCCCGATAAAACAATATTGTTAACCTGTAACAACTGCAACATGAAATAAATGCAGTTGTCAAGTAAACTTTAAAGAGGAGAATTAAAAATAAAAACAAAAAAAGAGAGAGAAACCCCGGACATAGATTGCAATACTGCTGTATTGCTCTTTGCTATTTCCAAATGCATTTATCTTTCTTATTATCTCACGTGATTGAATATCAAAGAAGTAACCTGGAATATTGTCAATCATAGAATTATAGAATGGTTTGGATTGGAAGAAAAATTAAAGATCATTTAGTTCAACCGTCCCTTCCATGGACGAGCACACCTTCCACTAGACCAGGTGCTCAAAGCCTCATCCAGCCTGCCCTTGAACACTTCCAGGGATGAGGCATCAACAACGTCTTTTGGCAAGTTGTTCCAGTGCCTCACAACCCTCATAGTGAATAATTTCTTCCTTATATCTAATCTAAATCTACCTTCTTTCACTTTGAAGTTATTACTCCATGTCTATATGGCCTTATAAAAAGTCTCTCCAACTTTCTTGCAGGATCTCTTTAAGTATTGAAAGGCAGCAAAAAGTTCTCCCCAGAGCCTTCTCCCCATGGGGCTTCTTTCCAGCCCTCTGGATCATCTTCATGGTCCTCCTTTGGACTTGCTCCAACAGGTTCACATCCTTTTTATTTTAGGGGCCCCAGAGCTGGACACAGCACTCCAGTCCACGTCTCACAAGTTTTGAGCAGGGGGAAGAATCAGCTCCGTGGACCTGCTGGTCACATTTCTTTTCATGCAGTCCAGGATACAGCTGACTTTCAGGCCTGTCCATGTTTCTGCAGTTGGCATTCCTTCTATCCAGCATGCTAAATGCACCACATAGCTTGGTGTTGTTGGTAAACTCACTGAGGGTGCACTCAATCCTGCTGTACATGCCACTAACAAAGATGTAAAACACTGGTCTCAATATTGACCCCTGAAGAACATCACATAACACTAGTATCCATTTTGGACATTGAGCCATTGACTGCAACTCTCTGAGTGCAACCATTCAGCCGATTCCCCATCCACTGAGTGTTCCATACATCAAATCCATGTTTCTCCATTTTAGAGACAAGGACGTCATGTGGGAAAGTGTCAAATGCTTTACATAGGTTCAGGTCAAATGACACAATACGTATTGGCAATGCAAGGTAATGTGTTTGCTCTCAGGAAGAGGAAGAAGAGGTTCAGATGTCTTTCACACTGTGGCAATGAAAATAAACCGACTTGGATGAAATACCCTTAAATTTTCTACATATGAACTATAGGATGGATTTCAAGTCTGAAATTACCTGTGTCTCTCTATTCTTGTTCTGTAGCATGTTAACTTTAGGGCTTGCTGAAATCAATGGAAGATTTCCTACTGATTCCAATGGGTTTTTCATCATGCCCTAACTTTTTTCAGATCTTGGTCCAGATAAATGTTTTGACATCTGCTTAACAAGTAAGCAGTTCTATTGCAGTATAAGAGGCCTTGACCTGCTGTTCGCATTCTTCTTCACCAGGAGATCATTTGCCTTCTTGGCCATGAAGGCCCATTACTAGCTCATGGTTAACTTGTTGTCCAGCAGGACTCCCAGGTTCCTCTACACAGAGCTGTTTTCCAGCAACTCAACCCCTAACCTTTACTGGTACATGGGGTTGTGCCTGCTGGGGTGCAGGACTCTACACTTGCCATTGTGGAAGTCCATTAGGTTCCTCTCTACCCAGCTCTCCAGCCTGTTCAGGTCTCACTGAATGGCAGCACAGCCTTCCAGTATACCAGTCACTCATCCCAGTTTTGTATCATCAGCAAACTTGCTGGAGGCACACTCTGCCCCCTCAGACAGGTCATTGATGAATATGTTGAACATGACTGGGTCCAGTACCAACCCTCAGGGAAAACTGCTAGCTACATGCTTCCAACTAGACTCTGTGCCACTGATCAGTTCTCAGTCCACCTCGCTGTCTGCTCATTTAATCCATACTTGGTAAGCTTACCTATTTGGAGACAGGGAGGCCATATCTTAGGTTACACGTATCTGGAGCCCTTGAAAATGTCTCCATAGGTGCACTTAGAGGGAATACTTGTATTTTTTTACTGGGAGCAGTATTAGAGTAGAAGAGTACACTGGTGTCTGAAGCAAGTCTTAGGATCCACCTCCTCCAGATACTTCTATCCTACCTTCTATATGTGGTCAACAACAAAAACTTACTCTTCTGCAGGGATTTTTGAGAAGTTATTATTTTTAAAGATTATTGCTTTTGAAGTATACTATCTCTGTTGAACAAAAGGTGCTCCATGTTCTTCTGCTGTAGGTTCAGCAGATAAAACTTGGCTTCTGCTTGCAAAATAATGCAATTCAAAAGCAGTCTGTGGCAGAACCAGAGTTGGTTGTATCTATAAACGGAAACATCTTTTGTGGAATTCGCTTATAAGAAATACCTTTTCGACCCTTACTCACCATACATCTTGGCATTGTCATCAGGGTAAACTGAACTGACTTCAGACTCCAGTCCTGCGCTGTAAAGGTATCATCTGCAAGAGTCTCTGCTTTGCTGTTCCCTACTGTTGAAACTTGTTTTGTTTCTCTTGTGATTAATGTTTCATCATGTTTTCTGATCTTTGAGACAGTGAATTGCATCTTACCACATAACCCCAAAAGATTTAACTGTATGCCTTTCTGTACCCTAAACCAGTATTTTGGTGTGTGTTCTCTTTGCAGTTTCAAAGGAAGAAGGAAGAAAGGGGGATGGAAAAGAGGTTGGGAGCTTTTATAATTATAAGAGCTTTTCTTAGGGCTTTAGCTAACTATTAAGTAAATATGTTTCTTATTTTAACCTCTGGAGCACCCGAGGCCTCACAGGGATATTTCACATACATGGATTTTTGCGGTAGGATGTAGGTCATGCTATTGCACTGATTAGCATGGACTCTGCCTTTCAAGATATGCCTCTGGGTGGGATGTTCTTCCAAGGAGTAACTGGATTAGTCACTAGGTCAAAGACTAAGTGCTTGGTCTTTGTGGCCTAGAAATTCAATACCTTGTCCCAAGCTGGAGCTGTTGAACCTAACAAATGAACTCTTCTGAGAGTTCACCTAGCATCTACCTGTTCTGTATTTAAACAACAGGAAAATTACTTCCAGCATATGTCTGAAGACAAGTTTGTTATAAGGTGAAGTGGTCGACTGTAAGTTTTGTCTTAGTGTTAAATGTATTTTCTGAGATACTTTATAAGCTAAGAAATCTCAAATCCATTAAGTACTGTGAGACAGATAAAAAATTGAATTTCATTTCCAGCCTGATGTCTTAATCCATTTCTACCTAAACGTTTTACACTGTGTTTAGTGTTAGGGACATCTGCAAATGAGCACACACATGCACACATTGCACTAAGCTTCTTTTTTCTTTTCCTACTTTCACAGTTAAGGGTTTTCTTCTCACTTCCCTCACCCCTTTTAATGTCTTTTAAGAGAAAGATGCAGTCAGCGAAAAACAGCATTCTGTGGCTAATGTGAATCAAGAAGGATGTGTCATGTATAATGAGACATGAATAGCTAAGGAGATTGCACAGCCTGTATCATAGGCACATGGAATTGGATGGCGAATCCTGCATTATATAGGTCAGCTCCTTGCTAAAACATATGATCACATCCCTATTTCCAGCCTAAATGTACTAATGGACAATTTCTATCACCCTTATTCCTGGTGACATTGTGTTTTAGATTGTTTTGCTTTGGCATTCAACTCCCAAATATATTTGTAGACCACTGTATTTATTCCTAGACTTGGGCACACTTTCAGCTTTCATAACCCATTTTAAACTGATTTTCTTGTAAATGCATAATAAGCCTTGTCCATATAACTCCAGACAAAGGCTGACGTGTGCTCATAAACAGCTCTATCTTCCTTGTCTCTGTGAGAAACAACTGATGCAACAACTTTAAATTGCTAATTGCATTTTTTTCATGACCAAATCACTTTATTGGCTCATTTTTATTGTAGATTTCATTTTTCTCTGATGTCCAAAAATTAGGCATCTAGTGTATGCAAGTGAATGGTATAGGCTCTCAATCACTCTAACAAACTGAAAAAGGCACCTCAAGAACATGTTTAATTTTATTGTTTTCAGATGAAAAACTATCTCAAGGATTCTCTCACTTAACCTCCACATCAAATATTGCTTATGTTAGAATGGAAGAACTCAAGATCTCCTTGGTCAACTAAATCACCCACGTCTCTCTCAATGCCACTTCATAGGAAAAAATTGTTCATGTGTCCCCACACATGAAACAGAAACACTGAAGTGTTGTGGTAAGAACTCAAGGAGATGAGAGAAACACTGTTATCTTGTTCATACTGATATTACCTACGACTCAATGAACCACAGTCGAAGACTTTTACTCTCCTGTGTTAAGCAGTGCACTGAGTACCTCCATCTCAGTAGACTGACCATAGCAACCTGGGTCCTACAATTACGTTCATACCATCAGTGCAGTATTTTATGAAGAGCCTGGAGTCAGCAAAAATAGGCAACTGGGCTCATCTTTGTGTTATCATTACCCTCTGAAGAATATAAACCCTACTTGCCACTGAGGCACCTGTTGCAGATGTTTTTAGAGCAAAGATGTGTCTGTAGTAGGATTATTAGTCCAAACAGTACCTGTTTGTAGAGGGTATTTCAATTTGCTTTTTAAAACACTGTGTGTCCTTAGTTTCCATTCATGTTTGTACAGAGTGGCAGTCACATTATGACCATGGAAATACTGTAAATATGACTTTATGGTAGTTCTTCAGTTTTGTTGGATTGTACTTTGTGATTAAACTGAACCAAGAACTGTCCATCTGTGACAGAGGTACTTTAGGAAATCAATCACCTGTCTGGAAAGAGGAGAGTGGAAAGTGGGGTCTACTGATGCTTTTCTTCTTTTTCTTATCTCGTTTCTTTTTTATTTTTTCCCCTTTCCCCTATGCAAGTATTTCTAAATGTTTTAAACACTGCATTTGGGTTTCCATTGATTGTCCTTGTAATATTTCACAGTTCAGTCTATTGGATGTATCTGGAAAGATACATCAATTTTAGGGACAACCAAAAGTCATCCCTATCAAGAATGGACAGCAAAGAACAGATTTCTTGTCTTAACTTGTTTATTTATCACAGACCTTAATCCAATACCTTCCATCAATGTGAAATGAACAATGTTACAACCTTAAATTAAACACAATTTAAGCCTCCACTGCAAATCAAATGATTACACCTGAATCAATATTGTTTTTTAAATATTATTACCATGTTTTATGTATGTAAGAAGTCAGTCTAAACAATGGGATTTGAGAATTTACCTTTTACACCAAACCAACGTTCAAGTTTTAACCATCTATATTAGCACAGCATGTTCCTTAGATCTAAACACAAACCACCTTTTTCCGCATATCTAGTACCCCCTCTTATTTCTTAGAACTTATTTTTCCCCCTACAGTTACCACAAAGCCACCCACTTGTTTCTAACTGTACTCCTGTCTACAAGTCCTACATCTTTATTTAAGAAGACGTATTTTCTTTAACACATAATCTGAATCTGCTATGTATATAGATTTTTATGAATTGCTTATACAGAAAGAAAGACAGGCAAATACTGTCATCTTAACATTTCTCCCCAAAAAAGAGAAGGGGTGGGTACATCTGAAGAAACTATCAAAGATACTAAATTAAATTTTCTTTGTTTTTGAGGTTTTCATTATTTCTGATCGAAATCCGAGTTAGTGGCTATTGTTATCAGCTGCTGTGTCTGGAGAAAAGAAGGGTCCAGGGAGACTACATAGCCTTTCAATTTTTAAAGGAGGTCTATAAGAAAGCTGGAGAAAGACTTTTTACCAAAGCCTGTAGTGACAGGCGATGACACTTGTAAAATGAAACAGGGTAGATTTAGACTGAACAAAAGGAAGATGGTCTTTTTTTAATGAGTGTGACATTGGAACAGGTTGCCCAGAGAAGCTGTGGATGCCTTATACCAAGAAAAATTCAGGGCTGAGTTGAACAAGGCTTTGAGTGACCTGATGTAGTGGAAGCCGTCACTGTCCAGTGGCAAGGATGTTGGACCACATGATGCTCAAAGGTGCATTCCAACCCAAATAATTTTTTTTTGTTTTTATAACTCCCTCTCTTTCAATAATAAACAGAACAATAAAAACAGAAAATAGAAGAAATAATGTTTGAAGAATGGCCTTTGGTATGGGGTTTAGGGTATTCTGTTTGGTTGCTTTTATATGAGACAGCACCGTGTGTTGAGGTTTTTTCCTTATTCTTTCTCCCCTTCTTTACTTCTGTATTTCTCTCATGTGAAGTCCATTTTTACCTCCCTGATTCTATATAAGATGAAATACATATATCCCTTGTACTTTGTTGCTGGCACTGCATACTGCTATCCTCAAAACACCTGATTCCATTACAACTATTTAGAAAGCAGATATTTTTCTCAAGATTTATTTTTTCTTCAAGATAATTCTGAATTTGAGCTAAAAATAATCTTTAACAATTGCAAAAGGGAAGAAATTCAATAGACAAATAGTTTGACTTTTCAGTAGGAATATATTGTCTTAAAGTGCAAAGGCCAAAATTATAAATCTGTTTTTTTTTATAAAGATGTAAATATCCTGTCTTTCTGTTTTATTCTTGCATTCTAAATCTGATACAAATTGGTAATTGCAGCTGTCTCATATGAGTTCACTGCTATAACAGTACATGATTTTCAGGTACAAATATCTGTATTGTTTACACTGAGCTGAAGAAACACATACCCATCTAAAACAGGGAGAGTACTTTCACTTCATATTCCAGAGCCTAACAAACACATTGTGATTTTTTACTTATGTACTTATTTCCTGTTTAGTATACCAACCAAAACTGGTATCCATTGTCATTAGAGGGAGGCCACAATCACACATTCTGAGTCATAACTCAACATTCCTCCTTCAAAGCAGTTTGTAAGCAATCTGAGCTACAGTCCTGTGGAGCAAAGCAGCATAATAATTCCAGAGTTAAAATGGCTTAACTGAGGAAAAGAGATTTGAATGCTGTCGCGCAAGCACAGGCGTATCTAAATGTCAACCTATCTATTTTGGACAATTTTTCTCAGGCTGGGAGGAATTGTACCCTGGAGGTGCCTGGGTGTATGTCTTCTGTCTATAGGTGTCACGGATGGGTAACTTAGGATGGTTTCAGGCAGCTAGAGTTCACAGAGATGAATGTAGATCCCAGTGACTCACTAACAGCGCTGGGATTATATTACCATTAATAAGACCTGTGTTAGATGCAGGGAGTTGCTTTAAATAAGAATGAGTAATGCTAAAACATGGTGAGTGTTCTATATGTTTTGGAGCAAATAAATGTTCGAGAGGAAGTGTCAAGAGAAAAAGAACATCCAAAGAGGCAGTTTAATTTAAAACACACTTACACAGAGAATAAATTTATTGTCTTAGTGTGTTAGTTTCAGGCAGGGTAGAGAGAAGAAAGCTTCAACCTTTCCTTGGAAAAATAATAAATGCTAAATTGTCATGAAACTTCCCTATTCACAGGTGTGCTTGAATGAGTTCGACTTTCATTCACTGTTCAGGCTTTGAAGGTTTAGGATTCTGAATGATTTTGAAACTACCTGGGGCAGGTTTAGCAGTGCTGATCTGAACTGAGCAATACATGAGAAGTACGTGGCCTGTGAGCCACCCCCAGACATTACAAAGCAAGAAAGTGACTCAGATCTTCAGAAATGCCTTCATTTATCTAAACCATCTATATGAAGAACTCTGTTTGCTCTGTTGCTTAAGTCTGAGTTGAAAGTGAAAAATTCTAGTGACTCTGACTTTTACTGAAATACATATTCTTTTATGTTATTCTACAATCCACACCCTACTCCCTAATTTCCTGTGGGTCTAAACCCCATCAAGATGTTGTCTATGAAAATATGAGTGTTTCACCCTGCTCCAGTTCATGTTCAATGAAGTAACTTAGATGAATATAATGTATTTGTAGTAATGTCTCAAGAATTCAAGATCATCTGGATGAAACTCATCAGTGTTTGTCCTAGGGAAGAATTAGGAAGAATATTTATAATTGCTACCAAAAAGAATATAATTGTGTTTTGTTTAGACAGTAGAATTTTTTCAATTACTTGTGAGAGAAAATGTGGTATGTGTGTGATTTAATATCTATCGGATCACAGATATTTACAAAGAAAAAATATACCATGTCTCTCTCATAAAGAAATATTCCACAGACAAATATAAAAAACACTCTCTAACACAGTAATAATAATAAACTTGATTACTTGAAAAATGTATGTAGGAAAGGAAGAACTATGTTGTATAAAAATGCAAGCTGATTCGTTGATTCAAATATTGATTCAAATATACGTGCAAATATAGGTCAACTGTAAGGAATTCTTCTAACCAGATGGAAACCAAGGATTATTTTTTTTCCTCACCAGTATAGTTTGTTTTGTCTTTCCCATTATGAACTCCATCTTTTTCCCCAAAAACATTCAAATGCAACATTCACAACAACAGAAATAAGGAGATGATATCTGATTTACAAACTGTGAGTAAGGTACTTACATCTGCAATATGATATTCAAACCCAAATTGGTTTAGGCTGGTTTTAAAGAAAGGATTTAACCCAAAGCCTTCCACATTGTAAGATGCTCTAAGCATCTTACTATGCAACCTGCAGTCACAGTTCCTCTCCTGCATATTTTGCCACCCTTTGACTAAAACCTACTCTTCTGAGGTAAATTTGACACCTTTTTTCTCCCCTCCTCTGGCTTAGTTATCCTTAAGATGACATAGAAAATGGAACAGTTTTATAACCAGCACATAAAAATCCTCACAGGCTCTCTGAAAATTTGTCATCCAGATTCTTTTCCTGCATCAACAGAACATGAACTCAGATCCTTCACATTGCAAGTCAATGAGGTGCTAGAAGCTAGAGAACAAAGTCCTTGTGGAGGTCTTTCATACAGATATTATTGTGTTTAAATACACTATGCACATCCAAACACTTAAGGTTTCATCACTGTGACGAAACACAAAACTGTTTAGAAAAGAAAAGAATATTTGATTAGTTTGTTAATTGTTTACCTAGAAAGTCATGGCCATGAAGAAGGGACTACATGGTTTCACAAAGAGCTGGACAGCAAGGAGAAAAGGGTTTGAAATGCAAGGACACAGTGAGAAGGGGAAAAGGTTTGTTCTTGAATTGGTTTTTTTATATTTGTTGTCCAGCAGAGCTGGATTTTCTTTCTTGGTTCTGTTTTGTGCAGTAACAAATCCTGACTTTAGAAGCTGAAAGTTTAATTAGAGTGTTCACTTAAAGGAGATGCGGGAGCAGGTCCACCTCTGGTAATATTTGTGTCTTCTCTCAGAATTGGTTTCTGCTTAGAGGAAGAAAATAGTAACATAACAGTACTTCACCTAGGCAAATAGATCTGCTCAGAAATATTTGACCACAAAGGCATAGTTTTATATTTTTCTCTGACCATTTCACTCACTCTAAGACTTCAGCCTTTAGTATGAGTTTCATGACACTCCTGTTATTCAGTAGTTACTGAATTTCATCCATAGCCTAAGTTTGCTTCTTTGGATTACCCCTGTTCTTTGAGAAATCTTAACTATAGCTAAATATTTTTTGGGAAAAAATAAATAAAATATAGGATCAAGGACATGTGAATGTGCAAACCCAGTGAGGCTCTGAGAAAGTTTTGTTGACGCTGCTGCGTTATAAGAAAACCTGCTGCCATTTGCCTAAATCAGATCCACTCCCCTGAAGAGCTGCAAGCTGGGCATCTGAAACTTGTTAATAACAGCTGTTGCTGGGTTGTGGTTTTCCTTTTTTGTTTTTATAAGAAGTGGAATCTTTAATTATAAGCTGTTGTTCTTAGTAATCATTTCAGAAAAAAAAATGTGTTTTAATGAATAGGTGGATCTGGACTGAAGCTTGAAGCTGGAAGAGAAACCACTTCTGCTGGTGTTGTATATAGTTCATTGGGAGTTCTGCCTGGCCATACAGCATCATAAGGATCAATGTTTTTGCAAAGAACTACAGACACATGCTGGGTTTGACTGCAGAAACCCACCTCCAATGCCAATTACACTTGTTGCCAAAAGTTAAACTCAAATGACTCATCAGACATACAAGATGAAGTAGAGAATGTTTTGAATCTGTGTTGCATTTGCAGAAATTATTATTAAAAATATATCCTATTGACTTATTTACAACCTTAGCTTGTGTGTGTGCATGTAGTTTTACTGTAGGGCATCCTACCATAAGAATTCAAAAGTAGTCCTGAGGAGCTGAGGGTTTACTTGACTTTGATATATGAATTAATTAGTCCTAAGTGAAGGGATCTTGTTTCTCTTTTTGACATATCAGTTCTTATATTTTTTGTCAGGAGTAGGAAAATGGACTTAGATGGCCCACAGAAATGAGCCAGTCCTGCAAAATTATGTTCTTCTTAAGATCATATTTCCATCTTCTCCAGTATACTGTGAATTCTGAATTTCAATGGATTTCATTGGTCACTTACAGCTTACCTAAGTCATCCAAGAGATAGACAAGGCACTGAAGTTTTATTGCCTACCCTATGAAGAGAAGCCATAATGCTATTGTTTCTTTGCTTTAAATGAGAAAAATTTCTCTGGACACATCTACCAAGGGATTAGGAACCATGTGCAGAAGTCCCCAGGCTGGTGATAATCCAAAGTGGTAAATCCAGTTTTGGGGGTCCAGAATCAATACAGTAGACTAATAAGGTTCATTGTAGAGAAAATTAAGCTTTAGCTTTCTATAAGTCTTAACTGTCTCAGCACAGGGGCATATATAACAAGACTGTGCAGAGATCTGATCTGGCTCAGCAGTGCTTTCCCCACTCCAGTTCTGAGACAGGTTCAGACCTACTGTCTTTTGAGTACAGAATGAATTTACAGAGCCAAAGATAAGTTCTACTTCTCTCTCAGACTTTCTTACTTTTTTTTCAGAATTCTTATTTTTATTAGAATTAAGAAGGCAAACCTAAACTGTTTATTTAAATATCGTCTCCATGAGATCCTGCTTTGCTTTCTGACCATAAAGAATCTGAGCTTTCCACCTTGACCCCTAATTCAAAGCATCCCAGCAACGTCCTACTAATTTTCTAGGGGAGTTCAATAAAACTCTGAAAGAAGCAGACAAAACTCCTTCCAGTCACTTTGCAGATTAAACTGCTTTGCAAATCAGAAGCCAGAAGCTGACGAAAGGTCTATTTTTGCCTATTGATGTTCTCATAGAAATATTTTCCTAAGCAAATTTTACTTACTCTGTATTTTCTCTGTTTCAACAGATTTCAAAGGTCTCAGGCAAGAGTCACTTCTTCCTTAGGTGTTTTGCAGAAGAGTCTAATTTCATGGGGCAGTATTAAAATAGCTGAGGTCTGAAAGTCTGCCTTAATCAGTTTTTACCCCAGTGGTTGATGCTGCCAAGAGGCAAACAAAGCACTTAGCTAAGAGACTCTGGGGCTCCCATTTGATAGCACAGGAGAACAGAATCATAGAATCACAGAATTGTTTGGGCTAGAAAAGATCTTTAAGGTCATCAAGTCCAGTTGCAAACCTAACAGTATAAAGACCACTAATAAATCATATCCCTAAGCACCATATCTACTTGTCTTTTAAATACCTCTAGAAATGGCCACTCAACCACTTCCCTGTGAAGCCTTTCCCAGGTTTTTTTAATCTTTTTAGTGAAGTAATATTTTCTAATATCTAGTTAAACCTCCCTTGGCACAACCAGAGGCCATTTCCTCTTATCCTATCACTTGTTGCTTGGGAGAAGAGATCAGCACCCTCCTCTCCATAACCTCCTTTCACGTATTTGTAGAGAGCAATAAGGTCTCCCCTCAGCCTCCTCTTCTCCAGACTAAACAACCCCATTTCTCTCAGCTGCTCCTCATAATACTTGTGCTCTATATCCCTCACCAGCCTCATCACAGATTTATCACAAGGTTTTGTCTTGATAGATACACAACGGCATTTCCTTCTTTTTCAACCCTCTGAAAATTTTTAATCAGATTAAAACTTAGAATTCTTTTCTAACTTATTTTCAAATTGGAAATAAACTTTTCAACTTGTGTTGTGTTAAAATATGGTTTTGGTAATAGGGAAGGCATTGAAAAAGGTTTGGCTGAACATTTTCATTAAATTATTTGGAATGTTGAAAAAAGATATGAAAACGTCACCAACTGTAAAAACCAAGCAGGAAGTGGAAAATTAATCTTTCCAAAGTTTTGTAGATTGGAAACACATAACAATGAAATATTTATAGTCTTAAAACCATTTCTATATTTTCCAATAATTTTCCATAGAGATATTATATTTGGCCATGGAAATAACTCCAACAAAGTACCATGTCTTTGTCTCATTGAAACCTTGGAAAGACCTGCAGTTGCTTATGTAGCAGCTGGAGGAAGAAGATTTTATGATTACATGAACGCTTCTGCTATTCCTTAACCATCCTAAAGTAAAGCAGCCAATCTACTGCTGTTTTGTTCTTCCTACCAAGTCATTGCTTCATGACCTACATGAATCTAGGAGCCTTACATTCAATCTAGCAACAGCTCTCCAGATCATTTAACTACAGTGTCATTGTCAATTTTTAGTTGTTTTAAAGATCAGGTTAAAATCTATAAAGATATATTCCCAATTTGAAACTAATATTCAGACACTGATTTTTTAGAAGAAAGCTATCAAACGTATTGGTAAAGTGAACTTTGTATTTTTCATTTAAGCAAGAGCAAAATTCATGCAGGACTGGACACAAAATGAATAAGTCATTTCAGCACAGCTTCATCACTGTGATCAATATTTGTTTTGCTGAGGATTTCAGATGCAGATTCAGAGCAGCACTTCCAGCCATTATAATTTTGTGATCTGAAAAACAACTCCTATATGTCATTTCTGTCAGCGGTGCATTAAGTTATTATATATTTGTTTATTTATTACACTGGAAGAGTACGAAAAAAGCCAGGCAATTGATAATGGTTCTATTTAGTCAGGCAAAAGGAGTGGCTTTTCCTGCATGATTTGAAACATGAAATCTGTAAAGCAAAGGTCATTATCAAGTTCCTTAGAAATGATTGCATCATTTATCAAAAATGGTAGTCACTGAGTTTTGGTAATATTCAGAGCCTATGTCACGCTTTTAGATTATTAGTCTTACAAACACAAGAAAATGATAATGATGAATACTTGCTTCTTCATGACACAATGATGACATACATTGTGTTTGCCATGTAGCAGGCCATTATAAAGAGATTTACTAAGGCAATGCATGTCTGACATATTTCAAACTGAAAAAACCCCAAACCAACCCCCTCCCCCCTGCCCCAAGTTTAACCATGTGTTTAATATCATAAGTTAAAGGAGAGGAAATTAGAAAATTGTATTTTTATCAAAAATATACATTAAAATATAGTCTACTCATACAAAATATTTACAGCTCCACCATGAAATTTTCAAGTACTTTCCAAGAGCACCTGTGCTACTCAGTGAAACAGAGCTGAGGTAATTAATGGCTTAGGGGTGTGTTAATTCATCTGGGGGTTCTCTTGCTGTTACTACTGTATAGAGAGGAAAAAAACAGTTGCCCACAGCAATGGCTTTGACTTCTGCATCTATGCATATATTTGTAATTCCACAATAAGGTGTTATTATTGGTGTTTTTTTATAACACCAATAAATACTACTCACCAGAGGAAAGAGGGAGAAATTGAGCTAATGCAGTTGCCTCCTACATGTTCATAGATGGGTTTAGAATCTGAGATGTGCAAAGAGCAAAGGAGCAAGTTTATACCTCTTCCTCAGATAACACTGAAGGTTTGGTCCTGGAAGGTACTGAGCTGTCTGGCAATGACCAGGCAAAACACTTGTGTTCTTGAAGTCAGACTCGGATCAGTACTAGACTGTTCAATATCATGTGGGATCAAATCCTAAGACCTGGGACTGGAAACCACAAAACATTAGAAGGAAATTATAAAAGAAGGGAAATTTCCTTTCAGTAGAGGAAACCAAACTGCACACTTTCCAAGGAAATATTTCATTGTGCAGTTAATGTGAATGATTGGCATCAGGACCTGAGCAGCAGAATTACCCCCAGAGTGAATGGCAGTTTTATGATATCTGCAATCATGTTAATACACATTAGACACTTCCTTATAGCCCATGGCCTGAGACATTTTCACCTTGTGGATCACAAAAGAGTTGATTTATCTTCTGCAAGGAACTGTAGAAACAGCAATGAAGACTTATCATTACTCAAGTCATAGCGTACCTCTTAACTACATGGAAACCAGGTTCATTTTACCAAGAACGTAAGACTAGCAAATCCAAACACTTTAGCTTTGGTTGTCTTTTTCTATTTCTTTTATTCTTTGTTTCTATAAAGAGTTGCCTAGGTAACAGGCCAAGTTACCTCGAGTGAAGGTGATGGACGTTGACATTTCAGTGAAGTTCAGTGCTCTGAGGTTGCCTATGTCTCAGGTCAAAACTCTGCTGGCTTCTTTACAGAATGAAGCTATCAGATGCAGGTATGTTCTCTCTAGTTATTGAAAAGTGAGTCCACTATTTCAAAGGTCTCTGCAAGGCATCTAAATAAATTGCATATATGGTTGTATCAACATTTTACACTATTGTGAGTCAAATCACTTTAATGTAAGATTAACTCCTGATTCTTAGTATACTAAACCTTTAATAGACTTACAATTCCGAAATTGAAAAGATCAAAGCAATTATAAGCAGTATGTGTAATACATAGTTTAGAAAGACTGGAAGCTTTCTAGTATAAATTTCTCTTTAATTGTTAATCTGCACGGAAGGAGCAACATTCTGTAATAACAGAGGGAAAAAGGATTTATTTACACAGTATGGCATTCATAAGTCAGTTCCAGCCTATCCTCTCCTCTTTCTTTGTAGACACTCCTAACTTTCTCAAAAAAAAATTGAGGGGCTGGAACTATCCATGCTTGGATTCTATTGAAAGATAAATGCTTGGGGTTTTATATTATTTTTTAAGTAAAATGATTGAGCGTGAATTATTCAAGAGTGAACCTACACTTTTTTCTTTTATGTTTCAATTAAAAAATTAGTACAGATAAAAAAGTGATTGACAATCAAAACTTGAAACATAGCCCTGTGAACATGCCTAGGTGCATTTATGTTAGGGAGTAGTCCTATTTATTTTAAAGGCTTCAAGTGGCTGTAGTCTTATGCAAAAAATAATAACCTAATTATTAAGTAAAATATGTAGGAAAAATTCTTAAGGGTTATGAATAGCATGAACTATTTTTCCTAGACAATTTTGTTAATATGTATACAATAGAATTTTTACCCTCTCTCTTTTTCTATACAGTTCCTTTATTAACTTAATTTCAGTTTAAAGAATATGTTGACAAACTTAAGCAGGTGGAGGGCTGGAACCACTGAAACAATTTTCCTCGATACTTAAGAAATCTACAAAAAAATCAAGTTTGAAGGAAACCAGATAACTAGATCTGAAGTCATATGTGCCTGAACTTAACTTAACTTTTGCATCCAGCTGAGAAGAAACTTACCAACTGCATCCTAAACAATTCAATATTTCCCATAGTCTGAAACAGCTAAAATGACAGGAATTTTATTAAGAAGCACGATAGGAATTTTTAAAGGTGTTAATGTTCATGTTACTGTTATTATTACCATATATTCTATTAAATGACAAATGATAACACGATAAATAGGGAAACTGAATTTTGAGATGGAATTTATTCTGAAAATTCACCCTTAAATGCTAGAATCTCTAGCTTCTCAGTGCTTATTATTTTGTTTTTTGGTTTTTTTTTTAAATACACACAGAATTACAAATAATATCTTTTAGTGTCTAGTAAATCAGTGTGAAACTACTGCCTTCTAGGATTTTGAGTAGAACTAGAAAAAGAGGAATATATCTATCCTGCACTGGAGGCAGATATGTTGATCAAAATTCTTAACATCAGCAGTTTTCAGAAGCCATAGGTCTCATAACAGCAGCTGATTATAGTGCATTCTATTAGTGTTTGATAAATATGAAATAAATCCTTAAAGCATGTCAATGTTTATGATTATATACCTTAAAGCATGTTAATGTTTATGATTATGAAATCAGATTTAAATCTTAGGTTGCATATTTGAATGCCACAACTTGTATTTATATAATTTACCCATTTCTATCAGTTTTGACCAGTGAATTAGCATATTATGGTAGAGTCCAAAGTTTTATCTCCCCTTTTTTTTTAACATATACCCAAGTGGGTTTCAGGATCTAACCTACAAATTCTGATTGATTTGGCACAATGACAGATTCTGATTATTTTTTTCCCCTCCATGTCACAGAATCTGTTTTTCATGACTTGTCAAGCAGTCTCTGATTAATTGGCCTGGTGGTACATGGGGTAGAATCCAGTCTTTTTCTTTTACATTTCTCAGAATGTGTTTGACAATTCGCTGTGCACACTCCAGTACCCTGGCACTGCTTGCTGGCAGAGCCCAGTGCGTTGCTCCCCAACCATGGCTAGTGACTTGTGCTCAGCTTGATTCTGCCATGAACATTTCTAACCAATATGCAACACCCCCCCTGCTTGTTAAGGTCTCTGTAAAATCTTTTCCTATTAACGATTTTGCTCTTGCCTTGTTTGTCTAACAGAGAATGCACTCTGGAAATGAAAAGGCAATTCAGCAGATTATCAGTATTTAACACAAGGCTACCACATACTGCTGCACTTGCGGTCAACAGTGATGAAGGTAGTGATTTTGATAGAAAAGCTAGTATTGAAATGATATTACCACGTTTCTGTGTGCATGACTTCAAAGATTAGAGAATTTAGAGAAATGGAAAAGACCTATTTTATCGGTTAATCTCTTTTCCTATTTTTTTTTCCATGAATACATTACAGTCAGTAGGCAGTAAAAACAGAGGATGGCAAACTTGATGGTACCCTAGATTTCAGTTGAGACTTATAAAACAGTAGTTTAAGAGGTATTCTTCATTTGTCAGCCTCTGTACATGCAACAGGAGCAAAATTATCCCTTCCCTCTCGCACTTGACTCTTTGGGGCTCTTCCCAGCTCTTTAAAATAACCAGTGAAGTTGATGTGTCCAGTAAGGGTCAAAAGAATCTACCAGATTCTTTAAGTGCTCATCTTAATAAGGAATAGGAAGCATATCTTGGAGCTTTTCAAAATGAAAGAACTTTCAAAATAAGGCCTTTGTATACATATTTCTAATCCAGCATGGTTATATCCCCCAATCCTGACAGAATCCAGAAAATCACTCCCTGAATTGTCCAGTCTGTTATTAATTGTGGATTACGTTCTGATTATGTCTAATAAAATGAAACCTCTAAGGCTTGTTCAGAAATATATGACTTCTCCTCAACAGTATTGTTATTCCCCAGTATTTTTCATTTCATTTGAAAAAACCTATCCACAGTGCCTTCCAGAATTTGTTTGTTGAAAAAATAAAATACCACAAGATCTTAATCTTATATGAACTTTGTTAAAATAAACCCAAAGGTATATGGAATGTTCTAACTTTGAGGTGACAAAAGCACAGAGGTTTACAATGATGTCTGCACCTGATCATTTGGTTTTCATGAGCCTGTTACTGTCCTTAGCTGCAATCTCATGTAGACATTCAGGACAGATCCATTTTGTATGTGGTTGTGGGTTCATTGGAAAAGGTTACCCGCTAATGATCTATTGCTAGGATTGTCCACTGCTCTAGCATTTACTCTTTCACCTCAAACTTCTCAGCTGTTCTTCACCAAGCCAGGATAAATTATAGTGACCATTCTTGTTAAATTTCTGTTCTCTAGGTGAATTTCAGCTAAGATTGAACAACACTGGGATGTTTGAGAGCTATGAAGAAATATCTTCTGGGCTAGTTGATCTCAGTAGTATAAAACTACTCTTCCTAATTTTCTTCATATTTTGTAACTAAGGCTGAAAACAATTCAGAAATTAATATTTCCAGACTCCACACATGAATGAATCTGATTCTTATTTCAATCAGTGTACATCAAAAAAAAAAAGTAGAAAATAAAAACCAAAAACATTCCCAGGATTTGACTTATGGGCTCTTCTCCAGGATAACTAAAGCCTCAGAGTTTCAGGGAATCACTGTTCTTAATACAGGTTGTATTTGAAGACTACGATCAGATAATCAGGTCTTCATTGACCTAGATCACTCTTACAACAGTATTTTCCAGTGAAAGTAAAATGTTTGATATTAATGTACTTTTTTTTTTTTTTGTTCAGGCTGTCTTAGAAGTTTCCCGTGCTGTGCTTTGCACTGTGAGTTACATTTGTGCCATATCAAGAAAATCTGGCATAAAGAACTACAGAAAGTGGGTTGTAGACCATTGTTAATGTTGGTCAGTATAGTCTGGTGTAAGGAAGGTAATTTTAAATACAGTTCAGTAAATTACATAACCCCTAAAGCCATCCTACCCCCAAAAAAGGAACAGAAGATTAGATGAGTGAACCTTTGAAGTGAAAGGTGTGAAAACTTAACTCTACTGCTGTATGATCTTAGACCCATTTCCCTTTCCTGCCATGAAAGAGAGCTCTGAAGTGCATCTGTTTCATTTCCACAGTCTTTGCTAGCTGCACAACTATTTCTCTGTTTTGGCCTTCAAAACCAAGCACATTTCTTCATTAAAAAAGGAGACAGAGAGGAAAGATTTTTCCACCGAAATTCAGTTTTTTCCCTGAATTTTACATACAAGGGGTGGTTCACAGAGTCCTTCCACGAGAATGATGTCAACCCCAAGGGTGACTCAGGACTCCTGCCATGTGATTCAATCTCCACAGGAGTTTGTCTTTCCTCAGTGACTACAGGGGGAGCCAACAGCAGCCAGGATCCTGATCAAGGTGACTCAGTGACTGCAGAAATCCAAGCAAGCTGAATCGCAGCCTGAGGTTTTATTAGGTAGATTATGAGCACAACACTGCATTTTAGGATTCAGCATTGCATTTTCTTGCTCAACCACACTAAACAGGGGCTGCAATCTGTGTTCATTTTTCTGATATCCAGGGACATTATTCACTCTCCTAGACAAGAAATACAAAATAAAGTATTTTCTCCAACTCCCCCTTCAGTCCCAGTCCTGTGCTATGCAGGATCTCTTTTGAAATAAAATCTGTCGAATGAGATTTGGATAAATGATGTTTCTACCATGCAAGGCAATAACAGTCCACATCATTGTTTTTAAATTCTTGAACAGTCTCCTTGCTTTAGTGCTCAGTATAGAGACTTCCAGGGAAATATATTGTGTCTTCTTTAAAGCAGGAGGGCTTGACAGTTATTTTGAGAATGGATATTACTATATGAATTGTATAAGCAAGTACAAAAGCATTTTAAACTAGCAGAATCTGAGTATAACTTTGCAAAGTTAAATTACTGTAATGTCAGAAGGATAATAAATGTGTTCAGTATTATGAAATGAACAGATACCGGTGTGCTGTATTCAGTCCTTATCATTTAATGGCATATAACAACGTTTTGCTGTTAGACAAGCAATCAAAATTTTTAAATGTAAATAGCCTTGTCTTAAATCTATTCCACTCTGATCAGTATGTGACTGTAAAAAAACCACAGTGCCCCATCATTTTCAAATGGTTTTCAACCTAGTGGGATAGGTGTCAGTTGTGGCTGTCTTTCAGGAGCTGGAGGTTTTAATCTAAGCAAAGGAGATCAATGCGTAGCACAGGAAGGAAAAGACTTTGCAAGAGTCTTTGAGAAGTTTTAGGCTTCTTCCCCTCCCAGTCCTTTCACTCCCTTGTGATATTAAACAAAAACTGTTGCCCTTGGCAGTGCTGTTTGTGAGTTGCAGAGGAATTTTCCACATTGAGGCAAGCATTAAAGCAGAACTAAGTAGCAGACTTATTTGAGGGCTTCCTCTAAAGCTCCCTGAAACCTATGCAGAGGCACCTTTTTATTTTTTTCAACCTTCCCTCCCCACCCCCCCAGTCTGCAGATATTTTCTGAAGCATCTAAACATTTGCTCATTCTCCCCATTCTTCTTCATGTCTATGATCAAGACAGTTGGGATAAAAAACAATAGAAATAATTTGTCCTGAGACTGTGTCTGTACCACAGAAAGTGAGGGTTTTGCTTTAAAGCAAAACAGAACAATTCTTTGACAGAAGGAAATGTCATCCTACTACTGTGCTTAATAAGAGAATCTCTTACTATCTCTACCTAGTTTGATAGGCCATTACAATACAACACTGGCACTTATTAGCTCATGTGAGACCAGATTTCAGTCTCTGGAGTCTCCCAGACACAGTGATTTGGTGATAATACTGAGAAGCTCTCTAGAAATCATGCTGAAGAAGCACACAAGGGCTTAGAGAGACTGCAGTCTAAATTGACAAGGTGGATAAAGGATGGGAGAGGAAACAGAAGCAGAAAGAGATGAAATAATATTGCAGTGTAGGTCCATAGAAGATATAGAACTGGGATTCAGCTCTCTCAGCTGCCACAATGTTCATACAACACTCTCCAGGTGCAAGGTGAGGCTTCCACTGCTAAATGCAAGGCTGGGTCGGAAAGTACAACATACCAAATGATGTTGTGCATGTATCTTGGTCTGTGTTATAGACCATGGAACTTTACAACCAGTGTGGGACTACTGATCTTGGCTTTACTCTGCCTGACCATGGTCAAATCTACTGACCCAGCCTTTGTGGCATCTCTAGATGAGCAGCAATGCTCCTAAAATGCAGCTGCCATAGCAAGCCATCCAGGCAAACCCCAAGATCCCCGTAGAGTGTCATCTGTAGTTTCCTTACAAGAAAGTGATGAAGATAAGGTGTTTTCTGTGGAAGGCTTTCATCACAATCCCGAAAGGAGATCAACTGAATGGATCAATGTTCTTTAAAATGAAAATAACCCCTCTTCAAATGTCAAAGATGATTTGCTTGACATTATGTTCCCTAATTATAATTTTACCTCCTCAAATCCTTTGAAGTTCCATTTTTTCCCCTCTTTGGTGCTAAGGTGGGAAACATTTTGAAAGATTGTTAGTTTTCTAAGAATAAGGGGCCTTTCTGTTTTTTTTGTTTTGTTTTGTTTTGTTTTGTTTCAGGTTTGGTTATAAAATGATTCATAGCTATACTAACACCCACAGACAGTATCGCTAAAAGTGATTTAAACAAAAAGTATTGCATTTGGCAACTTTTTTCCATTGTTCTTAAGAACTGCATTTGTTCTCATTAAGTCTTAACAAAGATCAGATTGAGCTGGAACTTGGGTAAGAGAGGTGATAAGTTTGCAGATAATAATGCATCTCATCAGTCATGAATTGCACATAATAATCTTCAGATAGGGGCATGTCATACAAGAATTTACATGCTAGCACTTTAATTGTCAGAAGCTAGTTTCTATTAGGCAGATGGACTGTGAATGAGTAACGGCATTTCCCATTAGTGGAGGGAAAAAGGAAAATTAAGGTAAGTTCAAAAACATTAAGAAAATGCTTTCATAACATTGTTTAACTTAGCTTCTAGCGAGGAGAAGGAGTGAGATCTTAAGTGAATTAAGACCAAGTCTGCTTTGTTTAATAAATGTTGTCTCTCTGCTTAGAACAGAAGGGGTGTATGGAAAAAAATACTGAATAAAAGAAAAATTATACAGGAAAAAGCATTCAGAAAAGGACAGATCTATTTAAAGGTATACTTTGAAAAGAGCAAAAAGAAATTCTGTGAAAAACAGTGCCGACCATTTTCTTGGGATGAAATTTGAATATTTCATTTTTTTCCGACCAATGCCAGTAAAAAGTGGGTTTTTTTCCTTCCTGTGATGAAGTGGACCAGAAGGGCCTTTGCACTGTACGTGGTTTGATTTGCATAGGGAAAGAACGTGGTTGCCAGATGAAGGCCACAAATCAGTCACTGATTTTATGCTGTACTTGGTTTTTTAGCATTTTGGAGCCTGAATTGATCACTGTGTGAGTTCAGAAAAGTCCATGTCTACACCCTGGTATTCCTGCCTTCATGAGTTACCAGCTCTTTGGGTTGTTTTGGAAAGGGGAGCAATGGTATCTCAGCCCTGCGATGCCGAGTTTCAGAGTCAGTTGTGTGCAGTTGTTAAATAAACAGGACAGCCTCTGGGGCTATTAAAGATTCACCACAAGCTCAAATTTCAGAGAATAAAAGGATTTGGGCCACATCCTCTCTTGGATAAACTGGCTTCCCAGGCTAAGTATCAGTGAATAACACCAGTTTACACCATGTCAGAGATTATATTATACGTATAAGCTTTCTTTGTGATTAAGGGCTTGTTTAGTTGCTAGAAAAGACTCTGCAGGTCATTATGGTGATAATACTTTGTACTATTGTGCTTTTCAGTTATCATCTGAAAGCATTTTTAAAGTATTTATTACAGTTAAAAAAAATTATGAGGTAGCAACCCAGAGGCAGATTGGAATTATTACAACCTGTTGTTTCACAGGTGAATAAAGGAAAATGAATATGTTTTGCCTAAGGTTACTGTGAATCAGAAAAAAAAGTGAGGATTAAAATCAAGATGGTATGACTACTAATCTTTGGCTTCAATTACTAAACTGCAACAAGACCCACCTGTGCTCGGGGTTCTTGGTTGTCATTTAGACAAGTAATTGAATAAAAGCTAAAACAGAATCAATCCTCATTCTTGTTACATTTAGGAGGATTTCTTATCGTGGATCTAAATGTGACATTAAACCTTAATGAATCTTGCCAGTGCTCGGATACATTCTAGATGCTGTTTCCGGACTAGGAGTGAAAACTCTGGACTTGATCTGTCAAGTAATAGAAAAAAATACATATATACACAGATCTTGTTATTTAAAGAGATGACAATTTGTTTATATACATTTACTGTTGTATGCATTTGTGTTTGCAGCCTCAGAGCTTTAGGACTTCAGAAATAATAATTTATCCCTATCTTGCAATATCATCCAGACACTCCAAGGTAATTCTGTTGTCATGCTTTGTTCTTAAATAATTTATGTACGTACAGAGAGTATTGTAGCATTTTATCTTAGCATTGAAAAACATTGGCTTTTGGGATATTATCCTATGGTTTATATGTGATTCCTCTGACCAGCCTGTCTTTCCTTAACATCTGTGTAAATATATAACAAACTCTCCGTTTTTGTTTTAATTTCCACCCAAAAAACCCATGGCTAATCTGTAATTTGTTTGCTTGTTTCTAAAGTATTTTCAACAGGTCCTTTTCCTTCAGTTGTTTGGTTTGCATTTGTTTTCTTCTGTCTTTCATTTAGGTGTTTTGTTGTTTTTTTTTAAGTGAAACACACTGATAATATTCCCATTCCTAATGTCTAATAATATTTAATATACAAATTACAAATGGTCCTGCATAGTGTGGACTTATAAGACATTTGTCATGAGAAAGATTTTTCATATTACCTCACAGAAAATATCTTCAAAAAATATAATACATAGTAGCTCATTTCTGCAAGTTTTCATAAGTGACAAGTCAGTAAAAATAAATATATTGGGGTTTTTTCCTAAATTCAATGAAAATGTAAAGCTTTTTGTAGGTTTTCCTGCTCTCATTGGAAGTGCTAAGTTAGAGCAAGTTTTTGAATAATATTCGGTCCTTTTTTTGAGAAAGGGAAAACTAAAAAAATTGGATAACTTTATATGTAGACATTGGACAAATTTTCATTTACTATTTTAAAATATGTAATTGTAACGGAGGCTCTAAGGAGAAGTATATACATCAACTGGTACTTTCTCAGTTCCTCTGCTTGCTATCTTGTGTAACTTCAGTGTCCTTAAGAACTGCATATACACGTATGAAGAGAGGAAGAGAAAGAAAATAATTGTGATCATCTTAATTTATCATTAGTTTTAAAGCATCACTCTTCACAAAAACAACAAAAAAAGAGTAGAATACTCTTTCTTTTATTTCTATTTTCCCCCATGTCCCTACAAATCTCCTGGGCCCTTGCTGTGTAACACTACTCTGTTTTAGGGAACATCTGAGACCTCTGTTAGCCATTGCCTCTATGGGTATCTGCTTCCAAATTATTTTTCCTGTATAGACTATGAAGATAAATGAGCTCTTCTACAGCACTGTCAACTCTTTTTTGAAAGTGAACCTCTAAATGAAGTCAGATGAACCAAATCCTTAAAGCACCCATTTCCCTTTGCTGGTTTTAAAGGGCATCCAGGGTGACTATCTCAGCGTACATATGCACATCGTCCTTCCCCCACAACAGCTTTTCCTGTCTAAGGTAGAGATAAATCTTATCAAACAGAAAGCCACTTCCATGTACCATCACACTTTGTGCTGATGGGAGTTTCTAATGAGTAGGAATGCCATATGCTGTGGCAAGATTTTTCTTTATGTCATGACAGTTTATGAAGGTACTAGCTGATTTCACCTTTTTTTCTTTTCTCCAGTAATTTCAGTGAGAGTTAGATCAAATGCCAAACTCATTGTTGTCCAAGGTTCTTTTGCTGAATATAGAAAATCTGTCCCTTTAAAACACACACACACACACACACACACACACACACACACACACACACATACAATGCATAAACAGTGATATATTCAGGGAAGAGATACAATATGCTGACTAGTAGGATCAATCTGACTCACAAAATGAGGTTACAAATGTGTGAGTAAGCTTCCTCAACATCATAAGATAGAGAGTTACACCAAATTTTCCTAATGTACATGTTTGAGATAATCTAGCTGGAACTTGATGATCTTTAAGGTCCCCTCCAACCCAAACTATTCTGTGATTCTATGATTCTATCACTTGCTTTGCACTTTTGGTGAAAGGAACAGCAGAAACCTGCACTGCTGAGCAGCAGGGAGCATAAGCTTCATTCACTGGTAAATAAGAGACATTTGGGGCACTGGATAACTTACAAGGAATGCAGAGGAGTCATTTCAGAATCATCCATTGGTAGATAATTGGTGATTAACCAGAAGAATGTCTTAAGTGTCATCCAGAAACCTGTCGTAGCCAACCTAGAAGTAGGATACATTCTGCAAAACAGAACAGTTATAATTCCATGCTTTGTACACTCGATTCAAACACACCAATATTGTAAAGCATGGACTGATATATGGACCTAAAATATCGGTAAAAACCCAGAGTTTTAAACCATGCATTACACAGAAACAAATTGTTACGCATACTCAGTTCTAAAGGCCTTTTCCATAATTTCTGCTAATGCAAAAGACTCCTGAGGCAACAAGACAGCTTACCTGCCAGCTTTGACATTTCTATAACCAAATCAATATTTCAGAAGCCTTGCACTATAAATCTGATGTTGATTTGAATTTCCTGAATGTAATAAATGATCCAATTAGAAAACAAACAAAAAGGTGAGAATAATTACACTATTTATTCTTCCATGATGATAAGGTGAGCTTGACAAGACAGAATGCTCTTCCTAAACCTGGAGTCTCTCCATGCTTGCAATTGATCTTAGAAGTTAAAGGTTTTGTTTGCATTTTTAACACACCAAGTTAAAATATATTGCCTTGATAAAGATGTTAAGAAGCAGTTTGCTTACAGTATTTCATAGCCTTCATTTTATATTCCTCTCACTTATTGCATAATTTCAGTGGTGTTTGGGGATATATTATCTATGTAGAAGCAAGACTTACACCACAGTGATTTACAGTAGCACAGCTTTTAAAATCCTTTTTTTTAAACAGCTCTTTTCTGCATAGTATCATTCACAAATTGGAATTCTTGCATTGTTAATTAATCATAAAGATATCCTTTTCTAATGAAAAAACACCACAGAAAGTAAGAAGTCCATTTTCCAAGCTTCTCTTTTGTATTTGTAGGTGCAATCAAAACCAAAGCCTGTTCTGTTAAGCACCACTTTGTAAACTTGATTTTTGGATTTTCTGAGGCTTGAGTGTGCATAGTTTGCAAAGAACAAAGGGAAATTAGTGCAGCATCTTCTGTGGACATTGATGAGTCCAATCCAAAGCCAGCTATACTTTAACAGGTGAGGGTAGACACTTTTTGTGATAAAAAATTGCCCTCAGAAAGCCCTAAGCATTGCAGGACATCTGTCTGTGTCAGTACTTTCTTACAGAAACATTTGTTATGTAGCTGATCTGTTGGTATGTTTCTGAAGGAAAAAAAAAAACAAACTCAAACCAAAAGCCCCTAATAGCAACTCCATCTTAGACCCACTAACTGTCCCACTCTGTGTTATGAGCTGCACGTGAGTAACATTTGGTTGAATCTTCAAAAACAAAACTAAGATAATTACACAGACTGATTGATCATCTGTTCACTGTCTGTTCCTCACCTGCAGGCTTTGGGTTTTGTTTTTTAAAGAAACTTATTAATCGATTTAAACGATGTTCTTCAAAAAGGTAGAGGTTCATAAGATGTTGCATACTGAGGAATTCTTTAGGAATATGCAGCTGAGTAATGAGAAAGTCTTAATGAGTTACTGAATGTCTAGCCTGTGCAAAAACTACACTGAAAGTCTTCAGAAACAGATCACAGAATCATAGAATCACCAGGTTGGAAGAGACCCACCAGATCACCGAGTCCAACCATTCCTATCAAACACTAAACCATGTCCCTCAGCACCTCATCCACCCAAGCCTTAAACACCTCCAGGGATGGTGAATCAACCACCTCCCTGGGCAGCCTGTTGATCTCAGTAGTTGTACGGGTTACAGAACTTCATTAATGTATTTGGCTTTTATGTGAGCAGTAGAAAAGAGAAACCTGAACCCATAATATGAATGTCAATTTTAATTCAATCATGGCAGCACTAGCATCATTTTTAAACCAAAAATGAAATAAAAGAACAGTAGCAAGATGTTTATGAAATCAATAATCTGTTGTTTTTCACAGAACCTTGGCTGTATTTCCTCTGTGTTGCCTTTGTACTCATTCGCCCTAAGCAAGGTGGGAGTTGAAGGAGCCTGTGCCAGGATGGAGGGCGGTAACGATTTCCAACCCCTTTGCCCCCTGACTGTGCAGAGCACAGCGCCGTGGAGCATCAACCCCAGTAACTTCATTCCTGAGCGCTGAGGTTACTCTGAATGTTTTCAACACCAGGTTTTGTTTTGCAGCATCTCGTAAAAAAGGCCCTGCATTCACTGTTCTCAAGTTTTACTGTTTTTTCCCCCACGTTGCATTGCTATGAAAATTGTTTCATTCTTATTCTAATGTTGTGGGCTTCAAGAATAGATCTCCTTGCCTCGCAGTCCTCTGAAATATGAAAGAGATGCCCTCTGCAGCAAGCTTAACACTACTATCATCTGCATAATAAAAATAGGCTGTATGTATAGAATATGCATACACACTTATAAATTTAAGCTGATATACTGTGTGGACAAATAGATAAACAGAATAAGATTCACAGTAGCAGAATAGAGGGAGAGACCTGTAATTCAATGACTGACATCACAAACAGATCTCATCTGTCAAATGACTGAATTGAGAGGCTTTTATGAACAACTTTTCTAGGACAAAGTACTTTATATGTGGAGAATAAATGTATGCAGCCTGATAGTATGTGATTACCCTAACAATTCTATAGAAAAAGATGTTTCTCATTCTTTCTCTCTTTTATTTTTTTTTTCCCTTGGCTGCTTTCTCTTACCTTCTCTCCTTGAACAAAGTAAAATAATTTTATTATTAAAAATTCATGTGCTAAATTTTGAATCTCAGTACAGGTAAACTTTCTATTTAGTCATGAGTTCAGATGCTCTCAACACTGCTCTAAACATCTCACAAACAATTAGAAATAGTAAAGTTACATAAGAGACTTTTTTTTCAGATCTGTGGGGAGTTTTCTTCTGTGAATGTTATCACTTTTTTCTTGAAAGAAAGGCAAAGAGGTATGAAGTTTAAAATATATCTGAATTTTGTCATCAATGTATTTCCACAAACACTGGTCATCAAGAATCTGCTAAAATAATGTTTTATTTTATTCAATTGCAGTACCAAATAATTTCAACTGATTTAGTAGTCCAAGACAGATTAAGCTTCTAGTAGAAATTTCCTGAAGGTACATCTTGCAATTGGAAGTTCTGTGATTGGCATGGGGCTCTGATTCAGAAAAGCACTCACATATCTTATTTTATTCATGTGATCATGCCCCAGTTGAACCCAGCAGAACCACAAACACACTCAGGTTTCAAGCAAGCTTAGGAAGCTGAATCAGCAAGAAGAAAATGCCCATAACTGTGGAATCACATTAATGACTCAATAAAAAGTCAAATATTTCAGCTAAAGACTTTCCTCTAGGAGGAGATCTAATACGATGCACTTTGCAATGCATCTGTTTGCATTAAAGCTCTTTTCTTCATTTGTTGTCGTTTTCCCACTGAATAACAACATGTCAATTTTGAAAGTGTTTGATGTTGCTTTTATCAAAACCGTTGTGGGTTTTGATCTACTTTTCAGCCAGGTTAGGCTCCAATAATGAGTGGCATGTATATTCTTGTCTGAAAAGCCAGCCTTTCTGAATGGACATGACTTTGCCCAAGCCACTGTTGACTAGAATGGACAGTGGCTCTCCAAAAGCTGAAGTTCAGACATCACCTTGCCCCCACTAGTTCTTTTTTTAGTCCCTTGCACCACAAACACATCTCAGAAGAGACTAAGAAGTAGGATTTCTTTGTAACTGAGTCAAGAAGGAGAAACTTCTTTGAAGATTTTCGTTGTAGGCAAGGAATCAGTGTGTGGAGAGGGAAAAAGGAACCAAAAATAATTGAAGAAAACAATTCTGTTTTAGAATTATATAAAAGCAACTACATTTGATTTAATTTTTCTTTAACATAATGTGCTGCCCAATCACTGGCTTCATCATTTCTTGGGCTTGAGCTTCCTCTTAAGCATAAGTTTTGGGAGCTGTGCTGCAGAGTTCAGTGGAAGCAGAATTTGAGCTTTAAAAATCAACTGTTACCTCCGTCACTCTGCCCTCCTAGAAACTCTTTCTTTTAAGATACTAAATGATCCTAAAAATCATAGCTTGTGATGCCATCAGCCTTCTCCTCTATTAACTATCAAAAGCAATTAATAATTTACCCAAACAGGTAAAAGTTCTAACTCCTGAGGCTTATCAGGTAGAAGAATAAATAAATGGAGGCAGTAGTTACACTGCAATTTGCCAAGGGGTCTAACTACAAAATTTACTTCAATCCCACTTCCTAACACAGAATATGGTTAGGAGAAGGAAGAGACGGGGAGGAAGAAGACGAGTCACTACATGGTGGGAGAAGAATATGTTTCTCAGTACATTTGAAGGCTGGTTTTCTTCCAGTTTGACAACACCTAATTTCATGAGGATAAAAGAAAGTTTTGCCAGTGGAATATTTGTCCCCAAAAAAGTATTAGTGAGAATTTGAAATTAAAATATAGTGTTGAAAAATGCCAAAATTTCTTCAGTTATCAAATAGGGCTAAAAGATATGTTAGGATATGTTTTCACCTCTCCCAAAACACAACCAGAGAGCACTGTTTTGTCAGAGATTATTTTAGCTATTAACCGTGGACAAATAAATATTAATCGAGTCTGCTTCCATATGGAAGAAAATTTATAGCACCTTTACTTGAAAGCAAAATCAGAACAGAACATAGTCATTTTAGCCTTTAAGCCTGAAAATGCAAATAAAATAAGGAAAAGTAAACAAATAATAATTTGTCTCTCCTGCCACCTGGAGAACTCAAAATGTACTCTAAACATTGTTTAATTAAATCTTGCTAGACCCTGGTTTAGTAGAAGGAGAATTATTTTTAACTGGTTGTTTTAGAGGAGGAAGCCTTTGGCCTTCAATTACTCTAAATTACAGAGAGCAAGTGTGGACCAGCAAGATTCAATAACCTTTTGTCAGCTTCATCTTCACAACTCTGGAAAGTGAGGTTCTTTTTACAGTAAGACTTGACTCCGCAAACCCTGAAGTCGTGGTTAAAGATCCCATTGACTTCCCGGGCACAGAGACAGATCCTCTAGGGTAAGGGACTAGCACTTAATTTTGTGTTAAAGCCCTTTTGCTGCACCAATAAATTTTCTCTATTTTTGTTGGGTTTTTTTTCAGAAGGTGGATTTCCCCCCCACCCCACATAGTTCTCAACGTGGTTTCAATATACGCATCCTCTTGAGATCAGTTTTGCCTGATAAAAGTGCAAGGCCACCAAGGCCTTATTTGTCAATTTGGTGTGTGCAGGGAAATAGGTGATTGAATGTTGAGGTTCTGCAGCTTCTCTAGCGCACAGTGATTCATTAAGACATTAAGTGGTAGGTAGTTGCACTCTGGCATGCTCTAGGCATTGTGTATACCACCATTTGAAACAGAGCAACATAATAAATCCTTCTGTTAATAGCTCTAAATGATGACTTATGCCATGGAAATTCCTTTTCCTCCTGGCACAAAGAACAATAATCTTTGTGGAGCTGCAAAAGCATAGACACCCTAATACTTTTACTGGAGATGAAACAATATGCACCTCATTAGCAGGCTACAGATCAAACTATTAGCAACATATTGGGGAGCAAGCTAGGATTTGGTGGGATTTATGAAAGATCATTTGAAGATAGCGTGAAAAAAAGCTTTTTGGTTCCACAAATACCTCTGATCAACTCATTTCTCATCCAGTGGGGCACCATGAAGACATTTTATCCCATTGCACAGGCTAGTTTGGTTCTGGTGATTACATTGGATTATAGCTTTATGAATCTCATGAAAGCTGCAGCAGTTCTGCCTGGTAAATTAACCTAACTGTTTTGTGACAGAGAAGGAGGAAGCCCATCACCTCATCTTTGTTTCCTTTGCTCTTATCTCTCTGCAGCATTCATAGCAGGAGGGAGAGGGGAACTAGAAAACACTGCACTATCTGCCACAAGTTAACACTGTGTTGTTGCCCTGCAGTAGCCCAGGGGGTCAACTTCTTAGTTCAGGTATTATTACAACCAGAGGAGTGGTTGGTGGCAGCTTGGTCAAATCTAGTACCGTCCACTTTATGTACTGTAGATGCATCAGCAAACCGCATTCTTGAATGAGTCTTCATAAAATTTTATATAGTGTCCCTTTTTAAAAGAAATCCATATCAGTGGTTGCAAACAGAGATCAGCAGTTTGATTCTGCCATATGGAAAGGGAAACTGAGGCAGGAGGCCAGTTCACCAAGCCTGTCTTGTGAAGCCTGCAGGTGCTGTACAAATGCTACTGCTCCCAAAGCTCAGGACTTTGGTCATGCAAGGAGAGAATACTTATAATATCTTACCTTGTCTATTTGATTCTTTTTCAAGGAGGGCCAGTTACTGTGAATTCCTACTTTGCTGAGTTCACGAGGAAAGAAGATGGCCTTTCGTTGTATCAGTGCAAATGTTCCAGATCTGGCAGCCTCTCATTCTCCCTGGACACTCAAAGACATTTTGGCATGCTCAACCAGTCCATTGTTCCTCCTCTCTACAGCACGATGGTGTTGATGCTTCTCCTGCTGAACAGGAGGACTTAGGTGCAGGACCTCCTGCCAAAATTCAAGTTAGAATCATCCTTACTGGTATAGCATCGTTTAATTATCAAATGTTTTTAAAATGTGCAGACTGACTTCTGGTTATGATGTTTGTCTGGTCTTTGGTTCATTCCTCTCAGTTCATCTGCATGTAAATAACTTTAAGAGTCAATGAAAGGTACTCTGAAGCTTGGCTGCTGCTCATCCAATCTTGTGTTAAAACTCACTCTTGGGATATTTCTTTTTAATTGGTCCCTACAAGGCCTGGAATATTTATATGTGTGCAGAAGGTGTCAAGAACCAAACACACCAAGCTAAATGGTCCACATTATTTTAAAAAGATACCTACAGAAATGTTTAGATAGAGTTATTTCACTGAAGTCTGTATTAAGAAAATATTTTGCTATTTCAATGGACACGCGAAGTATGAGAGAGGAAGGAAGAGTGTTTCTCTGATATCTTTACTAGTGATAGTGGTGTGACAGTGAGAAAGAGCAGACTTACACTAGAAAAATTAAGCTCCCTTCCTATCTAAGCCCATTACTGATCTTGGTTCATTTAAAACTTTCTAGGTTTCTGTTTACTCACCTGTAAAACAGAAACAGTATTTTTCTGAAATTCTTTAAAATTCTTTTTTTTTTTTTCTTGAAAATGACTTTCAACTTGACAGAATCTTTCTTCAACATATCTTAGGGAAACATGAGACAGACTGTCCATACTGTTTAAATTTAGGTTCTCAATTAAACTTAGGTACTTACGGAAGAAGTAAGCAATGGTGGGATGGAATATGAGCACCAAATGTAAGAGGATGCAATCATCCAGAAAGCTTGCATTGGCACATAAGGGATTTCCAGCAGGAGGAACAGAACTGTACACAGAGAAAAAGTGACATTCTCTGAGTTTGCAATGAGTATCGGAATCAGTAATTCACCGTTATTTGTAAACTCAGTATTTGTGAGGGCTCTTCCCTTCCCACTCCTTGATCTCAGGTTGAGCAATACTAAGGCTGTTATGAGTCACTGTACTATCCTCTAAGAGAAGGAATGGTTCTGTTTTGTCTTTTAACAGCCTACACACAGGTTTGCTGCTTATGGCATAATTGTAGTTATTACCTCCCTTTATGGGCCCTGTCATTTTGAGTTAAGTGTGCAGAGCATACTCAGGGTCATTCTTGCTACGATCCAGTATCTCCTCTTTCCTCTTCCAGGACAAGTTCATAACAAGGTCAGGTTATGAAGATTGCAAATGTAAATGGACGAGAGACTTTGATTGCTTGCTTGTTGTTAAATATGTTCACCTGAGGGTAGTCTCCACAAGCCTGGTTGAATGGTGCAAGGTGCCTGGTTTCATAGTTTGGATCTCACCATACAGATTTCAATCTGTGAAGACATGGCTCCTGAGAGGTACCCTGCAGTCGTAAAGCATTGTTATTTTTTTTTTTTTTTTTTCTGTTGCCAATTCATTTTTTAAATTTCTGGAATACTGCAAGGACTGTGCACCCCACCAAACTGGTAACTCTATGGTACAATGTGGAAAGATGTTTTCCCTTGATGGCCACTGCTAAGAGGCTGAGTGAGGTGTGTGAGGGTAGAAAGCTCACTGGAATTTTGTTAGAGGATTGCATAAGGCAAAATAACCCAAAGATGTAGCAGTTCCATACTTACAGTGTTTGACTTGCTGTCCCTGGAACCACAGTTATGTTTAATTCTACAGAGGACTCTATTCACTCCCAAAAAGAAATCAAAAGCAAAAGAACTTGCATGAAATATTAACATTGAAGACATCCGGATGAGGAGGGAAATAAATTTTACAATGGTGAAAATGTACCCCATGGATCCTTGGTCCCAGGTCCCATCGATATTCAACTTTTTTGAAGCCCTAGGGACAAGATTGAGTTTCTGGGAGAGCAACTGCTAGCAGAGGAAGAACAGGGTAGAGAGAAAAACAAACAAATAAAAATTACCCCAATATTTTGCTGCAGCTCTGTTCTTTGGTTATCTACATTCCAACCAAAAAAATGCTGATATAATTTAATCAATGTGTAAGAATAAGGCACAGGGAAAGGGTGTCTGTGCCACACCTGCACAGCTCTTCTCTAATGAGTTGAAAATAACAATTTCAGGATGTGTTTTTATTTCAGTACAGGTTTTCATTTGGAAGCACTCAGACAGCAGCCTGGTAAAGGGCTTTACAGACCAATTTTCCTTTCAGAAAGGGCAATTAAAGCTGCAGTACTTTTGCCTCTTCCCAACTTGTATTGCTTTAGAACCACAAGACAAAAAGATATTACTGAATGGGATTTCTGAGGGATTGGTAGAAATCAATATAATGTAACTTTTCTGTTAAATGCCTTAGAATCTATTTTCCTGCAATATGAGTACATTTACAATATCCTTAATGCTGATAAAATATCGTCTTGATAATCTATTCAAGTACCTAAGAGACCAGTTTCTGTTCTGACATGCTCTGAATTTCAGTTTAAAAATGCATTCTGGTTTAACTGTCATCAATAGCCTAATGCAATCTCAAAGAAACAGGCATAAGCTATTCAAATATGTTTCCAATATAGGTCAAAGATTGTCAGACAGAAAAAAAAAATGGCCTCACAGTTAAAAACATAAACATCAAAAAAGAAGAAGAGGAAGAAAAAGTGTGGGAAATCTTGATTTTTTTTTAATTATACTTTTCTGGTTTGGGTCAATTAATCTTAAATCATCATAATTTTAATATAATAGTCTACAAAGCACAGTTAAGAAACATGACTTAGTTCATCAAGATTTGAGAGGGTCTTTCTTTTCTGTTGAAATTTTAATTATTCACTCTTTCTGTATCCGTAAGTCACCTAATTCTTTAAATATTGAGGAGAGCCAAATGATCATGAGATTTAAAAACATGAAAGACAGTAAATTTAGGGTGATTTCCTGTATTTAAGAATTTTCTTGTATTTCCTTGTATTTGAATATTTGCAATATTAATTTCTCTCTCTGCAGCCCAAAGAAGTAAAGACTTACTGCCATGAAAACTTAAAATCTTATGGAACTGTGTGGCTTCAGTAAGTGCAAACTGATGCACTATACTAAGTATTCCAAATCTCAAAAAGGAATTACAATCTACAGTCTCTGACTGTCATTAAAAAAATGGAATTTTAGCCTCTATAATGGATCAAGGTTAATAATAATTACGATACTTGTATCTCAATAGTCCACTGACCAGTGAAATCTCAATTAGTGCTTAAAACACTGCAGAAGAAATTATAAGCATTAATACAACAATTAAGATTTTGTTTTTAAACTCAGATCACAAGTTTCAAGTTGTCCTAACTAACAAAAGAGATTAGAGGTTTCATTTAGAGCCAGGGCACTAGGCTCAGGATGAAGTAAGTCTCTAAGTAGCCTGGCAATTCTTAAACTGCAACTGCAAACACCTTCTTTGTGACAAATATTTTTTGCAACTCTTTTCTTTATATTGTGGAAAAGCAAAAGCTACAATATCAGATTAAAGACCTCTCTGTGCTGTCAATTATGTCCCTGTGTAAATGGAGAAATTTAGACTTTGAAGGACAAGACCTGAAAGACAGCCTATTTTTTTTCTACTGCAAAAATATTTTAAAGCCTTACAATCCATTTTTTTGACTTCTGTTAGTTCCACAAAGGTCATGCTCAGCATCCTGAGACACGGAGACAGAGAAGCTGTGGCAATTTGCCTTGAATAAAAGATGCGGTTCTGATAGCAGGATCACGTAGCTCAGTAGTTTCATCAACATTTGGCCACTTGTAGGAGTTTCTATTCACCAAAAGAGACCTTTACATTTTTGGCTGTTCTGTGTATTTCCTTTCCTGCTAAGTATATTATGATTGGCGGTTGGGTAATTTGCATTATTTGCTTAGGCTGACTTTTCTTTTATTTTGTTTAACTTGTGACTAGACCTTTCCATGACAACAAGAAAATTTCTAGGTTAAGATCAAGATGTTAATTTTCATCTTCGTAGCTCCCTTATGTTGGTCTTATTTCCCCCAATATTGCCTCTTTTTGGTAACACAACTGTGGGCTAACTGGGGTTCTTTTACCTTCAATAAGAGTGAGGAGTTGATATGTTTGCTATGTGGACTTTAAATTCACTTTTCCTCTTCTCAAAAATATTGCCGTTGAGATAACCTTCAAGTCACACTGAGTCTCTCCTTCTCAGAGTGTCTGGGAAGGAATTAGGGTATTGAAAAATGGAAAAATTTCTGTAATGAATGGTGAGATTCTGAATGGTCCTCGACTTTCATCTCAAGGATATTGTGCAAGCACCTCAAAAAGACCTAAGAGAAGTTTCTTGAGAAAGTTTCATGTCAGGAGACTTTCCTGTAGGATGCCTTTTCATCTGGAAATTTCCAGAAGTCTGAAAATTAGAGTATTGTGAAAACCACAGGGAGTCTGATTACCTACAAAGCAGAAGCCCTGCACCCATTTGAATGAGACAACGCAGCAGGGTGAGAAACATCCCCAGTTTGAGCTGAAGACTTCAACAAAAGCCCAAACATATAATTTGTATACATGATCAGCCTGCAATCCAAAAGCCTGTAATGGTTTTCTTGTCAGAGTGGTGTCTATCTTCAGTTTCTAGGCATGAATTCTAGTGATCTTTTTTGCTGCTTGTGTCCACACTGTTAATGGAGGAAACATGCTGGTGTTAGACTATTGCTTAGGTTTGTAGCACAGATATTGTTTGCAGATAGATGGCTACTCTTCTTTAAAGTTTCTGTCTACCAAATAACACTTAGATTTATGGAAATCACCTGGCACACAAATCCTCAACCTCAGATGACAACCCACAAGAGGTAATGTAATTCAAGTTATAAATATTAACAGCTCACTGTTTGCTCTACCTACATTTGTGTGAGGGGACATTCCTTCCTACAGCTTTCTTTTCCTACTTCAACACTGGCAAGTCCCTGCAGAGTGCAGCCAAAGATGATATTTTTTTTAAAATGAGAAGCAATAAAATATTCCCCGTAGTAAGTTTAAATCCCGATAATGGTGCACTTTCATTGCATTGTACTGAACTTTTACCAATCAGTCCAATTATGGGCTAATTCATTCTTATCACTTCGAATAGCTTTTTTTTCCAAAGCCCTATCTGATCTTTTACGTGTGAAATGCTTACAAAGGGAAGTTAATGAAAGAGCAGTTCATCTGCATATACAAAGAAAGATCATAATATAAAAAATTGCCACATTAGAGAAGTCTAGACCTTGACTATCTGTCATATATTTTTATGGTGTCTTATCACTCTGCTATCTGATTAAGTAGTGAAATGGTTAAGATAAATGAGAGCTAATTAGTGGAACTGATACCTGTCTATTGCAAGTCTTAAATTTGCATCTGGGAGCTCTGATTTTCAGAAGTGAGAAGTGCACATCTGCCATCCTTCTTCCCTTTGAAATCAATGGGAGTTTTCCCTGCAGTGAAAACAAATGTTCAAGGTTTCACCCTAAGCAAACTGAGACTTTTGGTGTCTACTCATCCTTTTGACTCACAAGCTAAAACAGAGGCAGAAAATTAAATACTGGAGCTCTAAGATGGAAAGAGAAGAGGAAGAGCCTTTTAATGCACCAGGTTACAGCACTCAGCAATATGCAGGAATAAATAAGTTGTTTCATTGAAAGTGTTGGTACAGATTATTTTCTCTCTGGAACAAAAGCGACCAAAAAGTGGCTTGGATTTTTTCAGCTTTGCTTATGGAGCAAATTATTTACATTTTAGCTCAGGGATTAGATGACAAGTTGCCTTTGGTTTCAACTATTTCTGTAGGAATAGGCTGTAGCATAAATTTGCTGCCAAACACTCTCTGTGCAGAACAAACGATTTTTCCGTAGAGCTCAGAGATGGGGTATTTACATTCATTTAAGTTTGGTATAAACATTTACAGAACATTAGGACAAATACCAGCATTCTCAGCTAAATGTCTGACCACAATTATTTCTGATGAATAAATGATTTGTAGAATGACTCCGAGATGAGGGGCTTTTTTCTTTCTTTTTTCCTCTCAAACCAAAGGATGCTGAAAAAAAACCCCAGTGCACTGTGCAGCTAAACACATTGTGCAAAGGTTCACGTAGAGTTAAAGAAAACCATAGATGGTTGTGAGATTGGGGAGTGAACATCTAGATTTAACAAGTTTATGTTGTCCTTCATCTACCGTTCTGCTTTTTCCTTCAAAATATCACCTTCAAATCTGTCCTTGACAGACATGCGTAACACAGTGAAGATCCTTTCTGCTGACCAAGTACTTTTAAAAGCAAATATTATGAGCTGGCCACTGCAAATGTACTTTTTCCCACTGGAAACAGTGGCATAAGGGTTGTTGACTAAAGCTTAATATAATATTTACTAAATATTTCTCAGAGACACCTGGCTGTGAGAATAAGGAAGCCACTCAAACATACCTAGAGCTACCTGGTCTAAATTGCACATTTTCTTCTTAACAGTAACACAGACAGAAGTTGAAGATACAAAGATGTCTGTCCGGTGCTGTTTGTGCAGCCCTTCTTCTCGTGACCAATTCATCTTCTTGACAGACTACGTTAAACTCTCTGGGCAGCATCTCCTAAAGGGTTGAGGAGTGACACTGCTTCTTGCCTGCACTACAGAAAAGGTTCACTTTGCAAAGACAATTTTGAGGCAACACAGAGAAATCAGGCTGCAAGAATTCAGAGTGAGATCTGTGCAGGTACTTCCTAACAATTTTTTTAAGAAAAATAATCAACTTATAATCACCATGATTCCACAAAAATATTATGAAAGTTCACAATGCTGTTTTCAGAATATGTGTCAGAGCAGTCCAGCAACTGTAGGACTCACTCAGCACATCAGAAACAATTCTGATTTCAACTCTGACAGTGAAGGAATCCAAATCTAATTTTCAGGCATCTTTTTTTAACATGTAATTGTAAGTCTTTTGAGTGGTCTGGGATGGTTTGGGGGGCAACTGTGTCAGATTAGATTTTTCTCATAACACTAATTTAAAGTCTTTAATGAAAGCAACTTATTAATATTTCAGT
This sequence comes from Clamator glandarius, assembly GCA_033459285.1. Taxonomy (NCBI): domain Eukaryota; kingdom Metazoa; phylum Chordata; class Aves; order Cuculiformes; family Cuculidae; genus Clamator; species Clamator glandarius. The sequence continues at coordinate 489,243 of JAUNZM010000026.1, forward strand.
ATTTCTGAGTGAAACTATATTGTCTTCTTCTTCTGCCTCTCCTCTTCTTTTGAGCTGTACTTCACTCAAATACACTTCTCCTTGTCAAAATAATGGGTACAAGGCAGATAATTAAAATCTCTCAGCATTGCTGACATTGGGCATTGGGGCCTGGGAGCATCAGTGCCTTCGTGGTAGAAGATGACATCTCCAAGTAGAAGGAGGAGGCCCATCCTAGGAGTAGTAAAGCCATAAACAGAGACCTCAGATTTACCAAGACGTAAAGCAAGATTTTGTTCTGGATTTTTTTTCATAGAGTACTATCTATAGCCAATTAACAATAGTTTCAAATTGTTGATTTCTACACTTGCCACTGACATAATTTTGGCTAGGAACACATTGTTTCCTTAAAAGAGAACAAAATGCCTCTAACACCCTCATCTCACAAACTACCGAGGTCAAGTTACTTCACAAGACTTAAAAGAAAACGAACATCAAGCATCTAGGTAAACTTCAGATGAAAATAGAGACCGTTTTGTTCCTACTTACTTCACAGCACAATGAAGATAAACTAAGTTTAAAAACACGAATACATCACAGAAGTAGTTTTTTACACTACTTATCTGAAAGTGCAAAGATTGCATGACAGCCGGATAAGTGATGAATCCTGTCTGAAAAGTTGCACGCACATTCAGCAAGGGGGTGTGGGAGGGAATTTTAACGAGTTCAGGATTTCTGTCTGCAGTAGCTTTAATCATCAGGACTCTCCCCAAAATTAAGAATATTCATGCTTACAATAATTAATACTGAACAGGAGATTTGTATCAATCTGACAGATAGGAGATTAAATTAACTGTGCTTTCATGTACAATTTTAAGTAGGTCAGATAAGAACATCTATTGTAACCAACTTTTATTTTATAGATAGATATAGTGACATGTATAGACCCACGCGTACACGTTATGTATGTCTATGAAATTCTCACATACACAGCAGAATCTCCTTAACCTCACATTTGCAAGCTACTAATTTATTTCCCTGGAGCTCACCACTCTTCCCCTCATTGATTCATAGGCTCTTGGGTCAGAGAGGTGTTAGTGATATAGCCAGATGTTCTACAAACACAGGACTTGGAATATCACACAGTAATTTTTACATTGCATCCTATTGTTTGAGATTGGACTGGACTATACTGAAAATAAAGAAAACAGTTTCCTATGCTGCACTGATTTTTCTCTACATTTTATTCTTTTCTCTCTCTAACTTACAGTTAGGCAGGATCACTGTTAGTGATCTAAAAGTGCTTCTTCTCTTAATAACATTTCCCACTGGGTAGTAAGAGTAACAGTAAGAATACAACAGACTCAGGAGAAAAAAAACAGGTATCAGAACATGGCATTGATGAGACGGCTTTTCAGTTAACTTAGTTGTCTGAAAGTGTTCATTAGTTGCTCATAGCACATGGTGCTTCGGAATTGAATTCCTTCAGCAGATAATGGAAATGCAAAGAAAGATATCTCTGTCCTGCAGTGTAATCTACATGCACATTTTTAACATCATCTTATAAAGAAACGAACAGCATTTGCTTTCATAGTATGCAGGTTGAATTCAGTGATGCCATCTTACCTGTTTTTTAAAGTGAAAAATTAAGCCTGTTTTTAATATTTATTTAAGACCTTAGATGTTGGCTGTGTTAACATACTGCTGCTTGCATAAAATAATTTATTTGTGTGTGAATCATCTGGGGAAAATATTAAAGCCTGAAATCAGACTCTGAAACATATTTTGGTAATAGTTTAAGTTAAATGTCTTGCTCTACTTTTCCATCATCTCTTTACTTTCTTGTTGAGGAACAGGATATAGAAAAAATGAGGAAAATTCTCAATAGACACAATTGGGGAAGAATCTTGAAAAAAATTTAATTTAGTTGATTAAATATATGGCAGTATTTTTAATGGAATATATATAAATATTGTTTTGAAACACTAAAACAAACTTCCAGGCTCATATCTAAAGTTATACAGATGTTACAGCTGTGTGAAATAGTGACATTGTCACTAATAAATACTATGCACTTAACTGATCATGCGTATAATTATGATCATATCCTTAATTTCTTGCTGAACTGGGGGCTGGTACAAAGCCCCTGTACCTCCATGGAAGCCTCTGTGTGGAATTTTAGTTAGTTATTGAGTGATTTCCTAGTCTTGCTCTCAAATCAACAGAAAAAGATAACAGGATTAGAAATATTTCCACCTGCAATCCTTGTGTCCTTCTGACCCCACAGCTCTTGTAGTTCAGCTTCAAGAAGAGGGTTCTGCAATGCTTTTACACATTCCCCACTTTGCAGCTGGAACCAATTTTTGGGGTGATACTCCTCTGACTAAAGAGAGTGCAGATGGCCCTGAGAGCTTGCAGGATTAAAAAAAGATGCCACCAGTGTTCAGTATGTACAGAAATGAAGTAAATTGGACTCATACTCGATATTTAGTTGTACTATTGCTCCTAAGAATGTTCCCCAGTTAATAATCTGAAGGTAGATGGAATGAAGACTGTTTAGCTTGTGAGAAGAAATGACTGTCTAAACTTTCTGTGAAAGTAGTGAAGATTGTAAATTGGGAGCCAAGCCCCTTTAGGGCTCTGAGTGCACAATGATTGCGTGATGTAATTCCCCTTGCGTGTGAAAAAAAAATAAATCAAAAAATCAAGTAGAATAGAATTAGGACAAGCATGTTGCTTTTCTTTTTTCTTTTTTCTTTTCTTCTTGAGAAAGTTTATTTTAAAAAAAGTCCCCTTCAGTAGCTACAACCTTAACTTATCACATGAGAATCAACAAACGAAACCAAGTGAGAAAAAAAGGGAAATTGTCTAGACCGAATGAATTCCAGGCAGCATGGTGAAAAGTAAATTAGGAAGTTTAGCATTCTTTCATTTTTAATAACCTGAGGTGTTATCGATAATGTCTGCTATTAATTTTTTTTAAGAGTGTCATTTTAGATCAATAATATCTCTGTGAAAGAGCCAAGGCCATTTATCACATTTAAAACAGTAAAGTCCAAATTGTACTGACATTACTGAGGATGCAACTCTATTATTTTCTTTCTTTCTCTTTTTTATGTGAAGTTCTTAGGCAAATATATATTAAAAATTTATTGAATTGGTGCATTTCTCATCATTTCTTCTCCTTCTGTGCAGTTATTAATTTGAAGTATTGAAAATGGGTATTTGGGGAAGCTACGAACAAATATTCCTGAAACTGTTTGGCTTCTGTTTCTCAGGGAAGATATTTTCTGTAGAGGTACTAAAAATATTAGACCTCAGAATAACTCGAGCTGACTGCTGCAAACATTGTAATTTTAGGACTTTCATGCTCTTAGGTCACGTTTGATAGTTTCATGTGGGCGTTTTAGGCTTTTCCCATGAAATACTTTTTCTTTACATGCAGGCTTTGATTCAGTTGACAGAAAAATAATAAATTCAACAGTGCATTTATATGGGCTTTCTGCTATAAACATGAAGGTGAATTCTCAACAGAAATGCACATGTCTTTCTTCCCAAAATAAAACCATCCTAGCCATAGCAGTGTTGGTCTGGTGGATCAAACCCTTAACTGTCTTTGGAACTAAATGAAGCTGCATCTCTCGGTGGAGGAAATGATCCTGTCAGCCCATGTAGGTAAATGACTGCTTTGGAAACCAATGTCAAATCAATGACAGTCCAGAGCACAAAACTGTAACATTTGCCGTCTGGTCTCTACATGGCCCTGGCTGTTGATAATTAGATCCAGGACTTCACATCTCACCTTTCTGATTGCAGCATAAAATGAAACAACTACCATTTTGCTATATATCAGCTGTAAATAAAATGCTGTAAGTGGAACAAACTCAAATACACTCTATAGCTTTCTACCTTTTTCCCTCTCTTTCTTTTTAACTCCCTATTCTCCCCCTCTTTCTTTTTAACTCCCTATTCTTTTCTTCCTGCTTCCTTCCTCAAAGAAATGCTCAGTGATTAATCCTAGATTCGTCTAAACATCATAAAGACTTAAAATGTCTCTGTAAGCACTCTTAGCATCACAACAAGGCAAAAATACCCAAGATGACCTAAGACATATTTCTTTATGGTTTTGTTTAGGAGGCTTCATTTTACAAGGTATCCACCCTTCATATTTCCTTTGTTGTTGTTTATTATGATCATCTAAGAAAGCAAACAGTGCTGTGTACAACACATAAGAATAGATTAAGAGAAACTTCGAACAAGCTAAACCATAGCTCCTCAATTGAAGGGAGGAGAAGCAAAGAAAAATTAAAGTTTAATCTTGTTCCCTTGCTATTTACGTGGGAGAAAAAGTGTACTGCTCTTATGAGATGGTTCTAGCTGTTATTTTGAGTATAATATGTCTGGGAGACAGCATGGAGCTAACTATTCACTGGTACATTGAGAATGATTTTCCTGTGTAGGAAACCTGAAGACTTTATTCAATTTTTTTTTTGTGACTTTAATGTTTTTGATATCTAAAGTTCATGAAAAAGCCATGTAATTGGTACAGAACTTTTTTTAACTTGCATCAAGCCCCCTAATCTTTGAACATTAGAATAATTTTGCATCTAGCCTGGGGTAAATTAGTTTCTTCAGGGTTTTTTTTTCAACTTTCCAGCATTATTTATTTTCAATTTGAAATTCTTTTAATATCAAAGTGGGTGTAATTAATTCTCTGTTTCTGATGATCTGAAAATTAAAATGAAAAATTACAAATAATATATCAAAGAACTTTCATAAAATATACCTGACCAAAAGAGTTCAGGTTTACTGAACCTACATATCAATTTTTGCTGGGATTTTTCCCCCCTACATATAAAAGCCATGCTTTAGTGCCATCTAGTGCACCGAGAAATCACAAACAAACTTCCCTGAATGTTTATGCTCCTGCCTTGCCATAAACACTTAAAAAGTCCAGATTAGAGCCATGGTTATCATATTAAGTAAACAGTGAAATTACTTTTAATTACCCATTTGGAGCCTCATTGTGTATGACTGATGGTGAGTGTAAACCAAGAGTTTCAGGTCTTCTCTCGCCAACCATCACTGAAACTGAAAAAGACTCAGAGGTTCAAACTGAATATCTTTCCTCTGGAAAATTAGAGGCATCTCAAAAGTCTTCTAGCTCTCAGCTTAGTATCATGAGTTTGATACCTAATTGTGGGATATACAAAATATGGTGTGTACAAAACCTGGTTTCTCCTTTTCCATAACTGAAAATTAACTGTCTTGTTGCCAGAAAAAAAAACAAAGTGAAAGAACCAAAAGCCTGTTGGTGCACAGTACAGCTGATAAGAGTAAAAATGTGAGCACGTTACATTTTTTTTTCCCTCTTCTGGTTATTTTGAGTGGGATTTTTTTTTTTTTTCAGATTTTGTCAATGAAAAATGAGAATTGAGCTTGCAAGCCCAAGGAAAAAAGGTCTGCACCACGTATCAGCGTGTGAGAGATGCTGCCCTGTATTGCTGTCTATTACATTTGACTCACTATGGCAACCCCAAGAGGAGAATTTGGACTTCAGTGTCTGTCCAGATAGCTCTCTTACCAATGCTCTCTTTGGGTTTTGGTGTAATAAATGTTATCAACATAGGAACTCTGACGGTGTGTGTGTGACTCATAAATAGCTAGTGAAGTCTGAGAGGTTAGAGGATTTGATTAGATGATTTGAGGTTAGATATTTGTACTGGAGAGGTTAGATGATCTGCTGAAAACATTAGGATCTTTAGAGATCAAGACACTGATTATCAGCACCGATTTCACAGCAGGTACATGCAGATTGTCAGATTTGACAGCTCCAGTGCATGAAACAGGTGGAAGATTTCTTCCCCTAGATCATGGAAAATTCAGTTCCCTGGAACATTTCCTCTTGAAGGGTGAAGCGATGGTTTTAATCAAAAGATGACACTCATTCTAACAATCTTCCAAAATTGATAATCTGCTTTGATTCCATTTGTGTGTCCCTGATAAATATTTATTCACCTTTTCTTTTCAGTATGTGCTTTGAGTCTAGTACAGCATAACATTATCTTGTAAGATATGTGCAGTGTGGTATCTGCTTTCATTGCCTGGGTGACTCAGTAAGAGCAAAGAGTCAGGATAGAGGCATAGGAAAGATGTAAAAATTTTCCAGAAACAAATAAGGCACAGTGAGTGGCAACTTCAGCATCATGTTAGGTTGTTATAATCCCCTTTCCAAAGTAGTAGTAGTAGTAATAATAATAATAATAATAATAATAATAATAATAATAATAATAATAATAATAATAATAATAATAATAATAATAATAATAATAATAATAATAATAATAATAATAATAATAATAATAATAATAATAGAATGATAAGGCGTTCTTCTGCATTAGGCTTTTTGGGTGACCATTGAGCAAAGCTGAGGAGAAAGAGTTCAGCTGAAGCACAAATTCCCTTTCTGAGATGGAACAGCTGACACTGTTGTAGGGCTCTGTCCTCCTCTTGGACTTTCAGGTGCAAAATCATGATGATAATCTCCTTCTGAACACATATGTGCTGGGTAGCAGTGCCAGGGGAAGGAAGTAAGGAAGAGGAAAGTGCATTAGATGATGTCTCCACTTTCTTGATGGTACAAGGGATGGCAAGTAAATTTATCACATTGATGGTCAGATGATGATTTTCAGACTCCATAAGCTGGATGTAGCTGTTCTGAAACAAAAAGATCTTTTCCCCTCGAAACATAGCCTTCAGGAGCATCAGAAGCTCTGCTTACTACTCACTGCCCTGCTCCCACCTAGTAAAACAGAATAAAATAATGGCAATATTGTTAAGAGAAATGCATTTGTCAGCACTCTGAATTTTAATGTGAACTGGCACTGGATCTCAATGATAAAGTCTAATGCGGATGGTAATTTTGCAGAGCCCTTGCTAACATGTGTTATCCACAAGCATTCTTTTGTTCACCGCTGTGAATTATCAACTGACTCAAGGCAATAGAGGGGAAAAAAGTTATATTTCTCACTGTGTCACTTTCCTAATGTCTTCCAAAGCTCACTGCAATAATTTAATTTTGCAGAAAAAAAGTCAGAGTTTATTACATTTCTCCCTCCACCCAGCCCCAGCATTTTGTAGACAGGTATTGAACAGGGATTCGCCAAATGCTGTGATTCATGGTTAGCTGCAGGGTTCCACCAGCTGCCCAAAAAATTCATTTCTCTTGGAACAAGTGGAAACCATGACATTTCCAAACCATCCAGGAAGGAGACTTGATCCAACATATCATCAGAACCAGCCATCACCAAGGAACACACAAATAACCCTGCAGAAAGGTTATGATTAAACAACCCAAGGGACACTCTGCTCTTAACGTTCAGCAGATATAGGTAAAGACAACAATATTTTTCTATGCAAAGCCTCCTTGTTAAAAACTTGGGGAGTTATACAGCATCAATATTCACAATATTCTGAGACTGTTACTTTTATCCTCTTATCAGAAAGTGGGGAAAATTAGTGAAGATTTGGGGTACTATTTTGCTAGAAACTAATTGCAGAATTGTAGCAGATGCACTGAAGCAATATATATATACTGTTCAAATTATGAAATGGTGGATTAAATTGCTAGATCCAAGCAAACAGCTACAGAATGGAAGATCTAGTTCCTTCCCTGCTCAATTTTAAATGTCCAATACTTTATATTCGGATAATTTTTCTCAATAATCCTGCATCTTCTGCATCTTGTTTTAGTTTCACTGTGCAGAAAGGAATTCTCCAGGTTCCATATACGAAAAGGAGTTTACTTGATCAGTCTTAAATGTGTTATCTTCTACCACTACAGCCTCAAAAGTTGTCTCGCTAAAGCTCTTGATGCCAGCCACAGTTTACACAGTCAGCAGAACTTAGCCCATTGACTCATCATCTCTGTACACCAGAAATCCCCGCTGTCCGGCACCCTTAATTTAAGTACTACTTCTGGAAAATGTGCAAAATAACCTTTAAAGGTATCATTAAGGGTAATGCTGGGAGTGTCATTTAAATATATTATTTACAAAAACACTGAATACCTTATGTACAGAGGAAGATGTGCCCAAAAGTGCTAATTACACTGTTACTTAATGCCAATCATGTAATTACACTCAGCCCACTTAAATGGTCTTCGCAATCTGGGTTGCTTCAACAGTAGAGGAAGGATTACTGCCACCCTATATTGCACATCAATGCCCTTTCTTGAGGGCACTAGGTAACGAACCAGACTTCACAGCTCATTAATTCCTCTGTTCCTCCTACTCCATTTCCCCCCTGCTCTGCTCAGACACTCAGGAGCTTTTCCCCAACCCAGAACCACGTGCAAGAAATGAGAGTACAGGCTGAGGGATCTGAGCTTGTTTAGCCTAGAGAAGGGAAGGCTCCGGGAAGACCTTAAATCAGCCTCGAAGAGGGTACTCAAAAGGGCCTACAGGAAAGATGGTGAGGTGCTCTTTATCAGGGAGTGCAGGGATAGGATGAGAGACAGTGGTTTTAAGTTGGAAGAGAGTATATTTAGATTAGATATAAGGAAAAAAACATTTACCATGAGGGTGGTGTGGCTCTGGAACAGGTTAACCAGAGAAGGCATGGATGCCCAATCCCTGGAAGAGTTCAAGGCCAGGCTGGATGGGGCTTTGATCCACCTGATCTAGTGGAATGGTGGGGAGTGGGGGTGGGAAGGGAGGTGGGGTGGAACTGAATAATCTTTCAGGTCCCTTCCAACTCAAAAAATTCTACTAGATTTTTCTTCCCCTAAGATCTTCCACCTCCTTTAAATACTTTCTGGTGTTGCAGGACTTAGGCAGCCTACAGGTTATGTTCCGATTCCTGGGAGAGAAGCAACCATTGCTCGCTGAACTTGGCTCATCTCCCCAGCAAACAGCCGATCAGTCCTTGGCAGGGTTACTCAGTTGAGTACTTCTTTCTACAGCTCCTCTTTGAAATATTTGCTTAGCCCTGATACGCTGTGTTTAGCAATAGATTTTCTACTGAAATCCTTTTCTATTTTTCAGATCAATTCCTGATCAGAAAGCCAACACAGAGGCAAAGTACAAGCATAGTTGTGCATATATATACACACAAATGCGTGTGTGTGTATATATATATATGTAAAATATAAGTGTATAGATATTTGGAACCTTCCTGGAAAGCTTTGTTCTAACATATAGCTGTGAGGAAGCCTATCAAAATGATGTGCAAGGCTGACGAGCAGATCTAATCCCAAACATTTTGTAGGCAGCCAACCCACCAGGTACAGCAGTACCGAGCATTGTGTAGAGTTTGTATGCAAAAAGTATGAAATAGTCAGTAATCAGTGGCAAAATTTGTCATCACTTTAATGCAGCCAGGAGGCAATTGGAGACGGTTTAACAGATGTTTCCATATTTAATCCAGAACAAACAGAACAGATTAATTTCCCCACTTTCTCCTCAGAAGCAAATGCCAGAAATTTCTGGGTCTGAAATTTCACCGTGTAACAGAAGGAAAAAACAATGTTTTGATCCCGTCAGCAGCAAGGACGATGTATGCAGCTGTGGTGATCTCAAGAACCAGAAGCCAGTAAGTAAGTTCAGGCTGCCACTTGGGGATAACAAGGTCGCCGCAAGGTCTATTAATGTCTGATCACACGACTTTGAATACAAGCAATTTAGAAATATTACACACTGCTACTATTAAATAGTAATACCGAAGCAGACTAATTGTGACTAGAGCAAGAATTAGCCCAGCATCAAATTCACTTTTTCTCTGAACCGCAGGGCAGGTTGAACATGGTGTCTTTTTTTTTCCTACACACCATGTTTTTGGCAGAAAGGGATGAAACGTGTGCTTAGTTGTTGCCAGTGCCATCCCACTGATTGCAGAGGGTTGTCCCAGGGCACACATCAATGATGAATACAGCCCAGAGGTCACAAGCTACCTCTCAAATTGCAGGACTCCCACACTTAATTCACTGCTCTAATTATACCATCATCTGTCATTACTCCTGGTATTTAGATCTGTCATCCTAACCTAACAGAGAGGGCTGGGGGTGAACCAGTGCCCTAGCTCTTGCAAAGGCATAAAGAAGAGGAGGAAGGGTCACAGAATCCAGGTATCGTGCACCTGAGGTTGCAAATTGGAGCTGTTTTGAAGCAGCTGGTGGAAAACTGCTCTGGCAGCACCTTGCACCTTGCTTCAGACCTGAGGTCCTTTAACAAATCTGCTTCCTTCCTCTGTGCATGTGTATGAGGGATAGTTTTTTTGATTTTTCTCACTCCATGTGGCTTGGAACCTGCTGAAACTGGTTCTGCAAAGCAAAGAGGTCTGGTCTGATGATAATGGATAATCAGCCTCACACAAATCTATGTGCAATTTCACATATTCTTTTGTCTGGAGCCTCCCCTACGTATTGTTTTCCTGCAAGCTTTGTGAGGGCAAATAGGGAGAGCAAAGGGTTAAAGCTCCTACCTTCCCCAGCAGCCCATGAGTTTGTGTGGGTTTGTTCTTTCCAGAGCACCCACCAATCTCCAGCCCAAACGTGAAAGTTGTGTAATAACCCCTTCCTCAACCTTGACTCAAACATTGCTGGCTCAGTGATTCACCCTGGCTCCGCCACCTGCTTTCACTGGAAATGTGAGCTGAAACACAGCCAGAAAGGAGCCTGTGTAGGGGGTGAGGAGAGATGCTTTCTCTGCCAGCCCACTCCTCCCCAGAACCCCCAACCCCAGAAGGCAGCTATAGGGTTATAGTTAGCACAGGTGTGCAGTTGGCATCTGACATTGGAAAAAAAAGTGGGTTGGGGAAAGAAAGAAATTGCCCTTCCTTTCCCGCAAAAGTTCCCCTCCGTTCGCTGCTTGTAAGGTTTTACAGTCACTAGACAGTCATCTTCACAATTGCCTCACCCAAACTTTACTGGAGCTTAAAGACATCTTCCATGTGACGAAGATTTCAGCCCTGGCAGGATCTAAAAAAGGGTTTTAATCCTAGTTATTTTCTGTTCCGCTTAATTGCCTTACCCTACACTTACACTTCGTATAAAGACAATCCATCTTTTCCCCACTTACTTCTGAAATAAGCATTATCCTCCTCTGCAGAAATTAAAAAAAAAAGAAACAGAGAGAGAGAAAAAAATAAGTGATAGAAGTTAGGAGGAAACTTGACATTGAAAACAGACACCCGAATTATAGATGTCTTTGAATAATTCAAAATATTTTTCATGCATTTCACAGAGTTCCTTTCTGGCACTAATGGAGCTTTAATAAAGGATGTTTCCCCCCTCTTTTCTCCATGCAACTTCCCCTCCCCTTTCCTCTTCCACTATGAAGTTTCCACGATTAATCCCAAAAACAATATTTAGATGACTGAAATGTTAGAGCATAATGTTACTGCATAGCATAGCATGTCCAGAACTTTCCTCTGGGATAGAAATCTTTTATTTCCAGTATATTAAAGGAGAAGGAAACATTGTGTTGGAGAAAATATGTTTACTTTGAAAAGTTATTAATTGTTTTTGCTATTTTTTGATATTTATGTCAACTTTGTTGGAGCAGCATAATCTGACCTAGGGAGTAGCTTGCTGGAAATAAAATGTTTTCCGGAGACAAACACTTTCCTTTCAGTTGGAGATGTGGGCTAATTCAGTTGTGTATGTCATGTCCTCGCTGTTTTTTGCTCTTGTTTCATTTGCCAGTGGACCACTGGACCAGATGCTGTTTATGCAGTGATCAAAAAATGCTGATGTTTTCCTGAGCTCTCAAGACAATCAAAACTATTTCTATTGCCTTTATTTGGCATTTCTGTTGCCTGTCAAGAAGCAAAGTCAGACTCTGTCCTTGCTAAACCTTTACCAACAATGCAGTTTATCAGAATAGTTTTTTTCTTTTCAAATTCAGTCTTTTCAAGACTGATGGTCAGAAAATATTTCCAGAGTTGCATGGGTTGCTTAGTCTGGAGAAGAGGAGGCTGAGGGGAGACCTCATTGCTCTCTCCAACTACCTGAAAGGAGGTTGTGGAGAGGAGGTTGCTGGCCTCTTCTGCCAAGTGACAGGGGACAGGATGAGAGGGAATGGTCATAAGCTCCGCCAGGGGAGATTTAGGCTGAACATTTGGAAAAAAAATTTCACAGAAAGGGTCATTGGGCACTGGAACAGGCTGCCCAGGGAGGTGGTTGAGTCACCTTCCCTGGAGGTGTTTAAGACACAGGTGGACGAGGTGCTGAGGGACATGGTTTAGTGATTGATAGGAATCGTTGGACTTGATGATCTGGTCGGTCTCTTCCAAGCTGGTTATTCTATGATTCTGTGATTCTATGAATTGTGGTCCTTTGGGGTATAATGATGTTACAATAGCATAGCACTTTTCTGAGTGAGATTGAGATTATTTGGGGCAGCTCTTTGTTTTTCCCCAGGCTTTTTGTCTGACTGTGGGCTGGCCCCACCATTTCACCAGGCAACAATTTCTCAGCTCCAAAATAAGGTTGACAGAAAATATTAATCCTCTGTTTCACAGGCAGATGGTGTGAACAAATCCACAAAGAAATGTTCTGGGCATGTCTGTTCCAAAGAGGCTGTGGTTTTGGTAGAGATTCCCAGGACATCTCCGAACTGGCTCACATAGGTACAAACAAGAGTCTCTCGAGAAGTACAGACCACACTACAAACCTGCTGCTGTAACTCTAGCTCAGATATATCAAAATTATAGAGAAGAAAGAACAGTGAATCACGTAATAAGAAGAGGGTTAAAGACAGGTACACTGGTTGTCTTTTAGACACTGAATCTACAGCATTAATGTGGTGAGAGCAATAGAAAACCTGTTATTAACCAGTTTTGTTTTCAGAATCAACCTGCTTCTCACATCCATTAAAAAGCTTGAGGTGTGGTAAATTGGCCTCCACAGGGGTGCGGTTGTTTTGCTAGACTTTGGTTTAAATATGGCTACTCTCAATTCAAACCTCCCACTACATCAGTTTCTTCAGCAGAGAAGATTTTTTTTTTTTTCCACATGTAAAAATAAAAGATCTCAGTGGAAATTTGCAGGTCCCGCAGCCAGTTTGCTGATCTAGTCAGCTGGCCACCTTCTTTCATGCAAAATGTTTCACGTGAACAGCTCTCGCTTTATGCCTTGTAACATTTTCATGTGACTCACAACTAGTGATTCATATTTCTTTGGTATTCACCAAAGATCATACTTAGAAATCAAATTCTTAGAAATTTTTAATTCCCTTGTGTAGGAGGGACTGTGGGTGCTCTACTCAGGTTCATTATGATAATGCAACCTCAGAAGGTGTCGCATAAGCCAGTTTACAGTAATAAATAATAATAATCATGAACTCATTAAAATATTAAGCTTCCAATTTGAAAAAAATGTACAGTAGAGGCAGAAAGAACCTATCTGAGAACGGTTTTGCATTTTCCAAAGTATTTACTGTTACATTTAAAATGTGCAAATAAGATAAATCATAGAATCTTAGCCTCATAGACTCATAGAATCACAGAATAGTTTGAGATTGTAGGGACCTCAAAGGTCTCCTGGTTCCAACTCCCCTGCCATGGGCTGGGACACCTCCCACGGGACCAGCTGCTTGAGGCCACATCCAGCCTGGCCTTGAACACTTGCAGCAGGCATCCACAACATCCCTGGGCGAATACAGAACCTAACAATTTGAGTTATAGGCTTGGATATAACGTCCAGGCTTGAGTCTTTGTGTTGCTGCTGGACTTTCAGTTTGAATTCAGGCAAATTGCTGAAATCCTGTAATTTTTTTTTTCCTATTAAGTGTGCTAGTTAATGTTATTTGTCCATTTTAATCCTGAGTTCTCCAAGTGGAAGAAAGAATATTAACTCTTGAGCTGCCACAGAGGATAACAAAATCAGTAAAGCAATGAGAACAAAGAGCTAGAGGATGCTCATGAATTTATCTGGGAATGCTCGACATTTCTTTTATCCATCTGAGATTCAAGTAATGATGAAAAAAAATATGATTTTCCAGAGCTTTTTTGGTAAGGGAATTTTTTAGTTATTACATGCACTTTGAAGTTGAATCATGGTGTGACCTAGCTTTAGGTGCTTGGGTGTTCTGCCCAGTCAAATGTACAAAAATTTCCTAATTCAACCATCTTCAGGCTCTTTCATTTTTCAAGAGTGGAACTCACAAAAAGTTATGAAGATGTGCAACTGGAGGGGGGAAAGAAGTATGTACATTAAAATAATAATTAAAAAAAAAAAGAGAGAAGACAGTAGGTTTTCCAATTATGAAATTAAAATTTCAGGTGAAACTTGGCTGATGTTTTCTATTTGACTTGAATTGGCTGATCAATGCAATTTCCACTTCTGTCAATACAACCATCCTGCATTAAACTAGAAGGAAGGGCTTTTACACTTTGATCTCCCGGATTTTTACATTTTACTTACAAAAATCCCTTGGTAAAGTAAGTTAATTTTTTTTAAACACTTGACAGTTTGATGCACTTGAATTGTCTACTGAAATGGCAAACCCTGGTGTCTGCCCTTGGATTCATGGCAGGTTTGCTAACAGGAGTCTGTCGTTGCTGCTTGGACTTCTCTTTGCAACAGAAGAAACATCTCAGGGCTGAAGTTTAATATTCATGCCGTTGTTATTTATCTGTAAGTAGCACCGTTTACTGTAACTGCAAATGGAAAGATGATTATAAAGTTTAGGAGCTTTGTCAAAATGACAGTATCAATTAACTTTGTGGGGGATGCCATCTGTTACAGTAGGGTCCCCCTCCTTGCTGTGGTCAGCAGCCCTCTCCAAACTCTTCAACAAAACCTAACATAGAAGAGTTCCCTGAAGTCCTTCACACGTGTTTTTCATCTTTAGCCAACCCTTAGCTTTTGTTTCTCATTGAAAACTGAGACCAGAGTATTGATCTGATGAAAATATGCTGTAAATACTCAGTGTGAGGGAAATAATTATTTAACTTTTTTCTAAGCTGTTCACCAAGTTGTCCATTCAAGGTGATGCATTTGACCTACGTGCAGATCTTGAGCTCAAAGGAATCTAACACCAGCTTCTGACTTGCATTTGCTAGACACACATCACCTGTTTTTTGTATTTTACAAATACAGTAGCAAATGTAGAAGTCTTGTTTTATTTTATGGGACTCAATTAACAGAATGAAAGGGGATCTTCCCTTGATTTTACTGAACTTTGGAGCTAATAGTAGGGGGAAAACCACACCCACCTCATAACTACTATTTTCACTTTCCTCTTTTTTAATATTTTTGATGGTTTAGTTAGAAGGTACTTATTATGACAATATTAATCTTTATGTTCATATGTAATTCTTAAGCACTTTTTCACATTCATAGATTAACTTAGAGATATTTATTTAGAGTCAGTAGAAAGTAGTCCTCCCAATCAGTTGTCAAGTGACATGCATTAATGGTTAAGATAATGTCCATGACTCACTTAGGTAAATACTATCAGTCCGAAATCTCCTTTTAAGAAGGAGATAACCAAACCCACTCAAGAAATAACAGCAAACAAAGCGAGACAAAGTAAACTCACATTAAAAGAAATTAGTACCTAATAAAATAGAGTAACAGCTTAACAAGCTAATGGTGCAGCACAAATCTCCTCTAAGTACCAGGAAATAAGCCATTGAAACTTCATCACTAAAGTGAAGTCCGCACTTGTAAAACTTCAGATAGTTAGAATCTCTTTTGATTCAATGTAAATCAGAGCTGATTTTTTCTTTCCTTCTAATACACGTAAGCAGTAAGTGAGCTGAGAAAGACCAGAGATGAGCAAATACAGGACAGCATAACCTCCTCATGCTTACATATCCATTGAGGACGCGCAAATATAAAAAACAGCAATAGCAACTCTTAAGTGTTTGCACTTCTGTTGATTTTATCCTTTCATCTTCTGGCATAGGGTGATGCTTAGTGTGATATCTTGTTAACCACTCTAAAGTCTTTCTGCTTTGTAATCTTCACTTCAGAGGTACCTGGTATTTCCAACTTTAAATAAGGTATTACACTCACACATGGAGAAGTAATAATAAAACTTCTATTATGAGTCAGTATAAGGTTGGATTCCTTTTCAAATTACATCTTCCCTGGTGTATGCAACCCACTGCTCACCGTCTGGTCTGCTTTCTCCTCTATACGTGATCTATGGACAATACAAAACTGTTTCAACTCTCAGTAAGAGGCTTAAGTCTGTAGCTCAGACTATAGGCTCCCAGAGACTTTAAGCTCTGAATGGGCTATTGGATCAGCTAGTCTAACCTTCTATACAAAGCAGTCCCTCACATTTCATTCAGCTACCTCTGCAAGTTCCAGCTTATGAAACATGTCTCTGTGATTGTACATTCAAAAAAAAAAAAAAAAAAAAAATTCCATTTTCCGTGATAGCATATGCGAATGCTCAGTCAGCCTTGCCTAAAAGTAACCAATGCAAATTTTTTGTATTGCCAGTTTGTTGCCCCAAAAGTCCTCGACTGATCTGGAGATGTTGAAAAGACTAACAACTGCACAGCACCCTAAGCAATGATCTGCCTTGATATGTCTCTAAAGTTTCTTCCATATTGACTTAATGTTATCTCTGCTTTCCCGCAGTCATAGTGAGTGCCTTGAACTGTAAGGTTTCAGGATGTCTGCTGTTGAACTGCATCTTGCTACTCACGGCCTTTTTAGCCTTGATGAGTTTCTATTGACTTGAAATCACTATATAGATTTGTGCTGCAGCTGCACTGCAGGTGAGGTAAAGCCAGCAAAGAGCTATAGAAGCACTGATGTATAAAATAAATAATTTGAGTGGCCAAGTTACTTAAATAATGGTGAAGGTTTACTTCATGTGTTTGCTCTTTATGTAGGATATTCTGATGCACTTGATGTCAGGTTGAAAAGTAAACCTGTTCAGGTACCAATCTTGGTTACAAAGGTGCAGTCCGACAAGCAGCAAACATGGCTCAGTCCCCATTTCTGAAGGTTTCAACCCCCATTGTTTTACTCGTGAATACTTACATGATTTTAAGTCATGGTAAGCCCATGGGTCTGAACCAGTGCAAAACCACTCATCCAGATGGTGTAAAATTTACATATTTTGTTGTTTATATAAATACAGAGATTTGTGCCAGCTAAACCAAGAATTTAATGGTACCAAAACCTGATAAGATAAGGACAATGTATTAAACTTCTATGTGGTGGATTTATTTTTTTTCTGAAAAGTAGATTGATAATGATTGAAGAAATAAGTATAAACTATGCCAGAGAGGCAGAAAAAACAGTGCTGTGTGTATTTGGGCAGGTTGGGGGGCATGTACTACAACTCTATTTCTTTTCAGTCTTCCCTGAGCTTTAAAATCAGTCTAACAGGGGAGAGAGATTTCCAGGACAGAGGTTCATGATCAGTAAGTCATGGAGTTGGTCACCTTTTCTACAAACTCATATTTTGGCTTGTAGTGAAGTTGGCATTCTTCTGCAAGAAGACCAGCAAATGGGAACTAGCTCCAGCTGACTCCCCGAGGATCTCGACTGTGAAATTATGTCACCACTAAGCAGAATAATTAACAATGATGGGTTGAAATGAATCCTGGTTCCAACAGATTGAAATTTTTAGCTTGTCCTCTATCAGCCATCTCTCCATTTTTTACGTATAGAGTTTCAGTAAAGTGGAGGGCAAAGCCAAGTTCAGAATGACACCCCTTTTGACCAGTCTTGGAACCTTTTTTTTAATTAATAAGAATAAAGCTGGATTTGCTGATTGTATATAGTACTCATGCAATATAAGCTATTAATTTCCAAGATCATTGTGAAACTTCTCTATAGTTATTATATCATCTATCTCTAATAATTGAATTAATAATATTTATCTTGCTGTTTTGCCTGGTGTTAATTTCTGATAGTGGTCTGATAAGGTAAATTGCTGCATGGCAGAGGACTGGCATTTTCACTGTGGTTAAGGTGGGACCAGTTTACCCTCTGACTCATGGTTTTGACAGCTCATCTCCACCCTCCCTCTTTCATGTCACTGGAGCAACAACAGTCCACTGAAAAATCACTGGTGTGTGGCTAAGTGTGTGGCTGTATTGCCCTCTAGTGCTGACCCTCAGAGAAGTGCTAATGTTACTGCAATTACGGGCAAATCCATCCCTTTTAGCACATATGGACCTCAGGTCCAATACTGGGGGGCACAATGACTTCATCTCAGAAGGTGCTATATGTCCTGTAGGGTAAGAAATACTCTTGTGAAAAACCAAGCAGCCATTGAAGAAACACCTTAGGTCTGCTTAAAAGAGCCTCGAGTGTCCTATTGCTCAAATGAGAAGAATTTTTTTCATTGGTTGGCTGGGTGGGTTTTGCCCATTTTGGGATTAAGTAAGATGGATAAACACTTTTCAAATATTTATTTTCTTTAGCATAAAACATTCACACCTGGAACAACCACAGTTTACAAATGGGGACCAAAAGGGGAATATGCATGCTTTCTTTAGCCAGGATAGGATTTTTCATGGACATTAGGATTATCCTTCATTACTCCTGCACCCCAGTTCCTAAAACCATCAGGATTCACAGTGTAAGAAAACTGCATTGGTGAGGGAAGGCCAACAGTCTCATTTGGTACAGGAACTTTCATCTTCACCATCTCAAACACAATACCCTAAAATACAGGACTAAAGGTTATTTTAAGAGTAAAATTGAAAGCGTAGGAAGTATCTCTAATTTTGACCACAAGTTCACTTTTTTCTTTCTTTCTCTTTAAGTTTTTCTTTTGTACTTTTTGAGATCTTGCATTTCCCCCCCCGAAACTCTAAATTGCATTCAGTAACCTAAGGAGAACCACAACCTGCGTTAAGATAAAGTGGTCTCACAGGCAGTATGCTTAAGACACTGACTGTGGTTTCTTAGGAGTCATAATATTGTTTAAAATCTGTCACTGTTCAGCATGTGCACTGCATAACAAAGATAGTTGTTTCTCGAGTGCAACACAAAACACATGTTGTGGGGATCAGCTGTGGTGAGAGGTGCCTTGGACCAATGGAAACCAGAAGAAGTAATGGCTTTGTCAGTCCTGTTTTGCTGTTATATCACAGCAAATAAGTCATAGGGACCATCTTAAGCCTTGTTCTGGCTACACATCTGTTTCCATGGCCTGAGAGCCATGGCTGACCTAAATGCTTGAGTTATTCCTGGGTTTGAGTGGCTGCAAGGTTGGTGAGTCTATTCTTATTGCAATGCAATTGAGTCCCATTAACCCTCATGCCTTTAAGCTTAGCACGTTTTCATATAAATGGGATAAACTTCCAGTGCTAAGAGGCAAATATATTTATGCACCACTTCTTCAAATTGCAGCCTTTGAGCAACAGCAGTGCATGTTCCTCACAAGTGCAGAACCACATCCTAGGGAACATTTTAAGGTTCTGTGTTTTCCATAAGCCTCTCTTCTACCCAGCCTCAAATCATACTAGTAGAAATTTTCATTTATTTAATCACAGTATTATCAAAGCAGATGCAACCAAAACTGATGATGAGGGGGCTTCATAGGTCAGTGGTGATGACTGCGTCACGTATAACTCCATAGCCATTTTCTCCCCTCCTGGTAAGTGTTTGTCTGATTATCTGAAGAATCTATCAGTTTTTCCCAAATGTAACTAGCAATGTCATGTGTCCTCATATTTGAGACTTCAGTGAGCGTTATCTCAAAGGCTGAAATACTGTTCCTAAAAATTACATAGAACAAAATGTTATTCTCTAATATTTTTCTCCTTTTCTTTCCTTTTTGGGAACAAAAATATCCCACTTGAAGGAAATATAATTTACTAAAAATGAAAATAATAATATACACATTAAAACAAAAATATGCTGTAAGAAAAGCAACAGAAAGATAAATTTTGCAAAGAAAACAAAATCTTTGCTGAAAAACTGGTCTTTTTTTTCCCCCAAAACTCCATTTTTCATCCAGAAACAGCATTATTCAACAATCACTCTTGATGTGACCAATAACATTGGTCCATTCACTTGATGTGATTATCACTTTCATTTTTAAGGCACTTTGCTGTAAATTCACAGCATAAATACCATGCAGGCAACATCACAGGGCAAAAAAGGAAGCCTCTTCAGAGCATTGGCTGTGTTACACATGGCTGGAGAAGTGTAGGAAAAAGTTATTTTCTAATGTTATCTGAAAGGCTATCAGGGGAAAAGTTCTTAGAGAATACAAGTTACCAGTGAACATGTCTACACAGGACATACTAACTTACTGAACAAGTTAGTAAAGTGTGGAATAATATTTTAGCAGTTTGTTTATTATTAGCAAGGGACCATACCCCACATGAAACATGACTCAGCCAGCTGCAAATAAACCCCTCTTCGTCCTCTGAGGTTTCTCTCTTTGATGCTCAACTGATTCAAGATACTTCCCACTGCTTTCCTCCAATTTTGCTTTTGTGGTAAATTGTTTAGACATGATTTAAAAACACATTATAGACTATGGAGTGAGATAAGATGTAAATCAAGCTCATCCAAGCATTCAGTCCAAAAATAATATGCTAGCATGGCGGGATATTAGAACCTCTGTAGGATCCCAAGTGAGAAGTCTTGAAAGAAAATCAAAGTTATTGTTGTTGTTATTATTACACTGTGCTGAAGAGCAGAAGATCCTTCCCTATCTGCAATGGGCATCTGTGTCAGGTTTCCCACACTTTGGAAACCAAAGCAAACCCTTTGATTAGAAAGAATAATACACTGTGGCATATGTGGTGTGGTCTGCTGCTGCCTTGTACTCAATCCATGTTAACATGAATGATGGACAGGTTGACTTGGGTTAGGTGAAGTTTGAAGAAAATTAAAACTACAAGGAAATTCTTTTTGAAATTCCTTAGCTTAAATGCCAAAAAACTGTCATACCCTGCAATTATTGGGTTCCTTACACAGGCTGTAAGTTTGGAGTTTATAATAATAACCTGGTAGAAAAACATGGTAAAAAGAAGGCTAAATCCCCACCAGTGGGTAGCATCAAAGCTAAAATCTTCATTGGCGGTAAAGATGAATTATGAATAAATGTGATTTAAATGATCCACAAAAGACATATGACATGATATATTTGTTATATATTATATAAAATATAATATAAATTATGCATGACCTAGAAATTGGTAAGGACTGGAAATTCTCTCCTTCTAACTAATACTAATTACTATTTCTATGTTGACATAGTCACGATATGCTGGTAGACTTCCTTGTAAAAATAAGTAAATTAAATGCTCATTCTACTTAATACTGTAGACAGATAAGAAATCCATAATATGGGGAAAGTATAATAAGAAGAGAGATGATACAAGAAATTCAGTAGTTTGCCCTCTTTCTCCTGCTTCACTAACAATCATATATTTCAGCATGGAAATTGGAACATATCTACAAAATCTGTGTTTAACTCACCTATTGCTTACTCTAAAATTGTAGAAGTTAAAATAATGCAAAGCCTGAATGAGGCCAAGAGTCAGTTCTGCCCTTGGGAGAGGTTCTTGAAAGGACATGGCTGCTTTTTTGACAGCCAGACACATGGTTGGTGGAGAATCTCTAGCGCAAGCTAGTTTAACCTTTCTACAGAAGTACATTATATGAAAGAAACAAAATGTTTTCTTGACCTTCACTGTACCATTTTAGTATCCTTTAGATGTACTGGTCCTTAGACACCTTCAGAAGGAATAAACTCTAGACTTGATTTGCTACTGTATGAGAATTGCTTGTCTAGCATGGAAGAATGATCATGTCTGTGGCTGAAGAAATGCCACCTGATACTCTGTGCTGTTTATAATTGCTGGAGGATTTGCAAGGTAAATGGTGTGGAGTACAAGTATGACGTGCTGGAATCATCCTAGGGAAGGATGAAGACAACCAATGCCAAGTAATTGTTCACCTAGGTGGAAAAATATTCCCTCACCTACTGAAAACAGTAGGGGAATATAGTTAACTGTGGACCCTATCGATAAAAAGTACAAAACTGGGGAGGAATCCAGCTGCATTGCTAAACTTCACATTGAACTGGGAAGTTGGGATATCTGTTCCTAACCAAACGGAACTGCACTATGGCAAAATACTTGATAACACTGGAAGTCACTTAAGCTCTGTCTTGCTACGTCCAGATGAGACTAACTTCTTTTGCCTGTGGTCAGGCTGAAGAGGTGGTCATTTGTTCTGGATGAGAGTAGAAATTAAGCAGTACTAACCCATGTGTTTTGCTATGTGATGACTCAGGCTCTAAATGGTGAATAACAGAAGTTGAATGTGATTCAACCCAAACAATAGTTGAACTCTTTCCCAATGCTGCATTATTGTCAGACATTCCTGAATAAGTGGTACAATCTTATGCAAAATCCAAACAAACCTAGCATGTGAAAATGGCATTTAGATGTGAATAAAGTGTTAAAATAAATGTATTAGGTAGCAAGGATATGTTTTGTAAACACATCAGGGTTTGTGAACAGAATGTCATATTATGTTAAAACCATTTAAAAACCCATTTGTGACTTCAGCCATTTCATAACATCTTTTTGTAAGTGGTTAAAGAGACATGTGTGTTTAGTCTACTAAAGGAGGGAACTGGAGCACATTGGGAGTGCCAGTCCACATTACTAAGTCTGTTACACCCCGGCTAACTGTAGCCTGTGTCACTCCATCAGCGTTGCTGCCACGAAGACGGCATCCTTGAGCAGATGTTGGCAGTCCTCCACTAGTAGGCACCTTGCTGAGCACAAGTAACCTCTTCTGCTTATGTCTTTTAACAGACTTGAGAACTGGTTCATGGTAAAATAGCACCCTGACTACCAAAAACAACAGCTGGAGGTCTGACTCAGCTAAACATTTAGACATTCATACTTCTGACCCACTTCTCCTCAGCAAAGCATGGACACGTGTATTCAACACTTTATCTCATGTATTGAATTTAAATTACTTTGTTGAATAAGGATCCTTTGACACCCTCCAAAATTTGCAGTTTTCTTTCTTGCATGTAACTCTCTTAGGACTTTTTCCACTCTTTCCATTAAGCCTCAATCTTTCCAAGCCAATTCTTCAGGCTGCTTCAACAAAAATTGATGAAAAAAAGGCATCTTCAGTGACCTCAAAGATCTTTGAAGAGATGTTGCTCTCTTCATTGACTACTCAGGGTGCTAAAACATGCAGCAGGACTGTTACTTTTGGATAATCCAAACTGGAGGAAATTAATTGCACCTGCATATTTATTTATTAAATAAACAAACAAACAACACATTAAAAAAACCCTACTGCAAAGCAAGATTGTCAAATGTCACATATCTGAGCAGTATGACTCATGTTTTAAAGCTTCTTTTTGCTGATGCCTTCCCCATTGGCAATAGCTGAGGGTCTTGCCCATTATTTTATTACTGAAAATTATCAAAATAATTAATATTAACAAATTCAGTGAGGAGAGCTTGCTTATTCTAAATTAGCTGTTGTCACATGACAGTGTTGTGAAATTCATGCACTCAAAACCAGGATGTTGGCTTAAAAAAAAATTAAATTGCAAAATAAATGAATAACAGGGTCGTGGTTACATCTGAAATATTTTCTGTATATTTAGATCTTATTCACTCAGAAATACAGAAGAAAAATAGAAATAGAAAAATTAAGAAGCAGCTTCAATGACCTTATAATAATTTTATTCCCGGAGCTGGGGAATTGTGTAATAGAAGGACGACCGCTGTTCTCAAGCTGAATTTGCAAAGGCAGGTGTGTATTACCTCTCAGCAGCAGTGGTCACTCAGAAATGGGCCCAGAAGCATCTCTGGCAAATCACAGTGTACCACGAGCTGCAAACTGTCCAAGGCTTTGTTATCAGCCTCGCTCTGAGATCCACGCTAATTATTTTACTTTCCCAACTCGGTCTTTTCAAGTTTTTTCACTAGTCCCAGTTATTGACTTTTTACAATAGAATTTCAGTCTAGCTGAAGTTAATTAATTTAAATTTGGCTCCAGCTCCTCTTCATCTCTCGTTAAGCCATCCCTTTCCTCTGGCTCAGCAAAATGCTATTAGCTCACCTACTGGACTGATCCTTAGGAATATTGTCCATCCTGGGCACAGGTGTTAATGCTTTCCCAACCCCTCAGTTAATTTGCTAAGAGCCACTATTTGAAACATAGGTCTTGATGAGTTTTCCTCGGATACAGTGATGCTGGAAAAATACACAGAAAACTTGTTTATTTGGTCATAGTGCCTTTGAGAGGCAGAGAGATTTTAAGGTAGTCATGATGATTTACAATTGCAGGGAGCCTACCATCAAAGGAATTATTTTCTCTTTAGAGTACAGCTCCTTTATCCTACCACAGCACTGCAGACAGACCCCAAAGTGGTGATACATCCTCACACCCACTGATGTCTCTTCCACGGTGAGTGGGTTGCTGAATTAAGGAGCCAGGCCCCAACTGCCTCCTGAGCTGCAGGCAGAAAATAAAAGCTGTTCAGCCAGTAACTCCCCCTCCAGGTCTTTCTACAACTCATGTTTCCAAAACTACCTCTGCTTTTCATTCTGTGAGTGTGCTTTCAAAGATGTATCTGAAACTCAGAAACTCCTGCCTGAAATATTAACCGTAAATAACCTTCCAAGATAAGCTTTGTATAGCAAAGTGGAAATTTTTCCTAGGACTCTTCCTTGACGATGCAGCACAATGTGCCCTTACTATAAAGTTCTCCTGTTCATGTATGCTGCAGATACGTCTAATGAAATGTCTTTCAATTCCAGAGACACTTGCTATACACATCCCTGTTAAACCATCCTGCCTAGCCACAGCAGACACATCCGCAGGCACAATAGGACAATCCAAATGAGGTGATGTTGTGTTTCTCAGCTGCCACCGTCCGGGAGGATATACAAAGAGATACAGGCGAGAACTCAATTAAAATTGCCATTTTAATTCAGATGATTTAAGAATTTCCTTCTACTCCTAAAGATGGATAAAGAGGCTTCCTATCTTTACATTTCAACCCACCGGCTGATAAATTCAAGGCACTTCTTGTCTGCGATACAGCTAACTGCAGAAGCTGCCATGCCATCAGAAATGACTTGAGAGAGACAGCCAGGGATTCAAGCTGCTTCTTAGCACCACTAAATAGGTTGATGCCTATAATTCCTAAAACCATAACAGCTCACTAGTAATTTCTGTCATTTCAACAATATAGTTTTAGAAGAGATTTAAAAATGTATCACCACTATTTCATCAAATGCCACATTTCACCTTCTGTAGCCACTATTTTGTATCCTTCTTTGCTATTAAATTGACTTCAGTTCTTCAAATGACACATCTGTTTAAGCCTTATCTGTTCAAAGAAAGCTAATAAGCATAGCTAGGTTTAAAAGGATTAACTTGGATGGGAATTCTAAAAGTTTTCAAACACTCTTGATAGTATTTGCTATTAAAAGGGGGGAAATGGAAAAAAATGCATTTACCTTCTTAAAAACTCTCTCAAATTCACAACCATGTGAGATTAATTCTTTAGCAGGTCAAATGGATGAGGATGACATTTCTGTGCTTATGGAAGCTCCTGATTGATAGCTATCTGATGTATCCCTGAGTACTTTTAAGATCAGTACTGGAAAAGAGGAAAAGTTGTATATTTTTATCTTGAGTAGTAAAATACAGAATACCTATATATATGAATGCTTTCTTCAGTTATGTACAGGTACATATGAGTTGCTACAAAAATTCAAATAAAAGTTCTATGAAATCAAATATAGATGTTCAACTCCTTTGATTAAAAACCAACAAACCATAAAAAAGTTGTTTTCCTGTTTTCATCCTGCGAAACTATGTTCTTATGCTCTTTAGTGTATGCCTTTGCTGTATCTCCAGCATATCTTTATTTAGCATATATATGATGTTTAAACACTAAGAAGTCACCTGAAATGCATTCAGAGTTATTTTAGATGTAGAAGGTGATAGACAAATTAATGGCAAATAAGTAACAAAACCCACATGTTGGTCCTTAGATGACGTTCTTGGTTCTGCTGTTATCAGCCCTGTCTTTCCAGTGAGTTCAATGATAATGATGTGAGACTGGGGAGTTGATTTGCACTGGAAGAGATTTCCATACGCATGCATATATGAAAAAAAAAATGGATGAAATGTACAGAAGTAAGTATTAAACTCATACTCAAGGAAAGGCTGCAAAATTTGGACTCAAGATGGGATCCTTCAGAAGATCAGCAGAGACAGTGGAAAATTGTCCCAGGTCCTTCTCTAAATAAGAAATAGCTGACAAATTGTAGATATTGCTAAATTTACTTGCTGTCTGTCACTAGCAACAGATCAGCCTGAGAATAAAAACCTAATTTATTTTTTCTAAATGAAAATTGAAAGCAAAAAGCTATTGCCACCATTTCTCCAGGAGAGACTGACTCTGACGAGTGACTCTGACAGTCTCCGTATATGGCTTTTAGATGTAATTACAACTGAAAGAGAGAGAAGCCAAGCAAGGCAGACACAGGCGCTAATACTGTATCTGTCAGTCACAAAGATGAGCTGCTCACCTCTAGCTTTAACCAAATTAACACATCAGTGACTTATGCATAACTTTGGGACTTTAATTCATAGCTTAACAAACCATAAACAAGAAACCAAGGTGCATTTTTCATATTTTTTCAATAAATCCTTCAAAGGCAGCTGGAGTCAGTGAATAGCCTAAGTGATGCAGTAGATGTCTTTGCCGTGGCAGAATATCCCAAATCATCTGACATTCTGGGTTTTCCTACCACACAGAGGTGAGGCAGGAGATAATGTACAGAAACACATAAAGACAAACCACAAGTTTTGAATTGGGTTTATGTTCATCACAGAGACAGCCTAGAAATGTCTTCATTTGTTTTGCTGCAGTAAAACTTCATAGAAAGTGAATTCAGAAGGGAAATTTTTATCAAACCCAGAACTCATAGGTTGTCTCAGCTCCAAAGATCCATGTCAGTATCTACTTTCATCAGAAAATCAGAGTGGGAGGGTGAGATCCTGCTCTGGCTCCTTATTCGTGTGTAGGCATTAGGGAGATATATGTACCTGTTGAATATCTAATCAAGAATCTTTGGAAATATTGTTTACTTTCCTTTCTTTTTTTCTGCTTTTTTTTAACCCTCTGAAAGATCCTGACTTTGGCAGTGTAATCTGACTATTGACTTCAGTGTGTTTATCATGAATTGTGCTAGGATAAAAGAGCTAGACTTCTATTTAACCTAAGCTAAATATTGTTTTCAAATGAAAATCATTTACACAGGCACTGGTTTTGGATTAGCAGGCTTTTGAAGTCAGCTGTGAAGATCCATGTGAACAGTACAAGAATAAGCCTTCCCATAAAAGTCTGGATCCTTCTATGTTGAAATTCAAATCCATTTCACTTCAAAATTCGTCATTGTTCAGCTCTGAAGATATTGCATCACTTTAATTACTAGTGGAAAATGATCATTTCACCCAGCTAATCTAGTCTGTCTTTGAAAGTATTAATAAAGTACTATCTAATAATAAACTATGTGCTTATCGCCTGACCAAGCTTCTAGCTAAAGTACTGTTTACTAATCTAATGATCTGGCTTTGCTTTAAACAATAATATCTAAATATAAACACTGATTCTTCCACTTGATCTCCTACACATTTGATTTTACGTAGGTCATTAAAGATGTCAGTAAGTATGGGCTTTAATGTATTTTAAAAAAAAATAAATTTGAAGAAGTATGTGGGAGAATAGGAATTTGACCAAGCAGTTGAAGTATGTTGGGTACTAATTTCAGTTAGTGCAATATGTCAAAGCTGCTGGTCCATTAGGCAGGTGTCTTATTTGGATATGGCCACTTCCAGCACATAACAGAGGGTTCAGCTGAAAACTATAGACCAAAAGGCCATTTCTAATGCAGTGAATATGTTTATTCAATGAAAAAAAGTAGCTATGTCAAGGAAATATGTGAGCAGGTACATAGAATGGATGTGGAACAGAGTCCAAAGTGGTTCTCTTTTTCTTTACGGTGCATCCAAGATAGGATCTTGGCCATGCTGAAGTTCTTAGGCTCTGGAGCGAGTCCAGAGAAGGGCAACAAAGCTGGTGAAGGGGCTGGAGAACAAATCTTACGAGGAGCGGATGAGAGAGCTGGGGTAGTTCATCCTGGAGAAGAGGATGCTGAGGGGAGACCTTATTACTCTCTACAACTACCTGAAGGGAGATTGTGGAGAGGAGGGAGCTGGCCTCTTCTCCCAAGTGACAGGGGACAGGATGAGAGGGAATGGCCTCAAGCTCCGCCAGGGGAGATTTAGGCTTGAGATTAGGAAGAAACTCTTCACAGAGAGGGTGGTTAGGCATTGGAACGGTCTGCCCAGGGAGGTGGTTTAAGGTTAGGGTAGATGAGGTGCTTAGGAGCATGATTTAGGGAATGGTGGGAATGGTTGGACTCGACGATCCAGTGGGTCTCTTCCAACCTGGTCATTCTGTGATTCTGTGGTTCTGTGATTCTGTGATTCTTGGCAAAATTCCAGTATCTTGACTGAACGAAGACATCCATGAAACTCGTGCTGACAGTTCAGCATATCAGTAATTAACAAATTACAATAACTTCTCTTTTGTGCACCTCCTTCTGTGTAATAGAAGCTGAACTCTTATGAGGAAAATGATTTGGAGTCAAAATACCAACACACCTGAGAAAAGCGTGTCAAAATCCCGGACGCCCTGGTAATAATGCTGCCTTGCCAGCCTTTATCTCTCAGAACAAGAGATGCTGTGATATCAGGACAGGTTCCTTGAGCACTCACGGTCAGAAAAAATATCATGCCATCCCATCTTTATTTCCTGCTGCCAATCCTTTCATTAAAGGGAGCTTGATTTCAAAAACATCCAACCACCTATGACACTTTCGTAGAGTCCCATGTGAGGAAGGTACCAGGTACAGAATCAAGTTCCAGATACTTGGTGGTTTGGTTCCACAGGTTAAATTTTTGAATGAAAACCATTTTTTTTTTTTTTTTTTTGGCAACAATAATTAAAACATTACAACATTTGAGCATTTGAGGCAATTTGTCACTTTTTTACACCAGACAAGGGAAGTGCAAGACCCTGGCAGCACACTCAGAGTTACCCATGGTGGGGCAAAATTTAGCCTTGTGTACAAAGCTGATGTAGCCTATATTCCAGGCAAATCAGTGTCTCTATAATGTTCACTGAAAATACCACTGAAAGAACAGTTTGGATGTCTTTAGAACAACATATTAAAAAGAAGAAAAAGAACAAACCACTGTTCTCGTCGTCTTGAGGGTCACTCAGAATCTGTTCCCACAGTTCTGTTTCGCTAATGAAGTCATACAAGCCCAGAACAAAGTGGCACTGGTGACCCCTGTGTCGCTGGGTACTAAACTTTAAAGGTAACGTGATAACAGTTTTGGACGTAGAAACAAAGAAAGGTTATGTGAAGCCCCATAAGAAGGAGAATGACAAACAAAGATGCTATAGAATGGAAACAGATAATTTCAGGCAAGGAGAATGTAAAGTAATCGCTCCTTCCATTTCCACTGCTCATTGCCATACGGGCTTGGCTTTCTGTTCTCCTTCTCTGCTTTTGCACCTTTTTATACCTAATAAAGAGATCTGTTTTGTAACATGGAGCAAAAAAAACCATAAACAAAGCTACTAATTCCCTTTAGTTTTCACATACAATCAAACTTACTAGAATCCAACTTGGGGCTGAGAGACATACTGTCCTCCAACATTCAAAGCCTTGACATAAGATATTCCAAAGAACTTCTCATTAAACATTTATTTTTCTCTCCCTATTTGTGTCACAACTGTATGTCTTTCTTTTTTTTCCCTTTCTTTTTCCTTTTCTTTTTATCTTCATTCCTTCCATTAATTTTTCATTTTCTTTCTTGCCCACTCACTCCCTCTTTTTCTGTATAAACCTTGAAACAGAAAAATGAAAAAAAAAATATTTATGTCTTTACAGACAATTTGTTTTCAACTTGAAAATATGTAATTTTTTATGGCAAAAATGTCTATGAAACAATTTTTAATGTAAAGGACAATATCAGATCCTTGAATTCAGTATAATTAAAGAAAAATTAGGATTATGAAATATGTCAGAAGAACAGAAAGATAAATGTCAACACTAGTTTAATGAGTTTGCAGGCATACCAGTGAATTAAGAAGTGAAAAAACATGTAAAACTCAAATGTGATAATTCAATTGTTCGTACTTTTTGTTTTAACATAAGTTTTTTGTAAAACAGTACAAGGTAAAGGGAATAAAAATGTTTATCTACTTTTTTTTTTTTCTCTGTTGAAATCACAGAAGCTTAT
Organism: Clamator glandarius; assembly: GCA_033459285.1. Lineage (NCBI taxonomy): Eukaryota > Metazoa > Chordata > Aves > Cuculiformes > Cuculidae > Clamator > Clamator glandarius. The sequence goes on from JAUNZM010000026.1 coordinate 519,538, forward strand.
GCTTTCAAGTCACAAGTATACATTACAATATTTTTTTTCCATGGAAGCTGTGTCTTAGGGTTAGGGTTGTCTCCTCCTTAGTAAAGAATTGGTGTGATCTCCACTTTATAGCTGGACACCTGAGACATGGAAACAGTCATACAGCACCTCTCTAGTGCTGAACCAGCCTGGTGAGTCTTGTGCTCTGGCCTCAAGGCTAAGTGGTGCAGCCTGACTCATGTCCACATGCCTAACTCCCTCCCAGAAAAAAAATAGGATGACTGCATCCAAATACTGTGTTGAGAATAATGTTTGCATTGTGTAACCCTGCAGGTTATGTCTGAGCATTATCTGGGAAAGTTTTAGCTAGTCCAGCCCATATCTGTGCCATGAAACATAGTGATGACTGGACCCTGCAGAACATAGACAGCTGTGCTCGAGACTGTTCAATGGCACGGGCACAGTCACAAGGACTCCCAGAGAGAGCAAGATTTGGGAGTTTGATACCCAAACTCTTTTTCCAAACTGAATAGTCCTTCAGCCCTTTTCTGGCATAATTTTCATGCATGCAGGATACAACTTTTGCAGTGCTGCTACACTCTTGTGCTAAGCATCTGTAAAGGTAAAGTACCATCTGCCTGCAAGTGATTCTGCTTTAATTCAGAAGTTGGCATGGATTCCTTGTCATGGTGTTGCACCTGAACCAAACTGAGAGACATATGTTGACAGAGAACATTGCAAGCTCATACATAGCTTTCCCAAACCCAAGCTGGCTCCCACCTGGCCAGCTTTCAGCTGAAGGAGGAAAAAACCTGTCTGCCTATATTTTCTTTGAAGGCTGGACCCTCTGCTGAGTTTTGAGGTTTGTTTCTAGCATAGTTCAGCTTTCTATTTTTCTCTGCTTTGGACTTATGGTAGAACACAGGGTTTCAGCAATTTTGGCGAACTACCTAACTCTTGCATAAATCTATAAATATTAAAATACATCTGCATTGCTATAAATAAAGAGTCATTTTCATGAGACACACAAGAAATGTTTCACTCAAAATCTACAATCTGAAAGGACACATTTTGTCTTAATAAGATATGTAGTGGGTTTCCTGTATGCGACATTGAAAATAGTGAATGTTTCCCAGTGGACCATTTAACTACAATAAATCCAGACTTGTTCCTTGTAAAGAAATGTTGTCAGCAACAAATTGTTTAACAGTTGTTTTAAGGTCATGCTTTCTAAACCCACTTACTTCCCACAGTATTTACGGCACCACTATTTAATATAGTTAAAAATGTGACTGATTGTACGTGTGTGTGTGGGCGTGTGTGTGATTATTTTCATTAAACAAAATAGTTCTATTGCCATCTTATCAGAAATTGCAGAAAGAACTGAATGAATATGAACTGAATTAATAATAAATTGAAGGAGGATTGTGCAACATCAGGACTGCCAATAAAGGCAAGATAAACTAGAATTGGAATGACTCTTTTAACCACTTTTGGGGATGAATTTGGGCTCGGTCTCCTCTCTTTTTTTGGTGGGATGTTAGATTAAAAAATCACCAGTGCCTACCCCTCTAAGGGTATGGAAGTAAATAAAGACAATTCCCCTCTGTGAAGAAAAACAGATAATCTGGATTTTAACCTCTTGGGAAGTGTTTGTGGCTGACATCTACTGCAGCTCCCAAACCATTGCCCCAGGTTTTGGTTGAAACAGAAACAGACAGTTCTTGTCACCACAGTAAAATAAATCTACATGCCAAACACTTCTGGCTTTGGGTGCTCTTCTCTCAAACTCTTCTTTCTGCTGCTTCCCACCTTTACACAAACATAAGGCCAAAATTACCCCAGCCATTACACTACCAAACACCTGATCAATCTGAAGGAGCTATTTGCTTTTGTTGAGTTTAAATAAATCTTTTTCAAGGTGTTTTATGATGGTGCACTTGACTCAAATGCAAAATATTTACATACATAATGAAGTGAAACAAATGTACCATGCAAATGCAGCTGCCTGATGCCAGAGTACAATATTTTTACTACTGTTGTGAAGAAATAAGTACTGAACAACTTAAATATCAATTTCACAGGGTAAAGAGAATTAGTCTCTTTGGTTAAATCTAGGGCTAAAATAATGCAAATTTAGTTACACCCAGTTTTAAGCTAGTCATGCATTAGGATTATTTGAGACAGTTGATAGACATATACTGGACAATAGATCATTTAGAAAAGCACTTCATTTTGTGTATGCAAGTTTGAAATCATTGTCCTGTGAATCTTGAGTGTATGTGGAGCATCTCTGCCTGACTCTGTGCACTGGACTGGAGAGCCTGCAGCTCTACCCACCTTGAGCCTGTAACATTTTACCCCGTGATAGAGCTCGCAAGCTGTTCCCGAGCCCATAAACACTACTCAGGTGAGGCAAGCAACAAGTCCAGACCTCTTCTATGCTACTAAATTAATCTTGTTTTATTGTTGCCTCATTCCCCACACTCCCAGGCCAGCCCCCACTTGTCCATTTAATATCCATTGTTGTATCCTGTCTGGCACACAGATGGTAAACTTTCCAACTTGGGGACTGTCTCTTCTTAATTGTTTATAGTATCTCCTATTTACTGGGGTTCTGATTCTCCACTAGATTCCCTAACCTCTTCTTTATTAAAATGAGAAATACTAAAATGCATCGGGATTTTTTACGTTAGCCTCTTACTTCTTAGAGGATGAAAAAAACATCCAACCCTTCCTAGCCTGGCTTTATTATTGTTTCTAGTACTGTTGAAACAACGGGCCGCCAACTAGAATTGAATCTGCTGCCATCTACCACACAGAAATTAATTCAGCCATTGTGTTTCGAGCCAAATAGCAATTTAAAATAACATTGTGTTTGCTTGTGTAACAGCCTCTCACATGCAATGGTCTTGCTGTACAACTGCACCTTTTGACTGGTCATGAGCAACACTTTAAATAATGGCTACACTATTGGTTTTTAAGGGAGAAATCTAGGGAAACAGAAGCACTCATTATGAAGCAAATATGATAATCATATATATCATATGTTAACAGAAAGCAAATATGTGACTGACTAGCGCTTGCCTTGATTAAACTCCCAGAGTGAGAGGCAGACTGGGCTTTTTATTACTAGCTGTCATGAAATAGAGTTCCCATTGTGATAGGCACTACATGTATGCAAAACAAGATGCTTTTCCCTCCTTACCCTAGAGCTGGCAGTCATTGGGCACAGACACATTGCCTGGTCTCACAGTCAATCTGTGCCAAAGCTTTCAACTCTGTAGACCACACACCTTCTCCTATATAAAATCTGTAATAATGTCTATATTATTAAAAATGGACTTTTGCCATGAAACAAGCCCAACACATTAAGCAAGTCTATTTGAGGAGAGACTGACTTACCACATGACCTTAAAAGCTTGTGATGCCAGCTGCAACTATAAGCTATCTCTTTCTGCTCAACAGCTCACTAATAATTCAGACAACCCTTATTCTCGCTAAATTATTTTTGTGAGCTGAACTGGGAGAGCACTTGCGAGAGGAGAGCATTTTGTTAGTTTTCAGTGCTGCTCTGAATGTGACTGGCAGCATGTTCTGGCAGTCCTCCATTTGGACGGCACAATGGTGTCACTTCTAATAATAAAGAACGTACAGACATTTCATGAGCTTTAAAGCATCGCTTTGCTGCAGATTTCAGGGCCTCTTATTTTCTGGAATTGTTAATAAGTATGATGGAAAAAATAGGTTTTATTAAAGGGGACTTCTAATGCTGAATAATCTGGCACAAAGAAGGTTTTCTTAAGAGGATGGCAATGTGGTTTGCCTACAAATAGCTTGATTCTCGATTAAACTTTGGACCGCTTTCTAATCACATTTGAATTGTTTGGTGACGTAGTTAGGGCACATCACTTTTTGGAGGAGTTTCTCTCCTTCTCTCCTCCTGCTTTTTGACTGATTTATTTAGTTATTTGACTAAGTTGTTTAGTTTTCATCGGTGGAGATATTCAAAAGCTGTTTGGACATGGTCCTGGGTAGCCTTCTCTGACTGTCCCTGCTTGAGCAGGAGGGTTGGACAAGATGGTCTCCAGACATCCACATCAAGGTCAGCCAATCTATGTTTTCGTGAACTATATTTCAGGCTTTTCAATGGAAAGGATAGACCTTAATTGGTTCTGCAGCACACACAGAAACAAGTCAGACTAATGGCCAAATACTCATTTAGGTAGTGTCACAATTGGACATAGTGGTCGAGATTATGAAAAGTCATTTAAAAATAGTCAAAACGTATCTTTCTCCAATATTTATATCATCTGGACACATTATTGTTCTTATTTTGTGATGCAACAAACTAATAGTATCTAATTTGGCCCTTCCTTCAGTAGAGGATTGATCCAAACTTCCAGCAACACTATTTAGTCTAAATAATTATATGATACTATAATTATAACTTTATCTTTAGATTAGCTTCTCTGGGTCTTAGAATAGAATCATAGAATGGTTTGGATTGGAAATGGCTTTAAAGATCATCTAATTCCAACCCCCCTGCTATGGGCAGGGACACATCCCACTAGATCAGGCTGCTCAAGGCCCCATCTGACCTGGCCTTGAACACCTCCAAGGATGGTGCAGCCATGACTTCTTTGGGCACCTTGTTCCTGTGCCTCACCACCCTCCTTGTGAAGAATTTCTTCCTAACAGCTAATCTAAACCTTCCACCCTCCAGTTTAAAGCCATTCCCCCTTGTCCTGTCACTATATGATCTTGTAAAAAGACACTCCTCAACTTTCTTGTAGACCACTTTAGCTACTGGAAGGTCACTATAAGGTCTCCTCGGAGCCTTCTCTTCTCCAGGCTGAACAAGCCCAACCCTCTCTCAGCCTGTCCTCATAGCAGAGATGCTCCAGCCCTCTGATTACCCTTGTAGCCCTTCTCTGGACCCATTCATACAGCTCCATATCCTTATTATGTTGAGAATTCCAGAACTGGACACAGTATTCCAGATGATGTCTCACAAGAGAGGAATAAAGGGGCAGAATCACCTCCCTCGACCGGCTGGCCACCCTTCTTTTGATGCAACCTGTGATTCAATTGGTGTTCTGGGCTGCAAGCGCACGCTGCTGGCTCATGTTGAGCTTCTCATCTATGAGCACCCCCAAGTCCTTCTCTGCAGGGCTGCTTTCAATCACATCATCTCTCATCTTGTATTGAATATATTCTGAGACCATCTGATGGTCATAAGTGTGTTTAGAACCCAAGTTCCTTTAAAAGATAAACTGATATTCTTCTCATCCATCATCCACTTTCCTTTGAAATATGGCTTTAGATATTAAGGTGTTTGCTTACATATGGACTTACGCTTTTTTTCCAAGGCAAAAAAAAAAAAAAGCAAACACAATCCCTGTCCCCCCCCCCAAATTTGCTTCTGTTCTTATATAAAGATAAGCTCTGAACTTTTATATACACTATGTTTATCCCAAAAATATTTGCTTTTCTGGCCTGCCCCCCAAAAATTCATCATTAGTGTTGTACAGAAGTAGCTAACTTCTAATGATGTTTCAGGTAATGTCCCTGCAGTGTTTTAATGGTATGCATTTACCCAGATCTTCAGTCTTGTTAAAACCAGTGTTGATGAAACCCATGTTTAACAGCTATGTTGTAAGAATCTGTTGGGGACCTCATTAGGAGCTTTTAGTCTGACGGTAACATGACTTCATTTTCACTAATACATATTCTAATAAAGGCACAATACATGAAAAATTAACACACATTGCCAGTATGTAAGGCGATCTAAAAGTAAGGCATTTCCAAGCAAGATTTTGACGATACCCCTGTGCTTTCACTTGTATTCAAATCGAAGCTTCCAAAGTTAATTCAAGCTATATTCTTTCCTTTTAACTAGCACTTATATATGACACCTGTAAAGGCTTTCAGCCACAATAAATCTCTCCCTGACTTCCCAAAGCAAACAGTGTTGAAGAGAGTGATCCGTCCAATAACATTTTGTCAGCTCAAATCACCACTGTGTTGTGAGTTACTCAAGGCAGTCTATGCTGACTGTTAGCTTCCCAGATTTATGGTCCTTATTTCCTGCATTTACTCTGGTTCTGCTACGTTGTCAATCCTAAAAAGGTATTTTGCTGCAGCTATACCTGTTGATCAGATAGATTACTCTTCAACCCTGGCAAGTTTAAATTCTGACCACTTCATCAGATCAAGGTGCTTGTACTCTCAAAGGCATCTGGTGGGTTACTAGATGTTATCGCAGAGCATCTAGTCATTCAGTGGGACCTGAAAAAAAGCCACAGATTATTTAAACAAAGGACATTTTATTGTTCACAATTGATCTCCCACACCTTTTACTAAAAGTCAGAAAAAAAATCAGGTCCCTGTGTTCCTGCTAACATTTCAGTGTGTATAAGCACTCAGCACGACTCTAATTCCTCAATATGATATTAAGATACAGCAAATTTTAAAAGTACAAGAAATGGAAACCAGTCAATAGTTAGACCTGAACACTCCAAACTAGGTACTGCCTTGAGAAGACCTCATGAGTTACTAAGGCATCCATGCACTTGCAGTCTTGAATCTTAGAAATGGGCTCTCATACACTTCATACTCCCTCTTAGTATTATAGGAATTTTTTACCACAATAGAAATCCTGCAGTGTGTTAGAGGGTGATTGAGAGGATCAGGTGTACAGATAACACATATTCTGAGGATAACAGTGTCTCTTCAGAGGCATCAGAGGAGTTTTGGTGGACACACATACACTCAATTTTTCTCTTTTTAACCCCACTCATCTAAATCTGGCAGTGTGGAAACAACTTTAGAACATCCATGGGTGCCACCAAAAGCTTCATGAGTTACTTCAAATAACTGGAAAGTATCCATTTGCATCAGATAGGAAAATGTTATGAGAAAGTCACATGCCTTCATTAGTTATTCTTAACACTTTGTGAAGCCTATGGCCAAGAGCACAAAGGGAACAGGAGCTACCTATTGAATACTCATATGAATATACAATTCCCTTATTGTTGTCTTACTTGTAGACTCAGTATTTTTGGGGAGTATTTGAGTTAAAAGAAATTACTTTTGTAAATTTTCTGTGCTAAAACTACTTCTTGTTTTTAGAAAGATACTTAAATGCAACCATTTTTACTCTTCTCAGTCTGAAAAAGGGTTTACCTTGGTTAGATCTTCTGTTCCTCAACATTGGATACATGTTGGGAACTGGAATCCAGGTTGAGTGAAATAGTCATGGCTCTGGCTATGTCAGGAGAACCATTCCTGCCAAATGAAATCTAGGAACTCACAATTGCTCTGAGGTACTTCTATTTAATGTCTGGGAATCTAGAAGCACTATCTGATGACACATAGCCCCCTGAGAAAGAACTCCTTGACTCATGAAAGTTCCAGCTTTCACCAGGCATGGTAGAGCAGTGAAATAGCTCTGTAAACATTTAAAACCCAAGGATTCCCCACAAATTGTACAAAATATTGCTTTTTATATGCCTGCCCAGGATGTCTTCAGATGTGTTAGGAGAACGTATCTGAGGAAGTCCACCACCCTTAAAATTGATCTCAATATCCTACTTCTAAGTGGACCGAGGTGCCTGTGTATATATTTACTGGATTTGGAGCTCAGTACAGGGCTTGCATGCAGGACTGCTGACTAGCATGCAGAGGCTTATAGGCTCCACATGCAGTGAAAGGAGAAAAATAATGTTTCTATTTGGAAGCTGAATCACTCTCCAAATACTACTTCTCTGCCTTGACAACAACACATAGCTTACCTACACTCAGTTTACACATTACTGCTCCTCAGTCCTTTCAATGGGTGATTTAACATAAACCCTTATAAAGAAAAACGCTAAAGCATTCCTGAAAATGAATTTGAGGTGAAAACCCACTCTTTCTAAAAGACACTTATCCAAAAGTTTATTATTTTTTTCTGTTGTCCTGACTTACATACCCTATCATTTATAAAATAAAATGGGGCTCCTCTGAGTTATTTGAAGTGAATCACCTTACCCAAGGCTAAGATTTGGCACTTTGGATGAAGTGCTTTCAGTTGCCTTGGTGCATATTGGAAGATGAAATTAACAATGCAGTTGCTAAAATCAAGAATAGAAATCAAAATAATATTTGATTTTAATGCTCTGTGTTGTTTTTCTAGGCTCGTCAGCGAATACATGGATGAGCAGATTTTGGCATCCTCATTCATAATTGTTTTCTTTGCTAACAAAGGCTCTCCGAAAAATCACGTAATCTAATGGGTTCGTAAAGTTTTCTCTTTTGCTCACGCATGTGCTCAAACACACATTCACATCCATATTCCTTTCAATCTAATTTAATATTTGCAATATTTCCATGGTAAGCAGCTAATGAACAGAACAGGTGGAGTTTTCCAGACATCAAGTAGGTTTATGCTTCTCAGAAAAACATTTCAAGGAAAAAGGAGCTCATGTTGATTGCTTTGATCATTGGTGACTCCTTTTTGTAAGAAAGCAAATTCAAAAATAGTTGCCTTTGGCTGGTAAACATACAGTTTTGCTGCAGGCAAAACAGAGGGAAAAGAACTTGCACTGGTTAATTTTTTATAAGGCAAAACATTCAAAGAGGAGAAAGTGGTTTTGAACAGTGACAGAAGGCTGCCTATAAAAAACAGTCATGTTCAGTCCAATATTTTAATTAAATGTATTTGGTTTATGGTAAAGAAGCTATGGAAATACATATGAACTGGGATTTTCCTTGGGTGCAGTATCTCTTAGATCTATTTCTCAGGTAAAAGTAGAACTGTCATGCATTTGCCCCAGGCTTGAATTAATCATTTTCAGAGGCAAGTTATATTTCACCCCCCCCAATGTGTGATCCCAGTAATGAACTTTTCCCCCAACAACAAACCAGAAATGCATTCATTTTGTTTACTTGTTTATTTGCTCCAAAGTCATTGAGTTAAGGGTGAATGATGCCTTGTTTATCATGAACCTGCAGAAACATGATTTCGTTTTAGCAGTTGTGTTTTCCTTATGAAATGTGTTTTTTTCAGCCTCAGACAAAACACTGGAAAAGTTGCAACCACAAATGAGTCTCCCACGTCATTTGATGAAAAGAAAAAATAGAGAAAAGAAAAGGGGAAAAAATAAAGAAAAGGGGAAGAGAAGAAACAGGAAAGGGAAGAAAAAGGGAAGAAATGGGAAAGGGAAGAAAAAGGCAAGAAAAAGGGAAGAGAGTAAAAAAAGGGAAGAAAAGAAAACGGGGAGAAAAAGGGAAGGGAAGGGAAGGGAAGGGAAGGGAAGGGAAGGGAAGGGAAGGGAAGGGAAGGGAAGGGAAGGGAAGGGAAGGGAAGGGAAGGGAAGGGAAGGGAAGGGAAGGGAAGGGAAGGGAAGGGAAGGGAAGGGAAGGGAAGGGAAGGGAAGGGAAGGGAAGGGAAGGGAAGGGAAGGGAAGGGAAGGGAAGGGAAGGGAAGGGAAGGGAAGGGAAGGGAAGGGAAGGGGAGGGGAGGGGAGGGGAGGGGAGGGGAGGGGAGGGGAGGGGAGGGGAGGGGAGGGGAGGGGAGGGGAGGGGAGGGGAGGGGAGGGGAGGGGAGGGGAGGGGAGGGGAGGGGAGGGGAGGGGAGGGGAGGGGAGGGGAGGGGAGGGGAGGGGAGGGGAGGGGAGGGGAGGGGAGGGGAGGGGAGGGGAGGGGAGGGGAGGGGAGGGGAGGGGAGGGGGGGGAGGGAGAGGGGAGGGGAAGGGAGGGGAGGGGAGGGAGGGGGGAGGGAGAGGGAGAGGGAGAGGGAGAGGGGGAGGGAGAGGGAGAGGGAGAGGGAGAGGGAGAGGGAGAGGGAGAGGGAGAGGGAGAGGGAGAGGGAGAGGGAGAGGGAGAGGGAGGAAAAAGAATCTGATGAAACTAAAACATCATCTATAGAGAGACTCTACTTTTTAATGATTCTTATAAAATTCCTCCACTGGCTCCCATGGGAAAGTAACTTTTGCCACTTATTCAGTCAGATATTTCTTCATCACCCCTTGCATAATTTCACAGAGCGAAGGGAAAACATGCCAGATTCCATCCTTGTCCACTTCTCTCTAATCCAGGAGGGAATTCATGGTCACAGAGAGCAAGAAGGGGCAAGTCATATTCTTGCTGGAGACCTGCAAGACTCTGTAGTCCAAAATCACCAGGACTAGGTGTCTTGTATGATTATACAGGACAATCTAGGAAATATGAGGCTTGGAGAAGAGTATTGAAGACATCATTGTTATAGGCCCAGAGTTCTCTTTCTACTGAATGTATCAGGGTAATCCATGAGTCTGCTGTCATTGCAGCTGAAAGATGATGCTTGCTAAAATACATGAGTGGGTAACACAGGAGATCATAACATGGTGAAATTTTGACACCGAATAAACAAAAGTTCCTTTTCATGGATGAAGAGTTAGCTTGAAGGAAAACATATGGAAAAATGCACCTGCCATCTTCTGTGTTTTGAGTATATTCTTGGAAATCCTTGCTTGGTTTTGCCTAAATCATTTAATGGCTTGTCTCATGACTATTCACTCTAAAGGCACATAGGGGACTCCAGTCACAGAATCACAGAATCACAGCATAACCAGGTTGGAAGAGACCCACCTGATCATTGAGTCCAATGATTCCTATCAAACACTAAACCATGCCCCTCAGCACCTCGTCCACCCGACCCTTAAACATCTCCAGGGAAGGTGAACCAATCACCTCCCTGGGCAGCCGGTTCCTGTGCCCAGTGACCCTTTCTGTGAAAAAGATTTTCCTAATGTCCAGCCTAAATCTCCCCTGGTGGAGCTTGAGGCCATTCCTTCTCATCCTGTCCCCTGTCACTTGGGAGAAGAGGCCAGCACCCTCCTCTCTACAACCTCCCTTCAGGTAGTTGTAGAGAGTAATAAGGTCTCCCCTCAGCCTCCTCTTCTCCAGGCTAAACACCCCCAGCTCTCTCAGCCGCTCCTCATAAGGTCTGTTCTCCAGCCCCTTCACCAGCTTTGTTGCTCTTCTCTGGACTCGCTCCAGAGCCTCAACATCCCTCTTGTGGTGAGGGGCCCAGAACTGAACACAGTACTCGAGGTGCAGTCTCACCAGTGCCGAGTACAGGGGGAGAATAACCTCGCTGGACCTGCTGGTCACGCCGTTCCTGATACAAGCCAAGATGCCACTGGCCTTCTTGGCCACCTCGGCCACCGCTGGCTCATGTTCAGTCGGCTGTCAACCAACACTCCCAGGTCCTTCTCCTCCAGCAGCTTTCCAGCCAGGCTTCTCCTAGTCTGTAGCACTGCACAGGGTTGTTGTGCCCCAAGTGCATGACCTGGCATTTGGCCTTGTTAAACCTCATGCCGTTGGACTCTGCCCAGCAGTCCAGCCTGTTCAGATCCCTTTGGAGCCTCCCGACCCTCCAGCAGATCCACGCTCCCACCCAGCTTAATGTCGTCTGCAAACTTGCTAAGGGAGCACTCGATGCCTTCATCCAGGTCTTTGATAAAGACATTGAACAGGGCTGGACCCAGCACTGAGCCCTGGGGAACACCACTTGGAACTGGCCTCTAGCTGGATGTAACACCATTTCCCATCACTCTCTGGGCCTGGCCATCCAACCAGTTTTCCACTCAGGAGAGTGTGCGCCTGTCCAGGCCAGAGGTGACAGTTTCAGTAGCAGAATGCTGTGAGAAACTGTGTCAAAGGCTTTACTGAGGTCCAGGAAGATACATCCACAGCCTTTCCATCGTCCAGCAGCCAAGTCACTTTGTCATAGAAGCCGATCAGGTTAGTTTGGCAAGACCTGCCTGTTGTGAACCCGTGTTGACTGGGCATGATCACCCAGTTCTCTTGCATGTGCTTCATGATCGCACTCAAGATCACCTGTTCCATGACTTTCCCTGCACTGAGGTCAGACTGACAGGCCTGTAGTTCCCTGGATCCTCCCTGCGACCCTTCTTGTAGATGGGCACAACATCAGCCAGCCTCCATTCCAGTGGAACTTCCCCAGTCTCCCAGGACTGTTGGAAGATGATGGAAAGGAGTTTGGCCAGCACATTCGCCAGCTCCTTCAACACCCTTGGGTGAATCCCACCCGGCCCCATAGACTTGTGTCTAGTCAGACTAGCAAGGCTCTGATCACCTCCTCTTGGACTATGGGAGCCTCATGTTGCTCTTCTAACTCTGGGGTTTGTACACAGAGGGAACAACTTTCTTTACAATTAAAGATTGAGGCAAAGAAGGCATTAAGTACCTCAGCCTTATCCTCATCTCCTGTCACTGTTGCTCCTTCTGCGTCCAGTAGGGACTGTATGGTCTCCCTAGTCCTCCTTTTATTATTTATATATTTATAGAAAGATTTTTTGTTATCTTTCACCAACATCACCAATCTGATTTCTAGTTGAGCCTTAACCCTTTTGATTTTTTCTCTACACAATCTCACTTCCCTCCTGTATTCCACCCAAGAGGCCTGTCCCCTCTTCCAGAGCCCATAAAGTTTTCTCTTCTTCTGGATATCACTCAAGATCTCACTGTTCAACCAAGCAGAAGAGAGATGTGATTTGGAATAATGGACTGTAGAAGACTGCCCAGGATTTTGTACTCATCCTAACGAGTATCTTGGCTTGATATTGTTATGGAAGATTTCTTGAGTTGGATGGTCCACAAGTTTGATCTAATGGGACACTTATGTTCATGAATAGTCTGTTGGCTGTTAATTACAATAACATTTTATGACTACAATGAATATGAGGCTCATGATTCTTGTAATTTCAGTTGTGCGTATTTTGTAACTTCATAAGAAGCCCAACAATGAACATGGCACAGGATATTTTTCTTATTAAAAAAGGATTTGCTCCAGTTTTGGTGAAAAAATTAAAGTAAAGAGATCAACATTTCATTGGCCAGATGATGAGCCAGAAACCCATGATTTTTCTATTATTTTCTATTTTTGCTTAGCTGTGATGAATATTAGGAAATTAAAGACTGAGAAAAAGTAAATTCGAGATGACTAATGCAGCAACATGTGACCATTCTTGGAGAAAAATCACAAAATTCTTTACTTTTTCCTTTTTCTCCAAAAGTGCAAAAATCCATACAAGTGCTGACATTTTAACCTTCAGAAACTCCAGCAGGTGGTGACAGCTTTCAGCAGTTCATGCAGCTACAAGATAAATGTTCCATTACAGGAGGTAAAGAAAAAAAGAAATAAAATAAAATTAAATTGAACTGCCTGAGTGTGCAGGCTGAAACAACATCACTTCTCTGCAGGAGATGATAATCCACTTAGGTCTCAATGTGCAACCTCTGAGGTCAGTAAAATGCATGCTGATGAATTCAGTGGGTGTATGAACATTTCCCTAGCAATCATGACATATGAAACAAGGCGTAGAAACTGCCTCTGTGCTGTATTTCACACTCCTGCATATCAGCCAGGTTGAGGGGAGAAACACTGGTGAAAGAGTGTTACTTATATACAGTGAAACATTGGGTCCAACAGCCTTCTGACAAATGAGTTTGGGTGCAGGTCCATTAAGCTTGGCCAATGGATAAATCGACCAACAAGAATTACCAGCTGCAAGGATGACCAAGTGTTATTTGCTTGGGAGAGGAGCCTTGGTGATTGAGCTGGTACAGGCAGGGGAAGAGGAACAATCCACTACCTTAAGAAAGGACACAGACCAAAGAATGTCTCTGGCACAGCTGCTATCAGCAGCAGTAGTGAAGTTTGTTCAGAGTAGATTTAACACCCGCTGGCGGATCTGAACATAATTTCAACTGTTGTTAAGCAGATACAGTCAATTCCAACCAAGTTCTTGGCTTTTAAGGGAGGTTGGGCCAAGAATTTCAAAACCAATCAGATTACTAGGGTTCAAGGAAATATCTCAGATTACAATACAAACTGACATTGCTTTCAGAATAAGTGTTTAAAAAGTATATAACAGGATTTAGCCACCTTTCCGGCTTACAGGATAAAGGATATATTAGGGTGTATGTGGTAGGAATCTATCTGCAACAAGGTTTTCCCACTTGCCTCTAAACAATGTGGCAGCACTGGCTTTGTCAGAGGCACAGTGCTGGAGGTAAGGGGCTCTCCCTGACTATTTCATGTTACTAATGGCAACAAAGCTTTGTCAAATGAAAATATTATCTTTAGTCAGAGCTTTCAACCTTCTCATGTTACAATTCTCTTTGCTGACTTGCACCAAAAAAACATTCCTCCCCAAGCCTGAAACATGTTCTGTAATGGTCTCCAGTGAAGTTGCCACATGCAAAAAAAGAACAACATTGCTAACAGAGGGGAGATATTTTGCTTAACTTTTGATGGAAAGGATTCCTTTAGAGGTACTAGAAGAAATAGGTGGCTCTATATTCATCTGTTCATGCTGTCTACTTTTAGAATCATAGAATCATAATCACAGAAGAGTTTGGGATGGAAGGGACCTTTAAATGTTGTCTAGTCTAACCCTGTGTCATGGGCAGGGACAACTTTCACTGTATCAGGTTGCTTCAAGCCCTGTCCAACCTGACCTTGAAAATTTCCAGTGATGGCTCACCCATGACTCCTCTGAGCAACATGTTCCAATACCTCACCACTCTTACCAGAAAAAATTATTCCTTAAATCCAGTCTAAACCTACTCTCTTTCACTTTAAAACTGCTTCCCCTTGCCCTGTCACTACAGGCTTTGGTAAAATGCCTCTCTATCTTTCTCACAAGCTTCCTTTCAGAACTGAAAGGCCACAACAAGATGTCCCTGGACCCTTTTCTCCTCCAGGCTGAACAACCTCAACTCTCAATCTTTCTTTATAGGAGGTGTGTTCCATTCCTCTGACCATTGTTATGGCCCTCCTCTGAAGCTGATCCAAGAGGTCCATATCTTTCCCATGCTGAGGACTCCAGAGGTGGACACAATACTCCATGTAGGGTCTGGAGGGCAAAGAGCAGAGAATCACCTCCCTCGACCTACTGACAATGCTTCTTTTGATGCTGCCCAGGATACTTTCTGAGAAGAAAGACCTAATCCTCCCTATTGGTTGTATTTCTGGACTACAAGTTCAGGTGTAATCATTAATATTTGTTTTGAAGATATCCACTCCGCTTGTATTGTACGTTCCAAATAAATCTCATTATTTTTCAGTGTTCTACTATTTCAGAGCTTCTAGGATCTGACAAAAATGTGAGTCTTATTTTAAGCCCTCTGCTCTTTCTTTGCGTGTACAAATCTGCATATGTTAAAAGCAGTCTGCAACACGAAGGTTTTACCTTCTAGAGGTGGATGAAAGGCACGCAGTATTATGATCCCCATTTCACAGAGGTGGAAATGAGACACAGGCAGATTTAGGGACTTGCCCAAGGCAAGACAGGAAACATGTAGCATGACCAGGAATCAAACCCACATCTCTTCTGTGCCTTAGCTAGACGACTAGCTCAGTGCAGAGCACAAATAAGCACAGAGCACAAATAAGATGGGAAGGAGCACTTTAAAGCACTTTTCTCAAGATAACGTCACTGTTATTGTTATAATTTAGCAATAGATGTTATCAATATAAAAGTAAAGCCGGTTGCAATTTGACTTTATCCTTTGTAATGACTCACTTCTATACTGCCCACAAGAAGTGAACTAATAATCAGTTATTCCCCCTGGATTTCTCAGTATGAATTGTCTCTGTGTTACTTGCTTTTAAGCTACAAGGCAGCTCTCCAAGCCACCCCAGCAGAGTCATATTGTCATACTGAACCCCCTACTAGACCTCTCGGTGACCTTCTGATGGCAAGAAGGCTGTGGACACAGATCCAGCTGTGGTGTTGTGTTCCTGCATGATCACCATAGGCTGCCTGAATGGCAAATGCTGTTTAGCTCCCATCCTCTCTGTGCATGGCATTGAAGAGGCAGTGAACTGTGAGCAATGAGAAAATAGAGATACTCCCCAATAACAACGTTACAAGGTCAATAAACCCTGTCAGATTATCTTGAGACTATAATATTGGAAATGTACTTTGCGAGGTCCTCAATCATGCACCTCAATTAAAGCAACTAAATAATTGTAGAGGTGCAATATTGGAGTGGTATCTTTTTCTTTACTTTAGAATATAGGCTGCAATATGCTCTGATTCTCTGGGCCAATACTTTCTCTCAATAATCAGTAGAGATCATTTCATGAATGTTATGGAGTTTCCTAAATGAAAGTGTCCATGGGTATGTTCTAATCACATCATCATGTTTGGATCAGACAGGGTAATGGTAAAACTGCCAGAAAAGTCACTGCAGCTCATGAGAAAAGCATTGCTGCACTGAAGTCTTCTGAGCGTGTGTCCATGGAGCTCCACAGTTCTAGTCTACATAGCTTAGCCTTCTTTTCTCCAACAGAATGGTGTATGGAAGCAATTGTTCTGGAGCTCCAGATAGACAAGCCTCTAAATATTAGACAGAAGGAAGATGTCTAAGATATATCATTGGAATGGTTCCCATGAGGATTAGGGAGCAGACCTGTGGCATGTTGGGATCATATCACTCATTGCACCTAATAGTTATTTTGCTATTGAATTCTGGTTGGTTTGGGGTTTTTCTTTTGATTTTTTTTTGTGTTGATTTTGCAGTCTAGTTGGTGGTTTGTTTTGGAGTTTTTTTTGTTTGTTTTGTTTGAATTTTTTTTTTCACATAGCCACTTCTTTTATAAAGATTAAGCATTTAAGCATTTTTCCGAAGTGGGTAGCTGCTATTCTGAATAAGAATCTCTGTGCTTTGCAGAAACACTCAAAATTATATCAGGTTAACTAAACAGCATATGTTGTGCTTTTCCCATTGAGTAATCTGGCATTTAGATTACATTTCATTCAGCAGGTATGTCACATATAACCACTTTCGAAGAAATGGTTGTTCTTGGTTAACAAACAGCTTTTCGAAATGTCACGAGAAATATTAGATTCAGGGATTTTCTGAGGTTTTCCCCTGTACTCTGTCTATATTTATATATGCTATTTTTTTTTGCAGAATTTTTAAATCTCATTTTTGAAAGTGCAACATTTTACAGATCATCTCAGAGTCACTGAAGATTTGTTGTGTTTTTTTCCCAGAGACTGGTAAAATCACACTGGCTCCAGAGGTTCAACTTTCTGCCCCTGCTAAGGGAGGTCATCAGTAGTGTGGAGTCAGCTTGGGATATCTCCCAATCAGAAACAAATAAAAGTTAGCCTACTGGGACTTCAGCTAGGCTGTATCTGCCCTTCCAGTGAACAGTTAAGCTTTGTAGTGTGCCTGCTTGAGAAACAGCTGTTTGTCTAACCTCTGAACTGCTCAATACATTAATCTGAAGCATAATTTAGCTCTGTCTGAGCTTCCGAACATGGCACCAATAACTGCCTAGCGTAGATTTACCAGATTTAAAAATAATCATTTTTGAGTTTTGTTTAAAAAATCTTTTTCCTCCTCTTTTAGATTAATTAAAAGTGATAATCTTTGGCAAGAACATACACGTAAGAAAGCATAGTTTATAGAGTTCTGAACAAGATGCTCCCCTTTGGAACCTTCACATTACAGTTTTTCCCTTGTGTTTGTGAGTCAATCATGGAGCAGCCCCTGTTTTCTCTTGGCCTTCTGTTTGGGGAGCGTGGTTCAGCTGTGCATCACCACCTTGTCCCTCTGCCAGCTAAGAACAAAGATCCAGTCAGAAGGATGGGAAAATACAGAACTATTTTGAATGAGAAGGAGCCAAGCCTTGGTCAGATCTGGATATCCTCAAACTTCAAAGTTAGGAGGTTCCTGGATTCAGTTTGGGCTCATCTCTGTTTCTGAAATGAGATTTAAAGTGAGTGACAGTCACTGGGACTCTTTCCATTGTTTTCCTGTGAGAGAACAAGTCTCAAAAAAGAGAAGAATTAAGGAAAATAAGGACAAGAATGAATGTTGGTGAAAAATTGTAAGTGGCATACATTTGGCTATTGAAATACTGGGTGATGCAAGATCCAATACTATTCTCTCACGCGTAGACACTCAGTTCTCATTTCATTTTATAAGCATATTTACACTCCATTCCCCACATTGCCTCAGAGAAAAATGGATCACTCTTCTAAGCATTTGGCTTCTGAGAGCTGTTGTAATGTATCTCTGTATCTAGGTCATTAAATATCTGTCCTGATTCAGCACTGAAATGTTACACCAAGTCCCAGTCGTTACAGTTCTACTCCTGCTCCATCAGGCGAGATGGACGGCTCCAAGTTATGGTGGTTTTCAGTGGGGCCAGCCAGGGACATTTATTGCTTTATTCTGCATAACATCCATAGCTCTATTTTGCTTTTTGTAGATACAAAAGAATCACACAGTGCCATGCTACTGCACAAACTGCTGTACGTTTAAGAAAGGAATGTAGAAATTATGAAAATAAACGATAAACATTGTCATAGTATGAGGTTCTGCTCTTAGTCTTGTTGGACTTCTGGTCTCTGTGGACTATAACGGAAACTTAGGTATCTTCTACAGACACATGCATGTAGACAATCTTTGTTTCAGTCTAATTCCTCCCCGTGTCCTTTCTTTTACCTAAAGCTCTGACTCCAACAATCAAGGCATTATGAGAGATCATTCAATTTTCATTAAAAATGAATGCAAACAGAGCAGTTAAACTTTCCCAGTCATGGAGAAATCTTGAAAATTTAGCCTAGATTCAAACTTATGCTTGGGAATGCAGAAGTCTGAAAAGAGAGGAAATGTCACAATTTTGTTTTATTGTCATCACCGTAGAAAATATGGCATTTGCAGCTCAAAGAGCGTAAGAGTTACGAGCAATGACAGAGCTCTGGGAACTGGGTAAATTGTGGAATGTGTTATTAACACAATCCCTGTTGCAGGGAGTATAGAGTATAAAAAAGGTAAAATAAGATGGACATAGACAAGCTAAGAAGAAATGTGATAATATTACCCCTTTTTTTCTTTTTTTTTTTAAAAAAAAACAGATTACTGATTTACTGACAGAAAAGACCTGAATCTTAATAAGGGATTTAAGCAGAGAAGGATGTAATTTTTCAGCTGGAACTCCTTCGGTGAAAATTTAGATTTGACATCATCTATTTTTCTGTGAATTTCTGTCAGATGAGCCAAATTACTAGTTGAACAAAGTTGAAAATATCTTGAAAAATAAAATAATTTATTTTAACTTTTTATAGCTAACTACCATGATTTTTTTTTTACTTAATATTTTTTAAAGCAATATTTAAACAAGTAAAAATAATTTTAACTATCAGTGAAACTTGATCTTAATTGAAATTTGATCTTAATCAATGTTAGGTCAAGATATTTGCATTTTCAGTGCCTGCTTTGCCAAAATGTCCTGACACTTATGTTCTTACATAACTTGGTGATGGTGATGATGACGATGATAAAGTAGATCATGCAGAATCAACAGCAGAGCATAAAACTTCCCATTTTCCCATCAAGCTTCAACCTGAACGAAGAGAGTGTGAGAAGGGGAAGGTCTGCGAGAAGGCAAAAGGGGCAGGTATACTGTGCAGGAAAAAAAGGGTGACATAGGCAAAGTCAGAGAGGGCATTAGGCATGTCTCTTGTGATAGGACAAGGGGTAATTGTGTCAAACTAAAGGTAGATTTATAGTAGATATAGGAAAGAATTTATTTACAATGAGAACCGTGAAACACTGGAAAAGTTGTGGATGCCCCATCCCTGGTAACATTCAAGGTCACTTTGGATGGGGCTAAGAGTAAACTAATCTAGTTGAAGAAGTTACTGTTCATTGCAGGGAATTTGGACTAGATGGCCTCTAAAGGTCCCTTCCAACTTGATCTATTTTTTGATTATATGATTCTATAATATCCTTTCACACAGTTCTGTTTTTCTCTGCACTAGGCATCTGGAGATCCCGAGTAAGACAGGCAGTGACAGAGATCTGAAGAGGCACCATTTTTAATGCTGGATTCATCGCAACTGTCTCTCATCACCTGTCATGGTATTCTTTGTTTTCTGGACAATGCTAAGGCAGAAGATAAATTCATCTACGTGCTGCTGCAAGGTGTGCAGTGAAATGGAGGACTAATTCCCTCACTTAAAGCCTTCCACACCTTTTTGGGGCAGACCTTGAAGCTCTCCTGTACATCTTTGTACAGGATAACCATAATTCCCCAACTCACAAAGTCAGCAAACCCCCAAGGATAAGATTCTCAGCTATGATGGTTAAAGGGTGATGAGAGGAGGGGTAAATACCTGGAGAGAGAAACCATTTCACAATGAAATTTCTGAGCACGTACTGTCACACTGCGTGGTGTCTGAAACATCCAGCTCTGGGTGGGGGAAGCAGTGTCAGGCTGTCATCAGTGTTGTTACGGCACACACACCTTTTGAGCCTGACAGAGCTGTTTAGCCAAAGTGCATCGCATTCCCTGCTGCCCTCATTTTGCTTAATCTGCATTCTTGCAGCTCAGTAATCCTCATGGGAGACTTCCTATAAATAGTGCTTTGGCAATTAAACCCGCTTTCCTTGCAAACTAAGCTTTAATTGCTATTGGCAGGTAGCTTGCCGAAGTATCTCCTATGGAGGAACTAGAGGATGAAACACATTTTAAATAATGAGGATTTATCCTTGTGAAGAAAGGAAAGTTTATCTTAAATGCTAATGCTATTATCTAATTGAGCATCTAATGTTATTCTATGCAGTTTGCCCCTCTGAGAGCACCATGGAGCAGAAATGTGAGCTGTGAAATTCCTGCTGTCCTCATAGAAATGTTTCGTGCACATTTTTCAGGAAAATCAGGTCAAAGATTACACCTCTGCAGTATTTTTATTGTGATACACTTTCATTATTTTTAATGCATTTGACTCAGATTTTGATCAGAATTATATTTAAAGAAAACAACAAAACACAATAAAATATTAATACTCTCCGGCAGAAAACAGGTGAATATACATCCAGGTCAAATCCACTGGCCAGCTCTGGTGTGCAGAGGAGCTGGGGCCATGTATTTCAGAAACAGGCTTAGCTGTTCTGCCTCTTGTTTCAGGAGCATTTTACATTCTTAAATGACACCTGGAAATCTGAAAAGGCACAGTGGAGCCTATCATAAAGGGAAAGGAGGATTTGGACTAGTTGAAAGTAAATCCTGAGATTATTTTTACATGAACCTGTAAGAATGATATCAGTATGCATGTAAGTGTGCATAAACCAGATGCTTCTCCTGTCTCCTTGCATATCGAGCGTGCTTTGCTTCAAATCAATGTTCTTATGGGCTTCTTGGGGAGCAGGAGCAAACCAACTCTGCACAGAAAAATAAGGCTTTTCAAACCTAAATATGGCATCTGATTATGTGAATTTAAAAAAACCCTCAGAGGTGATACACTCTTATTTTAGCATTAACAGGCACAGCATCATATATTGTTCCTGGTGTGGGCCAGATCCTTTAAAGCAGTGAAGTTCTTGCATATGTCTAGTTCTACCGGGGTCTAAAGTCACATCAGAACAGTGGAAACACATGATACATTTCTGAAAAGACTTGACATGTACAAAAAACTTATTTTGTATGCTTAGTCAAAATAATCTTTAAAATTAATTTAAATGGAACACGTATATCCATTTTGTTCTTGCTTTTTATAATTATTCAGAATTTGAGTTTTCCTGCTGGGGAAATTTTCAGCAAGTGCATGGTGGGCAGACCTGGGTCTGCAGCTGAGTTTTGAATTTGTATTTGTACTAAATTAATGCATGCCCTGAGGTCAGTCCTGCTGGAGTTTACTTGTGGCAACAGGACACAGTGTGGTGGCACTCAACCACGTCAACTTTCAGCTGGAGACTGCCTCAGTAAACTGCTGAAATATGTCAAAGAACTCACAGCTCAATTTTGGACAATTTTTCAAGGATTCTAATGGCCAAAATTATATACTATATGCTATCTTACTCTCTAGCCTGGGATATCTGTGATGACACACTTGATCCACTTGAATTTAAAGCAAAGACCTAGACCATAATGCCACTTGCCCCAGCCAAAACATGCTGTACTACTCATCCCATACAGGGTAAAGATAGTAGTTAAAACCTCTTTCTGCAGATTTGATATTTTGACTCAGAACTACAAGAATCCTGCTTTGGAAATGCTGTTCCTAAAACATGTGTTTATGTCTGTTCTTTAAAAAAAAATTTAGAAGTGCAATTTTAGGAGAAGCATATCACAGAATCACAGAATAACCAGGTTGGAAGAGACCCACTGGATCGTCGAGTCCAACCATTCCCACCAATCCCTAAACCATGCCCCTAAGTACCTCATCCACCCTCACCTTAAGCACCTCCAGGGAAGGTGAGTCAATCACCTCCCTGGGCAGCCTGTTCCAATGCCTAACCACCCTTTCTGTGAAGAATTTTTTCCTTGTCTCAAGCCTAAATCTCCTCTGGTGGGGCTTGAGGCCATTCCCTCCTGTCCTGTCCCCTGTCACTTGGGAGAAGAGGCCAGCACCCTCCTCTCCACAACCTCCCTTCAGGTAGTTGTAGAGAGTAATAAGGTCTCCTCTCAGCCTCCTCTTCTCCAGGCTAAACAACCCCAGCTCTCTCAGCCGCTCCTCATAAGGCCTGTTCTCCAGCCCCTTCACCAGCTTTGTTGCTCTTCTCTGGACTCGCTCCAGAGCCTCAACATCCTTCTTGTGGTGAGGGGCCCAGAACTGTACACAGTACTCGAGGTGCGGTCTCACCAGTGCCGAGTACAGAGGGAGAATAACCTCGCTGGACCTGCTGGTCATGCTGTTCCTGATACAAGCCAAGATGCCATTGGCCTTTTTGGCCACCTGGGCACACTGCTGGCCCATGTTCAGTCGGTTGTCAACCAACACCCCCAGGTCCTTCTCCTCCAGCAGCTTTCCAGCCAGGCTTCTCCTAGTCTGTACCTCTGCTTAGGGTTGTTGTGCCCCAAGTGCAGGACTCGGCATTTGGCCTTGTTAAACCTCATGCCGTTGGTCTCAGCCCAGCAGTCCAGCCTGTTCAGATCCCTTTGCAGAGCCTTCCAACCCTCCAGCAGATCGACACTTCCACCCAGCTTGGTGTCATCTACAAACTTGCTAAGGGAGCACTCAATGCCTTCATCCAGGTCGTTGATAAAGACATTGAACAGGACTGGACCCAGAACTGAGCCCTGGGGAACCCCACTTGTCACTGGCCTCCAGCTGGATTTAACTCCATTTCCCACCACCCTCTGGGCCCGGCCAGCCAACCAGTTTTTCACCCAGGAGAGTGTGCGCCCGTCCAGGCCAGAGGCCGACAGTTTCCGAAGCAGAATGCTGTGAGAAACTGTGTCAAAGGCTTTACTAGAGTCCATATGTTAAACATTTTCATACACCAGACTGTTTTGAGGACATAGAAATAAAAAAATGCAGTTTGCACCCTGCCTTTTCCTAAGAGAAATCAAAGAGAGAGACTCCACTTCCTAGGAAACCCCCTACATCTCCTAGTCATGGAACCACTCTGGCGGCCTTTTAAAAAAATGAGAAGAAGAGCTTTCATCATCAACATTAAACAACGTGAGCAAAAGGCCGTAATCCTCTCCTCTCCTCTCCTCTCCTCTCCTCTCCTCTCCTCTCCTCTCCTCTCCTCTCCTCTCCTCTCCTCTCCTCTCCTCTCCTCTCCTCTCCTCTCCTCTCCTCTCCTCTCCTCTCCTCTCCTCTCCTCTCCTCTCCTCTCCTCTCCTCTCCTCTCCTCTCCTCTCCTCTCCTCTCCTCTCCTCTCCTCTCCTCTCCTCTCCTCTCCTCTCCTCTCCTCTCCTCTCCTCTCCTCTCCTCTCCTCTCCTCTCCTCTCCTCTCCAAATATTTATTTATTTTTTTAATTTTGAATTAAGTACCCAGTGACTGCATTTCTTGCTTCTGTTTTACCCCAAGTACAAACACTGGCAATAACTTTTAGTGGTAATAATACTAGTAGAGACTTTTAATTCTTTTTTTTCTTACAGCATTTTTTTTTCTGTTCACATCTGGAATCTTAACTAGGGAGAAAGTGATTATAGAGAAAACATAAAGGTATAGAAAGTCATAGAAGTGTACTCAAGAAGAATAATGGGTATTAAATCAATATTTATAAACATTACAACTAATAGAGAAACAGACTTATACCCATTTGTTATAAGAATAGGTTGCTACAAAAACATGTAAATAAACATTTAATTTAATGGTTTTTTTCTATATCAACTACAATTCCTTTATAAAAGCCCATGAACAATGACAATAATACACCATAAATATTAATAATTACCCATAATGGGCAATTAAAGTTTAATAATTAGTATGAAAGTCAAAATAACAAGAAAGAATCACTTGATCACATTCAAAACATTCAGTATTTGAAGGATGTTGTATAATCATTACAGCATACGTTAATGATTGTCCATTTGAAGTCTGTACTCATTTACGTTCATGGTTATTGGAATGTAACCATTGATAGAGCATTTCATGATAGAAAAAAAAAGAATATGTAAATATTCTTCCAAATGTGAGTCCACCGTGATGGGGTTATCTCTGCAAATGTAGTTAATATTGGTGATATTGTATAACGAGTTTGCTTTTTTGAAGTACTTTTGCAAAAACAGGTTTAATTTAGAGAGTTTGAGTCAATATGCTGCACAGAAATAGAGGGAAATAGAGAGATTTTGTGTGTGTAAACACAGCTCAACTGAACAAAATGGATTTAGTCTAAAATATCCTGCTACATCACAGCTGAGGGTCTAGATAATATTTTCCAATACTTTGCAGACTTATAGTTGTATAATGTTTCTCAATACATTTTGGGGCCTTGAGCACTTTGCTGCATGAAATCTCAGTCCTCTACACCCTCCCAATACAGAGAAGAAAAATACTTTATCAAAAATACTGTTTGGCTCATGAGACATATTTATAAATCTGAAGAGTAGAAGACAATCCAAAATAGTTCTCCCATGACATGCTGGCATTCTAGGACCCAATACTTTTTGAGTTCATCTGGGTTTTTCTGATGAGAAAGATATTTTAAAAAATTCTGCAAAGAGAGGCAACTTATTAATAAAACAGGTTCATTTTTTTTTTGAATGCTATAAGTTTAGGTTATTAACAGATTTAAACATACATTTTAATTCACAGTTCCAGGAACTTAGGTGTTCTTTCTGCTAACAATCAGAGTTGTTTCAAAGTCCTCCACATCATCCACATATAGGTTTTGAGCACTATAGCCACCAACCAAATTCCATCTTCTGATGTTCAAGGAGAGTTTTATAGTGACTTGATAATCCACCTAAATTTGGTTGTGGATTTTTCCCTGTTATTTGTTTTGATTGAGTTTTAGCAAGTGCAGTTTCCTGGTCCTGTTGTCTGTGCACCTGTGTGGTAAAGCAGGAAGCATTCTTCTGCTGCACAAATATAGTAATATTTTGTCATTTTATATTGTGATATTACAAAGGGACTATAGTCAGGGGCTTGTCACATGATAATCCCCATCTCTAAAACCATTTAAGTGAGTGAGGAGTGTAAAGGAGAGAGAAAATTACTAAAGAAGGAAAGACGTTTCTAAAGCAATGTAATTACTTACAGTAATGACCAATCTCTGTCTTTTCATTGCTCCTTGCCCTTTGGCACTATTGGTGGTCAAACTGTTTTGCAAGGGGTATATCTTTCTCATTTCATAAATGAGGAAAATGAGTCACAAGAGAGCAACTTGCCAGAGGAGGCAAAACTAGTCCCCGGCAGAGGCTGGGATGTGAAATATCCATGAAAACCAGACTCCTAGGTAGGAGAACAGGGGAAGGTTTTAAGAGAGTTTTGCAACATAAGCCAGCAATGTGTGCTCATAGTTCAGAATTTCAACTATGTCCTGGCTGCACCACAAGAACTGAGGCCAACAGGCTAAGGGAGGTGATTCTGTCCCTTTACTCCTCTCTCCTGAGAACTCACCTGAAGTCCAGTGTTCAGTTCTGGAGCCATGAGCACTGGAAAGACAGGGACCTGCGGGAGCGAGTGAGACCCACTTTTCTGGGGAGGCCACAAAAATGGTCAGAGTACTGGAACATCTCTTCTATGAGGAAAGTATGAGAGAGTTGGGATTGTTCAGCCTGGAGAAGAAAAGCTCCAGGGAGACTTTCTTGTGTCGTTGTGTCCTGTCCCTGGAAACATTCAAGATCAGATTGAATGAATCTCTGAATAATCTGATGTAGCTAAAGATGTCCCTGCTTATTGCGGGGACACTGGAGTAGAATCATAGAATCATCGAATCATCAGGTTGGAAGAGACACACTTGATCATTGAGTCCAACCATTCCCACCAATCTCTAACCCATGCCCCTCAGCACCTCGTCCACCCGTGACTTAAACACCTCCAGGGAAGGTAACTCAACCCCCTCCCTGGGCAGCCTCTGCCAGTGCCCAATGACCCTTTCTGTGAAAAATTATTTCCTAATATCCAACCTAAACCTCCCCTGGCAGAGCTTGAGGCCATTCCCTCTCGTCCTGTCCCCTGTCACTTGGGAGAAGAGGCCAGCACCCTCCTCTCCACAACCTCCTTTAGGTAGTTATAGTGAGCAATGAGGTCTCCCCTCAGCCTCTTCTGCTCCAGGCTAAACACCCCCAGCTCTCTCAGCCGCTCCTCATAAGGTCTGTTCTCCAGCCCCTTCACCAGCTTTGTTGCCCTTCTCTGGACTCACTCCAGAGCCTCAACATCCTTCTTGTGGTGAGGGGCCCAGAACTGAACACAGTACTCGAGGTGCGGTCTCACCAGTGCTGAGTACAGGGGGAGAATAACCTCCCTGGACCTGCTGGTCACGCCCTTTCTGATACAGGCCAAGATGCCATTGGCCTTTTTGGCCACCTGGGCCACTGTTGGCTCATGTTCAGTCAGATGTCAGGTGGCCTTTAAAGGTCCCTTCCAACTCAGATCATTCTATGATTCTATATCCAGTACTGGAGAAATCCCAGCATGACAAACCGGCCTCTACATGCTGATCCATCGGCAGCAGCAGTATTGTCCTATCAGGGTCCCATCCAATCCCAAACAACAGTCCTCAATACCTTTACAATATATGGCATGACTGCAATGACCATGGCACATGGGTCCTCCCACAGCTGCGTAGGAAGAATTTCTCATCTTTCTGGGAACCCTTCATTTTCCCTCTTGTACAGAGATGCATGGGAAGGCAAATGGATCTGTGGCTGTTTTCCACGCAGCACAGGAAAGCAAAACTCTTTTTAGTATGTAAGAGCGTCAGCATTACCTACATGCAATGTCAGTAAAACATGCAATAGAGGAAAAACACTGAGGAAGCCTGTGCATGTGAGTGAAATTAGCTTTTTTCCTAAAATGGAGAATTAGAATGTTTCATGAAATTAATGGAAAGAGGATCTTAGAAAGAATAAAGAGGGGCCTGGATAAATTAAAGATTTTATCTGAAACCAAACTGGAGTAATTGACTAAATTAACTTGTCTTAAAGAGACAGGCACTGAGACATTGCAAAATAAAGAATAGATAAAAGGAAATTAGAGAGTGTAATATGGTATACACAGCACCAGGAAAAAACTGAAGGGAAACTAAGAATGCTGTTGTCAAAGGGGAAGAAGAAAGGCTTTACATGCATATAAGTGACTAAATGTACCATTTTATTTTTCAAAAAAAAAAAAATCTTCCTGTTGTTTCCCAATAAAAAGAAATTAGTATTCAAATGACATATCTCAGGGAGCACTCTATAAGCAAGTACACCTCACAGTCATTTCAGGCTTACTGTATTTATTAATTTCAATATTAATTCCAAAATTCCAATAAATCATGGAAAGGCCTTGAGAAGAGATCATAATTTGTCTTTTTCTACTGATGCGTAGAATAAGGCAAGACAAACATTATATTTTTTTAATTTAGGCAGTACCTAAATTGAATCATAGACAATATCTTTTGATTAATACAATAATATAAAAAAATCCTAAGCTTTTAAAAGATACCTTTCATTTACTGAGGCAGCCAGTACAAACTGTTAGAGCAGTAGAAACCCTTCTATGTGGTAAGTTAAAAGAACACATAGTCAGTGCCTTCAGTTTAGAAAAAACATTACTATCAAGGACTAATGTTAATTATTCCCTGCAAAAACCAAGCAAATCATTTTGCACAACTCCCTCTTAATTCCTGATCAGAATATTAAATTAAAATTGCATTAAGGAACGGACAAAACCTGAATTTGTTAATCTTGCAGACCTCCCTTCAAAGCCCTTTTTTTATTCTATATATCCTAGATTGCTTATTATTATTACTATTTAATATCATAGCTGCAATTAGTGACTCAAATCAGAGATTGAATGCACTGGTTTAATGCTTTATTTACACACACCCCCTCATACATACATATATACACACATATGCCCATGCTTAAAGACTTTCCTGTGAGACAGTAGGTTAAAAGCAATGGCAAATGCTCAAATGCTCATCTTTTAGGACTGAGTAGCTGAGAGGGAATGAATATTTCAGTGACAAAATAGCATACTTTTTTCAGAGTCAAACTTCATAACCCATAGAGGCAGAGTAGTAAGCATAAGGGGGATTTTTTAAATTCCAAATAATAATGTGGTTTATTAAGGGTGGAGAAACACCTTTAATTTGTGAGATCTAAAATAAATGTAAGAATTAAAATAAGTCTTTTACAGCTGCTTTTCATGTCAGCTAGTCTGACTTCATAAAAATACCGACTGCATCGAAAATACACTCCCCTTTTTAAATTTTTTTGTGATTATATGGGAATCATGTTCAGCAACATAATTAATAGACAGATAATAATGCTCTGCTGTGATTAAACTGGCCATTTTTGTTCCAAAGAACTAAATCTGTATTTGCTGCTGGGGAAATGCACACCATCTATTTTATGGGGTTTCCTACATATCTTGCTGCAAGGAAGGCAGGTCTGTGATAAATCTGCAGCAAGAAAGCTTCACAGTTCTTTAGGGCAGAAAAAACCCAAACTGAGATCAGGAAAAGAACAAAGCAATATTTTTCTCTTTGAGGACGTGGGATGAAATGCCAGTCTACTGGGGAGGAGGTCTACAAGAGGTTTACTTGGAAGATTATAATCTCTGTATTTTTTACCCCTGTGCCAGGGTCATGAAGTCTTCAGGGCTGTCTGGTCTTCATGGTAAGAATGGGATGTACAGTGAAAGCCTGTTCTCCAGAGCAGTGGCTGGAAGATAGAATCCAGACAGTGTCCAGCTATGGGTGTTATTTCAGAACAGCACTCAGTGTAGGCCACCTGATGCAAATCAATACCAACACAATAAGTATTAGCTCAAGGACTTGCTCTGAGCTCCATTGCTCAATTGAAATGCAACCACAGAGCTGTTCTTCAGTATTTTCACAGCCTGTGGATCCTTCCATATAAAATTTGGCTTCTGTGGCCACACACTTGGGCATGGTTACCTGCTGTGGATGCAGTTTTTGCTTTTTTTTTTCTTGAATGAGCATGGGAATTCAAGCAGTATATTGTAATGTAGCTGAGCTAAGCGTGAATCAGTGTAGAGGCTGAGATGGGATCTGCTACAAGTGCTGCCTTAGCTGCAACACTGTGGGAGGACCATCACACCTAATTGCAGAAGTGGCTCCTCTTAGGCCGATACATTTCTCGAGTTCCTTGGAGAAAGTATTGATCCCTCCTACAGACACAGCTCTGCAGCCTGTTTTAACAGGAAGAGCTAGAGACTGATGAAATTTTGGAAGTCAGCAACCCTACAGACAGCCAGAAAACTACCACATTGTTGTGGACCTATCCAAATTCTAGCTCCAGTATGGAGAGGAATGCTGAGATTTTTGTAACTCTTACTCTTCAAGAAGCTGAAGGTGGGAGAAGTAGTAGACTTCTGTAATGGACCCACCTCTACAGCAGGGCTGGTGCAAGACAAGTGCAAAAGAAAGTTCATGGCATTCTCATTCTTTGGTAAGGGATGAGTGGTGAGCCTGGAATCACAATGTAATTTTATTCTGCATTGGACAGGGGCACACACTATGCTTTATACCCTCAGTATTCCTGTAAAAATCAAATCCTACAAAAATCAGTCTCAACAGCATTAGTTCTAGTTAGTCCCAGTGAGATTTCAGCTGATTCTCACTCCTAATGACTGCAATTTGAGACATCCATTTCTCCCTTTGTTAACCTGTTTTTCTAGGGAGGGATAGGGGTGGGAAATCTCTAACCAGGTTCAGTGCTTATATGTCCGTCAGACTGTCCCCCTTGAAATATTTTTAAGAAGGGCTTAAGGCTTGCATTGAGAATACCTATGTTCTGGTAAATGACTAAGTGTCACTAAGAAAGATAAAGGATATTAGTCCTCTCATTCAAGCAAAAAGATCATATTAATTAGAAACTAGGAATTAAAATGGCAAGGAGATCCGACACGTAAGTGAAATCCAGGAATAGTATACTTGCTTATCGACACCACAGTCGTGAAGATACAAATAAGTTGTGAGGTAGTAAAGTTGAGGAACTGAGGCAGGACTCTCCAAAGCATTTACAAGCCTCTTTCAGAGAAATGAATGTCATTCAATCCAATGAGTGAGTCACCACTGTCTTATTCAAAGCCCTGTGACAAGGGAGGGACTCAAACCTACATTTCCCAAGCCCCCATCCACCGCTCGCTTAACTGGATGAGCTTTCTTTTCTGTCTCTTTTCACAACATCACCATGACAACAGTAGCTGCTCTTTTTTTGGCTAGTGCTCAGTGTGCATATTGATGGTGATCAACAATGAGTTACTACCACGATGAGTAAATAGATTAGATGCATGTGTTACCCTATGGTCAACACACACAATGAGCAGATCTGTAGCCTTCAGATCACTGTTGTTATTCCTTCTCCTGAGTCCTGCAGTGTCCTTTCTACTGACACATAAGCTAGTATTTGACGATAGTATTATTTACATTTTTAATTACATTGTGTGTACTGGGTATTTACTCTGAGCACAAGTGGCAATCTGTTTGGAAGCTAGTGTTTCTGCAGTCTGTTAATTAATTGATGACAAATAAGTAAATAAAAAGCCCAGCAAAAGCAAAGGGAAAGACTATCGCCTGCTACTTTCCTTTCCAGAAAACTCTATCCTTTCTGGTTTTTTTCCTAGTCTTTTTTTCCCAGTCTTTTTTTCCCGTTATTATTCACCTTTTAATTGAAACAGCTTTGCCATTTGGCTGCCAAACCTTTCCCCGTAAGCAATGTGTAGCACTAAAGACTGACCTGAATGTTTTTCTTTCCTTTCTTTGTTTCCTGCACCAGCATGATGGGTCCTTAGGTTAGTCTGAAACTCCTTACACACACATCCCCTGATAAGTCAAGTCTAGGAAATCTTCCATACATGCCATCATTTAAAATTTAACTCAAGAACAGAGAAAGGGAACTGTGGCAAATACTAGAAATGAGCAGTAAGAGCTCCCCTGCCATATTTTTATTGAGAGTGCGAAAATATTTCAGCCTCTCCTCCACAAGCAACCACCACTTACACTGCACAGATAGGAACCAAAATTTAATAACGTGCAACCACAAGAGCTAGGCTTTCAAATGCTACACCTACAGCCAAGGCAGGATTCCCAAGAATGTCTCATTGAGTAAATTCTGGCCACTTTCATTATGTGACTAAGACTTTCTTCACCCTATCAGCATTTACCTAAAGTCATGTTCATTTGCCTAGTTGTTTTGCCTTCAGAAATCTGGTCAAGATGAGGGAAATTGTCTATTAATCACAGAATCACATAATAACCAGGTTGGAAGAGACCCACTGGATCGTCGAGTCCAACCATTCCCACCAATCCCTAAATCATGCCCCTAAGTACCCCATCCACCCTCACCTTAAACACCTCCAGGGACGGTAACTCATCCACCTCCCTGGGCAGACTGTTCCAATGCCTAACCACCCTCTCCGTGAAGAATTTTTTCCTAATCTCAAGCCTAAATCTCCCCTGGCGGAGCTTGAGGCCATTCCCTCTCGTCCTGTCCCTTGTCAGTTGGGAGAAGAGGCCAGCACCCTCCTCTCCACAACCTCCCTTCAGGTAGTTGTAGAGAGTAATAAGGTCTCCCCTCAGCCTTATTACTCTCTACAACTATTGTAACATATGTTTAAATATGGCTTGGTCCAATGAGTGTTTTAGGAGGACTGCATATCTGGTCCATGTCCATTAACAAATGGAGTAATCCAGTAAAGGAAAGGCCACATTTAGGAGCTGAATTATGTAGCAAATCTATGCTTTTGAGCATGTTGAATGGTTAAATCCAGCTGGAAGCCAATAACAAGTGGTGTCCCCCAGTACTCAGTCCTGGGTGCATCCCTGTTCAATGTCTTTATCGATGACCTGGATGAAGGCATCGAGTGCACCCTTAGCAAGATAGCAGATGACACTAAGCTGGGTGGAAGTGTTGATCTGCTGGAGGGTCAGGAGGCTCTGCAAAGGGACCTGAACAGGCTGGACTGCTGGGCAGAGTCCAATAGCATGAGGTTTACCAAGGTCAAGTGCCTGGTCTTGCACTTGGGGCACAACAACCCTGTGCAGTGCTACAGACTGGGAGAAGTCTGGCTAGAAAGCTGCCAGGAGGAGAAGGACCTGGGGCTGTTGGTTGACAGGGACTGAACATGAGCCAGCAGTGGCCCAGGGGGCCAAGAAGGCCAATGGCATCTTGGCTTGTATCAGGAACGGCGTGACCAGCAGGTCCAGGGAGGTTATTCTCCCTCTGTACTCGGCACTGGTGAGACCGCACCTCGAGTACTGTGTTCAGTTCTGGGCCCCTCACCACAAGAAGGATGTTGAGGCTCTGGAGCGAGTCCAGAGAAGAGCAACAAAGCTGGTGAAGGGACTGGAGAACAGGCCTTATGAGGAACGGCTGAGAGAGCTGGGGGTGTTTAACCTAGAGCAGAGGAGGCTGAGGGGAGACCTCATTGCTCTCTATAACTACCTGAAAGGAGGTTGTGGAGAGGAGGGTGCTGGCTTCTTCTCCCAAGTGACAGGGACAGGACAAGAGAGAATGGCCTCAAGCTCCGCCAGGGGAGATTTAGGCTGGACATTAGGAAATAATTTTTCACAGAAAGGGTCATTGGGCACTGGAACCAGCTGCCCAGGGAGGTGGTTGAGTCACCTTCCCTGGTGGTGTTTAAGGTGAGGGTGGATAAGGTACTTAGGGGCATGGTTTAGTGTTTGATAAGAATGGTTGGACTCAATGATCCTGTGGGTCTCTTCCAAACTGGTTATTCTCTGATTCTGTGTTTCTATCGTTATAACCTTTATGCCTCAAGGGAACAATTATATCAAGAGCAGGCCAAGACAACAGAAAATAACAATGGGCACTAGTAGAGCCTATGGCCACACTGAAGAAATAATATCGCCTTTAAAAGTCTAAGACATATGAAAGGACTTCTGAAAAAAAAGCAACTTTAGACACATACCTAATGAAACAATTGTATGTGTATACAGGCTAGATTCTGTGGAGGATCTAGAATAAGACATGAGAACATCACAGCGCAGTATCCTCAGGTTCTTACCTGCATGACACATTTGGTGTGACTTGATGGGAATGTGATTAGTTTCTTTCTGCTCTCTTCATGGTAGTTATATCCAGTATCCTGCAGATTATAAAAGCCAAAGCACATTCCTATCCATTCTTGGGGCTTGCAAGCCTTCCTGCACTGAAGCTGCATATCCCAGAACATTTGCGACTTAGACACCCAGACATTTTACTTTCAAAGCTAAGTGAATTAAATACATTAATCTTTTCTTTTCATAAAACTTCAGAATATAATTTATTTATTAATAATGCAGGAAACTTAACTGAATCTCTTCTCTTTGGAACCGTTCTAACCCATATTCAGCACTCTTGTTAAATGTCCTTGGTAGTGAAGTGCAGGAGAAGGTCCCACAATCTTTCTGGTCAAGGCTATTTCACTCTGCATGAATTTTCATCAATTCAGTTAATGGAAAAGCAGTTAAACATAGATCTGTAGTTTCATGACAGGAGACTCAAGTTCTCACTGGATTGAATACTTAATAGTAGGTATTGAAATATTTAGTGGCCTAGAGGCAAGGACCCAAACTCCCCCTTCCCTCCTGCAGGGTTAAGTGCTTTAACTAGGTTATGAAACAGTACAGTGCTGTATCAAGATCTCTGTATACCCAGGGTCCACACAGCAATGCATAGCTTGGATAGACAGAGGAGGAGCTCCAGGAGCAGCTTATAAGTGTGTAGTAACTGCAGGTTGTAGCTTCCTTACTGTGCTTTGATGTACTTTTATTTTGGGGTAAAGGAGTATTGAACAGCTTCAGTCAGGAGGTCTGAGATTATCCATGCTCCTAGAACACTGGTCACCAGTTTATCCTGCACTTTGTTTACAATAAATCATAATCGATTAATCACACCACAGCTCCCCAGACAGTGATGCAAAGTGTGCAGTACAAGTCTTTGCATCTTGCAAGAGATGTGAACCCTCCTGAAAGGAGGAGCACTGCTCTCTATAACATCCTGGTTAGAATAACTACCTGTTAAATAAGAGATGTGGAGAAGGGACATAAATTGCTATTTGTCCTTGATGGTGGGGTATGCTCTAACTGGGGAGCTGTTATACAAAATTGGATTGCAATACCTACTCACAATGGGGCAGCTATGCTTTGTGCTCATATG
The DNA here is from genome assembly GCA_033459285.1 of Clamator glandarius. Lineage (NCBI taxonomy): Eukaryota > Metazoa > Chordata > Aves > Cuculiformes > Cuculidae > Clamator > Clamator glandarius. The sequence continues at coordinate 554,112 of JAUNZM010000026.1, forward strand.
CTTTGAAAACACCTACCACATGGATCCCTGAGAGCAAAATAAGTAGAAAGACACGTAATTTATATTTACCTTTCTTTTAGGAATGACAAGCAAACCAAGCCCTAAAGTCCTGAAAAGACTAAAGTACTTCTGAGTACTTGTGGCTTCTGGAGAACATTATTACATGGTAGCAGGAACATCAAACTGATGACTAGCTGCTGAAGTCACTTATAAGCCTCTTGACAGAGCTGTGCCAAAATGTTTGCTGAGCAGCAATGTTCCCAGAAGTGTTTACTCTAGGATCAGACTCTTGCTGTCAAGAAGTGGCTGTCCTAGCCATGCAAGAGCAATAAGCAGTTTGAAAGGATGTTGATGAGCCACTGAGATTTCAAGTTTAGCATGGTATAAGAGAGATTAAATTGCTGGATTTCTAGATTCGTTCCTGGGGCCCAGCTTTGACATTTGGGTTATTAAATTGAATTCCGACTTTTCATTTAAAGGAAAACAACAACAAGAAAATGAAAAAAACACCCACATATTTAAAAAAAAAGAAAAACATAGAGTTGGTGTGACAGTCCAATCACTGGAATGTAACCAAATGAAACCGTGTGATCCTATGCAGGGAATATTTGCTGCTGTTGCTTCTTAGTTAATTAATTATTGCTGGCAAGATGTGCAGGGTGTGGGCCTGCTCTTGGCTGCTGCACTTTATGTTTGATGCTGAGGCCAGGGGAACTCCAGAGGGTATTGTAAAAATTCCTCGCCTTGGGACTGAAATTGAGAAAAAACTTTGCATGCTTGCTGTTGTTGTTGTTGTTGTTGTTTCAAATCCTGTCCCTCATGATAATATTACGATGGTCCTTGATGCTCTAAATTGCCGAAGACGGAGGCGGCGAGTGTTGTCAGTGTTAAGGATGTTAGGGAAAGGTTACAGTGGTAAAGCAGGCGGATGTTCATTGAGTTCAGCTGAAAAGGGGTAACCTAGAACAGGAGTTAAGATGCCTGTATGGGCCATAGCACATCTGGGCTTCATTCCCCGATTTGTTGTAAAATGTCATTATGACCTCAGTTGAATCACTTAGGGATGGGTTATTAAAGGGATTTAGGTACCTAAATCCACCATGACATTTTCAAAGTTGAAGCTCAGGCACTGCCTTGTCTTTCTCCTCCCTGCTAGTACATAAAACTCTTGGGGATGGTTAAACATACCTTCTTACTGGAGGCTAGTGAGACTTGAGAGAAGCTTTTCCCTGCTGTGTCCCTCCTACTTGCTTTTTCTAATCTTCACGCAATTCACACTGATATGGGACCCAGTGTAAAACCGGATCAGGCAACTGATTTTGCTGAAAAGTAAGCAGTCAAAATGTCAACACAAATGATAACAAAAAGAGGTTTATTTTAATGGACAAAATGGATAAAATGTTGTTGTCCATCATGTAACACCACTATTAAGTGACAGAAAAGACTGAGTCTGAGTAGAGGCTAAAGACGTGGTCAAGAAAGGTGAGGCCAGCCTGTGCACAACCACTAAAACAAATAGCTGGCTTTACTTTTATGTTTACAGGTTAATTTTCATGAAAAATCTTTAAGAGCTTTTACATTGCTGCTGCTAGCAAAGTGATTGAAAATTCTCATTGTATGCTCCAAGAATACACATTTAAGGTCTGCCAATTAATTTACCTTTTTCCCAAGAAAGCCTCAATATAGGAAAAAAATGGGCTAAATAAGTTTCCCACAATCACAGAATGGCGGAAATTCATTCTATTTGAGTAGTAGTTGTGTAATTTAGAATAAATTCAGAATGACCTCAGCAAAGACTGAAAATAATTTCCACTTTTCTAGATGAATATTAGAGCTGATCAAAACTTTGGATTTGTTTTATTTTCTACTCATTTCCTCTTCAATATAGCTGATTCAGTTAAAATAATGTTCTTTCTAGCTTAAACTAACAGCAAAACAGTGTAAAATATTCTTAAGTTAGTCATTTTAAAATCAAAATAACTGTCCATACAGGCACAATTAATTAATTCCGTTAATTAAAAATACAAATTTAGTGTAGTTAGTTTATGCAAGTTTGAACTCAGATTCACTAGTGGTTATCATAGCTTAGTAAGTTATAATGCTTCACTTGACCTGTGATTTAACTGTCCTCGTAAGTGCTTTTGAGCTGCAGTAACTGAGAAATGCAGCAACAAAGGAAAGTTTTGGCTTAGCACAGGAAAGGAGTTCTGTTAATTTACTTTCATATTGTAATAAGACTAAATATAAAGTTTGAAATGAGTGCTAAATACATTGTCTGTTAAAAGAAAATCATATGCTTCGTGATCTACTAAGAGGTATGAGGAGGAAGAAATTATAGCTGAACATAAATTTGGGGTATTTATTTCTTGTTTGACACTTTTTCCCACTGAAACTTTATTTAAATTAAAAAAAAAAAAGTCCTTCTAGGAAGCTAAAAGAAATCCAGCAAAACCAAAAAGGTCTTTTAAAATCCATTTAGTAAAAATGTTCAGACAACGTTTTCTTAAAATGGATGTTGAACTTTTTTTTTACTGACTGAAACTAGATGCCTGCTAAGTCAATAACGGCGTTTTGTTTAAAGAATAAAAAACTGAGGAAGCGGGTCTAGGGAGAAAAAAAAAAGAGTCTGTGGGGAAATTCAGATAAAGTGAATAGCTCTTCAATTTCTTCTCTTTAGAGCAGAAACAACCTCAATCCTTTAGATTTATTGTGAGTTCACAGAATCATAGAATAACCAGGTTGGAAGAGACCCACCAGATCATCGAGTCCAACCATTCCTATCAAACACTAAACCATGTCCCTCAGCACCTCGTCCACCCATGCCTTAAACACCTACAGTTTTTCACCTTGCCATTTTTTTACTCCCACTGTTTAGTATGATTGAAAAACAATGGGTTCCTCATTCACTGAGGTAAGTGAATTAATCTCATATCTTCCTCCCTGATAGAGGAAAAGGGATTGTAAGCTTGAAGACTGCACCGAGCATCTCTTTCTGCATGCATAACGATCATAAGCAGCTGAGCTGGCTACCTTTTTGAAATGTTGAATATGCAATATTTGACCAGAAAGTAGAGAATATGACCAAAAAAGAAAGATTTTTTTTTTCAAACTCTGTCAGCTGACATCAGTCAGATTTACAAAAGTCACTTGAAAAAAGGCACCAACTGCTGACTTAGAGGTTGCACTCCATTTTGACAGCTTGAAATTAGTTGCAGTTGAACACGATAAGTGTTTCTGGTCCACCGTTGGATAAGGATGTTTCCTGCAGTAACCAAAGGCTTTGAAGACTTTTTGGAGAGCAACCCCCCCATTTTAAGATTTAAAAATCACAATTTAAGAGAAGCAGAAGTCTTCTGATAAACAGGATAAGGGGATTTTAGAAACTTCAAGCTTTTTTTTTTTTTTTTCTCTTCCTTCCTTTCCGGCCCACACAGGTATTGCTTGAGGCATCAGTCTTAGAAAAATTAGGTTACTGTAAGATTTATTGGCTGAGTGCAGAGTTTACATTACATTTTCTCTCATCACTTTCTCTTGGAGTAATTGCCTATGCATGCACAGTCCTGGCTGCAAACAGTGTGGTCTGATCCTTGGGTGGCTCATTTTGGGACTGATCCAGCTAAAGGTTGATATCACCCATAAGCAGCTGAGTCGTTTTAGCTCAGAAGCTTGGGACTTTGCAGAAAGATAACGTGGTCCTTTGGAAGAGCAGCTCTTTCTTACAAGGCTTTTGCAAACACTGTCACCCAGTTACTTATTCCATACAACTGCTGTTTTCCTTCAAGTATGATTGTTTTTACTGTGATTTTCTTTCATGAGCAGCCACTGTAATTGATATGAAATACCTGTAGACTTACTCCTGGTTTTGAAATTTGTGGTTAAGTCCTTGTGTGAGTTTTTTTCTTCTTTTAAAAATAAATCCACTAGAAACTCCAGCACAGGGTTTGAAAAACTCTATCCCTTCTTTGTCATAGTACCCTCAGAAAACACTTAATTTCAGCTGGAAACTCCAGTGTCAAGTTTGCAGAAACGTTACTGAGTGTGGAAGACAATCACACATTTCTCCATGCAGTACCTCAGAGAGGTAAAGCCATGCAAGCAGGTATGAACCCCAGTGCTCACAGAACATCTATGTGTCCATCTACCCAAGGTTATAATTGGACAGGGGTAAAGATCAGACATTGCACAACAGCTCTATACAGAGGACTTGATAATGACAATATTTATCACCTCTGAGAACTCACAATTCTGAGAGAAAATGCCAGTGGCTCTGAAATCCTACAAGGCCTTTAAAATATACAAAACACCTATGCATTCTCACTTATTATGTGCTAGGATTTAATCCTCAAATTTAACCTTACCTAGCAGAAAACCTAAATGCAAGTCGCAGGAAAAAAAATACTAAATGAGTCTTTGCTGGTAAAACTGGTGCCACACCTGGGAGTCTGACTTGTAGGTGAAGAGTTGTAGCATTTTAGCTGATTTCCAGTACTGAAGTGTGATGCAGGGAAAGGTGAAACCCAAATTATTTCCTTTTATAAAAACTGCAGTCCTGTAAAGCTACAGTAACCATTCCTGAAAGAACACAATGAAATTCAGACCAAGCCTCTTCAAAGACCAGTTGTATTATCCTTCTTGGTTCCTTGAAAATATTTCATGATACATGAACATCTCAAACAGTAGAAAGACATACAGCTTTGAAATAATAACTGGGGGAAAAGGGTAAACTGAGACATATTTATTCAAGCATTCCAGGTGCCCTCTGCAATTGGTGACCTAGTCAAGTATGAGAAACAATACAATCCCTGGGGCCTGCCGCCAAAAAGATCCACAGCCACTAAATGCATTAAGACATTAATGTCTACTTTGGGATCAGTTCTCAGCTTAACAGGTTAACCTCTGGCCCATGAGGGAATAAGCAGCAAACAAGATTTAGCCAAAGCTTGTACTCAAAGGGTAATTGATAGCTGCAGCCCACCCATCTGATACTTTTTTTTTATGGAGATAATTTTCCTTTCATAAGGGAAATGTCCATAGAAATAATTTAAGTTGACATCTCAACACTAAATCAAAAAGGCTGTGGTCTGACATAGGTACTGCTAGATGATCTGAGTTTTCTAGCTAAAGGACAATGTGTATGTGCATGTGTGTGTGTGTAGTATGTGGTGTGGGAAGAGAGAGAGAGAGAAACCTTAGTTTGCCATTTTGATCCATTTTGGAGAGGAAAGTTTCCATTTCAATGGCAAATAACTTTTTTTTTCTGGAATAATATAGAGGAATATAAAGGAATCAGTTCTTTAGTCTTTTCACAATAGACATATTGTATATCTCTAAAAAATAAGTCTTTGTATGCTATTTTGGGATGAATGCTTTTTGTTTGGATGGTTGATTTGGTTTGTTTTTTAAAAATAGTTAATCTCCTGAAGCGTAAGAAATGTTAACTGATTTTTTAGGATATTAGTGTAAGCAAAATTTGACTATGGAGGAGATAACTTTGATGTGAACATTATTTATTATTCTCCACTTCTCGCTTTTTGCCTTTTGGAAGAAGAGATTATGAAGTTCTCTGTTTTTTTTCCTTGTTCCAAAACTGTATGAAAAATATCAAACTACATCGAATACATATTACATTTTTAGTCTTCTCACATTTTCTATACAGAATAATACCATAGCCTTCAGGGAATACCTGGAGCAGCAAGAAAATTGCAACGAGTTCTGCTTGTAATACTGGAGACTGAAGTTGAATGTCAAACCCATTGCTCGTGCTAATGGCAAGAAAAAGATATTTTACCTGTTAAGACATTTGACAACTTTATTTCCAAAAAAATCTGTGATACTTTAATTCAGAAAGTCTGTTATAGTGAAGGGTTGCATTCATTTTTTCTAATTTCATGTTATTAAGAATTTATGTTACTGTTTAAGCATCACTTTGATCTTCATGGACATAACAATTCTCCTTTAATTTTTTGTGTATGAAATATTCCCAATACAGTTATTTATTGCTCCTACCTGAAAACTCATCCTATAACCATAATGAGACTTCAAATTTTGATGGATAAATTCTTCAAAATATTTTTGAAGAATATTTTTTTTTTCTTTTTGTTGGAAAGGGTTAACATGAAATGGAGCTTCTTCCTCCCAGAAAAACAGGAGTGAAAGCCCAGGTAGCTATGGCAAAGAGATACAGTTTATGAATAGAGCAAGCTTCAAATTGTGACATTCTGAGAAGTTAAACATACCTGACAAGTGGAAATTGCAGAAATTAAATAGGAGCTGTGTATTTAAAACCTTTTAATTGTAATATTTTGTGTTCTTTCCTGGTTCATTATGTTTGGCCAATGTTACAAGGGTTTTCAAGCTACAATAAAGCAGAAAGCAAGGAGAAAAAAAATCATAAACCTAGTATATTGGTTTGTTGAACAGAAAATATCACAGCAACAGTTATTTGAGAAATCAGATCTTGGTCTGGCTTGTAAGAGCTGGAAATTGTTAGAAGGAAAATCAGAAAACTGTGTACTTAAAATATGATTTATACTGTGGGGAAAGCCCTAAAAAACCCTCCCAAAATCTGAAATTTCCTCAGATACACTTGTTTAGGGAGTAGCAGGTAAGCAGGAGCAGGAAATTTTGCCCTTCTAAAGCAAAACTTCAGCAATCAGCTGAAATTGAAACATTTTCTGATAAAGAAAAATGGTTTCAGCAAAAGCAGTAATGAAGAAACAGATGTGAATTTCCACTTAAAAAAGTGTTAAGGATTATAGTCACGAAACTGTGCAAAAGAACAAAGTGGAGCGATGCCTGGAGACCTATACTTCTCTTGGGTTCCTGTCTTGCTTGATCATGTATGCAAGCAGTCAACTACTGCTAAAAGCAGCAGAGGGATAAATTAATCCACCAAATAAACGGGATATTGTTTTGGGCAGACTCTAGGGGATAATTTAGGAACATCAACTTACTGTAATATTTTTTTCCTGAATATAAAAAAATGAAAAATACAAACCAATTAAAATTCATATATTTGTAATCTTGTCCTGTGCAAGTGGACCAATAGTGATCGGAAACTGAAGGAACTTGACCATAGGATATGATCTGAAGAACCAATTTTTAAATCAATTGACTACTTGCAGCACTTTGTTTTCCTTATGTGGTACCTAACTTGGCCTGCTGACAATTAGACTGTTCCCTTGGGTAAAAATAAAGTTCATATAATAAAAGGATTTCCTTATTGCTGAAAGTTTTATTCTCTGTTTTATTCCTTCTCACACAGTATCCATACTGCCTTCTACAGTAAAACTCTGTGACCCATTTGAACTCTTTTCTTAACCTTGGAGTGATTTTTTGGCCTCTTGGAAGATGTATAGAATCATAAAATAGTTTGGGTTGGAAGGGACCTTAAAGAACACCTAGTTCCAACCTCGCTGCCATGAGCAGGGACAAGTCCCACTAGATGAGTTTACCCAAGGCCCCATCCAACCTGGCCTTGAGCACCTCCAGGGATGGGTCATCCACAAATTCCCTGGGCAACCTGTGCCAGTGCCTCACCACTCTCAGAGTGAAGAAATTCCTTCTTACGTCTAGTCTAAATATGCCCCTCTCCAATCTGTAGCCATTGACCCCAGTTCTATCACTTCATGACTTTGTGAACAGCTCCTCTCCAGCTTTCTGTATTCCCTTCAGGTACTGGAATGTCACTCTAAGGTCTCCTCAGAGCCTTCTCTTCTCTAGACTGAACAAGCCCCACTCTCTCAGCCTGTCCTTATATGGGAGATGCTCCAACCCTCTGATCATCTTTGCAACCCTCCTCTGGACTCATTCTAACAGTTCCATCTCCTTCTTATGTTGAGGATTCCAGAACTGGACAAAGGACTCCAGATGAGGTCTCACAAGAGAGGAACAGAGGGGCAGAACAGCATCCTTCAACCTGCTGACCACACTTCTTTTGATGCAGCCCAGGATATGGTTGGCCTTCTTGGCTGTGAGCACACATTGCTGGCTCATGTCGAGTTTCTCATCAATCAGCACCCCCAAGTCCTTCTCTGCAGGGCTGCTCTCATCATTTTATCTGCATACAGGTCAACAGTTTAGAAGTACTAAGATGAAGCTGTGATGCTAGATAAAATTGAGAGTTCAAAATTAGATAACATCAAGTGGATCTTGACAGCCCTATAGTGAGATGATGTTCGATTCCATGTCAAAAGGCAGCCTTAGCCTCTTCTTCAGTCTCGTCAAGATAAAGGCCAGATCCTCACTTGATGCAATTTTTTCACATCCTGTCAAGCATCAGTGATTTTTATCATCTGGCATTACGTAGCTGTTGATGTACTTTTTACTTACGTTTTCATGAGGTAAAAAGGGGATACATTATGATGAGAATCCATCCATCTGAGAGCTCACTGCACTGTGGTCATTGTGAGGACGAGCTGGTTTGTAGTCCCTATTATGGCCAACATATTTGAAAGGAAATTCTGCTTTGTGTTACCACTTTAAACTTTTTTCTTTGCAGCACAGACTTCAAAAAGCTTCTTTGAAACAACTGAAGAGTGAACTTTAATTCATGTTTTTTAAACAAAGGTTATGTGAGACTTACAGAAGGCTCACAAAAGAAAAATATCAGCAAGAATTGCACATTACGTTTTAGAGTGCTACTGACTTTCAAATTTCTCTACAGGTATTATTTCCCATGAATAGGAACAAAGAGCAAAAACAGTTAAAAAAGCATATTCAAATGTGTGCATAAAAAGGCATGGTAAATGAATACTGTTTAGTTTGCTGACATAATTACTGGAATGTAATTTTTATGAGTCGTAGAAATCTTGGCATTTTCACTGAACCAGATAATTAGACTCTGAATAGAACAGGGTCAGAATAATTAATACATCAAAACTAGATGAACTTTTTCTAATTATTTTTATTTAATCTCTATTATAATTATTGTTATACTCTGCTGAGCATGATTGCCTCATGTTCATAGATTTGAATGCTGTCTTATAGTTGCATCCTGGGACTTTGTGGAATATTAACAAACCGTGGCCTGGAGAAATTAGAATGGTGTCGTTTCATGATGGAATTCTAAATTGGAATTTTTCTATTTTTCTCTGTAGTTGCACAAATTTTGCTTCACTATCATTAAAAAATGAATTTTAAAAACAAAGTCTTTTAGTTTATTTATTTTAACTTTAAAGGGGAACTTCTGTAGTAAAAAGCAAGCTCTTAATATGTACCTCTCTTCCCCTCTTTTCTGACTCCTGCAGATTTTTCAGATCTCATTTCTTTTTAATTAGATTTTTTTTTTCTGATTGCATAGTTTCTCTTCAAGCTTTTGAAACATCAGAGTTAAGACCAGACTCCACTATTAGAATCCAAACCATCACTTAGAAGCATGGAGAATAAGGAGCACTTCTGTAGTCAATGTAAACGTACTTGAAGGCATGTAAGAGATTTTGGTCTGCATCATATTTTTTTTCGTTCATTGAGAAGAATAATCATATATAACCACAGTGACTGCCTGCCATCAGTGGGACTAATTCAACACGTCGTCTGCCATCAGGTCTGCCAGACAGGACCTTGGGGTTGCTTTAGTGGTTTGAAAATACATCTATATCCTATTATTCACCAGGAACCATATCAAAGTAATAGAACACACGAAACTGGAACAGAGGTTTCAATCATAGTGTTTTGCTTTGCTTTAGACGCCAATAGTTTATCAACTTGCTACAAAAGGCTGTGTGTTCAGTTTTAGTTAACTCTTACTGTCTACCAATAGTTTTTCTTTAATGCCTAATAGATAGACCCCGTTTATGCACTGAGACTTGAACAGAGTAACTGTAGACTTGCATTGGTATAAACATAAACAGAAATAAGAGGTGTATTGACTTCTAGACTTAGAAATTCTCACTAGAGTTGATCATTGATAGGCTTCTATGGGAAGAATAGGAGAAAAAATGTAGTATCAGCCTTTGTTTTCTAATTCTAATGTCTTTTATCATCATGACCAGGAGGTGCTAAGAAGATGGAATGATCTGCATGGGTTTTTTGTTTCATAAAGTCATTAATGTTATGTTTATCTAAACCATATTAGATTGGATCTGCACATCAACTCTAATGAAATCTCCACCTCTTCTATCCTGCACATGATCTCCATGAGAGTAAAGACAATGCATTTCTTCAGCTTTCTCTAGTTCAAATTTTATTGAAAGCAAAACAACCTACTTTTTATTCCTTACCCACCACTTCTCTCCAAACATGAATCCCAGCCCTTGTCAGATGACTTTACAAGTGCTTTGAATGAGAAGAGATACCTGACAAGATAAGTGACCATTATCCCTTTAGGGAATGCCCAAGATGACAACAGTTTCTATACCAAGAATATCTGGCTGATGTCTGCAGGATTTCACAACAGAGAGTCAGCAGTCTGGGAAAGGAACTTGGCCTCATTTCCAGTGTAACCCTCATTCATTTAACGTCCTCACTGGTAAATCTCCAGCATACGCAGTCCAGCTCCCAGGAGAAAGAATGTGGACAACTGGAACTAGAAAAGGGATAATGAGCAGACAACAAGCCCAGACTGAGTTTCATGTTAATTGCACAGTAGTTCAAACTCTGTATTCTCCTCTAGCAGAATGTACTGGAAGAACCCAGCATGGTTTGCACCGTGACCTTGGAGGCTAACTAAACAGACGCTCCTAACCTGCTAATGAAACATATCCAGCATGTTCTACGGTGTGTAACACACTGGAGTGGACTACATAGGGTTGAGGAACCATTTGCTAAAATCTTCCTCCTTAAATCACCTTAAAGAAGTTATTGCAATCTACTTCTGGTGGTTCCTTGCAAATAAGAGATAGTTTTTCCCCATCTTCCAGGCTGTGGTGTAACAACGGCTATACTGAAGGCCTAGATTTCACAGAAGTAGAATATAATCTTCTGAAAATGGCACAACCATGAGAGTGCTGAAGAAAACTTGTGAGTACAACACTGAACCAATCTCATTCTAAAATCGTAGATAAGTACCTGGCATACATTTTTTTGTTCATCTCTTAGAAAAACTGCAGTATACTTCTAAACCTTTGATAGACTCTGTCCTGAAAATTTTCATCTAGGTGGCTAATCTGCTGAAATCTAGAAGTTTATCAGAAGTACATCTTCCTTGGATACTGGAGGCTGAGACAAAGCTGCCAACAAAATCTGTGGGATGGTCCTCCCTCCAACTGGAAAGAATTTTTCAGTCTCTTTCTCACATTATTGCTAACAACATTTACCTCAAATAAAGCTGCATTTTCAGCATTTTAGGGTGAACTAAAAAAAGGTATATTTTAACTTGCACAATTTTGCACAGCAGTCTGTATCCTTACAGCCTGCTTTCATGATTAAAGTTCTGCCCTGGGTCAACTAATTTATGGCTGATATCAGTGAAAGGTCAAGCATCCTGGGTGTGGGAGGAGGGAAGAGTGACTGTATAGAGGGGGGTGGGAGGAAAGAGGAAGGTTGCATTCAACTACTGGTGGAGCAGAGGGAAAACATTTAAGAAAACTAGATTAACAGAGAAAAGATAAAAAGCCCCCAAGCTTCCCACAGATTAGAAATCACAGAGGACAATAGCATAGCCAAGTGCAATTTATTTCTCATGCAGTTTTTCCATTCATTCTTCTTGTCACCAAGATTTTCCTCCTGTCTTCTTGTATGTCCTTTTCTGTTCCTTTTGAGTTCTCAGGCCCACCCTGTTTCCACCGTTTCCCTGTTCTGCATCCCTCAGCTCTCGATTTTGTGGAGCAGACAAATTAACACTAAATACTGTAACTGCTAAATGTCCCTGAAAGCCCTTAATTGCTAGAGATATAAAGATACACAGCTTAGATGGTCACACACTGCTCCTCATACAATAATATAAAGTTTTACAGACTGGAGTTAACAGTGTAATGTCAAAATACCCACCCTTAGATGAGGTAGACTGTAACCAAGAAAGGTCTATATGTCCCCATTAATAGTCCAGGGTTTTACATAACTTGATTCACATTCAGAAATTTATGTGGCATTCACCTAAAGCTAGATGACATGACTTCCCCCGTGAGTTATGGAAGATCTAAATTTTTCCCAGTTTCAAAATGTGTGCTTTTTTGTCTGAGAGTGAGAGGTGAAAGTAAGGTGCAATTTTGCTCTTTGCCCATTTCCACTTCAGAGATGAGCTCATTTCCACGTTAGTGAAGTGTTTCATCTGCAGTTTTCAGAACAATTTCCTAGAATTTTCTTTGAGGCATCATTTTGAGCAAGGTCAGATGCTTGGGCAAATGTTCTCAAGGGCAATGCTCCCTTGTCCTTCCCCCATGCATGGGAAAGGTGATTCTTTATGGTGAAGATGGTGAATTACATCAGTTTGCCTTACTCTTTTTCTCACTGTCATTAGAGAGGCTAGCTCATAACTCCACTACCTCAGCCTTGACTACTTCCCATTTCCACACATAAATTCTAGACTCAGACTCCATACAGGAAGGATTTGGTGGTAGAATCTCAATTCTTCACAGCAGTTTCTAGGTCAAAAAAAAAATTAGTTTCCACCTTGAAAAAAATGCTTCCAAACTACAGTGTACAGTTTTGAGTCTCCCAAACAAGAAAGATATTTATATGCTGGAGCACATTTAGCAGAGGGGCATTGGGATGACTGGGGACTGGAGCTCCTGCCCTGTGAACAAAGGGAGCTGGGATTGTTCCCAGGGATTGTTACTAATAAGATAGAGACAGAGTCTTCATGGGAAAGTACAAATGTCAACAAGAGACAATGGCCATAAGTTAAAACAGAAAATACAGATATTATTGGATAGGAAGAAGAATTCTTCATTGTAGGGATACTTAAATGTTGAAACAAGGATGTAGGGAAGGTTTGACATCTCTGCCTTCAGAGATTTTCAAGATCAGCAGCCTGGGCAACCTCTGAGCAAACTGGTCTGAATTCAGTGCTGACCCTACTCTGAGCAGAAGACTGTACTAGAGTTTTCTGAGGTCCCTTTCCATCTGAATGACTGTGTAACCTTACAAATAAAAGACAAATGTGGTGGTTTGCCATGAAAATTTTGAAGCATAAACGTCTTACCCTGGACTCATAAATCTAAAAACTTTCTTAGGCAGTCATACACAGAGGAGCTCATCTCCACTATGATGAGACAAAACAATTTCTGATATCAATGTAGTAGCAGTGATATCTGACCATTGTACTTTTAATGAAACACTCAAGTATGCTGCACTCTTCCTCTGTCGCAGCCAAAAAGCAAAAGAAAATGATGGGATACACATCACATAACTTCAGAGATTATCTTAGAATCAGAGTGGAGTTAGACGTTTATAAGTACTGTTCATCTCTGTCAGGGTAGGTTCATAAAACAGATCAAGTGAATCACACTGCAGACATGCCTACCTCTCTTCATTGTCAACAGTGCCAATAATTTAATGACTATGACCATTTAGCACATTTGACAAGTAATGTTTTCTTCCTTTTTTTTGGAAATATAAATTAAGTTTACTACAACTTTAAGATTTCAAAAAGTGTTCAATAGATTTTTTGAAATTCATAGCTGATACTCTCTCTATTTAACAAACAAAGAGAAGAACATCACAACCACGAAACAAGATGTATAATGTTCATATTTGGTCTATTCTGTTTGTATGATTGCTACTTTGAGTGACATATAACACCAAATTTTCTGGGTGGGAAACAAAATATTTGACCATCTTCTGTAATTATACACAGTTGATACACCAGTAGCAAATAAACGGTGCACATCTTAACTGTAAACATCAGATGCTGCCATTTGCAACAGTAGATGATGGTTGAGCTCCTAGCAGTGCTACACGCCACAGAAGTAAGCAGGCCTGTCTCCTGGACTCTGCAGACTTGTTACTTACTAGCTGCATGAAGGAAGAAACCTGATAAATGATGGATCTGCAGATCACAGGAATTGCATTGCTTTCCCACTTGGTTCTAAAACTGAGAGCATAGACTTGCTAACATATTAACTGACACTGCATAGGTCAGAAGAAAAATTAATAAGCCACGGGAGTCCTTGTGTCTCCTGAATAGGATCTTTATGTAGAATTGCTATATAATTGGTTATTCCTCCTCTGAGTCCACTCTTTTCAATCGCAAGAGATAATTAAGAAACAGGAAGATAATGGTGGGGGTTTTGGGTTTTTTTTTTTGTTTTTTCCCATATAGGCTATAAACCAAGTTCTTGAGTATAGCTAGTCCTTCTTGTTTTACTTCTTATATGAGCAGAAGAGGACATCAGAAAATTCCTGTTGTGGGGAAGGTTGTTGCTGCTAATAAGAACCAGCACAGTCAGATTCCTCACAACACGTGGCAGATGAGGCATGTGAGAAGCTGCTGGTGACAGCCTGGCTCTCCTGTCCTGCACTCTCATGATGTTAGAGCAGGCCAAAGGCTGTTCTGTCTCGTATACAGGATGAAAGCTGCCAAGGCTCAACAACCTGCAACCCACCTGATCTTGCTCTGGCAGACAGAAATGGAAACGTTCTCAATAGCTTGGCTGAAAGAAAATTAGTTCCTAAATGCTGCAGTTCTTTTTTTACAAAAGATCACAGTGACTGGAGAAGAGTTGAAAGTGTTAGTGACAAATGTAACCATTGCCATCCAGTGGTACCACAGGCTACTGCATATGTATGAAAGAACCCTCCTTGCACCATATCACAGAAAACACATCTCACTCTGGTACAAGACTTCCAGAGCACATAAGCTTCATCTTAACAGTTTTAGAGAGATCAAATATTGCTTGGGGCTCGAACAGGGCATCTGCATAAGGCTGGGTAGAAGATTTTCACATTTTTCTCTTCTATGGAAAAACTAAGACACAACAATCAAACTTGTTCCTTCTTCTTTCTTTTACTGTAGAAATAAAAGTGTGTCTTTTATGCCTTGATTGCTGTTGTATGCAAGAAACCCTACTTCTATCTTTAGGCTATTAGAAAAATAAGAACATGTAGTGAGTGCATATAATTGAGCTGAACTTTTCTTTCAAGTGAACAGAAAGCTTGATAATTCCAATAATGAGTTCAAACAATCTCAATTTAATCATTTTCATACAAAGCTTTCTCTCTTTCCTGCCTCTCCTTCCACAGACAAAAGTGAAGTGATTAATATATTTTAGTGCTTTTATGAAGACTCCAAGCCCTTGCCCATTATTTAAATAAGTCTCCATTTAGGACAGGGACCATAAATAAGAGCAGAGGGGGAAAAATTCTTTTCCATTGTAGGGGTTGGAAAAGTCCAATGTAAAGTAAGAGGGAAGTAGCATACTGTGTGACAATTAAATGTTATGATCAAATCAAGAAGATGATGGATTCAATAGCTGATTGTGATGTATTTCACATAGTGTAAGTGATCCCTGTCAGAATGTGAGCTGGAGGTTGCTATGTGGAGAAAATATTTAGTTGTTAGTCATTTGATTTCTCTCTTGCTTGCTAGTTGTGTGACTATAAACCTTATAAAAACCTGATTAACCACCTTATTTCATGCCATTTTCCTATTATTATTATGTTGATACATTCTAAACAAAGATGATGTCACTGCAAAGTCACAAACCAAGCAACACAAGATGGTGAATAAGGTTAATGCATCTCAATCAGGGATGAATTTGACACTCAGGGCTATTTCATATTTATAAGATTTACAGTTGGCATCAGATTCAGTGGAGCACTATACTTGCTTTGTAACAAGGAGGTAGAGCAGCTGTGAAACATCCAGATCGGTTAAGATGGAATTGTTTTGCTCATGAATTTGACCCTGGATGCCATATGGACTGGGAAGCACACTTGATTTTAGCAGCACTGCTGTCATAATGTTTTTTAAAATGATGCCTCTTCAGTATTCAGGAGCAGCACTGACCTCCTAATATTGCACTTTGAATGGCTGAGGGGTTTTTGATAGTATTTTATTGCATGGAAAATCATCAAAACATGAATTGTAGTCAGGATTTGGGTGCCATTTCTGATGGAGGTGCCTAGCTTTGCTGTTGCCTGAGATCTCCTGTGGCATAAACAGGCAAAAACCAAACAAATATAAACATCTGCAGAGGAAAGCTGATTCTCATTAAAATCTAAACAATCTTCTTGAGGTGTCTCCATTTCTCTAGGGACTGTTGGGGAAGCTACTAACTCAGGACTCCAGCTAACTGGTTTAAGTTGCACGAGAATCTGGGCCAGAGGGTATAATCTTGTTGTGATATGGAGAGAACTCTGCATCAGCTCTGAGGGATGAGAGCACATCCCACTTAACATTATACCCCATGCCAGCTGGCCAAACAGCCTGTGTTCTGGGTATAACAAAAGAACTAAGATGAACTTCTTACAGGATAAATATTCCTTTATGATGGTTTTATGAACACTTATGTGTGTGAGGAATTACAGTAGTTAAAATATTTCTGAAACATTTTAAATCTGAAACATTCCTGGTTTGAGAGGTTTGATTTTGATACACATATAGTCCACACATTGCAGCAGTGTTTGTTTTAGTTTGTTGGTGAAAAAAATATACATTTAATGTCCCTAAAATACTTACTATGCACTACTGAAAAATGGGAAAGTTTATTTCGGTGAATAGGAGGAAAACAGAGCCTTTGAGAGCAGTGCTACCTCATCCATATTTACTGCGGTCAATGAGGCCTGTCCTCAGGCAAAAATTTACAGCAACTGTAACAGAAGCTTGTTTGCACAAGAGACAGAGTTTCCTTGAAATAAGTGGGGTGGTCAAAAGACTATCCCAAATATTGCTTTGTTTTCCATTCAGACCAGGTGCATCTTACCTTGATTTCCTGAGCAAAATGCATGTACCCATCTGGCTGTAACAAAACAAAATGTTCTATGGCAACCGTTTACTTCCCTCAGGGCAAAAAGCAAGATGAAGAATGAATAACATGCAACACGTTAATTACACATACGTTGCACAATTGGAAATGAAAGAAATTTAAGAAACTACCTTGAATACTCAAAAGAATCTAAATGTGTTCTATAGATCAACTGATAGAAAGGTAGATTAAAGGCTGATAAAATACAGGCTTAAGAAATATCAGGTCAATACTAGCTGCAACATGGTGAACCAAGTATTTTTAATAACCTCTGGGATAGTTTCTCCTTATGACTAATAACATTATTAAAATTCCCTAGAGGAATTTAAACAGGACTATATGCTATTAGAAGGATATAAATATGATACATATTTTGTCACATCTGCTAACACTGCCCTAGTTCAACTAGCCAACCAGTTTTAAATTGGATTAATGTAATTAAATCAACGTCAAAGTTGTGTCAGCAATGAGAAGAACAAACCTGTTATTTTGTAAGAATTTTCATAAATATTTTAGTGAGTTAGGCACATTCTACATTGCTGCAGCAACAAGACTTATTTTTTTCCAGAAAAGACAATGACTTGTTTTGTTCCCAGGTCTTATAACTATGATGAAACTAAACACAGATAAGTAAAGGGATGGGCTTCATCATACTCTATTCCAATCCTTTTAGTCTTTTAAAATTCTTTACTTTTATGAATCCAAGTACATAAGTAGATGGATATTTCAATTTCCGTTAAAACAAATAGAAAATCACAAGTCTGCTATCCTTGTGGTCCTGGTAACAAGTTTAAAAATATATCACTGATAATATTATCCAGTATTAGCTGTTGATTACATCAGACATGGTGACATTGGAAAAAAGTGTCATGTCATTGTGAGAGAGTTACATTTCGATCAACTGGAGCACGTAGTTGTAAAGAAGAAAAACGGCATGTAAAATGAAACAAAAAATAAGCACACAAGAATTTGCCCAACTTCTGATTCGTAAGCCAATCTTAGGGATTTTAGGATCTGATTTATATATTCCAGTATTGCTTTCTGCAATGCTTGACATTCTGATTATGAAATCTGGCTGAGGAAAATGAAAAGTGAATAAACATGGGATTAAACATGCATATTTTTGGCTTGGCTAACATCCTATTTGGAAATAGTGGGGGTTATATGAAATGTCGCACATTAATGTTCTTGCATATTTTCAAGACAATTGTTTGAACTGAAGTATTTATACACAATCAGGCAAATATGAGTATATATGTTGGATGAGAAGTGTTGTGTGAATTTTATGGTACCAGACCAAGCATGAAAGGCTTTACTCTCCGCTTAGGATCCACCACAGAAAATGATGTTACTGGTAATGCAGTGTAACTCTCTGTGCTCACATGTATTCACAAAAGAGCAGCATCCATTCTTCTGTGTTTATCATAAACATTTATAGAGGAGCATTTGAGATGGTATTTCCCTTATGGAAATGCACTGACAACTATCTAAAATGTGTAAAGAACGATTGTTTCTTTAAGGAGAAGAAAATAAATGACTAAAACTTGAAATGTTCGTTCATTTTTTTTTTCCTCTTGAATTCTCCACCAGGAACAAAATACACAGCAGTAGGCCTAGGAACTTCAACATGCTGCATTATAGTTCTGCTACTTCTAGTAACTGATATTTTGTATTATATATAATGTACATTCTTGCAAGAGTTCTTCCTGGCTGCATAAAATGCCACCGAGTCTGGATGTACATAGCAATTTCTGCCTGTGGAATGTTTTTTTCCAAGTTTTGATCTCACCTTAGATTTAAAGGATAATGTTAAAGAGAACATTTACACCTTAATTCAGAAAGGTGTCTTGCACTTACTTAACTTAAATCTGTGTTACCAACACAATTTTCATGACTGAAGATGAAGTCATGTTAAACAGGATAATGAACTGATGCTTAATGAATGTATCTGCCATGGAAAGCCTCAGATTCATGGAAAAAAAGACTTTGCAGTTAGAAAGGACCAAAGGATGATGCATCTCAACTCTCTTTAAAATAAAGACTATCATATTTCATCTAGTTGCTTGTGTACTGAACTCAGATGTTTGACCAAGTGCTTAGTAAAGGGACAAATGACTACTACTGTTTTTTTAAAGATCTGTGTGATAGTCTCAGATATCTGAATTCTAGCATCTTTTTATGTTAAGGAGAATCAATTGATACTCTTGCCAAAAGCCAAGCTCATTTGTCACAGATTCTCCCACACTTGTCTATTAACAGTTGTACTGACTCATTTCTGTCTCTTTTATTTATCATTTTTCTTTTTTGAGTTCTTCAATTCCCTCTACTGCTACTGACCTTCTTTGGTAAGTTTTTTTTATGACTCTTCACATCTGTGTACTGACATTCCTCTCTTCGCCATATTCAGCCCACTCTCATCTATCTTTCATAGTCCCAATTTGCCACTTTATTTTCCTTTTGAATTCTGGGAACAAAAACAAAAGAAGGAAAGCAGCATTAATGTGTGGGCTGCAAACGGCACAGAAATCATTATCTTACTTTGAAAGCAAAGCTATTGCAATGATGCTGTTTTGCCGTAGGAGAAGCTTAATCATCTCAGTACTTGTCCATTTTTGAGTCTTTAGCCCAGTTTTGAAGATGATTTACGGTGACTATAGGAATGTGCTTTCTTGGGTTCTTTTTAAAGAATTTGGACAATTAGAAACAACTTCACCAATGAATCCACTGTGGTGTGGAAAGTAGTGGTGTAAAACACTGCATAACATGGCACAGGAAAGGGAGTATGCAGGGAAGAGAGTTTAAAAGCATATTGGAGAGTGAGGTGTGCACTGCTTTTGGATGTGAAATGAAAAGAAACTGTGACTTTTAATTCTCTAAGAGCCTTCAGAAACTTTGTCACCTTATCCTATTGAAATTCTAGTTTGAAAGGAAATCAGCTGGCTTTTCAAATTAAAATTTGGCTAGTATACAATTACTTATAAAACACAACCATTGAAAATGATATAGTCCTTGTTTATTTATCCAAATGGAACAGTCCTGTCAAAACCACAAGCTGATGTCCACAGTCCAGTTCTTTCAACTCACTCTGCTGGCATTTTTACTAGTTCAAGCAATAACTGTATGGAGGAAGGTAGGAGAAGACTTGGAGACACTGGATTTCTAGCTGCTCTTCCTACTGTTTGTAAGGTTAATCACTTCCAAACTCAGGTGGTAGGATAGACTCCTGAAGCGAGGCCTGATCTCTGAACTTGCTCTGCTGGGCAGCTGAATTAGAACCAGGATGGAATCAGTAACTTAAGCCAAGTCCTCACAAAATACTGACCACATGTTGTCCAGGGGTATGCTTTTCATTGCTGTTATTTAAATGTTTACCTGCCAGAAGGATCTGACAATGACAATCAGAACTATACTGTTCTGTAACTAACACTGGGACTAACTCAGGACCCTAAAGCAGTGGAACCACAATGTCATGAAATACCACCAGAGGAACAGTTTAACTAGCTGAGGAACAAGACACAATGATGTAATATTACTGGTTATAGGACACAATCTGTGTTGTCACACCTGCTTAATCGCAAATAATTTGAGTACCTTTAAAGGCCTTGTGTAGTGTCATTGCCTGAAAAACTTCATGGTAGGACATAGCACATTTAATTTTGGCCATCAGTATTACTGAAGTCAATAAATAAAGAACAGAACTCTAGAGGAGAGGAAACTGGATCCATAATAAAGTTGGTATTAATATAAGTTGTAATTATCCTTTTCTAGAAATAACTATCTACCCTTGTTTACAGCAGAGTGCTTATACGAATAGCTGGGACCAGACAAGTAGGTAGAAAAGGTTAAAGAAGCTGAGTCCCAGATCCAGAGCTGATGTTAAACAAGCAAAAAAATGATTTTCCCTTCCTAGCTCATTGCACTTGCTAAGCCAATACAAGGCTTTTCATCAAAAAGTAGATTTTGCCAGTACAAGTGATGTGCACATAAAGAAATTTTTTTTAGTACGGCTATCCCTATGAAATTGTTAAGTGTAGACAAGACTTTGTTTTATTCGGGTTTACAGCCTTATGGATTTTACTTTTATTATAAACACACCAGAGAGTTTGCCACAGTCCATGAATTTGCAATAGGTCCTTTTTAGTGGTCATAAGAAATGTAATCACCTAGACAACAGAAGCCTTATATACGTCTTTAACAAACCTGCTTGCAGCAAGTATTTCTTATATTAACCTCTCCAAATTCAACAGCTGGGTCATTTTTCCAAACTCCAATATCTCTGTTTAGTTTGTTCTTGAGCTTTTGGGGTTGTGTTCTTTGTGTGTCCCCTACCTCTGAAGGGGAGGTATGCAATCATGCCCCTTCAGTGCTTAATCATATCTTTAATATGGTTTCCTTCCTGGTTAGTTGTGGCACATATTGAATTAGGAAGCAATCCTGTCCCAGATCCACAAACATACTGCCAACCTAATTTCCTCCACTTAATGTAATCCAGCCTAGGCTTGGATAATTGAAGGCTTTTGTTACTACCACCATGCCCTTTTCACATGCTTCTTATATGTACATTATATAAGTCATTTCTTAGCCCAGTTGTTCTCTCAAAACAGGTGGTCTATATTATATTCCTTTGGGGCCTGACTCTCCTTTCATTTACCTCATCATAAATCAGGGGTAGCTCTACCAAGCTGAATGGCATTATGTCAGTGAAGAACTGTTGTTAATGAAAGAAAAGAATTTAACATTACTTCCTGCTACTGTTCTTTCTGCAGGAGGTGGACTCAAACAGAACTCCTAATATGCAGTATTTTCTTCATCTTGCTTTTATGGCACTGTTGAGGTCCTTCATCTTAGACATCATCTCCACCTCTGAGTGAACCAATTTTAAATGACATAAAAGCTGAATCTGTTTTCTGGATAGAGTACACCTATGAGATTCAGGACCCCTACTCCTACCTGCTGCACAGAAAAGCTGAGGCACAGTCATATTTCTGTTATTCAGTTTTTAAAATCCTTCCTCTTTCCATTTATATGAAATAGAGAATATGATTGCTGGAGACAGAAAACTGTAGCACTTGAGTAAATCACTGAGCCTGACATTGATTTTAATGGGTACAAGATTCAACCATCAACACTTATTACAGAACTATGAATCACCTCTTTGAACCAGGTCCAGTCCTGTAGCCAGTCTCTTCACACTTTAATTTCCTGTACTAACCACAATCTGGAAGAATGGATATTTGGTGATGTTTAAAGTAAGGCAGAGATAAGAAAAATTTACCCAGACTTTGTCTGTGTTCACTTTATTTCCATTTTTCATTTTACTGGATTGATCCATTCTTTCCTTCTGTGATGGAAGAACCGTAGCAATCTTCACTGCATTGTGGTAAAACAAACAGGACTGAATAACATCTGGAACACGTTTTTACCCATTGGCAATTACTCAGAATAGAATCAGAATATATTTTTCTAAAGTTTACAGTATATGGATAATTAGGAAATTGTACAAGAATCAGAAACAGCATGATTATCTTTTTTTTAATAAGCTATTTCAATCAATATCAAGGTTGAGATGGGCTAAAGGGAGACAGAGGTCAGTTCACTGGAAAAAAACTCTGAGATTAGTGTAAAAAGTGCTAGATTTGCCACCTACCTTTCTTTTTCTTTTTAATTTGTGAACAGTTAAGAAAAAGCAGTGTCATATGCTTCTTTTTCTCTAAAATTTTTAGAGAATGTTACTGTAAACACAGTATTTCAGATTCAGTACAAGATTCTGTAGCATCACTCTATCTCTCCATCCAAAACTCATAAAGAGTATCTTTAAAAATCTGTTACTGTTTAATATCTAGTAAATCACAGCTTCAAAACAGAAGTGCCCTTCACTAAGAGAGCATTTAAGCACCAAAACTAGAAAAAGCAAAAAGAGACTCATTAAATTTTAGTATCTTGGTGTGTGAAGACTAACTTTTGCTGTTCACTTTTTGATAAACCCAGAAGAGTGTTTTCTGACCTCCAAAGAAAATTATTCACTCATGTCTGCACAAAACACCTCTGTGGTTCATGTCTCAGACTTGTTGGGATCTGCCATCTAAACCTTTCCCCTCTCTCTTCTCTGGAGGATCCAATACTTTAAGTGTTCTTTTATCACTACAACAAACCTACAGAATGTGTCATTTTCTTAAAAACTATGGTGCCATTGACCTTCTGCTGTCATAAAATATCTCAGAAATTAAGCTTATTCCAAGAAACGCTTGACCTAGTTTAATTGACTCTTCATATAATCCCTCTCTCAAAAATTATTTAACCTCCAGCCTGCAGGTTCCGTCAATTCAGCCTCCTTTTGAAGTGGTTCCCCTTCATAGGAAATAATTGAAGAAATGCAGAGTGGATGGGACACATTTTTGAGTACATGGCATGAGTTCTGAGTCCTGCTTCAGCGGCTAAATATGCATTTATTTTTATTGAATAACTAATGGGGAAAAATACATTTCCTTTTCTCTTTTTAGGAAATATTGAACTTTTGTTTTTAAATGTTTAACCAAGCCAAAATGATCTCTATGTGCGTGCTTCAATGTTATTGCTCAGAAGAAAGAACTGAACTAGAACCTCCCACATCATGTACATTTCTGTAATTGCTTTCTTATTCTGTGAAAAGGGGAGTGAATTTTGGAGTATAAACTATAACAGCATCTAAAAAGAAAAATGCAAACCCCATTTTGACTTTGAGAGAAATGGTTTAAGCAATAAAGTCCAGCACAGGTTTTATGGCTGTGACTCTGAACTGGAAGTAAGACACATTTCCTTTAGATATAATATGGATATGTGTGCGTTTCTACTTTAATTAGGTGTAATGTCTTGAAACACTTTAGATTTTGCCAGTATATGAGCACACACATGTACAAACACATACTTTGGTTTTGAGATATAAAATTGTACACATAGATGGTCATTATAGTATTTGACCATTTAGTCTCAATGCTGTTCTCTCGACCTTCAGAGCAAAAAGCCATTACTGAACGGGTGGAGTGATTTAAAATGAAGCTACTGTCTACATTCCTTGCCTCCCCGTTCTTACTTGCAACATGAAGGAGAATACTTCGTTTACCCACCACCATTACTCATAGCTAGGGAGAAACACGTTTGTGAGATGAGGAGGGCCGATTCCCATCTCACTTGCCCCAGTTCAACAGCATTTCAGACTGCAAGGACTGCATCCAGTCAAACTGGTGTAAATGAGGCAAAAGCTGTCTTTGGCTCAGCTGGAGGAATCCAAGAGGACCCCAATGGCAAACATCTGTGGTGCACATAAATAGCAGAAGTATTGTATAGCTCACCTAACTCTTTCAAGCCCTCCCAGTAATGTGACTTTTGTGGGTGAGATGTTCAGGTTTAGGCCCACGAGCACATTTATTTCATCAGGGTATGAGTATGAAAACAAAGACATGAAAAAGAGCAGGCAAGATGGCTGGGCAGGAGCCACACCAGAAGTCCAGGCAGGTTGATGTTGCCCAGCTCGTTGCTCTCTGCTTGGGTTAGGTTAACTAGTAAGCAAGGTGTGATGTGAGTCAGCCCCAGGACTTGTCCAAACAATTCCAAAAGCCTGCAAGAAATGTTTCTGAGATGGGACCAGCTTGCAGGGGGAGTCAGGGAGTTGGAAGGGAAGTGCATACATGGTACAAGCGGGTGGCAGTCAAGCAAAACCTTAACTTCTCACCGGGCAGTGACCTTAGTATGTTTTCATGTTTATCTAAAAAGATAAAAGGTATGTGATTGCTCAGGAATGAAAACATGGGTAACATTCAAACAGAGGAAAGCAGAAACAGCAGTTTAAGAGGCAGGGAAATGTAAACCAGCACCGAGAAATGTTTGACTTTGCCTTTTTTGCTGTGGAGGTCATGGTTGCATTATATTGAAACAAATAGGAATGAGCGAGCAGAAGGTTTTCATAATGCGGAGCAGAGCTTTTCTAGGGATACTTCTCACTGTCAGAATTTGTAAGATCCCAAAACTAACAATATAAATATGACCAGAATGAACAGCTTCATCTTTTTCTAATTGCAAAGGAAGCAATGCATTCAAGATTTCTCAAATGAAAGAGGCAACAATGAGAGCCAGAGCTTGTGAATATGTCTTATGTTTTACATAAGGCCCAAGGAATATCATGTGTTTCTAGAGAATTTTCAGCTCTTTTGACTTCTTTATAAATACCAAATAAAACCAGGACTGTAAATACTTTCAGGCCAACATAAAATAAAGGAAGTTAAGGTATTAAACTGTTAGGAGGGAGTGTTTTGTTTAAAAACATGGGGGCAGACTGAGTAGATGCAAATTAAGGTCACTGCAGTGAAAAACAGCAATTTACATGAGATGGATCAAGCCTGTGATGTTTCTGAGATATTGCCTTTATACATATCTGATTTGATAAAACTGCTAGCAAAGCAGACTCCCTGTGTACAGACACAGACAGTATGCTGCTCAGACAGAGGTCCTGATTCTTATCTTGCACCAGTTTCACACTGGTGCAATCCCATCACTTCCAGCCATTTTCCTCATGATTTGCTCTTGCAGTTCAGATTTGTGTCAGCCTTGGGCCCAAAGTTTCTCCATGAAAACTCGGAGAGAGAAAAATTGTAAAGAGAGGGAAAAAGGATCAATTTTTCATTTGACACCAAGTGAATCATTACTTCCTTCTGGGATGTAGTACCTTTCCCCACTGTTGGCTCCATTTCCCATAATGCCCTTGACCTCGGAGGTCACCTGTCATTGGAAGATGAAGCTCTGAATAAACAGAGAAGACCCTGTGGTGTCTCTTATCTCTCTGTTTTGCCTCAAATCTCCGGGCGGGGTTTTAAATTATTCATCCACTACTGCTCTCTGCGAGTTACACTTCTCCGTCACCTACCCCCCCTTTGCTTGCCCATTTCTGAGTGAAGGCGGTATCCTTGGGAACCTTATCAGAGATCACAGATTCAGGCTCCAGAAATGAAATAAAAGAGGAAATTGGCTGTATTAGCATAAGAGGAGTCAGCCTGGAGTTGAATACACACATCACCCAGAAGCACCACTGGCTTCTCTTATCAGTAACGTCTGATCACCACTTCTTTATACACACAGAGGCACACATGCGCCACACACATGCACACACACACTTCACTCTTTAATTCCACCCAGCCCATTCCTTTGTTCCAGCTTAGATGAGGGAACACATGAAATAAGGTCAGATGGCATGAGTTTCCTGAAGCGTTTTTCACTGCTCCCAAGTTCTTCTAGGTAAAATAGAAGTAAACTGCAAAAGCAAGTAGTTTGGATATTTTGGGGTTTTTTTTTTTCAGAAATAATAATAATCCTTTACCTTTCACTGGAGAGAAAAAGAAGTCAGGATAAAGATTTCAGATAGGGAGGTTCTGTTATTAGTTCAACTATGATTCCTAGAACAATCTCTCTGTTTATCTCTTTCTCTCTAGTGTCTCAACAATAACACATAACCAGGTTAATGAGGTTTTTTTAGAATATAAAAATCTGATAGCCTTATAACATAATTGGACGTGTTTTTGAAAATTAGTACAATTAATAATTTTGATATTCAGTGGTGTGAATTTATGTAATTGAAACAAATCATTTTCCTGTTCCCTTACATGGAGACGTTATCTCTTATACTACAGTTGTGGCACACACTATATGTTGTTTTTCCCCAAACAGAAAAGCTGCATTGAAAAGGATTTTTTTTTGTTTTATATTTTCCATGGCATGATTAATTGGAATTTTTAAATTCCACATTGCTTACATTTCTTTGGACATTATGTATGGCTTCATATTTTGCTCTATGTAGTTTTAGTGATGTACATTACTCTTCTCACAATTGCCGTTGACAGTGCTGTATCTTCTGCCTCTTTACTATTGAATCTAGTAACTAGAGAAAAAAGATGATCTGAGGGAATTGACACTACAGACAGTGGAAAACATGCTCTGTTAGATCAACATTGGTCACATTTTAGGATGCATTTTCTTAATCTTGTGAAAAATAATAGCAATTAATTTCCCTTGTGTTGAGAGCTGTTGAGATTTTGTTACTATCCAAGTCTGGTAATTCTTTATACACAGTTTTACTCTTGGCAATATCACCATGTCTCTGTAAAATAAGGTTCCTTTTTCCTCCAACTAACATTACCAACACCACCCTGTGTAAGTGGTAGACTAACTTCTATGCCCCTTTGTTGAACAGAGCTTTAACTCAAGTAAAGAAACCATTTTTCCTTCATCTTTAATGATGGAAGCAAGATGGCATCTTATGGTTCTTGATTGTTGTGTCAAAAACTGCTCTTGGAGACCTTACTGCTCTCTACAACTACCTAAAAGGAGGTTGTAGGGAGAAGGGAGCTGGCCTCTTCTCTCAAGTGACAGGGGACAAGACAAGGGGGAATGGTCTCAAGCTCCATCAGGGGAGGTTCAGGCTGTACATCAGAAAAAAATTTTCACTGAAAGGGTCATTAGGCACTGAAACAGGCTGCCCAGGAAGGTGATTAAGTCACCATCCCTGGAGGTATTTAAAAGACAGGTGGATGAGGTGCTCAGGGACATAGTTTAGTGGTTGACAGGAATGGTTAGACTCGATGATCCTGGAGGTCTTTTCCATTCTAGTGAATATGTGATTCTGTGATTAAAAAAAAAATCAAAAAGAAGTTTTAAGGGCTCCATTTCTCTTCTCCACACTTTTTATACTGGAGTTACCACTTGTATACATATAAGAAAAAAAAAGGTTTCTATTGGTTTTATTCATGTTGCCATGGATAAAAGAACAAGTGATGGTTCAATAATCCTTTCTGTATAATCAAATAATGCCATGAATATCTAGGAGTATCTGCACCATTTCACCTTAATGTGCAATGTCCTTCTGATGGACTTGTGAAGTAGGGTAACAACTACATATGTTTACAGGTCTTTGATAATATTCAGTGGAAGTGCTTGTTGTTACATACAGAACCAACCTTAATTGGACTCCGAGTAGGAGGCAAATGTTAATTTGTAAATATATGCAGGACTGATGCCAAATTATTCCATGAAATGACTCTGTGGATCTACTGAAGTTGTTAGCAAAACAGCCACTGACCTCAGAAAAGTCATGCATACACCCTTAATATCTACCTGTCCAGTATTGCAGTATTCATCAGTGTAGGAGGTCATGGTATCACAAGAGGGTAGTTAGGAGGAAGATGGGGATGATAAGAATAACAGAGTTCACTTTTAGTTGTAACATGCAACCCTTCTTCAGTTGCTTATTCTAATATGTTGTGCTAATCTGACCAAGAGAAAAACATTACTTGTAATGTCAACAACAGAAAATTAGAAGCATCATCACAATTTCTATTATGACACATCTGGAGGCTGAAAATCAAAACCTATATATTAATCAAGAGGCTTTACAGATGATACATATTCAAAGAAGAAAGGAGAGCTTAAGACATGGTGACTTCTGTTAAACAAGATTAGACTTTTTATTTACTAATTAAGTCTGTCTAACTGAATGAAGCCATTATAGGCCTCCTGTACACTCAATGGTGTTAAATCTCAGTTGGGTAAGTTATTCTCTGGAGGTTATTGGCCATGTCCTTGGACTACAAAGAGAAATTGGGGAAAAAAATGTTCTTTCTTCCCTAAAGTTTCAGTACACTGGACAGAATGAAAATGGACCATATATCCTAAACTTTAAAATTATCTGAATATTATAATCTGCATCAAATGTATCAATAAAATTAATATCATATCAATAAGGTGAGAACCCAACAATTTGTAATATATAATAGGGCTTGAATGATTTAGAGATATTTTGCTGTATTTTAACTAAGTTAATTCTTCTACATTTTCCCCTCACCTCTCCCTGCAAGAAGAAGCGATCTAGGAAGTTACTGAAACTTACAACAGAATCAAGCATACAATCTAGACCATAAAAGCAGTTCTCGCTTCATATGAAGTGACCAGATACCAGGCTTTTCTCAGTTATCAATATCCTTGTTTCATCATTGGGCTTAATGAAAATAAGATTTAAACTTTGCATAATAGATATTCCTGATGTCAATGGGAGCTTCCAAGACAAGAGATTCTCTCCGTCATCCAGGCTTTCTAGTAGTTCTTGCTGACAGAGTTATGACATTGATTAACATTCTTCTAAGATATGGAAAATCCCATTAACTGTGCAGACACGTGAAAATCACCATTTCTGGTTAAACCAGAACAGCAACATGTATTGGAATTACAACCCATGTCATGTAGCTGGATGCTGTTCGAGGTATAAAATTCTGAAGATTCCACTTTCTAAGTCATTTTGGCTTATTAAATATGATTTTAATGAAAAGATATTTGCAGAACAGCTTATGGTGCTTGCATATTTAATAGAAAAGAGCTTTTCTTCATGTGAATTGAAGGGTTTGCTGTTTAGAGAATGTTTCTCTCTTAAGAGACATCACCCCTTTTAACCCTTGGAGATGCCATTTTTTCTTTCATTTCAAGTTTTCTGATTCTTCAAACACAAGTTTTTTACACGGCATTTCATTCTGTAGAAAATTGAGACCTTTAAGCATAGCAAAAGAACCACGCCCCTTGTAATTCCATGGTACTACACCTTCTAAGTTGGCTACCTTAAAAAGACTGTGTTATAGTCATCATGCCTCGCTCTTCTCCAAACCCTCAACTTCCCTGCAAATCCAGGCTGTTCCCACATATTGGTTTTATGTAACTCATGTGGTCAAGCAGTCTTTCCTTTTCCAATCTGCAGAACAAGAGATATAGTTATTCTTTGAACAAAAGGTGATAAGCTTATGGAATCAGTCATTAGTTAGGACTCAGTGCTCTGGATAGATGCCTAAAGGTAAGCCTTAAGTCAGCTTTGAACAGGGCTCTACAAAATGTTCTTATGTCAGTCAGCAATTACCTGCATGAGTCAGTACAGTATATCCCCACTTGCTGTTTAAGAAGTTACTGCTTGTCTTAGCACCATTTGAGCAAAATGGATGGCAAAATGAGAGGGCAGAAAACTGTGAACTTGCCTTTATTCAGTTTCTGTAATTCATTGTGATAAGTCAAGCATCGAGCATTTATCTCATGGGGAAAAATAAGAATCCTATTTCAAGAATTAACAAACACAGCTTCTTTATTCCAGATTTTAGAAGCTGGTGTTCCTACAACAAAATATTACGGTAAATATGTATGTAATCCTCAGCTCTTGAATTCAGTATATTATCCTACTGATAACAAACCACTCTCCACAATATTCTTAATTTTGAACACCTGATGTCTTCTGAAACTCTCCCTACCTCTTCAATGCATTCCCATGTGAAGACATGGCCATTGTTTATGAGTCTGATTTATGCTTTTTGTATGCACAGTTCTTAAAGCATGGGTCAGAATCTGACAGTCGAGGTTTTCATTTCTCAACATTTCACTGATAACCCCTTTGTTTATCCATGTAAAAATGGCAAAATACCTTTTTTTTGGTCTTCTAGTAGTAAGAATCAATTAGCAAATACATGCAGTTTGTCACTTGCATGGCAGCGTTATATTGTGCCTATTTGATAAACAAGTGAGCAGAAGCATAGAACACGTGGCAACTTGATCAAAACCATACTCTCTATTGAAATCTAAACTTCAGGGTTACAATTTTGATACCATCCTCAACATCATCTGGCTTTTGCATTTTGATAGTGCCAGGGGATAGTATCTAAGAGCTCTCTTTTTCCAGTGGGACCAAGACGTGCATCTATGCTATGAATCACACAGCAGATAAATAGATACAGAACAAAGAAAGTCCATGAAGCTCTCCAGAGATGATCATCTTTATATTTCTATTTCCTAATAAAAGCTTAATTGATTTCCTTTCTCTTTGAAGAAACAGATGCTCAATTTCTTATCCAGATCATGTCCTTCCATGAGACCAAAAGGCCCACACATTCCTATGTAACCATTACATTTCTGGGTAAAACTGATTTAAAATTACACCCATGCATGGCCAATTTGGTAATGGGAGTTTAGAAGATGAACCAGAGCTCTGTTTTCATGTACCAGAACCTGTCCCGGCTTTTTCCCTTTGGACTTTAAACAACCTGACTCTACACTCATAAGCAGCACAATTATTCTTTCTCATTTTATTCAGATGTGCAACTACTATTTCTAATAAGGAGGCTTTAGCCCACAAGATGTATTTGAAGAAAGTTTCAGATGCAGTCATGTAAAAGAGGTTTCAGAAGTGGGACTTCGTTAATGTATACAAATTTGTAGAACCAGCATTTACCTGGGAGGTTGAATGTTCCATGCTCAGTAATTTGGGTACAATAAACTGTCCTATAATACTTGTGTAGAGGACTATATTCAAATGATTCAAGAAAAGATAAGCTTTTCATCTTCTAGAAACCTATGAACAGGTATTTTTCGATGGCAAGGCTTTTCAGTTGCTGTTTGGACTGAACTCAAACCAATGTAGGAAGTATATAGGTCATATCCAGACTTGTCATGGAAATTAGGTGCTGTAGCTGGTCCTATTCTTCCACTAAGAAATTTAATAGGTAAAGAATATCACAATTTTTTTTTTTTATTCAGACATTACTTTAGTTACTATTTCCCTGTCATGTGCTAAACTAGGACCTTGCAGCCTTGACTACAGGGACCTAGAAGAGTGTAGTGAAATGGATTGGACTGAGTATAAAAGTAAATCTCCAGGCCAGCTCTTTGTAGGAGGCCAGATTACACAGTCACACTGGTGTTAGCAATCTGATATTTGGCTAAAAAAAAAAAAAAGACCACTAATTCTGCCCTTATTCCAATATTTTCCATTTCCCACACTTGGCAACAATGGCCTGTGATTTATGTTAAAGCTTGTGAGAGCACACCAAGCCTGCTCTGCCTTCCTGAGCGAAATCCCAGAATGCTGCTTCAGTTTCCAGAAAAAATAAATATTGGTTGGGATTTCACTATTTCATACTGCTGGGTTACTTTGGGGAGTAGGGGGCTTGTTCAGCTTTTTGGTTGCTTTAATTGCTTTTTTTTTAACAGCAGTGGATGTCATCTGAAAACATACATGAGCTCACCATGTGCATGAACTGGAGCAGAATTCCTATAAAACTATTCATTGCACTTCTGTTCCAGAAGCTCTGCATTATTTTCCCTCTGATGTGAAACACATAATTTCTTTAAGGATTTTTCCTGAGCGCTCTGAGCTGTCTTTAGAGAATCTTAGTTATCTACACTGTCTGTATGGAGAACCGTAAAGAAATGCAGACAGGTAAATTTGTTCAGGGGAGTCAATATACTTTTAGCTACCTAACAGAGGATGCTTAATTGGACACCTCAAACTAAGTTGTTTTGTACCTCTTTGTGGTACAAGAGCAGGTACCAGATGAAAACAGGATGATGAATTTCTGCCTTCTTTTGCACATATTTTAATACACAGCTTGTCATTCACTATAGTATGGTGATTTTCTCAGTGGATCAGATTATTTCCTATTTCTAATTGTCAAGCAGTAGACATCTGAATTTCATAACTTTACAAAAATATTAAATTTGCATACTTCAGCTTTGTATTGTAAACAAAAACACAGTAGAAATTAACTCCTGGTTAAAAATAAATAGTAAAAAAATAAATAAACTTAAGGCTTATCTTCTGAAATATGGAAGTATCTTCTAAAATTATTAAAGATACTCCGGCTATGACATTTTAACCAAATCAGTACGGTGTTTTACTGGTGGCACTTCTCTACTCCTCGATACTGTGGAACATAATGATTAATTAGCAATATTACCTCAGTGCTAGAAGTCTGAGTTTCTGTATAAGCTGAAAATTTTTGCACATTTGTCATTAAATAACTGCATCCTCAGATACATCCTCATTTACATCTGTTGTGATGCTGTCCTATGAAAGCTTTATTGATTTACATCAGCAGTGTGTGATTCAGGCTCTACGGGTAAATACAGTCCACGCCGATTTTAAGGGTATGATTGGAAAAGAGAAATAAAATATGAAATTATTGTTGAACTGAGCAAGTCTATTCAAGCTTTATTATATTTAACCAGAAAAATATGTGAGTGCAGATTACCAGACCACCCTGAAAAACAGAATTCAAAACTGGACTTTAGAACTCCTACAAAGAAATATAGGAAAAAAAAAAAAAAGAAAAAAAGAGAGAAAGAGTTTTTTCTTTTCACCCACAATGCCGATGTCTGATTCCTGCTTGCTTCTTTCACACCAATGCGTAATGTCTTTGGATGCTTATCACAATAGCCCCCTTGGTAAATGAATATTTTCATTGCAGTAGCCTTTGGAACCTTAACAAAGAAAGATGGGTAGATTCCCACCCACAACATTAGAGTTTTCCTATTCACTTACACCAAACCATGTTCTAATGTTTAAACAAACCCACACGCTTGGGAAAATTTACGTTTGACATCAGCGTGCATGTTAAACAGTTTATATTACAGCAGACTCTACTTTTCCCTAATGTATATAGCACTTTGGAACTTCGTCAAAACGGAACAGTTTCAAAGCTGTATGATCTTCACCCGGGGGCCTAATTGAAGTGACATGAAAAATATTTTTTCATAATTTTTTTTGTCTTTATAAAGCTGGATCTGAAGCTGGGTACTATCCAAAAAAGCTTATGAAGCTGACGAACATTTACCTCCCCGTCCTACAACCCTAAAACCTCCATCGTGGAAATTCAGAGCAAAGGTCAGATGGAGGAAAAATGTATTAGAAGAAACAGGACAAGCCAAGTTTTATTTTACTTGAAAAGCAAGCTTTTTAAGTTCTTTCCCTTTCATATTAGCTGTTTGAAAAGAGATCTGAAGAAAAGTTGAAATCCCCATGTAAATGCATATATTTTCAAGCAGGAGGATACCTATGCAGATACATATTAAGCTGCATCTAGCTTTGGTGAGTTAGCCATGTTTGAAGAGCATTCCCCATGTAGTTGACGTGCATGGGTTTTTTTGAGTCCCTATTGAAGTTCATTTGCACCAAATTAAAACGAATATATAAAAATTAGATATTTATTTGCAGTTGCCAGTGGCACATGACATATGCAATCATGTTATTTTCTTGCCAAGCAAAACATTTTTACAGTAAAGGTCATGTCTCTAGAAGTCTAAATGTATTGTATATTTGAAGATTTATACCATAATATTGGATTAGGTAATACTACTAAAACTTACTAGATGGTTGGTGGCTTAGATCCCCACAATATTTTCAGTCCAATATAGACAATTTACAAAAGAAATACATATAAATTAATGCAATTTAAATGTAAGCAAGAGTGTAAATGCACACATTTTTCAAAAACCTTTTAGTGCATATCAATTTGAGCATCTTAAAACCAAAACAATCTATGAAAGTATTAATTTAGGAAAATCAGATTTATGGATGTTCCAATACAGATATGGAACATAACATATGTAATTTGAGCAGTCCTATTTATGCTACCATGTTTTCTAATATAACTCCATTATTTTTTCCAGGATCATTCCTGTTTATCACTTTTAAGACTCGGCAGTGGGGGAAAGGATTGCAGAGAACAGGTCTACTGGTTCTCTACAATTTTCTACGTCCAGGTATTGCAATCTTTCTTTCATATGATTAATTGCATAGATGGGAATGTTTCAGTTCACCTCATAAAATTAAATCTGTCAAAGATTATTGGATATGCTTACAGAGTTAATATGAAATTTTAATCATCCAAAATGCATCAGCTTCAATGTGTTCCTACAAATCAAATGCAAATAATATACAGTTCCTTGGTCAAATCCTCAAGTGCGGAAAATCAACTAATCTGATCTATATCAACAGAGGATGGGATCTCTAGTATAATCTGTGGCAGATTTTCTCAAAGAATATTTTCCAAGTCTAATATCCAAGATCCTGAGAACTTATGCAATACTTCATAATGTGAAGATTCCATGAAAATCTGAGAACACGTCTCAAACTGATTTGAGACTTGAGGGACATGAAGTTAAACGCTTTACAGCATTCTGAATATTTATAGAGACTGAGAGATTTCACAACTACAGCTCCACAACATATTAAGTACTTGCAGCTACTGTTACTGTCAGAAATGAGGGTCAGGGATTTTGTTTCATGTTAGGGGATCTCATATCATGTGTAAATGCTTCAGATAGAGGGCACATATGATACCTTTATCCATTAACTGAGTAGTCTTACCAGACTTTTCAGTCTGTCAGATTCTTAAGACTGATTATTTAACATTTGTCAATCCAGATGTACTGTATAAGTTTCAAACAGAAAAGCCCAGTGTCTATAATAATCTTCTATCAACCCCAACAGAGTTTCAAGAAATGTAGAAAGTCATTAGAACTTGGTCAGTTGCTGTATATTAATAGAAACATAGAAATAAAATGGCATTAACTTTTAGAAATACTGTATATCCAACATTATGGGAAAAAAAAATTGATGGAATTTTATAATTATTAAATTAATAGGAACATATATACTTTTAATTGGATTCTACACCAAAATATTTTCAAATGCTGTTCAATCTAGTTGAGATGAACCATCTTAACAAATATATTCTCTTTAAGTACTTGCTTTCTAAAACTGAGGGAGTTAATTATAACAAAGACTTAATTTAACTATTTTTGCCACTTTTTGTACATCTTATTGGATTTACACAGCAAATGAAAACAATTTATTTAGTTGTTTCTGATTCTTTTAAATAGTGGTTTATCTGAAAGCATTTAAAACCAATGTATTTTAAATAAGCTCAATTCTTCTCTCAGAAGGTCCTAAATCCTACACATACTTCAGTATGTGATAAGACGACTACTTGCACATACAAGTGTATGCAGGATCAGGGATTCCAAAGTAACTCGGTTTTCCGGTAAGGATTTTGAAGAAGCAAAGTTACATTTGCAACTAGATTTTGCCTTGGGACACTGGTACCACAGAAAGCAGACTTTTCATTGCTAGTACATGAAGAACTAGGCATTTAACTAGACAAGTAGTACAGTGTTACAAAGGTATAATTTATGCAGTCGTACACCTGGAGGCTTGTGAAATATCCCACACTGGATGTTTTCTGCAAAACGTAGATTGAAGAAAATATGTTTGAAATATTTTATTTTCCCCCCCATTTTTCTGTTTTTACCTTTATTTCCATCCTTCTTGTTGTTTTATTTCTGCTACATATTAGAGGCACAATACTTCACTCACAGTAGCAATGATTGTAGTAAGGAAGTACTGAATATCTGACAAATATCAGAAGTGTTATTTGCAGTGGAATTTTTATAGTGAACTTTTGTGTGGTCAGAGATCCTTCTTTCTCATAGCAACTGAGAGTTTAAGTGCGTGGTCATATGGAATATTATTCCTCAGCTCATGCACTCTGTTTTTCTTGACCTTTTATCTCAAACAGCCGGCTTACATTTTCCCATGATTTAAGATTCCAGTCCTTACTATCAGATAGCTACTGTCCTTCTCACACCTACATAGTGGCTTTTGAGTGCTGCCCTTGTTTACTGTTTGGATTTCAATACTGCAGGCTATAAAGCAAATTATACGGGAGCAATCATTTCCCATTAGAACTTCATCTCACATAGCCAAGGAATTTACTGATGTGATCACTATTAGCTATGATTATCTCTTTTTTTTTAGAGATGTTGGCTCATCCTAAATGATATTTCATTTATTGTTTTTCATGCTTTGGGATGTGTCATGGCATGAAAATAGTTTCTCTAGGAGGGCAACTGTCATATGTATGGACATTACTTGACAGAGTAGTGTGCTAGACAGCAGAACAAAATTCATTCTGCCTGTGGAGAGTAGTCCACTGAAGAAAAGTACCATATTATTTCTCTGAAGAGAATCCTAATAGTGCCATCATTCAGCTAAATATGAATATATTTATACACCTTATTACAATTATTACATTATGTATAAATAAGCTGACTAAGTTAATCCTTAGATAAAACAATTTTTTGGTTCATTTTTATGACAGGACTATATTTTATCTTCACTTCTATCATGGTAATAACCCTGGAAACATCACAATTTGGTAATAACTATTCAGTTTACTAAAGCACTACATTGATCTGCTTTCTTCTGAAATGTAAAATGTCAAAGGGTTGAACTCCACATCATATTGTTTGAAGCTGTGAAACCTAAGGCCTGGAGAGGGGGGGTTATCTCAAGGTATTTACCATCTCTCCTTTTCTCCAACTTCTGCTCAAAAATCTTGAAAGGAGTTTCCATCACCGTAATGAGGCAAGTTTCTCAAGAGCTCTCAGGGTTAAAAATAACTATAGCCATTTTGCTCTACCAAAGCATGGCAAGTCTCAACTTTATTTTGCAAATAAAGTTTCAATATAATCAAGTATATGATGTTGTGCCACATTAGGGCTATGAAATTTCAAATGGAAAGGGAGGTCCCCACCCCACAGACTTTACAAGCTCTGTGATGGACAAATGGAAACAGAAAAATACCAGTTCACAGTAAGAAATTTGACTGTCCTGCTCTGTGCAGTAAGGAGTGCTTTAAGTACATCAGGTGCATAGCCATTCTTTAGTGTTAAAGTTCTCATTATTGATGTAAACTGATTTTCAACTTGCCCTTTAATTTGCTTTTGAAGCTCACAGTATATTTTTTATATGCAGACTTGAGATAATATTCCCAGGAAGTCCTGATCACACAGAAGAAATCGTATTGCCTCAAATGGTATAAAGATCTTTCCAAGCCAATGCATGATCTCTGCTCTGTCCTTGTTTTTATCATTCAACAGTGAGTGAAAACATCTAAGAAACTGGTCAAATGAGTCAAATTGAACGATCATGTTATTCTTTTCCCAAACATGTTTTAGTATTCAAAGTGAAAATTGGTTACCTGAATTTCTCATACCAGGACAGAAAAATAGCTGAGAAGTTTAGTAAGAAACTGGATTCTGTGCTTTAAGTGTCTACGGTGTCCTAATGTCTACTTATGCTCAGTATAATTTCAAGTGTCTTCATGAAGTCAGGCTTCAGAGGATGTCACCATTATTTCTCTCTGGTTTTTGGATTCATGCTACCTAGGCATGGCACCATGTGAATTTGTTTAGGTGTTGATGTTCTTCTGTAGTTTGATATAGGTGTATGATATAGTAGTTTGATTCTATGATATCTTTGACTGTTTCAGTCAAGACCCTGCTCCTTGACTGAAGCTCACGGGACACTGGCTTTTGTTTCTGGTAGTAATATGTAGTATTACCTATGGGATCTATGCACTGAGGTTGCTTGTAACCTCTGAGGTCATCTCACATTCCCTTCCAAAAGGCAGTACTACCTATGATAACGCATTTGTCACTAATTAGTTTCTGGACACATAATAATGATGATGAAAACTCAAGGCCTTTTAAAGCATTCGTATATAGCATGCTTAAGCAATAGTGGTCACTAATCAATAATAGTTGGGTTGTTTTCCATCTAAGGTGATCCAATATAAAACTAATGTTCCTTTTCATAATAAGTGTTGAAAATTTGCAGAGAAAAATACATTATTTAACTTTTAACAATCTTTGGAAGGCTTTCTAAATGCGGCATAAATGTTTTCTTTTTCAGCAAAGAATCTCTTTTGACCTTCTTCTGACCTCTTTGATGAAGAATTAATTGTTTCTTATTGCAAACGTTATTACAGGCACCTGATTCTCTCCTAGGGGACACCGATATTTTCAGGAATTACTCCATGACAGGCAATGGATTTATTACAGTGTAAAACCAATGCACATAAAAGCAGGATTCTGCGTCTTTTTATGTGTGTAGCATAATATGGAACAAATAGTCACATAAATCAGATCTGCCTTCTTTAAGCTGTAACAGCGTCTAGTCATAAAGGATTTTGTTTTATATAACCCTAAGACTAACGTAGAAAAGTGTGAAAAGTACATCAGAGTAGTAGATACCTGTTCTGATTTGAGCAAAACCAGAACTAACTTTCTAACCTGTCAACTAAGACTCTTCTGAAAGCTAGCAAGGCGGTTTTCAGACAGAGTCTGTCTCTTCAGATGATAATGCCTGATTATTTTAGCTGACACCAAAGCAATGGGGCACTGGTATGCAGAAAGGCCATTGCTTGTAATTATTTCTATGGAGACCAAGTTTACCCTTGAGTTGGTGGAATGTTGTAAGTCAAAAGGGCAAAAAAAGGGTCACACCTGCAGGGCGGACTGGACAGGGCAGGTGACCCCAAACTGACCAACAGAGTATTCCATTCCATATATGTCATATTAATGTAAAGCTGAGGGGTCACGACGGACAAGTACTCTTCCTCCACCACCAGTGTCCAGTCTGTCTGTACCATATCCTGATCTGTATTTTCCTGAATTTCATTTCATTTCTGAACCCAGCTCTCATCTACCACTGAGCACAGGACCTTTCCCTGGGCCTGCCCTGCAGCATCAGTGGTGATGTATAGCCATCAGGGTGTTATATCTTTTATATTTTATTATTTTCTCACTAACTTTATTATTCTTCTTTTTATGTTTTTGTTTTTAAAGCTGTTTCAGTTTTACTTTCCAGCCCACAAATCCCTCTCACATGTCCCTTTCCTCTTTCCCTGTGTGTGGTAGGAATTGGGATACAATTGCCCATGCTTAGCTGCCAAGAAGGCCAGGGGGGGGTGGCTAAATGCTTACAACCCTTCATATGGTGTCCTACTCCCTTGTAGGATGTCTCAGACAGTGCCAAATTCCACTGCTGAGGCAACTAAATCACTCTTCAAATGCCTGGGAAACCTTCAAAGGATGATGCATTGAGGAAGAGATTCATCCTTCCTATATATTGAGGGATTAAAAATAGAGAAATTTTTAATTTAGGCTCCTGAAGTAAAGTGAATGAGTGCCTTGGGGTATATGCTTTCCTGAACAGGGAATTTTGAAGTTGAAATTTTGAACGTCCTTAGGTGTGCTTAGAGTCTCAGTCCATTTCTTCTGGGGATTAGAGATAGACTACAGGGTTACATGAACTTTTATAGTCCTGCAGTTTTCATCATCATTACATTTAGCTCTCCACAGTCATTCATATGTTTTCTGTTTTTATGGACAGAGAGATAAAACTCACAGATTTAGAACTCCAGAAAGGCTTGGACTCAAGTTTTAGGATTTTGTGTCAGAAAGATGAAGAAAATTATTCAGACTAAACAACTCATACGAAACAAAAGAATTAATATCGTTCTTGAGAGCTGTTGGCCTCTATATTAACTGTCATGAGAAAGAAAACAAGATGAACTAGAGTTCTGTCCTTAACACAGCCACTGACTTAATGGCCAGACTTTGGACAATCTACATATTTTCAGCATCTTGATATCCTAATCCTAAAAATGTACATGATAATGATCTAAACTTCCTAGGATCGATATATATCCATTCAGATTTTCTTGATGTAAATAATTTGTAGACTGTTAGCCAAGCAGGAACAATGCAATTAAAAGTTTCTTTGAAGAGAACTATTAAACGTAAAGGATTAGCTTTAGTCTTGACTTTAGCTGCAATTATTACCTTGGACAGCAGTAGTCCAAAAAAAGCTTGCCAAATTCAATTTTTAGATGGTCTAGGGAGAGAGGGAACGAATGGAAGAAATATTATCTAATGGGGAAATGCATAGGCTGTGTGCAGAGGGATGAATTTGTGGAGAAACAATGAGTGAAAAAACAGGTGAATATGGTTGGACTTGATTGAAATGAAACATGTAGCAAAGCTGCCAAAAATGTACATTGCTTGTATTTCTTCCTTCTGCCCCTGTGAGCAGTGAGAAGTGGAGGGAAGTCCTCAGAAACCCATGAGACTCTTTCTACCTGGCACCTTCCCTGTTTTTACAGGGTTCCACAACTTCCAGGTTTCAGTTACTTGATGAGGACCAAACTTACTGTGAAGAGCTCTATTGATTTATACCTGATGATGTTCTGCCTGGTAAGTTACTGCTATTCTCTATTTGAATGATTGAGTTTGTGCATGGTATTTTGCGTTTAGACTTCATACATGGAAAGGAATCACCACACTTTAGTCCTCTCAGTTGCGTGCTGTATGTTCAACAAAACTGGAGTCGTGTATGAAAGTGTTAGGAGCACAGATTTGCTTTCTGATCACAGATCTTTATATATTCTTGTCTTGAAAGGCAGAGATTATACTCTCTTAGCATACATGAACCCATCAGCACAGTCAAGAAAGGACATTCCAATAGTCAGACTGAGGACAGCTTGCCTCTTCACTCATTGCTTCCTGAAGCTATAGAACTGAGCTGTAAATAAGGTATAAGTGGGCAGAAACCAGAAATTGTTGTAAGAGAGTGTTAGAGCTGACAGACTTCTTTGCTTAAGGTCTATGTGGATGATTCAGAAGCAAACACTATGAACATTGATAAGAAGCAGGGTGGGAAGTGGATGGTTTGTAATAATCACAGGTATAACCATCCAGATGGACAACTCTGGGTGGTAAAGTGAGGGTTTACTATAGAGTAGTATAAGGTTTATTGTAAGAAGGTAGAGCTTTGGATGATCTCACATCAAACAGCTATCATGGAAGCAGCCTAAGAGACAGACTGATTCAAATTTTCACAATGTTGGAGTAAGTGAGAATAGGTCTAAGCTCAGTAATTTGACTTAAGTAGGTACCTTGTCAGGAGACTCCAATTGGCAGAATACAAGCAATAACAATTGAAAGTTCATATCCTAACT
Organism: Clamator glandarius; assembly: GCA_033459285.1. Classification (NCBI taxonomy): domain Eukaryota; kingdom Metazoa; phylum Chordata; class Aves; order Cuculiformes; family Cuculidae; genus Clamator; species Clamator glandarius. The sequence goes on from JAUNZM010000026.1 coordinate 595,642, forward strand.
GAATATGTATTTCATAGAAAAAAACCCCACACCTCATATTCTTTGCAGGAAACATAACCAAGAATAATGATCTAGATATTAACTTATGAATTGTTGCCCACAGTAAGTTACTCTTGCGTGTCTTTCTACTGCAGACAAATGAATTTGAGGCTTTAACTTAACATAATGAAAAAATTCTGTATTTTTCTCAGCTGAGAAGCTTCATTGAGCCTTTATATTTATGTTTCTTTATATATGAGATGGGAGAGAAATCTACCTTCTTTTCTCTGGTGAATCTTTTATCTGACAAGACCATGTATTTCTGCAGTTGTGTGAATCAGAATTGCAGATGTTCACAGCATGTGTCCAGAAGTCACCCTTTTCTTGAGGACCTCAACACCAATTTCTGTCATATCCAGCAACAGCTATTTTAGTGCTAACAGCAAGAAGTTAAGAGGTGTCAGAGTGATAATGTGTTGTTTTGGCTTTTGAAATGTGTTTGAAAAAAACCCTCAACTAAACAAAAATGGTTCTGTTTAAATTTCCATTACTGAAGAGTCAATGTTCTGTGGGTTTTGAAGAGAGTAAGAACCAGGAGATGAATAAAAATGTGAAAAAATAAACCTCACTTATAACTGGTAAAATTTGCTTGGCCTTATTCATAACAAGAAATACTACTGACTCCTCACTAGTTCGAACAAGGTTCAATCCTCACTAGTTTGAACAAGGTTCAATTTCCTTTTCAGAAAAATAAATAAATAAATAGTGTTTCAAATTCTGCAAACTAAAAACCACATAGTATCTCCTTTTTTTCAGATTTGAAGCACAGGGTGGACAATAACTGTTTCTCCTCTGTGGATCTGTCTACATAAATGACATTAAAAACATTTCACATGCTATCTCAATTTCAGCTGCCTTATCACTTTGCTGAACTATAAATTTATTAATCTAAATAATCAATTTAATGTATCTATCTTTTTTTCACCCATGAAAAGTACTCATGCTGGAACATGGGTTTCAGTTTGTGAAGAGCTACAGCCCTTGGGAAGGATCCACACCAGAGCACTTTGTGAAGGACAGTATTCCATGGAAGGGACCCTATGCTGGAACTGGGAAAGATCATGAGAAATAACATGCAGCAGAGCTCTGGCCACAGGTGTCATTCCCAGTCCCCCCTGGGCCACTCAGTGGGAGAAGGTAGATGACTTGGGAGTAGAGTTGAGCTTGGGAGAAAGGGAGGGATGGGGACAAGGCATTATTTTTTTTTTTATAATTTGTTAGTGTACTGTGTTGATTTGGCAATAAATTATAATAATTTCTATAAGTGAAGCCTGTTTTGCCTGTGGCAGTAATTGCTGAGTGATCTCCCTGTCCTTATCTTGACCCACGAGCTGCTTCTTGCATTTTCTCCCCCTGCCCTGTTGAGAAAGGGGCAGTGATAAATCATCTTGGTGAGCACCTGTTTGTCAATCAAGGTCAAACCTGCCACGTTCACTTACAATTCACTGAAATCTCAGTCCTGACCTTGGATCTCTCCCACATCTCTGCAGCCACTTAACAGGTTGTGCCAAACGAGACCCTACTTGCCTTGTGAGCCCATACAGCTGCTGAGAGTCAGAGGTGTGACCTTCAGGGTGTGATCCAGCTTGCCCAGGACTGCTCTCCAGCATCTCTACAAGGAATGCAAGATGACTGTTGCTCCCATTTCAGGTGATTCACATAATTGCCTAAAGTTAGTGAAACGAAACTGAACCTCGGTGCTTTCATTTGCACCCCTTAAACTTTCACAAGACGCAGTATTAGACACAAGACGCCTGGCACAGAATACACCAGCTGCTCCAGACCCTTCAGAGAAGGAGAAACGAGTCCAGAGTCTATCATCTACTTTATGATTTAGGTTGTAGGCGATGGTAGGACAGCAGCAGCATTTTATTCAATTTGTGTATTTTATGCGGTTCTTCCATTAGCTGCACTCTCAAAAGGGCAGTGGGCAACCACAAATACACATTTCCTGGTTACTTATCTGAATGACACTACAGTATTTAATTACATATTCACCTACTGTATCTCAAATAAAATACATTGCCCAGCATCACCAAAAGGGAAGCATAGTGCATCTGCGTATCACTATTCATCTAGTAGACCAAAAACTGCAGCATTTGGTTTGTCTGGTGTTTCTGCTCCCAACACAATGAACGTGCTGCATTAACATACTATCACTAAAAACATAAGGCATCTAATATAATGGGAATGTAACTCATAATCCTAAAACCTGTCCAAGTCTTAATGTAATTAAATCATTAAATCAATCTCCATCTTTCCTTCTCTTTCAGGAGGTACTAAGATGCATACCCACCACTGTGAATGTGTTAAGTAAAGGAAAATAATTAAAAAATTAAATATATATTTTCAAAGCCCCAAAGGAGCCATTTAATGCTCTAAAAGAGGGAATAAATTGCTGATTTTTATTTTTTTTTTTTTTTTACAAATGGCTGGGAGTGTTATAATGTATTTGATGTTTTTTTTTTTTTTTCTAGAGGTAATCTTAGATGTGGAGTGAATGAAGTGAAGTCTGTTATCAATCCATAACATCTGCTGCAGTGTCAAGTGATGAAATGGGTGACTCCAGAGCCCAAGACAGCTGGGATGGCTTTCTTAATGCAGTAGGGTATTGTGCAAACAAACAGGCACTGATACCGTCTATGGTTGTCACAATTATTCAAGCTGGTGATACATCTTCCTGTATTAGCTGCTTGAGAAGCCCTATTTCTTTTAAAAGTAAACTACTGTATAACAATCACCCATTCTGGTCTGTAACTCAGTTGTGTGCAAACATAATAAAACATAGGAAATAAAAATAAATTAAAATTTGCCACCAGAGCAATAAAGCATAAAATAAGTATATACAAGCTTGGAAAAAAAAACTGCTCACAGTTTATTGTGCTAAGAAATAGCATATATCTTTGTAGTTGAATCTATACTAGCAAGATTATTCTGCATCTCTGTAGTACCTCCCAGTTACTGGGAAATCTAGTACATTGTTCAGAGAAGTTAGAGACTGAGAGTTAGAAAAGAGATAAAATACAAAAAGAAATGTGAAACACTGAAAACATGCCTTTGACATTGCAGGATAATTACCAAGATTATTTAGCAGATTTTAAATTAAGGGCAATATTAAAATGTTTTGAGTATAGTGAAAGAAAATTAATTTAGATTTAAGGTCCTATATATATAAAAAAATCACCCCTCTGTCAGTCAACAATGCATTTTCTGTTTACAGAATGTGTAGAAATAAATGCATTAAACTGCAAGAGACAGATGTTAGAAAACAGTAACACTCAGTAACTGTTTTTCATGAAAATCTGATTATCATTTGGATTTGAATTGTGTCACTTATGGAAAGAAATGAATTAGACAGTCACTTTCAGTGTCCAAAACCAAGAAACATGTGAGAAAGAAATGTACGAATTCAAAATATTTTTTCTTATTATTAACTTTTTTTTTTATTTGTCCAAAATGTTTTAACCTTCAAGCAAATAAAAGCAAAATTCACTTTTGGAAATTGAACTAAAGATTGATATTTTAAAGAACAATATCAACAGATCTTAAAATAGAATTTTTCATTTGCATTTAACAGAATCATCACCCTAACTATAGTGTATACATAATATAGTTACGTTGAGACACACCATTTTATTTATTTTAGCTCAGATATCAAATGAAAATTAAACTTTTAATATATAAAGCTAGTGTGCACTGATCACCAAGCGTGAGTTCAAATGTAAAATTTCAGAATCAGATTTCCAGACCAAACTTTATCTGCCTTCCTCCCCTGTTTCTCAGAAAAAAAAAAATATATATATATCTGACCACCATGAACATGACATTTAACTCCTCTTGTACATGTGGGAGAGAGGGCACGGAAACCTGTGGAACTGGTTCCAATCTCACTGATGATCACGAGGTTGTGGTGCAGAATATAAGTTGCAAAACTAAGGGCTAAAAGGCAAGCAAAGGATGAAAATACTGTGCTTGCTCAGATGCTCTGCCTTGTATATTTGCCACTGTCTCTCTGTTGCTCTGAATCAGACCTACACAGATCTTTCTGATTGATTCCCCTGTCATATCTGCAACCATCTCAAAAAGATATATCTTCTAAGAAAGACGGGTTGTTTTATTTCTTGTTAACTGAAACTGGTGAATGGTTTTGAGGTTGAAGATTCTCCCTTCTCTTTCCCAAGATCAGAATAAATTACTAAAATGCCAATTTTATGTTCTCATGCATTCCTGACTTATTAAAAGTACCTTATTTGCCTAGACGTGTGGTACTGGTTATTGTTTACCAGGAGGCTGGAATAATGCAAACAAAGATAAATAGATTGTGTTGACCTTCTCATCTGATCTTATTTTTTGAAACAATGACTGAAGAAGTCAATTTTCCAACCCATGAACTTTTAACAAACTTTAAACTGCTCCTTAATCACCAAGGTCATTATATATACAGTGTGTGGCAGCTGGAAAAATTCTTTGAAGGGCTTAAATGTCCTCCAGGAGTAAGGCTGGGTGGCCTTAAAATTGCTGGTCATCTGCCTGCCCTATGAGGGACACAGGGCTTAAAATTTTGGTGGTCATATTTCTAGAGACTGTATAAAGCACACTATAAGGATAATATTCCAGTCTGTTAGCACAGTTGCCCCAAAACATTTTAATATCCCTAAGTGAATTTCAGGTTGTCAACTACTTTATAGGCAGTGCAAAAGTTTCCTTTTTTCTTATGAAGCAACATTACTCTATTGTTAAAGCAATGCATTAACCAAAAAAAACACCAAACAAACCCAAAACATTGAAGGAAGATGAATAGAACATAAAGGGGCAGGGAATGAAGGCATGGTGCCTTGCCTTCAGTAACTGCAAAGAAGCTGAAAACTCCTCGCAGAATGTTGCTCGTTGGAAAACATCAGTGAAAATTACAACGGTCATTCAATAGTTCAGGCTAGGACTGAAACTCATATCAGTGCTAGAAACACCCTGCAGTTTCTTAATTTCCTCATAGATGCTCTCCAGCAAAACACACAGTTTTGTTGCCAGTATTTTCTTGTCTTTTACACAGGGAAATGTTGATCTGTTTTTTTTCCAAGGCTGTGTATAAGTTAATTCACACTGACCATGAGAAAAAGAAAGCATTATTATTAACAAGCTTTTATTGTGCTTTCGTCATTCATTGCTGTGGAGTCTGAATCAGATTGAGCAGATGATCAACTCTAGTAATTAGTGGAATGACTGAATAAATTTCAAGATCATCCCTTGTGAAATCTGTACACAAAAGGCTGGACTATCTTGTATTCTACATTCCTTCTGTACAACGGTGAAACTCAGTGTAGGTTCTGTAGACAGAACCAGGAGAGTCAGAAACAGACCAGGATCATACAGCGTGGTCTTACAGATACTCCCATGCAAGCTCCCTTGCCCAGCTGCCTGTTGACCCCTCTCCTATTGATGTAGAAGTTTATAATCTGTTTCTAAGGTCCGATTTGTCTCTTTTTAATAAGTTGTTCGGGGATTTTTTTGGTTGTGTCCCATTCCTGCACATCCAACCCCTGCCACCCCTGCCCTGGAATTGAAATAAGTTTCTAGTGCTATGTCATTGTAAAAAGATGTTGAAAATATAAAAAATCTTGCAAGCAATTTGTCTCTGTAATGCAGGTGAATTGATATTGGCACAGGGTGAAGGGGACAGAAATAGAAAACATGAATGATAGTGATACCTTACCAGTAACCAAGCACATGCTCACAGAAACTTTATGTTTATTATTATGCAGCTATGTCTATATACTCAGCAGTACTAGATTAAAACTAAACTGGGTTAATATTATGCAGACCGAAAAAATCTAACATGTTTTTGGTGCAAAATAGAGACTTTACAGAAGGACAGAAATATCAATTAAAGTCCTGTTATTTGGATTCTCTAGTGGAACTGAAAATAACTTTGATGTGGTACCTTGCATGCACTACGTATTTTGGTTTTCCTGTCTGAAAAATGGGGATGTTTGAAGAGCTGGGTATTTATTTTACTTCTGGGTTTTTTTTATTTTTTTTCTACAAGGAAACATTCTTCACTCAAACTGAAAATTCTAAATTAATTTTGTGAATTTGTACTGATCTCTTTTGTCCAAACTCCTACCCCGCCAAATTCCCTAAAAACACCAAAATGTGCATCTTAGAACTTGCAAGGTTTTTGTTTTGAAATTTGCTTGGATTCCATCCAACTTCAAGCAAAGATGATTTTTTATTCAAAGTCTGAATTTTTGAAAAGACAAATGAGTCAGACTTCAGACAACTCTCTCATATTGGAGATTCAAAAGGTTAAAAATGCCAATAAGAAACCTTTGGCAATATCTGTGTTCTTCTGGTGGATCTTCTAAGGTTCTGGTATTTAAGATAGGTTTCAGAGACTTCAACTAAAATTTTTGTTTTACCACAGCCCTCATATTTGTAGCAGAATACACATATTCTCTATCTTTCTACCTTCCAGGGCACATACCAGGATGTATGTACACGGCAGCCACCAATCTCGTTTTCACTCAAGACAGTGTGGGATGGAGCAACAACCACGGCATTTTCTGATCAAAATTATTCTTCTTTTTCAGGCATCTTGGCTGTCTGTATACAATTCCAATGGATGCACAAATATTCCAGAGGTGGAACTGGGAAGTAAGATTTGGCGAATATACTTACAAACACGAGCAATGCTTTCAGCTTGCTCTTGGACACACTCGTTTAGCTCTTGGACACACAACTACTTTGTTTAGTTTATCCACTTTAAGCCTTTGGTGCAGTGATGTAATTTATGACATTTCTGAAAGACAAGGGCTTTTATTTACATTCTGTACATGCACCTGACCTTTAGTCTGGACATTAGGAAAAAAAGTCACTGGGCACTGGAATAGGCTGCCCAGGGAGGTGGTTGATTCACCTTCCCTGGAGGTGTTTGAGGGACGGGTGGACGAGGCGCTGAGGGACATGGTTTAGTGACTGATGGGAATGGTTGGACTCGATGATCTGGTGGGTCTCTTCCAACCTGATGATTCTATGAATCTATGATTCTTTCCTCCAGGGCTTACACACACAGAGCTCAACATGACTTGTGGGCTGGCAGTATAATTATATGGGCTTGATATTAATGGCCAATATTTTGGATTCACGTGCCTCCCTGCTGCTTCTAGCATCCTCAAATACAAACAATCTATGGTGACAATCGTGGGCTTGCCACTAAATGCTCTTATTTAGGCAAAATACCAGTCCAAGTAAGAATAGCTGGTACATAGTTAGATCTGAAAGAAGGGTTTCTTTCTTGCCGAAGGATGTATAATTTGCACAGCAGAAAAGAGTTTCTGCATTTGAGCTCTTTCTCAACAAAGGGTAGATTTGGTGAGAAATGAAGATTTCCTTTTGCAGTACAGAGAAAGAGAAGCTACATGTAAATTCAGATTAAATTTTATGAGTGGCTTTGGCTGAAAGAAAATAAAATAAAGAGTTTAAATATGTCACTGTATATACTTTCACATTTTCTAAATAAGTTCTTTCATTTAAAAAATGCTAACTAGTCTTGTATCAGTATTAAAAATGTAAATTTTTCAACATTTCATTTCAAAACACTGTATTTTGCCTAAAACCAGACATATACAGAAAGTGGAAAGACCCATAGATTTAAAACACCTAAAAACAAAGGGTACAATTTCATTTAATATCAAACAGAACTTATGGGTCTATTTGAATTTTTGTTTTAACTATTATATTCAAAAATGAAAATCTGAATATGGAAAGCTTATATCAGTTTGACTTTACCATTTTCCCCAATTTTATTCTGGCCATCAACGTGTAAAATCTCCTATGGATTCAATTCTACTTTAGATTCCCTGTGTTGCCTCCCTTTGAAATAAGACAAGTCCTGTTTGTCCTCTCCAAACAAGAATCCAGTGCTGCCATTACAAATTCTAGGTTTTACTGATCTATGTGTCACTAAGAAGAAAGAGGAATATCTTGAAAGTTCATTTGCTTCAATTTTACTTGACACACCTTGTACACGACAAGTGTCTGTTTATTCAGGTTGCACTTAAAAACCCAGTGACTATTGTTATATTTGTCCTTCATAGGCATAATTATCGGGTTGTCTCAGAACAAGATCTCAACCCTATGTTTGCATATTGAGTGAAATAAGATAAAATTCAACCAACTCTCCCTTTTGGCAATATCCTTTCTCCTACTCCAGGGCCAGAAACCAGAAGCAGCAGTTCGTAAATAGAAATATTTGCCCCTAACTTATAGCAGGTGCACACTGATGTACTTTGACATTCAGCTGATCATGAAAGGAAGATATCATTGTCTAACTGTGTTAATTGTAAACCAGCCTTCCTGAACACTAAGTCATCCTAATAGGAATTCAGATGGTCAGAATATAGCTCCCCGCAGGAAAAGTAGAAGAAAACCCCAAATCTTACTCTTCCACCAGAGATTTTATACTCTGTGATCACTGATAACCAGCATTTCTCCATTCCTCCAGACCACCTCCTTTATATTCTTACCTCTGGAGCCTCATACTAAAACATCGAACAAAAAACTTAGTAAATAAAACCCGATCCAGGAACCATTCCCAGTGTATTTTTAGTCTAGCCAACAAAATAACAACAAAGATAGATTTGGCTGGTTGTGATGATCAAATATATTAAATAACTCATCTTACACAGCACAGAATAATTTATTGCAGGTATAAGCCCCAGCTGCATTAGTAACCAGCGCTCATGGAAGATATCTCCTTCTGTTTTATCGCACTAGCAAGCTACCAATGAAGATGAATTCTTTTTCAGGATAGCATCCTGAATTGAAAAAGAATGTATTCAGAAACTATGACATTTGTCTTCCAATCACAAAACCAATCAGCACACAACCAGGGGGGTCAGGAAGGGGAGAAATAAACGTAAACATTAATTTAAGAGATCTTCTAATGTGCAATATTTATATACAAATAGCAACTAGTGTTACATGCAGTACTCTCAGGTTTGTGAAATATATCAAAGTGCAGCAAATTGGAATGAGTCCTGAGTTTCCATTTACTTTATCTAACCAGACATATCAATTCTTTTTACTCCAGGCTGATAAAGTAGAACTGCAGCAGACAAATGAGCTAGCAGAGCTGACATAATGTGTTGTTACAAAGAAATGCTGTCTTAAAAAAAAACCAACCATGACTTTGATCGCCTCTGAGGCTCCTACTTTATTCAACAGAAATTAGTTCTTTACTCATTCTTTAGGGAATGTTCAATATTATTGGGAGGCAAGAAAAGAGAAAAGGAGTGTGTTTGTGCAGGGAATTTACTTCCATTTTCTCTTTGGCTGGTAAATGGCAAAATGGAAGGTGTGGGGTTTTGACGTCAGCCCACTCTATGATCAATAACAGTTGCTGGCTTCAACTGGAATGGGATTGACTGCTTAAGTTTGCAGGCTTTATTCCTTGAATTCAGTGATGCCTTGCATGATGCTTAGTTTAAGTAATATAAATATAAAGGTTTGCTTTGAATCATAAAACAGAAGTATGAGAATTGTGCCAGATGAGAATAACAAGACCACAGATCTAGACTTTGCTGTCAGCAATAAGGAAGGAACTATCCTTGACCACTGTCAGGATGGAAATGGGAGTATAAATTTATAATCCAATGATACAAATTATCATTGTATCTGACCTTCTCAGAAATTGCTGTGTGTTTACTCCTACAATTATTTTCTGAAAATGTCATTAGACTCCTTTTACTTACAGGCAACTCAGTCTTAAAGTGCTGTAGTGGAAACCTGGGGCAGAGACATAAGTTACAACTAAATTTAGGATAGTGGCAGAAAATGAATGGTTGGTTGATCATTTTTCTTTTCTTAAGTACTATATGCCATGCATACAGGTAGTGAAAACTGATATAGCTCTGCTGAGATTAGAACTTTAGAGACAGGACATATCATTCATTTGTCAGCTTCCCCAAGAGTCAGGTACAAAGTAAGTTCTTAAAAGGAGCTAGCAGGTGAATGAGAAATATAAGACAAAGCATTATGAACGACATCATGATTCTTTTTTTTTTTTCCCAAATGTAACACAATTAAAATCAACAGTGGTTTTGATCAAGGAAAGGTCATTGGATTTGGCAGCAATCACTTACATGAAAGTCATCTGCAGTCTCTGCTGTGGAGTGGCAGTGTTTCTGAGTACTCTGCTACCAATGTTATCTACTGTCCTAGTAGCAGATGCAAAAGCTTCCTGTGAAATATTGCTCTGCACTTTCAGATATTGAGCCTCATGTATTTACATCCATGCTTCAGATTTCCTTTCTTCTTCTTGCACCTTTAGTGGGCATTCAGGAGAATTTGCTGTTGAGAAGCAAACATTACAGACTATAAACCAGAGGCTGGTGTGTTGCTTAAGCATAATGGTAAACAATGAATTGAAAGGCATTTTAAAGAAGACTGAGATTTCCATGTTTGTAAGTAGTTCATCAGTGTTTATGTAGGTGCTTCTCCAGGTTGTTATTCATTTAATGTAATTGCTTAGAGGAATTTAGGGCTCTTGGATCTTACAGAATACAATGCTGTATGATACCCTGTCCCTTCTCTCAATGATTAAAACTATCCCTCTTTTGGATTAAAACAAAAAGAAATCTAAGATTCACATTCAGTTTGGGAATGGTTTCACCCAGAGCTAGCAGTTTGGAGCCTCGTAAGCTAGAAATTCCTTTAGAGTCACCAGGGAAAATGATGTTTCAGCCTGCACTAATATATATGTGATGCTGATAGGTAGCAAAGGTGGGAATGGCCAGAGATACCTCCTTGATGTACCATCTACATTCATCATTGAATGAACTCATTTAGAGAAAAAAAAATCACATTTGTAAAGCTCTGCATTTTCTCAGAACGAGAAAAGTTTACTTTTTATTTGTCAGTTGATATTCAGTCATGCAGAGTTTTCATGAGTCTGGAACCCTCATCAGAAGCAGAGGCTTGAAGAAATACACCAGATACCATCAAAAAGATGATAAAATCTCACGTTGGTGAACCTGCTAGCTGCTAGATGCAATTGCCAGTTGCCAGCTATCCAATGGTAATGAAAGGTTGCCTAATAATCCCTGTATGGAAATAAAAGGTTCAAACATCTTAAAGAACAAACAGACCTTTCAAGAAAGCCTCGCACAGAGATAACTTGCAAACAAAACAGAGTCTGTGTCCTCCAGTGAATTAATTGCTACAAGTACCTGCCATGTTCTCATCACAGATTTGATTCTGTAGCCTTAAGGAAAACAAAGCTTTCATTGCCTGCAAGGATGTCTGAGATGGTGTGTTTGCTGGTGTAAGGAGTGAAGGGTTATTCCCTGAGATGCTTCCTTACACACATGCGACTGAACACAGATCCTACTTAGAGTTACCTGGGTAATAAATGTAATGTGTATCTAGACAAATCTAGATATATTAAAGAATGGAGTCCAATAAGAAACCAATGAACCTCTGCATTAAAAAACTGCATTTTGATTGTACCATTGCAAAAGAACAGGTGTGTTTAGATATAGATAGTCAGGGCTATTGATTGTGCAGTAACTTGTACCAGGCTAAAAAGCAGATGTTACTGTATTGTTTGATCTGCTATATTTTGGTGTGAAAAATCTCACTGGAACTACCTGGACAATGAAAGTAACGGAATACTGCACTTTGGTTTGGAGACCTGAGTGCCCATCCAATAGAAACCATGAACTTCACTGAAATCAGTGCTTGCACTGATGAAAAGTCACTGGAGCCAAGGAAACTAAACCAAAGCAAAAGCCATTCTTCAGCGTAAAAAAATGAAATCAACATGTCTATTTGGATTGCACATGTGATGTTGACATGTTTATTACGTTGGGCACCAGCTGCTTTGCTGTTTTTCAGTATGTATTTTGAATATTGCAAACCTTGAAGACAAAGACTGAATTTGTTCCCCTAATTTTTCAAATACTATATTCTAGAGTGAACTCTGGCATTCTGCGGTCACAAGGGAAAAGACCAATATTTATCTACTGGTATTTAGAGAAATGTCTGCTGTCAGAATTAGCAGTATGAGTAGCTCTTGCACGAATAAAAATACGTGTGTATATGCATAACTTTAAAATAGATTGTATGTTAGTAGAAACTTTATATTTGCTTGTGTATATGAATCTCAGAAAATTTCCAAACAATATTTTCATTTTTCACCATTCATAGCTTTTCATTTCTGTATGGCAACTGTCTCATAGCTTTTGTTATATCAAACAAATTAAAGTGAATAAAATGTGGGGTTTACAGTGTTAATCCTTCAAGTTTTCTTTATAGAAGCAAAGTCAATATCCTTATTTATTCAGTGAGGGGAAATTCTTGAAATAGTAGAAAGCGTTGAGTTGTGTGTTTGACCACCTCTCTTATTTTTAATTAGCTGAATTCTTCTTAAGCTAATGTGTATAATCAACAAACATACCATGACACAAGATGTAGGAAACACTGACATCTTGTGGAGAAACAAAATCATTTTTCTCAACTGGTGCTACTGAACAAGATAACTTTGGTCAAGAATTCATTAGAGCTAAAGAAAGCAGAAAGTATAGTCATAAAATTACTGGTAAGAATCTCTTATGCTGAATGTAGAGTGTTTATACATATACATATACATATACAGATACAGATACAGATACAGATACAGATACACACACAAACAGAAGAAAAGTAGATCTTGTAGAATTTATTTTTCTTCTGTTTGTGAAATACAGTGGATGATCTCTCTGATTCTCAACAGGGCTAATTCCAGAATCCCTCTTTCCTTCACATTTTTTTTTCTGCCAGGCATAAACATATGACATACACCTTCTGCTGAGGAAATGTGTAAAAAAAAGCATAACATCAAACAAAAATAGGAAAATTATGTAACGGAAGGAGCTCTACTGCAGAATAGATTGGGTCTAAAAATGCACTAAATATTAAAAATTGTCATTAAAAGTATGGTTTATACCCTGAGCAGCAAAGCACAGCTGGGTCTGCCCCTCGGTGACATGGAGCAGTAGTGGCATCTACTGGCCGCAGTGCACTCACAACAGCTAAAAATGCCTTAAAGCTCCACCAGGCTGTCTTAAGTACTTGATGATGATAAAGAAAAACCTTCAGCTGTCTGCTCTTGGTGCTCGGAGAAGCCTATTATAGGGCATGTTCTGCTGAAATAGGGGTTAAGGCTATCTGAGCATACTTTATATATATTTCAAGAGAAATAGAAATAACCCCTATCAATAGTCCAAATCAAGCAATCTGAGCCCCAGAAATTACAGGCTATGAATCGCATAGAAAGGAGGGATGTCCTCTTCAAAAGGGATGGCAGGTTAGTTTTCCTTATGTATGACTTAATAGGAAAGTACATATGTATCAAAAAAATCAATATCTGGAAATATTCAAGCCTTTTTGCCTTAGGAAAAATCTTTGGTCTCCAAATCAGTCTTTCTGTTCTCTGAAGTTAGTTTTTTGAGATGTTAGAAAAAAAATTGGAACTAAATCTGTTATCATCTTATCTTTCATGGACTAATCTCGGTAATTTGCAAACCACATTGTTTTATGAGTTTTAATCACTTCTCTCCATGTGAACTTGGAAACTCACAATCCATTGAATTTTTCAGGCAATGAAAGAGCAAGAAGTCTGGAGTGAAGACAAAGGGACAGGGCTGTCAAACCTAATGGCAAAGATACAAAATGTTTCTGGATGTGATGTTGAGACATCCCTTTTTTCTTCTTTGCTCTTTCATAAAGCTGCATCACCGCTATGAATGACATTAAAAATCTGTGGGTTTTTTGAATCATAGTGATTTACTGTAGGAGACAAAAATGATGGCGAAATGGACTTAATTATGGGTCCACCAAGCACTTGCTTTTCAGATTAAGAACAGTAGTCCACGACTCAGTGAATTTCAGATAATGCCTAAGAAATAGACATCCTGTCTCAATTTATATTGCTGTTTATTGTCTTCAGGCCTCCTCAGGACCCAGTTTGTGTCAGCGCTGGTAACACAGCTATGTAGTGAGAAGTTCAGAAAGACCTTGAGCCAAAATTGCCTCTTGTGTCCATTAACTGACACTTGGAGTAATTTTAGGGCCAGCAGAGAAGTAATGCTGCTATTCTTCCTCTGGGCTAAACCTGAGGTGCAACTAGTGTGTGAAAAGCCAAGTGTATCTATCTGGAGAATAAATGGGCTGTAAAGCCACCAGTTGTCCTTCTGTTCCTTCTGTGGTAGGACCATCAGACAGTAAAAAAATCACAGCTGAGGAATGATCCTTGTGTAGAAGTCTTTCTAAATGTCTCTCATATTGTAGGCAGACTAAAAGGTTTCTAGCATCACTATTTGGTGAAGGTTGTCTGCAAAAACACAACAGCAATGTGATGAGCCATGTCCCTAGAACATTTTGCAATTCTAGGAAAACCAAGGGACATTTAAACAAGCAGTCTGTGAAGGTTTACTATGTGCATCATAGTCTCCAAATTCCTAACATCAGTCTTGGGATGCATACAAATTTATTGTCCCAATTTTAGGTTAAGAACCAAGAAAATGTGTAAATTTTTCCTATTGTTTAATGGTGGGACACTTAAAATGGTGCCTTTGTTGGAATGGAGGTTGTCTTCACAGAACTTCTGGAAAGAAACTGTTTTCTACAAAGTTTGACTCAATTCAGGTCACCCAATATCTTAGATATCTATCTTATGATGTGGTCTGAAATATTGATTTAAATCTTCTGGCTTGAAAATAGCCTAGGTATTAAGTTCTCATGTAAATACTTACATAGGAGAAGCCTACATTTAGTCAGATGAGTCTTACTGTAGGTGTACAGTTAGAGCGAGTCACTCAGCTCTTGATTCAGCCAGGAGCCATTTGATACCAGCTGATCTCGTTCTGGGAGGATTCAGTTCCCCGTTTAGGGTTGTGTCCTCCAGCAATGTGTGGCTTTCACAGGTATCATGCAGTGTCTCCAGGGACATTGGAACTTTACGCTTAGTTAGTTGAACGGAGAGCTTAAACAACCTCCACAGTCCAGAGAGATATTTTCAGAGGACAGTTCTGAAACAGGTAGGATGACTCAGTCTTAAATATATGATCTAAGTTGGTTGTTATTCAGGTTATACACTGAGAGTCTGAGGAACTGAGTGCCATGTCAGTTAATGATGGGAGAGTTTGGATGGAAGGCAGATTTTTCGTTTGCTAAATATTAATGAAAAATAGATGAATGAGCATAACAACAGTCAGACCAAAGATTGTCCTAGCCAATCATCCTGTCTCCAACAGTGGCCAAAGGTAGATTGCCACTCCTTACACAGAGCAGGTTATCTGAGTTGTTTGTAACAGCCCTACAGCACCACACTTGGTGCTATGTGTAGATCTAGGAAGGCAGATCTTAAAGAAAGTATAAGAGATGAGTAAGTATGTTGTGGTATTTTCCCAGAATACTTTCCCAGGTTGCAGTACTCTGTGGTTCTGACGCTTCTTGAGCTGTAGGAGATGATTTCATAAATAAAACCCAAACAAATCAGAATAAAATCCCAAAACACTAGAAAAAAAGAATTGATTTCTCACTCCTTTAAATTGCTGGTATTTGAACTCATGAAAAAATGCAAACCCAACAGCCAACTGAAAGAAACAAAACTCAACAGGATTTCATCGGCATTTGTTCACTCAGGGTAGCACTGAGTAAATACTAAAAAAGATTCCTGGCAAACTTTCATGCAGATTTTGAACAGGTGCTTTGTGGTTTTGATTCCTCTTTGTGCTGTTGCTCATGCAGAGAAATCATTGGAGAATATTATGGGAAACAGCTGCATTCACATGCAAACTAATGTATTTGCTCATGAACCCAAGTATTCATTATCACTGTATAGTGAGCATTCTTCCCAACTCCCCAACCCACCAAAGCATTTCTGCATGTATTTAGTTTACATCAAAGGCATCATTTCTGTTTTAAAGCAAAACATGAATATATTTTGCTGAATAATGTTGCTTGTGTAACATACTGTTTTTTACCAGGAATATTCTTAAACGTTCCACTAACCTTAGTGGGTCAGTTACCCAAAGAAAAGCAGAAAACAGATGAGGTGCAGATAGTAAGTCATTGCACTCTTAAATCCAGGGCATGGCTTGTAAATCAACAGAGGTCCTTAGACCTCTGCTGATTCAAAGAAAAAGGGAAGAGTGACATGACAAAGCAGAAATTCCCTGAACTGAGAAAATCCCCTTCTGTTTTCCTTCACAGACAATACATCAGCCTTCAGTGTCATTTACATTCCTCCAACATTAGATACCTAAAACTTAATTGTATAAATATTTGTTAGTCATCTAGATGGGCTGTACTGTTGTAAATCAACGTTTCCACAGAGGAAGTAGGTTGATTTGGGGGGGCAAATAAATCCTTAGGACATTAAATCAAACAGTTTTCCTAGAAATATTTAATATGATAATGCCTAACACTGCATCAGAAACTATGCCTACAATAAAATACATTATCTCGCTTGCCTCTTCAGGAATTCTAAGCAGAGCACATTAGCAAATGCTTCATTTTTTTTCTTGTTTGTTGCTCCTTGTTTGTTTTTCCCCCTTATCAACAGATTCACCTATAAATGAAAGTGTCATCATTCTCTCATACCAAATGCTTAAATTAACGTGTTCTTTCTTTTAAGGGATGAAAGTTTCTGGAAAAAAATAAAGAAATACCAATTTTCTCTTCAGCTCACCCCATAATCATGGAAAGTTTTGTGTCCAGTGTCTTTGCCTTATTTACATCTCTCTCTCTTCTCAGAAAGAATAAATAAATGTTAGTTAGCATTTCAATACTTAATTTTAAAGCTATTGGTAAGTACAACCACAAAAATAAGGATGTGAGTTGGACTGAGTTGTGATTTGCACAGTTACCTAAATACAGGTTTTCTGATATGTGCCAACTAGGACATCCCTGGATATCCAGATACCTGATAGGTACTATATTTAAGAAATGGGATCCTAGTCAATGCAGGTATGCATGTAAAAGAAAAGAATAAGGAGGATAGTGTACCCTTTAAGATATCAGGAAAATGCCAAATATGCTATGTACATCCTTTGCAGGAGAGGAAGAGAGTTTTGCAGAGTTCACAGTACTGCATGAGGTGGTGAAGGCATATATGTTGACAAAGCTTATGAAGAAATGTGTTCTTGGTATCCCTTCTACTGCAATCAATGGAAGGAAATAAGTATCCTGAAGATTCATCTCTTTTAGGAGATTATTTTAGGTGTTTAAGATTTTTAGGAGTTATTTTCCAATGTAAATTCTCAGACTTGACTTCTAGAGTAGAGTCTAACAGGAATTTAGACTGCTAACTTACATGGATTTGATCTCAGCTAAGGTTGGATATCAGTCCCTGACAGTATCCACAGAAACAGGTCCAATGTGATAACTGACATTTGAGAGACCAGTACTCAACCAGAGCTCCAGTAGCAAGCCAGGAAAACCACCCTGGAATACTTCAACCGACACTAGATGCCCTTGTGTAGGAAACTGAATTGATTCCTTAAGACGTCACCTGCATTTAGAGTCTATATGTGGAAGTTTACTGGCTTTCTGGACATCCAATATGTGCTTATAGCTGATGAAGATTTGTCAATATGATCAAAGAACCCTACAGAGTGACTCAGTTTACCTCACTATGGATACTACCTTATGTAGAATCACCTATGGGGAGATACCAAGATCTCAAGTCAGTTTCTGAAACAAAAGCATATTAAAAACCATTTGATACTTAATATTTCATCATGGCAGATACCATCTGCTCTTTGCATGTAGCCCTGCTGGAGCAGGAGACATCATACTCTTGGACAGTGATACTTAACGCCTGCATTTAGGTGAAGCATTTGAATTAGTTGCTTAAATTTAGATAGTGGTAATGTTCCCAAAAGACACAACAACTTTTACTGTGAGGAAGTGTGCTCTCTGGTTATGATCTGGAACGTCTCACACATAGCAATTAGCATCTCAACTTCTGCAAAATTTTGAGAGGAACAACTTATGCAAATATTCTTAAGCACATGGGCCACTACACCTTTAAAGGAAATATATTCAGTGTGAAAAACACAGTATTTTTTTTGATGCCGAATAAAAGATGATGTACTACTATTGTATTACTGTGTACTTGACCTTTCTCTGTCAGTATATTATGCAGTTCTAAACTCAAATAATGCTTTCAAAATAACGAAATGTTTTTAGTGTAATAAACTTCAGTCAATAATAAAAATATCTTCACATTAAAGTGCTCTTTATGCAGTGACTTAAAAATAAATGTGTGAGCATTGGACAGAGATGCTAAATGAATTGTGTGTGTGTGTGTGTGTGTGTCTTGGATTGGGATTTTTTTTCTTTTGTCTTGATATTGCTATTGCTTTTTGAAAAAACACAGTTCAAGAACAGCTGAAACTCTATGAATTTGTCTCACAATTTTCACATAACTTCAGCAATGGAAATTCCTTGTCTTTTGGAGAAAATCTGTCATGGTGCTGAAACAACTGTTGATATGTAGATTTAACTGCTATTAGATATCCAAAATGAAGAGCTGGAGAAAAACAGGCTCCAGCCTTTCCTGTTGCCATTCTGCTGTTGCACAGTCACTCATGTGCCCTAGCTGCTGAGTTGCTGTGATCTGTCTCCATAAATGGAAAGCTATTTATTCAATTCATAGGAAATATCCTTCACCTCACATGCCTTCCAATCCAACTGTTTGTGTCCTGTATTCCGGAATCAAGAGCCTGAGGTTCTAGATTTTCCTCTGAATCAGGGAACGAGAAGCTATTCTTCCCCTTAGGACAGATGTTATAATTAAGCTTTGGTTTTCACTCCTTTTCTTCACAAATCAATCTTTTCAGTTAAATCTCTAATCTCTAAACAACACTTCAGTTTTCATCTACTGCTGTGATGCTGATTTTTGCAGGATTTCCATGATAATGTAGGCTTTGACAGATATGAATGTTGAGTTTGATGGATATATTTTAATTTGGAAAACTAACTTATGAGATGAGTGATGCCTTGGGTCTTTGATTTGACCAGTGCTTTAAGACATGACAGACTTCAATAGGAACAGAGTCTTAGAAGAAGGACTGAAAATAATCTGAAGTATTTGTACCTTCAAAATAGCCTCCACAGTGAGTATCTAGTTCTTGATAGATAATGCTTCAGCCTGGTCTTAAAACTCTATGAAGGAAATTTTATAGCACCTGTCAACAACCTACTTGATTAACTTCCCTTCTCATGAGAAACCTTTCCTTAATATGTGAGTTAGATCATCCATGATCCTTGTCCTATTCCTAAGGATCAGAGAGCAAAAATTGCTCCTTTTGTCACAATTCAAGCACTTCTTTTTCTATGAAATTACTATATCTTTGTTTCTCCTTATTTGGAGCAAAGTTTTTACAATTCGTCCTGACTTGGATTTTACAAAAATACTACCAGCTCTAGGGAGCATAATCTGTTCAGGAATATATAACTAATCAAACATTATTGAGCAAATTTTTCTTAAAACTGAGTAACGTGCTATTTACCTGTTTATGTAATTACTTTTGTCACAATAAATGTAATTTTGCTAATAATTCAATATATGCAATAATATAATACTGGGAATGCCTTATATTTATTATATATTATGTACACAATTATTTTTAATAACATATTTTGAACAAGAATTAATGAAAAATTATTATTATTTTTTAAATTTACTGATGGTAATAGTATGGTAATACTGCTTTAATAGACAAGTCATTTTGAGAAGATTTTACTTTAGAGAGTGGAGTGTTCAGAAACTTATTTATATCTCCAAATAAAATAGCCACTCTGCATTTTACTTACCTCGTTCCAGAGCAATGAGAAGCTTATTCCAGCAGATGGAGATCAAGAACTTCCATAGAAACCACAACTGTCTGCTTTGGACTTCCCTTCACTTGTCTTTGTGGTTGTGTGTGAGAAAGAGGAATCTGACTCCAAATCAACATTGAAAGAAATGGAACATTTGTTTAGTGGTCTCATGACAGGACAGTTTATTGGTTTCTGAACTAGTTTTCTCTTCCTCTAGAATTCTGACTTTATTCCCTAGAAGTTCAGTTTTACAACATAACTTAGAAGGAAAACAGAAGCTGTAACTAGTATTATGCTGACCAGCTTTTTGTCCTGGGTCCTCAACTTTCATTTGGGAAACATTTCAAACTTCTCTCTTTCTTTTCCTCTGACATGGCTGGGTGGTGTATGTTAGCAATTTCTCTATTTTGTTTCAGTTTGGATTCAGAGTGTGTTACAGAAATGTCTTTTAACTCAGTCCCAGCCACCATGTAGCATGCTTCTAAACATCTGAAATAAATATTTTAAAGCTTTAAATATGTTAAGATGAGAGAATTAAATTAGTAATTAGGTGAGTAATGCAAAATTCTATAGTCATCTCAAATAAGCCAGCAATCCTTTGTAGGGAAAAATTTGAATTTTGGACATGTCATATGTCACAAGAGTTATCCTTTCTGATGGTAAAAAAAAGAAAGCGGGAGAGGAAGAAGAGAATTAAAACCTGCACTCTTTCTTTAGCTAAAACTTTAAAATAAAAACTATTTATACATGGGATGAAACTGGATTTTGATGTTTCAGCCACATCTACCAATATCCTTAGAATTTACAGACAAAATGAATCAGGAATTTATGAAATTCAGAGGAACCATATATTTTTGTATGAGCTCTAATTTTGCTAAATGCATCCAAGACAGCCTCTTAGACACTTGTCCAGATATCTTGAAAACCGTCTGCCAGAAATAACATGGCTGTAGGTAACATACAGGTACCAGTGACACACACTAATGATTACAGCATTGATAAGGATGGTGACAAAAATATGGACTGAACCAGAAAACCTAGTGAATCCATTCCATTCATAACCTAAAGTCACATCAGAACAAGATGTAGCTGACTACAGTTAACATACATGTCCTGGCCAGAGTATCGATGTTGCCCTTATAGTGTTGTGCTCACATGGAAATGATTACGTGCCTGGTTTTGGTTCATAATGCTGAGAAGCTATTAGATTCTCATAAACTTTGGAAGGTCTGTTTCTGAACTTAAATAAAATCATCACAGTGAAAAGAGGATATAAATTGTTGTTGCTGACTGTAACAGAATGAAGTGAGAAACGCAATGGACATTTAGCTTGCTTTCTGGGAAAAAAAACCTGAAAACTGTTTTGTGTTTGTGCAGATTTTACATTAGGAACCTAGGCTCTTTTATCCCACTGAAGGAAATTCAGTAATCTTACCTCAAATCACTGTGATTTGGAAAAGATTATGGGAATGCTTCAAAACAAAGATAAGATCAAAATAAGATCAAACAAATTGTCTTAGTTTACCAGCCAAGCAGAAGTGGTTTGCTTAAGGTCAGTCGCACACTAATCTCGCTGTGCCTGAGCTAACCTTTCAGCACTACAGGAACAATTTTTCATTGCCTTGGTCTTTATGTCTATATTATAGGATAGACTTACTAGCAAAATTGTATCTCTTATGTTTGTGTCTCTGAGGACAACGGCAGAACATGATGGAAGAAAAAAAGATTTGAAGGGAAAATGTTGACCAGTTGTGGTCTTGATATGTTTTTCCTTGATTTTTTTTTAAGTGTTTTTACATTTATTCGCCTCCAGTAGTTCAGACATCATTTTCTAATTCATAGGGTCTTAAAGGGTAAGAATATACCCACCGTGACTCCAAAGCAGACAGAGAGCCAACAGAAAATGATTTAGCATTCTGAAGTCAGTAATAAATGCCGGACTAAACTGGTTGAAAAACTTTCATGAGTAAAATCTGCACAAAATTAGAAAAGCTATTTTGTGTATCCGGGCAGATTAGGAGAGTACTTTCAGATTTTCACCCTAAGTTATTAACTTCATATTTGTTCTGATAAAAACCCAGGCCAAACACTCTGTTTTATTGCTCAGGGCTTTAACCAAAGCTTGCCACCTGCAAGCTGCCTGAGTGATAGGAAAACACTACTGGGGGTAAAAAAATGTGATGATCTCCCCGCTCTGAGCATCTACATTCTCTTCCAAATTACCACATGAACATTAATTTGATTGTGTACTTCCTACAGCACTGTTAATTAGTTATCTCATATTAATTATGGTAATTACACAGACACCTATCTATAGGACTGTTAGGCAGTTCATAGGAAAAAAACATGAACCAAGATGTTCTTGATGCAAAGCAGCTAATCAGCTAACAGCTGCTGTTGGTCCCAGACTTACTAGTTAACAATTGCAATACTGTACAAAGGGATACTTTCAAAATTCCAGCTAACAGAAATCTTTTCAAGTCATTGCTAAACAAATATGTTCTGTCTGTGCGCTTCCCTTCATCTGCTAACATAACCAGGGATCAGAATGGAATACTAATATGACTAAACAGCAGTGTGAGAATCATCAAAGAGATATTGTGAGGACATATAACCAGGGAACAAACAGAATATATTTTAGCAGAGGAATTGTAGTCTTTGCAAATCTAGGTTAATAAACTTACTTCTAAAACTATAAAGTGCGAAGTAAAGAGGTTCATCTGCAGTCTATAAGGAGCTCTACCTTCAGAATCGTTTTGGTCTTTGACATTCCTTCCAGGCAGTGGGGGGGCTGATGGGAAGAGATAGTCATCCCTCCACATGAACTGTCACATGAAGTCTCCAGAACAGCTGGAGAACAGCACACCCAGCTAACATGCAGTTTGCAGGGCTGTCCCCAAACTGGCATTCAGAGGTTGACTTTTTTGTCAGCCATGAAATGTTCTTACCTAAAATAATTCCTTTCTTTTAGAAAAAATCCTCAAAAAATTATGGACTCCTTTCAATTTTACATTTCTGTTCTGTGTTCTATTTGTTAGCCAAAATCATAGATCTATTTCCTATTGCTTCATGTATTTTAGAAAGATGGCCTTGTAGGAGAATAATACATTCTTCTGTAAAATTCATAGTCGTCAGCACTCACTGCCTCTGGTGCTTGTGATTATGAGGCATTCCATGACAGACTTATTGATTTTAAAACCAGAAGAAACAATTAAATCATCTATTCCTACTTTCTTTGAATTGCAGGCCTGCAAATTCCATCTCTGGACTCTTGTATTGATCCCACAAAACTCCCACAAAAACATTAACATGGCTTGAAACACATAAGGATACCAGATCCGTTTTTCTCCTTTTTTGTTTACCAAAAGCTCAACAACTCCACAGCTTAGCCACAAATGCTAAACTTCACCTTCCACCCTTTGATTCTCATTCTTCTCCTTCTGCTGTGTTACAGCCTCCTATCACACCACATCTTTCCTTCCTGTAAAGGACATGGACCAGAGTAATCTGATTTCTATTTTTTCACAGTGTCAAGTTTCTAATAGAGGGCCTTTTAAGCAACCCTTCTAATTTTTGTTGCTTTTTTTTTTCCCCTTCTTACAAGGTAATTAAATTGTTTGTGTAAACAAATTGAATTCCCTGCTTTGCTTTCTATGCAAATCAGAACTCTACCATGATGGAAATCATATTTATGCTTATCACTAAATTCATCACACAGCTTCTAGCCTGGAAGCTGCATTGCCTTCCCACTCTGAAGCAGTTGCTGTATTGCCACTGCAAAACTTTATTTTTCTGTATTCTCTTGACATAGCTGGTGATAATTAAGCACATGGAAAGAAAGATGTAGAGTTTGAGTTAAAAAATGACCACAAAACTTTTTAGGCAAATGCGAAATTTTTTGGTTACAGTCAAGTCCGAGGCCCAAGTAAATGTCCTAGTCATTCTCCTTTCCACTGGCTGCTAAAGAAAATTAAGCCAAGACATCATTATCTTGATCAGAAGTCTATATTTATGTTGGGGTCTAAACCTGCAATAAGTCTAAGGTTTCCTAAGTAAAGAAGCAACCATAATTACCAGTATTTAGCATCCCAGTCCATGTCCTCAACAGTTTCCTCTGAGTTTTGGAAAACATTATAGATTTCTGAGTGATTGTCAGAACAATTTGTCCTCCTGACTGTATTAGTTGTTGGTTGTAATTTTAACTGTTCTAATTGTTCTTCTGAGAAGCAGATAAATATCACAAGAATTTGATGGTCGCCAGTTTGCAAAGCAGCCCATGACTTTTTACTCTTCAAAAATTGCTCATAGAATGCATCAGAGGAACAAATTCACCAAGTAATTCAGAATTATATTAGCCAAGTTGCATACTTTGCTTTAATAATTTCTGAAAGCTTAGCTATATCATTCTTTTTTGTTATTATTATGCCCTTTAGAAAAGAAAAGCCTTTAACTGCACTGTTTTTGAAAGCAAAACCACTGATTGCAAGGGAAGTAAGAGAGAAAAAACAGGCAAATTCTGACAAGAAATTGTAGGATAGAGAAATGTTGCTTAATTTGAGTTTCCAACTTTATAAAGGTATCTGTTTCTCTCCCCTGAATAAGAAGTTTGGGGTGATCTCAGTCCCAGTATATGCGCATACCTCAGTTTCAGGCTGAAATGCAGATGAGAGAAAATCTAAGTTAAAAAGATGCATAAGGCTGTTTACATCCCATCTATTTGTCTCATTCCCTGTCAAAGCCAGTCCTCAATGAGACAGCTTTGTTTAAGTAAAATATATTTAGTTGTATTATTTAGTTGTATTAGTCGTTTAGCCTGGAGAAGAGGAGGCTGAGGGGAGACTCCATTGCGCTCTGCAACTGCATGAAAGGAGGTTGTGGAGAGGAGGGAGCTGGGCTCTTCTCCCAAGTGACAGGGGACAGGACAAGAGGGAATGGCCACAAGCTCCACCAGGGGAGGTTTAGGCTGGACATTAGGAAAAAGTTTTTCACAGAAAGGGTCAATGGGCACTGGCAGAGGCTGCCCAGGGAGGTGGTTGATTCACCTTCCCTGGAGGTGTTTAAGGCACGTGTGGACGAAGTGCTGAGGGGCATGGTTTAGCGTTTGATAGGAATGGTTGGACTCGATGATCCAGTGGGTCTCTTCCAACCCGACTATTCTATGATTCTATGATTATCTGGAAATATAATCTTTATCTTGAGCAAAATTAATAATGATATCAACCAGAAAATCTTCCAGGAAAGTAGCCAGGGCCATATGAAACTTTTTATTGGACACACCAAAAAATGATGCAACTGAATAATGCAAATGAATAAACACAAATATAAAATACGCTGTAAGCATCGTGCTTGCAGCACATTTCATGTCATGTAAAGTAATTGCCAATGAAAGAGGGCATTTAGGAGGCTGCATTGGGGAAAAAGAAGCGTATATAGATTAGTGAAGTGTAAGGAGATTAAAAGAGTGGTAGGAAACAGAATTTCAAGAAAATAGTTTTATACCAACTTTTTCTAAGCTTATTACTTGTAGCATACCTCATCATATTAGATGACCAAAGAAGGCTTCATTGACCTTGCCTCACATGGAGGGATGATAATGTCTGCAAGGTTTATCGTCATCAATGATCAAGGTGAGGCTGTGAACATTTGGAAATTACTGGGTAAATGTAAAAATATATAATAGCTTAAAATTACATATTGATTATCCTTAGGGAATTTCACTAATTATCAATAATGTCTGAGGATATTGACAAAATCAGGTTTATAGGCAGAAGTACTCTCTCATTCTACATCTGTTGAGAGATTGGGGAAAACAGATGGTCTTGTGAATACACACGATCTGAAGAATGAAGAATAGCGTTTATGCCCAAAGGTTATTCTGTTTTCTATGAGCCTGTCAGCTGGAGAAACTACAAGATAGGTTTCTGACCTTTATCCCTACAGAATATAAGCTTTTCCCTTAAAGATTTGCATTAGAAGGATTCCCCAAAGAGATCAACTATGAATTTTATCCAGAGGTATAAAAAAACCAGTGGTGAAGTAGTATGAAAACCCTAGGTAATATCAGCTTATTGCATTACATAAATACTGTTCTTAAATAGGGAAGTTTTGGTGAAGGTTGACTCTGAATACACTAAAAAGCCACTGCAAGTGATACATCTCACCTAATGTATTCTTAGTGTTCACTGGTGTTTAGATACTGCTAAACATCTGCATGTGAGTTAATTCTCACTCATAAACAAACCTGTGGAATTTCAATAAAGTTTTAAAGGATTGAGAACATCTGAATTCAAAGACTTTTTTGACAAGTCCGGGATTCTTCTTTAACAATGATTAAGTTATCTAGACTTATACGGAGACAGTCATTACCAAAAGTCAGGAAGTAAAACCTTTTTCAACAACCAAATGTCTGATATTCAAAAATCTGATATTCAGCCCTTTTCTTCCAAAAGTGTACTCATGGCTTTTCTACCAAATGACAAAACATATTCCTATAAAAGATAGAAATAGAACAGGAAAGAAATGGGTGAAAATAAATTTCTGTTCTGTTCTCCCATCTAAAGAAAGACTCTCAACCACACATGCCTTTTTTCCGATGACAAAAGAGCAAACATGCTTTGCAGCAAGGGAAGAGGCAGCTTGACTCAGGCAAATGCCTTGTCTTTATCCCATGATTCCCTAGACGCACGTTACCACAGCTCTTGAGAAACCTCTCATTCAAGCACTCTCCTCTGACAACCTCTTTTCTCAGTCAATGAGAAACTTTTGAATGAGTAAACTGACATTATGACATTTACCAAATTTCAATTTTGTTTAGTCAATTAGCTGTAGTCTCAATCTGATATTTCAATTGATTAGTCTAAAATTACCACAATGAATTTCCATCCTGGAGGGTATAAAAGCCCTCAGGCACTGGGTGAACATGTATCTCTTGTATCTCTCCAAACTGGTTTACCATAGCTAATACACTAAAGAAAAGGTTATGTGAGGCAAACTGAATTAAAAAAAAGAATTTTAAAAAAAATTGAAGCAAAGTTAAATAGGTTGCTTTAAACTTGTTAATAGAAATGGGAGAGGGTGGATTTTTTTCTCCATCTAATAGTAGAAAATGCCTTTCTGTAAGTGGCTTCTTGCAGATATTAAATGTAACAAATACAGCAGGGAGTGCTTTTGAAATAGCTGATGAATTGAAACAGTGGGAAGAAAAAAGAATAGGAATGGAATGGGGGATAAGATACTTCAGACTTAATATCTCACAGACAGATAGATAATTCGAAGGGCCAAAAATAGCTATCTGCAGTCTATCTTTTTGCTTCATGGAATGCAGAACTCCAGTCTCAAAACAAATAAAAATGCATCCTCCATAGTTTTACATATTATATTTTAGTTTTCTTCGCATGAAAAACAATCCCCAATTGTAACTCCTTCAATAAAAGCAGGAGAGTCAGTAAACTATGCAAAAGAAATATTGTCTGCTGTAGAATCCTGGACTTAAGAGAATAAACAATAACCATAGGGCTGAAGCCACTGGATGGAAACTATTCCCAAAGTTTTGTTCTGGTTTAAGCAGTATGGATGGTTTCCATTCATCAGGGGATCTTCCTAGCATGGTTCTGTGCCCTTCCAGCCCAGACAAAAGGAGATCGGCATGGCTAGAAATTTTTCAAACTTCCACTACAGAATACAAAGACAGGAAAAATCTTAACTGACTTCAAAAGTTGATGAGGCTTAAAAATTCAGCCTGGATTTCTTTTGCTTTTGAAAATGCCCTTCATTCTTGAGAATAAGTAGGAGTATAGTTTACTGTGAGAATTAAGTGGTGTTGTTGCACCACTGTGCTGTTCTGATGGAGGTCCTCAGTTTAAAAATTTTAAATTTAGATTAAATTTGAGGTTCCTTCAGGATTGGTTCCAAAAGAGAGAATAAACTGACAAAGGTGGAAGCTTAATAAAATATCCAAAAAAAGTTAAAATATCCCTAGCTACTAAACCATTTTCATGTGGGATAATTATTTTTATTAGTAGTAGTAATAATAGTCACAGTAGTGTGTTTGCTTTTATTCCTGTGACATTCTGCTGCTCATTTGTGCCTGTTGACTTAATAGTGGTGAACAACATGAATTAACTCTTCCTTACAGGGAGATTATAACAAGACCCTAAGGAAACATTTCAGGTATTCATAAACTGAAGAAATTTCCA
Organism: Clamator glandarius; assembly: GCA_033459285.1. Classification (NCBI taxonomy): domain Eukaryota; kingdom Metazoa; phylum Chordata; class Aves; order Cuculiformes; family Cuculidae; genus Clamator; species Clamator glandarius. Next base: position 623,742 of record JAUNZM010000026.1, read on the forward strand.
AATAGTTACAAACCTTGAAAATTTGTTTATCCAGATTTCCACTGCACAGAGCTTGGATAAAAATTACTTTTGAATCTAGCCACCCTAGGTATTTTTATATGATCTTTCATCTCTAAAAATTATCAATGCATCCTTATCGCATGTGCTTCAGAGTATATGTGTGGTTACAACAGATGGGTTCATATGATTAGCTGAGAGCTGAACTGAATGTGTCTGGAACCATTATCATGCCATTGTGAAAAAGTGCAGACCTTGTCTTCTACCCTTAGGAAATCAAAAAATCAGGGAGAGGGAAGGACTACAATATAACAGGCCACCTTGTCTGCCCGCTGGCCAGCACACTACTAATCCTTACAGCTGAACTATCTGCCAAATGATTGTTTGCTGTTGACTTTTAAAGATTTTCCTGACAATTAGAAGAAAAAAACATGTTGTATTTTCAAGTCAAGATGTAGCACTTTCCTAGTAGTATATATAATTTCCCAAAGAGGAACAGAATATAATCATGGAAAAGTTTCTGTACTGGAGAAAGATATTTTTTTTTTCAATTTTATTCTAGGTTTGCTTTATTCCCCCAAAGAAATCTGTCTCAATGACTAAGGTTGTAAAAATCTGATGTATCTATATCTTCTTGCAAATGATTCTGCTCAGTTTTACAGAAGTGTAGAGGAACAAAAATACTAATTGAGGTCTTAATGCGATTAAACACAATCACATAACTCACAATGAAAAAATGCCACTTGTGAAACTCTAGGAGAAGAGCACAAAAGCACATCCTTAGACCAACCCTGCCTTTTGACAGTGCAGGTCCAGACTTCTAACTTACATATAATGTGATCATTCCCCTGGAATCAATAGAGCTTGTCTAATTTCCATCCACAAAATAATAGAAACATTTTTCCTCCTATCTTCTTGGGTCACAAGAATGATTTCCTCTTTAGAGTATACCTTTCCTGTTCCAGTGATTTTGCATGCTCTGTTTCATCCATCAGAAACGTATCATTAGATATTATGGGCACTTTCAGTGCGTGGGTGTTCTGTGTGCTTAATGTGCATCTGTTAATATTCACACTGTCTTCTGTGGTGTTCCTTCCATGTTGCTAGTATCTGCTTTGAATAATGTTAATTTCAGCTCATACTTAGCGGTGTTTTTCAGTTTTGTCTCTCCTTCTTGAAAATAATGCTGGATTTCATTTTATGGTTGCTACATAAAGTCTTTGTACTGCAGAGTATGGCAATGGAATTTGCAGTATATTGAGACGAAAGCAGCATACACTGCTTGTTTCCTCTGACCCTTTTGGTGATAACCTGACTCCAAGGAAGTCAAATTAGATTTTTTTCCATTTGTTTTAGCAGACACGGATTTTCTTTATTCATTTGCCCAAGTGATTATTAATAAAGAATTGTTCAGGCAGAGATAGAGGAGAAAAATTAACTAATCATAGAGCCATGAAATATGGAAAAGACCTCTAAGATCATTAAGTCCAGCTACCAGATCATCACTCCCATGTCCCAAAGTGCCACAACTACACTCTTTTTGAAGACCTCCAGTGATGGAAACTATCACTTCCCTGAGCAGCCTGTTCCAAAGCATGACTACTCCTTTGGTAAAGCAATTTTTTCTAATATCCAATCTGAACCTCCCCTCGTCCAACTTGAAGCCATTTTGCCTCATCCTATCACTTGTTGCTTGGGAGAAGAGACAAACAATCACCCTTGTTAGAACGTCCTTTCAGAAGTGATAAGGCTGCCCCTCAGCCTCCTCTTCTCCAGACTAAACAACCACAGTTCTCTCAGCTGCTCCTCACAATACTTGTGGTCCAGATCCTTCATCGGTCCTTCTTTGGACTAGCTCCAGCAACACAACATCCTTCTTGTATTGAGGACCCAAAACTGAACACGATATTTGAGGTGTGGCCTCATCTCAATTATGTGTTTAGTAAAAAGTGTTTTAACATTTTAGAAGAATCAGAGGTGATGATGCCATAAGACTCCCAATCTGTCATCATCGTGTCATATGGTGTGATTGAAACTGTCTGGCCCTTTCTAAGCATCCTGCTTTGAAGTTCAACTCCCCTCCAATTATTATAGTTGTAGCTATATTTAGATTTCACAACACCACTTATTAGTCTGGCTCAACGCTCATTGGTCTGACACTGTTACTAAATACTTCAGTGAGAAGTGATTTAGATCAGAGTTGAGAATTTTCTGAAGGATATAACACAAGACTCATTTCAGCAAATGGGCTATATCACACTGCCCTTGTTGTGAATATATTTTTTTCAGCTTGCCTGTGGCTGCGTGACCAAAAGTTTACTAGGAAAGAATATTGCCTTTTCAATATTTGTACAGAATTCTGCAAATGAATTTTCCATTAATAAAACTGATATATTTCTATGTTATGAATGTTTACTGTTAATAGAATAATATAATCAAGGTGCTAAAGACATCTATGTTTTCTTTCATAAGATGCATTTCACACATTGATTTCCTTCAGCGTACTTCTAATATTTTTGAAGAAGTCCTATTTTATTTTGGTTGCTCCTTTGCTTTTCCCATGGCAGGCTTATATTTTATCCTCAGCTACATTATGTAGCAGATGTAATATTAAGGACAATGTCTGACAAATTCTTTAAGGTTTGCAGTCTTCATGTCTGCAGATAAAGAAAGTAGGTCAATCTGAGTTTAGAGCTGTATTTTTGCATCCCTGATCTTCATTGCCTCATCAGGGTCAAGTTTTATAATAGGCTGAATGATGGTATGACTACCCATGACAGGACAAGAAGAAAGCACTTTTCACAAGGTTTTGTGCTTTTTTGGTTTCATAAAAAGAAAACAAAATTTTCTTCCAAGAAATATTTTTTCTATTGGTATGGGAAAATGGTAACATTCCCTAGGAACTCACTAGTAATGTACAATACAATATTTTTATATTATTTATTACATTGTTAAGAAATTGTACTTTCGATGAGACAAAGCCTGAACACTTTCCCATCGTTGTTTCTATCTGTTCTGCCTTTCATCCTTTGAGGAGCCATCTTGAAGCAGAAACTTCCATAGCCCAATATTGCTCATTACCACAAACCTCTAGATGTTTGATGAGATTAAGAATCTACATTATGAGAGGCTTACTATTTACCACAAAATCTGATGTATGACTGTTGATACACACATGATTTTGTTTTTTTAATAATAAACTTGTTAATACTATCAAGCTTCAAGAATTCATTGACAATGAGATCTAACCAAGTGACTTTCAAGAAATTTCCAGGTCAAGTTTTGTTTATTTGTTTATTTTTGGGCAACATTTACTTCATACCTTGATGGGAGGTCTAACCCCTTCTTAAAATCTAATTCTGCAACAAACCTTTCCTAATGCATTCATGTGGTACTGTTTAAAATGAGTGGTTGCATGATAATTTCTCTTTCCCATATGCACATGTAGTGATATGAAAGGATATGGGATTAAGGATTCTTTAGATGATGTTGGTAAAGTCAAGGAGAATGCTAAAATCCTAAAGGGCATATTTCAGCTTTGCTTTCATGGGATGACAGAAGGATTCCTGTTTTCCATAGAATTACCCACATTGCCATATAGACTTGTTTAGGTTGGATAAGACCTTTAAGATCATGAAGTCCAACCATAAACACTGTCAAGTCCACCACTAAACCATTTTCTTAAGCGCCTCACGTACACATATTTTAAATAACTCCAGGGATGATGACTCAATCACTTCCCAGGGAAGCCTGTTCAAATGGTCTACAAACCTTTTTGTGAAGTAATATCCAGTCTAAACCTCCCCTTGCACAACTTGAGGCTGTTTCTTTTCATCCTATTGCTTGCCACTCGGGAGAAGAGACCAACTCCCACCTCACTACAACTTCCTTTCAGGTAGAGAGTGCTAAGATCTCCCTTCAGCCTTCTGTTCTCCAGAGTAAATAGCCCGAGTTCTTTAGCCGCTCCTCTGAAGACTTTCGCTCCAGACCCTTTGCCAACCTTGTTACCCATCTTTGCATGTGATTCAGCACCTCAACGTTCTCAGTGTAGTGAGGGGCCCAAAACTGAATTGGCCTCTCCAGCAGCAAGTACAGGTGGATGATGACTTCCCTAGTCCTGTTGCTCGCACATTTTCCAATACAAACCAGGATGCTATTGGCCACCTTCATCACCCAGGTGTGCTGCTGACTTATGTTTGTCTGGCTGTTGAACTTGATGAAAAGCCACAGACTTTTTGAATTTGCTATGACTGTGCTGAGAATGACACAGCCTGTCTTCAGTGGATCCTCATGACGCAGCTTCCTAGAGTTATCTCACCCTTGTAGCTCACTTAAATTCAGATTGCCTGAAGTTCCCACCTATGTTTTCTCTAGGGAGCACTGGGACCTTCCTAGTACTGCCTCCCATCGCACTTCTGACTAGGGCTCAGTAGGTGAATCGCTATGAGGACAGATGGGATGCCTGTAGGACCAGAGGGCAGGTACAACATATGATAGGCTTCTACAGATGACTCCCCACTTGACTGTGCATTAAAGCAGAGGAAGGACTTAGAGTATTCCTCACATCATAAACTGCCTTAACCTTTCTTGTGCTGAGAGGTTTCACTTGTGACCCCACTCTACCACCTCTACCTGTGCACTCTGGAGCTGTAGCATTTTTACCCTTGTGTACCTCACACTGTTGTTCTTGCACGTTGTTCTCATGACTTTGCATTTACAAATTCTGAGATATATTGATTTAGTCAGTTCTCACTGATGTGAGAATGACTCTTTTCTTTCTCCCCCTTATCATGGCCTTTATTTGTAGCTTTAATGCACGACTTTATAGAAGAAGAAGACTTAATGAATTACTTTAGTGTGTATTAACTATTTCAATAATCAATAATCATTATGTATGCACAAAGTTTTCTGGTTAATCAGTGTGCAACATTGCCATGTAATCAAAGCTTTTTCTAAGGAATGCTAATAGGATCATAGGTAGGAACCGTCAACTAAGAGACTGTGCAGGACATGATGGATGAGGGAATATCACTGCACTGGGGAGGATATTCAGGAGTAGCTGCTGTCTCTGGGAGACTTAGTTGTTTTAATTCCTGTCTGGCCACTGGAGAGAGTTTTCCCTTTTCCATTCCTTCTCTCTCTTAGTCCCTCTTTTATGACCTGAGGGGAAAGATACCTTTTGAGTCAATGCTGGACATCAGCTATACATATCATGAATAAAACGTTTTCCATCCTGGCTTCCCTCATCATACTTTTGGCAACACTTTCAGTGCTCCAGAAGACTCAGACTAAGACCAAATCCGAACAAGAATCTCTGAAACAAAGCTCCAGATAATCATCCTATTCTACCCCAAGCCTGACATAGAGATTGTCTTTGAAACACAGTGAAGAGTGAGCCAAGAAGAATCCTTGTGTGATTTTGACACTTTTGGTCTTTTTCTGAGAATAGGACAAAGCCACAATCAAATTCAATGTTAACAGCAATTTATACTAATTTTGTGTCTATTGAGTCATAAGCTTATATTTCTGTTTCTGCATCATGCTCTTGAGGATATATGATATTCAGAGCTTCTGACTATACCTCCTCTGAAAAAAAAAAAGTCTTTCTTTTCTTGTTCATCACTTTTAAAGAAGTGTGGTAAGATGTGTATTGCAGGATGCCCAATAGTTGTCAATGATATTTTTTCTGTTATGCAAGACTTATTCCTAACCTCTCTGAATCTATGGAAATAACAGTGTGCACTCAAACTATTTATATCTCTGAACACGTCATTTTTCTTATCAAGTTTTCATTGCATTTGCTGAGCTGCTTGACTGGTTATTGCAGACAGAGTAAAAATATTCAGCTACCAGGTATGCCTTAAAAAAAAGGCATATGCAAGAACAATAATTTCAAGTTGTTCTAATATTGCACTTTTTGCCCTATGCCTGCTGATTACTGACAGAGCTGTTGTATTTTTGAAGATATGTTTAATTATATTCTTAATCTGCCAGCTGTATTGCATTAGAACATTTTTGCCAATGAGGTTTTTTTCTTTGCAAAGATGTTCTATCAATGTGATCTTGATGGATAATCTTGTAGGGAGGTAAGAACATTCTGCACATTAAATTTGCCATCCATTCATGAGCTACACTAGACGATGCCTGAACTCTGATATAGATATTAACAATCTGTGTCAATATACTAGCCTGTGGCTAATTGAAAAGAGAATACAAATTTGCAAGGACTAAAGATCTATTCCACAGAAATTCCTTGCTGACTGTCTTTTACATTGAGTTGATTATTAGATACAGCACACAGAAAATTCTCTTAGACAACCATATTTGCACTTGCTATCACCATATGCTGAGTAGTTTGTGCAAATGTTACTCCTAACCTGAATAAATCACCCTCTATTATAAACTGTTTATGGTCTAATTTTCCATTCTATCTCCTATTCATTATTCTTAATATTTCCCTGTTTGATTTGCTTCCTCACAGATCAGAAATCTCTTCCTGCCTCTGACAGGGATATCTGTTTCAAAATGCCAAAAAAGTAGAGATTCCAGTAATCAGATATGCAAAAAAATTAAAATCACAGCCTTTTTTTAAGTAAACTGTGTAATCAATTAGCCACTTGTTTTTGCTGCAAAATCTTTTGTCTTGCAAAACTAGGAAAATTCTAAGTGTTTTAGGTGCTTGGCAGATCTGGGAGAAGATGATAGTTGTAGCCATCAATGGCCACAGCTGAGCTGCACTTCAAAGGAGCTAAAAATTATTGACTGAAATGAAAATATCAAGAAATCACTTCAGATCTGTTCTCACAGATCAGCATCTATTCTGACATTTTACCAGACTTAGCTAATTGCTTCTTGCATTAAAATCAATACAAGTTTTGCCTTTGTGCCCATCAAAATTAAGACTTGCCTATCTGAATTATAAACCTTTTCTGACAGATGCATTACTATACAGTATATCAGAGACTGAGAGAATTTAAAACAAATAATATATTTTTTTTAATGTCTTTGTTATCTTAACAGTAAGCTTTGTGAATATCTCCCACCATGGTATCTGCTCTTGGTTGGGAGATAGCATTTCTCTTGTCAGTGTTTTCCAAGAGTTAAACATCCTTAATCTTAAAAGACATGTCTAAGTCTTATTCACTTTCATCTGGTTGAAGCTTTAAACTCAGTGGTTGCATCTTTGTGAGAGTAAAAAACCTTTGGGCATACAGCACACTTTCTCTTCACGAAGCTATTGCTTTTTTGTAAAGATGTTGCCTTTTCTTCTTGAGAAGTTAATCTTAGAATAATTTTTTTGGAAAACAAACATTTAAGATCATCAAGTCCAACCCTACCTGTCCACTACTGAACCATGTCCCCGAGCATCTCATCTACCCAACTTTTAAATAGCTCTAGGGGTGGTGACTCAGTCATTTCTCTGGGCAGCCTCTTCTAGTGCCTGATAATCAATTCAGTGAGGAAATTTTTTTTGCGCTATCTAACCAGAACCTCCCCTGGCACAACATGAGGCCATTTCCTCTCGTTATATAACTTGCTACTTGGGCGAACAGGCCAGCACCCACCTTGCTACAACCTCCTTTGAGGCAGTTGTAGACAGTGATAAGGTCTCTCCTCAACCTCCTTTTCTCCAGGCTAACCTACCCTAGTTCCATCAGCCATCTCACATGAGACTTGCTTTCCAGCCCCCTCACTAGCTTCTTTGCCTTCATCTTTGCACACACTCCAGTACCTCAATGCCTTTCTTGTCCTGAGCGACCCAAAACTGAGGGCAGTATTTGAGGTCCAGTCTCACCAATGCTGAGTAAGGATGAAGGACAACTTCCCTGGTTCTGCTGGCCATTCTGTTTCTGATACAGTCCTCTTGGTGTAAGGCTTCTCCATTCCCTAAGTCATGATTGTTGATTTTTTTCGAAGCAACAAGTTTAATAGCTGCACTGTAGTAGTACTGGTCCCACTGTGGTGTCTTTACAGATCCCACGGGTCAGTCTCTTGTTTACTCATTAAAAGACTGAATTGACAGCTTTGCTCCCAGACTGGCCTCAATTACACTGACTTGCTAAATTCTTTCAGCTATTACTCTCCAGGACATAATTTTTATTTTTATAGATATGCTTTTTGTTACCTGTTCCCCACTGTTTAACACTGCGCTGATTGTGTCTAAACCCTTGAATCGAATGTACCTCAATGGGCTATATTTCACTTGCAAACTATCCAACTTCATCAAAATTCCCCACACTTTCAGTCATGATGTCACCTATTTTTTTTCTTCTTATTTTCTTATGAAAATACTGGGTGGCATTAGACTAGTCCTTGTAAATGTTTTTTGTCTCCTCTCCCTCCCCAAGCTGACAATCATTCTCTGCTGCACTTCTTTCTGAGAAAAGACAGCTAGCTCTCAATCCACCCAATGTGATTTCTTGACAACTCTTAACCAGAAGGTAGTAAAGTACTAAATCCCACAGTCTTCAGAAGTATGCAGAGGAAAAAAAAAAAATTGGCTAGCATTAATTACCTTCCCAGCCTAATCACTTAGGAATTTGTATCAAGATCAGCTTTTTCTTGATTTTTTCCTGTGACAATGTTAATATGTGTCAATATGTATCAATATGTATCTATATAATCAATCCATAGCATCCTAGAGCAACTGCTTGCCCTATCTGAATGGAAGCACAGTGTTAAAATTTGTCCAGCATGCTTGTGTTTACCCTTTATCCATTCATTCTGTCTTTTAAAAACTTAAGAGTATGAACTAGAGATGTCCTCCATCAACTCACACAGAAGTCATCCATGCAAGTATCCTGGCCTGCTGATTTAAAATTATTTACCTCTGAGAGGTGGTTAACACCCTCCACAGCTACTAATGGAGCGGAAAATACTTTATCATGTCCATATGATTCAAATACATCCTCCTGCTTACTTCAAAATTCTGCTCTTTTCTTGCCTTAATTTTCTACAACCTACAAATTCTCCTTTTATACAATAGCTGTTGTTTCTATTTTTTAGATATTACCTTTTAATTTTTAAGTGCTACTTCCAGTCTTTTGTTGAGCCTGGAAGGATTATAACTGATGTTGTCCTCTCTTTTAGATGTATATTTATATCTTAGGTATTTGAATTCCTTTTAAAGATTTTCCAGTTCTCATCTGTTTTTAAACTAACACTTTTCTCCTGATATCTTTCCTTCCTTTTTTTTGACCCCTCTAATCTAGAAAAATTGTCTTAGATGTTTGTTTTAACTAAGGAAATATGCATGGATGGTGGAGACACCGTCTTATTGTCCTGCAAGTACTTCTTCATCTGGTGAGTTTATCAGGTCTTCTAGTGCTGGAGTATTTACACCACTGCTTAATGCATAGAGGTATATATAGATCTACAAAGGAAATAATATGGTTTGATTTTTTTTTGCTTATTGAGGTGTACACGTCTCCAGCCATGAGACATGGGTAAGTTGTGAAGCTCTTGTACTTAGGCTAGATTAATTAGATAAGTTTAATTTGGGAGATTATTTGTTGGATTGTTTGTCCTAGTTCACAGAATGCATAACCTTGTTTCACAAGGTGACAAACAACTTGCAGCACAATGATTAATGTTATTTCATCTATAAAAATAAATCAAAATTTCCTATTCTTGAAACTGAGCAAAATATTTTTGAGCAGGGTCTTTTTCTGTTGAGTCTTCTATAGCTTAAAATGGTACATATGTTTTATTTCTGGCTACTTGAGACTTACCACATTCATTTTCAGCAAGGGATTTATCCTGCACTGATCATGGAAGCAGTACATTACCTACATACCTGCTCCTTGTAAACTTTAGATGAGGTGTGTTTGCTGTGGTGTCTATGAGGAATCAGTCATGGACTATTAATTTCTTTTTTTTTTTTTTTTTTGCTCCTAAATAGAAAAGTCATTGCCTTCAGTAGATCATCAGCTTGTTCTACTTGTGTAATATTCCTTGATTTGCTTCTGTCATCTGTCTTCCTCATGTTCCTGCTACTGTCATTTATGGTCAGTCACTATCTTACTAGCTGGTTAGAATGGGTGGTTTATCTTCTAAAGTATTTCTACAGCACCTACAGTGACAAGAATCATGATCCTGACACGCTGCGTAAATAACAACAGGAACCTTTGCTGCTGAGATTGTAGATATTAACTGAAGCCTTTAAATATATTCAAAAGCTGTATTTGACCACCCATAATATGTGTGGTTTTGTCTCTGGGTTTTTGAAATGACAAATCCAAAGCCCACAACTGATTCCAACAAGATTTGGATCAAGTCACAGAAGAACAGAAGCACAGAATTTTTGGGGCTGGAAGGGACCTCTAGAGATCATCCAGTTTGACCGTCCTGCTAAAGCAGGTTCACTGACATCAGGTTGAACAAGAACACGTCCAGGTGGGTTTTGAATATCTCAAAACAAAGAAAGTCCACAACTTCTCTGGACGTCCTGTTCACTGCTTTGCCATCCTCAAAGTAAAGAAATTATTCCTTGTGGTCAAATGGAAATTCCTGTGTTCCAGCTTGTTGCCCCTTGTTCTGTCGCGGGGCATAAATGAAGAGTTTGGCCCCATCCCCTTGACACCTGCCCTTTAGATATTTATAAGCATACATAAGATCCTCCCTCACTCTTCTCTACCCCAGGCTAAACAGACTCAGATCCATCAGCTCTTCTCATAAGAGAGATGCTCCAGTCCCCTAATCTTTTTTATGGCCCTCCACTGGACTCCAGTAGTTAATTTATTATTATTTGAACTGGGATGCCCAGAACTGGACACAGGACTCCAAATGCAGCCTCACTAGGTTAGAGTAGACAGCAAGGATAACCTCCCTAAACCTGCTAGATATTCTTCTTAATGTAGCCCTAGATACCATTGGCCTTCTTGGCCATGAGGGCATATTCCTGGTTTACAGTTAACTTTTCGTGCAGCAGGACCCTCATGTACTTCTTTGCAGAGCTGCTTTCCAGCAGGTCAGCACTTAATCTGTATTGGTCCAAGGAGTTATTCCTCCTGAGGTATTGTAGAAATACACTGAAGGAGGCTATTAACAAAAGGCAGTGCTGGTCCAGTGTGGGTCCCTTTCCTCCGGGCGCTTGTTTAATGTGAGGTTGTTTCCATTAAAGGGGCTGAAATAAGAAAAACACCTAACAGTCATCAGAGACCTTTTCAGATTTCTCTGCAGAGGTGGCGGAAGACATGCCATTTCAATTTATTAATTTCTCTACGATGTGGCCTTGAGAACAAAGTCTTGTAACAGTTCTTGCACAGGGTCTGACCCTACATCTCCCATCAATGCCAGGAGCTCTCTTCCTACCTTTTCTCCAGTGGCCCAATACCTGATACCTGGCTATCTGTTCCTTTGCCATCAGGCATCTTGTCAGGAAGAAAATAACAACTCACAGCAGCACCTGTCTTATAAGGCAATAAATCTCAGTAACTGAGATGTCTCTGAGATTGTGATCTATGAAAAACTGAACAGGCATTGTAAAATACTAGCCAATTTTGTTTTAAATTGCTAGTACAATGTTAAGCTGATTTCAGGCGTATATTGTTAAATTTGGAAGGCCTATGCCTTTTGCAAATCTCACAAAGTATTTCTGAGTCCTACAGCATGCTTACAAATCTCAGAACAGTTTCACCAATTAAGTCAAAGAATCCAAACTGAAAAACTCCAACAATTTCACTTGCAAATCCTGACTTTCTTAATACAATACAGGGATAAGGAAGGATTTACAAAGCCCTTACTGTCAAGTGCTGAAACAATTTTTATTCTCAATATGCCTTGTGGCTATGTTTGAGAGAACGAGAAAGCAAGAAGTAGCTGACATGATATCAAAAATTCAAGGAGTATAATCCTTCTATTAGAAACTAAAAGGAACAGAGGAGAAAGTTGAATACTGCCTATTAGGACTTTTTCTCCCAATGATGACAACAATTGTTTGTCCACTGATTTGTTAGGGCAAAATGAAGGAATAATGGTCTAGATCTCCTTAAGGCTGTTAAAACTGTTTATGTTAATCTCAACAAATAAGAATAAAATAGAATAGTTGCAGTTGGAAGGGACACACCAGACTAACTGCCCGATCGATTCAAGGCTGAATGAAGATAAAACATATTATTTTTAAGGATGTTGACCAAATTGCCTTTTAAATTAACAAAAGGGATGATAAGCACCACGGTATCAGGTGTATTTGTTACTGGATATGTGAAACATATAGTCTCAAAGGATCTCTAAATCAGAATCCTGAATGGCAGAAAAAGTCTTTTCCCCAAGTTATCGATAATTTGAATGCCAGTAGTATGCAACATTAGGTTTGCTTTTAGACATTATTATTGTGATATGTTTCAGTATATATACATGAAATTGTGCATACTCTTGATCTTTGACCTATTTCAAAACTTTTCATTATTTATGTCCTAGAAAATTTTCTTAAACTTTCAATTAAGAGACATAGCTCATAAAAAGTATACTTGTTAAACACAATCTGCATGAAAGCTATGAAAAGGATCTGTCTGCTTAATTTTATGAGTTTTCAGGTATATTCATTATAGATATGTACTACTCATTTTAAACCATCCATTTATTAATGGTGTCATAGATTCCATGAACTCTGCTCAGATGTGCCTAGGACCATTCAAGATGCCCCAGATATCTTGCCTGACATCCCAGTTCTGCTGAAGGAGGACACAGGACTCCCCTAAGACTGTTTTCAAATCTACCGGATTGGTATAGATATCTCGATACTCTAGATAGCTCTGCTGAAAGACACTAAACTGCTTCAGAATATTACCAGGTACTGAAGAAATATATTTGTTCACAGATGCAGCCTCAAATTATTTATCAGGTGCTTTACATGTAATTTTGAAAACTTCAGTCTTCAAACCAGTGAGTTCTGACATATCGTGTTTGCTTTACCTGGAATATATACTATATTTTCCAGAATCTCAATTTATGCATAGGTTTCTTTTATTACAGTCATAGTACTGAACCATTATCTATATACAGAAAATTTGACAGGTGTAGAGATGATTCCATCAAAATCCTGGATCCATGAAAACATTAAGTCACTTGCTCATCCTCATGGTGGAGATGCCAGGTGATGATCATTTTAATGTTAATATTGTGAAGTGAATCACTCTTCCGTAGTGTGATAACATATGTGATGAAGCACTTCCAGAAAGCCAAGCCAAATGAGTCCATTACTGCTGGTGAGGCTTAAGGACTTTATAGCTATTCTGAGAATATTTTATCATATATTAAAACCTGTAGTATATTAGACAATAGTGATTCATACTGGTAGTGCACAGGGAGGGGTCTTAACATTGAATCAATCTATATTCAAGTGTGTGATCAGGTCATAAGATCCTTGAATGTTTAATTTCATCTGTAGATTCAGAATAGGTTGCCTACACCTTTTGCTTGTGAAGATCAGTGTACAAGGACGGTTTAAAGGAAAACAAAAATGCAGTAGTTAGCAGTGAAGGCAATCCCTCCTTGCCCTCACAGGTAACCAGTACAATTCCAAACATATAGAATTAATGCATTTATTCCCTTCTATTGTGCAATAATCTTATAAATTCTCAGTAAGATTAAAGAAATGTTATTTTTACTAAGGAGCAACTAGAGACTAACATGGTAAAACCAAGGTAACTGATGCATTATTCAAGTACATGATCCACAGTTATTTGAAGCCAATCAGCTTGTTGATCTTATCTAGTTCAATGGCTTTGGAACAAACTCTAGTATTTACAGGAGCTTTTATTTGCAAGGCATTTAGAAACAAGTTCAGATAAGAATTTTGCAAGTGACATGAATGTTCTGCCTCCTGATAAATTTAAGCCAACAGACAATGCATAAATAAACATTTATAGGTCAATGTTTATCATATTACATAAAAGAACTTTGTAGAATTTTTGTTAATAGAGTTTTCATCAAAACTATACCATTTAAAAAGTGTTTTTACTTATTGCTTAATATCCAAACCGGCAGGGAATTAAACAGCAGTAGCAAAACAAAATGTTATTTGATTAAAGAAAATTATCTTCTAAGAATGTTTTTATGTTGCTGCAGTGTTTCTACTGGCATTATATTACGCCAAAAATATAAGTCTGAACTAATTTTACTGAACAGCATTAGATGGCAGTCTTGGATGTGTTGTACAAAGAGCATTGAATGTACCAAAATTCAGAAAAATAGTATGTTGGATTAAAAGCTGCTTTCCATGTGTACTTGGCATCCTTGTTTAAATGGGTTTAGATCCCATAACTTCTGTCATCTGTCACAATAATAAAGCTCTGGTCTGAATAGTACAAAAGGAAATATTAGAATAGATTTTTTTTTTCATACCCATTGGAATAACATTCTTTAGAATAATGAGGATATTTCTTTTTTTATCGTTATTTCAATAAATGGCTGTAGGTACTTTTTATGGGCTTTTCCCTAGCTTTCTTTGCTTTTGTAAATAGCTGCATACTCTTTTAAGGCCTTCAGAGACTTTTCTGCTCAACCTCCTAGAAAATCCTATAAATATCAGTAGTGTTGCACCTGGCTGTTGCAACTGGCTGTTTCATTTCAGTTTATTTTCCTCAAAGTTCTTCATAGTCCCCAGCCCTAAGATCCAACAAAAGGACATTCAGAAAATAGATGAAGAGAACAAATACAGCCTCACATCACATTTCTGTGAGTGTGTGGGCTCTTCCAATTATAGCAATTGCCAATATCTGTTTTAGCATCTGGTCATCACATATGTTTTCTGGCCGTAGACCCGTATCCTTGGCTGGTGTCCTTGCAATAGCAACTTTGGAAAGTGGTAGACTGTCAAGCTTGGATTCTGGAGTTTGCTTATACATACAAGGTGTTTAGGACTGGAATTAGTGGGTTTTTTCCGCTCTGCTCATTGTTTGTAATTCAAGCTCAGTGTATGGACCATTCATTCCTTCTCCATATTTTTCATGTGTATGAATGTCCTGCAGGATAATAAACACTAGGAAATGTCATCAGCTGGAATACAGTTTTGTGACATGCTTGGTGAGATCGGATTTACAGGTGTACAGGATGAAAACAGGCATCGGATTGCCACCACGTGTTAGTAACTTAATACTTAGTGCAATGTAAATCAGGAGTAACGTTTTGAAGCACATTGGATGATCCATGGAGATTTCTATGCTTACTGTGGAGTGGTTTTGGATTGTATGACTTGGACTACAACAGAAAGGACAACCCTGAAACCCACTGACTTCTGCAGGAAGCAAAGCTGATGCCAAATGCTCACATACAGCCCTGCAGGTTGACTTCTCATTGGATGGTGGTTTTGAATATCTTCATGAGACAGCACTTTATGTAGTTATAAAAGAAAACAAACACAGTACACAAAAAATCTGAACTGGAAGTATTCGATGAGGTTAAAATTTAATAGTCTAGATCTGTCTATTTTTTGCCTTTTCTTTCTCTTAAAAGGGGAAGGGTGATTCATGTCTTTATAAAGAACTTAGAAACATTTAGCTGAATAACATTGAGATATTATTTTCATAAATTAAAAATTACACAAGCATAAAACTACTTAAATATTTTTTCAATGCAGTATGTTCAAATTAAGAAACACTGAAAGGCATTTAAGAGCCATCTTTCGCAAAAATAAACGTTTCTTCTGGCTTGATATGCAAGGTCATATGCATGCTCAAAACTTTCAGGGTCATTTAGGTGCAGAAATACATTCAGAGCCTTTTCTTGTCTACAAAAGTAGTTCAGATTTGATTGAAATACTGTAAATCTGACAAATGCAGCGGATCCCCTTTTTTTGTGACACAATATTTTAGGGGGGAGGTAGAGTGCTGCACAGTTGTCAAATGGAGCTTTTATTTAAGGTCTCAGCAGGGGAGAAGGGGAAATTCACAGTATCCCAGCACCTCTATGACTTTCTGAATATTGTGTGGTAATTTTCCTCTTTCTTTCATTCCTCTCCTTACTGTATTATTAAATAGATTCATGCATTTGTCACATTCCAGTGGTCTGCTATGGCTGATCCAAAATGTGCTTTAGAATATTTTTGCCATGGACACCAACAGGTCTTTATGTAAAGCATTCACAGGCTACTTGCTCACAATAAAAAGACAGGTAGGAATCTTTTGGGTACAGTCAGCTATTCAAATGCTGAAAACCTGTACTACAATGACATCAAATTTTAGTGGAGCAGTCCTTCTATGTGATTTTAAGCACATATATTAACAATAAAGGAAACTGAGAAGGGAAAATCATGGTCAGAGATATAGCAATTATGTCGACATGAGCATAGGGGAGAAATGTGCAATATAAAAAGTGATTAGCAAACTTAAAAGCCTAGCTAGGTTTCAATGGAGTATGCAGTAACATTAAGTTTGTGCTGACTAACAATAGTTGAAAGTAGATCAATTAAAAAAATTAGAAGTTTGATCTTCTTCCATATATGGCTTTGCTGTCACATAGGGACGTAAGTAAGCTACACTTACCTTTATCAGATTGATATTTTATGAATTTTCTAGCTTAAATCTCTTGTAGGCTTCATCTGCAAAAAAAACCCCACCACACCAACAAATAAAACCCCACCAAAAACAAACTCCCCAAAAATGCAAAACACATGAAAAAAAGTTCTAAGAGGAAGGAGGGGAAATTATTTTCCTTTTCCTACATACAGATAAGTATCAAAATCTAGTTTCCAATAACTTTAACTACATTTGTTTCTAAAGCAGTACATAAGAAAAGCTTCCTATCCCTCACTTCTAGTCTGTACCTATGTAGCAGAAACACCTGGTTCAACTCCATGTTTCCTTTAGGAATGTGGGAAAAACGTAAGTTGGGAGTAATTAAGTTTTAGCATCAGATGTCTACATTTGCATTAGCTGTCTGAACAGCATCTATAATGAATAAACAAAATTAATAATTCTGGGCATGATTCATCTTATCCCAAAAAAGCTTCTAAAGAAGACCAGCTGAATCTTGACGTGCCTATTTTTCTACATGTGTTAACAATATGGTGTGATCGTCTTAAACCCTAACACCTACATAATAGATAGCTGATACTACTTATGTATTACCTGACTCTGAAGGTACAGTGGGATGGTATTTTATTTTTCATAGAATCATAAAATAACCAGGTTGGAAGAGACCCACCAGATCATTGATTCCAACGTACCCAAGTATTGTTCCTGAAGAGAAATTGGCAAGTTCCCATGAAGAAGATCTTAGTTTTGATGAACTAGAACTTTCCAACATAATCTTTACTTTTATTTGACAAAAAAAATTTTGCTTAACTCTCTCAACAAGCATGAAGACATCCTCAATGGACTTCCCAGCTCCAGTGTATACTATACACTCTAATTTTGTGAATTACTATATTCTATGTAGTTGTGTGGAGGATGACATTGTCCTATCTAGATGCTAATGAAGAACATTCAAATAAATATATAATTTTGTTAGGGTAGGCCACATATTTTACTTCCTTTATTAAAAATTTTATTTTAAGCAAATACATATATTTACAGAAATTATTTTTTTCTTTTAAAAATCCATCATTAAGAAAAACCAAATTACTTTATTTTTAAACATTACAGAGATCTTAAGTTCTAAGTTTTGTAAGCACAAAAATTCATATCCTTAAATAACTGAAAACTTCCAGACAAATAGAAAGGTTTTTTTAAAAAAATCTGTATCTTCAGATTAAAATTTAAAATACTTCTAACATCCTTTTTAAGTTCTTCCAAACCTTGGTAACACTCTGAAATTCTTTGGAAATGTCCACACTTCACATCTTTTAAAATAGAAATTAACTGAATTAAAATTTAACTCAAAAATTATTTCAGATAATATAGGAGGGAGACAAAATCTGTAAGGTAACTAATGTTGAGTTCTCCTCAGTTTAAGAATTAGATGGTGGAATGTAGCAAATGGACCTGAAACCAAACCAGATTCAAATAATAATCAGTGAGTACTGGGCAGTGGGGCACCTGATATTCCAATGATGGCTAAATAGTCACAGAATCATAGAATCATTAGGCTGGAAAAGACCGTAGAGATCATCACCTCCAGCTGTAGCTGTCTACTACTAAATCATGTCCCCATAGTCTCTGTTTTGAGTGTCTGTTTATTTTGTCTTTGGACAGTGCTTAGGTCCACAGCTAAGTTTTGTAAAGTCCTGTTTTCATCCAGATTCTGAAATAGATCGATTTCATACTTGCTTACCTATCTCAGGAAAAAGAACGTGTTAGGAGAGAAAGAAAAGCCAAGTAAACACAGCATGGAGTTAGATAATCCCCATAGATATGCTAACGCTTTTCAGATTCGTGAACAATAGAATTTTGTAACAATTCTTCATTTGCATTGTATAAACTGCAATCTTTGCTTTGTTGACAGAAACACTTTGTATTCATGAACTATGTTTAGTTTAGTACTGCTTAGAATTTCCTTTTTCACTCTAAATGCCAATAGAATAGAAAGACAAAGTAGTGATATTAGCCTAACATAACACACAAGCTCTTGTTTTGATTACTCATCTGTCTGCTAGCCGTTATGTTTGCCCACCCAAGTACTTGCTGCCTGGTTTACTTTGTACAATCTTGTGGAGCCGCCAAAACAGCCGGTGATATTTCAAAGCGGTTCATTGTGCTGATAGTGGAAAAGGAAAGATTATGTATAAAACAACGGCTGGGTATTTTATAGCAGGGAGGCAGATAGTTATCGTTTCAATTCTCATTCATAATGACTTTTAAGAGGTGGAATAAAAGCTCACATCAATAATAGGTTTGCAAAATTAGAAAATCATTTTCCAGTTTCATGTAGGTTGAAGGCCAGATTTTCAAACTCATGTCCTGGCAGGTTTAGAGTGGGTGCTTAAACATATTATGACCACATTTGAAACTCTGCCATGAACTTCTCCTTTAAAAGTATGATGTAAATATTCACAGGGAAAAAAGCTCTCACTGTCTTTTTTAGGCTCAGGATTTTCACACTGAAATTTTCTAGCTCAAGTGCTCCAAATTAAATATCAAAGTTCTTAAATCACATAATTAAAGAATCTGAAGATACTGAACAATTCCACCTCTTGTTGACTTGTCTAAAAGCAGTCCCATGAGCACACATGTCACACAGAAAAGTGAAAGCCATTCAAGCATCTCTATCTGCTAGCAAACACTGGATGCACTTAAAAACCTGAATGATACAGAAAAGCAATAATGAAGCTGCGGTTGCAAGACTCAAATGAACTCATACTGAAATTGATTGTCATGCTCCAGTATTTATGGAAGGAATCTATTTATTATTAATTCAGTAGTATTTAAAATGCTCTTGTGACAACCTGCTTTATATCAGATACATTTGTTCAAAATTTTTTTGTGTTTCTAAGGAGTACATTGGTAAGATTGGCTGGTGCTGCTCTTGCCTTGCTTGAAATGCTTATTCCCCTGAAGAGGACAGGTCTGTTACAGACGATGCAATGCAGCGAAGTGTGAAAAGCTGATCATTTCTGCTAATAGAAATATCTCATTCAACACAAAACACTTGGCTTTGTTTTGTGGAAGTTCTCAATCCATTTTTAAAGTTAAATTTAAGTAACTATTTAGACGGATACTATATGGGTCCCTTTATTGTTTGAAATTCTTTGCCAAAACAAATTCAGATATGGGAGAAATTAATGTTGAGCTTCTTTTTTTTTTTTTTTTTTTGATAAATAAATTCCTTGTTAAACATGTATTGGCTCAATCCTGTCCTGTTTGGAAATTACCTTCCATCATCTACTTTGAACACATTTTGATTCACCTCACTTGCACGTTTGAAATTGAGAGCACTGAAAGTATTAAGAAGGATGGCTGAGTAATACCCCCATATGGAATTGTACTATAGTTAAACTGTATTTGAGACAGGTGTATGTTTTTGTCATAAAAAATCCACCTCCCATTGCATATAAGTCTGTGACAGACTATGCTTAATGAACATAATGACTTAGAAAATTTTCTACAAATCTGTCAAATGCATTATAAATATCATTATGTCAGAGGTGATTGTTAGATGTTAGGAGGAAAAGTAACAAATAATAGAGGTGGTACAATGATATTTTATGAAATGATTTTCATACCTAGATTTCAAATTTCTCTGCAGAAGATTATTGTTAACACTAACTGGGTTTTAAATACAATTTCCAAGTGCATTGAATAAAACTGTAGCACCAAAATTGAGAATTGAGGGAAGAGAAAACCTCTGGTCTGATGGAGAGAAGCAGGAAGTGGTTTGAGTTTTCTGGTTTGGGTGAGGTTTTATTGGTGTAATCTTTTAGTTTCTGATTTGTAAGCCTTTAGGCCTATTTTTCTTAAGGTTTCCCCCTCCTCTGCTTTAGCCATGAGGCCTCCATGCTGGCTGTCAAGGCAGAGCTAACATTCTCATTTAATTATAGCCTTCCATGAATTTGGACTTAATGCCATGAATTGGCACTCATAGAAGACTGGACTCTCAGACCTCAGATTTGTCAACTTGTCTAACAATCTTGTTTCAGATCTCCAGTGAAGACAACATTGTAGGTATGATTAGCTAACAGAAAGAAAAAGAACAGGATGTTTTTTGCAAACCTGGCTGCTGTAGTCTAGAGGTTGATTGGCAGTACATTATTTTAGAATTTGGAAATAGATAGTATTTTTCTTAAGCTTCAACAGGCATACCCTGGTCCTACTGCCCATGCAGTTAGTAAGGGTGTTAGAGCATCTTTACAGCTGTTTCAAATGTTCATTATTCGTTTAACATTACACCTATTCCAGTACTTTTTTCCCCTATAGAAATCAACTTCCTGCTGGATATATGCCAGTGAAGATTGAGTGACATGCAGAAGCTTTTGCATTTGTGCGAGTTCCTGACACAGAGTAATGAAACCAGTCGTCAGCGTTTGTATGAAAAGAACATTCCATTTTCAGAGAAATGTCAGTAAGATTATATTCTTCTCTTCTCTTTTAATTTATTTTTACTTATTTTATTTTGTTTGGGGTTTTTTATCATTGTTTAGGTCCAATGTGTATTTCAGGAGCTGTATTTTTAGGTAACAAGTCTGAAAAAAAATATACTGAAGTTTTGACATTTTTCTTATCTTTTGAATAATTTTGCTTGTAAATAGGAATGGGGAAAAAGGGTAAAGGAAATACAAGTAAACAATAAAAACGTTTCTCTAGTAGTCATAAGTTGACATTTTATATATGCAGAATGCTAACCTATGTGCACTTTCAGGCTAAGGAATGCATCCTCATATCTCAGAGGAAATCACAAATACATGGGATCTTCATTAAGGCTACATTCACACACAAACACCAATACAAACCCAGCTTCATGAGATTCCCATAGAGTTACGGAAATGGAATTAATCCTTGTTAGCCATGTTTTCTGATCTAATCAAGATGATTAGAGCCTGCTCAAGTTAGTGATTCGTTGGTGTGAATGCTGAAGTGAGAAAGGAGAGGGAATTGAAGAAGGTATAGTAAAACCTATATTTCTGTTTGACTTTATTGTTGTTTCTTATCGAAAAAACATCTGAAATAGATAATTGCACTGCAAAATCTCTTGTTAGTTACATGGAAAAATGAAAGCAAAATAAGATCTAGATACATCATGGTCTACAGGCAATGACAGTCTCCCACTTTCCAGCTGGAAAGAAACAGAGGATTCAAATTTCCGTCAGACAGATGAAGTAAACAGCATGGCTCTCTTGAGTGAGTGTCCACTATATTGTATTTTACCCACCTGTGGGAAGATTTGATCCTTTTTTATTTCATCCATGGATGCTATAGGGTTGGAATAGATGTCCTGTAAAGGGTCCTTCCAACCCAAAGCATTCTATGATTCTATGGTGTCTTACTATGTGCAAATTAAATATTCATTAGCATTGAAACAAAAAAACAGGTGCCCTGCTTCTAGAGTATGTGTCCTGATTACCTTAATAAGGAGAAATTGTCTTCGTCTCCAAAGATTTTAAGCACTTATTGCAAAGTAGAACAGCACTAGAGGGAAGAACTGAGGTTCATTCTCGTGAGAAGTCAGATACCAGCATTCTAGCATATTTGCCAGGGGAATATGAGGTTTTTAATAAAATGGAGCAATGTCAATAGCAGACCCTGAACATATTCCTCTTTAGAACAGCTTTTTACGTCATACTAATAGGATAATCTCACTGAATTGTCTTCAGATGGAGGGATGTCTGAACTGTGAAGATATCACTGGAGCAATTAATTCAATTTTAAATAGAATTTTAAATACCTTATCACAACTGAATTTGAAAAAAGCTTCAGTATATTCAAGACTGTAGTTTTTTAGGTGAGGAAAGTTGCTAAGTGAAAAGTAAACCATCTGGGTCTAATGATTGTGATATGAG
Organism: Clamator glandarius; assembly: GCA_033459285.1. Lineage (NCBI taxonomy): Eukaryota > Metazoa > Chordata > Aves > Cuculiformes > Cuculidae > Clamator > Clamator glandarius. The sequence goes on from JAUNZM010000026.1 coordinate 646,111, forward strand.
TTATACTTAGTACACAAATCCTGGTTTCACTTTCAATCTACCTTTACAAAAACAGGCACTTTTATAGTTTGTCTTAGCTAATGTCTCTTAGATCTCCAAATTGCAATGACGTGGACTAAGGCCCTTCATTGCCTGTCTTTCTTGATTACTCAGAGTTAAGACTCTTACACAAGATGTTGAGGAAGATCAATTTCTGTAGGAAATGTACATTTCTATATCCTGTAGCTACCAACTAGTCCACAGAGTTTCGTCCAGACTTCCAATTTCTCCTTCCTTCCAGGAGAGCCTGTTCAAAGCTGTCTAGAGATACACTTCTCCTGAGAACATGTTTTGAAGATCTGTTCAGTCCTTATGGATTTTTGTTGCTGTGGACAGTTTCCTGTTGCTTGCCAAAGATCATTATGCGTAACAGCTACTTAATAACTCTACATATCTAAAGTTCAGAGCAACAGGAGATGGCATAGAATAAAAACTTAAACTGAAACAGATGAAGACATGCTGTTTCTTGCATGGAATTGTGTGCAAGGAGGGTATTATGTAAGGTAGACAGGGTAGCCAGAAGTAAACTTAACAAAAGACAGTTGTAATTGCTGAATAAACAACCTTGTTGCCTTAAGAATTGAGTAAGGTAATAAACATGCTGCCAAAGGGGAAAATATCCTTCCCAGCTTTGTCTTAATGTCACCCAAGGGAAAAGATGAGTGTGTTCAGCATTTCATTTAATTTAAAGTTTGACCACTGCTATAATCCTTATGAGAAGTATCACAGTAGTTGGAAAAGATTGTAGGCTTAAAATTATGTTCGTACATGTGCTTCTGAGAAGAAATGGGTATAAAATGGTGTGTAAGTGGATGGTAAACCAGAATCTGCCATGCAATCTATAGAAACTTCCTATTTAGTTCTCTGTGTTTAAGAAATAATACAGTGCATGTATGACCCTGAATCACTGGAATCAAAGCAAATGTGACTGTACACATAAATAGAATCATAGAATAGTTTGAGTTGAAAGGAACCTTAAAGATTATCTAGTTCCAACCCCCCTGCCATGGAGAGAGATATGTCCCATCTCATTCAAGTCACAAAACCCTTGTTAGAGCCAAACTTAAAGTTGTCAGTGACTTGAAGAAAGAAAATTAAGAAAATGCCCTTCATTTCATTCTGATATTTCAATGTATTTCACAGAGAAAAAATCACACAAGTAGTCATGCATTCATTACACACTCAGATTGTCAGCAATACAAAAAGTTGTGTGGTGTTCTGTGTTGATGTGAAGCACATGTCAGTGAGTAAGCAGCACAAATGCTATCATTCATATTGTTGCCTCAGATTGCCTTACTGTACCTTGTCAGTCAGGATCAAATAAAAATAAGGTATACCTTGTTATTTCATTTGGCACAGGGAAAGTAAAGACCATGCAGGACAGGATATCATTGTTTCATAACTTTCAATTAATTATTCTTACAAGCCTGAGTGCCTCAGACTTCTATTGGCCCTCAGTTAAGAGGAAAAATATCTATTTCAACCCTGTGAGGCACTAAAAGTTCTGAATTATCTATTATAAGCTTTTCTATCATTTCCTTTTATACTTTTAATTAAAATGTTTTTATACCTTGTAGAAGTTTCTTTTTGTGCCTTACTTGAAATTCACTAAATGCTTTCCATTAATAGGAGTGTATTTCGTGAATGACCTGTATTGTGAGAGAAATTTCTTCCTTGTCGTAAAAGGAAATTTGTTGAACCATGGTGAAACTACTCAAGATGAATAGTTAGACAATATGGAGAGGCATCTAAAATATCACGGAAGAGCTATCCCCGTGCTTTATATATGAGATCACCTAGCCTGATCCCAGCAGAGCCTCCAAAAGCTAAGATATGAAAGTTATTATGTTCAAGCTCATGGGCACCTCAAGCAAGAAATGTGCTTTACAATTTGAAACACAATTTGCTTCTTCCATACTGATTTATCTTTAGACATTCAGAGACACAAATCATATATTTAAATGAGACAGATGTGGATTGAAATTATTTTATCTCCTAACTTAGCCAGACCTGGGAATTCAACAGTATTAAACATCCTGTTGGGGTATTTATAAGTGTATACATATGTAAAGAAATATACAGATATTGTCCTCAACCAATGTAATGAATGTGTAGAATGAGCGTGTGCGTGACATAGGATTCATCTTCACACATGCCACCTCAGAAATGCGTATAATTTGTTTATGTTTGTCGTTGAAATATCTGTGTTGTGTAGGATTACAAGGTCATTACATCATTTTCTTCACCCCTAAATGCTTGATTAAATTCCGAAGTTCAGGGTAGAACTAGATTAAATTGAGATTTAATTAAAAGTTACTGGCACAGTACAAATTATAGGCATTCACTTCTGGATGTAACTTTTCTGTTGTATAATTATTTAAAATAAATTTGACATTACTTATTGTTTAACCATTGTCAAGCTAGTCAAAGCTACCTAGAGATCTAGGGGAAGAAATGTCAAACTGTGAATTTAATATCATTCACATTTATATTGTTTTTCTCCTGACCTCACAGATAATAAGGAAATATTTCTGTGAAAGAGAAAGCAGTCAGGAAAAAAAAATATATATAAAAAATCCCTTCCTGCTGCAATTGTATACAGAGACCTTTGTAGGATTTTCACAGGGTTCACAGATTTTAATTTTTTTGTGATCTCCATCCTATCTTTCCATGGGGAGAGGGGGAGGAGATAGTGGAAAACAGACAGAAGATGTAATTCTGTCTTTGTTTTCCTTTGTTCAAAGAATTACTTGATGTCCTGACACTCCCCATGCTAATACACGTGGATGACTTCTCAATCCAGTGTTCTCAGTTGAGAAATTAACGTCCTCTAAATCAAGATGCAGTTCCTAATAAATATATTATTCTTTCTTATACTTCCCCTTTCAGCAGAGAGATGCCTCACAATGCTACTACAGAAACTGTGATGGAAAGAAGTTTTTTTATGATGTTTTTACCAAACTACCCATGAAGTTTTAATGTCCCCTGTAGTCAAGATCATTGTCCTTACTTCCAGAGTTTAAAAAACCCATTAGGTTTTATCATGAAATGGTGAAAATTTGAATTTGTTAGTATGATTGTGCCCTAAATTAGACTGCACATAAATCCTAAAATGAGAGAAATCGTGGATAAACTCGATTTAAAAAAAGGTAAATATCACAGAATCACAGAATAGCCAGGTTGGAAGAGACCCACCGGATCATCGAGTCCAACCATTCCTATCAAACACTAAACCATGCCCCTCAGCACCTGTTTAGTATAAGAGATATACAGGAAAAAATATATATAAAAAAAAGAAAAACCAAATATGTTCTTTTTTATATTTTTTCCTGTATATCTCTTGTACTAAACAATATTTTATCTAGAATTGGGCTTAGTATTTGTAGCATATTGGACTAAAATAGTCCTAAATTCTTTTATCCAGTGCACTTTATTCAGATTTCTAGATCATTCTGGTTTTTGTATGTAAGGCTGCTACGTAACAGCTTGTGACCACCTTCACGTAGTAAACTGTGAGTTTGATATTTGGGCTTTTTTACAGCTACTGGACCTATTTAATTTGGTAAAGAAATCTCTATTTGAAAACTTAAGTGCAAAATGAGAACCGCACCACTCTGTGTTATCCTGAAAGAAGAGAGAGAATTCAGACTCTGACATGAAGCTGGAGTTCATAATTCAAAATTATTTGGTGAAAAATGAATGGAGGAAAGAGTAGAGGAATGCCTAAGGGAGCAAAAGTTTGAGTTGCAAATACAATATATTGGTCTCAGTAGCAATGTCACATGTCACGCCTGACTGAAAAAGGAGTTAAAAAACCCCCTGAAGATATGCTCTTTCTCTATGACCTCAGAAACCTTAGAAATCACAATATCACATAGAAATGCATGATTATACTTACATAAAAGCCTGAAAATCTTCTGAATGCTAAACCTTGTGTAGATTCCATGCCTTTAGAAAGCATGAATTATATATTTGTTGAGCAAACAAGCCCTCAGTACATTCTAAGACAGTTGGGTATGGGTAGAGGACTGTAGAAGCACCAGGGAAGTGCTGTGAATTCAGGTCCTTGGAGCAGCAGTTTGGTGTTAAATTGGCTAAAGTCACACAGGCTACACAAGGAGAAGGTGGGGGAGGCCAGCAATACCCACATTACAAGTGGGCAAACACCACTGATTTGTGTTTACCCTCAATTACGCTGCTGCTGCAGAGATGAGCAAGATATTTATGAGTGCCTACCAGGCCATTACTGATGTGCATGAAGCATGCGACAGCCCATAATAAAGGAGAATGTATTTGCTATGCTTCTAGTAGTTCTTGTTTCCCTTCTTGGATAATGGAGCTGTGAGGTGAATGCAAAGTGATATCCTCTAATGAAAATGGGATTGGATTCCGTTGAGCCTCTGCCAGCACCAGTCTTGAAAATATTAAGAGAAATAATGAAATATAATTAAAAAATAATTTTCTTCTAATGAAATAAATTAAATGCTAAGCTGGCATTGCTGAGTAGGAAAATAAGGGGTAGGAGTACCAGCACCAGGATGGCTTAGTGCTTAAGGGAGAAGCACTAAGGGTTAGTCACTAAGCTCAGTTATGCCACTCACCTCCAGAGTCTCAGGGAAGGATGCAGAAGAGGGAGGATGGACCTGCTTGGTTGAGGAGAGGCTGCAAAATGCAGAGCACAAGGTTGGATACCCACCTGCTCCAGCTTTCTGCTGCAGCTTTCCTGTTGACCTTTCCGTGTGATGTTAAACAGACTTTCCCCTTTCACATCTCATATCTGCCTAGAGTATATACACTACTAGATCAGACCATAAGAGTTTTTTTTAGGCTCTGTAGATGCACACAGAAGGCAGAGAAATGTAATTTCTGTGAGGCTTTGGAGCATGTGATGCCCTTTAAGAATTAGCAGCAATGAGTAGAGCAATCATGTTGGGTCCCTTGTGTCCTCACTCTGTGAAGATCTAAGCTGCTCTAGTTTTTTGTCCTCTTAATTTGGTTTGTCATTTAGTATATGGAGATGGTGAACAGTAAAAGTTATATCTGGAAAACAGGCATCCTTTTTCTGTCCTTACAGCACTGCAGTGTTACATAGTCTTAATCTTAAATAAAATTTTCCCTTTTATTTAAAAGCCTGACCTCTACTTAACAGCATAGTAGTAAATAGTTAGAAAATTCATAAACGTATTTCTGAGGCAGAGCAAAGTAGCTCCTGCCAGAACAAATGTGAGGTTTAAAATATTTTATTTTCCTAGTTTCTTTGTCTTACTTTTCTTTGTAATTGAATGAACTTTCAGTGTTAAAATGATGAGCTCAACAGAGTTGAAGTTCACAAAAAATATATTTCACTATCTACCCCTATAATATGTCTAAATCCCCCTCTGCATAAGTTGGAAGAGGACTAGCTCTCCCATGTCCTTTTCACCTTCCAGCTGCTGGATCTATGGGACTCTTCCAGCCTCAATGTTTTAAGTTCCAAAAGGTATCACTGAATTGAGTTTATTTTTACAAGTCAAACTAGTAGCACATCCTGTTGTACCAATAACAAAATGATCAGGCCATCCAGGCAAAAAACCCTTCTAAGATCAAAACTTGGAAACAAAACTTCCTATACGATATGCTGTAATGCAAACAGAGTTCACTTTGGGGCATCATAATCCTCTTTGAAGATGTTGTTTCCAGATCCCAAATTCTGTGTGATCAAGGAAATAAGGGTAGAGCTTCAATCTTAAATGGGAATCAACTTCCATTTCTCTTCTCATGTTTTCTTGTTGTATTTACCATGTCACAAATATACACATATGCATAGAAAATATTTAGTTACTGAAAGTTTCATCTTTCTACTATTTCTTTTTATATGTTGCTTTTTTACATAATTCCATTGTGTTGAATGGGTTCTCTTATGTCAAAGTAACTTACATTTGTAAAGAGTAATAAGTCAGCAAATCATTCTAACATTTTTTTTCGTGACAAGGAAGAATCAGAGTAAAAGGTGATACAGAAAGTTTTTGAAAATATTGTAGAAGATAAGGACTTACAATTCTAAGTGTACTAAAAAGAACCATGAACCAAGTTGAGAAGTATTATCTAGGTTTTTTTTAAATGCTTCACATTTCTTGTTAATTGTCCTCAAGGAAAACTGTCAGTGATTTCAACATGATTGTGATTAATTACATTTAATGATACCTAACTTTGTAATAATGGCTCCTTAGGATGAAAGACAGAAAATCATGAATTCAATAATCTTTGACTCACATTCCAGATGGGAATTAGCAAGCAGTTCAGGTTCTTTTTTACTGACACAGGCTTGCAGTTGTGAGAAAAGCTTTAAGTAGAGACCACAACTCCCATTGAGTTCAGTGATGTAGGGTAAAGGCCCTCATACAGTAATTCTGGGACCAAGTTAAAAAACCTACACAGTGAAATCACATCCACAAATCCTTGCCTGAATCTCCAGCTTTCCTAAATAAGTGAGGAATGCATCTGAAAATTCTTATTCTTTTGTAGGAAATGATGATATAAAAGACCTATGTGTGTCTCCATCATCAAAATTTCTTTTGGTAGCTCTTGGAAGGTCTCAGTCGAAGCTACCCTGCTGATCATGACAACATCTATACAGCCACATTATATGAATACACCAAATGGCTCATCGGTCACAGATATTACAGACAGAGAGGAGGTTTATATGATTTTAGTACATAATTTCTTATTTTCAGAACCAAGGTTACAGAATTCGTAATTATAAACCTCAGCAATTTAACTTTAGGAATGATTTTAGCTGGAATATGTTCAAGACTAGGCTTTATATAAGTTCTTCGTTAATGGTCTGGAGAAGGGAGTAGCAATAAGTTAAGGATAATCACTGCCTATGTGAAACTAGGAAATACTGTCAGCTCCAGTGGGAATAGTGACATAGGGCAAAGAAACCAAGAGGACATGAATGTATTATAGGAACAGATATGGTTATCAGACCTGACAAATACAAATAAGCACAGGGGAGAGTAAGAGAAGAAATAATTCAAAACTGACTGCAGTACAACAACTCGGCTGCTGGATGAGGGAAAGGCTGTGGATGTATCTTCCTGGACCTCAGTAAAGCCTTTGACACAGCTTCTCACAGCATTCTGCTACGGAAACTGTCACCTCTGGCCTGAACAGGCGCAAACTGTCCTGGGTGGAAAACTGGTTGGCTGGCCGGGCCCAGAGAGTGGTGGGAAATGGAGTTAAATCCATATGGAGGCCAGTGACAAGTGGGGTTCCCCAGGGCTCAGTGCTGGGTCTAGACCTGTTCAATGTCTTTATCAACAACCTGGATGAAGGCATCGAGTGCACCCTTAGCAAGTTTGCAGATGACACCAAGCTGGGTGGAAGTGTGGATCTGCTGGAGGGTCGGGAGGCTCCAAAGGGACCTGAACAGGCTGGACTGCTGGGCTGAGACCAACGGCATGAGGTTTAACAAGGCCAAATGCCGGGTCCTGCACTTGGGGCACAACAACCCTAAGCAGAGCTACAGACTAGGAGAAACCTGGCTGGAAAGCTGCCAGGAGGAGAAGGACCTGGGGGTGCTGGTTGACAACCGACTGAACATGAGCCAGCAGTGGCCCAGGTGGCCAAGAAGGCCAATGGCATCTTGGCTTGTATCAGAAACAGCGTGACCAGCAGGTCCAGGGAGGTTATTCTCCCTCTGTACTTGGCACTGGTGAGACCGCACCTCGAGTACTGTGTTCAGTTCTGGGCCCCTCACCACAAGAAGGATGTTGAGGCTCTGGAGCGAGTCCAGAGAAGAGCAACAAAGCTGGTGAAGGGGCTGGAGAACAGGCCTTATGAGGAACGGCTGAGAGAGCTGGGGTTGTTTAGCCTGGAGAAGAGGAGGCTGAGGGGAGACCTCATTGCTCTCTATAACTACCTGAAAGGAGGTTGTAGAGAGGAGGGAGCTGGGCTCTTCTCCCAAGTGACAGGGGACAGGACAAGAGGGAATGGCCTCAAGCTCCGCCAGGGGAGATTTAGGCTGGACATTAGGAAAAAAAAAAATCACAGAAAGGGTCATTGGGCACTGGAACAGGCTGCCCAGGGAGGTGGTAGATTCACCTTCCCTGAAGGTGTTTAAGGCACGGGTGGAAGAGGTGTTAAGGGACATGGTTTAGTGTTTGATAGGAATGGTTGGACTCGATGATCTGATGGGTCTCTTCCAACCTGGTTATTCTGTGATTCTGTGATTCTGTGAACAGATATAAAGTAAGATATGATATTACGTGTGAGAAAAATATCAATAATAATATTAGAAATAAAAATGAGAAGAGATACATTTTGCTTAGCTGAAACAGTAATGCTGTCAACATGTCTGAGTCTTAAATAGTTGGTGCTTTACAAACTTAATGTCTAGGTAGAGCTGATGTCTTACCTCCCTGCCTTTTCTTCCCTCCCTTCCTCCCATCCTCTATTATTTCATTCTATTTCCTTCCTCTCTTTCTCCCACATAGGCAACCTTTCTTTGGGCAGTAATTTTCCTTATCTGAATATTAATGTATTCTAATCCTCAGCAGGAAAATCGAGCACTTTCCCTGCTTTCTCTTGAGCTGAGGGACCTTCAGAATGTTCTGGGATTTAACGGTCTCTCTTTTCCTGGATGAACATTTTCCTGACACTCCTATTGCCCAAGAAGTGGGTAGTAGTAACGCCTCAATCAATGCTGCAAGCTGGACTTTGCAACAGAGTTTAAACTTCAAAGTGAGATCTGTAATGGACTGAATACATAAGTAGTAGAACTGAACTGCTTCAACACAGGTATCTAGTGTCACGTGAAGCACAGAGAGAAATCTCACCTCATGTCCAGTGGCAACTCCAGAAAGAAATGGGTCTCTCCTAAGCCCTGTGTCATATCTGCAGCACCATGCAAGTATTTCATATACTTAGAATCACAGAATCATAGAATTACTAGGTTGGAAAGGACCCCCGGGATCATAAAGTCCAACCATTCCCATCTGCCACTGAACCATGTACCTGAGCACCACATCCACCCATCTTCTAAACACCTCCAGGGATGGTGACTTAACCACCTTCCTCTTGGGCAGCCTGTTCCAGTGCCCAATGACCCTTTCTGTGAAAAATTTCTTCCTTATATCCAGTCTGAACCTCTGCTGGTGGGGCCATTTCCCCTTGTCCTATCACCTGTCACTTGGGAGAAGGAGCCAGCACCCTCCTCTCTACAATCTCCTTTCAGGCAGTTGTAGAGAGCAATAAGGTCAACCCTCAGTCTCCTCAGTCTCCTCAAGGCTAAACAACCCTAGCTCCCTCAGCTGCTCCTTGTAAGATTTGTTCTCCAGCTCCTTCACCAGATTTGTTGCTCTGGCAGTGGAAGTATTTTAGATGTCTATCTGTTTCTCTTTAAGTTAAATAGAATTTCTAAAGGTGATTTTTTTTTCTTTTTAACCTTCAGTAGCTGGATGCCATCTAGCTTTCACTTCATACTCTGAAGTAGTATTTTGACTCTTCTTTTATCCTGTCTTTCCATTAACTTCAGCAATTATTGGCTCAGGTCTCTTTGTCTTTAATTAGACCTTGAAAATACTGCATGGGGTACTACATTCAGGCAGGTACTGATACTCAGATGACTATCTGTAGAACCCACCTAACTCAAGGATATATTTGGCTGAAATTTTAATTGCAAATATAAGATGCTCAACAATTTAAAAAAAAAAAAACATTTTTAACTCTTAATGCAGTTTTAAAACATCAGAAAATATAATCTGCAGGTAAATTCAGAGAACAGTAAATACAGAATTCTTGGAAAAATATTACTCCACAATAATTTTCCATTAATATTATTGCACAGGGTCAAAAAATTTTATATGTTTATTAAAAGTGCTGGAATATCCTAGGTTAACTTCTCGATATACCTGAAGTACTAATTGATAAATTGTTTGGAACTGCTGTTGTAGATCACTGCAAGTTATTATGAGAGACTACCTGAAAAACTTAAATGTGATTAGAATAATTGAGAAAAAGTGTGTGAATATATTTCTCTAATTAGGCTACAAGGGCAAACTCAAGGCATAATAATTACAAGGTGGCTTTTGGAAACAGATTTTTTTACTTTGTTTAGATTTTTTCATAAAGGGAGGAGTCACTGCCACCAGGATTCTTGTTCGGTGTCCTCCAAATTCTCAGTCCAAAAGGTCATCAAGTCCTGTTAAATAGGAGTTTAAATGAAAAAGACACAATGAAATAGATGAACCAAGGCTGTCAGTATTCTGTACTATTTATGCTGTATAGTCTGTTAAATTGCTGTTAAAATGAACCAGCACAAAAGCTAAACAAATGATCAAGACCTTTTGGATAGTATAAGATCATCCCAGGTTCACCTACATTACCGTTGCATTTCAGATGATGAGCACTGTTTCATAGTGGATCTTTATTCAGAAATAAAGATCTTGCCATGTTTCGTTCTGCGACACCAGCTGGTCTCAAATCATACAAACCAGATTTCTTAAGTTCTTTGATGAAATTAAGCCAGGTGATTTCCTCTGGCTGCTAAAACACAGTCCATTGGACCAGGCTTAGAACTACTCCACAGTAAAATTCTCAAAGATACAAAGTGTGAATGTCATCTCTGATATTCAAAACCAAGAATCCACAATCTGAAGGCATGTCAGAGCTGTTACTGGCTAACCACAAATTCTGGAAATAAAGACACTTGAGAGATGTGTGCTTATTTGATACTGAAACCAAATTATAAACTCAGCACTGCTATTCTGGAACACGTGAGTGTTTTGCTTTTGTAGGAATATTCCAGGTCTTTCAAACCTTCATTCTAGCAAACCCACAATGCATATGACAAAAAAAATCAGTTAGAAACTTGTATGACTAATTTCCACAGACACAAGATGTAGCTCCAGCCCTCACAGTTTGCATAACATTTATTTTTATTTATGTTATGAAAAGAATTAATTCTTCAACTATACTCATGCAATTACCTATCTCGGCTGGGGTAAATGCACTTATTCGTTCCCTCATGCCCTCAGACTCATTTACTCACAAGGACCGAGGCGTTTGTGTCCAGATGTGTCTGACTATGATTACTTCTGTGACGCTTTCTGCCAGGTCCCCATCTTGTCTCTTGGGTTGTCCTTGGTTGTCAATAACAAAGTGATTTTCAATGTGTCTTTACTTGAGACCTTTGAAATTATTATTTTATCTGACTTCTCATAAGACCTAAGAAAAATTTCCAAATTACACTACATTTTTGTTTTCCTTCTAGAGTGGTTTTCAGCTCCAAACCCCTACTATTTGACTTTGGAGATTACCACTACAAAGCTGTCTCACTGCACTTCCAGTGACTGAAAAATACCCTGATGCCTAAAAATGTTTCACAACTGTTGTGCTGCTGTGGGGAATGCCACTACCAATGCAGCTATCACTGGCTTATCCTTCCCTAAATCTCTTTTACCTCTGCATTGCCTCTTAGATCGAGGTTTTTAGCTGGGGCAAGAGTATCTTTTTAAAACCATGACAGGTACCGTTTCAACAGCCAAATAGAGCTCTCATCTGTTTTTTGTTGATAAAACTCCTGGAAGAATTTTTAATGAATACTACTACATTTTTAAGGCTTAGTCTGAAGCTTCATCTTTGTGAACAGTTGAAATTAATTGGGCACTTGAAATTGAGCTGCTTTTAAAACATCAGCATTTAAAAATAAACCATACCCTTAGTTTTGACTTGCCTAATTTAAATAAGCCATTAGATAAGTTTTTATTTCCATATTACTCTTAAGCTGCTGAAGTAGATGATTATTGCTTGGTTCTTAAACTGTTTTCCTAATTTCCTTGGCATTTCATATAATATAAAGGGGATATTATTTTTTCTTATTTTGGGTTTTTTTTTCATTTTTCTTTTCCCATTTTTCTTTTTATTTTTCCTTTGTAAAATTTGCCATAAAATATTGACTTTTGAAATATATAATTCAAATGATATAAATTACATTCTTAGTCTTGTTAATATCCTCAGTGTTCAAACTACATCACAATTCAAAAATGGACATGCTGCAGAACCCACAGATTCTGTCTACAAACCCATGCTTTTTTTCTATGCCAAAGTGCTTCTGCAACCAAGAAAACCAAAATTTTTCCACTAGGTTTTATTAATCAATCATAAGTCTATGTCTGAAGGAAGCAGCATTATTTCTTTGACGTGGTTACTTTGCTTTAGCTGTATAAATAATGGGTTTGGAGCCCTTGTTGGTGAAAGTTCAGGTCTTATATATCTAATGTTTCCCAATGACTTTCATAAATCATTGAGAATTAGGATTCATTTGCCACAACTGAATCATCTTAAGAATATGTTCTCAACCTGAGTTTGTCCCTGAAATGAAAGGACATAATAGAAAGAAAAAGGGAATAATAAAGGGTATTCTTGTGTTCTAAAGCTCATAATGAGACACATTTTGTGAATCACATTCTGAAAATGCTTAGTTTTCACTACTGGCTATCAAGAGAGCTCAGTGACCTGCTCAGAGGTAATTGTTTAAATTTTGATTTTCCAAAATGAATTAAGATGAACTGTACATTGCACGACTACTGTGGAACAACATTTTTTTAGACCGACAGAATTCTAAAAATAAGTTTTGAATATAAATGCATTTTTAACAGATTTCCTGTGAACTTGTTATAGCAAAGTCTGAATAGAATCAACACTTCTTATAATAATAAAGTTATTCACTTCAATTCACAATCTTGAGAAGAATTAGAATACATCCTATGCAAAACCTGGCAGTAAACAGGAATAGCAGAGTTGAGACAATTTATAGTGTGGATTAGTTATTACATACAAACGGTCATTGGTAAATGATTTTTTTTATCCCATTTGGTTTATTTTTTGGCAAAGACTACATTTGCTTTCCTAGCACTGAAAGCATGGAAGTTAAAAAAAGTGTTAAACATTCTTCCTTAAGAATAACATTCTTCCTTGAAAAAAACCAAGGAAGAAATATTTGCCCTGAAGTTGTGGATTAGGCCAAGTTAGCTCTAGGGTCAAGATTTAACTTTCAATATTTACTTGAAATTCTTTTGTTATATTAGTCTGATACACATTGAATAAGATGCTAGTGCAGCAGTGACATTTATCAGAAGGTTTAATGTAATGAAAGGCTTCTTGTTAGCCATCTTGATCTAAGCAATATCTCAGATTTTAAATAAATTTCATAAAGTATGGATCCTGAGTTAAATACACAGATGCAGATAATCAAGTAGTTTTTAGATCACTCCATCTTATAAACTTCAAAGGTTCTTTTGCACCACACACCTAACAAATTTCTTGCCTTTACTTGTGCAAGAAAACCACATTTCCCATAGTTTTTCCCTTCCACTTTGCAGTGTCGATAAACAGATCTCCAGCAAACAACTTTATAGTTCTTTCCATATTAATCTTTATACTCGGAAAAACATCCTCCAAAAATGAATTTATCAAGTCAATTCCCTAGTGACAAAATTTAGGGTGAAGACTCACTTTTCCTGGTAATCACAGGGGGAAGGATGCAGAGCAAACATGATAGTGATGGGTTGTCTTCATACAGACATATCATTCCCAGCAAGTAAATGCTGAACTTCTCTTTGGATGCCCTGGAATTGTGTGAAGCATTTCACAAATAAAACTTGCATTTTTTTTTGCTTTAGCTAGGATTAAAACTAAATTCAATATGACACAGTAAATGTCTGAAGACAGACAAGAGTAAGGGCAAAGAAAAAAGTTGGATGAAAATGACAGTAATAATTCACAGACATGATCAAGGAGTAAAGAGGTGTGAGATGTAGTCTGTCTGCATAGCTGAACTTGTGTACTGATTACAGATAGTGGGAATAACATTTAAGTAGATGTTAAATAAGATTGATATGACATTGTCCCCTGTGGAGTACTTTCACTCTGAATTACTGGCCCTGTCATTGAAGCATACTGAAAAACTTTGATTAGAGATCAGCAAACCGACCTTTGGTGCTATTCAGAATGACAGCAGTTCTGATATTTTCATTAAAACTCTTACATGACATATAGTCTCACATGCAATTCCTGGATCAATAAAAAGCTGTGCTAGTCTCCAGTTGTGATTGAAATCCATTCTCTGTGTGAGTTGTTACCATGAAAACCTGTTCATTTGTAGTAGGGCGGAGAAACAGGCTTGATGAAGTGTAAATGAGTTGTTCATTATCAAATGGATTTGATTCATTATTCGTCATTCAAAAAGCTCATACTACGAAGACAGGTGAATGTCTAATGTGATAGATTGGATGCCTTTTTCACTTTGGGTAGAGAAATCATTCTCAGCTTTCATAGTGATTTTGACAGAAACACTCTTCCTGGGAAAAGTGGCCTTAAAACTAACATTCTTTCACTTTGCAAAGATATCCATAATAGCCAATAGCCACCCATCCATCTTCAGGTACCCTCCTAAGGAATCCTGTTTGACCCTAAACCAATAAATCGACATATTCAATGACATTTCTACATATTTGGGGGAGATCTGTTTTCCCAAAGAGCTATTTCAGAAAGCTGTTAGGGTCTCTGTTTCCAGAAATGTCATGATCCTGTTGAAGTACAAAATCCTCAGCATTTGTAATCTTACAGAAGCATGCAGACTGGTATACAGACATTGGTTTTCCTACATAAATGTCATATACACATGAATTCAAAATCATTTGAAACACACCGACGTAGACAAAACCACATCATAAGTCTGGTAGAAATATCACAGGACCTCTAGGAGACCCCCACCTCATCAGAAAAGTGAGTGGTTGCTAAGTGTATATTTTTCAGGCAACTTAAGTGAGACCTTGGCATGGAGTTTAATTTGAGATCAAGATACCCAATTTTTGGTATCTGTGTGCAAATATATAGAGGAAATCAGGCAGGGAAGGGAAGAGACCAGAGTGGCTGAGCCAAGACCTGGTGGTCAAACTGAAGAGCAAGAGGGAACTGCATAGGCAGCAATAGCAGGGTCAGGGAACCTTGGAAGAGTACAGGGTTGTGTAGAAATGGGGTCAGGAAGGACAAGACTTGGCAAGGGAAGTGAAGACCAACATGAAGGGCTTCACAGGTATGTCAGTAAGAAAAGAAAGGTTAAAAAAAGCATACTCCCACTGATGGATGGAAATGGTGACCCCATACCAACAGATGAGGAGAATGTTGACGTATTCAACAACTTTTTGCCTCAGTCTTCTCTGACAATCATTCACCTCACACCTCCTGGGTCAATGGACAACAAGGTGGGGACCAGGGGAGTAAAGCCTCTCCCACTGTAGGGGACGATAAGGTTCATGGTCACCTGAAGAACCAAAACATATATAAGTCTATAGGACCTGATGAGATGCATCCCAGAGTCCTGAGGGAATTGGCAGATGTGGTTTCCGGGCCACTCTCCACAATTTTTGAAGAGTCATGGCAATCAGAAGAAGACTCTGATGACTGGAAGAAGGGTAACATTGTCCCTATTTTTAAAATTGTAAAAGAGATGACCCTGGGAACTACCGACCTGTCAGCCTCACCTCTGTGCCTGGGAAGATCATGGAACGGATCCTCCTAGAAGCTATGCTAAAACACATGGAGAACAAGGAGGTGATTAATGGCAGCCAGCACGGCTTCCCCTGGGGCAAGTCCTGTATGACCAGCCTAGTGGCTTTCTATGATGGGATAAACACAGCAGTGGACACAGGAAAGTCAATGGATGTGATCTATCTGGAATTTTGTAACATCTTTGACACAGTCCCCCACAACATCCTTCTCTCTAAATTGGAGAGAGATGGATTTGATGGATGGACTGCTTGGTGAATAAGAAATTGTTTGGATGGTCATATTCAGAGAGTAATGATGAGGGTCTCGATGTCCAGATGGAGATCTGTGCAAAGTGGTGTCCCACAGGGGTCTGTACTGGGACCAGTGTTGTTTAATATCTTCATCAATTATATAGACAGCAAGATCAAGTGCCCCTTCAGCAATTTTGCGGATGACTCCAAACTGAGTGATGCAGTTGCCACGGTGGAAGGATGGGATGTCACCCAGAGGGGCCTGGATAAGCTGGAGAAGTCGGCCTATGTGAACCTCATGAGGTTCAACAAGGCCAAGTGCAAGGTCCTACACCTGGGTCAGGGCAATCCACAGTTTTAATACAGGATAGGGGATGATGTGGTTGAGAGCAGCCCTGCAGAGAAGGACTTCAGGGTCCCAATTGATGAGAAGCTGGACATGAGCCAGCAACGTGTGCTCACATTCCAGAAGGCCAACTGAATCCCGAGCTGGATCAAAAGAAGCATGCGCAGGGCAAGGGAGATGATTCTGCCCCTCTGTTGTGAGACCTCATCTGGAGTATTATGTTCAATTCTGGAATCCTCCACATAAGAAAGATATGAAACTGTTAGAATGGGTCTGGAGGAGGACTACAAAGATAATCAGAGGGCTGGAGCACCTACCATACCAGGACAGGCTGAGAGGGTCAGGGTTGTTCAGCCTGGAGAAGAGAACACCCTGATGAGAGCTTTTAGCTACCCTCCAGTACCTGAAGGGGGCCTACAAGAAAGTTAGAGTGGGACTTGCAAAGGCTTGTAGTGATAGGATGAGAGGGAATAGTTATAAATTGGAGGGGTATGATTTAGACTAGACATGAGTAGGAAATTCTTCACAATGAGTATGGTGAGACAGTTCCCAGACCTCTCTCCCATATTTCCAAACTTGTCATAATAACTTGCTTACTTACAATATCCTATAGACAACCTAATCTAGACGTACGACTTACAGCAGTTCTCACTCCATGACTTTGATCGTAAGAACACCTGAAAGTCATAATCCAACTTCAATACTAAAATAATCCAGGTCCTTTTTTTGTGATCTGTGCAGTATACAACCTAGAAACAAGCCATGGCTGAGGTCTAACTCTAAGGAAGATAGATTTTAGATGATACATGAGGAATATGAGGAAATCTTTCTTTTGCTCCCTTTTCGAACTCCTCCTGAAATGGCGAAAAGAACAGTTTTTCAAGTTCTCTGATTGAAAAACAGAAGAAGAATGAGATTCACAAATATCTGTTTTCTGTAGTCACAGGAAGCTCACTCACACATACTATGTCCTTAAGTCCCTCTTGCCCTTTACCATCACTGTAGTTTTAGAATGATAACCTTAATTTTGAGCCCAAGAGGAAGAATCAGCTGCATGTTGATTCCCCTGTGTACCTCCAGACAGAAAAAACAACACTTCAGAAGCTTCTGTCCTCTCACATTCTTTCTTTGCTTTGTGTCATATTAGATTTGCCCTTTTAACAGCTTATAGGAAGGCAAATGATTTACAACTATTTTTTCCACCTTGTAATCCCCTAACATCTTCTTAAAAAAAAAAAAAAAGATGTAGATGAAAAGTACAGAAAAGACAAAGATGTTCCAGAAGCATCTTGCCCAAAGAGTTCCCAGCCCTGCCAATAGAATCATAACAGGAACATCCTTCTGGAGTGATTTCTATCATTGTTGGAATTCTTTTTTGTTTATGTCCTCTCTTTTATTTTGCAAATTTTATTCTTTTGATTTTTAATTGTTTTTATTAGAGGCTTATAGGGATGCATTAAAGCATGTAAATATGAAAATGGTGGCTTCAGAAACCACTTGTAGGACATGTCCCTGTTCCATAAACTATTTTTCATTTTTACAGACAGGCAACATATCTCCTTTCTCACCTTAAACTGATAGTGTTGTTAACACTGCCCTGTTTGGGCACCTCTCTACTTGCTACTGGTGTAGATTTTTAAAGCTGCAGATGTGTAGACTTACATCAGTTTCCAAATCTGGGTGGTTTTAGCTAAATATATTTGACTCTATCTATAATTCAAAGCACAAGTGAGGAAAGAAGAGTACACTCTCAGGGGAAGCTCGTGAAAATTGTTTCTTTCAAGAAGTGGTGACTATACAACACACCAGATTTGCTTCTGGGCATTGCAGCTCCATGAAAGATGCATAGATTGGTGGCCATAATATGATGAAATTTAGACCCATCATTTTAGCTTTCTGACGGAGATCACCAAGAGCTTGAGTATAGCATTTCCAAAAAGGTTTCTGAAAAGCAATGCAATGTTAAGACCACTCCTTGCTCCTAGAAACAACACTTTCATATCACCCAAAATCCACCAGAATGTGACAATTCCTCTTCAAGGCATCTATTATTAGTGACTTGAGATCAGTCCTGAGTAGCAGTGCAGCACATTTTACACACAAATGCGCGGCCACTGTAGCAGTCAATGTGCTCCCAGGCCCTTTCAGTCACACTGCAATGTGAGTATGATGTACCATGTTCATCTGATTCTCCAGAAGACCCTTCGTTGTGTCTTGATCCCTTCTGAACTATCTCTATGTAAAAGGGTGATCAGAGCACTCTTCATCTGAGTTTTTCATGCAGATAATGCCAGGCTCTATGGGAGCAGTATTCAGTCTGTTCCCAAATTTCACCTTAAATTTAAAGATATTTCCCCAATATCTTCTTGCAATATTAGTTACTTTCTTCTTGTTCTCCCTATACTGAACAAGGAAAACATTTTTTTTGCTGCCTTCGTAATAACAACAACAACAACAATGATAATAATAATAATGACGACAACAATAGCAGCTATCTTCTAGCTATTAAAAGTTTATGATATTTCTTTTCTGTCCCATGACCAGGGATACAGTTGCCCAGACACAGACACCTGGCAGCATTTCAAATGCCTTAGAGATCCTACCTGGCCTCTACCTCGCTCATATCAGCCTGCCCTTTGCAAATGCTAAGAATAACACAAGGCATCTCCAGTTTTCCTACAGAGCCATGCTTTGGCAACTGAATAAAGATTCCCTTTTCTCATAAAGCAAATCTACTTCCTCCTTAGTAGTGTAGTTTTCTAGATTTTTCATCATCTTTCTCTTAATCTTCATCTCCTTTTCTATGCAGTACCCTATAAACAAGGCTCCAGCTGAGCATAGGAGCGTAGTTGTCACCTTAGGCTTACATGCAGCAATCCCATCACTACAGCCCAGAAGGGAACATGTCCTTTTTAC
The DNA here is from genome assembly GCA_033459285.1 of Clamator glandarius. Lineage (NCBI taxonomy): Eukaryota > Metazoa > Chordata > Aves > Cuculiformes > Cuculidae > Clamator > Clamator glandarius. Next base: position 665,197 of record JAUNZM010000026.1, read on the forward strand.
TTGCAGGATTCCACCATTCACCCCTATCCTAGTAAAATCTCAACTTCAAAGTTTTTCTTCTGATGCTACTACCTAGCAAGTTATTTCTGTGTTGTACAAATTTGATTTCCTTCTCATAGTTGTAGTAACTTGTATCTGGCTTTAGCTGTATTGAACCCCCCCATGAATTGGGATTCTACTATTCTACTATTTCTGCTTTTTTTTTTTTTGTGCAACTTTCAACTCTGGTTTCCTCAGGGCTTATAACCTCCATATTTTCCAGTTAAACAGACATTTACAATTTCATATTCAGATCAACACTGGAAAGGTTATACTAGACTCTAGCTTAGCACAAACCATTTGATAACATCCTCCCAGTATGGCAGAGAATCTCTCACTTTAGTCCATTGAGATATGTTGATAAGTTGCTGAAAATTCAAGCCTGACCATGTAGAGGAAAAGGAGCAGAGGGATATGAAACAAATAGCCTAAAAGTAAACAACAAAGCTTCTTGTTGGAGAAAAATATATAAAATAAAACTTAAGTTAGAAATCAAGGTTCAACCTTAACAGTGCATCAGCTGTCACAGCTTCATTCTTCTATGATTCATTGTCATGCTGTTGCTGAGGGGAAAATACCCAAAACAGGATTTTGCAAAGAACGAAGTGGTATTTAAAGGAAACTCAAGAGCAACTGGGCATCTTTTCAAGAAAAATCTTTTTAACCACTTATTTCTTCCAAACACAAGCAGACAAAATGATAATAAACATTAAGCAAAGATAACTGATTTGTATCCATTAAGGTTTATGATCACAAAGCTTAACAAAAACAACCTAAATACAGTGTGTTGCTCCTTTTCCAGTGTACTTTTCCTCCCTTCTGCTCTGCGTTGAACCATAAATGCTGTTCTGAGGATGCGTTATTGTTGGCAGTAAGTGCAGCCAGTGTTATTACAGAAGTCTAATATTTTGAAATTCAGAAGAAATATTAGATCACTAAGCCCATTTTCCCTCCTTGGAAAGCATGTAGTCTCCCAAGAGGGATACATCTTATATTAAAATAACTACCTACTGATCACAACAAACACTGCCTCTTGCTGATGTCTGCGTGCGTTGGGTACAGCTTACTTTACCCCATCAGAGTCCCTATGTATTGTCTCTGGAAAAGGTTTTATCTTGGTCTATGAGTATTTGACCTCTGTTGTACAGCCTTCAGGCAGCCCAGCAGGAAAACTAACTCAGATCACAGCCATCTCCTCCTACCGCCCTTTCCTGGGGTAAATAATGAAAAGGCTGCAAAAGCAGCCTGCTTATAGATGTTGTGTTTTTTTGAGGGTCCATTGCGTAAGACTTTTGCCTGTCTCTTACTATATATGTCAAATGTGTTGGTATTGGGCATGCAGGGTATAGTCCTACAGCAAACATTCTGCATGCCTAGTAATCCTCAGCGTGGCCAGATATACCATGCGTATACAAACTGACTTTCCCCTGAACTTACATTCCTGCCAGGATGAATTTCTCACACTTAGAGAGCTAGTCTGAAGCGTCTGGAAAGTATCTGTGCAGCTTCCAGATTTTCAGTGGAGTTGCAGGAAACTCATTAGTTTGAGCATCACAGGTTGAGACGGTTCCTCTCACACGTTCAGACAACCCTTCAGCAAAAACCTCTGACAGTCTGGAGATAAAACCTAATATGGGGACTGCACTGACTACACCTGCAGAAGTCAGACAGCCCACCTAGGGCCTTTTGGTTAGGAAACTCCCTGGAAGACAGGATATGTAAGTTGAAAAGTCTCAGCCTTGTAGGTTAAAATTTGGGGTCTCACATCTGTGCAAAATTAGGAGGAACAGCAGGGAGAAAGTATTACACAATCCAGCAACTTCTGTATAAATCCTGGGCCACGAGCAACTTGCATTCACTTCTGCCTTCAGGGACTCAGTTGTTAAAACACAGATATACATTAGTTACCAGATGGGGAGTGGATATGGCTTTTCTGCAATACTCCTCTCTCTGTGCAATAAATGTGAGATAATTCAGAACAGGCTCAGAAGTTAAGTTGAAGAGTATCACAGAGAAAGATAACAACAGCAGTCAACTCCAGATTTCTTTATTCTGCCAGAATGTCAGAAGCTGGTTGGTAAAAGTTGTATTAACTATGAATATATATATATGAAATTGGAAAAAGTTTATGTTTTCATGTGTCCTATACTAGAATCAGGTGCCAAAAGCTACTCATAGTCTTAATGGATAAATAAGTTCCCTTTTAGTAGAACTAATCCCTAAAGGTAGATGATACACAACTGAACTGAGATTATAGGTGACATGCTGAAAAGATCTCATTTGATCTGTGAAAAAGAGGATAAGGCCAGAAACCAGTCTAGTGGTGGTGCTTAACAGTTGTTAGTGATCAGTCAGTATAAAGCAACAAGAATGTTATTATTTTTCACTGTGGTGTCTGGATAAGACAGCTTACAATAAATTCTAGATCTCATTGTCTTCTTTGCTGATCAGCCCAGATTCATATTTTTGAGTGAGCTAGATTCCTTCATCACATCTGCACACAATACTGGCTATCTGAATAGAATCTATCAGTTTGCTGTGTTGTCCACTTAAATTATAATAATTCATAGGGGCTTCCTTAAATCTTATAATTTTTTGTCACTATCAACAGTCTGCTGTGATTTATTATCACTCTAGCATCCAGAAATGCTGGGAAATATTATCAGTTTGTTCTGCAGGGAAAGGAAATGATAACTGTCAATCTGCACAATATTCTAGAGAGCTCGTCCGCACCCCAGAAACAAAACATTTACTGGCAGTTTGGCATGCCATTTTCTTTTAGTTAAAAGGAAAATCAATCAAAAAGATCAATAGGAGGGGTAAGCTGCATGAATTTTACTGAATTAGAATTATTTTCTTGTGTCATTGTAGTTAGGAACTGACTACAGACTCATTCAAGGGTTTGATGAAAGCTTTGGATATGGTTGTTATTCGGAGTAGTCATCCTTGGAAATCACGGGTGTTAGAAGAGAATTAAGGGAAAGCTCATATTTTGCATCATTTCATACATTTAAGAAGTCATTAAGCATGAGAAATCAAGTGGCACAAGGCAAGAAACACCCAAAACATTTCTTATATTTCTATACACAAAAGGGCATTCCCATCAACCACTTTCTCCTGCATTACTTTTCATGCCCATCAAGACCATGGGCCTCGTGAACCTGAAAACAAGACTATGAGACCATGTGGATGTCAGTCAGAGATTATTATCAGTCATTATTAAATTATACAATATTTTTCAACTAATAGGAAACTCAGTGGAAAATGAGATATAAGAAGACTGAAAACCTCTGCCTGTGCAGTTAGAATATGGGTATTGTTGCAGCTGGATAAAGGTATGGGATGAAAGTACATTTTTTATCAACTAAAAGTTAGGCAGAAAGGGGGATAAGTACTAGAATACACCTACATAAGTCATTTTGTATCAAATTCAATGCTGCGCATTGATCCAAATTGCAAAATTTTTCCTTATTCTGAAAAAACCCTCTATATTTTCTCTTCTTTTTACTTGTATGATCTCTTTATCCAACTACTAATCTGCCCACTCTATTCTATTTTCAAATATCTTATTACAGTAACAGCTATTAACTAAAAGATAAAATCGCTGTAGGTGTTGCTTAAACACAGCATACATCCACTAAAGAGCTTATGCTGAATAAAGTAGGGAGAAAAGATATAATAAACAAACAGCATCCTATACAGAAGTTTCTGCATCCTTGTACTTTCTTCACATCCCTGACTACCTGACTCAATTTTTATGTGGGCCCCAGGATTTCACTCTATAGAAGTACTTTACCAGAAGAGCTAATGTTACTAATTGCTTCATTGACAATTGCAAACTCAGGAATAGTCCTTTTACTGAAGCAGGAACTCAGCATTGTCACTGCTGTTAACACTGTTCTTCATTGTTAGCATTTTATTGGGGTCTACAGGCTTACAAATATTCTTTAACTTTCCTGCATTTATTGCCTGTAAACCCTCTGCAGAAATATTGTCCTTAAAGAGCAAACAACGCAAGAAACAACATTAACAGAGGTTAAAGGAAATATTCAGCTGACTGACTAATGGAAGGAAAAATCAATTATACGGACATCTTTTCAAAATCCAAAGCTCTTTTTTTTTTTTTTTTTTGTCCTTGGGGATGCTTTATCTGATGTAACATTGCTATTAAAGTACCTCAGCTCTAACTGAAAATTGTATTGACTAGCATATTGTAAGCTCTTCTTGGCTAGTACTGCATTTTTCTTTATGTTCAAGCAACTTATTTGTTATTAGGTCCCCTGAATAGTACTTTTAGATATATAAAAATGCACAATTGTAAGACAGGAGGGAATTTGAAAAATAAGTTCTGAGTATGGTAGGAAATAATGGTAAATCACTGTAACTTGTGATATTTTCATATGAAAGTAGGGTTGCAAAATGAGAATAAGATCATTGGAGGTGTGCAAGAACCGCAATGAGAATCTTTTCTCCCAGTGGTTTGTACTGCTGCCCAGCAATGCAACTTCTGAATTCTGTTCTTGTAAACACAAAACAAATACTGAAGTAACTTCCTTTTTCTACTTAATCAGTTTATTCCTTGAGTTCCTAAAATTATTCAGAGCCAGTCTGAATTTTCTAACTTATTTTTTTCTTCCATAAAAATGCTGAGTTGTCAAAATCGTAGAATCATAGAATTGCTTGGAGGTGCTGATTGACAAGAAGCTCAACAGGAGCTGGCAATGCGGACTCACAGCCCAGAAGGCCAACTGTATCCCAGACTGGATCAAAAGAAGTGTAGTAAGCAGGGTGAGGGAGGCGATTCTGCCTCTCTTTTCCACTCCTGAGTGACCCCACCTGGGGTATCTGTCCAGTTCTGGAATCCTTAATGCAATAAGGGTATGGAACTGTTAGAATGGGTCCAGAGGAGCGTTACAAAGATGATCAGAGGACTGGAGCACCTCCTATATGAGGACAGGCTGGGAGACTTGGGATTGTTGAGCCTGCAGAAGAGATGGCTCTCAGGAGACATTATAGCAACCTTCCAGTACCTGAAGGGAGCTATAAGAAAGCTAGGGAGGGACTTTGTACAAAGGCATATAGTGATAGGAATGACTACAAACTGGAAGGGGGAAGATTTAGATTAGACATGAGGAGGAAATTCTTCAAAATGAGGTTGGTGAAGCTCCAGCACAATTTGCCCAGGGAAGTTCTGGATGCTCCATCTCTGGGAGTGTTCAAGGCCAGGTTGGGTGTGGCCTTGAGCAACCTGATCTAGTGGGACGTGTCGCTGTCTATGTCAGTGAGGTTGGAACTGGACGATCTTTAAGGTCCTTTCCAACTCAAACCATTCTATGATAGACCCTTTTTTGGTTGATTTTCTATGCTTTTTTATGATCAGTTTCTTATTACAATGCATGGATGACTGTAATCATTTATCATAAGCCTTTGCAGTTCTTTTGATTGCATTTAAAATATCAGAATTTCCTCTGTAACAGAAGGTTTAATTTTGAACCACTTCTAATGGTACTGTTAGGGATCTAAAGATAGAAAGAAAGGTCAAAGGCTTACATGCAGCTAAATAAATAAGGGTTTCCGAGGAGATTTTCTTGCCAACAAGAGAATTAAAAGTCACTACATGGAAGACTTTAGCAACTCTTGTTATTTATTAATAATAAAGAGAATATTTATCCTGTGAAAATAAAGTTAAAAGGTCATGCAATAACACTACTGGGAAAAAAATAATTTTATGTAGTTATAAATATATAACACATTACATCTCAAAAGAAATCTCTCTGCAATTGTAACAATTAGCAAATCATTTGACAGAGTTTTAAAATTTATTAGTTCCTTAGATCAGTATATCATCCCTGAGAATTCATGAAGGATTATCAAGGGAATAAAAAAAAGGGAAATGGAGAATGACCAGAAACAATTATATCAATTGTTCTCTGGAGCCCAAATATTAATTTATGTAACAAATAAAGTTACTCCTAATTGCTTCACAAAGCAGACGTTCCAAATTTGGGTTGTATCCAAATCGTGGGTGCCTGCCTTACCTTGCTCTGCTGCAAAATGGTCTAGCCATCTGCTTGGTTAAAATGTCACATATTGGTGCTGATGCTTCATCTTCCTCTTGATCATTTGGTTTCTGCAGGGGCCTGATACTTCAGTAGAAGGCTAGGAAACAGGTACTATGTACTGAGCAAAAAATAGAACGAATATTATTGATACCTCTTACTATTGTGTCAGACTGTCTTCAGGGTAGACAGAAAGTGACAAGGAGAGATGAAGACCTGGCAATATTGCTCTCATCACCAACAGCTGGGCTAGAGCTCAAGGATGGACAAAGGCAAGGGTATGGGCAAAAACAACACAGATCAGGATTTGTACATACATAGCTACCCCTGTATGTCCATAATTTATTTTTCTGTGTACAGAGGAGGCTTATCTTTCAAAATTCCCTAAATAGAATTGAAACAGTGAAATCAGATTCATTGCCAATTACTCTTCATATTGTGGTATAGGAAAGTGGCTCACATCAAATAGGAGACTCCAATAAGACATGTTTTTTCCAGGAACAGAACAGAAGATTCTCTCTGCCCTCGAACGTGAAGCAACACTGGTATCATAAGGTAATTTATTTTGTTATTTGTAGAAACTGGCAGATAATCTCTTGACATTGTAATTTGGAAATCAGAAAAAAAAAACCCTGGAAACTATTTTACCCTTTATGTATTGCATATATGTAGTAATTCACTGTTAAGACTAAATTATATTCAGATTTTATTGTAAGTGTGTTTAAAAGAACTTTCCTTGTCTTCATGCCCAAAAAGTATTTCACTTACTTACTACAAAACTAACAAAGGCAGAAGTGAGGCTTACCTGCTACTTTCATTGTATGGGAAAACTCCTTCCTTGGATTACTTTCACCAGTACTTATTAATTAATTCTCATAACACTCCTGTAAGTGTTAGCATCTGTTAAACATCAGACTACATAGACAGATGAATCCTTCATGATTTTCTTTTGCCTATTTATTTTTACTCAAAGAAACTTGGAGTTATCAAGCTTCTTTAATAATTGGGCACTAAAGGTTCTGACCAAATTTTTGCCGTGCTTACTGCTGACACGCTGAGAAAGGGTATTTTTTCTTTTGTTCTTTGAAATGTGGTCATCTATGATAATAAATGTAATGAAAAAATGCATTTCTGAATATGAACCTCTCTACATTGTGTCAGTATCTTCTCTTGCCCTTTTCTGAACTCAGTTCTCAATACATCTAGCTTATCTTCAATTTTCTTGCATAAAGGAGGTTTTGGGCTTAGATTTTTTTATTACTAGCTCTTTTATTCCACAGGCAAAACCCTTCAGTTTTTCATCTTTCATAGGGACACCTTAGACCACCACTGCCTAAGCATCCCAAACATATAAACTACTTCTATATTCTTCTGCTTAAACATGGGAGCTTGCACCCTTACCTCAGCTAAGTATCTGGATTTCTTTTACAATCAATGGGAAAAAAATATTTCTAGAGCATTATTTACCTCATCATTAAAAAATACTTTCAGTGTGAATAAGCGAATAGGGCACTAGAATGCCCGTTTCTCCTCTTAGATTCTGTAGTGGTTCTAGCTCACCAGCTGAGGGGGGAACACCAACCACATCCCTTAGTCTTAACAAAAGGCTCCAAACACCTGCTGGCTACTTTACTTAGCTATAGACCTATACAAAAATAGATCAGACAAAACAAAAGTAAAACCACAAAGCTTTTATTCCAGGCTAATTATCTTTTTGATCATTCCTCGGACTTTCATCTAGAATCTTATTGTTCTTCTGCACAGATTTTTTCTTTATTAATTATATTTAATTATGAGGGTGAGCTGAAGTCATATTCTCCCCTCCTTAGACATTTTCATTCTTCCTGAGTTGATCAAGAAATAATAATAAAAAAATTCTTTAATCATTCTGATTTTATTTTCTGCTTTCTATGTCTCTGCTCATCTTGACTTATCACAGGCATCAATTACCTTATTCTTTTGTTACATCATTTCTTTCAAACCAAAGGGATAGCAGAAAACAGATTTCTTTCTGTACTAAAAATTGGATATATTTTCAGATTTTCACTCTTCCCAAGAGAGAGACATTCTGGAGATTTTTTACCTCAATGTAATACTGTTCATAGATAACTCTCTGAGATTCAATCTTTTTTCTCCTCTGTCTAACCATATTGAGGTAATACATAGTGGAAGACAGCCAGAAGGCATCAGGATACATACTGCTTCAAAAATGAAACTGAAATTCCTAAATCCTGTATAAGGTTATCACAGACTCACTGAATGCAGTTTGGTAGCACAATAGAGGTAAAGCTAGAAACAGAACTGAGTTCCATCTGTGAAATGTATACAGCTTTGTTTCCTTTATCTTGCACCTTAAAGCCCCCAAGACCTCCTTGTCAAGAAAAATAAGTACTCGCAGAGACAATATCAAGAGAGGTCTTTTAAAGGACACCTCAATTTTGTTCTTCTGTTGTTTTATACTAAGATAATTCTAAGTGAAAATAACCCAATGTGATTCTACTTTTTGCATGGAAATCATACAGACTTTACTACTGCTTTAACTCTTCATATCTGGGGATATTTGTCGCTATTCTGACGAACAGAAGACTGCATTTAGTGTAAAGACACAGAGATGCTTTTAGATTTCCACCAAGACAATACGAATAGATATAAAGCAGCTGTGCTCCCCAAAGCTGCAAACAAGCTTTTTAACCATCCGTTGCTGAATTCCAACAGTTATATTTTTCTGCAGTTACAAAACTCCTAATATTTTTAAAAATCACATTTTTATCTTTCCCACCACCTGAGAATGCCATCTGCTGTGTATCTCAAATATATCCAAAGTTCCATAGCACGTTTCTCTGGGTTGTTCTCAATTTCCATTTTGGTTGGACTTCTTTTTTCATTTTGTATTATTTTTGGCTTTTTTATTTACTGATGAAACTGTGCTTAGTGCAAGACAAACATAGATTTTGATGTATTTTTCCTTTCTGTTGTAATTTGTCAAGCAGTGTGTTTTAGAACAAAAAAACCCAACCCAGTTCTATGATCTGTTGATCATAATCCTTATTAGCACCCATCAAATGATAGCTCATAAGGATTAAGTTGCACTTCAAATGCTTATTCTTGACTTATGATAAAGCTAGTGCACAACGACGGATCAAGTTACCCAGAGCAGTTATTACATATTTTCTGCCTTGACTAGCAGAATACGTTGAGATGCATTTTCCTAGGAGATTGTGACTTTTTGACAACGAGGTTGTGCGGTTTTTTACAAATTGTCAGAGAAATGTGTTCATTAAAAACAAGTCTTGTTAGGAAGTCTTTTCAAGCTCTATGTGAAAATCCAGTCAAAGTGGACTCTGAATACAACACTCCAAATCAGAGGAAAATGCTGATGAGTGCTTATGCCCCTCAGATATTTTGATGTGGACACTCTTGCAATCTCTTCCTCAAGTGATACCTCAGCTTAATTTTTTAAAGAAGTGTGAGATTCACCTGACCTCCCTACAGTTTCTAAAAACCAGCTGTCTAACAATAGTAATCAAGGTTTTGGATCCAGTCAATATAAAGAAATAACAGTAAGGGGAAGGTACCTCTCTTTTGGGATGACATTAATCTTTCTCTGACACTGCCTATCCTATGGCTTTATGGGAAACTTGCACTAATTCCTTGGTAAAACAGCTAAATTTCAGATGGCTAGAGCTAAAAAAAGAATATAAAAAAAAAGGAAATTAAATGAGGGCCAGTCTCTGTCAGTGTTCTCTTAAGGTAAATATTGAGGCCAGTACTGTTTAACATCTTCATCTGTGACCTGGATGATGGGGAAGAGTGCTTGACGAACCAAACAATTATATTACTTTCAAAAGCCTCTCAAAACACGTTAAAAATTGGCCAACAGGAAATACAGAGAGTTCAGCAAAGAGAAATGCTGAAGTCCAGCACATGCAAAGGAAGAATCCCACGCATCAGTACATGCTGGGGGATTTTATGGAGCCAGACTCTTCTCAGCAGTGCTCAGAGACAGGTCATGAGGAAATAGAAAAAAACTGGAATACATGAAACTCCATTTAAATATAAGATTTTTTTTTTTTTCCCCACTGGTCAGACACTGGAACAGGTTGTGGAGTTTCAGTCCTTGGACATATTCAAAATGCAACTGGACGTAACCCTGAGCTGTAACTGACTCATTGCTCAAGCTTATTAAGTTGGATTCTATGTCTCCAGAGACCTAGTTTTGGGTTCTCACTCAAAGGTACTACCTGGAGCTTTTTGTTTTACTTGTTAAAGAAATGTTCCTCTTACAGGTCAATAAAACATGAGCGTGGACCTAGGGCCTCATTCAGAAGCCCAGTCAAGGCATCTACTGCAGTTTAGAATGACTCAGTACACCCTAGACAGCCACACAGGTCTAGAGATGGAGATTCGTGCATTGCTAGCTTAGCAGGTAAAGGTTAGAAGAAGATATTATGTGCTTCTGCAAAGGCAAGTCAGTCTCCTGCTACTTTCTATTGAGAAGGAACTGATATATATAAAAAAAGATTGCTACTAATTGATAACCACAGTAGTACTGTTTGAAAATATTCATGTCTTGTAAAATGTACTGAGTAACATAAATATTCCAGTTTTTATTAGAGTCCCATGTTTCTTGAGCAGTGAGTGTGTGCAGAGTGCAAAAAAATGTGAATTTGGGCTTTTACTTAGATCAAGATCAATCTGTGAGGAACATCTTGTTTTCATTCCTGTAGTAGTGGCTTCTTTGCTAAAACACTTCTTCTGAGTTCAATGGAGAGAAACTTCAGCCACTATCTTAACTGTCTATTTCTGAAAATCTTACATTAAACCACAAGAATCAATAAGAACACCAAAATTTCAAGCTTGGAGAAGGAAGGATTATCTAATGGCTAGAACATAAGCCTGGAAATTACTGGACCCAGGTTTAGGCTCCTTCTCTGTCACAGGTGTTTTATGTTATCCTAGGCAACTCATTTTGCCTTTCTGTGCTTCTTACTCCCAATTGTCAAATAATTCTTCCTTCTTTACCTCTGTGGGATATCATAAACCATGTGAAGTGTCCAGATTTTATAGTATTAGTTGCCATAGATGTATCTTAGGCTGTCAATTTTACACCAATAAGGGTACATTTTGTTAGAGAATCCAAGTTATTTTGTCATTATACTGCATAACAGAGCAGAGTCAGCTCCCAATTTTGCAGAAATATCGATTTGGGTTTTGTGAAGCTTTGTTGTATTTTGTATGCTTGTTTTATAAGAGGGATTGGGGCAGGGGGAGAGGTTGAATAATTTCAGGAAAAATTAGGAATGTATGAGGGTAAGAGCCTAGCTGGGATGTGGGGCAGTAAATCAGTGTGTGCTGCCTGCTTCTGCCAAGTGTTGGAAGGAATAACAATGTGTTTCTGGTAAACACCCTCCTAAAAGCCCTGATTCCTCCTTTACTAGCACAGACACCGGCCATGGCTGTTTTGCTAGCCCCACTCTGTGTTACCTAACACAGCTGTTTTAATATTCCTAAGACCAGATCTATATTTAAGGCAATATTACACTGAGGCACTTCAGGCTCAACTTAATTTCCTAAGCAAGGACACTCCTAGATTACCTGAGCCATATATTCCAAATTGGCATATATGACAGAGGACCTGTCTGTAAAAGATCCAAGCCTTTTTGGAGAAACAGCTGATGATCAGTTACCTTAAAAGTGTCATAAAGGGCTCAGGTTACCTGTGGTTAGATTATTGTTCTCGTGTTTCTAAAGCCATGTGAAATAAACTCAAAATACACACATAAAGCAAATATTGTCTTTCTCTACCGCTGCGGTCTGCTCTTAATTGTGAAATGTAGGCTTTCTCAGAGCATTAGTTATGATGCTGACTTCTCATTTTTTTTATGAGTCTCATTTTTGCCCTTGGGCTGTTCTCCTGTGCAATAATTAACATTATAAAGAACTATCAAAAATTTTGAGCTTTTAGGGATGGAATATAGAGGACATTAGATGTCTCTAGTATCTAATAATCTAACTGAAGTTAGGAGCCTAAATACTGCCTCATTGCTCCAGTATTATGAAAGGCAAGTAAGAAGAAGAAATAAACAAAGAAGAATTATCTGTCAGTCTAATAATGAACAACACCCAAAACAAACAAATAAAAATTTCCAGTTTCAGATAATCTCCAGTGGAGATTTCTAGTCTAATTTGCCTATGATAATGGATGAGGGGTTTTTTCCTAATTGAAGTGGGAGTGTGGACTTTTTTGTTCTCTGATTGCCTTGGACATTGTTAGAGTAATGTTTCGAATTGATAGTCTGGCACTTCACTCCCACTTTTTCCTCATACTACAATTTCAGTCAGTTAAGTCATCTGATGATGCTGTTTAATTCTCTTATAAATAACAGGTTTGCAGAATGGGAGAACTGCTGCTAAGAAATTATAGCCCAACAGACAATTTGGGCATTACTTTGGATGACACAAGCACATCTCTTATTTCAAAATTATTATCCTGGTGTTTTCATAGAATCTTTGATTAAACTGAGAAGTTAGCTTCAGAAAAACTACAGTAACTGTAACCCAGAACTGTACAAACTGATTTAGTATTGGTAGTGTGTAACCCCATATAGTTCTGTTTCAGCTCCTTTTTTTCTCAGGCTGATAAAGAAGCAAAGATACATAAAGGATATTAAACTAGCTTTCAAGGAGAAAAAAAATGTATGAAAAAATCACATTTTTGCAAATATCACTGTTAACTCTGTTCCAAGAGCTCAATACATTTATCTCGAAATCTAAGTTATATGGAACAAACGATCTCCACCCATAGGATGACAGGTATTTCTCTCCCCTCATCCTAAAGACACATTATCCCACTGATGACTCTTGCAGTGTTTCTTGTATGTCCTTTGAAACATGAATAATGGTGATACTTTTCTGCGCTAGAAAAATTACTAGCCTAATGGTAAATCTGTAATGCATGCATAACGAATAGCACCAGTTTTTCACTCAAAAGTCTTTAGAAACTCTAAGAACACCACGGAATAAGTGATTTTCTCACCTGCAAGCCATTTTGCATTTTCTCTGAAAACTAGTCAGCTTGTCCTCTCGTTTTGGTCTCTGTCTATAACTGTCTTTATCAGTCTGGTGTGGATAGGCTAAAACTGAACATGGCTTGCCCTATTTTTGCATAGCTATAGTCTCTTGTGGGACTCAGAATTTGAGAGGCAAAGTGACCTATATTGATGCAAAAAAATATACCAAATGCCATGATGAAACCCTAGACCATATAAGATATCCATATATGGTTGTTAGTCATGACGTCAGGCTGATAGGAGACCAATGGCCTGAAGCAGCAACAGGAGACCACATGGGTTTCCCTAAGATGTAGAATCATGGAGTCATAGAATGGTTTGAGTTGGAAGGGACTAAAGATCATCCATTTCCAACTCTACTGACATGGGCAGGGTCACCTACCACTAGATTTGGTTGCTCAAAGCTTCATCCAACCTGGTCTTCAACACCTCCAGAGATGGGGCTTCCATGACTTCTCAGGGCAATTTGTTTAAGTGACTCACCACCCTCAGAGTGAATAATTTTGTCCTTATATCTAATCTAAATCTACTCTCTTTTAGTTTAAATCCTTTACCCCTTGTCATCTCAAATGGGACCAGAGGCTCTCATGAAAGTGATCAGTCCAGAGACTGGTTCTTCTGATCTGCTTTAGATGTCTACACTGAGGTGAAATAAATCTCAGTTCTTTATCAGCTTTTAAAGAAATATTGGCTTCTGACTTACACTGAAACTACAACTGTGGGTTTCAAACTACAGATGAGATATCTACATGTAGGTGTATACATTAGATTTTCTTAAGTGATTGATGTATCTAAACTCTCTTTATGAGAGTTTGACACTCTTTAGTCAATGAAAATCTGAGGTCAGATTGAGTTCCTTCCAAAGTATCTGGTTCTGTTTCAGATGATCAAGGAGTTCCCACTGGTCCACATATGGTTGGACAGCGTATGGCGGCCAAGTAGTAGATTGCAAATTGTCTAATACAATACTGGGCACCTAGATACAAACAACTGAGTACTCTCCTCTCCATCTAAATTAATTATTGGCTCAATTCAACTACTTAAGCGCAGGCATCAGAAGTTTACTTTAACTTCCTTGTTTAGACTTCATATAACTGTACAAGGCCAATATTCTTTCTGTATTATATGTTACATTGTGTGTGTATCTTAAAAGTCCTTTTGCATCACCCAAGGTATTAGATATGTAAGGATACACTATTGAACAAATCCCAAGAATCCTCTTTATTGTAACTGTAAGCAGTTTGAAGTCAGTGGCGAGTTTCCTTTGCTGTGTGTTCTGTTGGTTTCTCATGTTGTTATAATGACAGAAATGATACACAGACAAGCAGATGCACAACTGTATTCTGCTGTGTCAGCAGAAACCTATTTTTTTCCCAGAAAGGTCATCACAGGCCTAGGCCTGATTAGAAGGCAAGTTTGGACTTGTCTCAGACATTAACCTTTATTTGGAGGCCACATCTAGTTTAGCATTTGGGGATTTCAGTTGCTTTTCTTTTTCCTTAGCAAAGGTCAGTGAAATCTCATGTATCAGAGTTCAAATCAGATAGAAAAGAGGTTTTCAGAGTCAGGATCTCTGAAAGGCAGTATACATCATAGAATAATTTGGATGGAAGGATCTCTGGAGGCCATCAAGTCAAACTTCTTGCTCAAAGGAGACCTATTAGGCTGTAGAAGCCTATAAGCCCCATGCACAAAAGCTGTATGGAAAGGTTAGTAGACTGTAGTATAATCATCTTTCACACTGCTTTTAAACTGAGCATGTCACATGGCTATATTTATTCTTGTGAAACATAAGTATTTAAGTGGAAGATATAGTAGATTTATGTATCTGTATATTTATAGATACTGGATATTAGCTGGAAAGCAGAAGGTTTTGATCTTCAGCCACAAAATGTTAAGTGCTTCATTTGAAATGAAAAAGGACTTATTCTAATAAAAACTAAATAAAATCTTTTTTTTCTGACCACTTCTATTAATAGCAGCTGTTTTTCTTATTTAAAATCTCCATAGAAATCATCAGCTTTAAAGTGTGAAGGGTTTTTTTTTTATTATTCATAAGAAATTTCAGGAGACAAATGGCTTCTTTGCATTTCACCAATACGAAGCAGACCAAAACTGCATACTTGGAAATACAGCAGTATCTGCAATGACTAGGTGCAAAACTATTTGAAAATGCTCATTTCTTTTTCTGGCTTAGCAAAGCCTCTGATCATCTTGTAACTATAGCAACATAACCACAAGCTGCTCAATTTTAGATGCTTTTTGTGCATTGTCTATTTTTTTCCAGAATATAAAAAGATAATGGGATACAAGCACTCTGCTTTGTTTGCCTTGTTAAGTTATATTTAAATAACAAGTGATAAACAGAATGAATTAAAAATACTTCTGTCTCTAAGTGCTTCTAATGTCAATTTTCTTTACCTGAAGACTCTGAGGACATTTTCCTAAGTGTAGGCACATAGGGCCATTTGAGATGCCCTAGAGGCTCCCACCTGGTATCCAGCTGCCACAGTAGAAGGGTAGATGTTTGAGAGATTTCAGATCCCTTAGATGGAACTAAACACCTATGTCTACATGACTGAACTGCGCTAAATATTGACCATATGTTTCTTAAAAGATCTTTGATTCCTACCAACAAGTTGACTGATTATTTCCTTGATATTAAACATTCAGGTAACGGTAAGATACAAACTCCTGGAACATATTGGACAGGACTATACCAGGTCCCATAAAACACAATATATTGCCTTTCATCCTGAAAGTCTATTCCCTTGAAGTCTTCTTGAATTTTTGTAAATCAAAACATTTTGAGTAGAGTTTAGGGAGCTGCCTCTCAGCTGCCTGTACAGAATCATGGAATCACCACGTTGGAAGAGACCCACTGGATCATCGATTCCAAACATTCCCACCAATCTCTAAACCATGCCCCTCAGTATCTCATCCACCTGCAGCTTTAACACCTCCAGGGAAGGCGAGTCAACCACCTCCCTGAGAAGACCTTTCCATTGCCCAATGACCCTTTCAGTGAAAAATTTTTTCCTTATGTCGAGCCTGAAGCTCCCCTAGCAGAGCTTGAGGCCATTCCCTCTCGTCCTGTCCCCTGTCACTTAGGAGAAGAGCCCAGCTCCCTCCTCTCTACAACCTCCTTTCAGGTAGTTATAGAGAGCAATGAGGTCTCCCCTCAGCCTCCCTTTCTCCAGGCTAAACACCCCCAGCTCACTCAGATGTTCCTCATAAGGCCTGTTCTCCAGCCCCTTCACCAGCTTTGTTGCTCTTCTCTGGACTCGCTCCAGAGCCAAAACATCCCTCTTGTGGTGAGGGGCCCAGAACTGAACACAGTACTCGAGGTGCGGTCCCACCAGTGCCGAGTACAGAGGGAGAATAACCTCCCTGGACCTGCTGGTCACACTGTTCCTGATACAGGCCAAGATGCCATTGGCCTTCTTGGCCACCTGGGCACACTGCTGGCTCATGTTCAGTCGGCTATCGGCTAGCACTCCCAGGTCCTTCTCCTCCAGGCAGCTTTCCAGACAGGCTTCTCAAAGTCTGTAGCTCTGCATAGGATTGTTGTGCCCCGAGTGCAGGACCTGGTATCTGGCCTTGTTAAACCTCATGCCATTGGACTCTGCCCAGGGCTCCAGCCTGTTCAGATCCCTTTGGAGCCTCTCGACCCTCCAGCAGATCCACACTTCCACGCAGCTTAGTGTCGTCTGCAAACTTGCTAAGGGTGCACTCGATGTCTTCATCCAGGTCGTTGATAGACATTGAACAGGGCTGGACCCAGCACTGAGCTCTGGGGAACCCCACTTGTCACTGGCCTCCAGCTGGATTTAACACCATTTCCCACCACTCTCTGGGCCCGGTCATTCAACCAGTTTTCCACCCAGGAGAGTGTGTGCCTGTCCAGGCCAGAGGCCGACAGTTTCCAAAGCAGAATGCTTCAAAGGCTTTAGTAAAGCCCAAGAAGACTATATCCACAGCCTTTCCCTCATCCAAGAGTCTAGTCATTTGGTCATAGAAGGAGATCAGGTTAGTTTGGCAAGACTTGCCTTTCATGAACCTGTGTTGACTGGGCCTGATCACCCGGTTCTCTTGCAAGTGCTTTGTGATAGCACTCAAGATCACCCGCTCCATGACTTTCCCTGATAGTGAGGTCAGACTGACAGGCCTGTAGTTCCCCGGATCTGCCTTGTGCCCCTTCTTATAGATGGGCACGACATCAGCCAGCCTCCAGTCCAGCGGAACCTCCCCAGTCATCCAGGACTGCTGGAAGATGATGGAAAGGGGTTTGGCCAGCAGATCTGCCAGTTCCCTCTAAACTCTTGGGTGGACTCCATCTGGCCCCATAGACTTGTGGGTGTCTAGCTGGGCAAGCAAGTCTCTAACCACCTCCACTTGGATCATGGGAATCTCGTTCTGCTCCTCCAGCCCCTGGGGTTGTGTGCAGAGGGAACAATTTTCCTTACTATTAAAGACTGAAGCAAAGTAGGCATTGTCTTCATCCCCTGTTATGGTTGTTCCCTCTGCATCTAGTAGGGACTGGAGATTCTCCCTAGTCCTCCTTTTGCTGTTGATGTATTTGTAGAAAGATTTTTGTTGTCTTTCACAGTCTTGGCCAATCGCATTTCTAGTTGGGCCTTAGCCCTCCTGACTTTTTCCCTGCACATTCTCACTTCCTCCCTATAGTCCACCCAGGATGCCTGCCCCTTCCTCCAGAGGTCGTAGACCTTCCTCTTCCTATTGATGTCTCTCAGGACCTCCCTACTCAACCACGCTGGTTTCTTGCCCCGCCAGCTACTTTTCCAAAACATGGGGACGGCTTTCTCCTGAGCTGCTAGGAGTTCCTTCTTGAAGAGTTCCCAGCCCTCATGGTCTCTCTTGCCCTTAAGGAGCACCTCCTATGGGACTTTTCTAACCAACCTTCTGAACAGTCCAAAGTCTGCTCTCTGAATGTTGAGTGCAACTGTTATCTAACCTCCTTCTTCATCTCACCCTGCACTCATGATAGCTTTGCCCCAGGCGTCCTCCAACCCTCACATCCCCCACAAGGCCTTCTCTGTTCAAGAACAGCAGGTCCAGGAGGGCACCATCCCTCGTCAGTTAGCTCATCAGCGCTGTGAGGAGGTTGTCTTCCACACACTCCAGGAACCTCCAGGATTGATTCCTTTCTGCTGTATTATACTCCCAGCTGATATCCAGGAAATTGAAGTCTCCCGTGAGGACTAGAGGTAGCTAGCAATCTTGAGACTACTCTCAGTTGTTTGTAGAAGAGCTCATCAGCCGCTTCTTCTTGACTGGGTGGTCTATAGCAGACTCCCATCACAATATCTGCCTGCCCGTGGGCTCCTCTGATTTTTACCCACAGGCACTCAGTCCCTTCCTGACCATAATCCAGCTCAAGCGTATCAAAGCCCTCTCTAACATATGAAGTTTAAGAAGTCATTTTCCAAGCTGGAGTGATGCAGTTTTCCTGTGAGTTCAGTGTTATATTTGCTTGTCCCATGAAGATGACTCTGATAGTGTAAAGTAACCTGCAGTTCTGCAAGGATAAGTCAGTTGTCAGTGGCCATGTGTTCCTGTGTATAATGAAGATTATACATCTGTGCTATGTAATGAAGATCTAATTAAAAGAGTCAGGACCCTCCATCTAGACATCTATATATGAGTATATGACTCCAAGTTTGGCTTGATTCAACGTATAAAACTGAAAACTAACTCTAAAACTATTTTAGGCATCTTAGAATACCTGATATATTGACACAGAGATGACAAAGAAAACATAATATGCAAGAGCTTGTGGTCTTCTGGGGCAGCAGCTGGAGGAAAAGCAGAATATCCTAGGACATTTCAAATGCCATGAGAAATTTTCGAGCTGATTCAAACAGTCAATACTTTTGTGGGTAGCTACAATCCAAAGAGATTTTACTCATTGTCTTTACCATGACAGAGAGATGAAAAAGCACACAGAAGGATAGAACTTGTGAAAAATGCATACTATTAGTACTACAGTTAAAAAAGCAAAGTGAAATACTTAGCAGTATTGCACAGATCAGCATACCTGATGAGAGAAATTGAACATTTTAGGAGTGTTAAGTCTAATACTCCAGTGTTACAAGTCCTGAGCTCAGAAACAGGCTCAGTAAAAGACCTATGTCCTTCCAATTACAGAAACATGAGTTCTGATTGTTATCTGACCATTCAAGATCCAAAGAATAGATCAGCACATGGCTATTCACAATTCATTTCTGTACTTTCTCTATAGTACTTAGAAATAAATAGCAAAGCACAGGAAGAAATTCACCGCCACTAGTCTAGATTTTTCAGAATAGTTTGAAGTATACATTAGCAAGATTTATGTCTCTCCATCATCTTAACCCAGTTCCTAGTCATCAAAACAGTTACTTACCTACCCTTTCCCTACTAATTCCCACCTCAAAGAATTCAGTCCTGCATTCCTCCAAGAAAGATTGATGAAATTACTAACTAGAAGTGTTTCCTCAGAGCAGGCATTTCTGACCAAAAGTCCATCGGGGTTTATTTCCTTCCCATATTTTCTGTCATGAGAATGAGAAACTGCAGGTCCACCGTCAGACAGTCGCACCTTCGTATTCCAGAACATGCTCACTCTCCTTTTTCTGAGACACTCCAATCCTGGTTTTGGCTTGTACTCTGATGGATAAAACCCTCACACCCTTAAAAGATGTGAGCCATGTTATGTCACCCTCATGCTTTAGATATTCAGAATATTCCAGTCAAGAGTCTTTCCTGGTGAGCTTGAGAAGGAAAAGCAGAGGAAGAATTGAACACTGTCTTTCTGTTGTTGAAGTAATGCCATTGAGCAATTAGAAATGTAAACACAGAATCATAGAATCACTAGGTTGGAAAAGGCCTTTGAGATCATCAAGCACAACTGTACCTATCCACTACTAAATCATATCCCTAAGCACCTCATCTACCAGAATTTTAAATACCCCCGGGGATGATGACTCAACCACCTCCCTGGACAGCCCATTCAAGCAGTGCCTGACAATCTTTTTGGTGAAGAAATTATTTCCTAATGTCCAGTCTGAACCTCACCTGATGCAGCCTGAGGACATTCCCTCTCATCCTATCACTAATGACTTGGGTGAAAAGACCAATACCCACCTCTCTACAACCTGCTTTCAGGAAGTTGTAAGACAGTGATAAGGTCTCCTCTCAGCTTCCTCTTCTCCAGGCTAAGCAAACTCATTTCCCTCAGATGCTCCTCGTAAGACTTATTCTCCAGCCCGTTCACCAACTTCACTGCTCTTCCCTGGACAAGCTCCAGGACCTCAATGTCTCTCTTGCAGTTGAGATGCCTATAACTGAACACTGTAATCAAGGGGTGGGCTTATCAGTGTTGAGTACACAGGCAAAATAAATTCCCTTATTCTGAGAGTCAACCAACTCCTTCAGATCCTTCTCCACCAGGCAGTTTTCTAGCCACTCTTCCCCAGGCCTGTAGCACTGCATGGGGTTGTTGTGCCCCACGAGCAGGAATCATCACTTGGCCTTGTTGAACCTCATACTGTTGGTTTCAGCTCATTGATCCAGGCTGTTCAGCTCCCTTTGTAAGGCCTTTCTGCCCTCAAGTAAATTGACTCTTCCACCCAGCTTAGCGTCATCTGCAAATTTATTAAAGGCACATTCATTTTTTTCATCCAGGTCATTAATAAAGATATCGAACAGAACTGGACCCAGCACTGAACCCTGGAGAACACCACCTCTGACTCTCCTCCAACTGGATTTATCTCCATTTATCGTGACTTTTTGGAGCTGGCCATCCAGCCAGTTTTTAACCCAGTAGAGGGTGCACCTGTCCAGGCCACTGTTAGGCAGTTCCTCAAGCAGAAGAATACTGTGAGAAACGGTGTTAAATTCTTTACTGAAGTCCAAGTACACTACATCCACAGCCTTTCCCTCATCCATTAAGCAGGTCACCCTGCAACAGAAGGAGATCAGCTTAGTTTGGCAGGATCTGCCTCTTATAAACTCATACTGACTGCGCCTGATCACCCAGTTGTCTTGCGTGTGCTGTATGATAGCACTCAGGATGACCTTTTCCATGACCTTCCCTGGCACTGAGGTCATACTGACAGACCTGGAATTCCCTGGATCCTCCCTCTGGCCTTCCTTGTAAATGAGTGCAACATTTGTCAAGCCTCTAGTCAAGTGTTACTACCCCAGTCAGCCAGGAATGCTGGTAGATGATGGAAAGGGCATTGGGAAGCACCTCTGCCAGCTCCTTTAGTACCTTCAGGTGGATCCCATCTGGCCCCATAGAGAGTTTAACTGGCCAAGCAAGCCTCTAATCATTTCCTCGTGGATCATGGGAGCTTTTATCTAGTCTTCCTCCCTGTCTTCTGGATCATGAGGCTGAGTACCCAACTTAATGGTTCAGGAAAGAGATAGTAAGCTGTTGACAAGATATTATAGCTACAAGTCTGGTCTGTTTGAATTCACTATGAAGCTAGGGATGTCATAGAGTGGAATGAAGGCAGGATAAGAGGAACATGGCACAAGCTTATTAAATTATGTTCCTTGCTTAAAGGGAGTGGTTGTGAGGCTCAGGTCTTGCTAAGAAGAATAAGAACTTTTTCAAGTGAAAGTTCTTACCTGAAAGAGAAATAACTTGAATAATACTTAAATGAAACCCCAACATAATATAGCCAATGCCTCCAATGAGGACTGGGATTTTTGGTTCAGCACTACAGACAGTCAGAAAGGTATATTAAGATTACATTGGTTTGGTCTTGCTAGAGTAGTTACCAATAGCAAGTAGGAAAAAAAAATGCCCATTCTGTGATACTGATTTCACTAATTATCTTGTTTCAGCATGTTAGTGGTCTTTTATAAGCTACTTGGCACACCTTTGAAAAGTCGGACTAATGACTTGTGAAATCATTTATACAGTAATAGCTATTATACACTATGAATTGTGTCCTTGCAGTGTTATTAAGTGGCCTTATTTCATTACAAATATAGTATAATCATCATGGCTGATGGAGTTTAAACAAGAATTTACTACAGTTTTTTTTTGGTTCAGTAAAGATAGTTATGTCAAAGATTTTGTATTTAGCTACAAGAATTTAGACTCAAGGAGACAGTTTAATGGTAGCCAGTGTTCCTGCAATGTTACGTTTTCTTAAACTTTAACAAGTACACCAGTAATTTAACGAATTCACCAGTGATTCTGAAAACAGAACACAATGCAAAAAACTGAATATAAATACTTTAAGATTCAATACAGAGACCTTTTAGTTCAAACTGCCTTTCAAATGGGTGCTATGTCTTATTTATGCAGCATAAATAACCTTTGAAATTACAATTTAGATTGGTGTACATTCATTCTTCTCTGTACGTGAAGCAGGAGTGTAGAAGTGCTAGCCTTTGATTTTAGGTACACAGTTCAAGTCAGGTTTTGGGTTTAAATCAGATCTATATTTCAGTTACGATTTCTGACTCTTTTCTTTAGCATTGATTTTTATTGGCTGCTTGTGGTTGGCCTTTTAGGTTTTTGTTGGTTTTGGGGTGTTTTTGCTAAGAATGGCAGCAATTAAACCAGCACCAAGGGAATCTAAACTGATCATATATTTCATACATTAGGGATTGATTTAATGTTAGGACTCCACTGTGGAAGGAAAAAGTGACTACTGGGGGACTAACACTGAACACTATAATCTTAACACATCATTGGATTTATACTTCATTTTACATATAGAGTTATTGCCAGTTAGAGTCTATTATACACGAGGCATTAATGACCTTTAGAGTGCCATGTGTTTAATTACATTGACTAATGGTACATAAAGAAAGAACTACAGGGTATGTTTGGATAATCTTCCTTCAATTAATGTCATGATGGAGTAAAAGTGAATCATTCTTAAGGGGAAACCAGATGTTGATGCAGCACCCCTTGTTAGAAACTAGTCTTAATCAGTTGGATAGACTTTTCTACTAGTGAAGATGTATATGAAGGGATTTTATATATTTCAGTGTTCTTTTCTTTGCCTTCAGCTTTTATCTCATTGCTATGGCAGAAGAGGTCCATTGTGCACAAGGATAAACCATTTCTTATCTTCTTGTTAGATATGATCATATACTTCACTTCGATATGACTGCAAGTAGAGTCCTAGCATGAAAGAGTAGAACTTGGTTCATTTGATGGATAACATCTTTGACTTTTTTTCGTTCAGGAAAAAGAGATAAAGCATATAACCACATCTTGAGTCCTTCCAGTTAAGGTCTTCCTGACATATCTCTGTAATAAGTATGTTACCTCTACATTTAGACTAAATTTACCATAGAAAGAGCTGTTTTTCCTGGAGTCACCAGGAAATCAATGAGATCTACTGTTGTAGAAGGCAGTTAATATACATACTGTGAATTCTTTTAATATTAAATTAATTGAGATTAGAATAAATAAGATTTGTAGCAATTAACCAAGCTTCCAGGTTGTTTCTTACCTTTGTTACAGTGTCACTCTGATATGTTGTCAACAGATGATCTTACTGATTACTGGTATGGTTGACTTTGAGATCATACTCTCTATCTGCTAAAGTAACCTGGGATTTATATGAAAAATGGCAACACCATTAAAATTAATGTTCTTATTTCTTTTCTTTTTCTTTTCTTTTGGTCAATAATAGTGCCCTGATATGCATATAAAAGAAAACAGAAAAAATCCAGAAGTCAGCAAAGAAGAAACAAAGTGTTATTTAACAGTCAACATACAGAGCTCTGCAATTTTTGAGTGATATTCAAGGACCTCTCCTGACCAAATACATTAAGGTTCTTCATGCCAAAGGTCATAATAAATAAATTTATAGGGTCCAGATCAAGAACAAATGGCTATAGGTAAGTACAAATGAGAAACAGCAATTCCTGTACTTGGAACAAATCAAGGACAAATACCTGCAAACTGATGAGGAAAAAACCCTTTTAGTAGTAAGAATCAAGCACACAGGCCAGACTGCTTTTTCTCATGAGTTCTTTAATCCTGTGATTTTTATCTGCATCCTTGTTGTAGGCACGCACAGGGAAAACAAGTTTTGTGTCATTAGTGCACTGACTGAAAAGGCTTCCAGCTCAAATCTCTTTACCTGCTGACCTGCCTATCCATAGAAAGTAATTTCTCAGAATGCTTCAGGAGACCTTTACCAAACCCACATTTACCAAACGAGGAACCATATGTCATCATTTAACATTTCAGAGCACGGAAGAACATTTCAGAGCTATTATGTCTCCTATGTCCCCAGGAATCATCAGTGTTAAAGGAGGCCCCATGCTTCTTTAAGGGAAAACAAATCAGTTTTGGCCATCTGTTATATTTTTCAGAAGCTGTGAACTACTGGAAGTCATGTACTGCATCTAGTCCTGAACTAGCTGAAGATGGATTAAGGGAACCTGAATAGTCATGATTCTGTCTTTTTACAGCTTTCTCAGTAGTGTGTCATAGGAAGAAAAAGCTAGGTATAAGGCAAGAAAGAAATTATTAGAGTCTGCCAAACACCTTCTGTGAACTTTTTTGGACAGAAAATTGTGTTTTCATCAAACTCATGCTTACATTTTCTGCTCTCCTCAAAGTTCCAATTTTTTGTCAGATACTGAAAATCTCAAGATTTTCATCAAAAGGTAATTTTCCACAGGGGAGAACTCTGTTATTTGACTGTAACTAGAAATTACCAATTTCAAAAGATAATTTACTAAGCTGATTCACAATGAATATGATTATTTACAATTGACTCTAGTCCTCAGTGTGGAATCTGAGCAGTATTTACTAAAAGCAGAACTGATAAGTACATGTAAGATCCAAAATATTTCCAACACACTTTAGCATTTTGTAATTACATGTGGTGCTCTGTGAAATTCCCATTTCTCCTATTGCAGTATTCACCCATTTTTTTCCCCTCACTGGTGCTTGAAATTTATTCTGTTCTTCTGATGTCAGTATTCAATCAAAAGTGCTCTGCAAATAAAAAAGAGAAGTTGAACCAGAGAGTCCAATTTGAAGAAGATGATTGTCATGAAAAGGCTGTTTAGTTTTTCTTTAATTCTAAAAACCTACTGAACATTAAACTTTGCTGTCCATTTTGCAGGGACATTATGAAATCCATAAAGTTTTGTACTTTTACATCACTATAAGATGCAGACACAAAAAGGATATCATGGAATGGATGAGCTCTGTTTGCCTTCAAGTTCAATTTTAATCTTAATTGGTCTGATAGCACTAGCTTTTCTGCTTGGACGGTGGCAGAACAGGAACCTTGTAAAGCAGGCACTTTTTCATTTCTTCTGTGTTTTAACTGTAATAAAAGAACCTTCCCAATTTCCTCATAATCTGCTTCATGTCAGTTCTCTCAGGCTGCTAGCTTCATTCTAATTCTACTTTTAAACAAAGGTAGTTGGTTCTTCTTCTTCTTAGCTACCCTTTGCTTAACCTCTCATTTGAATCTGTCGATCTCTCTTGCTTGTCACTTAGGAGAAATGCACTGCTAAGTAATAAACAAGTTCTTTTTACAGAGGAACAAAAGTCTATTTTTACTTTATCATCTCATCCTATGCATCTTGCCTAATATTTCATTTTGCTATTGTACAGTATCCTGCCATAAATCCACCAAACCCCAGAAAATGTAAAAATTGAGGTTGCTGGTTTAATAACACTTCAAACTAACAGTACACTGTAAAACACAGCAGAATGAAACATAGCACATGTATAAATCAGTGGCAAGGCTGTCATTTCCTTCACTAGGCCAGAACTTCATTTGGGTCTTTATAGGAACTAGATGAATAAGAATTTTTTTTCCTCTCATATTAAATATCATTGAATACTGCAAATTCAGCACGTTAAATAAAAAAAAGACAACCAAAACCCACACACATGCTCTCACCGAGCTGCTGTAATATCATACATCATTGCTTTATAACTATGACCTAAGCCATTCATTTAATCTCCTTTGAAGACTTTAAGAATCATTTAAGACAGGTATTTAAAGTCATTTTCCTGTATTATACATCTGAATATGGAATCTGAGATTACTTTTCTTTAGCGGTAATGGCAGTGAATAAAACAGAAGGCATGTCAAAATCCACTGTAGCTCACGAGAAAAAGGGCACACTCTCACTAATGACTGGAGTCAGGAAGAGGACAGGCACTTAATATGAATCGTAACCAAAAAAGCTTGGAATAACCTGCAGGTAAAGAATGTTTATAAAGCATATATACCTCTCCCATTATATATGCTCTTAGCAAAGAAATAAACATCCCATTCTTACGTGCGACAGCAATTTTTATTTTCCCTTTTTTTAGCCATTCTGGTTATTGCAATGAAAGATTTAGTTCCATTACTAGTACCCTAACATATCCTAATCTCTCTTTTATCCCTTTGCCTGTAGACTTTATCTGGATTCTATAACAGTCAACAGAAGTTGTTGCTCTGTTGCACTGTAAGGCTTTGTTTCCCCTTCTACTCATTTCTCATGGAGTATTTAGCACCAACTTAGCTATGGGCAGACCCTAGGTTTAAATTCATATTCTTCAAATGTGTATTTAGTAAAAAAAGCTGTTTGATGGTAATACATATTCCCACATCGAAAGACATTGTACTGAAGAAATTATGTCCTATCTAACAAAAATTCAATGATTTTGCTACGAAAAACCTTCATGCTTGAGCTTAAATCAGGACAATGTTAAAACCCCATAAATAAAGCGACGATGGCACTGATCAGTCTATATTATATATTATATATATAGAAATTATGTAAGTATTTCAAATAATAATGATTATATTCTCTAGATAATATGACTTCTGTAGAAGGAGCAAAAGAAACTACAGCTATTTAAGCTGAAGAAACTAAGATGAGATAGAGATGTTTGATTTCAAATATAGGGAGAATGGTTCTGCAAAAAAGATGGGGAGAAACTAGTCATCCGTGTTCATGATAGATGCACATAAAAATTTAGACTTCATCACGAAATAAAAGAATCTAGTTAAGGCAATAGGAAAAAATTCACCTGGGAGTGATGAAGTTCCAGAATAAGTTATTTAACCTGTTCCAAAAGACCTCTAGAAAGGGAAAGAGGAGTTAAAGTGACATGGTATAGCTGATCCTATTAAGGGGCAGATAGCTGGATGAACTCAGTGTTTTCTGGCCTCTGACAGCCTGTCCTCCTCTGATAAGAAAACGTTTTCATTTTATAAATAACATTTACAGAAACTGCCTTTGTTGAAAGTAAAATGCTTTGCAGGAATATGCTACAGTAGGTAGAGATCTGTTGGGATTTTCATTTTGAACTGACTTTTTCAGTTGTTATTCTGAAATGCTAATTTCAATGTGCAAAATTAAATACAGAAGAAAAGGAAAGGGTTTTCAATTATTCCTGGTTTGTTTTTTTTTTTTTTTTGGGGAAGGGGTGTCGATTTTTTTTTCTTTGAGTGTTTGGGGTCTTTTGAATAAATATACATACATATCATTTAGATGCAATGATTAATTCAGTTTTGGAAATTAATCACTTTTTCTGCAAGTTTTCTGGTTTTAAATCTATCACTATATCAAAAACTTACATGTTTCCAGTACTTCACTTCGTCAGAGGAATATATTAGCTGGTGTGATTTTTAATTAAAACTCATTTAGAGTTTCATGCATTGTAAATTTTGTAGTACTTGGGGATTATTATCCATGTACAATCTATGCAAAGTTCTACTGAACTTTATGGAAGTATTGTATTATATCAGTTAGATATTTAAGTTTCATTATTTCTGGAAGAAACAACAGTGTATGTAAGTGATACTGCATCACAAAACCTGACTTAATTTTTTTCTCTGAGAGACTTTTCTAAAATATCTGTACTTTGACCAACTTTGTCTATTTTTTCTTAAGTGTATCCCACTCTGTGTGTTATCTGTGGAGAAAATAACCTCTTCTAGGTTCAGGTTGTGTCTGTGTACACTAGCTCATCAGTGGAGAGAAGTTTTTATTTTGTTCTTCTAAGACTTTCATATTATTATTTTCAAAAATAAATGCCATCTTTATTTGAACTCATAGAAGAAATTATATGCATATTTTTGTGTAGAACTAATAAAACAAGTCTTTTTAATTGTTATTGATAAGTGCTGTCGATGACATGGCCCTATTCTTATTTAGAAGAATGTATATAACGTGCAGTGACATAAACTGCCATGTATGAAAGCAAAAAATCTCTATGTCTTTTTTTTCCCAGTATATGAGAAAGGGAATATTTGACCATAAGACTTCGTAATTGACCGCACCTCGAGTGCTGTGTTCAGTTCTGGGCCCCTCACCACAAGAGGGATGTTGTGGCTCTGGAGTGAGTCCAGAGAAGGGCAACAAAGCTGGTGAAAGGGCTGGAGAACAAATCTTATGAGGAGCGACTGGGAGAGCTGGGGGTGTTCAGCCTGGAGAAGAGGAGACTGAGGGGAGACCTTATTACTCTCTACAACTACCTGAATGGAGGTTGTGGAGAGGAGGGAGCTGACCTCTTCTCCCAAGTGACAGGGGACAGGACGAGAGGGAGTGGCCTCAAGCTCCGCCAGGGGAGATTTAGGCTTGAGATTAGGAAAAAATTCTTCACAGAAAGGGTGGTTAGGCATTGGAACGTTCTGCCAAGGGAGGTGGTTGAGTCACCGTCCCTGGAGGTATTTGGGGTTCGGGTGGATGAGGTGCTTAGGGGCATGGTTTGGGGATTGGTGGGAATGGTTGGACTCGACGATCCGGTGGGTCTCTTCCAACCTGGTTGATCTGTGATTCTGTGATTCTGTAATTCATAGGTGGATTCAGCAGCATTCCTAAAACTTACCATTACAATTAAGATTACAAATTAAAACCAGCTTTTCTGAGTTGTGTTTTTATGTTCCCTGAAGATAATTAAGAATGAAAGTTTCAGGGGTATATGTGACATCTTCTCAACACAAAGCCTTGTTATTCACCATTTCATCAAGAACAGGAAGCAAAAAACCAAAAGAGACCTGAAGGGAACATGGAAGTTCGAGCATAGAAAAGAAGGCAGAATCTCTGTAGCATACTAACATCTCCCTTTCCTGGAAACTATCAGTATCCTCATATAACTAATACCAGGATAAGAAGGCTATGTAGTTAGCCACCCTACCTGTAGCTTGTTCCTTCAGTATTGTTAGTAGTGTTGCAGGTGGAAGACAACTTGAGGCAATTCAGCTTTGGTTTCCACAGGGATCTCTGTACATTTGCCTGTGTTTGCCACATGTTTTGTCTTGTATTTTTTTTTGCTGACTGAACGTAGTAACAAAACAGGACTAAGTTTTGGTGAACATAACATTTCAGCTCTTCTGGTGCAGTTCTGCTTGAAGTAGGAAGAGTTTAGAAGTTTTCCCTTAACTGCATCTTAAGATGGGTCAGGCTATCTGTAACAAAACCCTTACAGCTTCATGCTTAATGATACTGCTTACTGGTGATTGACTGAAATGTGATGCAAGTCAGCAGCAGGACAGAGAAGAGCAAGAGCTATAAGATCTTTAGAAGTTACATGGTAAAGAACGTGCCACTAGACAGGGCAAACTCATCTTCAGTAATGCCCATTTTAATTCCAAACTTGTACAAAGTAAAATAGGCTTTTAGGAAAGATTATGTTGGTTCACATTCCCCTTTTTTTCCTGACTGACGACTCTTTTGATGCATGAACCAGGACAGAAACTGAGAGACTGTGGTACAGGGCGTATGCAGCTTCACCTCTCAATGCACTGGCCACCTAGAGAGGGTGGTAAAATCACATGGGAACATGTAACTTTACTGATACTTTGCCAAGTGGATGCTTCAGAGTATTCTTTTTTTTAAAGAAGCTTGGGTAATAAATGTAAATGCACATTAGTATGATTCAGCCTACACACAGCAGTTGTATTAATGACCTAGAAATATCATGGTCACCGGCAATCAATAGGTTTACCAATTTACTATGCATATGCTTTACATATATACCAGGAGTATGACTTTTTCATCCTGTGCACAAGTGTTACATTCAGCCTTGCTCTGCATGACCCCCAATGGATGTAAGACATTCTGAAATGACAGCAACAATTTAATGCTGAGACCTATAGAAATGAATTTTCAAATCTTTAAATGGCCACAGACATTAGAACAACAGATGGTTGGCTGAGCAGGTAAACATAAAGCAGCATTATCATCATTACTGCTTTGCTCACATACTTGTATCTTTAAGCATAAACTTAGAGTATATAAGACCAAATATAAAATATCTGGAGACCATTTTTACTAATTTTCTTACTACCACAGACAGTTAAATTCTGTTCAAATAACAAAAAGCCCAGTAACCTATGGTTGATGGAAGACATCTTGCAGAACCTTAAAAGTCATCCAGTCTTAATTTCATCTTTTTCGGAGACCACAATTCCCCTATTTCACTTTACAGTACAGTCCAAATATTAATCGGCCGCTATAAACAAATAAATACAGTATCCAGCTTGTACTTCTCTGTCTCCTGCCAGTGATTCGGTGACTACATGCAGGAAATTTATATATCCAGTATATTCTCTTTGAGGACATATTTATGGTCAAAATCAGCTCAACACACCCTCTTGAACTGCTTAAGTCTCTAGGTGTAGCACATTTTCCCTAACATTCACATAATTTCTGTACCTTTGTTCTGCATCTACATCAATCTTTCTACATGCTTTTTTGAGCTGGGAACATTAAAATGAGAACAACACTCCAGAATCAACCACCTATGTTTTAGGTTGAGGTAAACTCGTCTCCTTTTTTCTTCTTTATGGGTCTGGATTTGTACTCATTGCATTAGTCCTTTTACCAAAGATTCGCCATGGCAGTTCAGGGCAAATTACTAGGACCTAGGAACTTTTGTAGTTACTGCTTTCCAGGACAGAGTGCCTCAGTCAATCAGAGCAGCCTAAGTGTCTTTTTTTGTGACCAGAAAGCTGCTGTTTAGCTGTTTAAAAATCCATTTCTATCTGTATCTGTATAGAATTCTGTATTCATAGCAAGAAAAAAAAGAGGCGCTGCATACTTATTTCTGATGTTCAAAGTATCTGGAAGTGGGAGTGAAGGAGAAGAAATGGAAAAATTGGTGCTAGTAGCGAATAATACAGGAGTATTTGAGTTTGTTTGGCAGATGTGCTCTGAGACTCCTTTATACAAGATAAAATTTATTGCTGACCAATTTTCTGTGGACTGGAATTTCTTCTAGTGCTACCTTCTCTTCTTTCTTATTTGGAATCATTCTTTTTAATTTATCTATTTTTTGAATATTGAAGTCATGGTAGCATACTTATAATTTTCCTGAATATCTTTTGATATTGTAACACAGATATTTCTGAATTCTTCTAGACTTCCCTGGGTATTTTGTAATTTCATTAAACAACCTCCATTGGGGACTGAAAATCTCAAAGAATTCAGGGATATAAATTATCCTCATGTGCTGATTTTAATTTTTCAGTTTCTACTGGACTAGGATTTACTTGTTCATGATTGATATGAAGTCATCATTAAAAAATGCTGAAAAAATACAAACCAAAAGTTTCTAATGAAAATTTCTGCCTTTTATTCCCACATTGTCTTCTTTGCCATCTCATCTGGCAATAGTATTATGAGATTGGTTTTATATATTCCTAATATTCTTTCTCATTGTGTGAACTCCATCCCAACAGAAACTGTTGGGTTTTTTCCATGTCTCTAGCTTATATAAATATTTATTTAGAAGTATCTCTTTGTTTATTATTATTTCTATAAAATATTTTTTTCCTAAATATTACTTTTCTTAATATCATCACAAATGCTACCCTCACTCATGAGCATGTCCAGAGAACAGCAGAAAAGCTGGTGAAGGGTCTGGTGCTCAAGTCTTATGAGGAGAAGGGAGGGAAGTAGGGCTGTTTAGTCTGGAGAAAAGGATGATGAGGGGAAACCTTATTGCTCTCTACAACTACCCGAAAGGAGGCAGGGGTTCGTCATTTCTCCCAGGTAGTAGGTAACAGGACAAAAAGAAATGGCCTCAAGTTGCATCAAGGAGGGTTTAAATTGGATATTAGGAAAAAAATTCTTCACTGAAAGGGTTGGCAAGCACTGGAAGAAGAAGCCCAGGGAGGTGGAACAGTCACCAACCCTGGTGGTATTTAGAAGATGGGTAGATGTGGCACTTAGGGATATTGTTTAGTGGTGGACTTGACAATTTGAGTTTATGATTGGACTCGATCTTAAAGGCTTTTTCCAGTGTAAACAATTCTGTGATTCTGTGATGTGGTTTTTAAACCGTTCAGAGATAGAGATCTCACAGCCTGTCATGTTCCAGCTTGTCCTCCTTGCAAAATCATTTAGCTCTATTTGGTAAGAATTTATGTTTTCACAGCTTATGACTAGTTCTTATTGGATTTTTTGTTGTGCGAATTTTTGAAGTGCATGGCTCCATTCTTTCAATTTTCTCCCTTTAAGTCGCCTTACGACACAAAAGACTCTACATATACTGCTATTAGAAAAATATCTTTTCTTCATGAGTTTCACTTTTTCTTCTCAAATTATTATGTTATACATGTGAAGAGAAAAAGAGTCTATATTATTGTGAATGTCTGCACTTTTTCCCGTGAGAAAAGAAGGCTATCACAGTAGTTTCCAAAGCAAACCCCAAAGTCTAGCCCCATGATTCATCTAAAGGTAAATCCATCATAACGAGATTCAAGACAGTTATCTCAGGCTGACGGTTATATTTAAATGCTGGAGCATAAAATCTAAGTGGTAATTTTCAGCTAAGTGATATAAGAATATGTTACATATTACACAGACTTGTATAATTTGCATTGATGCTTGACACTACAGCAGCCTAAATCCTAGTAAACTGAATCTCAGCAACCCACCTTTCTTCCTATATGGGCCCGTGTAACCAGCTGGTGAGCTTGTTAAAGAAACTAACCTAACGGTAATCGAATCCTGCAAAACAAGTGCATTTAGCTGGGGACTGGTGATATAAAGCTGATAACTGAGGCCATTAATAACTTTTTCCCTGTCTGTGGGCTATGCCAACAACATGTGCTTTCTTCAATAAGTACCAGTGTTTGGCTCAGTCTCACAAATCATTTTATTTTACACAACTGTCAGTGTTGCAAAGTAATTTCAGCTGTTACAGGCATTGAGAGCAAACTTTAATGCTCAAAGAAAGTTACATACCATGTGAATTAGTAGGGATATATCAGACACTCTTTCCAGGGTCATTAAATTAATTTAGTGCCATTTTACCTCTTTTGCAGGGCATAGAAGGAAGCTCTTATATCAGTTGTAATTACTACATCAAGCACGATCTTCATAAAATAAAAAAGAAAAGTGTTAATGTTGTGCCATTATATAGAATTTACAGGCCTGGCATGATGAATGTTTTGCTCCTGTTGAAGGTGTTTTTTGTTGTTATCAATGTAGTAAGGCTAGCTTAATTCTCCAGTGATGAAGCTTTACTTTCATGATTAATGAACAAATTGCTGTTTTCACAAGGGCTCATAAGACAGCCAGTTGTTCTTCCCTGCTTATTTAAGAGACCCTTAAGGCTCTCTGTAGGGACCTCATTATTTTCTATATGGCTAGAGAAAGAAATAAACAGAGCCCTAAAGGACGTTTATGTATACATAAAGCAGAATAAGTTATCCCTCTAAGGGGAACCAGGATGAAATGGAGATAAAATCAGGAGCCGTACAAGCACAACTCTTCAGTTCACCAAATCATGAAGGATCTTGGTGCAACTTTTAAATTTACTTTCTTATCAAGTTTCAAAATGTTGAGATTATTCTATGTCTTCAATAAAATTGTCAGGATTAGACCAGAGTAAAGAGCAATTTGGTTTGATGGGCGGATAGGCAGGGAAAAACAGACCTGATTTGCAGATTATGAACTTGAACATAGCAAATTAGGGAAATATTTATTAATTCCAGCCAAACATCTGAACCCCAAAGATTTCATAAACTTTGCTCTGTCCTGTGCTTAACCAGGTGAATGTAAATATTGCAATTCATTATTGTTTGCTAATGTGCCATGCTTTACATGCCAATATTGCCTTCCCTGACTAAGGGCAAAGAGTACTATCTGAATTTACAAGTGATGCATAGATTTTTATTGTAGGAGTTTGTGTACTCTGCTCTCCTCAACGCATGTAAGTCAATGGAACCCCACTGATTAACAATACACTTAAAATAATGTGCTACAAGTTTTCATCTTAGCTTCCTGTGGATAATGAGACTAATTTGATAAAGCAATATAGGAATCTAGTTGATTGCACATCTTTTTATGGTTTTTGGGTTCACTTGTTAATTTCTGCTATGTTTGACAAAATGATGTAGGCATAAAAGAAAGCATTTATATTAATTGGATGAAAAAGAGCTGTTCAGTGTCTTCAGAGGGATGGCCATTTTAAACGGCCAAAAAAGAGCTGGAAGTGCTGCAGCACACCACTTAATATTTGATTTGGTGCAGAATAAAATTCTTTAAATTAAAATAATACTCTTAATATTAAAATAATATTCTTAAAATTAACATTCTTAAAATAAAATTTTAAGCTAGAAAATGGGGATAGTCTTTAAGTTTGTCCTTTAATCTCATGTCTGCCAAGTACAAAGATGAACACACCTGTAAATCATAAAGGAGGCATAACTGGGGGGATTACTGATCCAATAGGAACTTTGTAAAGCAGGTGGAAATGAGACATTATGTTGTCCAAAGACATAAATCCAGGCCACCTCTAATAGTGGGCTGTAGAATCTAAATCTTTGTTCACTATAATTTCCTCCCCCTCACAAAGTCAAATGGGGAGCATGATCTACTTCTGTTGAAATAAAATTTATCATATAAACGTTTGCATAATTCTCATGGCTGAAATAAAAGAAAATGCAAAGTTACTGCTAAAGGTTTTTATGTAGTTAGCAGAGTCACTTTTTCTGTTAGGGGAAGAAGCTGTCTACCAAATCATCCACTTCATGTGCAGGGTACAGTTTTCTCAGGCAGGCTTAAGAGGCTCCAGAAGATTCAAAAATATTTTCTGTTTTCCTTCACCAAGTAGCTCTGTTAGCCAAGTACAGTGCTTTTAGAAGGTGGGAAGATATCTGTGCATTTCAGAAGAGGAAAGATTCCGGAGAGTTCCAGCAACACTGAAAAAAAAAATAACTATGTATGAAAATACAATTCGCTGGAGACACGTAAACAGATATAATGATCGGTATCCCTTCAACCTGTATACACAGTATATTGAAAACAAATTAAAATGTAGCTTTGTTATACTTTAACTTTCCCTTTGTTCTGAAGAATTGAGTGGAGATATAATTCCACAGAAACTCTATGGCAAAGTTTCATAGTAGCTAGGTATGACATAGATGGATTTCTTAGTCCATGGAAAACTTAGATAACCACTTTTAGAGCTTACATTGAACTTAATTAACAATTTAGGAAGCTTTCTTTATCAAAACATATAGACAAGCAGCCACACAGTGGAGGAAGTTGATAGTATCATGGTGACAATGGTGCAAGTCACTGATGATTTTAGGCACAGTCAGGACTTTACCTCAATTTATCTAAGTAGACTCCTTAATAAAATTTTTGGTCATTCCAGAGCTGGAAAGGAAGGCAATCTCTGTTGCTTTTTGACTTACTTCTTGTCAAAACTGACATATTTTCTCTAAATATTTTATTTTTAATAAATCAGAGTGTTCTGACAAAAGCACATTTTTCTGAAACACGACAAATTCTGTATAAACCAAGTTTCTTAGAGAAATGAAAGACTACAAGGACACTTGGTGAAAGACAGCCTCAGTGTCCTTGCAGTGATTTAGAAAAAAGCAAGTGAGATTGAAATCTAACGTAAAAGATTAAAGTAAGAATACTTTAAAGAATATTAAGTCTAACTGTAGGAACAACTTGCATTCACTCATCATGTATATTGCATTCAGATTTGGTCCCTTTGTCCCCAAAAGTAAGTGAAAGAAATAAAAAGGTCCTGAGAAGGGCAACAAAAATGATAAGAGATATGGATGTTGAGACGTGAAAGAGAATTAACAAAATGGAGTTGATTAAGTTTGGATAAAAGGTTAATAGAAAAGATTTTATCAATATAAAAAATAAAGTAGTGGAGAGAATTGTAGAGCTTCTCTAACTCCTTTTTTCTTATTCCATTTCAGAAATTTTAAATGGCGGGGGGAGTAGGCAGAGAAATGAGGGTTGTATTTTGGCATACAAATTTGTAGCAGGATATTTTTTAAGTCTTACACATTTGAATGTTAAAAGAAAAATTATGATCTGTAAAAGTCAGTCATTTTGACACACAAGCTACATCTTACACTGAGAACTTGCTTTAGAAGAAATGAATAAATGTACTCTTATTCCACTTTAAAAACTAAGACATGTTCATGATAGGAAAGGCTGGAATTTTTATTGTTTTTTTTTTTAGAAAACTCTGTGTTTTTTCTGATCCCAGGTTTATTCTTTCCATGGGTTAACTCAAAATCCTCTCTTCTTGGATGGTATTCCTTAGAGTTCGCATGCATTTTAAGAAACATTTGTGTGACCTCTGTATATTAGACTGCACTGGAAGAATTGCCTTGCAGAACTCCAAACCAGCTGGCCTGAAATTACTGTAATTTTATATAGCAGGTACTAGGGGCAGCTCTAGGGATAAACAAAAAAACTTGTCTAGAGCAACAGACTTGCTGAGAAAGCAGAAAATCTTCCTTGACTCTTCACTTTCCTTCCCTTTGCGCAGCACAGGAACATCAGATTCGATGCTGCTACCAATGGTATCAGAGGAGGAGATTCAGCAAATATAGAATGATAATTGCTTTTGAAGTGAGTGGGTTTAACCTGCACCTGAAAATGTTGCAGCCTCTTAAGTGGCAGTGCTTAAGTGGCAAGAGGAACAGAAAGATCTATAACCAGTTTTGTTTTTTTTTTTACTAAATGCTTGGTTTAGTTGTACCTCTTCCTTCTGCTTCTCCATTTCTTGTGTTTAAGCTCTGTTCTGAGCCTTGAGATGACCAAATTCAATATTTTCTGCCCCACTGAGAAGTGTCGAGCCAGGCCCCCAAGGTGTAGCTTCCACACAAGTCAGAGACTTCCATTAGCACAGCATGGATGTAATTTTGTGAGGACAAAGCTGATGCAATCCCGTCAAATGAGCAGTCTTGCAATTGCCCTGTTTTGAGAGATTATCAGTTTGTTTAACTGGATTCTTTTCCTTTCAATGAGGAGTAACTTGTACTTAAAGTAGGAGCATTTCTTCTTTGCTAACCTGATGCAAGAGACAGTGAAATTAAATAGAATATTACTAACTTCATAAAATCTGGATTGAGCCCCCTGCATGGAAAAACCCCATCAGCTAAATTAACCTGGTCTCCAAAACATTAAAAAAGTGAGAAGTCATTGTGGCCTGTGGGTGGAGGACTGTTACTGCATCTCTCAATAAGAAAATTTGATGTGTGTGTAGGATGAGGCAGTGGATTTTAGTGTCAAGCGCAGGACTTTTTTAGAGTAAGTAGACATGCAAACTGTTGAACATTGACAACACTCCTTTATTCTATTTTTAATAGCTCATAAGTTCTTAAAGGCTAATGATGAAAACCTAGAGGTCAGCAATACCAACTATTTTTCTGTCAGTCATACTCCCACAGCCAAAAATGAATGTACATTATGTCAGTTTTTGCTGCCATTGGTTTTGAACTCAAACAATTGTATCAGTGTTGGTATAGAGACACCTTCAGAAGAGAAAATGTCAAATGCAATATTTCCATTGCTGTCGATGGAGTCTGTCCGCCTTCGCAAGGCAATATCTCAACAGGCTTCACTTGTGAGTTCTCATTGTAGTTATGACAGTGAAAAAGGTTTCACAAAACAAAGCTTCAATTGATTTAAAAAGAATAAACTTCCGTAACTGATGAACTGTCTCAGGAGACTCAACTCCCTCCACCTCCACTACAGATAAAATCAAAAGGCACAAACATTAAATGGACATGTGTATTTATATTGTACATGCTTAGCTGTCCAGGAAGGAGCTTAATGCTGCAGGAATTAAATTGAAGGACCATTTACTAAGATTTTGAAAGTATAAAGATATATAATTGTGTAATCTTGGTTAGGTAGAGGTTATAATGCTGCCAGTTTTCTTGCTTTAGAACATAAACCAAGCACCATCTCGATCTGAGAATTGATCTCCTGTTATCCTGTGGGACATGACACTATTTTTTGCAGAGTGCTTTTGCAGACAAAATTAAAGTCTTATTACAAAGGTCAATGACAGACCTGCTGACTGCACTTCTATATCAAGAATTGCTTCATGGAAATTGATG
This sequence comes from Clamator glandarius, assembly GCA_033459285.1. Classification (NCBI taxonomy): domain Eukaryota; kingdom Metazoa; phylum Chordata; class Aves; order Cuculiformes; family Cuculidae; genus Clamator; species Clamator glandarius. Next base: position 703,711 of record JAUNZM010000026.1, read on the forward strand.
GGTTCCATGAAGACATGGCCAACATAAGACTCATCCTCAGGCTCGATTTGTCTAAACCAGATTAAATAGATCATAGAATCATTAAAGTTGGAAAAGATCTGTAAGATCATCGAGTCCAACCATCAGAGCAACATCTCTATGCCTACTAAGCTATGTCCATAAACAGCATATCTACAGGTTTTTTTAACACCTCCAGGGATGGTCACTCCACTGCTTCCCTGGGCAGCCTGGTCCTATGCCTCACTACTCTTTCAGTAAAGAAATTTTTCCTAATATCTTATCTAAACCTCCCTTGGCACAATTTGAGGTGTTTGCCTCTCGTCCTATCAACACCCACCTAACTGTAACTTCCTTTCAGATGGTTGTCGAGAGCAATAAAGTTTCTCCTCAGCCTCCTCTACTATAGACTAAACAACTCTAGTTCCCTCATCTACTCCTCATAAGACTTGTTCTCCACACCTTTCTCCAGCTTCACTGCCCTTCTCTGGAAACACTCCAGGACCTCAATGTCCTTCTTGTTTTAAGGGGCCCAAAACTGAACACAGGATTCGAGGTGTGGCCTCACTAATGCCAAGCACAGGGGGAAAATCACTTCTTTGTTCCTGCTGAACACAGCATTTCTGGTACAAACCAGGATGCTATTTGCCTTCTTGACCATGTGGGCACTCTGCTAGTCACGTTCAGGCAGTTGTTGACCAGAACTCCCAGGTCCTTTTCTATGGGGCATCTTTCCAGCCACTCTCCTCCAAGTCTGTAACATTTCATGGGGTTGTTGGGATCAATGTGCAGGACCCAAAACTTGGCCTTGTTGAACCCTGTACAACTGATTTTGGCCTATCAATCCAGCAGGTCCAGATCCCTCTGTGATGCCTTCCTTCTCTTGAGGAGATTGACAATCCCCTCAAATTTGTTGTCATCTGTAAACTTACTGAGAAAGCACTCACTCCCCTCATCCAGATAAAGATATTTAGCAAGACTGGCCTCAACACTAAGCTCTGGGGAATACCAGTTGTGACCTTCTGCCAGCTGGATTTAACTCTATTCACTGTAACTCTTTGGGCTTGACCATCTAGCCATTTTTTTTTTACCCGGCAAAGAGTACACCTGTCTAAGCCATGGTCCTTCACCTTCTCTAGGAAATGGTGTCAAAGGCTTTACCAAAGTCCAGGTAAAGAATATCCATGTATTCCCTCATCCACTGCCTGCTAAAAAAGAACTGCTCCATAATCTTCCCCAGTACTGAGGTCAGACTAACAGGTCTGTGATTCTTCAGATCCTCCTTCTGGCCCTTCTTGTAGATGGATGTCATCTTGGCAAGCTTCCAGTCATCTGGGACCTCCTCACTAGCTGCATCAGGAAATTATCTTCCAAGCATTCCAGAAAGCTCTTAGACTATTTCCTCTCTCCTGTGTTGCATTTCCAGCAGATGTCCGGTAAGTTGAAATCCTTTATGAGGACAAGAGCTAGTGATTGTGAGAATTCTGCCAGCTGCTTGTATAATGCTTCATCTACTTCTTCATCCTGATTGAGTGGCTTGTAAAAGATTCCCAGCAGGTTATCTGCCTTGCTGGTCTTCCCCCTCATCTTCATCCATAACCACTTGACTTTATCATCACAACTGTTGAGCTGTATGCAGTCAATCCCCTCCCTAATGTACAAAGACACCCCACCACCTCTCCTTCCTTGCCTATCCCTTCTGACGAGCTTATAGCTATCCATTGAAGCATTCCGATCAGGCAAATCATCCCACCATGTTTCTGTGATGGCAACTAAGTCATAGTGATCTGGCTACACAACGGCTTTGAGCTCCTTCTGTTGTTTGTCCATGTTGTTGGTGTAGATAAAATATAACATGTTCCATCATGATGACATCTAGTCTCTTTGTTAATGTTTCTCTCATGTCCTCATGTATAAGATTAATAAGACTTCTGGACATTTCCAATAGTTCTTAAACTCCCAAAATTACAGATTTTACTCAATTTTGAAAATAAGAATTTTAAGTAATTTGATAAAAAAAACAAACAAACAAACAAAAAAAGTTATGTTGGCCATCTGTATCAATACTGAAAATTCAACCATATATTTTCCTTTAGGAACTTATCACCTCTGAGAGCACAGTATATTGCCAGAAGCTATCCACAAGTCTCTTGCAGTGCTTTACAAAAAGCATTCATCTACTCTTTCAAATACTGAGCAGCAGCTGGGAGTGATTCAAAGCTTCCAACAGAGTTCATGACAGATATGAAGGAACTTAAGAGAAAAGAAGTGGAAAAAGCCACTGGCAGTTTGTGACACACATGGGAGAGAGAACCGGGATATATTCATCATGGTTAGGAACGCTGAATTATTATGTCCCACAAAGTCAGATTCCAGTGTACTTGCTACTCAAACCTGGAGAAGAGCAAAACAAAGAGCCTGGAAAACACAGCCAAGTGTTTGCGATAAGTCACAGTTTCTAATTTGCATGCTGCAAGAATGTTTGCAACACTTCTTATATTCAGCCTTGGTAAAGAGAAAATATAACAATGGTGGTTTTGACGCACAAAACAAGCCGTGGTAGAGGTTGGGAAAATTGTGATTATGTACAGTCTTTGGGAAAGCAACATTTATCTTCAATACGAGCTTGTATTAGGACTAAAGTGAAACAAAGGAATTGTTCCAGGTTATAGTCTGTGCTGACTGATTATCTGCTCTGCGAACCTTCAGTCACAGATAATGCATCTAACAGCTCTGCAAATTATAGTCTCCATAAATCCCATCTCCTTCTTGTTCATATTAGTAGCTGCTTTCCCTCAAAGAGCTAATCTTTTCTTGGATGCTATGGTACCTTCGTGCTAGCTGAGATGAATCACAGTAGGTGGAAGGCTTGACATGCTAGTTGACTTTTTGTTTGGTTTTTGACAGGCTTTTACCAGATTGTGCTAAGGGCAGCAAATGTCAACTACTAGAAATTGCACCTGAATGCCAAAAGGAATCCTGTTTAATCAATTTGATAGAGTTCTGCATGAAAGACAAGGGAAGTTGCTATTAACAAAGATTATAAGCCCAGATATTAAAGTCCTTTTAAATCTGACTGAATTACATTATATTTGAATACTTCACTGAAATTCCTAGCAATATTAGGAATCCACTAGCTTTAGTTTCCTCGATAGGTAATGGAGAAAAATCAGCACAGAACTCAGACATCTTCTTAATTTGCTTGTACTTTTGTATTAATTATGGAATCAAAGCATAACTGAGGTTAGCAAGCACCTCTGGAGCAGGAACCTTGGAGGTGGTCTCCTCCAATACTCTGCTGAAAATGGATTATCTTACAGCAGGTTGCTTAGGTTCGTGTCTAGATGAGTTTTGAACATCTCCAAGGACAGAGACCCCACAATTTCCCTGGGCAACCTGCTCCAGTGCTTGACCACCCTCATTCATTGCTATGTAATGTCATTAATACTGTACAGAAACATACGTTGATAAGGCTTACTAATTAACACTGGAGGTAAATGTCACAACGAATATAGCCTTAACTACTCTGAATGAGTCACTTCCTAAAAACTATCAGTGCATACTTTTTACTACAAATATCTATGTGATTTAAATATATGTAAACTAAGACAACAAGGTATATAAGACAAAACAATATTTTTACCGAATCCAAATGTTTTACTGGAAAGAAATGTGTCTTGTGATTGTATTACTTCCTGTGCTAGCACAACCATATTCTTGTCTTCTTTTCATAGATATAGCTTTTACAATAACAAACAAGAACTATTTCTTTTCACAAATTTTCTACCATCATTTGATTACTAAGGTTCTGGCCATACCACTATAACAAGGAAGAAAATTATTTCATTATTTTTTTCTTAGTCTCCCTTAGGTGCCTTGCTTTTGCTTTGCAACTCGCTTGCTGGAAGGAGTTGGAGAAGGTCCAACAATATGAGCAATACATATGATGGCTATTGAAGCTCAGCTGATAAACTGTCAGAGGATTCATGATTGTTGCAGCAATTAGTGCTCCTTATGTAGAGTGATATGAGTTCTGGTTCTGTTTCCTATGCAACGATGGATTCTTCAGTCTGGTTAAGATCTCAAGAGGCTTTTCTAGAAAATTTTCCTTAGATAAAATGAACCATATTTGTATCATGTCAGATAGCTACTTTATAGATTGATTTCAAAACCTTTTACAGATGTGCATGACGGCTGTAAGCAATAGAAAAATATCTTCCATGCTTCACTAGCCCTAGTGTTGGAAAACTTTCCGAAACATTAAATTTTAATCTTTGGTTTTGCAACTAAATATCTCTTAGGAGTTGTCCTATTTGCCATGGCCAAGAAGAACAAGTTTTTTTTTTTAAATTTGTAGCACCTCTCCACCTGTCTTTTCACTATTATTTGGTATCCATCGCCTTACACTCTTCTTTTAGTCTCAGTTTAATCAGTCTTGCCCTGTAGATTGTGGGGGTTTAGTGTTCTGTTCATTCCTATGGCTTTTCTTTACAATTTATCTAAATTAATCCAATGATTTAATGGTCAATGAGATCTGGAATGTTGTACATATTGATTACACATAATCTATCATATCCCTTATCTTTTGGTTATTTTTATTTTTTCCTAGATGTTGTTCTATTTCCACCTGAAAATTCAGCCCAATCTTACATGCTTAGTGACCTTAAAAGGCTGGAATAATAGTGCCACAAATGTGTGCATGATTAGTGTCATCCATCAGTCAGGTAGTAAAGGACTATTTCTCTCAAAGGTCTGAGGTTTATACCTTCTGCAAATCATGCCTGCTGAATTTGATTGCTTTTTACATTGCAGCTACAGCATTTGTGGGTAAGGGAAGTGTAACAGAGATCATAGTGTTTTCAGTATAAGATGGGGGATAATGTGATTGAGAGCAGCCCTGCTGAGAAGGATTTGTGGGTGCTGATTGATGAGAAGCTGGACATGAGCCAGCAATGTGCTCTCGCAGTCCAGAAGGCCAACTGTATCCTGGGCTCCATCAAAAGAAGCGTGGCCAGCGTGGAGAGGGAGATGATTCTGCCCCTCTATTCCTCTCTTGTGAGGCTTTATCTGGAGTATTGTGTACAGTTCTGAAATCCTCAACATAAGAAGGATTTGGAACTGCTGGAACAGGTCCAGAGGAGGGCTACAAAGATGATCAGAGGGCTAGAGCACCTCCCATGTGAGGACAGGCTAAGAGAGTTGGGTTTGTTCAGCCTGGAGAAGAGAAGGCTCTGAGAAGACCTTAAAGTGACCTTCTAGTACCTGAAGGGGGCTTACAAGAAAGCTGGAGAGGGACTGTTTACAAAGGCTTGTAGTGATAGGACTAAGGAGAATGGCTACAACCTGGAGAGGGGCAGATTTAGACTAGATATAAGGAGGAATTTCTTCACAATGAGGGTGGTGAGGCACTGGCACAGGTTGCCCAGGGAAGTTGTGGTTGTCCTATCCATGAAGGTGTTCAAGGCCAGGTCGGATGGGGCCTTGGACAGTCTGATCCAGTGGGATGTGCCCATGGCACAGGGGTTGGAACTAGATGATCTTAAAGGTCTTTTCCAACCCAAACTATTCTATGATTCTATGACTCTTCTTAGACTTGTGCAAAATATCTGGTGCTGTCTCATGTGATATTCTTATCTCTAAATTGGAGAGATATGGATTTGATGGATGGACAGCTTGGTGGATAAGGAATCGGCTGGATGATCACACTCTAAGAATTATGGTCAATGGCCCAATGTCCAAGTGGAGACCAGTTTTGAGTGGCATTCCACAGGGGCTGATATTGTGACTGGGGTTATTTAACATCTTTTTCAGAGACACAGACAGCAAGACTGAGTGCAGCCTCATCAAGTTTGCTGAGGGCACCAAGCTGTGTGGTGTAATTGACACACTGAAGGGGAAGTATGTCATCCAGAGGGACCTTGGCAGACTTGAGTTGTGGGCCTGTGTGAACCTCATGAAGTTCAGTGAGGCCAAGTGCAAGATCCTGCACCTGGGCTAGGGCAATCCCAAGCAATATTACAGGCTAGGCAGAGCATGGATTTAGAGTAGCCTTGAAGAGAAGGTCTTGGGGGTGCTGCTGCATGAGAAGACCAATGTGAGCTGGCAATGTGTTCTTGCAGTTCAGAAAACCCGACGGTATCCTGAGCCGCATCAGAAGAAGTGTGACTAGCAGGTCGAGAGAGGTGACCCTGCCTGCCTACTCTGCTCTCATGAGACCTCACCTTGAGCACTGCATTCACTTTTGGAGTTCTCAGCACGGGGAGGACATGGATCTCTTACAGAAAGTTTGGAGGAGGGCCACGAAGATAGTCAGAGGGTTGGAGCACCTTTGCTATGAGGACAGGCTGAGAGAGTTGGGGTTGTTCAGCCTGGAGAAGAGAAGGCTCCGAGGAGCAGCATTTCACTATGTAAAGGGGGCTACAGGAGAGAAGAGGAGGAGCCCTTTATAAGGTAGTGCAGGGATAGGATGAGGGGTAATGGTTTATAAGCTGAAAGAGGGTAGATTAGAATAGATATCAGGAAAAATTTTTTTACTCTGAGGGTGGTGAGGCAGTGGAACATGTTGCCCAGAGAACTTGTGGGTGCCTCATCCCTGAAGATGTTCAAGACCAGGTTGGATGGGGCTTGGAGAAATTTGATTTAGTGGTACGTGTCCCTGTCCATGGCAGGGGGTTTGGAACTGGATGATTTTTAAGGTTCCTTCCAACACAAACCATTATATGAATCTATGATTCAGTGATTAAGGAAACATTATTTTCATTTATGTAACACATTTCAAATTAGCTACTCTTTAGGGTAGCTCAGCCTAACTTGAATGGCATAAAATTAGATCCCTCATCTGCCTAAGAGTGCATCAATGCAATTCAGTGCAATCAACAATTATCAAAACAAGCTGCCCTTTCCCCGCACAAGCACAGATATCTTCTGTATATTGCCAGCTTTGATAATGACCTAGATCGTTACATGAGAGCTTTATAGAAGGAATTTATTCTTATCATCAGTCTGATAAAAAATGGATGTTTTCTTTTATTCTTAGCTCACAATGTATCACCAGATACATACATACTCTGCAGCTGGTATAGGGGAACGGGTGAGATTTATGGTAGGATAGGATATTGATTTTATATTTCGGGTCATTACTGTTACAACTACAGTGTAATACTGGAAAAAGATCTTAGCTGTTGTCTGAATTCAGTCTCATGATCTCTAATCCAGAGTATATTTTTTTTCAAAAGCCTATGTGCTGACTGAGCTGAGGGCTGACTGTAAATCCCAATGCAACAAGTGATGTCAGAGTCCTTTTAGGAAGAACTACAGTTCTCTCTGCAAGGAATAACCTAAATTATCGCCTCCCTCTGACATAAAACCAAGAAGAGATGTCTAAAGATCCTAGACTCATTTATAAAGACATTTGAAGAGATCCATATAGCTAAGTCTTCTCTTCATAGGAACAGCTATAGATTTGCCCCAGAGCAACCAAAGAGAAGCAGCACAGAAGTTATTTTAATCTTGAAACCACTAGGAGGATAAGGTGTATGCTATACAATATCACAGAGTTCACAAAGCTTATTACACTTTTCTCCCCCAAATTCAACTATGTGGCATCTGAAAACAAAGGAACCTTTATCCAGAAGTCACACATTTGAAGGAGACAAAAATTTGCAGAATTTGGTTTTGAATGTAGGAAGAGAAAAGCCCTTACAGCCCAATATATTAAACTCATTGATATGGCAGGAATTTCTTCTTAATATTGATTCAGTTACAAACAAAACTCTTCTTCTTACAGCTACCTTGTCCAACCGTGCCTCTCTATTGCCTTCTTGTTTTCCTCTAGAATACTAGCTCAGTCATCAAGCTGTCGGATTAAGAAGAACATATTTATTCTTATTCAGAAGGGTCAAAAGGCATATCCCAACAAAAAAAATAAAGTGGATTAAGTCAATATAGACCGTATTTGGAGGTAACGTCTTTTCTCAAATCAGTATTTGGTTTTATGAAGAAGTAAGGATAATACTAGCTGATATTACTTAAAGTATATTTAAGGAAACAGTATTTCTAGGCATGGCTGTATTTGATGTTAATGATTTTAGTGTAGTAATCAGTCTGTATTCCTCTGTGGTGTCTTAGTCCTCTGATTTATGGGAACTTGAAGCTCAAACTGTATGTTCTTCAGAACAAAGGATGCTGATGGCCAGATTAAAACAACATATTTAAAGTACAGATTTATATTCAAAAACTATCAACTCGGCTAAATTCCAGCTTCCCTCTTACAACCTCCCCATCTTACCTTCCTCACTCTTCTCCTAGGTAAATGTTACATCACTGCTTTGGTGTACTTTTGTGTGCAATGCACCTTGCTTCAAAAAAATGAGACACTTTTCCTTTAAAAATTGTTTTAAAGAAACTGAAGATTCTGCAGCTGCATTTCCTGGTTGAACAGTTCCTGATGGGACTGTGAGGGAGGAGAAGCCTCTTTACAGAAGCTGGAAAGCAAATACACAAGACTTGGCTTGCCACGCATAGTCTTTCGCTAGAGTGCACACAGCTGCGGAGTCCCCAGAAGCATGGAAGTTGTTCTGAGGCAAGACGAAGAAAAGATAATATAAGCCTTGGGAGTTATTTGGCACTTCAACATAGAAGTGCTTGTACTTCCATCTGGGTTGTATGCAAAATTATAGAAGTCAGAGCCATATCCTTCTCCTTGGGCTGTTGACAGGAGTTTGGCTCTCACTTTAATGGATTTTTTATATGTTTGCCAGAAGGTTAGAACCACAAAACCTGTGCTGGAAATGGCAACCTATAGTGTACGTATGAGTTCATACCAGCAGATGGAGGACAGAAAGTCAAATCAGTTCTTTCATGTCCTTTGAGTCTTCCAGTTATGCCTCACAACGTTTTCTACTTTTGAACACTTGCTAGCTCTTTTCCAATATTGTTTGCATTAGCTTTTTTCTGCTGTTTGCTAGGGTGTTTTTTTTTTCAGTGTAATTCATGCCTGGCCAACGTGCTGCCCAAGTTTCTTGAGAAACCAGCTGCTTCTTTCACTTCAGAATTTCGCTTGACATGCTTTGAAAAAAAAAGTGCATCCAGTCAATACACTTTTTCTCTTCAATTTTTTTCCAATATCAACTGGAGTTACTTCTTCTTAAGATAAGATCATGCTACTGACGAGTTAATGAGGATGCTGTAAGGCAATACTATTCCATCCTGATATCATAGGCATAAATGGATGAAGGTCCACTGACCTCGGTTCTGTTTGCGGGTGTTTGTGAATGCACAGGCGTGCACGCATATGTGTACCTGGTCTCATAGTCTCTAGTGACATGTCATGTAAGTTTTAGTAAGAAAAGGACGACTCATAGGGTTTTCAGTGGTAACAGCCTTTCCACACCTTCTTAAGTTTTAGATTCTAAATCATTGTTGTCTAATTACAACAGTTCTGACTGCCCTTGTTATTTCATGTTTCCCATATAACTGAGTAAGATAAGGCGCAATAGGAGATAGACTGAGTGTGTTGTACCAAGTATCTAAATATTCTTCCTTCTACTAATGTGGAATAAATCATCGAACAACAATCAAACCCTGAATAACTGTCATTGTGTGTTTTGGTATCACATCAAAAAAAGGGAAAAAAAAAGGAGAGTATAAGCTTGAAGACAAATGTTCATACAATGAACGTAAAGGAACTATAATTAAATCTTGATCGGGGACCAATTTTTTAAATATAGAATGGACCATTTTGATCATGTTGTGTGTTCTGCTCAAGTCATGCCAAAAATTTTCACTTAATAGTCTCTGTTCTGAGCCACCATTTTTGTTTTCTTTCCATTATTTCCTGTAAACTTCACTCTAGAGATGCAACAATTGTGGAAGTGCTGGTAGCTGTGTACATAAAGCTTCTTGTTGCTCTGAATTAAAGTGTTCTCTGTGAGGCAGTGGGTCTTTCAAAGACTTCAGCCAACTGAGAATCACTCCCAGCATAATAACTGCTCACCCACTACTAGATATTATGCTTTGACTCATTTGCTACCACTCAAAATCCAAGAATGTCAGGGAAGATATTTTTAATTTAAAATGGGTTTATTTCTATCACTTTTTTTACTACCTCCACAGTCAAAGTTTTAGCTCACATGTAATATTTAATATTCTGGAATTTTCTTAGTGGTTTTGTGATCATTTGTTATATGTTTAACAACTCACCAGCAATATTACTTTCACTGTAAGAAAGAAATAATAATTGGACCCTATGAATGCCAGAAAAAAAGTTCTCCATGCAACAATTTATTGTTTACTTTAGGAAACAGGCAATAATTTATTTTAGTTCAAGATTTGTTTAATTCTTCAGTAAGAAAAATAAACATTTCTTTGTGTGTTTTAAGGCAGGAATAGAGTATTTAAAAATAGATTGAAAGCAATTGTTGATTTTCTTTGGAAATCCACATTCTCTGGAAATTTAGCTGGTTGACCTTGGTGGAACAAGCTAGTTCAAAATACTCAGAAAAATCTCCATGCATTAAGTAAGTAAGTAAGTACATTAAGTAAGTGCCTAGTTCTCCCTTGTCTTTCCTATCTAAAAGTGCTGCTTATTATATTTGCAACAGAATCTTATCTAGGGACTTGAAGAAATGAAAACATGAGATGTGAATCTAATAATTTGGAGTAATAACAAGCATTTGCAGAGGTAAAAGAGGTGAAAAAGAGTTTGCAGAAATAAATGTATAATCCTCTGTAACCAGTAGTTTGCATAGTGATATATATGGGGCTCCCAAAGATATGAATCTGTTGAAATGGGTCCAGAGGTGGGCCAAAAAGAGGATCGGAGAGCCTGAACACCTCCCATAGGAGGACAGGCTAAGAGCTGGTGTTGTTCACCTGAAGAAAAGAAGGCTTCAGAGAGACTTTATTGTTGTCTTACTCTACTTAAAAGGGACTTATAAGAAAGAGAGGGACAGATTTTGTCTGTTGCTGTATCACATCGGCCAATGGTCTTAAACTAAAAGAGAGTAGATTTAGACTAGATATAAGGAAGAAATTCTTTCCTGTGAGGGTAGTGAGGCACTGGAACAGGTTACCCAAAGAAGTCATGAATGCTCCATCCCTGCATTCAAAGCCAGGTTGAGGGTTTTAGCAACCTGGTCTAGTTGTAGGTGTCCCTGCCTGTGGCAGAGGGGTTGGAATGATCCTTAAGGTTTCCAATACAAACCCTTCAATGATTCTTAATGTTATCTTTGCAAAAGTGTATGCAAAATACTATTTTCTGCTGGAGTAAAATACAATGCAGTGTCCAAGATGAGAAAGTTTATGTAGTCATAGTATCTTCACCTTTCACTGCAGACTGTGCCTCCTTCCCCAAAATAGGAGAGTGATAAATAACTGTAAAAGACATCTTTAGCTGAGATAAAATCACACAGATCAATTGACTTATGTTTGCACCCCTTCAATATGGGGCTTACTGCTAAGACCTGGCATTTAGAATTAAGGACAAAAAGGATTTTTTGAGGAAAAGAGATGTTGTTAGCTGCCTCTGAGGAGGGAAGGGAGAAAGCGTTGGGACTAGGAACTGTCCAAACCAGCAAACTCCTAAGGCAATCAGATCCATAATCCTTCACTGGAAGCTGACTTGCATCCAAGCAAAAGAGAGAGAAAATGCTGTGATTATCCTAACACACCTCTGGACATTACTATGAGCTCTTTACCAGGGAAAAAGTGTTCTAGTAATGTTTTTTTGCCTTGCTCTTGAGAGTTAGCTCTTTATTTTAATAGCTATCTTCTCAACTAGTCCTTTGAAATGCCAGTTACACTACCTGTGATGCCACCTGCTTGCAAATGAAATTACCTGACATGCCTCCAACTGCTTTGATGGGAGCAGATTTTACATAGACATATGAACATGTGAACATAACGAAGGTTTACTACCAGGAAGCACCAAGGAAAATAAAACACTTACTAAAGCGATCTCTCTTGTATTCTGTAAACCTTTATTTTATGGGTGCAGATATACAAACCCTATCAGTGGCTCTATTTCCAATGAACTGGCTACTCTATCAGCCTAGTAGTCTGCCCAATGCGCCTTGCATCCAATAGCAACATGGTATTTTTTTTGTTGTCCTTATTGTAACCGTGTTGCTATGGGGCATTTGTCAGTTTACACAACAGGAATTAAGGTGCAGAATTTGGATGACATTTGAACATTTACACAGTGTGATCTTAGAAGTCTACGCAACGTGATGAATGATGCAGAAGGCCGTTGCACATTAAAAGAGAAAACCACAGTTCTGTAAGTTCTCACTTAGAGGCTTTTTTGCTTTCTTCAAATGCTGAAGAAGTATTGAATGGATTTTTTACTACCATGAAAAAACTTTGTCTCACAGTCTCTCTGAAAACCAGCTAGTGTGTAGGTGAATTTACAAAAGCAAATAAACCCACTGGTTTCAAGATTTCATACAAGAAATCATTGACTTTGCCAAAAATTCCAATACCTTCAATTTCCAGGATTTTTATAATATTTCACCAATTATTTTATCAGAGGTTGGAGGAGCATTTCAGCTAATGTAAAGCACAAGAGTTAGACCTATGTGGATCTTACAATTACTCTTCCATCCTTTTCCTATTCCTTTCTGTGATGCTTATATCAGTGTGATTTGAATATTTTAAGATAATAGTATTATATATTTTGGAACATTTCATGGTACTATGTCAGGAACAGAAAGCAACAGCTAGAAGCAAACAAATAAATGTAGCAGTGGGGGACAAATCAGCATTCTTGAGCCAAATCCCTTTAATGATTCATGTCTTCACTGGCTCACCCTAGAGGAGGACACGTAACACCCAGCCAGTTGTAGCTAGTTGCACCTCTCCATTTCAAGAGCCAGTTCAGCTGGAAGAACTGTTTGAATAGTCCTTCACATTTTAGTCCCTTCTGGTGTTAAAATTCATATCTGTTCTTTCTAAAGAACCTCATTTCTTTAGCTGATATAGTATTGATTTACACAACAAGAGCACAGGTTTCCTCTTCCAGTCTTTCAGTCTGTACATGATAGGGGTCACTGCATACATCCTTGAGTCCAATTGCACTGCACATTTTATAAGCTTTCAATAATACACAGGTCACTAACTGTAACATGGCATATTCAACTAATTTGCTAGCTGAATGCTAATAGGGCTTTAATATTTGTTCATTCAGCACTGTACTTCTAGTCATAATAATTAATAAAAATTCTTTCCCAAGAATCATGCTGGTTAAGGGAATCATAGCAAAGTTTATTCCCATATTTATTCCCAGAAGGTTTCCCCTCAGTCTTATCCCTCACTGACTCAGAGGTCTGTTTTCTATGAAGAAGACAAAGGAAAGGTCATATGGTTATCCACAGAAAGCCAAGAAAAAATACTTGCTGGCATGCCTTTTTCATTGTTACTTGGAAACCATTAAAATATTAAAATGTCTACAAAAGCAATAAAATGATCACAGGAGTATGTGGTGATATTTAATTTTCCCACAAGTTAAATATCACTGATAATTAACTGTTAGAAGTTTATTTTGAAGTGACATTTCAGTGGAATATCAGACCTTTACAACATAATTAAAGGTTTTCTCATTGTAATGGTGCCCTATTCCTGGTATGAAAGCTTTTTGAAATTATCTGTCTGCTTCATAAATGATTTTTTAAACCTTTCTATTTTTTTTTTTTTGCCATTTAATTTGGACATTTCTTGTTTTGTTTTGCTTTTAACTACTGATCATAACCATCACACCAGGTAATTTTGATCTCTAAGCTAGTAAAATGGCTCATTTTCTTTTCTTTATTTGTTTGACCTAGTATTTTTCTCTGATTATGTGGATTTTTGCTGCCAGTCTGAGAATAGTTTGCTGCTAGTAAAGGCACTCATTCAGGATGTGTTTTTCTCATATCACAACTGGGAGATACAGGCAAATAGAATCAAATTTTAAAATGTCCCCAGCTCATACCTGAAGCAGGTTTCTGATACTCCTCTGATGTGCGTTCTATAGATATCACACCAGCATGTTATCTATCCTGTAATGAAAAGAGAGAACAATGTTCTATCTATTGCTGTTGACAATAGGTATGACATAGCCAAATGCAAGTATAAAAAGATTTTAGTCTAACAAGGGAGTATTTATAACAAAACCTCCCCACTGAGGAAGATTCTTCCCTAGCACCACCCAGTAAAACTGGCTAATGTGTTACAAAATACAGGTTTTTTTTAATCCCTGTCAGAATGTTTCTCGCTCTTTCACAATAGTCTTTTCATCATAATCCTGCCTGCTTGAGGCACACGTCATGACTTGGACCACAAGTCTTGGAAGAGCATTTCATAAATCCCAGACTTAAGACCAGTCAATTCCTGTCATGATTTAGCTGCAGCCAGTAGCTCAGCCCCATACAACCACTCACTCATGTCCCCCATCAGCAGGATGGAGCAGTCACTCAGAGGGTAAAAGTGAGAAAAACTGTGGGCTGAAATAAAAACAGTTTAATAAGCGAAACAAAAGCTACACACACAAGGAAAGCAAAATAAGGAATTCATTCACTACTTCCCATTGGCAGGCAGGCTAACTCCAGGAAATCGGAGCTTCATGATGTGTAACCAATACTTGGGAAGACAGATATTGTGACTCTGAATGACCACCCTTACCTTCTTCTTCCCCAGTTTTTTTGCTGAGCAGGAGAGCACATGTTCTCAAATATCCCTTCAGTTAGTTGAGATCAGCTGTGCCAGCTGTGTCCCCTCCCAGCTCCTTGTGTACCCACAGTTCACTCACTGGTGGGGTGGGGTGAGTAGCAGACCAGGCTTCGATTCTGCGCAATAGAATTCTCCTCATCAATAACTAAAACATTGGTGTGTTATCAACACTGTTTTCATCACAAATCCAAAGCATATCTCCATACAAACTTCCATGAAGAAAACTAATTCTTATCCCACCCAAAGCCAGAACAATCATTTTCTTACCTGATCCTCCTTTAGGCTTTAGTCCAAAACTGAAATCAGCCTTTTTCATCAGAGAGGGCCCAAATTTTCAATTGTTACATGAAAAAGATAGTGCAAGTATAATCATTTTATGGATAATCTTGGAATATCTATGTGCATTACTGTCCAGGATGTGCTCAGAAAGAGATTTCAGTGCTATTTAGCAGTAATTTTGAGACAACGTGACTTCCTCAACACTAGTAAATTAGATTATACCAGAAAAAAATCCTCAAGCTACTAGACTGTTAGAGCAATACCTGGCAATGTTTTCATGAAAGAAAATAAATATCCTTCAAGCATTTCCCAAATACAGTCTAAGATCTAGGACAGACCAGGGATTATTTCCAATAGATAACTGGAAAGGAGCTGTGCTGTCTGAGGAAAAATGGTTTAACAATGTAAATATGAGTCATTGCATAGAGAAAGGTCTCAGTGCCAGGCAGTGGTAAAATTTAGTAGATTAGATAAAAATTTTATGTATCCAATGCTCCATCATCCCCAGAATAGGTGGGGGATAAGGAAGAACAGTGTAAGTTTACTCCTGGTTGCTCATCACTCTGCATTAATAAAGCAAGAAAGGAATTTGTAGTACAATTATAAGAGTTCATCATGCACATATTGCCTCTGACATGTCAAAGGTGATCCGATTTATACCAATATGGCTTTATACAATGAAGGGAACAGTCAGTGTGGAAATTGTTAGTGGGTGCTGAATTTGTTTCATATAGGTCACAAAGCAGCCTTCAAGGGATAATTCCAGCCAGCAACAATGGTAATAGCAGGCAGTGGGACCTACAGAGGTTACCCTTGGTTTTGTTGAAAAGATGCAGCGCTGAAACTCCTTCATTGTGCAGGTGATACTTACTGGACTCTATAAGGTTCATGAGTTTCAAATATTGATTTCTTAGCCTTTATTTTTTCTTGGTGAAAATATGAAATATAAAACTTCAGATTTTTTCTCCTGGAAAGAACAGATTATCTGGAAAGATTTTACAGAATATTTATTTTCATCATTATTTTTGTTTCTTCTTTTTCGCTTTTTAATACAGCTTCACTCAGAATTTAAACTCTGGCAAGCTGAAAAGTAATATTAGGGATATTAATATCCTATCAATCTACCTTGTGTCAGGTAATGGATGTCACAGAACTTCTTTCCAGAAATAAGTAGAAGAAGAAGAAAAAAGGAACAAAATGTAGTTTCAGAATTTTTTAGGAAATGCGTGTTATTTGCATAAGGATGAAACATTTTTATTTCAATATTAACCAAAATCCTTGGGTCAAAACCAAGTTATGAAAGATTAACCTTCCAAGAAACTAGAAAAAAATGATTCTAAGAGAAGTGTGTTAACTTCTCTGTCTGTATTCATATTTATTCTAGACAAGGATCTGCTTGAAAAGTGCTGCAATAACAAGCACAGGACATGTGACAATGTAAGGATCATTTGCTGAAGTAGACACAGAGCTTTTTGGAGAAGTTGAAGATATTTTTAGATTTTTTTAAGGATGATCTAGTTTGAAAGGGTTAATTTCAATAAAGGGACTAGGCCCTTTGGAAATGTGAAGAAGCTCAACAATTGCAGTCCACCAGGAATCTTCAAGACTTCTTGCAAAGGAAGCAGTAACCTTCTCTCCATTCTACAGATGAAAAGCAACTGTGAAGCAAAAACAGGGATAATTTGTGATTAAGTAAGCAGCAGACATAAATCCTCAGTTTCTTGGATCCCAAGGGTTCTATAGAACAATAAATCACTGTACCCACCACAGTGCTATTGAAAAGATATTGGAAGGTAAATTGTTTCATAACTCACTCACTACCTATGAGAAAGCAAATAAGGAAAATTTAATTCTAGAGTGAAAACACAAAACTGAAAATTTAACCCCTGTCTAAGATGATCACAAGCATCTCTTAGATCTTAACACCTTTAAACAAATATTAATGCGTTTAAAATGTGCATTATGACATTCACTTTTATGTCCACCAAGTATACCTGGATTTCTCCACCTGCACTTTCCTGAGACAGTCAACTAACAGTGTGTAGTGCATTAAGTCAAGAAAAATTAGATGTTTCTAACTTCAGTGAAAATGCTAATAACTTGCATGAAATACCTGCACATCACACTTACTGGTAAGCTAAATTTGGCTAAATGGCAGTATTAGCTTAAAGAGTTTTCAGTGGTTTCTGTTTTATTTCTGTTTGTTCTCATTTCCTCTAAAGGGCGTATACTAGAGGTAAAGACTGAAAGTAACTATGGATTGACAAGACACTCATTAACACTTTGGAAAGACCCAGACCTATGAAAGAAGAAGATAACAAGGAGGAAGATATATTTTGGAGAGATTGTTTTAAAGCATTGCAGAATTTTGATGCACTCGCCTTTCCTGAACTTCATGCAGGCATTATTTAGTAAAGATAAATAAATCGTGCTGTAGAATCTGGCAGTACCTCATAGGCAATCTCGTAATAAAAATGCAATTGTCTTTAAAAAGCTTAGATGTATCCAGAAAGATGTACCCAGTAGCTGTGTGCTTGGGCAAATATATGTGCACAGGTATCCTATCCCAAATGATAAAGAACTAGTTCACTGCTAGATACAAGTTGGAACTGTGCCTTTATAAAAGAAAATAAAAATTATTAGATAGCATTATTTAGAATAGATTTAACTCTGAAATGAAACTACATTTGATTCCAAACTACCAGGAGTTCATGATCACATACCTCACTTACAGGATATAAGTAAAGACCAGAAAGTAATTAAATATCTTTGCCAGACTGATGCTTAGGAACTGAGGGATTCATTAGGTTTTTTAATGAATTTTCCTAACTTTTGATTCTACAGCAGTGATTCCGCTTTATTCCCTGGAGATGTTGGCCAAATGGATAGAATTGACAGCAGTAGTTTATTCATTGACTCGAGAGTATGCACAGAAACAGAGGCTACCAAAAGTGTTCAATAGATACAGAGGTGCCAGGCTGTTAAGGTTTCTGTGTGAGTAACCATTCCTGAAAATCAATATGACCGTTGTCTAGTGTCAAAGGTAGTCAAGCTGGTTTGCAGATAATGTGGAGGTTTTCTTTCAAGTAGGTCGGACACCGTGCGTAAGAATTTATAATGAAAAGAAGAAAAATAAAAAACCCCTTATAATTAAACTACGTGAGGAATTTTTTAGCCACCAAGACACAATCAATTTTAGACAGAGATCGGCACAAATTATCTCTAAGTTAGAAAAAGATATTTTGAACTCAGTGAACTGAGAGAGGAGACAGAAAAAAAAAAGTAATAATGTTAAAAACAACTACAGCACTCAAAGAACCCATTTGGATTTAAAATTGTTGTGATAACCATGTGATGGCATTACTTGGAACTTGCCGATATCTAATTACAATGACGTCAGCCATGTAAGTGTTGAGTTACTGGCTTTAAAACTGCATCTAATCCTTCTTTTCAGTGATTTAACCCCCTACCCACACAAACAGAAAAGAAATAAAAGCCATGGGCAGTCAATCAGTGGTGATAACGCCCCCATAGAATCAAGCAGTAGAGTCCAAGGGAGGATTGAACTATAGGGGAATAACAGGGTTATCAACTAGGAAAGCAGCAAAACAGCTAAAGAATTGCTAAGAACATAATAGTAGTAAATATCCTGGGAACAGTTCAAAGCAATGCATTCCAGCAAACAAAACCCCACATTGTATTCAATCAATGTTTTTAAAGAAAAGATAGTGTGTCCAGTGAGCAGAGCACTGGTATCAGAGTGAAAGGAGTTGGTGGCATAATGAGTCTTGTTACTTATCTTTTCTGTGAATTTGACCCAATCTGTTCCTGTTTATCTTTATAAACACACTTGGAGGCTGAATTTCAGCAAAGATCAATAGTTCCTAACCATGTTTTATATGGCCAGTTAATGTATCTCTCCAAGAATGATAGAGCTAATGACAAAGCTGAAATTGAAGACAGGCTTTGTCTTCTGTTCTGGTAAATGCTTTTCTTGCCAGATATGGTGAGAACTCTTAAGAAAATTTGTTCCGGTTTTTGATACAAATAGGAATTACAGAAAAAAAACACCTTATATGTGAAAGAGAAGTATTTCTTAAAGTGGAAATACCTTTGTGAATGCAAAATAGCTTCAGACATACTGCCATTCCTAGAGTTCATTGATAAATTGCCAGTGAAATCACTGTTCATTAAAATTCTGCTGTGCAAAACCTGACTTCTTTTAGAAGCATTCAAAGTAATCTTGATGGGAAATATTTTAAAAGCCTACGGTAGACTAGAAAGATTCTTGTTCTGGACTAGTTAATATACATGACCAGAGCACTCGTATGGGTGAATAAAACACAAATTCTCTCTCTGACTGGCTCAGATTAGGGGCATAAAAGTAGAGCTCAAGACTGGTTAGTGTCCTGACCTGACTGATGTGGACAGGTCTCTCTCTTGTTTTTGTTTCAGTACAGAAGAAACATACTTGTGAATTCTCCAGAATTTTAAGAAGACAGAAAAAAATCATGCGTCATGTAGTCTTGTTTGTCATCTCAGCAACTGAGAAGCTCTCTCCCTGATTTAGCTATCTTCATAATTTGCTCCACATTTGGGAAATGCTAATTATCCGTGCTTTACAGTTAACAATACCTGACAAATTATGGGGTAGATCCAACAAAGTATGCAGTCTATACTGACTAATATTAATGATAAAAAATAGAATCCAAGCTCAAAACTACACATCTGAGTGCTTTGTACCACATACCTCAGACAGAAATATAAAACATGGAGCTATGCAAAGCCAGTTGACATAAACAGGGTATGTATAAGTTGCATCCGAAATTCAGCTCTTCATGCAGCAAAAGAGAAAACTCTTCACAAACACAGAATTTAATCTGGAATAGATGCCTCTTACAATGCAGCTGTAGAAGAAAGGCTCAATAATGTCAATCTTTTACACATTAATCTATCTCCTGGTTAAAAACCTGTCCCCAGAAGGGGCAGGAACTCATATTCACCAAACACTCCTACATTTGAGAGAACATCATGAGAATCAGCTAGCTGAGATCACTCCTTATTCCTCTTCTTCAGTTTTTAGCTTTGTTAAGGAGAGGAAAACAAGACGTGGTGGGGAGTATGGAGAATAGGAGGAATGGCATAACTTAGTGGCATAGGCACACAGAAATGGGGATTCCTGCCTGCTCCCATGCTGTTTCCATTTTAAGTCAGTGGCTCTACAGATTGATTATCAAAAGGCATGACAAATATTTCTGGACTTTTTCTCCCAGGTAAATATCTTTACCAGTATCCAGAAACATGTTCCCTTTTGTCCTTCCTTTAGTCCTTCACTTTTTGCATTTCTGTCTAAGCAGAGGCAACGAGTGATTTCATGCTCAAAAAACAATATAAAAACAAACAAAAAAAACCCCAAAACCAGTATGCAAGACCAATCTTCCCATTTTTTTCCGTTTGCTTTTAAAAACAAAGCAGCTACAATCACTGCTGTTTGTGCATAAGACCCCAGTCCTATCAGCCTAGGTTCACTATTAACCTGTTAGTTATAATACTACTGAGAAGCTGATTAATAGCACGGCTTTGTGTCCAAATGTAATTCAGGTACAGTGACAAAAGGTCTGTAACCCAGAGACCTTAAGAATAATCAGGTCTCATGTATCTGGCTAGTGTTGAACTCTACAGAATTTGGATGATAAAAGCATCCACCTAAATAATTTTGCACCCAGCAACATTATTTCTTTCAAGAAGTTTTACAAGTATTAATAGAAGAAATCTTGGGAGAAAGAGGAAATCGATCCTCAGCTTTCCACTTCCGAGCCACAAAAATGAACTCTACATCTCCTGTCCCTTTCAGGTGCAAACTAATAAGTAAACTAATACCTTGCTTAAAGAAACCTCTTATCAGAGGTCTTACAGGGTGCTGAAAGAATCAAGAACCACTGGAAGTTCGGAGCACTTTTGTGTCTATGTTCTTCATATGTCAGGGAGAAGGCAACCAAGATAGTACCATCAATGAAGTCTTTTGGGATTTCCTAGTAAAATACAGGTTTGTTACTGCTGTGCTGCAGTTTTATAATTGTTCATTCCAGTCAGACTAGTAGGAAGTAGTCTTAGCAGTGGTCAGTCCTACAAGACATATTGGTGGTGCTGCTTAACTGATATTAAGCAACTAACACCTCACTTTTCATAGAATCATAGAATCACCAAGTTGGAAAAGACCCATTGGATCATTGAGTCCAACCATTCCTATCAAACACTAAACCATGTCCCTCAGCACCTTGTCCACCCTTCCCTTAAACACCTCCAGGGAAGGTGACTCAACCCCCTCCCAGGGCAGCCTGTTCCAGTGCCCAATGACCCTTTCCATGAAAAATTTTTTCCTAAAGTTCAGCCTGAACCTCTCCTGGTGGAGTTTGAGGCCATTCCCTCTTGTCCTGTCTCCTGTCACTTGGGAGAAGAGGCCAGCACCCTCCTCTCCACAACTTCCTTGATTTTTTTGATTACCAACTGTTCAATGATAGTCAGAGAGACATTGCTATAGTTGTTTAGATGGGGAAAAGGCAATGGGCGTGATAAATCATTTACTAAAAGTGGTGCAGGTAAAATTAGAAAACACTGCTGAGCACGGCATAAAGGGACATACTTAAATGACTACTAAAAAATCAGAAACAACAGGGATTTGAACTAAGTCTTTCTGGTCTGGTTAGTCATATCTCCTCTTGTTTTAAAAGGGAAGCCATAGTTTGTTGATTACAGTAATTGTAATGCAGTTGAATTCCTCCTTATTCCTCAACTACTAGAGACAACAAGAGTGTTGTCTTCAGTTCTGTCTGAACAATGTGCTTGACTTCAAATTATGGGCATAATGAGATTATATTCTAAGTCATTCCATACTCAGCATAAGAAGAATAATGAGTTTGCATTGCATGAGCTGCACAACTGACACAGGGAATAAAAATAAGGCATAGCATCATATAAAAGAAAATCAGAAATAGTAAAGGTAATTGAGAAAAGAAAGAAAAAGAGATGAGTGAAAAAGTAGGGAGACTGAGGATGGTCTATGGCTAAAGGAAGGGTGTCAGGAGCCTTGAATGCTGTAGAACACACAACACATGTGAGTGGATGGCTAAGAGCTCAAGACTGATCTTATTTCCTCAGATCCATTTAATGTTTCTCATGGCCACTGTAAAAGGTAACTGGCACCTTCACAGGCTTAGGAAGAACCCTATGAGAAACTCAGGATTATTCCTGTTAAAACTAGCTTATTAGCTAGATGGTGAGCAACCTCACCAAGATTCCTTTCACTTTTCCACCCCAAACCCTATTTTCCTGTTATTTATTCTATCTGCTGTCTCATCATAGATGGAAGCTCGATTCACAGTTCTTATTAGTTATCACATAAAGCATTACAGCCACAATACAAAATAGAAGAGGACTGTGGAGAGAAACAACACCAGAAAGCAGGGAAAGCGTGAGCAGAAAGTGCTTGGCAGAAAACTGAACTGAACAAGAAGCAATGGACACCCATGGTAGGAAGAAAAGTACGGCTCTCTTGGGAAAGAAACATTTCCACCCTCTCTCAGAACCATGATGTCCAAACACTGACAGGCCTGAATACTACTTGCTACAGTCAACTTTGCCTCCAATGCCCAACTCTGTCTCATTTTATCAATGATCTGGATGAGGGAACTGAGTGTGTTCACAGATAGCACCAAGATGGGAGGAACTGTTGATCCAGTTGAGGGTAGGGAGTCTCTACAAATGAATCTGAACAGGGTGGGTTTATAGGCTGAGACAAACAGTATGAGGTTCAACAAGGCCAAGTGCTGGGTCCTGCACTTGGGACACAAAACTCCCTGCAATGCTACAGGCTTGGGAGGAGCGGCCCTAAAGCTGCCTGGCAGAGATGGGCAGTCCTGTAGCACGTCCAGAGAAGAGCAACAAAGATAGTGAAGGGGCTGGAGAACAAGTCTTATGAGGAGCAGCTGAGGGAAATGGTGTTGTTTAGCCTGGAGAAGAGGAGACTGAGGGCAGTCCTTACCACTGTCTACAATTCCCTGAAAGGAGGTTGTAGCTAGGTGGGTGTTGGTCTCTTCTCCCAAGTGATAGGAGAGAGGACTAGAGGGAATGGACTCGAGTCACAACAGGGGAGGTTCAGATGGAAAAATTTCTTCACCAAAAGAGTTAACAAGAACTGGAAGAGGTTGCCCAGGGAGGTGGTTGAGTCACCATCCCTGGAGGTATTTAAAATTCGGGCAGATGAGGTGCTTAGGGATACAATTTATCAGTGGACAGGTATGGTTAGACTTAATGATCTCAAAGATCTTTTCCTACCAAGAAATTCTATGATTTTATGGTATTAGTTTCTAGGGGTTATTTTTCTGCATGCAAATCAAAGGTAGATGTCCAGAGTCCCAAACTATGAAAAGTCACTATGATGTTAAGATAAGTATCAAAGCAATCATTTCCCAGAGGAGTCGTTAGCCTCTGCCCAGGGTCCACACATTCACTAGCTAAGAAAATGTGATTACACTAAGGCTGAGCTCATGTTTTATTAATTATGATATACCTGTTGCACAGGCTTATGGGTAGAATTCCACAGTGAAGATAGATTCTTCAAAGGCTCAGTGTGAAACCACAGGAGGAAGCCTTCTGCTCCATTTGCTGCCTCCCTGAGGTTTTCCCTCATATTCAGAATAAACTAAGATTCTTACTTCCTTCATGATACTTGCTCATGAAACAGAATGACAGTCCAGAAGGAAACTTTTATTCCTCCAACTAAACTGCTTCAACTTTCTCCCAAAGTTGCTTCTCACAAATTCCTAAAAACTTATCTGTGAGAAATTTTTCTTTATGAAAGACATTCACAGCCTCCTTCTCAACCTCTACTTTCCCACAGTCAGTGATGGGCAGAATTCATCTAACTAAATGCAGAGAACTGGGGTTAGACATCCACCCTTAAGTTAGTCCCCCACTCTTTGCTATCTTTACAATCAGTGGAATAAGATAGAGCACAATCCATTTGGAGTCTACTTTAAGATGAAATTAATCACATCCTGGAAATAAGGGTTTCTACCCAGCATAGTAAAGGTAGTTTAGAAGAGTCTTTCATCATGTTTGTTACCTAGACCTTGGTGAAAAACGTCCTGAGACCTTTTACTTATTTCACTCTGATAATCTTATTAGAACTGAGAGATCCCAGTTTGTGGCACACTACTTTTGTTACACTCATCAGCCATTTTACAAAAGATATCATTATTCTTTCATGTATTGTGTGTTCAAGCAGATAGACATTGATTCACAAGTAAATGTGAATTTATTTGATTTGCAAGTAAATTACAAACTGCAGCATATAATAAAGTGTTCCACCAAGGAGAAATAATGCTTATACCTTTTCAAAATGATGAATACACTCAGACTAAGCAGATTCATTGGCAAAAAATGTGGTAGTGGTGCTTCCTCAAGTAGGAGAGGTGGCTTTGCCTGCTGGTATTTTTCTCAGGGTTTCCCATATGCTCATGATAATCTTGTTGCTTTTTGCAAAGTTTTCTTCTTCAGGTACTCAGTCTGTTTTGGTCTGGACTTATAATTCTTTGGAACTATGGGCTTAACAATTTGGAAATCTTTTTGCAATGACTTGGCAAGGGTTATGAAGTGACTCAGTAGCTAAGCAGGAACGAGCACTCAAGCAGCCCTGGCTCATGGTCTTTCTTGGAAGCTTTAAGTACTTACATCCATCATCACTCAATCTTTCTTAACAAGAGTATTTTTCATAACTATTATTTTAGAAGTGCTTTGTAATAACTCAGAAGTACTGGAAAAAAAAGTCTTAAATGTCTCTTTTTTTTCCCCTTCACCCAAAATATATGTTTCCTTCTACTGTGTACAATCTGTTTCTGTGGCAGTGGCTTGAGTTTCCTAGGAAACGGCTGCAGGTCAGACCTTGATTGGTTGTGTTGTCAGCTTGATTGCAGTGTTTCAGGCAGTGGGACCTGAAAGTGCCATTCTGAAGCAAGTAAATAGGGGGCTATCCAAAAGCTTTGCATTAGTGGTCTGAAAGAAACTACACAGATGTCATTTTGGGGGAGTGTGTGACACAGGGGACACTGGTTTTTAAGAGAAGAGGAGCCAGCAAGGGATTAGAAAAGAGATGTGGGCAGTTTGCGTTGGATGGAGAGCTTTGGAGGAAAGAAGTTTGGCTGCAGTGAAAACTTTCATTGAAGGGCCAGCAGACAGTACAGTGCTATAGTGGTCTGGATCCCAAGTCCCTCAGTTACTGCGACTTGAATGATCTGTTTTATCTTTGACTCTGCTGGTTAAACTGAAAGTTTTCTGTGGCAATTGGATATACTAACACAGTACTTGGAGGGTGAAAAAAGAGATATTTTCCACTGTAGTCTCTAGGTGCTAGTAAATTAAATGGCATGATTGTTAAAGGAAGTAACAGCTTTGTATTCTTGCATTCCGCACTTTTGGGGAGGAGGAGGACTAAAAGGTACATCTCTGATGCTGCTTTGTTTATGAATTAGAGAACAGTAAAACCACACAGGAAGAGAACACACATAAAGAAGGATGCAGCAAAGGTGGAAACGGCAGTTCTGAAGGGCTCCGTGAGCTTTGCCTCATTTCCTTTCCTACCCATCCAAGTACATTCATATCAAAAATATTTCTGTGCTTGTATGCAAACTCAGTCACATAACATATTTTCCTGGCTGAATCCATATGGAATTTCTAAAGCATGATTTCAGAAATACAGAATATCCAGAATGAAACTCATTTCCCTTGCCTAGCCTTGCCTTTCTTTCCTTTCCCTTTCCTCCCTACAAAATGAAGCTTATTTTTAAACTTCAGCAGAGTTAAAAGCATAATAATGGTGTATACTTCTGACTCACTCTGCCAAATAAACTTCCACATGGTGTTTGTGTCATATTCTGACTCCTTCATGTACTTGATAAATTCTTTGGCAAGCAGACATGTTCAAGTCCCAATAACTAACTGTGAATCTACAGATAACAAAAAATGAAAAAGGTGTGGCTTGTTGTCTGTGTGTGCTGTTTACTTTATTTTCTCATTGGTTTGCGAGCAGATCACTTTCTGTTGATTAAGTAAAAAGTACTTAGCGGAATTGATCTGAATTCAGGTCTAAGAGCACTCACTAATTCTGCTGTTAGTTTTAGGAAGCTCGTGGCAAAAAGCATCTATCAACACAAATTTGTGGTAGATGCTGCAGGCGTTACCCATGGTTAGAGTCACAGTCAAATGCTTGCAGTTTAACAGCTTGTCTCTGTGTCAGCTGAGTACCACAGGCTGTAAGCATACTTCAGACTATGGAAAATGCAAGTTAACATAATCCTGTACAACTGCTATGAAATAGGGCAAAATAATCACATTTTTTTTATTATTTTTATAGGTTTATGCACAGACTATCTCAGTTCATCCAACACACAGTAACCAGTTAAATTATGTTTAACAGACCCAGCCCATGGTGATGAGCATGTTTCAGCCCACAATGACAAATTGAACCCACGCCGACTTTTCACAAGTTAAACAGAAAAGGGAGAGGAGGGGAGGCAAGACAGGGAGGTGAGGGCACCCATCTGCTATCACACAGGAGATAAGCAACGAGTTAGAAGGAGGAACAAAACATTTTAATTTCTTCACTAGTGCTCTCCCCATTAGAGTGCTACTCTTCTCCTAGTAGCATATCACTCTTTCTCAAGCAGATGTACAGCTCTCATTAGAGATAATCCTCCATACTCCCTCATCTTCCATTTTCCAGCTTTACATAAAGAACATTAGTTAATGTCCTTTTATTGCATTGTTCCATTTTGTGTACTCAAAGAACTATCTGCATTACAATAATCTACGTTTGTAAAATGGGATTAAGAAGGGAATTGAATGAATCAGCCAGAGTGATACAGTAAATAACAAGGAAATTTTAAACAGGAAAATACATCACTATAATTATGTAGGTAACACCGATTGATGCTTTTTATTGAAACCTTCTTAAACCTCAATGTAGACAGATTAAATGACACTGAAATGATTCTTTTTTCTTAGTAGTATCTTTCTCGGGAAGAGAAATACGTATTCCAGGCAATGCATCTGGTAGCATCCTTTTAATGGTACATAGAGGGAGCTGTTGGCATAGGTTTATTAGACCAATCACAGTGAAAATTTTCCATTGTTACCAAACCCTTTATAAGATTTCATTATTACTTTAACAGGAAAAATCATACCCTCATCAATACATGAATAAAAAGAATATCATGATTTTTATGCACATAAAGAAGATACGAATTGTAATGCAGTGTTCCTCCTTTTGCTGGATGTTGCATTTACCAGTATATGAACTCCAATACACAGAAGTTTTTTGCTGTCCAGTAATGCAGAATTACAGAATATTAGCTTCACAGTTTTTGAACTGTATAGAAATGTGACAGATACATGAAAGAACTATAGATATTCTGGTGCATCTGTACATGAGACTCCCTTCCACTACTGCTAACACTGCGGGACAGTCTGAAGGCTGGGTTCTGGGATTTGTGTCCTCAGCAGAGTCCAGTGAGAACACTAATCCTGCCTCTCACTCTGTTTACCTACAGGGATGTTTTTTCAGGCTGCTGCCAATACAAGGGGCAGCCACATATTTTATAGGGAGGTTTTTACCTGTAAGAAAGATTTAAATGTTGATGATTACCAATGTAAAGGCAGTAGGATTCTTTTATTCTACATTTCTCTTTCTCCTGACATGGACACCTACAATTTTCACTAGTTTGCCCTTAGGATTTGTATAAAGATTCAGAGAAAATGATGAACAAATGTACATTATATAAATGTGACAGTTGCAGAAGCTGTCTTTAAAACAAGTTAAGGAAGAATCGGATAAGCACGAATATATTTTAATAAGGAAAAAAAATGAATCAACTCGTTTATCTTTATTTAAATCCACAGAATGTTTTGATAACTTTTACACCCATCACATTTCATTGCTGAAATTCTCCAGGTTTCCAAATTCCATAAGGCACTTGCAGTGCTGAAATATTTAAATCATGACTATTCCCTTTGTGGTCCTAGTCCAGAAACCCCCAAACAGGAAGTTCTGGAAATGATAAAAGAGAGATTAATTCCCAAGAGATGCTGGAAAATCTGCTCAGGATTGCAGATTAAAAATGCAAGTGAACCCTGGCATTTTTAGCCAAATCGACACTGAGATTCTTAAGGCTTATATCAGAGCTGGATTTCACAAAGAAATAACATTTGTACATTTTGTGAGATAGTCTGAGACTTCAGGAGCATCTTAACCCCTGACTAATTTTTCCTATTTCATATATTAAAAATGTTGCACTATAACAATGTTGTTATCTAATTTTAGAGTAAACACACAGATGTTAATTTGTACATACCTGGTCACATACCTATTTTTGATTTGAATTACAGATGTGTTCCATTCGGGACTGAACAAAAATAAAGTTACTTACTACACCCAATCTGTAACTGACTTTCTCTTAATTTCACTGAGAGATTTGACTGCCTTCAGCATAAGTAAGGAGACCTTTGTTTCAGCTCACATGTAAATAAAATATTATTTCCTTCTCAGTGATACGCTGAGCAAGTGCAATAGACATCTACCTTGATGGCTGGAATAACATAGAGTACAGAATAATTTGCTTCTATTTCAAATTTTATAGCTATCTGATACTTAAAATAAATTAAAGATTGCACTTCTTACTTGAGTCCTCAATTCAGTGTGATACTCAAGCAGAAGTTAACTTCAGTGCCTGCACATTCCCTGTGATTTAAAAAAAACCCCTCTCTGTATGTTTAAAGATAGCTTCACACTTTTTGAATAGCAATCTAAGCAGATTTCTTCTTTAACAAGTGTACAATGTCTGAAGAACTCATTTATTTATTCAGTAATTTGTCTTTTAGACTAAGTGTTCTAAACTCAACCAAATTGGGAGATTTTTTTCCATTCCTAATAGAATATTTGAAACTATCATTCCTGCAGAGCAGTTTATCAAGGAGGAGGAGAAGGGGATATTTAGTTTAGGACAGATGTACTGATAAGTAAATAAAATGAATTCTTTGTAATTCAGCAATTTAATGTCTGAAAGAAAACTAAACACTAATCTTAACTAAAGTGCTTTCGTTTCAGTTCATGACACTAACGACTGCTGTAATTGAAGTGTTGAGGCAAAGAAGTTCTGCACAAAAATGAGTATAGTTAGTATAGGGAAAGTCAAAATTTCCAAACAGCCCACACAAATCCTTATTTGACCATGAAGAGGTCATGAGATAAGTCTGAGACAGAATAGCTGAAGTGATTCAAATTATTTATGATCATTCTGCTCCCTTCTTGGCCAGGACAGAAACAGATGATGACTAATGATAGATATCTCAGAATTATCTAGGAGAGTAAGACTGGATGGACTTGTCTTGGACTTATCTATGAATGGCTCATATCTAACAGTAGCTGGAAATCCACCTGGTAGATTTTCAGGACATTGGTAGCTGGTGAGATGGCACTGGAGACTGCTTTCTTGCTAATTTTCTATAATTTTTTTTAAATAAAGGGAAATTAGATGCTGATGGTGCTTTATGAAATCTTTGGACACAAGTAGAAAAGTTATAAGCTATTGCTGCCACATATCCTGATCATATTCTCTGCAATTTAATCTAAACACTTAATTTCCTCCTGTTTTCCCATAACTCTACTGCTTTATTCCATCATAAATATAGACTGTAAATTTTATAGAGCTAGGAATTTTCTCTGTACTGTGGAATTCTGGGTCCTGGCTGCAAATTCTGACCTTTATTTCCTTCACTACTTCTATTGGGGAAGAGGATTTGGGGAAGGGAGATCTCAGATTATCAGCATTGCTCCTGGCTTCTTCTTCTTAGTGAATAGGAAACAACTATTGAAAGTGTCTTTCAGCAAAAAGAATAAAAAAATTCACAATGGTTGGTGAATTTTTAGACGGCTTTTAAATTAACCCAGATTGTACATAAATTTGCTGACCAGAAAAGTTAACAGGAAATCATTTTATAATTCCTGGAGGAATTTTTTCAGAAACGTGTATATAGAAAATTTATTTTATCCAAGTCTGGTAGAGTGCAGAGAAATCTATATCAATATAACATGCAGAATCTTTACCTTGAAGTAATAAATGGTTGAAACAGAAAAGGATGTATAATTTGCAAACCAGAAAAATTACACCATACAAACGTGACTCAAATCAGAATTTAGACCATTGTCATCCACATTGCATATGTTACAGGTAAAAGGTGTTAGTATAAGTAGCTTATATGGATTCTTCATTGATAGGAGTGTATGTTTTGCATTCTGTGTTAGGATGAAACTCAACCTTTTCAAAGGCCTTCTCATCTATGTATTTTCAGGTGAAAACTCTGGCTTTTCTTGGACAGTTTTGGGATTTTTTTTGAGTGAAAACAAAAAGGAAAAACCATGAAATACCACCTCATGGCACTTAACCAACCTATGCTCCCAAATTTACGCTACTTGATGTAGACAAGGGATTTCAACTTAAAAATCTTCCACCTCTTATGAAATTATCAGAATATTGAGAAGGTTTAGGTAAGTCTCATTTTCTCAGTTCAGAACTTTCACTTTGAATAAATACTTCAATTCCTTTTCTTGTAATTAATTAAATCAGATCAAATGAAGAAAAGGCCTTAGAATTGAGAGTTCAGACACAGTAAGAAAGTTTTCATTGTTCCTAAAAAGATACATGATTGGTTAGTAAATAAGAGTGGAAATGCAGATTGCTGCAATGTTGAATTAGTTCTTTGACATGCTATTTAGAGAAAGTTCAAAGAGACACAAGATGTGGCTATGCAGAAGGGAAAGCAAAAAAAAAAAAAAAAAGTATTTCTGAAGGCCCACTGGAAGTTCCTATAATTTATATACCTGGATGTTTTAGTGTGCAGTCTGAGAACTTCATTCCAATTCTACGCAATCAGCAAAACCAGCTCTTCAAGCAACGTAAATCACTAAGGTTATGGTTCCCAACTAAGTGCCTGGTTTCGATTATGATTATTTAAATGAACATGCCAATTTTAAAATTGGTTTCAACGTGTTAGTGAAGTCTCATTTATTTAATGGGGTATGACTTGATGAGAAAAGCACTCAGTTTTGGATTATCTTTTGAGGCATACACTTCAGAGTGTGCACAGATGGTCTAATAAAAGGTATTTTTCTACTACTCCCACAGTGTAAGAGGACTCAATTGTTTAAACAGAATTTAACGAATGATTTGATACTATCCCCAAACCAGGACAAACAGATGACAGTAAAACAAACCAGCCATTTGGGATAGATGTTGTCCCAACATACTTGAATTTCAAAAATATTTGAATCCTGAATCAAATCTAAAGCAATAGGACACCATATGATTTCTGTCGAGATGGTTACTGAAAAGGGGACTGGGGTAGGATTCATTCCTCTATCCAATGTTTATGAACTCGTAATGACTGTTGCTAGTAGACATAATAGCTATATCACATCTATCATTCCTTTCCATTGTCACTCTGTCCCTGTGCTACACTAATACCTTAACAATTCAAATAATTTCCAGTCAGTTATTTTGTTACTATTCTATAACTTTAGACAAGCTATTGTCCTAACATCGTCAAAGAGGGGAATCAAGAACTTGACTACCCCTTTTCCTACTATCCCTCATCTTTTAGACTATTTCAGCAACAGGCAGGTTTTACAATGCACTTTAACAACACTTTAACATAAGATTCAGTGAACCCCTAAGCTAAGTCCTGACAAGATTTATGCTGAAACTTGGACACTTGAGTTTAGATGCTTGTTAAACTTCTAAGATTACTCCATGTGACTTGCCCTTCAGCTCTGTCTCTCCCAGCAGTGTCTTGTTAATTTGCACAGAAATGTAAGTCCTGAGGTACAAGAAGTCTACAAGAAATAGTCCCACAGTCCCCTCTTTCTTATTTCCTCATGTCTGAGTTCTGTTTTCTCCATTTTCTCCCTCTATAACCCCGAAGTTAAGATTTTCCTGGAAGGAGGTTCAAGTACCACTTGGACTGATTCCTAGAAACACTCTTCTTCATTTACAATTAAACACAATCATTATTAAGATGTTACTAATTTTCCATAGTTTTTTTCTAATAGCACATTATTCTCAAAATACATCTCATTTATCAATATGTCCCTGAAGATTAGTGTTTACAAAATCTTCATCATTCTTATTTTATCATTTCATAGAATAATTACACTACAGTGCAAAAAGTTTTTTATGTTTGTACAGTGTATTCTGAATCTGTGAAGTTATAGCTGGAATTCACCATTTCTTTAAAAGGTAATAAGTTCTAAATGTTAGCTCAACAATCTGTTTCCAAGGAAATATATTAATGTACCTATTAATTATCTTTCCCTTGAATGATTTTAAATGTTGTTAGAGAAAGTTAACTTTGCAGTCTTTTGATTGTTGGACTAATTTTCCATTGTAAGAAAAGAACAGAACTTACAAATCTGCTCTTGATATTTTTTTTTAAGTACAAGTCCCAGATGTTTCATTTTTAAAAGATGTTATAGCAATAAAATTGTTATTAAAGTGTCTTCGTTCATGCTGTTATAGTTGAGGTTGTGTCAGCATTTCCATTAAGAGCTCATCTTTTGCAGAGAAAATGTTGTGGTCCATTGGGTAAATAACACATGCTTTACTGTGACACACACCCCCAGGAAAGCTAGAAATATTTGAGGATAAGATTGTTTAGCATGCATTCTTAATTTAATACAGTATATATGTTGTAATTTTTCACCATGAATGAATAAATCGAGTACCATGTGTCAGTGATCACTAATTTCCTTGTACCAAAAACTATATTAGCATTATTTTTTACTTTGAGATTTTAAATAGCAAATCTGGAGAAAACATATTTATCATTACTATTATGCATATCCATAATTTTTGAAACTCCAGTTAAACCCTAAAACTGATGTGGAAATGGAGATTTGATGGGATCCTTAAAGACAGGTGGAAAACAAAATTCTGGAAGTAAATTCTGTTTTTTAGTTCTCAGCACTGCTGAAGTAGGGTCGCAGATGCCTCAGACTATGTGTTGCATCATGGAAATACTCCAAATCATAGGCAGCTTCTGGGACTCCTGCCCCGGGTGACCTGACAAAGGCTGCAGAAGGAGTGGTGCAAGAAGAAATCAGAACTCATAGAGTGGTTTGAATTGGAAGGGACCTTAGAAGTCATCCAGTTCCAAACCCCCTACCACGGGCCAGGGTACCTCCCATTAGATCAGGCTGTTCAAGGCCTCATCCAGCCTGGCCTTGAACACCTCCAGGGATGGGAATCCACAGCTTCCCTGGACAACCTGTGCCAGTGCCTCACCACCCTCATCGTGAAGAATTTCATGCCTAGTCAAAATCTTGTGCCCTCCAATTTAAAGCCATTCTTCCTCATCCTGTCATCACATGCCCTTGTAAAAAGTCCACCCCTGCTCCTGCTTTCTTATCAGCCCCCTTCAGGTACTGGAAGGCTGCCCTAAGGTCTCCCTGGAGCCTTTTCTTCTCCAAGCTGAACAACCCCAACTCTCTCAGCCTGTCCTCATAGTAGAGGTGCTCCATTCCACTGATCATCTTTTTCATCCTCCTCTGGAGCTGTTCCAACAGTTTCAGACTCTTCTTATGTTGAGGATTCCAGAACTGGACACAGTATTCCTGGTACTGTCAGATCGTGAGATCCAGGTGGGATCTCATGACAGCAGAATAGAGAGGGAGAATCACCTCACTTGACCTGCTAGCCGGTCTTCTTTTGATGCAGCCCAGGATCCAGTTGACCTCCTGGGCTGCAAGAGTGCAGCTTATGTCAGCTCATGTCAAGCTTCTCATCAATGAACACCCCCAAGTCCTTCTCCACAGGGCTGCTCTCAATCATGCAGTAGCCCATCCTCTATTGATGATCCAGACATCCATTCTCCCAGGTCTCCATGACAGACCTCAGCCTGTGAATTTATTAGCCATTTGTTTTCTCAAGAGGAAGCTCACAGGCCTTTCAGATTCGGTTTATATTTTCAGTCACCGATTGCTATTTCTAGGCACCAGCTCCACTTTTAATAACACCACATCTGTTAATCTGAATTCTGAGCTCTTTCCCTGCTCTGAGGGTGCAATCCAGCAGTTCAATGTACTTTTGGACCATCACCATGACTCTGTCATATTTCCACTATATTGTTGCAGTTGTGTTTATGTAGAAATACTTATACCTGTAACTTGAGGTTAAGGTGAGCCAGAAACTGAGCAAACATACAGGAGGTGATTTTCCTCGTCTGCCTTAGATAAGAAAAAAGTTAAGAAAGATTTCCAGTGTATGTGATAGAGATGTAAAGTGGAAAGGAGTATTTTCCCCATCTTTTGCACATTACGAAAGGTGATATTAAATTATAAGCCTTTAGTAATGTCAAAAATCAGTGACAAAGCCAAAAATAATGCTCATATCCTGCCTATAGTCAAGCCTCACCTTAACCCAAAATGTTTTACGACACAAATTGTTTGGCTCATTTTAACTCCTATGTCTACCAACAGATTGTGATTTCTTAATTTTTGCACTGTTTGCAGTTGTTCAAGATATGTTTTAAAGGTCCATAATTCACATGATATTATGGTTTAAAATGTCGTTCTTTGACTGTTGATTTAGATATTTAATATTAAGTTCTGTGATTAGAGGCAGTTATTTTTTTCACATTACCCTGTAACTTTGATGTCTCCTCTGATTCAAGGATATAGATCACTTTTTAAGTACTGAAGTCCTGTCCTAAGCATTAGGTCATCACACATGTTTTTCTCCTGTTCAATACAAGGTGCAAGACATGAATCAAGCACTGGAAATATCTATCTCTTTGATTTTCTCTATTAAACCATGCAGGGAATTTTGTTGATGAATTTACACTAGAGATTTCAGCTTTGGAATATTGTAATTCTAAGTCCCCCATTTATATCTTTCTTTCTGTAATTACTTTGTTACAATAATGCATTGACATTTCAATTCTCATCACAGTTCTTTTATAGTGTGGATTATGTATTTTTCCTCATATGAGATATCTCTGCCTTTCCCATACTCTATCTTTCATTACTAATATACGACCATAGGAGTAAATCTTTTTTCCAGAGGATCACAGATGTTGTGAAGAAGATTCTCCTATGTTTAGCTAAGTAAATTTTGAGGTGCTTAAAAACAAAAAATCCAAAGACAACTATTCATGACTTAAGTATGAGTTACTTCGAACATTTTTCCTTAAATCAGTTTTTCTGGAATCAAATATTTTTGGCATTGACAGTTCTCATAAAGATAAAGGTAATGATTTCTTTCTAAGCATAATATGTGGATAATTAAGATAATGTTTTTAGCAATCTGAAATGCCTAACTGCCTTTGTACGTATAAATCTATTTTTTTCACTCTTCTTGTGTTCAATTTAACTCTGGAACAAAAACAGTAAAAAGACCTATTGTCATTTGTATAGTTACAGAGCCATTTTCAACTTTTTATTTTTTTAAACTCCTTTTCAAACTTTTATTTGTTGATTTTCTCTGTAACTGGGCAATTTAAGATTCTTTTTTTTATTTTTTCTTCCTCTTTGCTTTATTAAATGCCTGCACTTAAGAATGAAGTATTTGATTTCAGTTTGTAGTTGTATGGAAACAGTGAGGAACAGAAAAATATGCATAGCTGTATGTTATCTTTTTAATACACATGCATATGCATTTATATGTGTACTTACACAAGTACAATTGCACATAAAAATGAGAAGTGATACGTGTTAATAAAGAAGTATTTAATCAACTGGTGGGCCTTGGAGACATAATCATATAAAGCATCCACTTATTTTAAAGTTACATTGGAGAGTGGTTATTAACTATTTGGCGAATTGAGGAAAGCTTTGCTGATCTGATGGTAGTGGAGAGATTTATTGCAGAGAGTTTTTGAAGGCTGCTGCTGAGCAAACCATTTCTGGGGGGTCTGTGTGACTCTTGATTTTATTTAGCGAGAATTGCAGGGAACAGTGCTGAGTTTAAAATGTGCTATGCTGGTGAATGAGAGGAAAAATGACAGCAACAACTGCAATTGAAAGTACTGCTTTTACCTCTCAAGTGCTTTGCTCTAGATCCAGGTGCTTCTTGTGTACCTTAGTGCACTGTGGTGTATGACTGCTGTTTGTGAGAAGGCAGTACAGGGCAAATCTGTCTTGGCAGCTGTTCAAGGGCTAACGTGCACCACTCAGCTGTAAACATTCAGTTGCAGAAGGGGATGGTTCTCCGCTGGGGTTACAGTCATTGTTATAGGGAAGGAAGTTTTGGGTCCTAGACTTTGTATGCTTTACACAAAGCTGTCATTGTCCCTACATTAAGGAAAATGCTTGAATATCAACCGTTCTGATATTGTAGCAGAGAATGTGATGTAGTGTATGAAAATCAGAAACTCTGATCCCTTAATCTTCAGACAGACAATCACAGGTCTTTATAAACAGCCAAGGCTACTTAGATTTGAAATTATCAACCATTCTACTGCAATTCCTCTACCAACAAAACATATATACAGAGTCAAATGGAAACTGCAGACATGACAGTCAATGTGTTGCTATAATACTTGTTGTTATATTTCACCTACATTTTCTAAAAGAAGAATATGTGTGATGTTTTGTTATACTTCATGGAAATGTGTGTGCAGTTTCCTTTCAAACTTCCTATAATCTGAATATCTTCAAGGTTTTAACATCTTCTATTCCTCTTTACTACTTTTTCGACAACTAGCCAACACTCTTCACTGAAAAGTTGAACAGAAATTATGTTTTATTTGTTA
The DNA here is from genome assembly GCA_033459285.1 of Clamator glandarius. NCBI lineage: Eukaryota > Metazoa > Chordata > Aves > Cuculiformes > Cuculidae > Clamator > Clamator glandarius. The sequence continues at coordinate 740,545 of JAUNZM010000026.1, forward strand.
AATTCTCTTTAGAGAACTGTTCCAATTGCGGCAAAACTTGCTGTGAAATCCTCCTCTAAGCAGTCAGACTTCTACCCTTAATGCACACACAGCAGCGTTCCCATGGATTTCATTGTCCACTGGAAGCATATGAAAGGAATTTCATGCACTCAGATTCTTCTGAGCTTTTTTGCCACTAAAGTGACAAGCTTACATTAAATATTTTTCAATAAAAATTTTGCATTTCTGAACAAAGACAAAAATTATAATTCCATGCTGTTGAATATTAACAGGAAGCTTGTCTCTGAAGGTAGAGTGTTCTGTATCTGTCACATACTGGCTTATGTAAAGCTTGCTGAAACTGCAGAGAATTTTAGATCCTGTAGGTAGACTGGATTTAGAAACAACTGAGAAATAGAGGAGTAATTTTAGTGTAATTCTACCAGCTGCTGTAAAATTCTGATGCAAAGAATGCTAAAGCTGAACTGAGCATGAATTTTTAAGAATTTATATCATGTTTGATAGCTTCCACTTACATAACTTTATTTATCCATAGTGCTCAGTGCACCTTTCAGAGGGGAAAAGGAATCATTATCCCCATTTCACAAATAGGTGATGTCTGAAAGCAACCAAAGAAGTGATTTCTCCGACATTCACACAGAAAGTCTTCATCTAGGGCTGAGAATAGAAACTCTGATCCCTTAATCTTCAGACAGACAATCACAGGTCTTTATAAACAGCCAAGGCTACTTAGATTTGAAATTATCAACCATTCTACTGCAATTCCTCTACCAACAAAACATATATACAGAGTCAAATGGAAACTGCAGAGCATGACAGTCAATGTGTTGCTATAATACTTGTTGTTATGAATTAATTAGGTGATTTGCATTTATATAGCATGCTTCATGTGGAAGCAGCACATGGCATTATACATTTAAAATACATTACAATTAAACAAAACTTCTGCTAGAGAAGTCAAGATGAGGCATCAAAAAAACCCCCAAACCTCCCAAAATGAAAAAAAAAATCAATTTCTTATGGCTCTGATGGGAAACAATTTATAAAAAAAAAAAAACAAACAAACAAACCATAAATCTTTATCAAAGGGCAAATAAAAATCTCAGTTGCAGGGACACTGGGTGATCAACTGTTCAGGGAGGTAAGTAGAGATGAAAACAGGATGAATACTTTGCAAGTACTGTAAAGGCAATTATGCATTTGACAGGAAGGCAGTATAGCTTCCCCAATTGCAGTGTGGTAAGCTGATGTGTGATTCTAGATGCTGAATTCTGTGTAAGCCAGGGACTTACGCAATGAATGATCAAGGAAGGGTGCAAACTGCTGAGATAGAAATGGTCTTAACCTGCTAAATCCCTGAGATCTCTAAAATAAAGTCTGAACACCATGGATCACATCAGCTGATTAAAAAATTAAAATTCCACTCCCAGCCAAAAATGCAGAACCACTGTTGAGAGAATTCTTGAACCTAAGCAAAAGAGAAAAAAAAGTCAATTCCATTTTCTCTGAGCTAGGGAATTAAAAAAAAACAAAACCAAAGTCTGACTGCTGACAAAAATGTTTCACAATCAAAAGGTATATCACCAGAGACTAAATTTTTTGGGGTTTTGTGACCTCACTATGATAATATTAAGAGACAATATGTTCTTGAACTCCCTGGGAAAAGACAGCAAAATCTGTGAGACAAATCTTTCCAGAGCTGAAGTACTGCCTCATGCAGAAGTTCTCACCTGTTAGTCTTGGTGTGTTGGCTCATGCTTTTGTCTACAAGAATGCTTTGCTGAACTCTTCTAGTGTCTTATTTATTCTTATGAATAATTTTTGACTGATTCAAGTCTACCTTTCTCAGCAAATTCCATCATTTACCTTTCTCATGCTTATAAGAAGGAGAAGGAGGAAGAGAGATAAAGAGAAAGGGAAAAAGGGAAAAAGGGAAAAAGGGAAAAAGGGAAAAAGGGAAAAAGGGAAAAGCAAAGGGAAAGGGAAAGGGGGAGAAGGAGAAGGAGAAGAAGGTGAAGAAGGGGAAGGGGAAGGGGAATGGAAGGAAAAAAGTAAAGGACAATGAAAAGGATAATTTGCAAAGCAACAGTCATAAAACTGACCAAACAGGAAAAAAATAGACTGAGTCACCTGTGAGCAAATATTTAGTGCATATCCTCTTTAATACCCTTAATCAGGTCCTGGGCTGACTTGTTTAAACTTTCTTCTCTGTAAGATGCATCCTACTCAAACACAGAAAGCAATCAGAGTTGCTCAAGGCTTCCTGAAGTTTTCCTTCTGGCTACTCCAGAAGGAAGTGTAATTTCAGTACATCTTGTGTATTTGCAGTACAAGACGAAAGATTAATTTCTACAACAATAAAAGTGGAATTTAAGTTAATAGCCGAGATCTTAACAATAACACTCAGCAATGAGTTTAAGGAAGAGTGTTCCAGCATCTCAAAGTCCTTTTTTTTTTATTCAGGTGTAAGAAGAGTGAACTATACACTGCAAGAAATAACAAAGGACATACATGGACAAGAAGGTATTAGCAGGAAGAAAACAAGTGATTCATATGTATCCTTTGGTATTTCCAGTTTTCAGACATTTAAGGAAGGTAAAATGTGTTTACTCAAGCTATTATTTCCCCAAATAGTCCAGATGCAATCAACCTTTTCTGAAAGAACCATAAGATAGTTCTTGCCATGTCTTCCCTACAAGAGCCCACAGAACTGTACCAAACAATGTTATTTATTCCCCTACTTATGTGTGGCTTTGGTGGTGATACTGAGGGAAAGCTTGGAGATTCTTAGTATCCTCTGAGACTAAAATGTTTGGAAAACCTTTCTGTGTCAGATAAGAATCTGAGAGTGAATTGGCTAAGCTTAAATCTTTGATAGATTCTTGTTCCAGTGAGTGCTAAATTCTCAGACTTTGTAATAAAAGATTTTAAAGCATATGTTCCTAAAAAAATTACTTATTCAAAGTACAAAACAAACTTGTAATTAACTATGTTTTGATGGAAAGCTGAGGATGCATTTTCCAGAGAAGTGCTCTTCAAGAATATTCTTTCTTTCTTTTCAGTCAAGATTTAAATTTACAAAAGATTGTGAAAATATAGAAGAAATTAAAAACCCCCATGAAATTATGTAATTGTAAAAAAGTAATTAAAACCAACAGATATTTTTGGGAAATCCTCTCATAGGATTAGAAACATAGCGGTGTCTTCATAGTTTGGTATTAGTGATAAAAACACACAGGAGTTCTTATTCTCTGTAGTTTTTTTTCCTTTATCTTTCCCTAATAAACAAACTGTCACGAGTGGGCCAGAGTGCAAACAAAAGCTATAACAGCTGTCTCTCAGAAACTGAAGAAAATCTGTGGTGTTACAGTCTAAATATTAAATTAATCTTTTTACTTAGATCTCATAGATCACATACATCCTGTATGACACTTACCTCATCTTCTTCAAACTGCACAAGTTACTCGTGGGATTTTGCATGTGTGGCTTTTGCTCTCTAACGTTATCAAATTTAGGGGTTGTGGTCACCTGAGATATATTCTCTTTCCTCAGCTTATACTCAACTCTGATCCTGCATGGTCCTGATACATCAGAGAAAAAAAGATAATAGGTCATTCCCAGTGTATCCAACCACACTCTATAACCCTGTGTCACCATTCAGGAAAGATGCAGAAATGTTGTGGTGGGGATTTCTTTCCTGGGGTGCTGGCATGAGGACTACACCATGAAAATGTGAGAGAGGTTAAGGTATTTGACAAAAATGAAATTATAACTGTATAAGTGGTCAGGAATAAACTTGAGCAGCCTAGTCTAAACGTTGGCAGCTATAAGTTGCATGTGAATGGATAAGCCATACTGAAGGCTGGAGGAAACAAAATTTGAAATAAATAAATATATCAGAAAGATTTAAAAATAAAAAAACAAAAAAGATTTGGGGAGAGTGGAAGTAACAACCTGCACACTCAGAAGAAAATATGCTAGAGTACCCCTCCAGTCTTGCTGGCAATTTAGGCATGGAAAAATTACTAAAGACAGATCATCATCATTAGAGCAAGAAAAAGATGTCCCTAATAACTGTGTTATCTGCTATCAAATCTCCAGAGACAAAAATAGACTCATTTGCTCCAAGGTTGCAGGGGTTACAGAGTGAGGCAAGAACCACAGAAAAAGAAATTGATACCAGGGATTAAAGATCACAACTGTACAGAGAGGAGGTGGAAACAAATTGGTGCTATTTCTAAAGCTTTGATGAAAGAAAATGGTGCCTAGCTAGGGAAGGTGACAACTGAAAGATAAAAGTAGAAAGAAAATGTTTTAATATTAGAGCTGAGCAAACTGTTGGTAATGAGACTAAGCTGCAGTTTTGCTTAGTTTTGTGTTTCTTCACAAAGCAAGAGCTTGGGCTAGTTTCTCAAGGTGAGCGATCCTAAGCCAATTTATTATATCTTCAGGTGAAAATGATACAGAGGAAACTGTGATTTCAGCAGCTTAGATACAAACCCAGTCAAATAGTTATCCAGCCTGGTGCACCGGACTGTTTCACTTTGTTATTGAGTTAGCTCAGGCCTGACAGTGGCAAAGCAGAGGTTCATACTCATGCAGGGCTAGAGCTGTCGAGTTTTGCAAAGCTCAGCCTGAGCTACCACGCAAGCAACCAAATTAGCTGCTGTAATGGCCATCAAATCCCCCAACAGAGAAGCTTTATATTACAAGCCAGTAAGGATTAAACTATGAGCTATTGCAGGAAGAGCTAAAGAGAAAGATTTCCCCAGACTCCTATCTCTTGTGAGTAAAACAATTGGACCCAAAATGCATGATGACCAGGATATTAGACTTGCTGACAAAAATAGAAACTTTGTTGTCTTAGCACTTGACCCTGACAAATGCTAAGCAGATTACTCCCCCTCAGATTGGTGGGAGCTGAGAAAAGGGAAATAAAACCCCAAAACTTCCTTAAATATCCACTCACTTGCGATTATGACTATATAAGCATAAATTTAGCTTCCCAAATAACAATTTTTAAATAGAGATGGTCAAAACCTAAAGGAAACATTTTAGAAACACTTTTTTCATTTTTTTTTCCCAAAATGTCAAATAAGTTTTTCACAGAAAGGGTCATTTGGCTCTGGAACAGGCTGCCCAGGGAGATGGTTGATTCACCTTCCCTGGAGGTGTTTAAGGCACGGGTGGATGAGGTGCTGAGGGGCATGGTTTAGTGTTTGATAGGAGTGGTTGGACTCGATGATCCAGTGGGTCTCTTCCAACCTGCTGATTCTATGATTCTATGATTCTATATTTCCTGAAATATCAGCCTTGCTCCAATTTTCATAGAATAATTAGGGATGGAAATGACCTTAAAAATCATCTAGTTCCACCCCTCCCAATTTAGTCCCAACCCCATCTTGACTGCCTGTTGATAATTAGGTAGTGATGCTGATTCACTAAAGTGATCAGATGATATTTACTTACACACTGAACAATAAAAACTATTTTGCTTTAGATGAGCACAGGTTAGATGTCTTTGTCTCTTTTAAGCTGCTTGCCTTTGTACTTTATGGAGACTCACAATGGTTGTCTGTCTGGCAAGGATACACTGCAGTGCTTGAGGGGATTTTGAATAAAAACACTGCTGGGTACTTCATCTTCCAAACACATTCATATGTAAGCATCCAAGTAGCTCAAATGAACTTATGTTTTTATATCTCTGGATAAGACTTTATATGTATAGTTATACAGCCTGCAGAAAGAATGAAGTGTCTATATAATGATTTTGAATTAATAACATAGTCTATCAGTGCATTACTAACGACAGGATTGCTAGTAGATTAGGCCAAAGAGACAAGAGATTTGTCCCGAGGTTTTAGGGAGTTATTTATCCCTATATCTGGCTAGTATTTCATCCCAGAGCAGAAAGAGACAATTTGTCATTTTAAGTGAGGTGCAGAAAACCTGTAGAGCAAAGAAACATATTCTGTCTGATGCCAAAAAAAGGTTAAAATTGTTTAAAATTACTATAAATACCTGCAGACGAACTTTTTTTCTCTTCAAAGTTTTGAAAACCAATCAGAAATAATATTTTATGGTGTTTAGTCAACATCCATTGGACTGAATACAAATTACTCAAGGTAAAAGAGCATTTGTCATTCCTTGCAACTACTAAGGGCCAAAAGAGGTTAAGTGGGATAACTGGGAAATATTTCTGCTTCTCTAGCTCACTGTAAAATAAAAAATAATGAAATAAAAACTAGAAAAGTTTTAAATATTCTGTACTGTTTGAAATGTTTGACATTCTGCTGTTAATTCTGTTCCCAGGTACTTACCCAGAGCACTGTCCATCCTCACTACCCACCTCACAGAAAAGGTCTGGTCATGAGGAGCACTAATGTCAGGTACATGGAGCACCAATGTCACATAAATGCAATAGTAACAATAAAGAGGTAAAAAAGACTGAGTTGCGGCTATATTTGCATGAAAAATACTTCAAATATTCCTCCATTGGAGAAATTGTTTCTGCATTATGTCTATACACATCTTTAGGCTATCTATTATCATTTTTCTTGCAGACAGGTGTCTTACGAAGAGTAGCGATCCAACAGCAGTTGTGCCAGCTGAGTCCAGGGTGCCTGAACAGCAAGTTCCTCATGAAGGCAAGTCACTCCTGGATTTCTAGATCCCTAAGATGAATGAAGAAAAGTTTTCTTCTCACACTGCCTGCAGATCCAGGAGGGAACAACTGTCATCCTCCCAATCACAAGAAATGCAAAACAATTAGAAGAGAATTTGAAATTGGTTATTTCTAAGTAATAGGCTCAAGTAAGTCTGAATACAAGTGGTATTTCAGCCATTTTCATTGCTAACATAAGGAGGTGAAATTCTCTCAATTCCAGTGCCATTTTCTTTGCCCGCAAAACCACAAATTTTGATTAACACATTTCAGGAGTTCCTTCTCTTAAACCTTTCTCTTTCATAAATGAGCTGGTGACAGATTTCTGCGGAACAGTTTTGAAGCATCTCCACACCTGACTTCCCAGCACATGGGATCATCCAGTCTCACACCTTGAGTATAAATTATTGTATGAATAATTTTAAAAGATGAAAGTCAGTCATAGATCATTAGTTCACTGGATGTCAGATCCAGTGTGAATGTTTTCCAGAAAAACACTGTTCAAAGAAAAGTAGGAAGAGAATCTGAAGTTCTGAATAATTACCCACATTATATTGCTTCTAAGAGATTACTCACCATTAAACAGATTTAGGTCTTTTTAACTGCAGGAAAGAAATTGCTGAAATTCTTTACATGTACATAGGGACACACTTACTTCCTTGTAAAGTATCTCATGCATTTGTTAATACTACTTCCAGCACACAGTAATTAAGATTTATATTGATGTTAAAGCTGAAAATTATGCTTTTCCCTAATCTAAATGTACATGGGGGGGAGGAAAAAGTACACTTGAGACTCTTTATATTTGTGAATATGGTACTGTCATTTGTATTTAGTTTGGCATTGCAATTCAAAGGTGTTGATCAGAGAGCAGCCAAGGACATATCCAAACTGGGATTCACAAATAGTGGACCCCAAAAGATATAGGGAATTTTGTATTTTAAAATAAGGTTTAGTAACAGCAGAAACGTCTCTGCTTTCCAGAATGAATGTAGTCATTGTTTCCATATCATAGCACTTAGAGTGCAATAAAAATACCTCTACTGGGGGAATCCATAGACTACTAAAACGTGAATAATCTTTAAGGGAACTTCCACTTTGTCCAATTTTTTTCCACAACCTTATGGTTTTAGGATAACGGTCTCTACCCTGAAAAATATGCAATCAACATAGAGAAAAATTAGAAAAATCACAATCAAATCAGCTCCTCATTTTTTGCTGTAATCTAATTGTGAGCCTTGGGGAAAGATGGACATGGATAAAGGAAAGCAAGAATTATTTTGATTGACATACTTAGGATATATCCTGTATTGCCTTTTTTGCTTCCAGACATCCTAGGAACCAGAGTGAGTCTGTGTATTTGTAACACTTAATTCTGGGAGGCTTTTTTCTTGGTAATAATACTTGATATTAACAAAGAAAGCCTTTGACAACTACATTGTAGAAAACTATAAAAATAGAAACTGGAGAACAGAAGTTGGATGTGATCTCAGAGACTTATGACTGAGACATAAACAGCAAAGAACTTGCCAGGCTGGAACTTTCCACTTCCTCCCATTGGGACTGTTTCACTTTGCCCTGAACAATGAATTAATCCATTAACATCATCTGGAACCCAGATATGCAAAGACTTCAGTGATAACCCAAATCATCTAGGCATCTTGCTCATGATTATTAAATGTTTGAGGGTTATTTAAATATTAATATTTATTTTTATAGTATGATATATTTACAGAGCAGTGTTTCCTGGAGAGCTTTTGGGCCAGTAGTGAGGATGGACCTCTTGAGAAGGGAGGAAAGAGATAGCAGAGAGCTTACCCATGGTATTTCATGTTCTGGATTGAGTATTAAAATTATTGACTTGCTAGGTATGAAGATGTCTTCTGTTTGCCAGCTTCTTCTCCAGATAGGTTTTATGTATCTAACCTGTCATTTCCCATTTCTCGTCTGTTCTGCAATACCAAAATATTTCCTCTGAAGCTGAACAGAAAATTTCATATGTCACTGACTTTTATTTTAACTTTTTGCTTAGGAAAACCAGCAAGACAAATTTCAGTCTGGAACAAAACACTGAGGTTTTTTTTCCTAGTTTAACTGTGAAGAAGAATAATATATTATTTATATCTCTATCCACTACATAGGCGGCTCTCTCTCCTGGGAGAAGATGAGACAAAGAACAAACCACCTCTGACAGATGTTGCACATCTTCTTTCATACACTATGAGAAGGTGCTAAGATTCTGCCATGGTGAAAGTGGCATGCAAAAATACATGGAATGGAAGCTATATTGGTGTTCTGATGAAGGGAAATAGTTTATGTGAAACATTCTGCCTCTAACAAATTATCCAATAAAGAGTCGCATCAAGGTAGGGAAACCACTGGGACACAAATCTACATGTTACATTTTGATTCTTGATTGTGCCCCCTCCCTATCTTATACCTGAATAGTATTAGCTTTGCAAGTTCCTAAATATAGGCTTCCCAAATTAACTACAGAACTCTACTGCATCTGATACTGTGTCTGAATTCAATTCACAGGGAGCAGAAACAATTGGGAGCTTTAAATTAAGGAATTCTCAGAAGACAGCAAGGAAAAATGTATTTTCCCTATCACAGAACACAATGCAATTGATTAAAGTGTGGGAAACGAAGTAATGTCAGTGTGAGTAAGACAGTAATAGTACCTTGTACATACATCTGTGTTCAAATAATTATTGAATAACAGTGATTTGCTAATTAGGAACTGTGTATGTAACAAGATGATTCTGTGCTCTTTTCTAAATTGAAAGTCTCCTCTCCCTTCAGTACACACTTTCAGTATGTTTTAGTAACTGCTAGGAGTTTTTTCAGCTGTTCTCATATTCCAGTTTGTCAAAACCAAAACTGTTTACAGGATAGATTCATATTTAATTAGTTCCTTTAACGAAATATGTTTGACAACATTTGACATTACTAAATATGCTATCAGATGTTTCAAGAAAATAAAGTTGAAATTATGATATCTGATTGCGTACTAACTTGTAATTAAAAAAATATATAGTAAAGAAATAATAGCAAATGTTGAGCTCACAGAAACTATTAAAAAAATCCAAAATCAGCTGATCCACTATGAAGTTTCTTGAAAATAATTTCAGATCACACCACCACCATCACTATCGTCATGATCATTCTCCTCCTCATCATGACTTTGGTGAAAAGTCCTTGAAATCTTAAAAATGCTTGTATAAATTGATATCTTGTCATTTTCAATGTTGAGGTCTACTGTGAATAAAGCTGTTTTTAAAAGTTTTTGAATGAGGACAGAAAAATACATAACATAAAGCACTAAGAAATTGTTTGAAATCAACTCAGTTGAATTACTTGGGAGGAAAAAGCAGGGGAAATGGAATTAGCAGCAGGGGAAGTCACATTTACATGTGCAAACAGATTTACAAATGTAGATGTAGCATTATGGAAGGGAAAGATTCTGAGTCAAAAATTCCTGGTTTCTGCAAAATCACAATTGCTGATGGAAACTAGCTCCATTTCTCTAAGTATTACAAAACCCTGTTATAACTGATGCATTTCTCACTCTGAGAAGAATTTCCTAGGTGATACCATCAACAGGGTAATTACCAAGCCTATGGGTCATTCTGTGTGTAGTCTGTTCCTTAGAATTGAAACTACAATTTAGTACTCACTTAAATTAAGGAATATGATCCCCATAATAAATTGCTGACTACAGATACAAAGCTTCTCCTTGATCCAGGGCAATGACAGTGGAGATAACAGTGATGAAGTCACACTAGGAGCAGTATTTTAAAAAGTCTGTATTTTCTTTTGAAGGTGATGGTCAAATACAGATTGAATGCATGGGAACAAACTGTCCAGTCCTCAGCAGTTCTGATTATTCCATTCTCAGTGTCTTGTCATTCATTCATTGAAAAGGAACTGTAACAATATTATAATATAGTAAAATCATTATGTTGTTGCTTTCCTAAGATTGTCTTTTATTTCTGAATAACTGCCAATGTTCAAGTCATATTCAATTAAAATACATTTGGCCATTCTATAAGATACCTGTCCAATTAAAAGAAATTTCTTGCAAGCAAATTTCAGTCTTATTGAGCCAATAAGCTAACATTTAAATGTTCTTCAAAGTTCATTATTCCACTACCGCACTGTAAAAATAGCGTATGAAAATAGAAATAACATTTCTCCCATAAAGCCTGATACATCTGCATGGAACGTTTAAGCAGCTTTGCTGTGAAGTATAATCCCCTTCTTTAACAGGAAAGAAAAGAGCTAATTATTTGGCTCTGCAGCAAAAAAAATCAATTCAATATACATTAATCCAGAATGTTATATACAAAATATAAATCACAAAGGGTTAAGAAAGTTTTTAAAGCACTCTCCTCTCGACCTCTTTTCTCTCCTGTGATTCAACTTGGAAAATACCATTGATGCTGTTCGGTTGTCAGCCCACTGAAGCGTTTTAGGCTTAGCATGCACAGACTACCAGTGGTTCAAGTTCAGCAGATGTCAGGAAGCATCATCATCTTAGTGCTCTGTTAAGGTGTTATGTCACTACTCCACAAAAGCATTCAGGCATGCACGTGTCTTCGAACCATAGAGGCACTTCGTTGACACTTCGCTGGCTCAGGGCCTGACTGCATGGTCAGATACAAAATAGGTTTTAGGTCCAAGAATGCTGGAGCCCCAGAAATTTCCCCTTTAATGCCATGCTTTTAGAAGTTTAGATTTCACAAGAAAAGCACTTAGGCTTATTTTGCAAATTTGGGGTTTTTCGATGGCGTCTGAATGGGAACCCATCCAAGGACTTTTTTGCATGCTGGATACTCGTCATTGAAAAAGGTAATTGTACACCAGTGCATCAACTTTTTGTTGCATCTAGCACAAAATACTCATGGTCAGAAAACTGAAAGTATAATGATAGTTTTATTATACACACTCGCTCTCTGCCTGAAACAAGTTTGTTTGTTTCACTTAGCAACTGTATCCTTGCTAGCTTTTCAAGGTTAGTATAGCTATAAGAAAATGCACAGGATTCAGCATCATCTATGATACTTTGATAATGCATTTTATCCTAAGGAAGTCTCAAATTTTAATAATTTTATCCTAAAATATGTGATTGGATCCAAAGTCAATTGAAACCAATTGGAGCAAGATCCTCAGAAGTATTTAGACACCTACAGCACTTGATGTCTGTGGGAGTCATGCTCCCATTGGAGATATGGATGTGGGAATCCTTGAACCACAACAACCCCATGCAATGCTACAGGCTTGGAAAGCTGCTTGGCAGAAAAGGACCTGGGGGTGTTGATCGACAGCCAGCTGAACATGAGCTAGAAGAGTGTCCAGGTGACCAAGGCAAACAGCATCCTGGTTTGCATCAGTAACGACGTGGCCAGCAGGACCAGGGGAGTGATTGACCCCTGTACTCAGCCTTTGTGAGGCTGCCACTTCAAATACTGTGTTCCGTTTGGGCATCTCAACAGAAGGACATTGAGGTTCTGGAGTGTGTGCAAGGAAGGGCAACAAAGCTGGTAAAGGGTCTGCAGGACAAGTCTTACGAGAACTACATAAGATAATTGGGGCTGTTTAATTCAGAGAAGAGAAGGCTGATAGGAGACCTTATTGCTCTCTACAACTGCCTGAAAGGAGATGTAGTGAGACGAGTGTTGGTCTCTTCTCCCAAGTAAAAAAATAAAAAAGGGCAAGAGGAAATGGCTTCAAGTTGCTCCAGGGGAGGTTTAGATTGGATATTAGGCAATATGACTTCACCAAAAGGATTGACAAGTACTGGAATGGGCTGCCGAGGAAACTAGTGGAGCAAGCATCCCTGGAGGTATTTCACAGGCGTGTAGGTGTGGCACTAGGGACATGGTTAAGTGGTGGACTTGTCAGTGTGAGATTTACTGCTGTACTTGATGATCTTAAAGATTTCTTCCAGTTCTATGATTCTCCAATTCTAATCAATGGTGCTTTTTGTGGTATTCTCATAAATAGTTCAATAATCAAGAATTTCCATTGTAAATATAGTCTATATGCGAAAACTGAACGTAGTCCTGGTATGGCTGGATCAGCTCAACAGGTATATGTATCACATTTTAGAAATGCAAGAAGGTAAAGCTCTAGGAATGGTTTGCAGGCAGGAAGTGAAAATGGCTTCTGAGTATTGTTGGGTTTTTTTATCATCTCTGAGATTAGACTACGTATTACAGGCATTTGGGACATAAAAGTATCTCACTAACCCTATCAGCATTAGAAGCTGCTGCTTGTTCAATTCCTCCTGCAGACAGAGATTTGATTACCCATCTAAACTCATTTTTCCTTTTAAAAAAGTGCTAGAGAAATGGAAATAAAGTTCTTGGAAGTCCTGTAAAGTCCTCACATATAAAACTCAAATTATGTATCCTTCTACAGAGAATATGAGAGATTTTTAGGTTTATAGTATTTATAATGAGTTTCCTTCAATTACTCCTGAGAATTCATGGCTGAGGATTGCATTTTGTACCACCCAGTGGAACAGTTTCCTCAGAACAAACTCTACTCAAAATTAAAATCAAAACACCTGTCCCAACAACAACAACAACAAAAAGCAAAAAGTCATTGTATTGTATTATAGTGTTATTCTTACAGCTTAAATTCCACAGAACACCCTCAAGAGGCTGTGCAGTTATAAAATGTTAACTTGCTTTTGGTGAATATTATCATGAATTGATGACTCAGTGTGGAAAACTAACAAAAAGTAAGTGACAAAGGCTCAGAGTCTAACTGTCCTTATTTTGTAAGGCTGTGTTGTCTATATTGGCTGTATTTTCATGTTCCTGGGCCCCACTCTGTCACTTCCTTGGACTCCCAACTGAAGATACATTAGTCTGGAACTCAACTCTTTTTCAAAATACTGCTACATATTGGTGGCATTTATCTAAATTGCTGCAGTGCTGTATAAGGTAAACATGCAGTCATCTTCTCCTGATGGAGACTGTAATGGAAGTGCTCTAATGGGCAAATTATATAATCTTGAAATCAGTGCCTGAAAGAACTTAAATAGTGTCTGGAAAGTACTTGTTTCCTTTCTATTGAATATTATAGAAGTCATTGTTTATACAGAGAAGGCTATATTGTAACCAGATAAAGTTACATCCTTTGATTCCCACTTTTGGTGCTTCTTGCATATAAAGATTTTGGAGGCAGTTTTTAATTTCTTGGAAAGTGAGATTTGCAAGCAAGGAAGAACAAGTTGCCATAAAATAATATCTGTACTGGTGCACCTACAGAGATTTCTATGATTCCAGCGTTTTGTAAATGGCAGTCAAATAAACAACAAAATTTTGTCCTGGAAAAATAGAAATGGTTTCTACAGGGGTAGAAGAGAAAAAACAAACACTAAAGCTCTCCAAAGGAATAATATTTGCACATCTGAACACACACACACATATGTCCAAAGCTCTTGTTACTCTAGTGCAAGGTTTCTTCTGCATTCCAAATAACAAACATACAGAAATGAGCTGTCTGGCTCTCACTATCACATTACTACTTGTTGTTTACATGCAATACTCATCTTCAAGACGTTACAAATATAGAAATTCCCATTATTGGGTCTCTTCCAACTTGGTTCTTCTATGATTCTACGATTCTATGATTCTATGATTATGAGCACTGATAATGGCACTGTGCATTATCAGGCGGTGGAGAAGACCAGAGTGTATCCATTCATTGCAGTGCAGTTGTATTTTTGTAGTATTCCCAAACTCTTTTCTTCACATTTCCTCTTTAATATGAGTAGCAATACTAGGCCTGTTTGCTTTACCATATCTCACATATCCCATAAACAAATAGCTTTATGAAGTCATAAAGATTTATGGAGAAAGGACTCAAAGAAGAGCATCCAAGCATCTTGTGCAGTGCTGCAGTTTTTCACTAGATCTGTTCATTCCATCCAGTAGATGTAAATCTCTGTATCTCAGTTGCTACAACTGCCATTTTCCTCCCTCCATCTAGCTTCTGAAAGAGAAGAAAATGAAAAATAAATTTTGAAGTTACTCAATCCAGGTTTTTCCCTATAAATCCCAGTTCTTCAGCATGTGTGCACAACATTCAGTGGAGCCAATCTGAAACTGAGATTACTTGTGCTTTTGTAAGACAAAGAATACATTAATAAGAAAATCTGGTTTGCTAGTCAACATTTAAAAAGAAATGTTTTTGTGCATCTTATGTTTCTTCGCTCTCATTTTATTTTAATCTTTGAGAAAAATAAAATTGAAGGCAAGTGAATTTTACTTTGCTGGAAAATCAAGCTTTCCATACAGTTATTTCAAAAAAATTACGTCAATTTTGGATTGATGAAGACCATTTTGCATTTGCATAACTGCCTACCTTGTGTTTTTAAGAACTAAAAATTGAGAGAGACAGTAAGTATAGAAAGAACTCAGCTGGTCAAAATCTTTGCTTTTATGTTGAAATCTGTTTATTCTTGAGGGACAAAATGCAAAAAAAGAGAAAGTGTGTATAAGTATGTAGAACCTTAGTAATTTAGTCTTCAGCAGGTCGTGTTGCAGCACAGGCTTGAGAGCCAGTTCACACTGTTATTGAACAAAAGCAAAAAAGTATAGTTCCCATAGCAACAGCCATAACACATGATGCTGATATTTCCTTCTGAGATTTTCAAGCCCCACACATTTGTCTTGAAATATCTCAGCTGCACTTGTAGGACTTGGTGGTTTTATGAAAATGTAGTAGATTTCGTGTATTCATTAGCAGCTATTTCTGTTGAGCAATTTTAAAGATGGCCAGAAAGCATTTGCAAGTGTACTATTAATTTGTACGTAGTTATGATACATTTTCATTGTCAGTTGCTACTGGAAAGACATATTTTCATGTCTTTCCATGTTTGTAAGTAGAAAGGAAAATGAGAAACTGTATAAAGTAGGTCATATTTCCCAAATCAAATAAACATCATCTCTTTCTATTTCCCTCTGGAGTGACAAGTCTAACACATATAACACCAGCTGTGTGGGTAAAGTCCTAGACTCCCCTAGATTAATAAGTTCCATGCTTATCCTATCACTTTCCTGCTTTCCCATTAACTATCTTGGAATGGGAGAGGGAAGAGTACGTAATTTGGGTTATCACATTAGTTTAAAAAATCAGAGGTAGGAGCTTGGAATATTATCCAATGGTTTACATCTATATTTCAATGGTTTCTATGGAATATAATTATATTTTGTATTATGTAATATATATAATATTATATGTATTGTATTGTATTGTATTGTACTGTATTGTATGGTATTCTATTCTGTTCTAATCTATTCTGTTATTATAATCCATCTATTGCAGAGGACTAGAACATAAAGATTCTCTCTATTATCTTTAAAAAAAACAACCTCCTAGCTAATCCTTTATTTTGGAAGATATTCTAGGAAAATAACCCAAAATGACTTTGTCTTGGCATACAGAAATTATGACTGGCAAAGAAGTATATTAAGAAGCGCAGCTCTACTAGTGTCACAATCTTCTGGAAGAAATATGAATGTAGTTTTTAGAACAGTTCAGACTTCAGAGATCCCTTACTGCTTGCTTACAGAGCAAGTTTAATATTCACTGGATTTTTATTCAATTTCAATTGGCTTACACAAGCTTCTTCATTTAGTTACTACTTGAGTATTTTCTTTTTCTTTTTACTTTTATTGTTAAAACAGTGGTGCTGGATTTTTTTATAGATTTCTGAGGAAATATTGGTGTTGATGTACTTCTGTATAGGGAGTATTAGCTTAGAAAATGCACTGGTTTTTTTTAGTTGTTTTGTGTGTGGCTCAGAAGCAACTCACAGCCTTAGGTTGAAAACAGCTGCCCTGAACTATTAAAGAGAATTGCCATAGTGTTCTGGTTTGAACTAAAATAGAATCAGTTTTCTAATTTCAGCTAAGTCTTGTCTAAGTAAGTTCATTTTCTGAAAGTTAGCTGCATGTTTTTCAGACAGTTTTTCTCTCTGCAAGTGATAACACGGGCATTGCCATAAGTCAAAGAGGAAATAAAGTGTTGCACCTGCAAGAAGGGGCAGACAGGACAGGTGACCCCAAACTGACCAAAAGAGTATCCCATCCCATATACATCACTAGGTATAAAACTGAAAGATCATGAGGATCTCACTCTCTTCTTCAATGGTCAATGTCCAGTGAGGATCTCATCTATGTCTTTGTACCTGATCCCACATCAGTTCATTCCTGAGTCCAGTTCCTGGGTTTAGTCTCCCTCCTGCCACTCACCTTCCCTGCCCTGTAGCATCTGTGACGACATATAGTCATCAAGGGATGGGGGCACAGTTTCACATGTTTGTATTTCATAGAATCATAGAATCATAGAATCAGCAGGTTGGAAGAGACTGGATCATCGAGTCCAACCATTCCTATCAAACACTAAACCATGTCCCTTAGCACCTCATCCACCCATGCCTTAAACACCTCCAGGGAAGGTGAATCAACCACCTCCCTGGGCAGCCTCTGCCAGTGCCCAATGACCCTTTCTGTGAAAATTTTTTCCTAATGTCTGGCCTAAACCTCCTCTGGTGGAGCTTGAGGCCATTCCCTCTCGTCCTGTCCCCTGTCCCTTGGGAGAAGAGCCCAGCACCCTCCTCTCCACAACCTCCTTTCAGGTAGTTATAGAGAGCAATGAGGTCTCCCCTCAGCCTCCTCTTCTCCAGTCTGGACAACCCCAGCTCACTCAGCTATTCCTCATAAGACCTGTTCTCCAACCCCCCCACCAGTTTTTTTTTTATTATTGTTGTTGTTATTATTCTTATTATTAGCTATTTTGTTTTGGTTTTTTTTTCATTTCCTGCCTGCAAGTCTTTTTTTCTCATTTCCTTCCTTTTACCTGGGGGCAGGGAGGAAGGGAATCAGTTGCTCAGTTTCAGCTGCCAAAATTGGCCAGGCAGGTGCTAAATCGTGACACATAGTCCGTATAATAACTATTGTATTTTACCTCTCCAGCTGATAAAGATGTAGCCATATATAGGCATTGCATAGGTTGATATATAAATGGAAAATACCAATATTTAATTTTAATAATATTCCACTGTAGGAAAGAGTTATATAGAGACAGAGCACCAAACGTCTAAGAACACATTTTAGTAAGGTAGAGATCATTGACAGTGAGTAATGGTTTCATATAACACAAAATGTCAAAAGAATAATTTACAGATAATATTAGGAAGGGTAAATGAGGAGACAATAGTTTAAAGTGAAAATAAGCTCAGGGTGCAGTGATCCAAAAATTGTATTTGAAGGCTATATAATGCAAATACAAAGTTAGTGGGGCTGCAACCTTTTGAAATAGAGGGACCTGTGCAGTATAATTGTTAAATATGGTTCCATTTACTGAACAAAGCATATTATTAGGAAGGCAAGAAGAAAGCTAAGAAGAAAGTGCTAGTTTTTAGTGTAGGTAGTCACCTCTCTACAGATGGGCAGAACAAAGAGTATGCATTTGTACAGTCTCGTTTGGATTCTTGGGGGTTATTTTCCACAAGGGCCATACCAGTTTTAACATCATTGCATATAAGGTAGGAAATAACGTTTCAGTTGTTTTACCTACAGTGTCAACACATTAATTTCCTTATGCTTATGAATGGAGGTGTCTTCTTAATTACAGTCATCTGTATATCATCTCTGGGCTGTGTAACAGTTTTATTTTTGAGTCACTCATTTAACAGGTGTTTGAAAGCAACACAAAGATACGATGGAACTGTTGATGAGATTTAGTACCAGAAGCATTCATCTAGACCTAATCAGATTGTAACAGGCAGAAGGAGATAAATTTTGGATCGAAGGACTGTTCCTGGAAAACAGAAGCACTTTCTTATTTTCGCTCAAATGTTGGACTAGCTCATTGAACCAAATCACCTGCTAGTTCTGCCAGGTATATTGCATAACCTCATCCATAAATACAATAACTGATATTTTGAAAATAATTAAAATGTTATCCTCCTCTTTTCATACTAGGCAAATATCACATAACTTCATCACTGTGATGGTTAACACTCTCTTTTCAGATTCTAGACTAAAGATATCACTGACCAGTGCAGAAACCTTTATTCTTATGCCAGTATTATTCTGTGGTCTTTCTCCTTCTCTGTAGTATTTCAAAGAGATTCAAGGAGTGATTTTTTTTTTGATAGCTCTTTTTTTGATGGTTGGACTCGATGATCCAGTGGGTCTCTTTCAACCTGGTTATTCTATGACCCTCCTCTTTAGTTTTTTCTCTTTATTTTTTGTGACTTTTGGTTTTGGAAAATTGTACTCAGTGCTACGGACTGAGTATTTTCCTTGATTAACCTGCTTAACTTCTCTTGTAAATGATTGAGCATGATTTCAAAATTTTGCAGACAGCTATGTTTCTAATAAAAATAAAATTCACAAAGGGGGTAATGTTAAACTTCATAGAGTGTAAGTGCTTCACACTAGTTAGAGACCAGTTAGGAGTTTCATTTGATTACAAGGTGAGATCAACACAAAACCTCAGGTTTTGGACTAGATGAAATCCCAGAATAATTTAGGATGGAAAATAATTTTAAAATCAGTGAGTCCAATCATAAGCCTAACACTGCTAAGTCCACCACTAAACCATGTCCCCAAGTGCCACATCTACACATCTTATTAGTAAACTTATTTTCAGTGACCATACAGAGCACACCTGTTTGCCAAAATCATACTATTTACTCTTCTCCCATAGTGCATGTACAATTTAGTGGCCCCTTTTCACAGAATGACAGAATCACTAGGTTGGAACAGACCTACAAGATCCTTGAGTCCAACCATTCCTATCAACCACTAAACCACGTCCCTGAGAGACTCATCCACTGCTTTTTAAATGCCCCCAGGCATGGTGACTCAGCTACCTCCCTGGGAAGCCTGTTCCAGTGCCCAATGACCCTTTCTGTGATTTTTTTTTTTTTCTAATGTCCAGCCTGAACCTCCCCTGGCACAGCTTGAGGCCATTCCCTCTTGTCCTGTCCCGTAACAGGTAGTTATAGAGAGCAATAGGGTCTCCCTTCAACCTCCTCTTCTCCAGACTAAAAAACCCCAGTTCCCCCAGCCGTTCCTCCAGCTTCTCGTAAGACTTGTTCTCCAGCCCCTTCACCAGCTTCATTGCTCTCCTCTGGACTCACTCCAGAGCCTCAATATCCTTCTTGTAGCCAGGGGCTCAGAACTGAACACAGGGTTCGAGGTGCAGTCTCACCAGTGCGAAGTAAAGGGGCAAAATAACCTCCCTGGATCTGCTGGCCACATCGTTTCTGATACTAGCCAAGATGCCACTGGTCTTCTTGGCCACCTGGGCACACTGCTGGCTCATGTTTAGTTGCTGTCAATCAACACTCCCAGGTCCTTCTCCTCCAGGAAGTTTTTCCAGTCGGTATTATAATCCGTAGCTGCACAGGGTTGTTATGCCACAAGTGCAGGACCTGGCATTTGGCCTTGTTAAACCTCATGCCATTGTTCTCAGCCCAGCAGTCCAGCCTGTTCAGATCCCTTTGGAGCCTCCCGACCCTCCAGCAGATCCACACTTCCACCCAGCTTGGTGTCATCTGCAAACTTACTTAGAATTCATTCAATCCCCTCCTCCAGGTCATTGATGAAGACATTGAACAGGGCTGGACCCAGGACTGAGCCCTGGGGACACCACTTGTCACTGGCCTCTAGCTGGATTTAACTCCATTTCCCACCACTCTCTGGGCCCGGCCGTCCAACCAGTTTTCCACCCAGGAGAGTGTGTGCCGGCCCAGGTCAGTCTCTGACAGTTTCCTAAGCAGAGTGTCGTGAGAAACTGTGAAACTGTGTCAAAGGCTTTTCTGAAGTCCAAGAAGACTACATCCACAGCCTTTCCATCATCCACTAGGCGGGTCACATTTTCATAGAGGCCGATCAGGTTAGTTTGGCAAGACCTGCCTTTCGTGAACCCATGCTGACTGGGATGAACTTGTGTTAACTGGAACTGTTTTGTTTCAGTTTCCTTGATTATGCAGCCATTAAACTAGCTAGCACGGTTTCTATATCTTTAACACACTGCTTCTGTCCCAGTACATATACTATGTTTTATTAAATCCATAATTCATATTTCTTAGTTTCTTTTCTCGCATCAGGAGTTGTAAGCAAGAATAGTAATGATACACATCAAGAGTTATAAGCAAGGATAGTAATGATATAAGGATGTTGCAACAAACAAAATGTTGTGCAAGTGCAGTGCTGCTCCCCGTGAGCCTCCATATAACTCCCTTGGCTGTGTGTTGAAGAATCACAGACCAAAAATGCTTCCAGCTACAAATATGTTTTGGGGATTTTGGACCTTCAGAATGAAAGGTTTTGTTTGTGTTTTCAAGTTCTTACTGGCCATTGTATATTGAACAAAGATACCAGGGAAGTTGCTGTAATCTGTTTTCTTCAGCTACTACTGCAGAGGATTATAAGGATAAAATGGGTTTAATTTTATGGAAATGGTGGAAAAAAAATGCTTGCATACTTAACCTTAAAATCTTTATTATAGAAGTGGATGATCACACATACTTATTTACTTTTTTCTGCTACTGAAAAATCATTTCCCTGAAAAAAGGAAACATGGATATATATGCATTACTATGTAGGTCAACTATTAATTGGTTTCAAAGGGCTTTATTCTTTAAAAGAAATCATCCTTTTAGACTTACAGAAGACATTTGTTCCATTTGCAGTATAAATTGGGACACATGCAGTTTTCTTTGTTGTTCTCCAAACCGTGATGAGTAAGCAAGCCCATTAACTCAACAAGCAATATAGTGCAGCCTTTTGCAAAATACTTGAGAAGAAAAACAGAAAAATCTCCTTAACCGCAGGTGAGCAAAAAATAGCTATAAGGCAAAAGTATTGTTTGCAGTGTACCCTTAATCAGTGGCTCTTCTTTTTACATCTCAGTGTGAAATCCCCATATCAATGAAGTTCGTTTCATAAGAAATAATCACAGAAACTTTATAAAAACTAAAGGCCACTACAAATTAGATTCTATCTATACCAAATATCCACTAGAAGTTCACAAATGAACCACTCTCATTTCAAAATAATTTGTATTTCTGTCAAAACTCTGGCTTTAAAACACTTTGTATTATTAAAAAGGAACATGGTTTAGTAATATGTCCATTTTACTTAAAACACACAAAGTTGCCTTAAGCAAGGTTGTTTTCTTTTTAGATAAATCTTCTAGAGTAAGATTAGATGGCCAAGGGAATTAATAATTGCCTATGGAAAAAGCTTTATTCTGTGGATGGCTGGTTTGAATCAAGATTAGCCATAACTGGACAGTGTTAGCCTCATTTAAAAAAAAAAATACAATCATACCTCAAAATGTTGCTGCTTGCACCTGTGCAGTTACACAGTACTTACACCATTATTGCACCATGCTGCACTTGTTATGTAATTGTAAGTGAAATTTATTCCCTTAGCCTGTTGTCCATCCTAAGTTTCACAATTTGCTCCTTTATTTCATATGGTATATTCTTTTTCAGAAAGCATCAGAATTATAAGAGGGACTAGATGACTCCAGGGGTGGATTGTATCATAGCTTCCATAACTGTTCTTAAATGGGTCAAATTCACAATGAATGGACAATAATCATTACTATGTGCTACCCTGATTTTTTGGTAGCTACCTAACTAACAGGGATTACTCTTTACCATAAAGAAAATGAATGATGTGGCAGGAAGTTGCCTGATTGCCTAAGCCTTTTCTACCTATTAAATTAATAAGATAGATCATGAATTACGTTGTTTCTTTGCTCTCACCACCACTGTTTTGCTCCACCACTGCCCAATACTGCCTACCAGTTCCTCCAGGAGAAATACAGAAATGATTGAAAACTGCCTTCCAAGGTAATAAATTAGCATTTCTAGTCCTGTAACTGAACAAGAAAACCAGACAGGCCCTACTCAAGCTGATTGTTGCTACTCCAACAACAGGAACCAAAGTGAGAATAACAAGAAAAGAAATCTCAATCTATGACTTCCATGAATTCTTTCTGAACTTACTTGTTTATCAAAAACATTGTTTTTCATCCAACAGCACCAAAGACCATCATGTACCTATGCCAAGGATATTACTTTATCTTTTAATGTTTGAGAAAAAAAGCCCATTTTTTACCCCCAAGAAACTCCATATACAGAACCGGGTGATCAGGCCCAGTCAACACGGGTTCACAAAAGGCAGGTCCTGCCAAACTAACCTGATCACCTTCTATGACAAAGTGACTCAGATGCTGGACGAGGGAAAGGCTGTGGATGTATCTTCCTGGACCTCAGTAAAGCCTTTGACACTGTTTCTCACAGCATTCTGCTATGGAAACTGTCACCTCTGGCCTGAACAGGCGCACACTCTCCTGGGTGGAAAACTGGTTGGCTGGAGGGTCCAGAGAGTGGTGGGAAATCGAGTTAAATCCAGGGGGAGGCCAGTGACAAGTGGGGTTCCCCAGGGCTCAGTCCTGGGTCCAGTCCTGTTCAGTGTCTTCATCAATGACCTGGAGGAGGGGATCGAATGCACTCTAAGTAAGTTTGCAGATGACACTAAGCTGGGTGGAAGTGTCGATCTACTGGAGGGTTGGGAGGCTCCAAAGGGATCTGAACAGGCTGGACCACTGGGCAGAGTCCAATGGCAGGAGGTTTAACAAGGCCAAATGGAGGGTCCTGCACTTGGGGCACAACAACCCTGTGCAGAGCTACAGACTAGGAGAAGCCTGGCTGGAAAGCTGCCTGGAGGAGAGGGACCTGGGAGTGTTGGTTGACAACCGACTGAACATGAGCCAGCAGTGTGCCCAGGTGGCCAAGAAGGCCAATAGCATCTTGACTTCTATCAGAAACAGCATGACCAGCAGATCCAGGGAGGTTATTCTCCCTCTGTACTCAGCACTGGTGAGACCGCACCTCGAATCCTGTGTTCAGTTCTGGGCCCCTCACCACAAGAAGGATGTTGTGGCTCTGGAGCGAGTCCAGAGAAGAACAACAAAGCTGGTGAAGGGGCTGGAGAACAGGCCTTATGAGGAATGGCTGAGAGAGCTGGGGTTGTTTAGCCTGGAGAAGAGGAGGCTGAGGGGAGACCTCATTGCTCTCTATAACTACCTGAGGGGAGGTTGTGGAAAGGTGGGTGCTGACCTCTTCTCCCAAGTGACAGGGGACAGGACAAGAGGGAATGGCCTCAGGCTCCACCAGAGGAGGTTTAGGCCAGACATTAGGAAAAATATTTCACAGAAAGGGTCATTGGGCACTGGCAGAGGCTGCCCAGGGAGGTGGTTGATTCACCTTCCCTGAGATGTTTAAGGCACGGGTGGACGAGGTGCTGAGGGACATGGTTTAGTGTTTGATAGGAATGGTTGGACTCGATGATCTGATGGGTCTCTTCCAACCTGGTTATTCTATGATTCTATGATTCTGCATTCTTCAACACTATATAAATTGCCAAACTAAACATCTATTACAGTATTACAACAGCACAGCACTGTAGTTGAGAATAATTATCTGGTTAGATTTATATTCTCTTCCATTTTAAAAAAATACTTGCTCAGAGTTGTTGCATGCAATCATACATGTAAAAGCCACTTGATGCTAATAGCTAAAAAGAGAAGATCAATAAACAAGCAGAGAACTCCTGGCCATTGCCAATATCAGAGAATAAAGTACAATTTGGCCCTGTAGAACTACACAAGAACTCATTCTCTTGGAAAAATACCTTCCAAAGATGAGACAGGAAATTAAAATTCATATCGTCTTTTATTGGAAGAAGAGAGGGCTCTTTACATGCAGAATTCTGTTATCAAGAAATGTTTAAGATATTGGCAATATCTAAGATTTAAAAAAAAGAAAAATCTGCTTATAAAACATTTACAAAGCAAAAATAACAAGATAACTCAGACATTTGCTTGTTATGGATGTTTCTGTTCAATTTCTTTCAAAAGCATCATTTAACTTAGGCAAGCAAGCCATAGAAAGCAGTTCAGCTAAACACAGGTAAGTGACCAAGCTGCCCAAGAAATGCACAAGCAAAGTTCCTCAGTTGGCAATCGAGTACTGCTTGTTTCTATATATGGATTGTAAATATCATTTTGGTGAAAAAAAAACCAGCCCCCTAAAACCCCACCATTGTGTTGCACATTGTGAAATCACCAGTCTAGTCAAAGACACCTGTATTTAGAAATATATTATCATTCCCCATAAACACTGTGAATATTTTCTTCTATCTCTGTAACTTTGTGCTCTGTTCTCACCTCCCCTCTAACTAGGCACACATAGCATCTTTTTAAAGCAGACACTTCTTTTCAATACCAAGAAATTTTAGCAGAGTGATTTAAAACCTTTTAGTTGCTTCATTTAGCAGCATCACTCAAATAAATTACTCATTGATAATATTCCTGTATGAAATATTGCTACAATGAAGTCAGCAAAATGACTGAGTTGCAGGGTGATGAAATGCCCACATCCTCTTCCTTGACTTCTATAAAGCCAAGATTTCCTCCATTGTGTTTATTGCTGAGATGAATGGAGTTAGAGCCTATAAGTGATTTGCTGCTGTGTAGATGTTTCTGTTACAAAATTCCAACAATTTCTTCTAAAGGTGGAAGTAACTAAGGGTTAAGAAAGGTGTTATAGCTTATATATAAATACAAACAAGTCAGAACTACTCTAATGTAAAAGCATTTTCTTTGTGGTCTTATTTTGTTTAACTTAAGTTGTTTTTTATCTAATTATCATGGAATTATTCCATTTACACTTAACTAGGTGTGTCCTTGTAGTGATATAAAAGTTCTGAAGGAACACAATGTGTACTGGTTAGATAGATGTCCAGTGAAAGTTGGACTAACAAGCCTAAATGAGAAAGATATGGATATGAATTGGTGATTTGGGCACAGATGCCTTGAGTGACTTCAGTCCACTAATAACCAGGACATGGTAATTTTCCCTCAAGGTAGCAAGTCCAGATTTTTCCAAATTTCAGTAATAGGAAGGACAAACTCTATCTGTACCACCCAATTTTAGGATCAAAACATGATTGGATGAGTATCATCCTTTAACTTATTGTCATTGGTTTTGTAATTGTCATCATTTAAGTAATTTAAGACAAAAAGGAAAAAAAAATATCGCAGGTAGCACATTTGTGCCAGACAGTTTGCAGGATACAGCAACCTCTAAATTTAGATTGAAATTTCTTCAGGAAAGGCAGCAGCACATCACATATCTGTAATGCACTGAAAATCTGAATGTGAACAACTGAGCCACAAAGAACAACTACTATGCAGTCAACAAAAATAATGTCTTTCTAGGAAATACTTTACCACGACATCTTAGATTATTTTTAGCAGTCACCTCTCTGAGGAGACAGTCCTGACTCAAGCACTACTCTTCCTTATATTTAGTACTGGATGCTAAAGTGCTCGTACTTGCACTAAGTAGCAACCTAGTGCAAACCTTTGTAGTACTGAATCTTTTATACCTAGAAGCCAGTACTGCTACAAATGACAAGTCAAAGAAGCCCAGATGGCTCTTTCACTATATGCAGAGTCTACATACATATGCAAGAATGAGCCACTCTCCGCAGGTCTTGTAGCTCCTAGACATATAAATCTGCAGTGTAGTTTCTAAGATGTAAATGCAGGCAGTATGGAAATTGTATCATGAGAATATCTAGGAAAGCATATGTAAAATAAAGAGTGTTAGAAAGCCCTCAGGTTGGAATCCAGCACAAGAGTTTTATTGGTTTCAGAAATAAAATACCTTAAATGATGCTAAAAGATGTGAAGTAAATGTTTCTGCATAGAAAACAGATGTTATTTATTAAACATGAGATTAAGGAACTTCTAAATTAAATGATAATCAAAGGTCTGTTATTACTTTATGTCCCCAACAGGCTTGTTTTCTCAACAGGCTTCATCTGGCTTAAGAAGAAAACAGAAGCAGCATTTAAATTGAGGAAGTTTTTATCAAAAAAATCACCTCTGAAGAGAAATATCCTTTGCTCTTTCTCACTTTTTTCTTTTTTATTGTGAATTTTGTTTAATATTTTAATTTAAAGAAAAGATAATGCCAAAGGAATAATACTGATTGGGATGTAGGATGGTTTATGAGGCAAGATTGTGTCTGCTCATTACCATCTTTGCAAAGGTCTTTCTGTGCCATTATTCTTTGCATTTTGCTATGTGATCTGCTTGAATCCTAAGCCGTGGGAACATGGCAGTTTTCCTACCATAGTTAGTATTTATCTAGCCTAATGGGAATCTCTAAACCCTTTTAGTGTTTCTGTAGCACTGATTATGAAATGTACTCATGTATTTGGACTCTGCTTCATCTGTAACCATTTTTCATGGCACTCCACACAAATGACTATGTTGACTTCCTTTCAGGATTTCAGCACACTTATTGCAGCACATAAAGGTGAAAATCTAATGCTGCTTATGTATCCCAGGGACCCAGAAGACCTCCAAAACAGTACCAAATGAATGTCCCTTTCAGCAACCAGGATGACAGAGAAGGATTGGGGAACTACACCTGTGGCATGAGAGAGCAGCTAGCATTTTTCTTAAGGCTAATCTATTGATTAGATAACAATAACTTGAAACAATCTATTTATGCAAATGATCTCTTTTTTCCCAGCCATATGAGTTTTAGTTCTATACATTACTTTTTAAACTCTTTTGGCAGTTTGAAAATTTGAAGATGTTGAAAGAGCTGCCAGTCACTGGAAAAAACCTGTCATATTTTCAACTTCAGGAATAGGAATAATGTAGTAGAATCCTTTCCCTCTCAATCTTTTATTAGGTAGATCATGAATTATTAGTGCCTAAATTACCTCTAAGTACAATAATTAATTTTACCAGAAGCACTTAAAGACAGCAGATGTGGTGTGTTTTAAACAAGATGCTATAAGTAAGGTGAAACTGCTAGATGCTTACCTCAGGGTCACTTTTAGCGTTTTTTGCTTTGTAGTTTTCAATGATCTGCTTAATAAGTTTATGCTATGCAGTATAGAGTTGCAACTGAATCTGGTTATATATGTCCTAGAGGGAAAACTCCCAGAACACGACAAATGCATTCAGGGATTTACAGTGTGATTTATGTAATTTACAAGCTGTGTTTATGACAAACTAACATCACACTTACTTTTTTTAGAACATCTTGAAGGTTCAAAGAATTGTACAAACACTGATAATTAACTCTGGGGTTTTCAAAGAGGTCCAGATGTAAGCCACCCATCTACAGTTGAATTGATAGGTAACTCCTGAAAGCCTCTTTGCAAATTCCTATCCTTGACTTTTTGAAGTACAGCTCTGCTCCCAAGAGTAGAAAGTCTTTCCTAAATGCCCTATCCAATTTTCTCTGCAGCCTCAGTATAAAAGATTCCAGCTCATCATCAAAATACGATTTTGAAACAATGATTTGATCCAAATCTGTTAGGACAAGTAAGCACAAGCGGTGCTTTGTTAAGAGCCTCTTCATAACGTCAGATACTGTAGGATCCGTTGGTAAAAGCTGAAGCATCAAGATGAAAATGAGAAATGTTTTTAATAGTAAAGATGATTAACACTTACAATAAATTAATGTCAATAGCTAGAATTTCTCCATGATCAGTAATAAGGATATATTTAACTACAAGTTATATTAAATTACTATCAAGTACAGATTCTTAATACTACATGCATCTGTGTTATAAGCAGTATGAGTTGATGAACACATTGCCCTTTTTAACTATATGACTTCTGAATTTCTTTGCCTGTGACAAGCTTGATTTCTTTACATCTTTACTGTTCCTGTATTCTTTTTTTTCAATTCTCCTGTGGCAAATAACAGTCAACAACATATTTGAAGATGTTTTACATTATATATTTTATTTTTATAATTGATTGAGTTTGAGCTCAGAGAATACAAATACATCAACGTAGTGTCCCCCAGACTAAAAATTTTTATTTTGGGAACTTTTGTTTTGTTTTCTGAAACAATATACACGTGCTTAAAAATGGAATATGGGTCTTTCACACAGAGTTGAACTTGTCTCTCATTTGTGCCTCACTTTAATAAGTTCACTGTTGAGGTCTGACAGAGAATTTCCAGGTCAAAACATCCAGCACAATAGTAAAAGTATTGGGTATCACTGTTATACACAGCACACCTGCATGTATGTATGACCATGCCAGGCACTATATTATGATAGTGTGAAAAGACAAAGACCTTTTTCAGCAGAAAGCTTTCAAGAAGGCCTATGCCACTCCTTGAACAAGGCCAATACTAGCTTTTCAGTATTTACCCGCTTTCTGCTTAATTTTCTAGCAGAAGGTTTTCCCATGTAAACTGTTCCCTGGACAGTCATGTTTCAAGTAGACAGTGTAAGGGAGAGAAATATTTAGGGAGAACAAATAAGCAAAAAACAAAACTTTGGGTGCTGTTTGTGAAGTAATAGGAAAATTTAGGGGAAGAAAAACAAAAACCCTGTGTTGTCAGAAACACTCTATTCAATTTTTATATTCTTGCCTGTCATCAGAACTCATAAAATTTTTGGAAGTTTTAGGAAGACATGTAACCAAAGCTTTTAAGCTGGTTCTAATTGAAAAACATAACTAATAAACTTGAGAAATACAAAGTGAAATTTTAAAAACAAGAACTTTAAGCAAGAAGGTTGAGTAAGTGTGTCTCATAAGCTTAAAAGCTGAGCAACTTCCTTTGGGTTTCGATGCCTCATATTCTGCTGCAATTTACACCCATGACCTAATGTTTCACTGTGAGCCATGGAAGTCATAAGTTATTTGTAGACAATGAGTGGAAACACTACCCTGCATTTAATGATCTTCGCTGGAACAGTACAGGACTTCTTTATCATGTATTAAACATTTCCTGTTTCTGCTTCACAGCACTGGGTCTCCCAGAGACAGACAAAATTGTATATAATATTCAGGTGTCATTGGAGTCTTTTGATATCATATGAACAAATATAAACTTAAACTTGGATTTTCCATGGGTGCGCTGACTGTCCTACTTGCAGGATGGGCCACCCCACACAGTCAGCACCTAATAGGTCTCTTATGTCGTAGCTCTGTTCACTTGGGTAGAACTAAGAAGCCTTGTAAATGTTCAATTTACAATAAAATCTTGTAGGAGATAGGAAAAGTTTTGCAGAATTTCCTAAAGTTTTCTCCAACATCAGGCAATTTAATCCAAAAGTATACGCCACAGCAGGTGTTTTACATTTCATTTTTGCCTTTTTCATCTTTACTGGCCCAGAGGTCTAAAATGTCTTACTTTGTTTGTTTCTATCCTCTGTCCAAACTTCCAAGAGTCATTAACCAGGAGCAATAATTCCTGTGAATGATATGGTCATTCCATTTGATTAATTCCCAGCCTGCTTGCTCACATCTGTTTGCTTTGTGTCAGTGGGTAGACTGCTGCATCACTTCTTTCTGCATACCAGTAAATGTCACTCTCTTCCCATTCATTGTTCCTTTTCTTCTGGTTAACAGCAGAAATGATCATGCAATAATTATTTATCAGCAACTTTCTCTCATTCACTCTTCCAAACCTGAAACTTTCAGTGTTTTATATACCACATCAAGCTTACTTTGTCATTATCACATGTAATAACTAATTAAATAAATAAATAAATGCAACAATAATAGAGTAGCGTGATGGTATGGTAAGAGTGACCTGTTATCCTTAAATTTTCAGCTGTGATTTACCCTGAAAGATTCTGGGTAGCAAGATCCTGTATCAAATTGTCTTGATAGGCATCACAAAAGAAATTACTTGAAATATTGTAGGTTTCATTCTGCTGTCGCATGGCATCCATGTTCCAAAAATTTGAAATTGGTTCAGACTGACTGTATGACATTCGCTGCAAAACAATAAACTCTCTTTAAATTACTGAGCTATTATGCACACATTTTATAATCTGAAGGAGCAATCTTTGCCAGGAGAAAGATAAATAAGTTCTTATTTTGGCAGTTTTATTCCAAATTATGTTGCAAGATAGCAGATGAGCAGTTTTATTCATTGACAAATGGGTTTGATCGGACTAGAGCAATGGTTCATTAACCTCATGATAAGTTTGGGCTATCTCAGAAGTGTTCTTGCTGTGAATTTAGATTTGATGATGGCTCACACATTAAGAAAACAAATTACTTTGTCTTTTAAAAGAAAAAAAAAGGAGGGTTTAAAGAAGTTAATTGATGTCTTTTAAATCCTATAACTAATAAAGAATTTTTTCTGTATTGTGCTCTAATTCTGATGAGATACATCAGAGAGAAAGGCCAAAAGCACAGATTACTTTAGTTCTGTTGTTACCAATTAGAGGGAGTCAAAGAACTCTGATTACAATTATCAGATTTTAATGAGCAATTGTCTGTCAAGATTTTTTCACAACTCCAAGGGTGCGTGCACTATTTGTATGCAGCATCCTGCTACACTTGTACAGTGAATTTTTTCTTTGGATAGTCAGTACTTGATTTTAACTATTAGTTTTCACTGGGTATTTTGAATACATCCTTTTCGACGTCTTGTAAGAACTACCATTTTTCCTGTTTAATGTAATAAAATTTAGACTAAGAAAAGATTAAAATCACAACAAGTCAGGAAAAGCATAAATTTAAATTACAAATCTGCTGATATAATCATAAATTGATTCAATGTCCAAAATGAAATTGGGCTGATTTACACTAGCAAAATATTCCCATGTCTGCCTGATATTTTTTTGTCTATCTGTTTCATCTTTAAAAGCAATTTAGAAGAGAACCTTAAAGTTCATGTTGCAATACAGATCTTAAGTATTATATTTATTTTTGTGTAAAATGAAAAATACAGTGGGAAATGAAGAGATGCTAGCTTTAGTGTTTCTAAATTAACCTGTGAATAAATGTCCGCTTCATCCTCCAAATGATTCAAGATGGATCTCTTTCATAAGGGTGACTTTGTGATACCTACTTCATCAGATACTGTTTTTTGAAAGTACCTCTCCTTGAAACACTCTTAATGATGGATGTTAATCAAGAAATTAATTATGGTGAATTGTAGTTTAAGATCCATACTTTATTTTACAAAGAAGTTGCAAGGTATACAGAAACAAGGTTTGAATCCCTTTGTGACAGTGAAAGTCATGTACGAAGAAGAAGGAGTATGAAAGTGATAGTATTTTCACAACTCATTCTAAATAATTGATGTATAAACCCAAAATCTCCATTTGGTAGCATCCTACTTCTGTCTGGTTTTTGTATAAGAAATTCAGGCTTCTAGGTTTGCCAGTTAAATTAGGAAGCTAATTGCTGTTCAGCATGAGTGCTCTAAATTTTTCTCTCAAGTACATAACTCACTTAGACTCTTAAGGAAAGAAGAAACATGTTCAGTATGTGTATGAATTTCTATATTTTTCTATTTGTCTTCCTTTCTCTCATTCCACTCTAGTTGCTTTTTAGCTGTCAGGCCCATTTCAGCCAAATATTACAGATGAGAGAGTGGTCTCAAGGTTATGAAAGTCTGACATATTATATGAAAAACAGAGACTGAGAAAAGAGTACCTATTAATGAGGGGAAGATAGCAATGAGAGTTCTCATTAGACATGAAAGAATCCACGTAGGAAAGTGAAGAAGTGATTAAGAAAGCCTCAGCCACAGACTGTCTTTAAGTAAAGTTTATGAGATAACCGAATATCTATGAGCTCTATTTGTACTGTAGGTTTCAAAAATTTAGCCACAAAATTTGTTTATTCTGTTGGTTTGCAGCTTTTTTCCTAATACTGAAGCATGACTTTTTCTTCCAAAACTGAAACATTACAATTCAATCTGCTTTATATTTTGCCTGCATTACATTAAATAAGAATTGGTAAAAAGAACAACAGTTTCTCCTTTTGTTCTTTCTTTGGAAGCAAGGCTTCATTGTGTGCCTAGACAATATTTCTTTAAGTCTTAATATTTATAGTTTAATATTTAACAAGGTTGAAAGGCTTACCTGTTTTTACTAATAACAATTATTTTATTCCTGGTCTAATGTATGCTTTAGAAATGTATGATGGTTCAATCCTGCCGCCTTCCTTGGTGATAAACTACATAAAGCTTCACATGAATCCTGTTTTTAAGGTCCATTTTTGTCTTCTGTTTTTAAGTGATATAGTGCAGAATGAGGGTCTTATTCTGTCATTGTCATTTTTACTGAAGAGGGTGCTATGCCATTAACTACCTCTATAAAAACAGATGTGGTTGGTTCAGAAATAAGACACTACTTGATTTGAGTTAACAGAAACACTGGTTCCAAAATGTGACCTAGCTACAGGGCTGAAGTTGAAAACAAAGGAGCTAAAGATAATAAGTAGACATAGATGTCAAATTCTATCACCATTTGGTTAAAACTCTACCTAAACATAGCAGGAAGCTTCACTGCAAATGGTAACAGTGCTGGTAGGCCTTGAAAGAGTGGTTCTAAAGTGTCGTTAGATATGGCATGTTCCATTTAGTTCTGCTTTCTGTTTGCTTTCTGTCAACATGTCTGGCTGAAACAGTTTGTAACCTGGGCATGCTTGGACACAGCAGATTCATCATCCCATTGAGAATTCATTTGGATGGTATTTAATCTTTTACTTGCAAAATTGCGATTGCAAGTTGAGTATAGAATCATAGAATCATAGAAAATAGTTAGGTTTGGAAGGAACCTTAAAGATCATCTAGTTCCAACCCCCCTGCCATGTGCAGGGACATCCCAGTAGATCAGGTTACCCAAGGCCCCATTCGGCCTGGCCTTAAAAACCTCCAGGGATGGGGCATCCACAATTTCCCATCGGAACCTGTTCCAGTGTCTCACCACTCTCATGGTGAAGAAATTTTTCCTAATGTTTAATCAAAATCTGACTCTCTCCAGTTGATACCTGTTCCCCTTTGTCCTATCACCACAAGTCCTATCACCACAAGTCCTATCACCACAAGCCTTTATGAGTAGTCCCCCTCCAGCATTGTTGTAGGATCCTTTCAGGTACTGGAAGGTTGCTTTAAGATCACCTCAGAGCCTTCTCTTCTCCAGACTGAAGAAGCCCAACTCTTTCACCCTGTCCTCATAGAGAAGGTGCTCTAGCCCTCGGATCCTCCTTGTAGCCTCCTCTGGACCTGTTCCAACAGCTCCATATCCTTCATATGTTGAGGATTCCAGAAACAGACACAGTACTCCAGATGAGGTCTCACAAGAGAGGAATAGAGGGGCTGAATCCCCTCCCTTGACGTGCTGGCCACACGTCTTTTGATGCAGCCCAGGATACCGTTGGCCTTCTGGGCTGTGAGCACACACTGCCGGCTCATGTTGAGCTTCTCATGGACCAGCACCCCCAAGTCCTTCTCTGCGGGGCTGCTCTCAACCATGTCATCTGCCATCATGTACTGGAAACGGGGATTGCCCCAACCCAGGTGTAGGACCTTGCACTTGTCCTTGTTGAAACTCATGAGGTTCTCACAGGTCCACTTCTCCAGCCTGTCCAGGTCTTTCTGGATGACATCTCGTACTTCTGATATGACAACTGCACCACTCAGCTTGGTGTCATCAGCGAACTTGCTGAAGATGCACTCGATCTCACTGTCAATATCATTGATGAAGATATTATACAACACCAGTCTCAGTATGGACCCTGAGGGATACCACTAGTCACAGATCTCCATTTGGGCTTTTAGCCATTGACCACTACTCTTTGAATGTGACCATCCAACCAGTTTCTTATTCACTGTGCCATCCACCCATCAAATCCCAAATACCTCAGACAGGTGCACAGACCCCACAGCCTGGCAACTTTTATCATGATGCCATTTCGATGGAAGATAATCTTGCAATATCCCCACTTCACAAACTCATAAGTAGGGTTCTGAGTGTTTATTCAAAGCAACCACCATAACAAAACCACCTGACTTCATAATCCCTAAAGAGAGAAAAGATCCTCTAGATGATGACAGCGCAGCATTCCTTCCTTAGGTAAAAGGAACTATTATGAATATTCTGCCTGAAAAAATGGTGCCCTTTTATAAAAAAAAATCTACTTATCTGAATGTCACTCATCTAGATTGCTCATGAAGCACTTTAATGAACCAGATGTAAACAATTTGTTTCCGATTGTTCCAACAACCTGTGTTTGAAAACATGTTTTCGTATTAGCATCACTGGCCATATAATACGCTAAATTTCTTTTCAAACTGAAAATTAGAATTTTTTTTTTTCCTGATGTTTAAAAAGGTTCTACTCAGGGTTTTTTGTCATATTAATGGGACAGATTTTTAGGAAGTAAAGGTCAACTGTTTGAATTGTCACTCAACTGAATCTGTCATTCTTTAAATCTGTCAAATTCAGTGTATTATAACTAATTATAAAAGTCCAAGGTAATAATATTTGGAAAAAAAATCCTCCATGTTTTGAAGCTGTTCAAAATTTCTGATTAGTTCTTTGTTTTTTTTTCGAAGAGTAGGTTTGTTTAGTATAATGAGGAAAGTGGGGTAATGGGTAATGGCCAATGGCACCCTGCAACAATTCATGAAAGTCTGATAAAGTATTTTTTCAGACACTGAATTAGTAAATTAAGAAAAGTAATGCTATGCCTTAAAAAATGTCTGTGTGACAAAGTTAAATGGTTGCAACAGGGAAGGACGTGTTTTAATAAAGTCAAAAGATAAACAATTGAGATGGGAAATAAGAATGAGATTCAGGCCTAAAGCAATGGGTCTGCAAATCACACAGGGAAAAGCTGGCAGGATGGATTTGTTCCCTTCGGTACTGGTAGCTCAGCTTTGACGACAGAGATAGTAACGCTGTTCAAGTCACAGGAAGCCTGCACTGTTGCCTGCCTGCCTATGTAGGCAGCCCTGACCTTCCATCACCTTCCTGCAGACTCCGATCATGCTATAGGACTGGAAGAGAAGGTGTCAAGCATCTCTTTTCAGAGGCACAGAAAGGGCAAACACCCCAGATCCCAACTCCAGTAATAAGTTCTGAGAGGATGAAAGCCAAAGCAGATATGCAAAATTAATAAGGCCTTCAGACTTTTGTCCCTTCTTTAGCTGTGAGAGACACATAAGGAAGATAACTTTCTTACTATTCTTCTTTGATAAGAATATTATTAACCTCAGATTATCCAACACAACCAATAGGCAGACATTTCTAGTCACACATATGTGTGCCTCCGCATACACCTCTGATGGAGTATAGCTTAAGCCTTTTGAGCAAGCTTACTTTGCTGATCTTTAAGACAGGTACAGTGATAAATAACTTCATAAACACCGTGGAACCTGTGGAAGCTATGGAACTCCTCTCAGTAGAGACAGATTAAGTAATAACTCTGTTCTGGGAAATGCAAGAAGGAAAGTGAATGGTGATTTATTAACTCCAATGAACATATACTGTTTAACAAGTATAGCAAATGGAAGTGAATAATACATGAAAACTGCTAGGCCTTAAATTTAGTGCATAGAAAACTGCAGATTAAATCCATAGTGGTTGAATAGTAAGTGAAGTAGCTGAAGAGTGACGGTTATAATGGGCAGTGAGGATAAAAATGAACCTGATTATGAATGTCTCGATGTCACAGAGCCTTAGGCAAGGGAAAAAACTAGACTGACGCTTGAAAACTGGGTGAAACTTTTCTGTGCAGTGAAGGGGCATGTTATGTGTTACGCTCGTAGCATATGGTGCTTAACTTACGGCTTTGTTCCACACTGACAATGAGTCATAAGTGCAGATTCAAGCTGTTTTGATTCTGATGACAACTCCAAAACTATAAAGCAATCAGGAGCTCCCTACAGCAAGCTGTTTTCTGTGCAAATAACATATCAACCTGTCTAACCTCCATGCTTTCTGGCCTGACAGACTTTTGTGGATTTTCTTAGGCCCTAACACCAAAGTCTAACTTTGGAGGCTAACTTCAAAGATTTCAGCACTTTCAGAACTCAAGCTATGCAGGGGACATTGGGAAGAGCAAAATAAATGAGTGGTGATCTATGAAACTCTTTGGGAAGCTCTTTGGAAATCTCTGAGCACCTGAGATCCAACATCACAGATGAGTTTAATTTGCACTTCTTTTTCAGCATCCATTCACCTGAACCCTTTCACAAACAAGAAAAGAAGTAGCCTGGATGGAAATATTTGACTCTTCAAGTCTTGAAGAAGTGTGTGTATCACACTGAGAGTCCCTGCAGGGTTCCCTCTGCTGTTCAAGTATACATTCCCTGTTGAAAATGGCTTTAATCAGTCATTAAACAAAATTCATTCTCAGATTCATTGTGTCTGAAGTGAGCAGGGACTACTGGATCATTTAGTCTGACATCTTTATACTGTATGTCATTAAATTTCAGCACTTTAGTTCCATACTAAGCCAAGTAAGTTAAATTTGTTTAAATTGTACTCTCTGAAAAGGTGTTTGCAATGTAAGAATGCAGAGATATTCAGATGTAGCAATATATTCCACTGATTCGTTGTTGGCACTCTGTTCTGAATTTCCTATGACAATGTTACCTGGTATTTTCTTCCCTTATCATATGGAAATACACTGTCATCAAGTCACTTGTCATACCTGTACTCATGAGAGCAAAATAAAGTGTCCTTTCCCAAGGCTTGCTTTAGGATTCTGCAGTAGATTTAGTTGCTTAATTTTTCAGTGCCAGCATGGAGAACACAGCACAATGTTTTCATGTGATGATGATTTCTCTTTGAAAATACTTTGTAAGATCTATTAGGTTCACAAATTTTATCTCTTCTTATGTGTATTATTTATAAACTCATATATATTATCACCAAAGCATGAATTCACACCATTTTGGAAAAGATTTATTCACAGATCCATCTTGACTGGAATTATCAATCCTAGCCATTGTTGTATTTTCTGTTATTTTGTTCAGGATTGACAGATCAGTTGCTTAAGCAATTAGCATTTTTCAAACCATCTGGAGTTTGTATAGCATTCTAATAATTATTTCAAACTTTAACCACTGAGTCAGAGAACACATCAGACAAAACTTGGATATCAGTCTGTCCAGTATAAAATATTAAACCCATAGTGGATTTTTCTTTTCTTATGTCTTCATTAATGGACTAAGAAGTACTCAGAAAGGGACATAAATATGTGTAAGAAGTACTGTTGATTACTACAGTGTTATTAGCAGATTTTCTACTTCCATCTAGTAATTGGCCAAATCAGCCATCTTTTACATCCCTTACTCATATATTAAAAAAACCAACAAAAACCAAAACATCTAGTTCCAACCCCCTGCCATGGACAGGAACATCCCACTAGATCAGGTTACCAAAGGCCCCATCCAATCTGGCCCTAAATACCTCCAGGGATGGGGCAGCCACAGCTTCCCTTGGCAACCTGTTCCAGTGTCTCACCACTCTCATGGTGAAGAAATTCTTCCTAATGTCTAGTCTAAATCTGCCCTTCTCCAGTTTATACCAGTATGCAGAGTTTATACCTGTAATGCAGAGTACTATTCAATTCTGTTGAATAGAAAGAATTAGAGCTATGGGAAAAGCTTCATGTATCTCAAGCAATCATTCACCAAACATAACCTGGTGCTGTCAGGTTTGAACTCAAGAAATATGCTAAAATATACCCCCCAAAAAATACTATAATTACTATGCTAAATCTAGAAAAGTCAAGCTCTATTGTGATTTATATATGCATACAAATGCATTCCTCCTGCAACACTTTAAAACATTTAAAACACAATTCTGGAAAACCTCACTAAGGACTGGCCTTCCTCAGTGCAGATCAGGGTATGAAAGTGGGAATACATGAGACTTCTACAGCTAGGCCAATGCTTTGGTTCTCAAGTTTTCACCAATAAAGTTTGGGGGTTTTTTCTTAGCTTTTCTGATGCCAACAAAAGAATTGGAAATATGAATCAGTTGTAAACATCTCCCAGGAGCTCTCTTGTCCAATAAAAAAAATCAGCATATGCTAGAGCCATAGAGGAAGCTTCAATCTCTTTATCCAAGTTTAGACAAGTTGAAGAAAGGGTTAGAAAGAGATGGTCTGATCTTCAAGATCATTTACTTCAGGAAAATGACCCCTCACGCACTTACACGTGTTTTCCTTTCCTAGCCTTCCTTTTCTCATTTCTCTCCTCTTTCAATAGAAAAGCATTTAAAAAGTCCTTTACAATCCTCTGTCTGCACTGGCACTGACTGGCTGAATGGTTTCTAATCCTATAATGTTGTGCATGCAGAGTGCCTCATGCAGTGGAACTTCTACTGCTTCATAAGTGGTTCCATTTTAACTCTCTTACTCCTCCAGTTTAAGGTTACACTGTACTTGAAAACACCATCTTAATTATACTTCAATAACAATTTCATAGTTCTTTGTTCCTCATTCAAGTATTTGGAATGAGTGCATAACTACGAGGTTAACAGCTCATCTTCTTTCAGGTGCAGAATTTTGAAGGAGATAGCAGCTTTCAGCAACCATTAGTCATGCTGAATCCATTGAATAGAAGGACTTACACAAGAATTAAGTGATGCCAGAGGACTTAGGCCAGGTCACTGCTTCCAGATGAGTCGTTCTCACACGAGTAATCACATTGACTACCAAACAGAAAGATGCCCAATTTGAGGAGTGTCAAGTGAAATCTTGACAGGTGATAGAGCTGTCTGTGATACTTGTTAGCGTAAAATGTACATTTTAATGTGGGTTTTCTCTAGGTGAATAACTGCCTCACTCACCACAACTTGGAGATGATTATTTCAAGTGGGTTAGACTGTACTTGCTCATCCTGCTACTACACACTGCCAGGGGACAAGAAAGAAGTGAAGTTCAGCACCCAAGGTCAATATGCCAAACTTGAAATATAAACCAGCAGATCTTACATGAGGGAAGGAATGTCTTTTGCTTTCCAATTAACCTAATAAACTAGCAGTTTAGGAGTAAATGCAAGTATATACTTACCACATTTTTCTCAAGCGATCAAGATTGTGACTGCTGTTTTTAAACAAGGCCAAACTTCATAATGCATAATAAAATATTCCTTTAAAGTGATTATGAGCTCCTGAAGCTTAGGCTATTATGCCTACACTAAGTTCATGGCCCCTGGAAGAAAATATCCTCCTCACCTAGTTCAGGTTCCCCACTGGGGTCACCTTTATCATTATATTTATCATTAAATGTGTTTGCATTTTTTCACTCTAGCACACTAGGGCCTCAAAAGAGGTCATTGTACTTGACTTTCTGTGAGCCCAGAAGAGCTTGTGATCTAAATAGGCAAATTATACATCCATTTCAGGTGACTATATTGACCTTTCTCAGATTGCCAACTTCTCAGACACCTTTGCAGCAATGACTTTCCTTCTGGGCTAATTACCTGATTGTGCTGTTCTTGTTATCTCTACAGGCTCAATTTTTGCCATAAAATGTCCTTATATGGATGTGAGTGAGGTAAGAAATCTTGTTCCCAAACTGCTGTCACTTCCTTGCCGGGACAATTGTGTTACAAATATTTTTGTTAGTAGTCCTGGAAGAGCAGTTTAGTCAGCATGGTTTGATTGCCTTAAAAGAAACCCAAATCCTTTAAATGTAAATAGAGTTTTTGAAGTATTGTCACAGAGTCTATGAAACAGATCTACCTCATTTCAGTTGTAAGAAATATGAAGAGCTTCTTTACAGAGAATTTTTCTCACGTTTTCTTCTTTGACAATGGGTAAGAAAACAAATATAATTGGTCCTGACATAGCCTAGATGAGACATTTCTATTTCACAGATGCGTTCTGAGTAAGATTGTAAATGGCAATAGAGGAGGTTGGTCATGTGTCACTCAGCATTCAGGTTCTTCAAGACAATAAGGAACTACAGAATTACTTGAGATAAATAATGAATGAAAATGAAATTCAGTGATGATAAATGCAAAGAAATTCATTCAAAAAGACACAAACAACTTTACATAGGCAGTGATCAACTGACTTGCACTGTTAGAAATTAGATCCTAAGTTTATAATCAATAATTAGCTGAAAACATCAGTGTTTAGAAGTGGTTAAACAACAAAGTGAATTTTGGCAATTATTAGGACAAGTGTAAAAGATAATGAAGAAAATTTCATTTTTCTTTGATAAACTATCATGTGTCTATACCTTCAATAGTACAATTCTGGTTCTACAAGTAAAATGGGCCCAGAGAAAACTGAAAAAGTTAGATAAAAATGAAATGTGGTTTTTGCGTGAGGAACAGCTAACTGGACTAGAATTCATTAGTGTAGAAATAAGATCACTCCATGTAGTATGACAGAAACCTACCCAGCCTTGCATGTCATGGGATTGACTGTTAACTGTAAACAGGGATTGACTGTTAGCTATTCCATCCTAGAAGGCACTCAGTGACACTACGAAACAGTAATTCAAAAAAGAAAGAGATCCTTCTTTACACAGTGTGTAAAGTTTTTGAGAACATCTGGGAACTCCATGTTCATGGATGCTGTAGCTGTTGAAAGAATATTCATGTTCAAAAACCAACCTCACAAATCCATAGGAGGAGAATCCAGTGAAGTCTGCTAACCACAAAAAGACTCTTTACCCCAAAGTCCCTGAACTGCAGTTTCACCAGATCCTGGCTTGTGCTTATATTCTTCCCTAAGTATTTTCTGTGGGATGTTATTAGAGAGGGGATTCACAGAGTCACGTGGTCCTTCTGCCTTTCTGAGTGACTGTTCTAATGTTCTCATCCTTATGCTTTAGTCCTGGCTAAAACAATTATTCCAAGAGTGCAGTCAGAATTAGAAAGTGCTGCTGCTGCTGTAAGAAGTAATAATGAAAAAAGAAACTATTTTTACATCTATCCATCCATCTCCTTCCATGTTTTATACCACCTCTGTCACAGGGCTCATATCTTTCAGGAGATGGGTGATTATTTGTGCTTTATTTTGTGTTAAATTGGATGATTTTAGCACCAGCTATGTTCTCCCTCCTGATCATTAGACAGAAATAGCTATGCCCTTCGTTTCAGCCTATCCAGACAATAAACGCTCATGCAACCTGGATTTTTTT
Organism: Clamator glandarius; assembly: GCA_033459285.1. Classification (NCBI taxonomy): domain Eukaryota; kingdom Metazoa; phylum Chordata; class Aves; order Cuculiformes; family Cuculidae; genus Clamator; species Clamator glandarius. The sequence goes on from JAUNZM010000026.1 coordinate 782,237, forward strand.
CCTGTGAATGTTTGTACCCCTGATGCTGGCCTTCCTGGAAGAGATTTGTAGACAACTTCTCTAATCCATTTCCAAGTTATGTTAAGCAAGAAAGCTTATGGACTGTCTATACGACTAAATATAGGAACTATCCAGGACTGTAAACTGTGGTTGTCCTAATGAGACCTGCTGAATTTTGCCACTTCTGCTGATTGCCACCTTCTCTCTTTAGAGCACAAGAGCCATAAGTGAGCTCAGCAGTTCCGATGTCTGACAGACCAGCATTTGACTCGAGACCTCCTGAGCTAAAAGTCTGAGTAACCCAGTCTTACATTAACAAATCACATTCGGTACAGACAAGCTCAGAGGAAACTTCAACCTCTCACTCCCCGGTTTAGTTATATGAAGAACCTCATCTGTCTGACACCTCTGTTAAAAAGATACAAACATACAGTTCAAAAGAAAGAGAATATTGAAACCCTCTTTCTCAAACTCCATCTGCAATTTGCATGAGTACAACCCAGATATGTTATTTTTTGTACAGCCTCAATAATTCTTGGCTCATTTAAAAAAAAAGTAGTGTGACACAGCACCGGGGAAGTAGCTGACTCATTTTAGCAGGCTGAATAATACTTGTGTACTCCTTTCCTTGGAAAGCATCAGGTGATTTGGGTGAGAAGAGCTCAAGTCCCTGGGGATGAAAACCCATGAACACATTTCCAGCATTTGCTGTGTTGTGCAGTCCCAAAAGTCTCACAGAAAGGGTTTGTGTTCCCAGAGTAGTGAAAAAGAACTTTATAATTGTAAGAATGTACAGGTTCTTATATTAGTTTACTCTTCCAAAGTCATTCTTTAACCACTATAATCAACATCAGATTTTTTTTTTAATTTTTTTTTCTGCTCTTGCTTGCCTAAAAGCATAACACTAGTTCTTCATAGCAACACTTGTGGTATGGATTTGAAGAAAAAACGTTCCCCATTCTTTTACCACTCAGAAAGCAGATGACAACATCCTCCATTTTCTCATGCCACCAAAGCAGCATGTATCAGTGTCAGGCAGAAGGTGTTCCTTGACTGGAAAATCTCCAGTAATCACAGGAGAAAGCCAGGGAGTTAATCAGAAAGGCAGCAAAGACAGAATGTTTCCTTATTTCTCAGAGCTCTTAGGTCATTGCCTTGTTCCATGACTACCCATTAAAAAGTCGTAGTCAGTTTGACCTCCTGAGGCTTGAACGCTTGCTTTCACAGCCAAACTAAGTTGTTCTGCAGTAGTCTGAATCTGTCAAATAAAGCTTCATTGCAGAAATATCACTGATGGAATATTATAAAGAGGCATATCAGGTTTATTGAAGAATTGATTCTCCTTGTGGAATACTGAGTTGTCTGTCTGCCTCAACTCTTTCTTACAGTGGTGTTTTCAAGAAGAGAACTTGCCAAAAATGTTTAAGGTATCAGATCTTGTTGATAAATCTCAGACTGTCAAGAAGAGTGATGAAGACCCTGGGATAAAACTGCCTGTAATCATCAGCCTTGTTTGCAACCTCAGGAAAGAGCAAAGGATTTACTGAGTCTGGACACCAAGCAGACCCTTTCCTTGGAGACTCTTTTGCTCCTTGAATCCGCTCTCCTGCTGAGCACAGAACATCAGTCAGAGCATTTATTGCCTCATCAAACTCAAACACTTACTTCTAGGTTTTAAAAATGCCAACTGTTGCCATCCCTCAGGAGACAATGTTTTGCAGAGCTGATAGAGATTCTAGGGCTGATTTGAGAGTATTAGTCAGAAGCTCAGTAGTCTAGCTGGAGTTAATTTTATAATAAGAATGAAGAGCAAATAAAGACATAGAAATGTGAGGCAGGTTTTATGGGATCATGGGAATAAAAATACTTTTCATCCAAATACCGTACAACTTAAAGCACTCTGATATATGGCAGTTTTTAGTACTGCTTTTCTTACACTATAATTTTTATTTTTTTCAATTTTCCTGTCTTTCATTAAGAACACACCTGTCTTTCCTAATTGAAAACATGTGCTTGCGTGGAGGTAAAATGCAGTAGAATTCTGTCCTTAAAGATTTGGCTGACAAATATGTGTCTTTTTGTGAATAACAGAAGACTTATTAGGTCAAATCTTGAAGTCTGGCAAAAATTTTTGTTTAGGTACAATTATCAAACCTCTGAGCTCACTTTAACAACTCTGACTATTTTAGCATTCTGGCTTACATAGCTCCAGTCTGATCATGTAGAAGACCACTATACAAACAGAGTGCAGGACTGTGTCTCACAAGTCATGACTGGAAGAATAAAACCAGAGAAAATGGACCACAAAGTGAAAGTTCTCAGAGGAGGGAACTAACTGTCTGTTTTCCTTCATTTCTACATTTCAGCATGTGTAAGTGACATACGATGACAGCAAACACAGGAACAAATATTGAGAGAATGCGTGAGTACTGTGAACATACCTCAGATCTTCTTGTTTCATCCTGTCATGCCAGACCCCTGTCCCCCCTGCTGCACAAATATATGGCATCATTAGTATAAGCCCAGCATCATACCTATGCCTTTATCACCTGTTTTCTGCAGCCACATCCCTATTCTGAAGCTAAAGACCTAAACCCTACCATCAAATCCCTATGATATCTATCTGTTTTTAATTTGTTAACATTATTATTACTCCTTCCAGGGAAAAAAAACCCAAACCAACCAACCAACAGATCAACCAGAAATGTGTTTTTTCCCCTTCTTGTCAATTCAAGCTACCACTACTCTACAGACCATGTTAAGTGTGCAAGGAAGGGTCGTTTCTACAGTGCCGAATGATTCTTAATATTACCAAGCCCATGTTTTTCTTGATTCAGGGTAGTTATTTGCGTCCTCAAATAATGTAATCATAGTTCTGACGAAACTTCTACAGCAGTGAGTAACTGGTAAAAGTAGAACACAAAAATATAGAAGTAACAAATGAACCTTAGTGAGTTTTTAGAGGGACAGAGGATGTGTGCCCAGGAGAGTGGTAGTCTAACATATTACAAAGAAATAAGACACTTCAAATAGCATTCATTCTTGATTCACTGAATTTACCTTGAATGAGAGGTTAAAGAGCACAGCTAAGACACATAAATGTAACTGTGTACATTGAGTATCTACATGTTAAATGGGGCATTTAAGTGTATTGTAGCCAATGCACCTCTAATCAATACTCTCAATGCAGTTTGTGGGGGTGGGGCAATAGTTTGTTTTGGGTTTTTTGGTGTGATGGTGGTGATGGGGTTGTCATAAATGACCAATTATAGCTCAACTGAGATTACTAGTTTTCAAAGTTATCAGTAGTTTTATTGACTAAAGATTCCACTCACTGAGATACCCCAGACTCCTAATATCATTCGATATGAACTAAGGAGTCCAAAACGTTAGCTGATATTGGCAGTTATTACCATAGAACATATGGAAGGCCTGTGTCCTCTTGGGGCAGCAGCTGGAGAGATACAACAGGATAATCTAGGGCATTTCAAACATCATTCTGTGCCAATCTGTGAATAAAAAAGTCAGGTCATAGATCTCCAATTACTATAAAAGATCTTAGACATATATTTATCATGTAGATGCCTATGTATGGAAAATGTGTCCTCCAAAATGTGGGTGTCTGATGGTTGTACTTAGTTACTCTAATATAGATATGTGGCATCATTTCAGGTTTCCTAGGATCTGACATCCATCTGCCCTTCCACAAGTGCACGGTTCTCCCATGGGTCCTGCATTTTGCCTTCGAGGCCAGCACAGATGTTCTGGAAACCCCACGGCATTTCAAATGACATTAAATGCCTGGGTTTAGGCAACTAAATCAAATCCTAATTGAAGGATGTATGTGTCCCTATCTACTTGTCTAGGCTTTTCTTGTTCTTAACGTAACCATTTAAAAGTACAATTCATCAGATCAAAATAAGGTGTTTACATTAGAATAAGATTGATGACTCCTATTTTTTCTTCCTTGCATTTTGCTTTGGTCATTTATGACTGCTGAAAGTAGAAACACAAGGCTACTCCCTTGATTGGCTACTTCTTTACTTAGGTGGCATTTCAAACATTAAGTGCAAATGTAAATGACTGCATGAGATAAAGGCCAGCAGAAAACTTATTCCTCTGTTCCTGCCACCCAGGCATAGTTAATGCTTTATGTCTGAGTATAGAAAATAAGATCTGCATATGCCAATGGAAAAAAAAATCTACAAAGAATGCTTTGATTGGTTTAACTTTGTGTCTAATGGTAGATAGGCCATTGATATCAATTTACAAGCACTATATCGATTTATTTAACTCTACATCTGCCTAGTAGAGCTGGTCAAATCCAGCAAACTAGAAGTAACCTCTTATTGCTTATGCACCATTGAAGTCTTTAGACTCTCCATTCCAGTTTCTTTTTTTTTTTTTGCTTGCTTAGCAATGCAAGACTCAAAATCACGTGTAATGACAATGGAGTCTCCAGATTCTGAGATCTCCTTATGCTTCTGTGAGCAACCCCAACATTTCACCACAGTAATCTGACACTTTTCCCTTCTACTCAGGAATTCAAAGGGTGTTGATGACCTGCAAACTTGACAAAATATAGTAAGATTAATACTTGTAGTTTCAGATTTTGCAGTTAAGTACTATGTATTGTTGTTAATATCTACATTATTTTTTTTCTGGAATGCAGAGAAAGCCAAATTGAATGATTAATCTTTGACTTGTATCTGCAGGAAGCAATTTGAACAACCCATTTTAAGAAGTCTAGCCTTCTCTGTATCATGCACACAGCTTTCATTAACATTAAACAGATTTACATGTGCACACCAGGGCATAATCTTCTAAGTAGATATTAATTGGCTAAGAAATGATCCACTACTACTTCTCACCCTGGTTAGTGTTTGGGAATTTGCTTTTGGCTTTCTACCTGGCTGCGTTTATTCATTTTCCATTAACTATTTAAATGACAAAAATTCATTAGCGACCTGTGTCAATGCATGCAGTCATTTAAAAGTCAATAGAAGAAACAAATTCTAGTATTTAACATAAGAGTCTACTTTGTGTCTGTGTCCCTTTCTAGACCAATTCCTGTAAAATATCATCAGTATCTTCATCAATATATTAAATCAACATAGTTGGACTAGTAAGTTCAGAAGAAAGTAAACATTGGCCTACACTCGGTATTATTTTATAGTTCTAGAGAAGTTTAGAAGCAAATATTCGTTAGTTCTTTCTTTCTCAGATATTCTATTAAAAATAAACTATTCTCTTTTTAGTAGCAGGTAATCAATGCAAAATGCCAAGCTGTCACAATAAAACAACTTCTTAGATTTAAGGATTAGAATTTTATATTAAGCAGACCATCTTAATGGACCCCTTACTAGTAGCAATTGCTTTATAGAATCATAGAATAGGTAGGGTTGGAAGGGACTTTAAAGATCATCTAGTTCCAACCGCCCTGCTGTGGGCAGGGACACCCCACTAGATCAGGTCCCATCCAATCTGGCCTTAAACACCTCCAGGGATGGGTCATCCACAACTTCCCTTGGAAACCTGTTCCAGTGTCTCACCACACTCATGAGGTTTAACAAGGCCAAATGCCGGGTCCTGCACTTGAGGCACAACAACCCTGTGCAGAGCTACAGACTAGGGGAAGTCTGGCCAAAATGCTGCCCGGAGGAGAAGGACCTGGGGGTGTTGGTTGACAGCGACTGAACATGAGCCAGCAGTGGCCCAGGTGGCCAAGATGCCACCTGTATCAGAAACGGCGTGACCAGCAGGTCCAGGGAGGTTATTCTCCCTCTGTACTCGGCACTGGTGAGACCGCATCTCGAATCCTGTGTTCAGTTCTGGGCCCTTTGTTACAAGAAGGATGTTGAGGCTCTGGAGCGAGTCCAGAGAAGAGCAACCAAGCTGGTGAAGGGGCAGAGAACAAGTCTTACAAGGAGCCACTGAGAGAGCTGGGGGTGTTTAGCCTGGAAAAGAGGAGGCTGAGGGGAGACCTTATTGCTCTCTACAACTACCTGAAGGGAGGTTGTGGAGAGGAGGGAGCTGGCCTCTTCTCCCAAGTGACAGGGGACAGGACGAGAGGGAATGGCCTCAAACTCTGCCAGGGGAGGTTCAGGCTCGACATAAGGAAAAAATTCTTCACTGAAAGGGTCATTGGGCAATGGAACGGTCTGCCCAGGGAGGTGGTTGACTCGCCTTCCCTGGAGATGTTTAAGGTGTGGGTGGATGAAGTACGGAGGAGCATGGTTTAGAGATTGGTGGGAATGGTTGGACTCCATGATCCGGTGAGTCTCTTCCAACCTGGTGATTCTATGATTCTAAGTTGCCGTAAGTTTACTGAATATTTGAAAAAATGAATGGTTTAATCCCCCCTTAAACAATGGGAAGCTCATACTCATTGCTGTAAACTAAAAAAAATGTGTTTTCAGCTCTATATTGGTTTATGGTTTAGTGATTGATGGGAATGATAGGACTTGATAATCCAGTGGGTCCTTTCCAACCTAGTGGTTCTATGATTCTATGATTCTATGTCAGCTCCCGGGTTTGATTGAGATTAAGGAAGAATAATAACTCATATGAATGGTACTGTAAGTTTCTGCTGCCACTGACCTGTTAATTGAAAACTGAAACATTTATTAAAACACAGCACAGTTTTCCATTTAGGTAGACACTTAGATCAAAGGCAGTTTACATATGTTTAAATACCTTTAAAAAGGCTTTCTCAGAAGAAAACTTTCTTCAATGATCTTCCCTGCTTGGTACAGTGCTGGAAAAAGAGAGCTCTTTGTGAGCTCGTGAGATCCCACAGAAAAGATGAGTAGTGGTGAAAAACTCCACGGAAAATCATTTGTACTCAGTGATTTTGAGACTTAATTTATCTCTCATAATCTTTTTTTTTTTTTTTTTGTTACAGATTCTTCCACAAATTTCAAGAACTGCGAGCTTGAAATTTAAGCCCCTGAAAGATGAGGAGTAAATCTTCGAGTTCATTTATATTTACAGTTATATTCAATTCAGTAGAGTACAACCATACTGTAAAGCTGTCTTTCTTCATAGGGATGTTTTGATGCTTGATCTTTATGAATCATGAGGAGTTCTTTAGATAAAAGGTGCTATGTAGCATTCTGTAAGGCCATCAGCATGAAAACATCATTAATAATTTAACAATAAAAAAATATGGTTACCCCAGAGGCTGTCAGTTACCTCTGGTGGCAGAAATATCTACACAGATAACTACTGTAATATTGATTGAATAATTTATGTGATTAATTTCTCAGTATTGTTAAATACAATGTCTTTCACTATTCACCTAACTTGCATGTCACTCTTAAACTATTATTTCATTAATGTAAAAGCTGCTTCTCCTGAAAAACTTACTTTCGTTAAAGGAAATTAAAAAGTCAGATTGCAATGCCATCTAATGTCATCATATCCACTGAAAAGATCTGAGTTTCACTTGGAAAAATGTTCAGAGAACATGGAATGCTTACCCAAACTTTATATTAAGGATTATGAACTATTACAGATATTTTCTTGGTGAAGATTTCTGTGCAAGACCTAGTCCAGGATGTAATTCAAAGACTCAAAAACAGGCATGTGAGGCACCTCCAGCTTTCTGGTGATACAAACTGGGACCTTATCTGCAATGCAGCTGTCAGGTTACCCTTATGAGGTTATGGCTTTCAATAAATTCAGTACACAAAGCGAGTTGAAGATATATGACTTCTTTGCTCTTCAGATATTCAGAACTGATGTTTGAAAACTCACAGTGAACCACCATACAGAATCAATCTGGTCTGGAATCTTAGCAAATAGTTTTATGGTGTGATGATTTCTGGAACCTCTCCCTGACCATGTAAGGTTCATAATGCCAATCCTACTCTGAGAAGGAAAGCGACAGACACAAGGGCAGTATGAAGTATTAAATATAAATGTTTATGAATTTTCTTTCTGTTGAATTTTATATTAATGATGGATAGGTCAGGGTTCACAATCCATCTGCATAAGAAAACAACCCTAATAGGCAGAATTGGCCCATCTCAACATCTGCTGTACAGATATAAGTTTACATAACAGCTGCAATCTTTCCTGCAGCAATCTAGCCTGTAAACAAACAAGACATTTACTAGACAAAAAACAGGCACAAGCAGATTAAGTAACTTCTCCACAGCTATAAAAAAAGGCTACCAAAAAAGGTTTCTTTCTCAGATAGGCTTGTATCTCAGATCTCCCAAAGCACCTTTTAATGCTGCAAACACATCCTCCTTTGCTGGATATTTGGCTTAGCTGAAAGGGTTCAGAAGCCCTTAGTACAAGCCTGGTGTGGCTGAAGATTTTATCATGGAAAATTGTCAGATACCCAGTAAACACTGGTATTCAGATATGCTGTCATTAAAATATTCTCTTAACAAGAGCTACATTGTTTTATTTAGTAATGGAATAAAGTATGGAAGTGACTTATTTGGTTTTGCTTCTTTTCACAGATGATCATATAGTAAAGGTGAAGGAGACTTTATTTTTTAGCAGATCAAAGCATTAGTTTTGCTATTTAATTCTTTGGTACTGGCTCTCCCGAGGCCCCTGCTGCTATGAGCTAATGCAAATTGCATCAGGAAATCCAATGGGCTTAGTAAACATCGAATATTAATTCAAGATGTTTTAGAGAATACATAAACAGCATCAGTCCCAAAATCCAGAGGAGAAGCAAATAACAATGTTAAATGGATATGTCACAATTTTATGTGGGGTCTTGTTTTGGCCATAAAAATCAGCTTTTTCTTGTCATGTTGAATGATCATGTTTTTCTACTGTAATACATGAATTCTAAATCATTGAGCAATATCCTTGCTTTCCCCACATTATATTCAGTGCTTGCTCAAATTGCTAAGTGCTGCTTCTCCTGTATTGACTAGTCTGTTTTTACCTAGGTCCATCCATGAAATATATTTTTTGAGAAGCACTGGAATTTTGTGATCAGGGACTCAGAAGAGGATGTAAGAAATCTACAGCTAGTCTCCAAGTTTTATCAGGCACTCCAGTTAATTATAGTATTGCTGTTGCCCACCTATGCATGTTTTCTTCTGTTTTGGCCCTGTTTTGATAATGGACAGTTTAGGAGAAAATCTTTCCATACTTCACCTAACACAAGAAGATCCAGCTCACAGCTGTTGCATTCTAGAAAAATGCTTCCAGATCAACTCAACTCTCTTAAGAATTTCACTCATAAACTCAAAAGAATTACCATTCAGCAAAGAATCTACCTAATCTACAGCTTGAAAACAAGAATGAATTTGGTATTGGCTGAAGTTCTTACATCATCACTAAAACACACTGTTTTTCAAAATATCATTTGTCTGATATCGACAGAACACACTCTTTTGCCATCTCCACTAAGCCTGACAGTACTTCGATATCTTTGATGGCCCTGAAGAAGCTGTGAAGACATCAATAGGAGTGCTGAATGCTGGGCTGGACACTTAGGAACAAGAAGGTCCAACACTATCTTTCAAAGGCTTGTTTACTGACTGACCTCAAATTCTTTTGTATTTCTTCTCTGCATGCTTCATTCAGGAGCACAGACAGGTTTTCTGAATATTGATATGAATAAGAAGCATGCATTGACCTGTAGCTTTCTTTACTTTTCCCATGCATCATTATATATTTTAATATTTTCTTTACTTTTCCCATGCATCATTATATATTTTAATATTTACCTTGGGAACTCTTCTTATGTAAAATATGGTAACATAAAACATGATTTGCATTAAATTCTGGATCTGAAGTTTGAGACCTTGGTATCCTGGCAAATGCTTAAATTCTGTTAATAAAATGCTCTTAAGTTAGAGAGTGGGAAATGAAATCACATTGTGTAAGCAATGATTTCCCTAAATGTGAAAGATCTACTGATGAAGAGACTCATCAGATGGTAACAGTAGATACCAAGCCATTCTCCAGAGCGTTACCTACTGCCCTTCATATTCTAGAGATGAAAAAGGCAATCTAAATATGTTATAGGTCTCTAACCTTGAATGTTGCCTGGAATTGGTCTAGCAGCCCAGAGATGAACCCAGTCTATCTCACAGCTCATCTGAGACTTTATTATAAATGCCTTGTGAAAACCACTAGCGATTGCCCAATTGCCCAATATGACAATCAGGGCTCTTCAAGCCACAGGTTCCACTTTGCAGGATAAAAAGGAAGCATGATGCACTCTGACAGCAAAGAAACATTTTTTTCTTTCTCTTTTAGCCTTTCATTTGGAAAGACTAGAAGACACACGATGTTTCCAGGGTCTAACGACAACAAAAGTGGTTTGATACAGATTTGTACTCATTTTATTTCTACAAATATAAATTGAAATCCAGTATTACTGGCTGTATCAGTTATACACCTGGGTATTTTCTGACAGGAAGTGTTTTAAGGGCAATAGTTTTTCCAGTTGTTTTATAAACACATTTAATTTTTTGTCTGTCATACTGTCAGCTATAACTTTCATGTCTGTAGATGCTAAATATTAACCAGTATTGCCCCCCAAAACTTTTAACTAATAAACAATGCTTATTCTGTGTTTTATGACTAGCTAAACATACCTTTTAAATAGATCATTTGCATAGTAATATTTCTTTCATTCCTCCAAGGCAGAGCAATACTGAGAGCTAAAACCAATGTTGCAGTAAAAAAATTATTTGATGAAATTTATAAATGGATACTCACTAGAAATTATTCTGGGATTCCGATACTTGCATCAATTAAAAGAAAATTCCTTGGTTTTATTAAAAATTATTTCTTAAGAAAGTTTTTTTTATGTTTTTTTTGAGTTTTTTTCTTCAAATGAAATGTATTTTTTTCTAGTACATTCAGTGCCTAAGTTTAAATATTCCTTACATGAAATATTTTACCATTATTTTCATTTGTTTTTCAACTTTGGCTTTATCAAAACAGACTTATTTATTTTTTTCTGAGAAACTTACAAGGCAAAACAAATGTATCCTGCATTTTTATTATTTCTCCTGTTAGTGATGTACTACAATAAATATCAGATAGGCGAACAAAGACAGAAAGATATGTATAAAATTCCTGTCACCACCCTGGGAGTCATTAGCTGAACTGATAATAAAACTGAAGATTTCTTGGCTTCTAAACCTATGTTTTGAGCACAAGACTTCAGTATTTTCTTAGAATCCAGCAGTGAGCTGTCTTCTGTTTTAACACAGAAGCTGATCTTAAGTTATGCAAATGATGCATAGTTTCCCAGATGAATATTTGCCACTACTTTAAACAGAACTCATTAACTTCTATGGATGTTTAGCACTTCTAAAGAGTATTTTACCTTTAAAAGCATATATGAATTTATTTCAGAGCAATGGTCACTGGACAGAATCTGGAGTATTTTAAATGAAGATCTAATTACCTAATAACCTTTCAGAAAAACTGAAAATGTTACCAGTTTACTAATATTTACATTTTGACCAGTGGAAAACACAGGTTGTTTAATGTAAGAAATTTTTTTACACTAGAATTAACACCAAAATTATATTATGGCACAGAAATGGAAATTTTGAAATACTTAAGACTGATTTTGGATAACTTAAATATCTGTGCCTGTGACATCAGATATCTCTTTTTATTTCAGTCATAATGACTAAGACAAAACTCTTTTTTTCTTTTCTTCAAATAAAACACTGTTAAGTGAGACTCTAGGGAGATGATTTGGTACTTCACACAATCTATATGCAAAGATCAACCAATAATAAAATGTTTGCTTAACCATAGTGGAGATGAATTTTTCTGTATTCACGTTGTATCTGAAAGTTGTCAGTGTTCTTAATTAAGGGAAGATCTTTCAGAAGTGTTCAGGGTCAAAAATGGTTGAATTTCCAAAATATGCCTTGCTTAGCAGAATAAAAATGGTAGCAGAATTCTGATGCTGTAAGTAAGCCCACAAGCTGGTTAAACACCAGATTAGGATGCAGGGTGGAGTGGAAACTATATTCTGTTTTAGTTCAAAGGCATGCACGAGAAAGAGTGTAGCCCTTATGTGCTGTTCATTTTAATAGAAACTAAAAAGGCATGCAGGAGAGGTGATGGACTAACTTTGCCATTGTTGGGTAAAAGACATGCTGTATTTAAATGATTACACACTCTCACGGCTGAAGACATTAGAAAGAATTAGTCCTTTTTTTTTTTTTTTCCAATATGCCTCTAAAATGGAAAACTTCCTTTTCCCTTTCATGGGATAAAAGTGACAGTAGATGTTTCTGAAAATCACTTCCCAATTTCCTAATCTGAGGTTTTGTTTTCTAGAGAACCATACCCTTCCATTCATTTTTCCGATGATTGTGTTGGCTTGATCTATCATCAGTAACCAGGTCCAAGATCTAACCATGATAATACTTCTTACTTGAAGAATTATTGCTCCATAGATCCCTTACACTTTTCTCTGTATTTTAGGTTAAGCTTTCAACCTCCTCTATTTCCCTCTTCCATTTTACTGACTTCTGCTTACATATCCTTCCTCGTGTTGTGTGAATGCTTTCAAAAATACCAGCATGTAAGTCAAACACTCCAACAGCATAACGCCTGATTGGACTCAAAAGTAGTTGTCTAACTGGAAGTCTCTAGCAGTAGTTCATGCTAAGAAATAGCAACAGGAAGAAGAATAATAGCAGTTAGCTTCCAATCCATATACAAAATACACCACTTTAATGTGGAAATGGAGGGACAGACTTGTGCCGTGTTGTAGTATTTAATGTTCATATTAGAAGTTACAAATTGCACTAGTCTTTACTGCTTTGTCTGGATAAAGATTAATCCATGCATCCAGGAAGTTCCTAGATTCTTTTGTCACGTTTCCTGATTATACTTCAATTCTTTGTTCCCTTAACCAGACTTTGTTTTCTGAACCAAACTTTTTTTTTTTTTCACTGAATTCCTGGAGATTGTGATCTGCTCGTGAGGCTCATGTTCATTGCTAGTGCTAAATAAACCCCTAGGTGTCCTTACTCTATTGTGTTCTTATTTAGTGTGTGCTGGAAAAAAAAATAAACAAAACAGCAAACCATGTTGAAAGTTTTAAAGTTAAATAGGGAAGAATTCTGTAGTATGATTAGCTGTTTTATTTTCATCCTAATGTAGATTTCTGGGCCCTCTTTACAGTCAAAAGGCAAAGACAGATCTTTACTTTTGGTATACTTATCTCTATGCACTATTGAGGAACCCGAGATAATTGCTAAAAGATTTGTGTTTAAATCTTAAATGGTTAAATTTAGATGATAAAAATCCTAAACTGAGTACAAAATGTTTCAGAGATTTAGGTACTATTGGACTTTTGGGGTTTTCCTGGGACTGAACTGGGTTAGTATGGACCTTTTTCTTCAGTGAAAAGTTAATCAAGAAAATCTTTAATGATTAACCTACGTACAAAATTCTTATTCTCCTGGATACCTCACAAGGGAATAAATATCTAGAAATACTGTTATGATGGCCTGTGAAAAAATATATATTACAAAGCCTTTGGCATCTAGGTCCTTGCTTTACTATGAGTAGGAGATACTGTTGCTTAGACTGTGTGTTCATCTGTATGAAATGGGTTTTCAACCTGTTTCTTAATTGACTGAGTTATAAAACTACTGGAACTTTCAGAACTGAATCCTGAAAGATGCAGAGCTCTATCAGTTCCCACTGCTAAACAGTGAAAACCAGCAAGTTCTCAGTCCCATCTGAGTTGCTAAGCGCTATACAGGAAGGGGACTTCCACCAAAGCATTGAGGAACCAAGTTCATGTAAGTACCTGCAAACATCATGTCTGTTCAGCAGTGAGAAACTTGAACATTAACATTTAGCTTGTTTTCTGTCGCAAATAATTTAACATCATATGCATTAAAAAGAGAGAAAACTGCCCTTCATTTTGGCCCACAGTGTTAAAATTCTTGGATAAATATGCATGAATCAGATTCTTCACACTGTATTGATGTGATCTGGTTAGCCTCTGCCAAATACTGGTTCAGTAATTCCTAAAGTGCTTGTAGCTTACACTGCAAGATGACTGGTAGCCATTAAAGTGCAATACTTTGCCTTTCAAGAAAGGAAAAATGCATTACTGATGAGAACTTTAAAATTTAACTATGAAAATCATGAAACTAACACTTGATTACTATTGGCTTAAATAATATTTCTGTTCATCATGTTTAATTTTGTGCTGAGACTAGAAATCCTGTCCCATTAAATAAGAATAAGGAGACTGTATAAAAACATCCACCTTTAGAGCATGAAAATTCAACTCTGCTTAGAGCTTTGCTGGTATCTAAGTAAATTTATATGGGCAAGTCCACTGGTTCATCGGATCAGAATTGGTCTTTTATCCTGGTTTCCCTGTTCCTGACCATGACATCTATTTTTCAAAATTGTAAATTATTTTTTCTATTCTACATTCAGCACAAAGATTATTCCCTTTTACTAAAGAAAATATTTCTCTCTGTTTTTTTTTTTTTTTAAACCTGATGCATTGTTTTCAAGGGCTCCGAATAGCACATCACATAACGAACCTGGCTCTTTATTATGCATTATCTACCGCTGCTTGCTGCAATGCAATATTTACAGTTTGGCATTAAGGCAGGAGACGGCCCTCGTTATGCAGCTCAGCCACCACTGATAGATCGACACAACGGTTTTTCAGAAACATGAAGGACTGAAAATTGTTCATCTGGGGATTGCAAGTGCCATGAATTCTTTATATCTAACAGTTGGCCTGCACTGACCCAAAGGATATTAGATTTCTTAGGAGCAAATGCGCTATGCTGAAATGTACTTAAAAAGCTCGATCTCGGTGGCCTGCACTGGCTGCCCCTCATCATCACTGGCCTTTGCCAGACAGAGATTCCTCTCCCTCTGTGCAACCCCTGCTCCCTGCCGAATCCCTCCTGCTGGCTGCCTTACGTCTCCCACGCCTGCTTTATGTAGGCAGCAGGCAGGAATGGGGAGGGGTAAGCAAGTGCACCATGAGGAGCTGGAGGAGGTTGCTCCCAAGCCTGGATTTTATTGCCGTGTCACTCGGATTGTTTTTACAGCTGGCAGGCCAGAGTGACCTTTGGCTGCCTCTTCTCATTTCTGTTGGCTATCTCCCCGTGAGTCCGTGTCAAATCTGCTTCTCTTGCAGTCTTTTAAAGGGCTTCTCTGCCATCGTTGCCACTGCCTACCGAGCAGGAGGCTCTGACCTCAGATTGGATAATGGAGAGGGGGAAGGGGAAGATGAATGCTGAAGAGCTGTTGACTTGCCCACTGCTTTTCGATGCCTTTCTGCTCTAATGACATTCAGGTCTGAGTCAGGTGCTAATTTGCTGCTACTGGCATGGGACACCAGCAGTTCACCAAGGGACAGGGAAGCAAGTACCATCCAAGCAGGGAGATGCTGAGGAGATGAGGGAGGACATGAAGTGACACCTGTCTTGCAGGAAGCACAAGGCAAAATCACCTTGTCATGCTAATGAGACATTTCTCTAACAATTTCTCATCCCAGACCACTTTACCTATAAATCTTGAATACCTTAGTATCATTTTGTAGTTTGTATATCAGTATCATCCCTGTTTCTTTCTTCTGCGACATCTCAGTTTACTCATGCCACTGTTTTCTGTGAATTACTTACTGTTTAAGATCATCTGACTGCTGGACAATGCTGCTTGCCCAGTTGTTCCCCCTTTCTCTCTGCAAAGTACCCCATCATCTGTTCACACTTTCAGTCATCAAAACAACCCCTCTTGTGTATTGTTAAAGCAGCTGATTACTGTAAAATCCTTCACAGTGGCAGAAAGCAGGATAGAATTTGGTTTTCTTTTTTTTTCCAGCAAGACTCTAGGAAATCTTTTCTTCCTTCCTACACATGATGATTTAAGAAATTTGTCCAGGTAGAAAACAAACAGTATGCATTGCACTGGCCTCCATCACCATGACCAGAACTCAGACCCTCTACGCAGCAGCACAGTGCTTGCCTTTGCCACCACAGCTCTTGTCCTTCTCCTCATTTGATCAACAATTCAGAGAGGTTGGAGGAGAGAACAGAATTTGGGAGGACAGAAACTGTCAGATAATTGAGATCATTTTTAATTAAACTCTGCATTTCACCAACTGCTATGCGCAAAAAGCTTTATTGTAGTTGCTGTGGCAACCTTAACTTTGAGTGTCCTGGCGTGTGATTAAATTCTTAGATTTAGATGTTTCATTAACAAAGAAAGATTTTATTTTCACGGACAGCCACCAAAATCACTGATCGTGAAGGCTGAGGATTAGATTGTTACCTTGAATTTTAGTCACTGAGGGGAGAAATGGAGAGAAATAGCCATGCAGATGACTGAAAGCCTATGTGGGAGAGGTATCCTTTTCCTGACTTACAAATGCCTACCCTCTTCTCTCCCCTGCCCCATGTCTTCCCACTCCCAAGGATGCTATACCAATCACGCTTAGTAGCTTAAAAGGACATAAAGGGAAAAATGTCAGGTGTGAGCTGCTCTGCTCAGCAGGACAGGAGTTCAGATAAGAACACAAAAAATACCACATGGGGTTAGACATAAGTTTCGTTTAGCCTGCTAACCTTTGCTTGGCAACAGCAAGTAGCAAATGCTTAGGATATGTATAGACTTGACCTTTCTCTCACAGACCCTCCCACCTCCTGATAACCACTACTTAAATGTGTCCTTGCAAATCTCCCCCAAATGGTGCTTTTTCCTAGTAAAGATCTTCCGAGCTAGGAGAAGTCTTTGTTTTTGTTTTTGTTTTTTACCCATAAGCGGCCAAACTTCATCTTTTGAAGAAAAAAAGATTGCTGCTTGCATTATGATGGAATGGGATCAAGGATTAAGGGCAACCTGCTAGGCAAACAATAAAATAGAGGCATCTTAGCAGTAAGGCAAGATGCTTTCTCCTCTCTTTTGTTCTTTCTGTGCCTTTTAAGAGAGAAAAATAAGATATAGACTCTAATATGTGTTTCTGTGTAGAGATGGGGATCCATCTTGACAAGTCTTTCTCTTGTTCCAGTTAACTGTCAAAACAGCTTCATCCTGAAAAGCTGGGGTCAGATCATCGTCTCTGATTTTAATCACCAAAGGTAATGAATGGAAAAAGAGTCATCTGTATAGATAAATATACATCAGCCAACAACACTGAAATATTATTCCTCAGCTCTTCCTACATGGTTTTCTTAGGCACAGCTCTCATTTAAGCTGCTTATGAGTATGATAGAGTGAAGAGATATTATGTATTAAATAATGGACTTACCCTGGAAAATTAGGTTTGTATTAATACAACATGTATCTCATCACTTACAGTGCTGGATTTCTTCATTGCTCCACACAACAATGAAAGTTCAGTCGGATCTTGGGTTTCCTTTGTTCCAGGAGATGAGGTGAAAACTCAGAAAACATCTAACCATTTCTGTAACACAGAAACAACACATAATTTCCTGACCTGCTGGGCAATTAGTTTATGCCCTCAAGTGTGATGTTTGATTACCATCCTTACAGACTTAGGTTGTGGTGCTAAAGGCCATAAAATCATCGAGTTTCTTATTAGAGGCAGTCACAGAATTTATCTCAATGATTTCCACTTGCAGTGAATTACCCAAATTGACCATATGCTGCATGGCCTGTGCCATACCTGTTCTTGTTTGACTTCGCAGGACCATCTATGCATCAGAACTGTAATAAGAAGAGAGAACATTTATTCCAACTTGATTTTGTATAGCTAAAACATGACAAGATTGCTTGTTTACTAATCTACTCACTACTACAACCTGTTTATTTATTTAAAAACCATCTCATATCTAGAAATTGATGAGAACTGTATTTTAGTTGGTTTTGGGGTGGGTTTTTTTTTCTTTGTTTGTTTGGGGGTTTTAGATATATTTTACAGATTTTCCCTATCCCAAACTGGATAAAATAGAACTTACTTACAAAATATTAATGAATGTACAGACATACAGAAGATATATTTTGGCAAACTATTTCATATCATATCTTCTGTTAGTCTGGAAGATGCAAGAGATAAAAATAAAACTGGAAACTGTAGTTTTTATTAGGGAAGCAACATACTAAAAAGGAAGGAATGTTATGGGTTTTATTTTAACTCTGTCATTTGCTGTATTAGGATATATTTTCTCGAGAAACATCATTTTAACACTGATTCTTTTCCAATTATATTTAACTAATTATAGTCTGAATATACAAATTTCAAAAAGCAAGGTATTCCTTGTATTTTTACAGTTGTTCATATGGGATATTCCAGCAATTTATTTCTTCTTCCTTTATTTGTTTCTTTTTTGTTTTGTGTTTATTTGTTTGCTTGTTTGTTTTGGTCCTGGAGTGTGTGTGTTCACTTGGTTTTAGTTCGATTGGTTTGGGGTTTTTTTAATGATGCAAATTTTGGGTTTTTTTCCAGACACTATGTTTCCAGAAGATCAACATTGTAGACAAAATTAAAGAAAGAGTTAAAAATTTCACAAGGAGTTCTACTCATCTTCTCTGTCCTGAGTTATTTACCATAGGATTTTTAATACAGCTAAATAACACAGTGTCAAAGATCTGTAGACAGTTATTCAAGCCGTAAGCAAGTGCTTATAAGATAAGAATTTAATTAAGAAGAAAACACATAACACAGGTTCAATATGTCCACATTTTTCTATAGCAGGATTAGGGGAAAATATTCTTAGGGTTGAGAAATGAGAATTACTCCCAGTTTTTAGATCTGTTAGTGCTGGCTTGACAGGGCAAGTTTAAAACACCTATTTTACTTAATGCCTGAAGAAAAATCTCCTGGCCTCAGCTTGCTATATAGTTAATTATTGCTCAGAAAATAGTAATGCATGAATTCTGCATCCCCAGTACAATGGATTTGCCAAGAAGAAACTTAAGGAACAGAGAGCTTTCTAGCCCATTAAGACAAGATCCTTGATGGCTTCATCAAGGCTTCATACTGATCATTGTGATCTACTGACAACAGAGTCGCATGCCTTCACCCAAAAGGGCACAACTGAAAAATGGTCATGGTTTTGAAGAGGCATTTTTCAACTATGGGTAAGAATATTGTTTCAAGAATGAAGAATCGCAGAAGAATCATAGAATTGTTTAGTTTGGAAAAGACTGTTAAGATCATTAAGTTATCTTTGGGTCTAATATGTCTTGAGATCTTACCTTCCACTTCTCCGAGGTGAATTATCAATTAGAATCATAGAGTCACCAGGTTGGAAAAGATCTCTTGGATCATCTAGTGCAACCATTCCTATCTGCCACTAAACCATGTCTCTGAGCACCTTGTCTACTCATCTTTTAAGCACTTCCAGGGATGGTGACTCAACCACTTCCCTCCTGGGCAGCCTGTTCCAGTGACCGATGACCCTTCCTGTGAAATCTTTTTTCTTGATATCCAGTCTAAACTTCCCCTGGTGCAGCTTGAGGCCATTCCTCCTTGTCCTGACCCCTGTCAGGTCAATACCCTCCTCTCTACAACCTCCTTTCAGGTAGTAATAGAGAGCAATAAGGTCTCCCCTCCGTCTCCTCAAGGCTAAACAACCACAGATCCTTCAGATGCTCTTCATAAGGCTTTTTCTCCAGTCCCTTCACCAGCTTGGTTGCTCTTCTCTGGACTCGCTCCAGAGCCTCAACATCCTTCTTGTGGTGAGGGGCCCAGAACTGAACACAGGATTCAAGGAGCGGTCTCACCAGTGCTGCGTACAGGGGGAGAAGAACCTCCCTGGACCTGCTGGACACACTGTTTCTGATAGAAGCCAAGATGCCATTATCCTTCTTGATTCAATTAGAGAGGGACAGGTGAGAAGTCAGATTTGAGAGGAAGGTGTCACACTCATTGAAAAAGGATTGCAACGTGACCAAATGTACTACTGATGGGCAAAGGAAAGAAAAACCAAGAAGAAAATTGGCTGCATAGTTAAGCAGTTAATTTACATCTTCATATTTTTACATGCGTTGTACATGTAGGCTTCTTTCTCCATTAGGAAGCTGTGAGTGCTCAAAATTAGTACTTGTATCAAAACAATTTTAAAAGTAAAAGCCGAGATGTATTCATACTAATCCCTTAGCCAAGACTGAAAGGAGAACATCAAATGCTGTGAGTTGTTTGACAAAATCATTCACCAATATCTGTTTGAAACAATACATGCATTAAACTTTTGTAGTCAATAATAAGGAACTGATATTTCTTGGCCTTCATTTGAGACCTGAGGTGCAATAGAAGATCTAGGTTTTAGAAAAGAAATGTATTTTTGAAAACAACCAGAATATTTTTTTGCATTATACTACCAAATAAAGTTTCACTTTTTCTCTTTACAAAGTTTGCAGCCCCCCTTGCAAAATGCTATAAATTATATTTTTATGAGACTTTCCCCCCCCTATTTCTTATGATGTTAGATTAAGTGCAGTTTAATTGTATTTTATCTGCCAGAGGTAAGAATTAAAGAATTTCTCAGAGATCTAAGGGAAGATGGAACTTCCCCCAGTTGCTTGCTTTTTTTTTCTTTTTTGCATGTCTTAGAGTTTTGACATTCTCCCTAGTGACGGTTGCTATGCTATTCCTTAGCACGTTGGTTGGTGTTCCTTGCAATGCCTAAGGTGCTAAGGCATATTTTGTACAGATATCATCCTCTTTTTTTCTTGGAATGGGATCATAGTTATAGAATTTTCCCCCAGAGATAGTGTCAAATTTGTCATCAACATGCAGCAAAGTCAAAGACATACAGAGTTGATAATGACCAAAAACCATTTCGTACACAGTAACCCTGCCCATTAACATTGAGAGGGGCTCAAAATTAGCAAGGTTCAAGTAACTGCTTGAATCATTAAAATCAACATTTGACTTCAGGCAGTTGTCAGTGGAGGGTTGCAGAAAGAAGAAGGAATCTTTGCTTTTGTTAATAACCTAGTGTGCCATTCCTGCAGGAACAAGAGTTCACATGAATATTGTCTTCTTAATAGCTTGCAAAACCACTTTAAGTCTGATGACAAAATCAGCCCATACAACATATAAATAAGAGAGAATTTATTTTCTCCTTGTCCAATTCCATTTAACAGTGAATTTCACTTGTATGTACAAATAGCAAGACAAAAAATTCTCTTTTACAGATGGCCCCTTTATCACTTGTCAACTGTCCTCTCTCCCAGCACCACCTGTTTTCGGAGCACCTGAACTGCCTTGTTAAAAAAAAAAAAAAAATAGCACAGTTTGTCCTCATTTTTGTGAACTCTGGCAGACTCAGGCATCCAGGAGGAGTTGCCAGCAGGTAAAATTGACCGCAGGCTGTAGCTGAATGTGTGTCTGCCACAAGAATCAGCTCCCACCAGGCCTAATACATGTTGTCAACCTTGTTGCATTAGCAATAAAGGATGCGCCGGCTGCTGGAGTCATAGAAGAGAGATCTTTATGGAGCATGCGCCAAGGCTGACATACTGAGAGACCCATGTTTAGTTAAAGCCCAGCACCAGCGTATATTCTAGAGTCAGACTGTTGGTAAAATCAGTTTTTCAGAGTTTGTTTTCAAATTGGGGAAACCAGTGATGGTAGCAGGAGAACAACAAAAAACAACAAGAAAATGAGTTAGATGTAAAACTTGGAGGAGGAGGGCAAAAGGAAGGATTTATTGCTGAAATAAAAGATGTCATTTTTTTTGACCTAAAGTGAATTGTTCTGTTACAAGGATTTGTAAGGCAAAAAAAAAAACAAAACCCAAAAAACCAAAAAAAACCTTGAGGGGATACCATCATCCATCATTTACTCAGTAGCTTAGTAGTTAGCACATTTAACCCTGGCTGTAAGACATCCAATGTCAAAGGATGTATGAACTCTTTTGTACCTTTGATGAGACTGCTAAGCCGATAGAGTTGTATGTGATCCAGGGCATTCACAACATCCTTGACTCACATTGTTCCATCAAAAGAGGGAACAATCCAAATTTGATAAGGTAGCTGAAAAAGAAACAAGCAGAAATCAAAAGTAGAATTTATCATAAACTGCTTATCTAGGGCTAGTTTTCTTCTAGAGAGGATGGGAAAGGAAATAACTTTTCTCTTTCAACATTCAAGTTTTCATTTGCTACATTTTTCCCCCTGCTGTGATTGAACTCCTTTTTTTTTTTAATCTGTACATGATTTATCCATATGTCTGGGGGTGGGTGACAAACTTCATTTAAAGTTAAATTCTTCAAACAGCATGTAAGAATATTAATGGCTGTAGCCAGTCTGTTTCAAGAACCCAGGCTCTGATAATCAGGTCCCCTCTGTTAATATCCCTGACTGATTAATGTCTCTGCCTGATGTTTAAACATGCCCATTGGGATCTTGCACTATTTAACATGCACATAAAACCATAAAAATAATCCCAGGGAAAGTCACATCCAGAGAAGACTATAGTGCTTCAGTGTGGGCAGTTTATTTGTATACATGTTAGGTATTTTGTCCCAATTTGCCATGTACTGCTTGGACTGTGTCTCCATTATTTGCAATGAATCTACCCCACTAGGATGCAACATTTAAAATTGGGCCAGAGCATGACTTTTGTCATTATGGACTGAGAAAAAACATATACTTCTCTATATTTTATAGAAAGATGATGAAGTAGAAGTGTTAAGAAATGCAGTTCTGAGCAACTGAAGAATATTTCTTTAACTTCTGTAAGTGATGGTGGGCTGATGCCTTTCTATTTTATTTTTTTAAATGGATATTGTCATATCAATTTCTAACCATTGTTTATATTTCTAATCTGAAAGAAGCTGTTTATATGGAGGTAAATGAAGACAGATATTTTTAGCACTTGAAGCTTATATTGTATCTCAAGCAAAAAGATTATAACTTTATCATCTATTCTTATTGATTTACATTACTATTTCAGTAACAAAACTCATTTTGCTATACCTTGACTGGAATCCTTCAATATAATCGACATTTTTTTAATCACTAAAGACACAAGCAAAATAAAAAACCTGCCAACGATAATCTACAGAAAACCTGCAAACCAACAAATCTGTTTCCATGAACACAGTAACTATCTGAAGTACATTAAAAAATATATGAATATTATACAGCCATGCTCTTGGACACCAAAATATTTACTTTGAGGAGAACATTCATGATACCTACCTTAATAATTAAAAGCGAGATTTTTATCCAAGACACTTTTCAGGGGAATAGATTCTTCTGAAAGAAACATTCAAATACGTCACAAGGAATACTTTCACATGTCATGCATGTCCTGTATTGTAGGCTATCTTGCCCTAGAAACTGCCTGGAAATCGATGAACAACATGATTAAATGTCTTGTTTAATTATACTTTACACTTATATGGGAAGATCATATCTGCTCAGAACTCTTCCAGCCATTCAGAGTCTGCAAATCACTAACTCATCAGACAAAACTCCCTGTAGGCTAAAAACATGAGAAATGGATTTAGAACATAACTGAATAAGAGTTTAAACCTTACCAAGCCTCTCCACTGCAACCACAGTAAATATTCCCACAGTGGACTCATAAACCCTTTGATCTTTAGCTTGTCTTTTTGCAACACATATTGCACTTCCTAAAGTTCACCCGGTGTCCTACTCATGAAATAAAAGCACAAGAATGAACCATGTGCACAATAAATGGACTAAACCTCTTCTCATCAGGGAGATTTTCTCTCCTACAAAATAGTAAATCGCTACTATCTCAATCTGGTTCGTCAAAAGAGACTTACCAAAGTCTTGTAAAGCTGAATCTTGAAACTAAAATTCAGGACTTGGTTGAGTATCAAAAACCCAGAGTCAGACAGAGTCTTCATTTTGTGATATATTTTGATATTTCTCTCACTGGTCATCAATATCTGTATCCTGCTATTCCTTGATACCAAATCACCTTTTCTAGAGATATGACCTGATACTTATCTAATTAAGCTGATAATTTGTTTTCAGTTTAAATTCAGCTTCAAAGCTCAGTGGTTCGCTTTTGTGTTCAAAAATGTTTGCTGCTTTTGTCTACAATAATTGGGCTTATAAAAGTTATCTTTACTTATGACTCCTCTACAATCATGTTATCTACTGAATTTTTGAGTTTTAATAATTCCTCTGAATCATTATTTTGTCCTTTTACTGCAGGAATATTTTTTCCAGTAAAAATTCAACTGAAAAATTACTAAAAACAGCAAATATGAAAACTGCACCTGGAGCACCTCCCATATGAGGACAGGCTGAGATAGCTGAGGTTGTTCAGTCCGGAGAAGAGAAGGCTCTGAGGAAATCTTATAGCAACCTTCCACTACCTAAAGGGGACCCACAAGAAAGCAAGGGAGTGACTTTTTACAAAGGCTTGTAGTGATAGGATAAGCAGGAATGGGTATAAACTGGAGAGGGGAAGACTGAGACTAGATGTAAGGAGGAAATTCTTCACCACGAGGATGATGAGGCACTGGAAGAGGTTACCCAGAGAAGTTGTGGGTGCCCCCTCCCTGGAGGTGTTCAAAGTCAGGTTGGATGGGGCTTTGGGCAGTCTGGTCTAGTGGGATATCTCCCTGCCTCTTGCAGGGGGGTAGGAAATAGATGATCTTTAAGGTCTCTCCCAACCCAAACTATTCTATGATTCTATGATTCTTGATGTCTTTGGGCCACAATATGGCTTGAAATAATTATCAAATGATGTTCAGAAGTCTATGGCTGCTGTGTAATTGAAGGTGATGATTAAGATTTGGGATGTGTTATATTACTTTAGACATCTACAGTATAAATGTCTTTATCAGATCCAATCATCCTCATGACTTCAAAAACCAGTGGAAAGGGTTTAGATTCCTACCACCTCCTTTAGCCAACTGCATAGAGATGCAGAAATTTCATTATTTGTCCAGATGATTTCCACCTTAGAATCTGAACATTTTTAAATGCTTGAGACTCATGTTTGAGATAAAAGCAGCTGCCAATATATCACTGTTGGAGAAAGGAAGCTGGATAGAGGGTGAACTAGACATACCATGGGAAAACCCAGCAGTGCTTTGATTAGGTATCTACTTGTTGTTAAGCTTTCAATTTCTAACTCCACATTTCCTAGCAGAGGTTGATTACATAAGTTTTCATCCCCAGGATTTCCACATATGGTGTATAGTCTAAATATCAAAGGTCTCTGAACTGTGAGTGATATTTACCCACAGTATACGTGCTATTAACAAGTAGCTAAGGAAAGATTGATCTAGACTCTGACTTTAAGAAAAGATCTGGCAGTTGTATGTGTAACCGGCCAAAGTATTTTCCATGTAAAATGTTGGGGCTTCATGTTTACTTATTTATTATAGATAATTTTGATTCTGCTTTCTTGGCTAAATCATCACATTTTTTTTTTTAGTTTAAATTAATTGTTGTTGTTGATGTTTTCCTTAACATCATATTTCATTTTGGATCATATGAAAAATATTATTCCCTAAGCTACTTTTAAACAACAAATGCTCTAATCAAGGCTAAAACCTTAAAAGACATCTCTAACAAAGTGGGTGCATTGTTTCAAAGTCTAATCACTCGTTTATCATCTAGGGTTACTCACAACTTCAATTCTTACTCATTTTTGTCTGACTCAGAGAAGCAATATGAAATTGAGTCACTCACTTGAAATAGATGAATAGGTATCTTTACACTAGAGTCAATTAAAAGCATAACTAATACTAAACCCCTAGTCCTTTCTGGAAGCTATATGTTACTTTAGAGTAACAGTAAATCCTTAACCTTTCTAGGTAGATAACCAACCTGCAGTTTGTTAGCAAATGATGATTTCAGTCTATGATCCATGTCCACTAGACTATTTTCTCAAGGGGATCTATTTCCACAACAATGGAAAAAAAAGTATCTCCATTGTATATACAGTATCAGAATACCTGTAAAATTACTGCTGTGAAACCTTTGTTAACATGATGTCCATTCCAAGTTATCACACAGATCTCAGTCACTTATCTGAAATGTCCTGCCTTTTCATATTCACCTTCCCCGCATAGATGATGCCACCTCCTGCTTTGATAAGTTTCAAAACCACTGGAGGAAACTATTTGAATGTTTATTAAAGAATTCCCCTCCCCCCGAAGTCTCCACTCAATTTGATGCAAATTCATGTTTACAAAGTTTTCAGCGAATATAGTATTTTAGCAAATATTTTGCTAAACTACACTAGGAGTATTTGCAAACTCAGCCATTCCACCTTGCTACCGCCTCACTCCCCAAACATCTGCACTTAGCCTTGTTATTCTTTGGCTCATAATCTGTATAACTCACATAGGACTGGAGAGGGCAGGTCTGTGCCCTCGGTCAAAACTATTGTCCTCTCCACAATTAACATTTACCTGTTGTGTTAGAAGATATCTTTATTTTTCTGGAAATCAGAGTTCGTGCACAATGTACAATTGCTGCAGCCAACTGAGATATCAGACTTAAGGTTAAATATTCTTGTTCCTTGTAAAGTTGCATTTCCTTCTTTCTTCATAGATAGTTGTGCATATGAGAGCAGAAATAATAACAAGAACTATATATATACAGTGAAAAAAGTACTGCAGATACTGTTTAGAATATTTTGAGGGAAACGCTAGTTTATAAGAAAAACACCACAATTATTGTTTTTATTGGGTAAGGAAAAATGATGAATTTTCCTCTTCTAGCAGATGGGAGTATGTGGATTTAAAGCACTGGATTTATAGACTGGATTTAAAGATATGGCTTCAAAGTATTATCCTTTGTAACTGTCATATTAAACCATGTAAGGCTTCAGTCTCTACATGAAAATCTTTTTTTTTTTTGGGGGGTGGAATAGGTTTATACAGTCAAAATTATCCTTGGTACGCCAGTTTTAACACCCCTCCAGTGATAATTTCCATTGTACATAGTATTAAAAGTATCAGTGGAAAATGGGGGAGGAGGGATTAAAACTTCCAAGGATGCTATGAATTTTCACAGCCCTCTCCAGTGCTCATGTCATCCACTGTAAGAGCAGTGGCTGTATTTTCTGTGTTTTATGACATACAGCTGGAATGGGGCACACCTTAGTATATTACTTATGCAAGCTGGATGTTTGTTTTGTATGATTATATTTTCCTTCAGCTAAAAATAATTTAAGCACACATTAAAGCTATGAAATTCCATTGCTTTTGCAGACTAGATTCTCCAGATTTATAACCTATTTACCTCACATAGATTTGTTTTGAGATTTTGAGGTTGGCTTTATTTATTATGCTGTCTATAAAGCAAAATTATTCTAAATCACTCCTGTGGAACCATGAAAATGAAACCTCAGACAGACGAGAGGATTTTTATGTCTTTTAATTAGAGCTTATGTTGAAACTTCAGATTCGATGGCAAAACGTTCATTGAACAGCCTTTTCTCAAGCTAACTACAAAGCACAAAACCTCAGCTGCTCATAGCTGATATGTCACAGCTTTTGCGTAATTTTAGATGATAATATCAATATTAAACATCCTTAGCTCTTACTTAGCCAGGACCTTTATACAGGAAATTTATTACTTCAGACTCATTTTGCAGCTAGGCAAGTTGAGGGGAGGTGAAGTTTTGAATAGTTGCACTTGTCTCCTCTCCACAGCTGCCTGGGGGCAGGTCATGAGGCTGACCATATTTTGCTTACAGACTGTCAATTTAAATTCAGGCAATTATTACAAGTTTCTAAAATTATGCCTCAGCTAGTCAGTTGTGATTCAGAAACTTTGATATACCTCGTGCACAATTAGCTCACAGTCTTTTTCTTCTTTTCTCAATTACCAGAGAATCCATACTATGCGTTTTTAACCACCAGGACATACCTGTTACCTAATTTTCCCTCCTGTTCTATACCTGTGGAATATGGTTTCGTCTTCTGAAGACTGAAAAGCTTTTCAGTCTTTTTTTTTTTTTTTTTTTTTTTTTTTTAAGTCATGTCTTTGGGCTTAAGATAGTGCATGCATGAGAAACTTAGCGGGCTATGATATGCAAGCAGCCAGAGCAGATAATCTAATGACACCTTCTGGCCGTACACTCTATGAAATCATTAAATGCATGAAATTATAGAACATAAAATACAGGATAATGTTAAGCCATTGAAAGTGGTGGAAAATAAGCATCATGAGTATTAGATCCCACACACCTGGTTTCATTAAACTCAATGCACCAGAACTTCTCTTGGGCAATAATACCATTATACAGGATAATGGAAGAAAGATGAAGAAGCTTTAGGGCCACTTGACCAGTATCTCCCCCTATTTAGTAGCTGCACACACTAAAACTAATGTTTAAGGAATTAAATGGCTGAGAGTCAATCCAGCAAACTAAATAAACCCTGCCTCACAGAACACCTGCAATTCAGTGGGAAAGAATTCTCAGTATAGCTTCAATAAGCTTATATATGCAAATTTACCTCAACGTACACACAATTACCAATATTGTAACTGTCTCCACTTGTAGTGGCTGTAGATTTCTTGGTAGAATGGGGGAAGGAATTGTTTTTTAATTTGGAAAGTTTTAATAGTTAAAGCAGGCACCTGCTCCACTTTGGGCTTACAGTTGGACTTGATAACTTTAAAGGTCTTTTCAAACCTTAATGATTCTATGATTCTGTGATGCAGGATGAGTCTCTCCTAGCATGGATATACATATCATGAAAACCTGCACATTCAGTGGTTTGTTTTGTGAAGTTTCTGGGACTATAGTTCAAAGGATTTTTGACTGAAAGGTTATCGGATATACTTTGAAAATAATTTTAAAATATTAACTCGATGTAGCGTTCAAAGTGTTGTCTCTTTTCTCTGACTGAGTATGTATAATAATTAAAGAAGATTTGCACTTAGTAAGGCATATGCACAGGGAAAATCTTTTATATGGTTGTTTTTAATGTGGAGAAAATTCTCATGTTCCCAAGCTCCTCAGCATTTGAAACAACTTTTTTCCCAGTATCTTTTCTGCCTTCCACTTGTAACTATCAATCAATATACATACCTTAGAGAAATTAACCTTGCTGCATTACTGCAGAAGTGCTTTATGATTTTAATGACTCCCTTTTCTGAGTGCCCATTTGAAACTCTAAGGAAGGAAGAGCTTGGAGAAGGAAGATGGGATGTACTCTGAAATGATCTCAGGTCAGACCATGAGGGCACTTCAGAATAAGAGGTTCCCTGTTCACAGTTAAGGTGACAAATGCAGGTTTAGTGTCATATCTCATTTTGTTTCTTCTACTACATAATACTGAGGAAAACAGCTGAGACTTCTATATTCCAGTCCCTGTCTCTAAAGGAAATGATAATAAAGACCTCCTTCTGCTTCAATCTTAATTTCTGCCTAGGGCTGGCTCTATACATATATGCTACTAAAAGACTTCTGTTAGATATTCCATATCTACTTCTCTTAAAGGGTGTGGATAGCAGTTTCTGATATCTGGCAAAAGTTTGAGGCCTTCATCTAAAATGCATGATTTATTTTTTAATTCTTCATATAATGTAGTCATTTAATTCAAAAGAAAGTTTCTATCTTCACATTAACTCATTAACTGCGCTTGTAAACTGTCACTGAAACAAACAGAGTTTACAGGACTCTGGGTAAAATGTTGGCTTTTATTGATAAAATGCAGTTACAAAGGTAATTGGCTCTTATATGTCTGTGTGAAACTTCCTTGGCACTTGCTTCTCCCATTTCTGGATCACCTTCCCCTCTACCAGTCCTCTTCAATATGTTTTAGTATTGGAGCCAATAGCCTGTTGACCATTTAGAGGTTATGCTTGGCAGGTTTAGGACACAGATGCTGGGTAGAGTTTACAGAAGTTTTTTACCAATTTCTCTGAGTAACTGAGTCTCTTGGACCATGTGGCAATTACAAAATTACCTTTAAATATGATGAGAGTTTACCTGTTGATGAGCTATCTCCATTTTGCAGACCTTCCGTTTCTTTTGGTTTATTTTATTCTGGAAAAAATTAAGTTCTCTCACCTTTAAGATCATCTTTTCCAAACAATGTACCCAAGATGAACTGCTGACAAATTATTTTCTGTAACTTTTTTAATGGCTGAGTGCCTTGAAGACCACCCACCTAAGCCCCTATGCAGTCATTGACGTATCTTACAATTTCTGCACCCTGCTACAAATAATCTGAAGTGTAAAAGAAAAAAATAACAGCCAGGTGGCTGAAGTGGGAAGTGGATGCAACAGAATGATGTGATGCTGTCAATTCTTCACCAGTCAAAAGTAGTAATCACAGCCCACAAAATGCAAACAAATATAGTCATAATCTCTTCCACGATACTTTATGAAAGCTCCCCTGTACAAGATTTGTTGTAACTCAGCAGTTCCAAGATGAGTACAACCTAGGTACTATTACCTTTGAGCAATGCTGTACATTCAGACTTTTTCCTGAGCACAGGGGAAATAAAAGAAAAATAAACCAAAACAAAAATAGTGGTTCCTGCAAGAAACAAGGTAGGGATCCCTGGAGAATGTTATTCTTCGAGTTGTGGACTTGGTAGTAAAGGGCTTTTACCATGAAAGATGCGCTGGCCTGATGCTAATGTCAGCATCTGTGAGATGAGTTTTTAAAAAGAACACTTCAAAGAAAATTAAATGTAAATTCATCAGTCCCTAGAACGTCTGAGGGCAGTAGGCAAACTCCTCAGAATACTGGTGAAAAAGCTAAGGCCCTGCAAGATGAAATCTGTTTTAGTTCTGCTTTGCCCAAGCTCATGCAAAACAATCAAATGAGAAAATATATAGTTGGAAAACACAAAAGTCTCTTTACCGCTCATTCGTCTTTCCTTCTTTTTAATGCAAGAATATATGAAAGATTATTCAGTAGAAAAAAAAAATCTTAAAACCCAAAGAATTTCTTGGAGAGAGGGTGGAGGAGCTGCCCTATTATTTGCAGAACCAGTTGTCAACTCAGTTTGGACTCTGCAGAGACAATGAGATGCAATTTTCAGCTCTGGATCCAGTGAAGTCAGAGGCATTCAGGGATGTCCACCGCTTCTGAGCTTTTGCCTTCAGCTCAAAATTAATTTATGCAGGAGCTGAAATAAAATTTCGTTCTTTTCCAGAATACAAAACAAGACCAAATCCAGATTCTCTAGTCTTTGTAGACTGGCTAAGAGAACAGTGTCAAAATTCTTCCATTAATACTTGTCAGGGAATTTCCAGGCTGCTGTGGAAGGTTCTGTATTTTTGAAATGTCCATAAGCAATTAGCACAAGTAGATGTTCAATAATCAACAAGCACATCTGAAAGTTTAATTAATATGATTACTTCGAGTGGTATTACAATCTGTGAATGAAGTATTCTCTTTGTTTTCTGCTCTACTGACCAGAAGTTCTTCATCTTGTTAAAGGTTGAACTATCCAAACAACAAGCAAGTCCAAAAATATAAGGCTGTAAGTAGAAAGAATCAGAATCAAGAGAATTCAGACAATACTGTGCAAACAAAAAAATGCTGATCTGCCTAATGTCTTAGTTATAGATGAATTTCAGTACAAAGAAATAGGTTTTGCAAATTCATATCCAGTAAAAGATATATATATGAGTGTGTGTGTGTGTTTGCGGGCGGGTGCATATGTGTCTATTCTCACTATGCAAGCTTATGTGGAAGAATATTTTGTTCTGGAAACAAAAATAACAGAGTGACAACTCTCTTACTTTGCTTCTCAATTGGATGTTTATGAATAGAATAACTGTGGCAGCAGATATGTCATGAGCAATCAAAAGTTGTCATATATTTGTATAAAATATTCATCAGATAACTTGAAACTGAACGAATATATAAAGCATGTTGCACCAACTTTGCTTACACCAGGCACTGTAGGAAGTATTAGTTCCATTGGCATCCACAGAAATTCTCACATTTGAGCAAAGATGCACAGTCTCTTCTGGAAGGTTTTTGTTCCCTTTTTTTTTTTCTTTTTTTTCCTTTTTTTCTTTATTTTTTTATGAATAAGCAATTAGATAAAAAAAATAGAGTAGCAATTTCCTTTTGACAATAATAGCTCCTAATCTAACAGAAACTCTTAACTGGGAACACAATGGATTTTCCAGCACTGAAAGATATTAAATCACATTTTTATATATTGCAAAAGAGTTGATTGATGAAAAAATAACTGACCAAGAAGCCGTTTCTGGATTTCTGTGCTTATGAAAGAAATTAAAATGCAATTTTCCTTTCTGGCCATAGAATTTATGAATCTATACCTAAGTGTATTTGCAGATGATTTATGAAAAATAAGTGGAAATAGCTTATTAATATCCATTGCTAGCTGAATAGAACTTGTTTTCCTCATACCATTCGATGTATACTTACTGTCTATATATACCTACAGGTACATCTTATGCAAAAGTTATAGAATATTTAAATGTAGATCTAATTTAAGTGAACATAAACTTTTGATATAAAAAATAAACAATCTAACAATAGGAAAAAATGCAATCTGTTGAGACATATTTGAGTTATTTTGCAGTAATTGGCTTGGCAGCAGCTTCAGTCACAGATTTCTGTTTCACAGATTGTCCCCAAATGAATAAAAGGTTTGCTTTGAAATATAATTAATACTGTGTTCAGCTGCAAGACTTTCTCAGGTTGTCAAAGGAATTTGAAGAAGGTAGTTAAAAAAAAAGAACACAATGAAATAACTAAGCCAAATTCAAATGTGAGCTGAAGGACAGCAGGGAAAAACACAAAGTAGACTGAAATAAATGGCAAAAGTCTTTCAGGCACTCATTTTTTATAAGATAAGCTATCAACACATACTTTAATAAAGTTCCATGAACTATACAGACATTTTTGTATAGTCTGTTAAGGTAATATATGAGGATGAACAATTTGGCTACATGGTGTCTATAAACTACAAAAGAGAACAGATGGAAAAGATCTAGTCTTCCAGTGCTAAAATCATAAATATCTGCTTCAGATACAAATTCCTTTGTACCTTAAAGCTTTCTGTAAGTGTTTAGGGTTCAGAGAGACTGTTTTGGGAAGTCTCTAACTGATTCAGAGTGCAATGTGTAGCACAAATGAAAAAGTGAGGGTAATTTTCATCCTCCTCACAATTATGGGGTTAGTGAGACACTGACTTTTTAGATACTGTGTACTGCATTTGTTTTCCCTCATTTTCTGCACTGTGAGATTCTGGATGAGCATATAGGGCAGGAGATACAAATCTTTGTCAGTAGTGAAATAAAACTAGGAATCCAGTGTGTGAGGCAGGGCTGTAGTAGAGCTGGAGATAGTATCCAATGGCATTGGTGGGACTGATAACCCCAGGTCATGGCATGGTTATTATTGCCCTTGGAGACCTGATGCAACCCATTTTTTCTCTAAATACCACCTGTGTGACTACTCAGAGAAGGTGGGTCCTGACATTATAGGTGCCCAAGTCTTATGGACAACTATCCACCAAATCGGCATAGCAATGTTTGTAAACCTTCCTTGATATTTACTTGCATCTTTCATGCATAAGTTTACAACGTATCGCTAATGGCTTTGCAGTGAACTCCTCCCATATAAGAAAAGTATAACACTCACTAATATTAAAAACTGTAAAATGCTCAAGTCAACAGAAGCTGTATAAGTTACAATGGACAAACAGAGCTTTGTATAATGTTTTTTCTGTTCTAACACCTGCTATACGGAGGCCCTCATGCTGAGGGCAATTCCTGAGAAATATTGGAAGACAGCTCTTGTTGGTATTGCTCCTTACCCCTGATTTAGCATTCATTAAGGAAGCACACATCTCAATTAGTCACACTGGATTCCTATTAATGCCAGTGAAGAAACTTCAGAGTTCACTTTCTCCTGTAATAAAGCTCATGGCTTAGACAGGTGTACTCTCAGCTGGGTAAAAAAACTGTAGTTGGCTGAGACCAGAGAGTTGTGGTGAACAGAGCTAGACTCTGTTGGTGGGCAATCAGAAGTGCTGTTCCCCAGGACTCAGTGTTGGGTCCAGTTCTGTTTAATATCTGTGTCAGTGACCTGGATGAGGGAATTGAATGCTCCCTAAGAAAGTTTGCAGATGATACCAAACTGGACAGGAGTATCAATATCCTTGTGGGAAGGAAGGCTCTGCAGAGGGTGCTGGACAGGGTGTATTGTTAGGCCAAGGTAAATTATATTAGGCTTAACAAGTTATATCTTAAAATCATAGAAGCATAGAATAACCAGGTTGGAAGAGACCCACTGGATCGTTGAGTCCAACCATTCCCACCAATCCCTAAATCATGCCCCTAAGTACCTCATCCACCCTCACCTTAAACACCTCCAGGGACGGTGACTCAACCACCTCCCTGGGCAGACCGTTCCAACGCCTAACCACCCTCTCCGTGAAGAATTTTTTCCTAATCTCAAGCCTAAATCTCCCCTGGTGGAGCTTGAGGCCATTCCCTCTTGTCCTGTCCCCTGTCACTTGGGAGAAGAGGCCAGCACCCTCCTCTCTACAACCTCCTTTTAGGTAGCTGTAGAGAGTAATAAGGTCTCCTCTCAGCCTCCTCTTCTCAAGGCTAAACAACCCCAGCTCTCTCAGTCACTCCTCATAAGATTTGTTCTCCAGCCCCTTCACCAGCTTCGTTGCTCTTCTCTGGACTCGCTCCAGAGCCTCAACATCCCTCTTGTGGTGAGGGGCCCAGAACTGAACACAGTACTCGAGGTGCGGTCTCACCAGTGCTGAGTATAGAGGGAGAATAACCTCCCTGGACCTCCTGGTCACGCATTCCTGATCCAAGCCAAGATGCCATTGGCCTTTTTGGCCACCTGGGCCACTGCTGGCTCATGTTCAGTTGGTTGTCAACCAACACCCCCAGGTCCTTCTCCTCCTGGCAGCTTTCCAGCCAGGCTTCTCCTAGTCTGTACCTCTGCTTAGGGTTGTTGTGCCCCAAGTGCAGGACCCGGCATTTGGCCTTGTTAAACCTCCTGCCATTGGTCTCAGCCCAGCAGTCCAGCCTGTTCAGGTCCCTTTGGAGCCTCCCGACCCTCCAGCAGATCGACACTTCCACCCAGCTTGGTGTCATCTGCAAACTTGCTAAGGAAGCACTCAATGCCTTCATCCAGGTTGTTGATAAAGACATTAAACAGGACTGGACCCAGGACTGAGCCCTGGGGAACCCCACTTGTCACTGGCCTCCAGCTGGATTTAACTCCATTTACCATCACCCTCTGGGCCCGGTCATTCAACCAGTTTTTCACCCAGGAGAGTGTGCGCCCGTCCAGGCCAGAGGCCGACAGTTTCCGAAGCAGAATGCTGTGAGAAACTGTATCAAAGGCTGTACTAAAGTCCAGGAAAATACATCCACAGCCTTTCCCTCGTCCAAGAGTTTAGTCACTTGGTCATAGAAGGTGATCTGGCAAGATTACCTGGCAAGGTAAGATTACCTGGCAAGATTACCTGGCAAGGAAGATTACTCTGGCAAGACCTGCCTTTCATGAACCCGTGTTGACTGGGCCTGATCACCCTGTTCTCTTGCAAGTGCTTCATGATCGCACTCAAGATCACCCTCTCCATGACTTTCCCTGGTACCGAGGTCAGACTGACAGGCCTGTAGTTCCCCAGATCCTCCCTGTGCCCCTTCTTATAGATGGGCACGACATCAGCCAGCCTCCAGTCCAGCGGAACTTCCTCAGTCATCCAGGACTGTTGGAAGATGATGGATCAATGATATTGACAGCGAGATCAAGTATACCCTCAGCAAGTTTGCAGATGACACCAAGCTGAGTAGTGCAGTTGCCACACTGGAAGGACAAAATGTCATTCAGAAGGACCTGGAAAAGCTGGAGAAGTGGGCCTGTGTGACTCTCATGAGGTTCAACAAT
This sequence comes from Clamator glandarius, assembly GCA_033459285.1. Taxonomy (NCBI): domain Eukaryota; kingdom Metazoa; phylum Chordata; class Aves; order Cuculiformes; family Cuculidae; genus Clamator; species Clamator glandarius. The sequence continues at coordinate 818,026 of JAUNZM010000026.1, forward strand.
TCAAGTGCAAGGTCCTACACCTGGGTCAGGGTAATCTGCAGTCTGAATCTAGGGTGGAGGATGATGTGATTGTGAGCAGCCCTGTGGAGAAGGTCTTGAGGGTGCTGATTGATGTGAAGCTTGACATGAGCTGGCAACACATGCTCACAGCCCAGAAGGTCAACTGGATCCTGGATTGCATCAAAAGAAGCATGGCCAGCAGGTCGAGGGAGGTGATTGCACCCCTCTATTCTGCTCTTGTGAGACCTCATCTGGAGTACTGTGTCCAGTTCTGGTATCCTTAACATAAGATGAATAGGGAACTATTGGATCGGATCCAGAGGAGGGCTACAAAGACAATCAGAGGCATGGAGTGGCTCCCATATGAAGTCAGGCTGGCAGAGTTAAGATTGTTGAGTCTGAGGAAGAGAAGACTCAGAGGAGACCTTATAGTGACCTACCGATACCTGAAAGGGGAATACAAGAAAGCTGGGGGGGGACTTTTACAAAGACGTGTAGTGATAGGATGAAGGGAGATGGCTTTAAATAGGAGAGGGGAAGATTTAGACTAGACTTAAGGAGGGAATTCTTCACCATCAGGGTGGTGAGGTACAGGAACAGGTTGCCCACAGAAGTTGTGGCTGTTTTATGACTGGAGGTATTCAAGGCCAGGCTGGATGGGGCTTTGAGCAGGATGATTTAGTGGGAAATGTCTCTGCCCATGGCAGGTTTGCTTGTATTATGATTTTATTTTATGATTCATTCTATGATAACACGGGTACTAAATATCTAAAATTAGTTCAGTTTTCTTTAGAACCCAAAAAGTCAAAATCATCTTTGCTTTTCCTAGGTCTCAGCTGGGTAAATTAAGCGCACAAACATCTAAAAGAGGTGTCTCATTGGTACAGTCGGGTGATCTTCCTCTGATCCCAGATGGCTGCAAAGAGCTTGAGAGTTTCTGTTACCCAACCAGGAGGACAATTGATAGTCAGTCAACAAGTGGTGTTTTACTTGCTGTGTTGGATAACTTTTTCTAAAAGATTGAGGTAAAACCTTTAAATATCTTTTGCTTCATTTTCAGGCTGCTTCTATTTATCTAGTTCAAATCATCCACCTAGTAAAACAGAATAGTTTTGCTCCAGTGTATCTGTATGTAACATGATATCATTACACTCACAGTTCACTAGGATCCTGATATTGTCAGAGGTGATTTACAGTGAATTGCACATTTTAGGTATATTCCTTTTTTCCCTCCCCATTTAATTACCAGAGAATTAGTTCCATATGTTGCTTGTCCAGGAGAGCATTGGGAGCACATGGGGGTAACTGTAGTTTGCATGTTTCAAGCTGGCTTTACAGAGGTGTAAGGACTAATGAGGAGCTCATACTGAGACAGGTTGATGTAGAAAATGGAGCTGTTTGAAAAAGATACTGTGAAAAAGTAGAGAGAAGAGGGAGATTGAAGATATGACTTACTGTATATCCTCAGTCTAGCTGGAAGATGGGCTTTGAACAAGATGTTATTTTCCACATGGGAGTAGCATTGCTACAGTAAAATGCTAGATTTCATCCATCATAATGTCATGGCTCATATTAAAATGTCTTGAGGAACCTGAGGGAGGGATGGGCAAAAGACATCAAATCAATTTTCAGGCAATTGCTACGGTTTTCAGAACCTAAGCCCTGTGTGATGGTGTTATGGTTGCACAAAGGGACTCTATAAATAAGGTCCATATATCAAGAGAGGAAGTAATTTAGAAAAAGGCAGTTGATTTGACTTTTGCATGAGGCTGAGCATATGGTGAAGCACAACCTGGCTATCGTTCTATATATTACTCACAGAGATAAGCACTAAATCTATACTTATAAGAAATTAGTACATCAGCGTCCTCCTAAAAGTAACAGCTCTTCAACAGGTACAGTAGGGTACATCTTGTTTATCAACAAATTAAAAAAAAAAAAAGAAAGAAGAAAAAAGGTAAAGGAAAAATATACAAGGTTTTCTTTCACTTTTTTAACCTAACATTCAACTATGAGATATGCAAGTAAAACCACATTATATAGCCAGTTATTTCTGTAAGTTCAAACATTAACTTCCTGCAGAAGTGGGACCTTTTTTACAAGATGTTCTTGAACACAGAGAATGTTAAATATGTCAAGGATAGTCCTGGGTTAAAAGCAAGAAGAATTTTAAAGTTCAATAGTCTGTATAAATAAGAAAAATGATTTTATTATGAGTTTTTCAATACAGCAAATGTCATGCATACCATTGCATGCATGGGGCAATGTTTGTACAAGATCACCAAGCAGGTGACTTAGAAGAAAACTGATCTACCTAATGGCTTAATATTTCTGCATGCTGTATCAATATAGAAACTCCTCTGATTCTAGGTCTTTCTCCTGGAAAAGGATCAACGGATATGATATCAGGACATCTGAGTACCTCCGCATTCCATCTGGAAATAAAAGGGTGCAAGGAGATGATTGTGAAGGTCTTGGAAAAAAAAATAAATTCCCAGGTATCTGCTTGTGGATATTTGCTTCCTTTGTAGAAGGAAGCGAAAAAAAAAAATCAATGAGAGCAGGTTTCCAAAGGCTTTTTTTACTTGTAATGGTCACTACAGTAGACATTATTGACCTGCAGCAATCACTAAGGAAAGAATTTCTCTTGTTAATGTGTAACTTTAGTCTTAGGCAAGCAAATATCAAGATTTGCTATGCAGCAGCTGTTTATGTCTTGTATAAAATTAGCAGCTGGCCCCAGTCCTAGTCAATGTGGACATATGGCTGAATAAAAAACCCACAATACTTAGCACTAATTGACATACTTATTGGCGCTAAAACTGGGTGAATAATTCAGGGGTTTTTTTCTGTTTGGTAGCCAAACTATATAAAAAAGTGAAGAAATTTGGTGCAGTCAAATGTCTAGGCAGAAAGGAAAAAAAAATAAACAATTATTTCTGCTCTATTCAAGTGATTCAGCAATGCAAGCATATACGAGTGCATTTATTTATTTTCTTTCAAAGGTTAGTTGATATTATTACTTGATCTTTTTTATGTTATTGTAGATTATTTGTTTAAGTACAAGATACAGGTCCAAAATACAAAGTAAGTCAGTTAGTTCTGCTGAAAGTAATAACATTCATTTTTAAGCAGTGAAATAAAATACTATGACATTCTCGAAGGACTTCATTCATTTCGCATTTTATTCTTGGCTTGAAATAACTACTGATTTTGTCTCAGTTTCCAGATATTTGTATTCTTCCTCTAAAGATTTATTTTCCAGTAAATTTGTTGTTCTCTAGAAAAAAGAAAATATTGGGTAGTTCTCAGCATGGGCCAATGTGCATGACGGCCTGAGCAAATTTAGGTCTAATCTCTATGTGTGGGCCAACAATACCTGATATCATATTCATTGTAGACTGAGGATTTCTTCGTTTTGGCTTTATTTGCCATTCTAACAGCTTGGATATGTATATTAGTTTGATTGTTTGTCCATTCTTTCAACATAGAGCTCATAGTGATCTCCATAAATGGTTCCAGTAGAGTCCTTTCCACCAGGGGCTTCTGGATAATGTCCATTCTAAACCTGTGCTTGCTGTGGTCAGTAATATAAAGAAGAAAGCAATCATATGGGAGTTAAAAAATCTCTTCGAGTATGGATTATTTCTGAGAAAGAAATGTTTCTGGATTTGGATCAGCAGACCTGTTTCTTTTGGTGAGTGGTAAAAAAGAGTGAAAGAAACCCTTCAACCATATCTGTTCTCCAGAAACATTGCTCTAATGAAAATATAACTTAGCCTACAAAAAAGCAGAGAAAATGGATTGCATTTTTTGGACTACTGTGGCTACAGTCTACTCTAAACAGTTGATGCAATTAATCTGCCTGACATAAATTTGTACACTTTCTGGAAACATTAGGTGAAATTCTGAACACACATGCAATTATTTGTTTACACCTAAACTCCTTCAACCTCCTAAGATTTGAATTATGGGGAAAAATATCTAATGTGGGCTACCCATAACTGGCCACCATCTTTCTCATGATGACCTCATCTCCTCATTATGTCATGATCACAGATGCTCCTAGTCAATGACAAAGAATGAGATCCAGAGAAGGTGATTTGCAATCAGGTAAAGGATATTCCAGAAAATTTTGTTATAAGTATTTTCTTAGTCTGCAGCCTCCTCACATGAACTTCTCAGGATGGAAGAAACACAGGACAGGGAAGCCAGGCTTCTTTGCAGTCTGTGCACTGCTTAACACTTCAGTTTATCTGCATAGATATAAAATTACCAGCGTAAAGCATCATTAGTTCAGAAAAGGCTGGTTTTGTTCTAAAAGGAGATACTGGTTTTGTCCAGCCACAGCAACCCTGCCTTCATTTGATCCATGAATAGGATAGTATTATCTACCCATTGACTTTAGGCAGAAAGTAAAGTAGGGCAGGTTGACTCAGTTGTATCTTTAGGTAAAACATTAATTTAGATTGGTTAAAGGCAAACAATTACTTTAACATATTGAAAAACTTCAGATTGGGTGATGATAATGAGATGGTTTGTATTGGGGATTCATATTTGTTTTCTGTCAAGTCTGAACACACAAGATGTTCTGGAGGTAGCCAGAGATTCTACTTTTTTTTTGCTTATGGTTCTTTGATCTTACGCTAGTAGCTTCATCTCACTTGGTGGATTCTATTTTCAAACTACTAGTTAATGTTGTTTATGTTGAGAATTGCTCTGTTATACCTGTGAATGAAAAATTTGCAGTCTGAGGTGGAGACATTGTATGGTAAAACTTGGCAAAAGCCAAGTGCGCTGTATGTCTTTTTAGCTGCTGTGGACCAGACATAAATATTCCATCCTATTGCAGTGATGGATTAATTAATCAGTTTGGGTAGCGGTACAGTAGAACTTGGTTTCAAGAGATAGCCACCTCCACTGTTACTTTACTTTAGCAATTAGGTTCTTTTCTAAAGATAATACATATATTTTCTCCTGCTAGACTCCTTCCCTGGTTTCACACTATTGATAGAAGTAATGCTATTGATGCCCAGGTCTTGTTTAACAGCATGCATTAGTGGATGCTTCTGTGTAAGCCAGTTAATATAGAATTAAATTCAATTCAGTTACTTGAACCTGTGTGTCTGCTGGCTCCCAGTTACCATTCCAAAAGGTCCCAGGACTCTCGTAGGTTCTCCAGCATATTTGTCAAGCCTGTACAGATGTCTTGAATACCCCCAAGAATCTCCACAGGTAAATACATTCATAGGTAAATGAATACATCCCGAAGGATTGGATGCAATTCCAGTTTCAGATGAGGCACCAAGTACGTAGCATTCACAAATGAATTAGATAGCTAACCTCCCATTTCTGTCTTCAGAGCCTACAATGCTCTTTAGTTCATAAAATGTAGGGGAGCTACAATCTACAAAGACCAGCTGAATAGCTCTCATCTTCATCGACCTCAGTTTAGCTGATCACGTAAGTATTTTGCATTATTTGAGATGCCTGAATGTACTTAAGACATCCTCATGGTACTTACAGGGAGCCTTCTGGAGCATCAGCTGGTAACCAGGTGGAGTGCTCTATGGTACCTTGACTGGCAGTATGTGTCAATATGGACAACTGATTCAAACCCTTCTGATTATGTTTGATAAGGACTTGATTCACCTGCTAAAATAGGTGTCTATTGCCACTTAAAATGGCAATCCTTTGGATCCATAGGGCTTGCAGATGTGACACAGACCTTGAGAAGACTCAGGCCACTCTTAGTAGGAAATGGGTGTCAAGAGGACCTGAGTTACCTACAATTTAATTAGATGTCTGTTGGACAGCTGAATTAAAGCCCTGTTCCTATATGGTACAGAGAAGGACTTGCAATTTCTTCCTGCTCTCGCAGAGGCCTCTGCACAACCAAAACGAATTGCCCAAATCTGGAGCTGGACCCCATCCAAAATATAGTGATGACTTGAACTGGACACACACTAAACCAATACAGTCTTTAAGTATAGAAGTCAGAGATGTAAAAATAGTCTTTTAAGCAAGTGTTAATAGGCAGATACTTAAAATTCAGCATGTGCTTAAGTGATTTGCTGATTCAGATCTTAAAGTGCCTGGCCAGTTTTTCACTCTGCACAGCTTGGATTAGAAAAATATGTGGTTTTCTTGGTTTCCTTTTTTCTTTTTCTTTTTTAATTTTCCCAAGGCAGGAAATAATTTCTCACCTTTTTAAGTGCCACTTGGTACTGTAAAAATTGTTACATCTTCTGCAAGTGCCAATTAGAGACAATAATTACTTGACTTGCCTGCTTTAGCATTAAAATGCCTAGAACTTGTGGCAGCTGGAATTTTTATTTCTATACTTCTCAGATTTAGGAACTACAATTTTTCTTGTTTATGGAAACTGATTTAATGATCAATCAGAAGTTTGCCCAAATTGTAGAATTCCACTCATCTTTAAATTAATATTCCTAATCTTTTTCTTTCATTTGTTAATTTTAGAAATTCCTACATAGATAGTTCATATGATCACTTTGTATCATTTAAAATAATTCATATTAACTATAACAGAGATTTTTTTGTGGGTTGTATTTGTAGAGGAAGTGTTCTAGAATTACATAGGATTTTCCCATCCTAAATAGTATTTTCAAGGCAATTAAAGCAGTCTGTACTAATGAAAGCCTAATTTACTTGAACTATATGTGTATAAACAAAATGGAGAACAAGGCAGAATTTTACTTCTTTATATAACTCTGACTATGCTTCCAGGTGTTTAGGATGAGAAAGTGGGAAAAAAAAAAAACAAAAAAGCTAATTAATGTTGACATATTTCTGCATTTAGCAGATCCCCCTACAATCTTAAAAATCATAAAGATTTTTTTTTCTAGAATGCTTTTATAAGCTTTTACTAATTCTCATGTGTAAAATTAAAGGTCTATTTTAACTGCATATTAAGTACTTTCACTGGAAAATGCTTCCAACCAAATTCTACATTTTTTTAACTGGTACAGAATATTGTGGAGGTTTTTTTCAGAACTATTCAACACCACTGCTGACTAAAAAAGTGTATGCATAGGTGGGTGTTGATTAATGGTGCTAAAAACACTTTGTGTAGGATCTTATGCTAATTACCCTTTATACCCTAACCTGTGTCAATTTTAACAATCTAAATTAGCATTTTCTCTTAGGACAAGAGGAGTGTGAGAATTGTGAAATTAGCTCAGTAAGCTGAATTAACAGTGTGAAAATTGAGATGTTCTGTCTTTCCATATTAACATCTGCTGCTTGTACTAAATGTGATATTCTCATCTAAGTGATGGAGACATTACCCTACTCCCTTGAAGAAAAAAAAATAAGGACAAAAAGAGAGGAAGAAAAGGCGTGGTGGAGAAAGAGAAATAAAAATCTTGCTACAATGCAAAAAAGTGTAATTGGTGACAATTGTTATCAGCAGTTCCAGGTAATCATGTCTGGAATAATGGATTTTTGACATGCAAGTCTTGAAAATCGTTTGCATTATTGTTGATGCAAACAGTTTAGTTTCTTTCCTATTACTGCTGTAGTATAATGGGACACAATCTTATAGGCAGTGGGTGAAACAGAAAGCACATTGCTCAGATAAAATCCTGATTACAAATGGTTCCATTAGGTTTATTTTATATTCCAACAGGAACATAAGTCTTTCTGAGCTCATTACATTATTAAAATAAAAATCCATGTTTCTGAAGGGAATAGGAAGTTTTATTATTGTTTTTTCTTCTAAAATATTGTGAGGATTATTCAGATTTTAGGTCTTATACATTTAGTTGATAAACAGCAGTAATCAATGGCAGTAAGAAGAAATCTGTGTTTTCAAAATATAATGATCTCTCCCAGACTTGTGAACTGCCCATTGTTGCTCATTATTGTCATAATCAATACTGCCTAAAATATTTCTGGGCTTCCAGGATGGCATCTGAGTAAGAAGCAGCATCCAGGCCACAGTGACTTTCTCCAGCTGAGTGCAAATCAAACAGCAACATCTTGCAGGCTGTGGCTGCTGTTCCTGGTAGCAGAGCACTGGAATTAAAAATACTGAAATTCAGTCAGTGCTTCAAAATTCGCCTTCGTTCCCAGAATTCAGGCACTTAGAAATTAAAAAAAAAAAAAAGAAAAGAAAATACAAACCCCAAAAACTCAACAACTGGAAAGGCATTGTGGGTGTTTGGTTGCAAATAAAAGAGACGTAAGCCACACTGAGTGGGTGATGCCGTATTAGCTTAATCTTAAGGGTACCAAGGCTGTTTATGGCTCCCTGTGAAAAGCCTTTTCTTGCAGGGCTCCAAAGCCCTGTACATGCTGGCTAGGCAGGAGGTTATGGGAGCATCAAAAACATGTCAGTCCCAGAGCCTGCTTCCAGCTCACAACTATTTCATAATGATGCTGGTGGCCTGTGCTCTTGGAAAGTTTGGAACCAGCTTGTTCAAGGACTGAATTCTCATCCTTCGCTGCCTGGCAGGAAGGAAAGGGGAAAAGAAATTCCCGTTTCTATCTTCCTTACTGCTTTTGCTCAAACTTGTAAGAAAGATAGAAATAATGAGTTTGGCCCCCAGTCATCACTTCATTAAAATAAAAATCCTTCCTGACAGCCCAAATGTGATCTTTAAAATCTTATTACTTGACAGAATATACTTTTGTCATATTTCTAGCCAGGAACATTTTAAATGATTTCTTATTATTCTATTTTTTCATCCCTGCAGCATTGCTATATACAGCCCTTCAGAATCATTGTTTCACTTTCCAAGCATTCAGTTTGAATTGAATTTCCAGATCTTAAAGGGACTCCAGACAAAACAGGTTACAAACAAAACAATACAGAAGGCAGCATGGTTGTCCCTGTTATGACAGTTATATTCATACTTCTTTGTAAATAGCACAGTCCAAGAGACCCACAAAAGAGTTTTGAAAGGTCTGCATGACTGAAAATGTATCCAGTCATCATCACTTTGGTATTGTAGGGTTTAAGCATGACTTCCATTAGACACTTACCTCAATGTCTCTCCAAAGTAGCACCTTAAAATGCAAGCATCTCTCCAACCTGAATTTTCCTTAGTAGAATCACATTTCTGTGGACTTCAAGTGGAATCCAGTGTGTGAACCCCACCCTGTACTGGCTACTCCAGAATGCCAGGCATCATCACTCAGGGAAACATCACTCAGGGAAACATTAACTGTAGTGCTTTTCTATTAAGATGCATAATGATCCAAACAGGGCATCAGTAGCTTTAATATTGTAAGAGATATTTATGTTTCCATGCCCGAGTTACAGGTCTCTACTTTAGGCTACTGCACAGCCAAGTTTGGTCCAGCTAAGTATATAGTCTTCTGCACCACGATTTGCAAGTTTCGTGTCTAACTCTTTGAGTTAGGTGCTCACTAAATCCACTATTTATATTTTCTTCAGTCATTGTTTTAACATCTGCTATAGCCTGACAATCAGGTATTGGTAGAAGTAAAAATGTTTTTAAGCACCTGTACATTTTTCCTGGTTCCTGCCACTTTCTCTTCAGAATTATAAAAGTGATGCATTTTAGATTAGTTGTCAACAGAAGGGATTTCTCCCCAAACACCCAGAAACAGTCAATAGTATCGTGTGCCATTCCCATTCCATAATCTAGGACAAATCTTTTCCCACAATATTGTTGCATATCATGTTCCATACTGACTAGTCATCAGGCCTGTCCATCAGCTGGAAGTAGATTGATATGTATAGGCCAGTATCAGCTTTAGTAATTTATTTTCTTTTTTTCTTACAAAGTTCATATAGTCCTACCCTGGCTGACCCCTTGTCTTATCTCTTACAACTGGGATATTGAATTAGTTATGTTCAGAGCCATGATAAGAAGGTGGTTCTGCCAGTGTCATATTGCATATGTTTCAGTGCTGAACCTTTCTGGAATACTTGATTTTTATTAAATACATCTGATTTCTGTTCCACAGTCTCTTGGGGTGTAAAGGTAAATTGATTTAATAATAGATTCACTTTCTACCAACATCTGTTCACAATCTGGCCAGGCTGTTATAAATATCACTTCCCTATGTATCAAAATGAAGTCTTTGATTACTTATACTGAGTTCTAGAAAAGATTGCATAGCTCTTTCTCTTGGAAAGGATTTACCCCTTACATTCCCCCAAGTTAAATAACATCAGATTTGGACCTTAAAAAAACAGTGATTTACCATTCCCTGGAATGTAATTTATGCACTGGTTTTATCTTGTTGGAAAAAGCTGCAGAAATTAGGCAAAAAAAGATGCCAAGCCAAAATTTTCCCCTCTTCTCTTGGAAATTAATGGAAAACAACCAGTTACATTAGTCCACCTGTTTTATTTTGGTTTTCCTTGGATCATCATAATATTTAGGAAGAGATACTGTTTGTAGAAGTCCAAGTGGTAGAACTAGTCCAAGTGGAAAGTCTGAAGAGACAATAATACTTCCACATGTTGGGCAACATCACTCAGCAAATCACATAAACTTGCAAATTTCTGCAATGAGCCTGAAAAACATGTGCTCAATCACTTTGTTGGACTAGGGCCACTGCCTTCAGATCTTTGAAGTGTTAAGACCAGAAGAAGCATCCCAGAATGGAGCAGGAGAAGGTATGACTTTGAAGGATAATAAAACTGGGAAGAGCACTTTTATTTTCAGAGAGATTTTTTTAGTGGTGGAGGTCCTTCCTCCATTCAAAATGCCTGAAGGCCTATGTCTGGGCCTGTCATTAATTAGTTAAGAAATTCATCCTTTAGTTGCTGTTTGTTTTCTGTCTTTCTGATGATGGAAAAACTTGTGTAATGAGTATAAGTTAGTGGGACCGTTATTTTAGAGATGATGCTCTGTTATGCTGAGGAAAGCCCAGACAAAGCTAAAGACTGCACACTCCAAGAAGAGAGTAACGAAGTCCATGATAACCTTGGGTCAGTTAATTCCAGACACATTCCACGTCTCCTGCCTTCTCTTTGCCAGTATAACAACATTGTCTTCTTATGTTATTACCTTCCATTCACAGTTAAAACACTCTGCACTGGAGCTCTTGAGCTGGTGTGGGAATGGGATCTCAGTTGCTGGACCCAAAGAGCTATTCTGAGGGAAATCACTGGAAGGAAAAGAAGATTCAATGCAACCTGGGCTCTTTATGATCCCTTGGAAATAATTACTATGTTCTTTAACATTTAACATTTCCAAGAGAAAAGGAATTACTGTTAACACTCATTCCTTCATCTCCACAATAGATAAACATCAGCATCAATGATGGTGAATGGTTTTGGCTTCCTAGTTCCAAAGCTATTTGCTCTCTCTAAAAATTCTCTGTATTTAATTTCTCTAGCTTTTTTATTGATTTGCCCTTCCCATTCTTATCTGTATCATTTAACACTTCCCTCCACTTCTCCGCTCTAGTGTGAAATTCTTGCCTATGGCCCTTCTTTCACAGGTCCTGGAAAAGTCATCATCAGAGAAAGTGATAGTTGCTAATTTTGGCTGGGCGTTGCTGTAGTTCAATATTTCGTTGACTTTATTTTCCTTCTGTATTATTTCCCAGTACCTGTAGGCCACAGTTCCATAAGATGCTACCGGACCATTTGAACCCAATTGTATGAATGAGATCTGAGAATGCAAAGATTTTGAAACAGATGTAGTTTAATTACATGGAATTATGAAGAGGTAGATGAGAAGCTAATGGAAAGTCAACAGACTTGAGTTTGACCTCTGTTCTGCAAAAAAACCTTCCCTGTTGTATGATCTAGGCCAAATCTGTTTAAGCCTTTGTTCTTTCTTAGTTGGATTTGTCAGCCTTGTCCTTTCACACACAATGCTCTCTGGGACAAGGATTGCTTTTTCCGGTGTCTGTGCAGCATCTAACACAAGAAGTTTCAGCCTTGGTGGAAATCTTCAAGTGGAATTGCAAGAATAGTAATTATGGAGTCTTTGCATCCAATGTCACAAGCCCTTAATGAGTTAATAGAGAAGTGTCAGTATTAATATTGAAGGAAGGACAACAGACACAGCCAAGAGGGGAAAAAACTCACCTCCAGTGCTTGAAAAATCCATAAGAGAGGAAGAGTATCATGTGGAGTCTGTTTTATTTAAAGAATAAGGCATTTGTTCAAATTACAATAGACATTCAAACACTTCTTATTAGAAACTTTAAAATCCTGAAGGAAGCTTTTATTTTCTTTTTTTTTCCCATTGAAGTCTGCAAGAAAGAAATGTTCCTGCTTTCTTATTGCCTTGAGAGACTTTTCTACTAGCGAGTGAAACATTTACTAAATATAAGGTTTTCTTTTTTAAATCTAAGTCTTTTGACCATACTCATTGTTTATAAATGTTTCCCAGTTTCTTCAGCGTCCTTCCCTTATTCTAAAAAGCCACAGTTACTCTGAGCAGAAAATAACAATGGGGCTCTGAGCAGTGCAGAGTACCGAAAACATTATACTGAATATCTGTGTGTACTTGAGAATGATGAAAATGATAAAACAGAAATTTGTACTGCTAAGAAAAATATACAATTGTACTATTCTATTGATACAGAAATGTACTTTGGGTTCACAGGCTAAGCCTGATGATGGGGAATGAATATGTTTGCATATCTGAATTTCTTTGAAGCAGAATGTTTACCATTTTAGGTCCTCACTGTGAATAGAGAGCAGGGCTCACTTGGTCAACTGAAAGCAACAAAGGATTTCAATGATTTTGTAACACAATTTCCCCAAGCTTTCAGGATAGTGCAGTACTAGGAAAATAGCACGTCCAATAAGCTGGGTTTTTTTGTGAGCTGGAGTTAGGAAGACATGGTCTAAGAGAATTATCCTGCAAATGCTTACACTTGTAAGCAGTTCTAACTATTTCATGGTTCAGGGTCAAAAGCACACAGGCATGCAGTGTTTGAAAAGTCCAATTCACTTCAGTAGGACCACTTACATATTTGGACACATGGCTATTACTTTGGTAGCATACCCAGTCCGATACTTACAGCGGTAAATGAGGAATTGTCATGAAGAGAAGAAATTTCCAGGACAAAGGACTGCAGGAAATTCTGACTTTCATGGAGAAAACCTTATTTGTTTAAAATTTTAAAAACTGGTAATATTTTTACCAGCACATGATGTGAGCATGAGTTTATTATAATTTTACAATACTGGGAAAGAGGAAGGTGCTTTCTTCCCTGAGTGATCCCACTGACATTCACACAAGTACAAAGAGACCACGAATAACTACTGAACATAATTTGCTTCCAAGACTGTCTGCCCCTTTCTGGTACCTTTCTGCTCCCCTGATAATATCACAGTAGAAAATTTTTTGGAAAACCACTTCTGAAGCCATATTCGTGCCATTTCAATCCGCCACACTAAATCTAATGCTACTACATCTGCTCTCCTCCTTTTATTAAAACTAACTAAAGCCATGTGATTTATCTGGTGACATTTCTCACACTTCATAGCAAAGGAGGACAACCTTTGCAGCAACAACCTGGAAGCATAAAAGAGATGCTAGGATAGGATGAGGATAGTTGGATCTCAGAAAGAGCAGTCTACTTTCCATTGTTGACTGGTCTGCAGCAGTCTACCTAAATAATTTTATAGAGTTTCCAGACTGAAGCAAAAGAATGATTTTTCAAGCTGTGCTGCAAGCCTGTCATAAAGCATTTCATATTGTTTGCCTTCAAAAGGATTCCTGGCTCTAACTTTGCCAAACCACAATATCCTTGGCATACCATGAAGCCGGCTCATGATTTTGGCCCCTTATTGACTGAACTGCATTCAAAACAGAGCCAGAACTGGGAATAAACCAAAAGCATCATACCTTCCAGATGCTTTCTTAGACTTAGGGCCAGGTGAAAGTTCCTGCAGGTTATTGGGGAAACTCCTCAGTTACTGTGTGCCCCTCTGCTGCCTAAAGAGCCCTCTGGACAGAGTAGAATCATAGAATAACCAGGTTGGAAGAGACCCACCGGATCATCGAGTCCAACCATTCCTATCAAACACTAAACCATGCCCCCTAGCACCTCATCCACCCATGCCTTACACACCTCCAGGGAAGGTAACCCAACCACCTCCCTGGGCAGCCTGTTCCAGTGCCCAATGACCCTTTCTGTGAAAATTCTTTTCCTAATGCCCAGCCTAAAGTAGTCTGATGGGGAGAAAACCCTGTGGGGTGGGGTAGTAATACAGTTTGCCAAGAAACAGGACTGAAGCTGTGGACTTGGGTCTTCTCAAGCAGTCTATGGAAACAGGAAAGTTATTTACCCTTTCACCCTGCCCCATATCTTCACTTTTTTTTTGGTTCAGAGCATCCCTGATGCATCTGTGCAGAATGAAAGATTCACTCACTTCTTAAGATCCATAGATTTGCAATAAACTTTCAGTGATAATTCCTGGGGAAAAAAGAGCATACACTCTTGAAATCCTGCTTGACACAGTTAAGTATCCTATGTCATTGTAACTTGCTAGAGCCACTGTAACAAAACATTACACTACACATCCTTGGTCCTGTTCCCATATTTTGCTTCACAAAATTAGAGGACAAGGTCTGGTGGTGATATTGCTTATTTTTTTTAATTCTGTGATTGACTCTATCACATTTGGAAATGCAATTAACTTTATATACTTGGACTTTTCTCTGCAGAGATCAGGTGCTAAGAAAATTCGCAAAAACATCAGCTCTTGCGTAGCCGCTAGATGAACAGATAAATGGCTGGATTTTCTTTTTCAAAGTGGACAGGCCTTTGAAGTTCAGTGAAATAGCTCTCCTGGTTTAGATTCAATTTTCAGTCAATTGCTGGTCAGATTAACTGTAGGACTGCTAGTGTCTTTCTGGTGATGAGCTAAAGCAATTAGACGCCTGAAGCTTGTCATCTCCTTGTTAACAGGCTTCTGGGTATGCCTGCAGCCCCCTTATTTGCAGAAGACTGTAATTCAAATGACATCTGTGAGTTATTTATAGGAAACTAGTGCTGGAGCTGTAACCCATATAAAATCAGTCACTCTTTAGTTGCCTGACTAAGACATATTTTTCAAGATTCCTGTGCTTCAGGATGCTTCTGATTTCAAATGTAGGGTCAAGGCTGACTTGTGGGGTTTTTTTCTATTTAGTATTTTGTCCAGCTACATTCAGAAATCCTTCTACTATTCTGCATTTAACCTCTGTTGGAAGCTCAGTCCTGGGCATGCTGGGCATAAGAAATTGAAAAGAGTGCAAAAATAAGCAAGGGTCAGCATGTGGCCTCAGGACCCAGTTAGTAGAGAACTGCCAGCCAGCCTGTCAGTGGGAATATTTCTCTGAGTACATTCATTCACAGAGCTCATAAGGAAAGCACTCGGGTACTAGGAAGGAAATTCAGGAGCATGTCTGCTCAGTCAGCTGCAGAGATGGAAACCGTGGGTAACAGCAATATTAACTATGAGAAAGGAGCTGCATCTGCCCTGTCACTAATAACCAGATACATCTGCTTGCTGAATTCATCCACGAGTGTCATTATTCTGTGGGATCATGCCTGTTTGTTCTGTCTCCTCAGCAACACCAAATAAAACTTTCTTGCTTTCTCCCTGCAACATACAGGAATCTATCAAACCAGTTCAGCTTGGTCTGGTCCAGCATGATACCTTCTGGGTAAACCCACAGAATAAATCTAGTGAATTTAGCTATTCTTATTTATCAGATTCTCTTTTCATAGCTTCCCCTCACTTCAACTCCATTTCTCTTTCCTCCCTAAAAATTACCTGGAAGGAATTAATCTTTTAAACAGAGACAGTTGTTTAAATTTAAGCTTAACAAATTTAATTAGCATTTAGAACTAAAAACTAGAAAACTGTCAGTCCCTTTTTCTTAATATGTATTAAAAGTGTAATTTAAAAATAGGTGTAATTTGCTTCAGAGCATAAAATTGATCAGATCAATGCATAGCAAAATTATGCACAGATGCTGAGATTATGGTAATTACTTAATCACCTAAATGTATGTTTCAAGTGACGCTTGACAAAGAAGAGGCAGGAAGTTCAGAATTAATTGGTAATCCACCCAAAATGCACAACCATTGTAGCATAATTTCTGTAGATCTTTCATAATTCTTTACAAATGCTAGTAAAACAAATATTTTTTGGCTCCAAAAAATAACTTTATAAGCATATTGGGCTCCATTCATATTACTACTCAGTTATCTCTAAGATATACGTGTTCCTGTTATGCACAGGAAGATACCAGATTGACACCTCCATTCAGGGGTGCCAAATCATGTTCTTTCTGACTGCTGCATTGCTTCCAGGGAGAGGTTCTGTCACCGAATCTTCATTAAGCCTGCTGTTGATAAAAGTCAAATCAGATTAAATGCAAAATATTCTTCATTGCTGCAGTCATTCCTCAATGACATTAGGTATCAGCAGTAAAACGAGTTCCTGCTTATAAGTCAATATCACTTCTATTTTGATTTTACAAAGGATTTAGGTTGTCATGATCTTCTGTGGGGTTGTCCATGGACTTCAATCGGATATCTGCTCCACTGTTAATCTCCATGGGCTACAGGGGGGCTGCAGGGCAATCTATGCTCTGGTGCCTAGAGCACCTCCTCCCCCTCCTTCTTCACTGACCTTGGTGTCTCTGGAGTTGTTTCTTTCATATATTCTCACTCTTCTCTGGTTGCTGCTGCCTGGAGGGGAAGAGGGATGTGGGGGTGGTGTCACTTCTTTAATAAGTTATCACAGAGACACTGTTGCTGTCTCTGATTGGCTCAGCCTTGGCCATTGGAGGGTCTGTCTTGGAGACAGCTGGTGATGGCTCTATCAGGCAAAGGGGACGTTTTGAGAAGCTTCACACAGCAGGCACCCCTGTAGCCCCTAAACTACCAAAACCTGCCTACACAAACACAATAAAGGGTCTATCCTCCTAACTGGTCTAGGCCAACTCTCTGCTGCCAACTCTGTGCAGCCAACTCTCCACTGGGACAGCTCTGCACGGTGATCACCAAAACCCAACCTTAACCCTAACTCTAACACCAACCCTTGCTTCCTGCTGTAGAGTTTTCCCACTGAGAGTTGTCCACTGTGGTGGGTTGTCCACTGCAGTGAGTGGGCTATGGAGAGTTGTCCTTTTCTGCTTCTACTCTAATGGAGGACTAGTCAATGCATTGGACAAGTTCTAGAAACTAACTTCAGCCCAAAGGAAATATTTATGGCAGATATATCTTTATAGTCTTCACTGACTGTGTCATACATATGAGCGAGTCCAGAGAAAAGTGATGAAGCTGGTGAGGGGGCTGGAGAACAGGCCTTATGAGAAGTGACTGAGAGAGCTGGGGGTGTTTAGCCTGGAGAAGAGGAGACCTTCTTGCTCTCTAAAACTACCTGATAGGAGGTTGTGGAGGGGAGGGAGCTGGTCCCTTCTCCCAATTGACATGGGACAGGATGAGAGGGAATGGCCTCAAGCACCACCAGGGGAGTTTTAGGCTGAATATTAGGAAAAAAAAATCACAGAAAGGGTCATTGGCTGCCCAGGGAGGTGGTTGATTCACCTTCCCTGGAGGTGTTTAAGGGATGGGTGGACGAGGCGCTGAGGGGCATGGTTTAGTGTTTGATAGGAATGGTTGGACTTGATGATCCAGTGGGTCTTTTCCAACTTGGTGATTCTATTCTATATGTCCAGGAACCATAATGATATCTGAGACATCTAGCTCACAGATGGATAGAAACATATATCTCAGAACTTAAAACATCTCAATATACATATTGAATGCCACTCCTGGACTTTCAGCAATGCCATTTTTCCCAACAATTTTTATATCTTTCATAAAACCTTAATTTCTTGAATCTGAATTTGAATTGTATTTATATAATTGTTTTCTAGGCACAAAGCCTGAAAAGCATGAACACACAAATAATTCCTAGCTGAGCATGTGACAAGCATATGAGCATAAAATAAAAGAATTCAGATATGATAAGGAAACAAACAAGCAAATAAACAAACAAAAAAAAACCAAGCCCCCAAATCCATCAAAAATCCCCAAATTCAAGAATTTAAAACCCAAAACAACTAATTAAAAGCTCCTTAACATTTGGACTAGCAGAGTCGACAATTATTTGAATTTCTGATAAACCAGTTCACCCTCTTTCCACTTACCCACAAAACATCTGCAGATACAGACTTTTAACTTCACGCATCAAAACTCCAATCCATTAATTTCTCTAAAAAGTTGCTATCACCATGTGAGAACTGCAGCAAATGAATGGCAATAATACATGACTGGTACAGTAATACTAATAGTTATGTTCTGGATGACATGGTGCTGGTTTGGAAATTTAGGAGCTTTGGAATTGCCTTCCCAGCTCTCCTGCCAGACAACTCCTGCCAGACAGCTCTCCTGCCAGAAAACTTTGAACTCTGCAAAGATCATTCCATAGTTTCAAAGCAGCTGGTTTTTTCAACTTCAGAAGAATTTCCTTTTTTTTGTGGAAGTCTTGTCTGCTTAATCTCTAAATTGTCCAGGGTGCAGACTTTTCTTGTTATGCACAGAAAAGGGTCTTGATCTCACAGGACCTCCACATTTTGGCATTATACAAATAACATTAATCTTATATATATTTGCCTCTGTTTAACCTGGTTATGTGTATGGGGAAAACATCTCATTTGGTGAGCATATTTTGAAAATGAGAGTTATTCTCTGAATTGCTTTCACCTGATGATTTAAATCTATTTTACGGTCACTTAATGATAAAAAGTGAGCTTCATTTACAAAACAGAACTGTTTCACAGTTGGACTAATGCATGTGGTATATGAACATTAATTTTCAAAATATTTATAGTCTGCTCTAGGGGCACAACTCAATGTGATGTACTTATTGAGTATCAACATAATGTCCACAGGACTGTAAAAACTTGAGAGATCCATAAAACCTCCATAAAAATGTTTTGAAATAGCAATATTGATAACATCCAACTACACCGCTTCAAAAGGCACTTCTACAGTTTGATGTATACAGTCCTGATTAGCTGTTTGATGAAAAGTTAAATGTTTGATTTGAGCATAATGGTTCTTTTTTAATCACTTGGGTCCTTCATATTGGTAAGTTCTCATAAATCACTTGGATATAACTCAGAAATTTCCCAGTTCTGGTAGCAATGACAAATGGTCCATAAACCACTTCAAAGTGGCATGCAAAAGCAACTGTAAGCTTTATGTGTGAAAATTCTCCCCTCATCTAATTTTAAGCCTTTGTAATGACAGTGAGCATCAATAGATACTCACCTCTGGTTTCAGGATCTGATAGAACTTCTCCAGCCAGCTGTGCTCACAACAGACCCAAAGGAGTCAAAACTTATGCTTGCTGCTCCAGATGCAGAAACAAATCCAAGAGATGATGAGCTTGGCGCTCATGTGATGGAGAGAAGCAGCAGTTACTGCATTGAGTGTGAACAGAGATCTGAGAGGAAGGTGCATTTGGAATCTAAGTGTTGAAGACTATGATTAGAAGACAGGGAACCAAGAATGGAGATATTGATAGGAAAGGGAACAAAGCTGGCCAAATGTTGGAAGAGGAGCTATACTACCTCATGCACATGTTTGTGCATGTAGATGCATCCACTTGCACATGCAAGGGAATGATTCCTCTGGATGCTCTGGAGTAATTTTTGTCACTTGCACTGAGTTGTTTAATGAAACCATACAAAGAAAAATCCACACAGAACTGGAGAGCTTGCAAGCTTCATTCAGACATCATAGGGCCTAGACAATGCATAAATTCTCTGCCTGTTATCTGAAATATTTGCTGCTGCCTTCTTACCATCTTATACTTTCTTCCAAAGTAAGAAATATCCTTGACTGTTTAGCATAGATAGGAAAAGAGAGTGTTAAAGCATAAGTAATGAAACAGTAGACAAAGTTGATGCCAGGGGCAGGCTGGTCTAAGTCTCCTCTTTAATTATAAAATTATACAAAAGAGAACTTCCCAATTTGGATCTGATTATTTTTTGACTTCATAAAACTACAGGGATAATTCATGCATTGCCCTTTACTGCTCCTTTTAATTAGGTATTTTCGACAAGTCCTTTCTTCAGCATTAAAGTTGTTATGAGTCAGGAGTAAGACAAGTTGGTTTTGTTTTTTTTGTTTTTTTTTTTCACTATATCATTTCAGATTAATAATGGCAGAATATAGAAAATATTTCCCCAGTGGAGGAAAACTCTGCCTTTTTTGGTCACCCCCAACCTATATGAAACTGCTACATAAAGGTAAAGCAAAGTTAAAGCAAACTGAAGTCCTTTCATATTTCAATAACTGGAAGAGCAAACTGAGGCATAATGCATCTAGGTAGTCTTATTGCTTCCAGAATACTGGCATCCTGCAGGATCTATGGCATAGTAGTGTTGGTAGTCCTGAGCATAAGTATGAGCTACATTCCCATCCTCATCCGGATTAAATCCAGTCCCACATCTCCTTCTTGTTGTAAGAGTGCCTTATCTGACAGATTGTGGGTGCTGGAGAGAAAGTAGGTGTTGGTAATTAAAACAATAAAATGAATAGTTGCATTTAAGAGAAACAAGACTTAAAGAATTTGCTATGTGTAGATCAGCTTATTTCTTGATACCTGTCTATTAATTTCATAGAAAGCACACACTGGGTAAACTGCATAAAAAGGACCTGGAGCAGAAATAGAGGGATCTCTGCTCCAGGATGATGTCTGAAAAGACTCTGGCCCACTCCATATCTCTGCCTTTAAAAGCCTTGCAAACCTTTGTGTATCCTCTATAAACACAGGCATCACCTCCTCCTCTTCTGCCTTCTTCTCCTTTTAATGGTCCTGGTGTTTTGAAGAAAAATACCTGTAATCCACTCTTTTTTAAACTAAATATCAGTGTTGTCACTGTGTTAGCACATTCATAGAATCATACAACCATGGAATGATAGAACGGTTTGGGTTGGAAGGGACTTTAAAAATCATCCAGTTCCAACCACCCTGCCATGGGCAGGGACATGTCCCACTAGATCAGGCTGTCCAAGGCTCCATCCAATGTGGCCTTGAACACTTCCGAAGATGGACCTTCCACATCTTTTCTGGAAAACCTATTCTATTGCCTCACCATCCTCACGGTGAAGAAATTCTTTCTTATATCTAGTCTAATCTAAATCTACCCTCTTTCAGTATAAAGCCACTAGCCCTTGCCTTACCACTACATGCCCTTGTAAAAAGTCCCTCTCCAGCTTTCTTGTAGGCCCCTTTAGGTACTGGAATGCTATTATAAGGTTTCCCCAAAGACTTCTTCATTCTGAACGACCCAATTACCCCAGTCTGTCTTCACACTAAAGGTGCTCCAATCCTTTGATCATCTCTCTGGTCTTCCTCTGGACCCATTCCAACAGGTACATGTTATTCTAATGCTGGAAGCCGCAGAGCTGAACATAGTACTCCAAGTGGTATCTCATCAGAGTGGAGTAGAGGAGGAAAATAACTTCCCTCAACCTGCTGGTCACACTTCTTTTTATCCTGCTGTCCATGATGCCAATGAAGAGGTTAAACAGTTCCAGTTTCAATACTGACCCCTGAGGAACACAACTCATCACTGGACTCCACTTGCACATCGAACTATTGACCATAACTCTTTAAGTGAAACCATTCAGTCAATTCCTTATTCACCTAGTGGTGATCTATCAGAGCTATATCTCCAATTTAGAGACAAAGAATGTCATTTGCAATAGTGTCAAATGCTTTGCACAAGCCCAGGTAGATGTTTTCAATTACTCTTATCCACCAACGTAATAACCGCTTTGTAGAACACCATCAAATTTATCAGGCACAATTTGCCCTTGGTGAAGCCATGTTGGCTGTCACTTGTCATCTCTTCATTCACCACATGCCTTGGTGCAGTTGCCAGGAGGATCTGCTCCACAATATTGCCAGGTTGACTGGCCTGTAGTCCCCCAATTTATAAAAATGGGGGTTATGTTTCCCTTTTTCCAGTGGGAGCTTCACCGAACTGCCACGATTTCTCAAATATGATGGATAGTGGCTTAGTAAACTCATCTGCCTGTTCCCTAGGGAACATTTTGAGTGTGCACATTGAGCCCCTAAGTGGGGAAAAAGGAAACCTTTGTTGATGGGTCCTGGGCAGACTTGACAATCATGCATGGAGCCCACCCAAAGTGGTGGCAGCTCTGGGGACAGCATAGAGACTGCCAGGCATGCTGGAAATTATTTAGTGAAAACACAGATGTCAGCAGATTTTCAAAGATCTAAATATTTATGGAAACTTATTTATTCCCTGCAGGTGACCTGAAAACCAAATGATTCAGTGAGTGAGTAAAAGTGTATGATAGACCTGGGAGTCATACCTAGGTAACCAGAGCATCCAATTTAGCACTTAATCACAAGCCCTTTCGCAGATCTGATGGGGCTTAAGACACTTAAGACACTGGCATTGCTGAATTATAAATCTCCTCACTTTTAACCTTGCACATCATGAAGAAGCAAACTGAGTCTGGTGCTCATATTGGGGGTGTGCAATTTTTCTTTGGGGTTAATTTTCAGTTTAATTGGATCTAACTTGTTCCGGTGAATAACTTTCAGAATAAAAGTGTTTCTAAGGCAGCAGTCATAGTCACCTGTGCTATTGCCACAGATGATGTCAGGAGGGAGAGTTCAGCCTAAATCAGAGAGGGACACTTGGGATCCCAAGGTAAAGGGAAATTAGTCAGAATTCTGAAACTGAGCAAATGGACTGAAATTCCTCCTTCCCGAACAAATGAATGAAAAAGATTTTAATTAATATAAGGAATGTATGATATTTATCTGCTTGCTTTGTTACTTCCTTTGGATTTAAAGGGAACATTTTTAGTGTTGCTGAATGTTGGCACTGAAAAATGGGTAGTGAGAGGAAGAGCAGTGCTGATTTTCACTTCTTTTTTTATATAGATAATCAATTATTTGAGTAGAAAAATGCCTTCACATGTGTTATTCACAAGCTCTGTTTGTGACATTAAGACTACAGGAAATGTCAAAAACCAAAGTGTCAGAAATGTTGCACAGGATTGTAGAGGAATAATTAGTTCAGGTATCTGCAGCAATATGCGATATTCAATGGCATAGAAAAGCAATGCGACATTATGATTATTGCCAGGAACAATACAACATTTTCAAATACAGACAAGCTCCCCAAAGGCTTGAAACTCCAAAGCAGCTTCTGAAATTCAAAATCAACGAGCGAGCATGCCAAAATACAGCTGAAGGAAACAAGCACTGCGGATTTATAGAACATAATCTGACTTTGATTTTTTTTCTTTCGGATTGTGCCCAAGATAAATCACGGTTTTCCTTATTTAAAGCTCCTTATCATTGAAAGAATAAGTGCCAAAATGCGTTCAAAGTATTAAATGTAGGTTTTGTTTAAATATTTAATTGTATATTCTTATGCATAAAGACTTGATGGCATGAGGATTAAAAAGTCCCCAAAACTAAAGTAACTCTAAATCTCAAAGAAAGTACATACAAATTAAAGCCCAGTAATATTCCACTGATGACATTATCCTGGAGAATTGTGTAGACTTCATTACAAGGCCATCATGAGTCATAATTAGAATCTGATGAACAAGAAAAATCCAGTAAAAAATTACCGTCTTTTTTTCTTATGACCCCACAGAAGCTTGGACTCAAATATTAGTTATTCTGCTGCAAATTAGAAGCACACTAAGTACATCAATGGAACTGAAAATAAAATTGGGCCTACATATGTTAATCCATTGCTAATAATCCCCCACGACAAAGCCCAAGCTTTTCCCTGGGTAACTCTCTCAATGTAAAATGAGTTTTTCTTTGTACAGTGGAACTAATGAGGCTTGCTTCCCTGCAATTTGGTGTCCTACCTCTCTCCACTTCTCTATGTCACATAGTGTAGGGTCATTACAATATAACTCCTCTCGTGCAATACCACCAAGGTCCTCACATGATGGGTGGTTACAGACCAGAGGTCATTTAATGAGCACTCTAAGCACTGAGCAGCTTATGCTAAATGAAATAAAGGCACCTTAGGCCTCACAGCTTTGCACGTACAGCTTTGCACGTACACCACGAATACACAGGCCCAGGGTTTCCCTTTGTAACATTAGGGAGTAGTTTCTGTCTTAATACTCCTCTCCTTTCTCACCGGTAACTTTCCTCGTTAGTCATTGAGTTGTTACTATGTAGTCTATCAATATGTAAGTTACAATGCTCACATAGCTGTATCTCGTGGGAAAGTAAAATATTGTACGTAACTAATGATTGCTTGTTGCTAAACGAGAATTATTGAATCAGCTCGCTAAACAATAGCCTGTATTAACTGAGTTAGGTATAAAAACGTGTTATGGACTCTGAATAAATGGCTCACTTGGATCAAATTGATCATTGTGTGATGACCCATTTCCTCCGTCACTCAAGTACCCCAAGTCCTTCACCACCCCTCCAAATAATGACCGGGATGGTGCTACTGACCCCTCAATAGCTCATCTGGTTGGACACAAAGTATGATGACTGCTGAATTTGTACTTTTGCTGAAATTAAGCCCTTCTTTATCTGATGCCTGTGGTATTGCATATTTTGAGACACCACCAGCCTGTCAAGTTGGCCAAAGGTTTTTAAAGGTATCAGAGGAGTACAGGGAGCAAGGCAGTTGTATAAACCCTGTACCTTGGGTTCAGCAGACTCTGTGTGCTAGAGCTCAATAAACTTTTCAGCAGATTCTAAACTCAGAAATTCCTGACTACGAATCATTTTTTTAACTTATATTGGAAGGTGCCCTAGGATCAACCCTTACCTACCAGTGACAACCCACTACCTACAAGTGTCGATATGGAACTACCAGCCTGGATGGCAGTGAGGACTGAAATACAGATGTCTTCTTCTCAGTAAAGGTTGTATTTTGTAGGTATGCTTTGTATCAAATTTTCACGCTCCATGGATTACCAAAAAAAAACCAAAAACAAAAAAAACCAAACACCTGATATTGGGCTCATCTAACATGTTTTATGATATTGTCTGGCATGTTTTATGAGATTGAATTTATCAATGTGTTATTTCCCTGGATTGGCCATACCAAAAGAAACCTCATGAGGACAGGACTTAGAGTGAGTTACTATCATGATTAGTGAATCTCCAGCTGCTTGCCAAGGACAGTTTCAAACTCACCTTCCAAACAAATACATTTGTTTAACTGAGTTCAAGGATATGACCTGAAAGGCAGCCTTATTTGGAGAGGGTTCCCAACAGCTATCACATGGAAAGCAAGTGATAATTATAGATCATAAGACATCAATATTTGAACTGAAGTTCTCAACTTTCACGAGAATTTCTGAGAAACTTTCTGGTGACTTCAACTTTGATTGTGAAAATAACACTTATCTATTAATTGCAATTAAATAATTTATAGTAATTGTGATTTGCCTTAATGACAATAGCCCTCACATTTTAACAACAAATTATTAAATGTTAATTCGTCAAAAACCACAGAAAATATTTGAAAATAGAAAAGATAAGCTTGAAAAAAAATCACTGTGCTGATATTTGGATCAATCCTACAGACTTTTTTTTCAGAAAATGAATAATTATTCAGTGTTAAATTTTGTCTCACCAGAAACTACTATAGAAATTTTTCTGTTGATATTTTCTAGTAATTTTTACAAGACCTTTCAGTGCATTAATTCTTTTCCTTAACAGTGTGTTAACTTAGAATGAGGAATCTTTGAAAACAGTTATTTGACTTGTACAACAGACCTTAAAATCTACAAAAAATAAAGTAACTTTGTTTCTGTAAGCTAAGTAAGGAGTTTGGTATCTTGTATCTAATTCCAGTACATATTCCCTAATTTAATAATTTCAGCGTACCCACTAGATGGGAAAATAAATATGTTCCTATTTTACATTTTCTACCCCGAGAGTAAAATTTTTCCCAGAGTCTTATGTTGCACACTCTTGCATTTTAGGATGCTACTTTCTCAAATTTCATTTGATATCTCTTTAGAATAATTCCTCTTCTATTATCTAAATGAATAAAACACCAAAAAAGACTGATGGCTTTGAGTGAAGATTTTCAGTTCTTTTGATTCTGGGAAACTAAATACAGTTTTCAAATCCATCTTTGTTCCATTTACAAAGATATGCAACTACAATAAGAAGACATTAAGGCTTTCTTTTTTTAATAAAACTTTGTCTGAGAGGGTGGAAGTCATTGCACTAAATTTTAGGCATTTAAAACTTAGACACTAAAATCTGAACTACTCAGTGTAGGCAGGATGTTCATTCATAGTCAATTAATGGAACAGATGCTTCTAAGGGTGATTCATCTGACCTCAGTTACCTGTCTTAAGCTGAAATATGTCTTGGAAGCCTATTTCTCTCCCCTGGCTGAAGAAACCTGCTCAGTCTTAGACGGCAAGCTTTTAAACACAAGATTACTCCTATGTCTCTTCACCTAGATATGTCTCAAAAAAATTACCTTCCTGGCCCAGCCTCTCTAACTTTCAGGATGGGAATTTTGAAAGCTCTGGTTGACTTCACAATGATTACAGCAGAAAATCTTGTGGTAATTTCAGCAAAGAAATGTCAGGATAAGATTATTTTTGTAACTGGGTAATTTACGCATTGTTCTGTATGTAATTGATTTTGGTTTAATTTATTTATTTGCTTTGGAACAGTGGAGTATTGGTGTGAAAACCTATTCACTAAACTACTTAAAACATAAAAACTATTTGTATTTTGACTGAGTTCTTCACTCTCACTGCTATGGATGTAAACATGTCTGAGCGGATATCTAGGTGTTATTAGAAACCCTTTGAACACTTACTTAATTGGACGGATCCTCCATTGCTCAGTGAATTGAGCTGCCGTTTCTGTCAGTGATCCTATGTACAAAATGGTCTCTATACAGAGCAAATGCATTTTATCTTCAGCTTTCACAGATACAGATGCCTATGCAAAAAGTTAAAGATACTTAGGGAAAGAGATCTAGTCTCACTTTGGTGCCCAATAACTTCATGGAACAGATCCACCTAGAAAACGTGGAAGACGGAAGATGATTAGAGACAGCCAACATGGATCCATCAAAGGCAGGCAGTGCCTGACTAATCCAGTTCCCTTCTATGAAGGAGTGACTGCATCACTGGACAAAAGAGGAGCCACAGATGTCATCTATCTCAATGTCTGTAAGGCCTTTGATGTCATCCCCCACAATATTTTGGCATCTAAACTGGAGAGATATGGGTTTGGTGAATGGACAGGTACATGGATAAGGAGTTGGTTGGATGGGTGTGTCCAAAGAATTACATTCAACACCTCAAGCGTAAACCAGTAATGAGTGATGTCTCTCAAGGATCTGTACTGGGACCAATACTACTTTTCTTGGTAGTTAGTAATAATTTCATCAATGACACAGATAGTGAAGCCTCAGCAAGTTTGTTGATGATACAAGTTGTTTGGTGCAGTTGATTGTCTGGAATGAAGGGATGCCAACCAGAAGGATCTTCACAGGCTTGAGAAGTGGGCTCATGTGAACCTCATGAAGTTCAGTAAGGCCAGATTCAAGGTCCTATAAGGTCTTGACAATCCCCGATACCAATATAGACTGGGTACAAATTGGTTGGGAGCAGCCCTGAAAAGAAGAACTAGGGAATATTGGCAGAAGACAAGATCGGACATGAGGAAGAAACGTGCACTTGCAATGCAGAAATCTAACCACATCCCGGGCTGCACAAAAAGAAGTGTCACCAGCAGGCTGAAGGAGGTGATTCTCCCCCTCTACTCCACTCTGATGAGACCCCTCCTAGTATACTGTGTCCAGTTCTGGGGTCCCCAGCAAAGGAAAGACATAGGCCTGTTGGAGTGGGTCCAGAGGAGGCACACAAAGATGATCAGAGCGCTGGAGCATGTCTCCTATGAAAACAGACTGAGGCAGTGGAGTTGTCCAGCTCAGAGAAGAAAAGGCTTCTGGGAGATCTTATAACAGCCTTTCAGCCCTTAAAAGAAGCTGATTAGAGAGATTTTTACCAAGGTCTGTAGTGATTTCCCGTAGCAAGGAGCAGTGGTTTTAAATTGAAAGGAGGGTAAATTTACACTGAATAGAAGGAGGTAATTATTTGAAAGGAGGGTAGTGAGACCGTGGAACAGATTCTCAGAGAAGTTGTAGATGCACCATCACTGGAAGTGTTCAAGCTCAAGTTGAATGGGGCTTTGAGTAACCCGATCTTTTGAAATATGTCCCTGCTCATGAAAAGGCAGTTGTACTAGATGATCTTTAAATGTCCTTTCCAACTCCAACCATTCTGTGGTGCTATGATTTTATGAATTCCTTTGACATCTGTCAGATGAGGATGAGCAATGGATTTCACCCTAAACACTTTAGAGAATACACAGTCCCTAAGGATGGTGGCACTGTGCTTACCTTAATCCAATCCTACAAGCACCACAAGTCAAGCTGAATTTTCAGCTGAGGCCCCACATTGCCACATTTTATCGTCAGAGAAGCAGTCATGAAGTTATCCTACTGTAAATAGGTGGGCCTTTTCTGATTTTACAAATGGGATATTTGAGAGCCATGGAAATTAGAAGTGTTTTCAAAGAGATTTAATGAAGTGTGGCCATCCAGCCCTTGCGTCAATAAAACGATAACACCTAGTATCAATATTAGATTAAATTAATCCCTCACTGTTCTTGTCTTTTCTGTAGACCTTAAAGGATATTAAAACAGCAGTGAAACTGACACTGCCCTCAAATCAGATTCCTTAAAATTAGGTCGTAAACAGGTCTTCAGTGTAGTTAGTGAGCAGAGAGAGTCTATACTCCTCCATCAATTTATTTCCAGGCTCTGTTCATATTTCTCTTCACCTCAGTATGGGAAAATACTTGAGGCATCAGACATGTCTTTACTTCTTGTCACCACATTGATCACTCTTTTTTCTCCAAATATTCAGTTGAATCTCCTTAGTTCATTTCCCCAAAGTGCATTTGTATAATGCCTGAGTAATAAAAGTCAGGAGAATGACTAGATGGAATATCATCCTTTTGCGTTATCATTGAAAAAGACATTACTATTCCCATATCAAAAATATCCATCAACCTAATTACATTTCTTTTCTTCACAAAGTTTTAAAATAGGATACGTAAGTATGATAGACAATATAGAGTTAGTATTTAATGACCATAGGGAAGATACATTTTAATTCATTTTCTTATGTGTTAAAAATTTATGATAAACATAAAACCCTGTTATAGCAGCTGGATCATTTGTAATGGTCATAATTTTACTTAAATTTTATATAGATAAAACATTATGTACATTCTAAAGCATAATGCTATTCTGACCCACTTGGGGAGATAGTCTGGTACATTGGAAATAGTGTACATGGTAAGCATGAACTTAGCTAAAAAATAGGTGAAGCCTGGCATGTAAAACAATGATTTTTTTTTAGTCTTTGATGCAAATATTTTACTAATTTTAATAATATCTCTGCAAATGCCTACTTTTTCCCATTTTAGCTTGAGTTTTTATATTGTTGTTGACCTTGTAATATGGCCTTTCTGTGCCTTGCTCTTTCCCCATCAATTTTGTTTTCCACACCATTTTATTTGCCATATCATGTAATACTGAAGAAGAAAACCAAGAAAATAATAATTAAAAAAAAAAACAGACACAAAAAAACCCTAAAACAAACAACAAACAAAAAAACCCAGACAGATTTTCAGAAAGTATGGATCATCTGATATTAACACATCTAATTCAATTCAGACCTTGGGAAAGTTTTAATGTATTACATTAAATCGGAAGTGCAACATTTTTTCCTACTTGTGGGCATCCTAACGAATTTTAAATCTAGGTGGTTTCTATTCTATTGGGATTTATATGAGTAAATTCTCCTCTGTGGCAAAAAGTTGGTCCAGAATAGTAAAAGTCTGAAAAATGCAGAAATAATTTTAAAATGTAAAAGACATTTATTCTGGAATTTTCCAACAAATAGGGATGGTGGATTTGCATCCTTTTCCAAATTCCAGTTTAATAGCTCACTGCTGGTTGAATTATTGATACTACTGCCTTCTTTTCTGCTAGAGAATTGTGGTTTCAAATATATTTATACTTAGCATTTTTTTAAAGGAAAGTAGAGAATGCAGAGGAGTTTACAATTTTTCTTCTTAGAATATTTGAATAGCCACTTTAAAATAACCCAGTTGCCAGTGTATATGAAAAGGAAATAAACATGTGTAAGCAAAGTATGTCCTATAGGCATCTTTCAGTATTTATAGGGAGGTTATCTCACTAGAAAATATTGATTCCTCTATTTCATCAAATTAGACATTGTCCCTCTGTGTTTAAAATGATCTTCCTCTTTGCAAAACTTGCAAAAACTAGGTTTTAATTTCTGAGCCTTGACTGATATAAAATGATGTAACACACAGGCTTTTCTTAGAGCCATGTCCATCTTCATCAGCTGAGGATCAGGACTATATTTTTAATATTATTAAAACATAATCTCTGAAATCTTTTATGCAGTTTTCACATAGGAAACAGCTGCAAATTACCACTACTGAAAGCAGGACTAAGCTCTTAGATTGAAAAAATGAGAGTCATATTAAGGGCAGGAATCAATGGATCTGAATGGAAAGTAGTGTAAATGGGTCATAAACTGACAATTTGCCTATTTATCTACGCTCACATGCACTGGTGAGTAAGTATTTGGGCTATTTAATTTTTATTTGTATAAGCATTATCTTCCCTTACAGTCTGTATTGGGCAATTCTACAGTACCATGGAAACTAGCATGATGACTCACGTGAAAAAAAACTTCATCTCTAAATAATGGATTTTTCTGTCAAATCATGGAACTGCAAGTTTATTTCAAATTTGTGAGGGAGTTAATAATCTTTAAAATATATCCTAAGAAGTCTCTCTTTTCAGTGAAAGGTGAAGTAAGTTGTAGGTGATCTATGATTTATATTATAACAATAAATCACCATCACTAAAGTCTTCTCCCAAATTCCTTTATTTCTGAGAATAATACAAAAGCATTCCAATCTTTTGCTCCATTCTTCTGCTAGATAATAGTTTGCAGGTGAAAGATTTTTTTTTCTTTGGGGATTATCCCAAAATTAATATTTGGGATATTTTTCCTTCTTTATACTTCTATTATTCTACCATAAGATTCCTTAGGGAACACTGAATTTCTAATAGCTAGATGTTTTATCTAATAGTGACAGGTCTATTTCTCTGTGACTTATGAAGGATTTTTGGTTTATTGTCGAAATTTAGTTTGAGGACATATATATATATATATTTAATATTTCAGAATAAATTATATGGAAATACCTGAAAAAAACTATGACTAGTATGAGCTTGTGTAACTAACAATAAGAAGAATAAATGATCAAGAAGTTACTTACACTTGCAATACTTATCTGCAATACATATGAGTCAAATACCTATATTGCTTGTTTCACTGCCATCAATATTAATTACAGCCATAAAAATGACTCAGTTATTGCTGTCCTGAAAAGATGTTAATGATGTGGTCATCACTGAAATAGCTAAATTGGCTAATATGATGGCACAATAAATTCTGACTATAATTAGGCTGATTCTCTTTTCTCTGACATCTGTGTAAATTAGGAGCTCCCTAAGCATAAAACTCGTGTAAATGAGATAAGATTCAGATCTTTGCTTTATAGCTGTGGAGACCTGTTTGTAACAGTTAGGTAATTTTAGTTAGTTGCTCTGTATCTTTGTACAACATTCACTGGCATTTACATTCCATTTAGATAGCCACCTGCATCTTAAGGTTTGTATGCCTCTTTAATATCTAACTTATTAGCATAATAATATTCTTGCATTGGTTATATTTTCCAGCAGATCACCAGAAAGTATTTAATGATGAATACAAACATAGGAAAAATATATTTGTATATTGCCCTTATGAATAATCGTACAAAAAAATCTTTTAACTATACTCATGCTTAAAAAGACAATTCGTTAAAACATAGAGGGAAAAAGTCTTCTTGCTTCCCCTGTTGCTTTTGTTTTAGCTACATGACTACTACGTTTCTACAAGATTCTACTCTTGTTTAGAGAATGGGCTGGACTGTCCACTGTTGATGAACAGCAGGGCAATACTTGGCTACTTGATTTCATGTTCTGAGGCTTTATCTACTGTACAATATTCACACATTGCCCTGAAGACATAATGGTTAATTTCTTCTCAGCATTTCTGTGCTGCTTGTCTTTTGTAACATCCGTGGATTCCACACAGATTACTGAAATTTTGTGCATCATACTTCTGTTAAACAAAGAGTTTATATTATTCCTGTTTTTTAGAGAAAGAAAGACAATGGTCGACCTCATTTTACACCACTCATTTTAGTTGTGTAAATCTGATGTCTAAGATAACTGCCTAATAATTTCAGATCTGGTCTTTTGTCAGTGGAAGAAGTAAGGTCTTTGCAGAACAACACAGGTACCTCTCCGTTTCAGCTGCCAGTAGACCATAAGGAAACTAAAATTCTAACTCTAACAGTGCCCCAAATTCATGGGGTTAGATGACATATTATTATTTACCAATGAGCTATGCAAAGCTTAATTATCATGGGAATAAAAACAAGCCTGTTATTAAGTGCATCTGTTTCCATAGTTTTATTGTTTTCTTGGAGGAATGAGCCTGATCAGTTTTACCTGCAAATTCTTTGATTTCTTCAAAGCGGATGACCTGTAGATCTCATGCCAAGCAACCACAAAGCGCAAAACACGTTTAATAGCCAACAGTAGGATTTTTGGTTTAAACAACGTGCCTAGGAATACAGAGGCTGTCCTGCAGAAATAACTCTGGACTTGGATCCTCCACAGAGAGACTTCAACTGTTTCTGCCAGGAGACTACATTTTCTTTTCTAGCAATCCATTCCCTAACATGTTATGCATATTCCAATTTCTGGTTAAAAAAAAAATATCTAACAGCTCATTAAGCTGAACAGCCTTCACTTATCCCCAGAGCCTGGCCCATTTCTGGACCTTGATGCTTAAGAAATTGAAATGGAGAATTCAGCTGCTAGCACGTAGTTGCTGAAATACTTTGGCACTTTGCAGTTTTTCATCACTTGACGCCCCTTGTCAAAACATTAAGGGGGATGTAGAGCAGCAGCATGTCATTATGTAACATTTTTACACATCGTATTTATAAAGAGTCAAACACATTTTATTCTTGATCTAGAATTCTGCTAATTAGATGCTGCTGACAGTTTGACTGCAGACTTTGAGTCTGAATACTGTCATGCTGTTCCCAGTTGGCATTTATAGTTGGCTGGTCCATAGAAGTATGGACCATTCTGCTCAGGTTTTCAAGGAGAGACAGAAGCGTCGAAACTTTTCACCACTTGTTCATCATCCCTTGCTTGTTAATTAATGTCTACACAGTGTTTTGAGCATGTGCTGTCAGAATTCTGGGGTTTTTTTTTTATTTCCATGGTAAAAATCCTAGAAAATACTGTCATGAGTGCCCTACAAACAACTTAGCCATCCCAGCTGGGAAAAAGAAAAGGCAGAGTTCAAATCACTTGAGACTAGGGCCTTTTGCAAAGTCTATATACCACGAATTATCATAACTATACAGGTTATTGATCTTGTGAAGTATAGGTTAAATATATCTCTGTCATTTAGCTAGTTCAGGCTCAGCAGAAGTGGGAAAATACAGAGCTTAGCAGACAATGTAATGCTATCGCGAAGCATGTAAAGGCAATGCTCAGATTAATGACCACTTGAACTACAGGTACATACCAGGCAGATCCTTCTTTCCCTTCTAGAAATATTGTCTGCATGACATCCCAGAGTATGTTACTGGTGGTGGAATTTCTGATACATCCCACTCAGCTCCATGGCCCATGTCGTGATCATCTTCCTGAATTATATGCAAGTCAATCATACATTGCAGACACTTTGAGTGTTCTCCAGGTCCATTACAGCTGTTATTAAAGGTATCAGTTACACTTCCATTCTCCAAAGTCATAATGTTTGCAGATTACTAGTTTTCTGCACAGACTACATTATATTTCTACACAAAAGAAACAAATCCCCTACAACGAAATTAAATAGGAATTTAGCTGTCTATAATCCCAGTTCATAATATCTGCTTTCCAGAACTCCATAACTCTAAATTTATTATGCATTTTTTAACTGAAATTTTCCTGTGTGCCAAAACTCAGGCACAGTAATGTAGAGAAATGGATGTTTTCCAACTAAAATACAACTGTAATGCACGTTAGATGGAGAGGTAACAAAGCTAGTAGTGATCAGGGCTAGGAATAACTCTATTGGAAATTATATTAATTCCTACTTTTCCTATTTACCATTTACTCATAATGAAGTCTGTATCTATTACATTCCCTAAGTTATATGGTCATGTGTAGATTAAAAAATCTCTTGTGACTCCTCTTCGCCAGTTTTCTAAAACTTCTTGTGTTAAGGCTCAGTGGAAACAAAGGCAAGATAATTTATCCATTTCTAGTGGTTCCAAAAGTAGTGATAAACGTTTCATGCTTCTTTATGCCAGTTAATCTACTCAAGCAATTTCTGAGATGGTCTATCATTTAATTAATGCCTAAATGCAAACATCTTTACTGAACTTGGAGGCACACATGTGGAAACATGGTCAGAAATTGTTATTTAGGGAAGCTTTTCAAAGCCACAGAAACATATCTACAAGCAAAAGAAACTTTCAAAGCTGAAGGTTTTCAGTTTGTTTTTCAGTATGAATTACTTCGTGTTCCTAGCCCTCAGGATTATGTTGAGAGCTCAAGGTTATTCAATATTGGTAAAGAACCAGTTGCTTCTTTAAGAGGGTTAAAACATGGCTTTATATAAAGGCACACTTCATCTTTATTGGTTCAGCAGTCTTAATCTTGATCTCTTCATTTGAAGAAATGTGGGAAAATGTGTGATGGAAAAAACATAGGTATAATCCAACAGGAAAATATTAATCTCTTAGTTTTGTTGTCTTAGTTCTTTGGAAACCAAAATTCCGTTACATTTACTCACAATAAAACAAGGGCTTTGACAGCTGTAAAATTCTCCTCATAGAAATCTTACATGAAGCACCAGGTAATCACAGGATACACTAGAGCTTTATTTGAATGCATGCTGTACTTCATGCATGATGCAGAATTCAATGGACAGAGATACAAAGAGGAGGAAGAGGATTGTTTGTGTTCAAATTGCATAATACATTTGTCTTTGTTGTTACCATACTATGCATTTTATCCCAAGATGTTCTGCTTCTCATAAAGTGCATTCAGCCTTATCTGGAACTCAGAAGCCTAAGGCTTTGCTGCAATAGTTATTTATAACTTAACTAAAAAAAAAAAAAAAAAAAGAGATAGCTGAAAAGGAAAAACATTTCTTGAGTCATAAATAAATAGCTCATTTGTACCTAGGGAAGAGAAGAATAGCGTTCAAAGAGCTTCCACTTCAATTGCAGAATCATGACTTCCAGGCAGAAACTATTGGAAGAAGGCTCTCTCAAACTAGATTTCTGCCATTTGTTGTTGAAAGCTTATTGCTAAGATTTCTAGAATTGCTCTGTGATTTGAATACCTTTGTGAGTTTTTAAGTGCCCAACTTGGAATGAATCTGAAAAGAGCCATTATAATACTAAGCATTATCAACTCCCTGAAAACCTGACATCCCTGTCAAATACAAAATTAACCATGTAGACGTGGAAGAAGACAGTGGTTTTGCCTATGAGGAAATGAGTGGCAGCTGTGGATAGAGGAAAAGAAAAGAAGTTTCCTATCAGTCTAAGTAACAATTTATGCCTTATTGTAAACTGATTTTGTGCTTAGAAACGTATTTCAGAGAGGGGCCTGACTCTTTATGGAAACATGCAAATTGGAAACTATCCTGTGTTTATGATGATATTGTTAGGACTGTGTTTGGTCTCAGTTAAACAGGTATGAAAGTAAAAAAATAATAAGGCTTTTTCTTCTTTCTAAAGATGAATCAGCTATACCCAAAAAACTACAACCCTATGAATGCTACAAATTCAACCATGAAATTCAACAATATAGTCACATCACAGTTGAAACACTGAAGTTTTGTGTGACAAGCACCTTACATATTAGCTCTGACCAAAGAATGATGTAAACTTACTCAAAAGGAACTTTCAAAAATCAGGAAAAAGACTCAGTTGTATTTTCATCCTCATGTGCAAGTGTTGCAAACATGTTTTTCCTTTTCATTTCAGCGGAATTCTTTTGCTTTTAAGGGGTAAAAAAGGAAGAAAAGAATCTGAGTTCATACAGTGACTTCGAATTTGAATAACACATAAACAAAGTTAGTTGAGGCTGGCTTTGTGCTAACTGACCTGCTTTGTTGACCTCTCATATCACCATCCAAGTGACACCTGAACTTTTTCAAATCTCTCAAATAAAAAGTGATATTTTTCCTATCTTTTTATGTTATTAGGCTATAACAGTGCACCAAATTTTACCAGCATACGAGACTTCTAAGCAGAAACTGAGAAACCTCCTGAACTCTCCAAAGTGCATGCTGAAATGTAGCATTTCACTCCTCTTTAATTCTTTTCAGTAGGTGTTGAAATTTTTTATAGTAAATTGCATTTTACATGTTAGGAACTTCAAAAGAAGGTGTTAATATAATTGAGACATGATAAGTTTGACATTTGGTGTCATTATATGAGTTTCACTCAGCAGCCGTCTGAAGCAAAAATAATAAAAAATATCTGTCTTCCTAAAGAAAGGAAGAATATACCTATAATGATGAAATACCCTCTTAATAACTTGCTTTAATCCATAAAGTCCTTGACCCAGTCTCAGTATTCAATGTTTTAAAGTGGATTACAGGTAACAATTTTGACTCCTATATTTTTGATATTATCTTCAAAATGGAAATTTTGCAGAAATATTGTATTCCATGGTTATTGGACTCCTTTATATTTGTATGAGAGTACAGATGGGTTAATATTTTACCATTAAATACTTAACACTTACTTTAAATCTCAGTAACCTTCAGTGTGTGTCAATAGGCTCAGTTCCTACCTCAAATCACTGTTTATATAATTATTTGAGAGTCTATAAGTGTTATGGAGTATGTTTCTATGTTTTATTGAAGATCAAGCCAAATAAAAGAGAAAGGCCTGGGGATAGTCATGAACAGATCTGCCAGAAATGTTGTTTGGAGAGCCTGGGAACAGGAGACACTCTGAGTACCAATTTGTTGATTCAGTTCCTGCTGAAATTTTGGATACCAACCTGTGATTTAGTTGATCAGTAAATGCTAGGACTTAAAATGCTAAAAAAGCTAGGAAGAATTTTTTTTGTGTCAATTTTGAAGCCTTTGGGATAAGCCAAAAAAAAAAAATGTGGATAGACGTGCAAAATACAAATTATACCATCTTCTGGTTCTCATATGCCAGTAAAGAAAGAAATAAAGGACAGATCTGACCACTAAATCCTTGGGAATATTCTTGGGATATGTCATATATGAAACCCATTCTCCTTTACAGAAAGCTCAGTGTTCCTGGGGCTTGTACCACCTCTCTGCATTCCTTGCTGAAACTTGCATTGTGCTGTCTAATTTGCCTCTGTTGCTTCCAGCCTGCATTTTTAGAGACCGTCCTTCTGAAGACGGTAGAAAGTTTTATAAATTCTAAACATAGAGAAAGTCTTTTATGCAGTCACCCTATTAGGCAGGTAATGTTCACTGCGCAACAAGATCCACACAAAGATCAAACATGGCAGAGTTTGTGGTGAAATCAAGAATTGACACAGCAGTAGGCCTTCTTCATAAATATTGCACTGCATAAACATTTTATAGCCTCAAAAATGAGACTTCAGATATTTCAGGCCTGTCTGGTATAGCCTTAGCCTTCATAGAAACCTGTTCTTTGCTTTATGTCACTTAGCTGCTACTCTGAACTTGGGGCTCTTATTCTTTTCTGAGATGAGTGAATCAGAATTGAAACTCAAATACTTTTGAAAATCAATCTCCACATAAGTGTTGCAAGCACATTTTAACCTTAAAATCAATGTTCTGTGTATCACAGCCTTCCCTGAAAAGGAAGATGGCATCTATTTTACAAATTCCCACTTTCAACAGTTTGAATTATGAAAAGAGGAGGAATACTATGCACAACTCAAATGGGGACAGGTTGTAAATAGTCTCGGCAAGTTCATTCTACTGAATTTGGCAGCATTTCTGCACTACATGCCACCTCACCTATTTTACAAGCTGCTTATTGTTCCATGTGCTTGAAGACAAATAAAGCTTTGGCACCTACAGATGTCAGATATCTTTTTTCTTTGCCATCCTAGCATGGGAGCACCCATGTTCTGTGAAGAATGCTTCTCCATCCAGGGTGTTGTGCAGGTAATATCCCTTAGGTTAGGTACTTCCACCTCACTTAGCCAAATAATTCTGTCAGACTTTTCCAAGCATCTCAAAATAGAAGTTTTTGAGCTTGCATCTTAAGTGAAATAAAAGTAACCACTTTACACATTTTCAGTTCTACAGTAAAAAGCAAAAGGAGGAGAAAGAAGAAAGACAGCTTTGTTTGCCAGTACCCTAAATCAGATCAGGCACGAGGTTGAAGGCAAGCTTGGAATAAGCAAGAAGGTCTGGACAGATGGGTGGAGGAAAGCAGGAACAGGAACACTGGACAGGCAAGGAGCATGGAGCAATTAGGTCTAGGACTGATTTGTAGATGCGCCTCACAGTTGTCTGCAACATGATGAGGGAGTAGTTTTTTTATGCTGCAATATCATTTGATGGGATAGTAATATCAATTATTTACTATCCTCATGGTTTACCTCTTTGAGCCTTATAACTTCAGTGCCAGTCATTCATTCAGTCTCCTCTGAAAATATTCACCCCAAGTATTTTGAATCCATGACAAACTTGGTGCCCTCTCTCCTCTGTAATGTTGTTTGTATTCACATCCAGATGTACCAATGAATTTTGCAAGGTTTTTGTGGGTTTGAGGGAGGCCTGTAGTAAGATTTTCATCACTTAGCCAGCATGTAAGAGCTGGACTCCACACACAGAATTTAACTTTCTAATATTTCACAGACGTCATCCCCAGGTTCTTATCCTTGTCTCCAATATCTATGACTTAATACAGTTCAGCTTATGTACTTACCATTGTATCAGTCACCTTGATAGAACTAGCTAGTCAGTGGCCATCCTCCTGGGACTTTCATTAATAGCTTTCCTGAGAGAATATTTTATGTTGGTTCCCATGAAGCAGCTTCACATATAAGCACTATCAATGGCTTTGTCCTCTTGAAGAAATATTCTCTTGATAGTCTAACCTGCGTGATCTGCTCTGATTGCACAGCCTCAAACCCTTGTCAAGTTTAGTGGAGATTAAAGCTACATTTTCCAGTCTTCATGTGTTTCATCCAGGCCCAAAGAGGAAGGAAAACCAGAGCACTGCAGGGAGAATGTGATATGCCATTGAGATTAATGACATATCCTTAAATTGCACTGGGGATAGCTGAAACATTATGGGGGAAGGCCTGTGTTATACTATGAGTGGATTAAATGTACTTTTGTAGCTTTTTGTATCTTACACAACCCAGCAGGATTCATATGAGGGAAGATGACGGGCAAGCACATACCTCAGCTAAGGAGAGGGGAAAGAAGGTGAGGAAGCAGGAGGCGGTGATAGAGCATGAATAGTTTCACAAGGCATCCCCAGACAACCAAGCTGACAGAAGGAGTCAGAGTTTGCAGGCAAACTTTCTGCAGTCTCATTAGATTGGGAGTAGGTTGATGAGAGCTGTAAATAACAGGTGCTTTATTTAACAAGGGAAAGAGAATATCAGAATGAAGTGAAAGAAAATGATTAGGACTTAAGTTTCACCAGGCATGTTGGAGACTGAGGCTATGACAGGGAAGAGTGTGGTGCTCTAATTCTTTCTAGCTCTTTGGCTGTAAATAGGCTACAAGTGCTATTGTCCTCCTTTCTGCCATAATGTGCCTTTCCTTGCAAGGATCTGTAGTTTTCCACAGCTTCCATACATACAGTATTCCGACAAGGACAGATGAGTATATCACACCAGGCCTGAAACAAATGACATTGAATTCTTGAACTAAATCATAGCCAGAAGAGTTTTGTGACTCTTCTTAGCAATTCTTGACATTTCTTCTCCACCTTCCAATAATATCTACAAAACTCCTTCACCAAAATAACTCATTCCACCACCCCCAGGAACAGAACATAACCGATACAATTCTTTTTTTTTTTAAATAAGTAGGATGATAATTTTAACTCTGTGCAGTTAACCAAGGAAATTCTTACCAAGTTTACTACGAAATTGTTACCAGAGAGAGCATA
This sequence comes from Clamator glandarius, assembly GCA_033459285.1. NCBI lineage: Eukaryota > Metazoa > Chordata > Aves > Cuculiformes > Cuculidae > Clamator > Clamator glandarius. The sequence continues at coordinate 858,371 of JAUNZM010000026.1, forward strand.
GCATATATATATCCAGCAGGTACACAGGATCCAACAGTCACCAGTTTCTTAAATTTTCTCATTGCGTCAGAATACATGAGTTGTAATCTTCATTTTTAATATTCCATTTCAATACAGTGGTAGTAAAGAAATGTTAGCCTTCTCTTGTCTTCACTGTTCAGAATGAGATGGACTTTGTAAATTATGATGACACCATCTTGAAATTGTTAATGGCAAGTTTTTTTTAAAATGGTTTCTGAAATAATTTGAAAATTTCTCCACTTGTTTGCAACACTTTGTGGTGGTCACCTTGCAAAGAAATGGGAATTTACTTCTGCAGGGGACAGCTTGCTCAATAGCAACTCATAGATTTGCAATTAGGTATATCTTATCCTGATATTCAGTCATAGTACCTGACTCTCCTTAAAGGCAAAAGGAGCAAATTGGAGGCTGTTTCCTCTCTCAGAAGCAGGGTAGCATTACCAAGTTGACAAGAAGTATTTATTCTTGTCCATATCAGCATCCAGCTCCGTATCTACTGGAACTCTAAAGAAATCAAGAGTTGCTACTTTATTCTGCAGCAAGTTCCCACTTTGTAGCTGGACTTCAAGAAAGAACTTCAAAATCAAAAATTCACCTTATTTTTTTTATTATTTTGCTATGTTACCCATTACACACTTGCCTGAGGGTAGCACGGGTTCACTTGCTTTTTATGGTCTGGTTTATGTCCACACACCACTGAATATATGAGGATGCAGTGATTCATCTCATCTAACTTTGGATGTCCATTGCTAGTTGCTTTGGCTACCTGTGGCACTCTTTATAATCACTTCAGAGACCAGAGGGCTTTCAGGTACAATACATTTGACCTATTTTAAATATTGGCTTTAGCATGAAATAAATTGCACTCTAGAAGTTCTAATTTCTCTCCAAAGTGAGCCTCAGGTGACTATCTCAACCACAGCTGCCTATGGTGCAGCTGTCTACAGCTGTGTTAAATCAGTCTCAACCATGAATTTCACTCAGTGCCTCTATCCACTGAAATCAAGGGTGAAACTCCCTTAGGCTTTGAGTACAGTTCTGCCCCATTTAATCTTCGAGAAGAAATGGATGTGCTTGCAGATATTTTAAACACATGGTGGGTTTCTACTTTCCCAAAGATTTAAGATAGCATCTTGAAGACTCATTAAATATCTGTATTGAGTTGCTCTTGTTCACTGACCTGTTAGAAATTAAAATTAAGTTAGTGTGATCGGGTTCCATATGTAACATTCTTCTGCAGGTTTGAAATTGTAGAGGTAATTGTTTTATTAAAATATTTGCTCTTTTGCTCCCTACAAGGTTTTTGATGGCCTGGAAGTCATTGTACAGCACCATGCTAGCCGTTAGTGCTTTGATTTCCACAATGCCTTTCTTTATTTAATAGGCCTGAAATATTGATTAACATTTACAGATTCAATTCCAAGCACTTGCCAGGGGTTACAGAGAGCCAGAGAGAGCTGGTTGTGCCAGTCAAGTTCTGAGGTGTAATGAAATCCCCTACTGTGCCTGTCAACTTATCCAGTGTACAGGTCATTTCCCACAAGTCTGCAGTGTTGAAAGAAGCAGTTTTCACTTGAAACATTTCATAGGCAAAGGGAAAATATGTCTCCAGCATTGTATGTTTTATCCCTTTGTCTAATATTGAATAGGCTCATTGCTTCACACAATTTTTGCCCCCAAAGCTTTCTGAGTCAATAGAAGAAGAATGTTTCAGGTGGGCGCAAGCCAAGACTCTCAGTGTAAATGCTTTATTACTGTTGTCAAGGAATTTCACAGTAACTAAGGCCAGCTATAGACAAACCTCAAAAGGACTGGAATCTCAATCCATTTTAGCTAAATATTCAGTGATTCTTTATTCTTCCAAATATAACAAAGCTCCCTTTGAAAGATACTTGCATCCTTCTTCCAAAAATGTCCTCTTTCTTAATTTCTTTCAAGACTACTATTTTCCTTCCAGTTAAAACTCTATTACTGTTTTCAAACCAAATCCAAATAAAATCTATTCTATCCCATACAAGACTTTATCTGATTTTTTTTTCTCATGATCAAGATGCTTTTGTCTTCTCATCTCCTACAGAGAACAGAACAAATGTACAGAAAAAAATATTTTGTTTCAATAAGATTCCAGTTTTGGCTCCACTGTGTAATTTTAAATATCTTTTTTTCAGGAAGGTTACTTCAAAGAAGGATGTCTTGTTCTTTGAGTGATCCATTGAAGGTCTCTGTGATGGTCTGCTATAAAAATCGTGTAGATTAAGAGTGGTCTCTAGAACAATAATGTTTCTTGTAGAATCTAATTCTAGATGATAATAACAAATGTCTGTATGCTAGAAAATGAAAGCTGCTCACGCTAATCTCTCTTGGGAGGCAATGCCTTGAGATAAAAATTTCTGAATGGTGCAATAGAGGAGTGTTGCTGTTTGTCCTCTGTTCTTCTAACAAGGGGCACACATATATTCAAGCCAGTACATATTTCCAGCACCATGTCCTGACTTGAAACAAAAATGTTGACTCTAATTTGCAAGTTTATAGTTTACTTTGGCTAGCTTCTCTGCCAGCTTAGTTTGTAAGGGGACATTTGACACTGATGCATGGCTGAATAGGACTACTGTTAAATTCAAAGACAATTTCACAGTGTTTGCTGAGTATCTTGGAAGAAGAAGGAAAATATCCATCTGAAAATGAGGTACTAGACATTTTAAATATCAGTGGTACTGTTTCAGGAGGGATCAAGTCCAATAGTTTAACTGAATATTTCTAGCTAACTTGACGCAATGGATATTGCTTAAGGCAAAAGGAATTTCCATCACAAATGTATGAGGAGGAAAATCCTGTTTGGCATTCTGCAGAAAGTGTACATTTTCTACCTCAAAAGTGTCTTTATTTATTTATTATTTAGGAGCTTTGTGCTAAGATAAGTTGGAAGCGTGCAGCCCTGATAAATAGTTTACTACCAAAGATTGGTTTCCAATCACCAGGAATTGAAAATATTCTATGATCCTGTGAATAAGTGTCATGGTTCAGCCCTCCCCTAGCCAAGTCAGCAACTAAACGTAGGCAGCTGTGGTAGTTACCTTTCAGAAAATTAAGTTACTTAGAAGAGGCTTACCTGAAAATTTAGAAAATTAATTCTGCTTATGCTCACACCAGACCATGCAGCTGCAGTGAAACACAGGCTACAAAACTGCCTTGACTTGCCTTGTATATCAATTCTGTTGCTAAGAAATTAATTATGATCTGTATAAACTTTTCTTTCAGTCATTATACTTAAAATTCTGCATTCCTCACTAAGACCAAGATCCAAGCTAGAAAAGCTAGTGAAAGGAGTTTCTTTCCAGTAGCCTGGATGCTCAAGGTTAACATACAAAATTCTAATGTTCCATTAGTGAGTCCTAGGGGTAGAATCCCATTTAAGATTAAAGTGCCTATATTTAGGTCTTTGTATATGATCTGAGTACTGAATTTCCTGATAGACAGAATTGACAGATGTTGTATCCAGAGAACTATTTAATTGACCAGCATTAAGAGTAGAGTTCAGCTGTTTAATCTCTCTTAAGCTTAAACACCTAAGGCCTTTTGAAATACCTAAGGCATTCCTACTGGATTGACACGTTTCACAGAATTTTTGGGAGACGACATCATCAAGAAGCAGCAGCTAGAGGCCAAGCAAGATACTTCTCAGAATCTAAAATGACACAAGATTCTGTTTCCACAGCTGGATGCCACCCCAGATAACTGGTTCAGTGTGAGCTGATAATCTGAGCAAAGCAGAGATCTCTGCTTTTCTGCAAGCAGACATCCTAGAGCTTTTGAGGCATTTGCATAAGTTGGACAAACATGACACAGAGCTGTAGGGGACACAAGACCTGAAAATGGCATTGTGAGCAAAGTGGGATCCACAAGGGAACATCAAATGGCAATAGACACATTCATCTAGGAAAATTTACTGAGTTTTAGAACCCATTGACTGTCTTAATTACATTTCCTTTAACTATTATAGGCTCTTAGACATTTAGTAGATGTGTAAATATCTGCTGGTAAACTGTTCTGAGACTTCCGTGTTTTGTTATGTCAATAGAGGTAACACGTCTGAAATATCTCAGGATCAGATTGGCAATAAGAAGCAGTTTTATGGATTCAGAAGTCCATAGTAGACTCTAAATCAATATAAAATCCAAGCTACTTTATCTCCATTCTCTGTCAAGAGATGAATTAATTGGAACAAGTTTTCCTATCTTAGATACTTTTCTCTTCGATGTTTTCAGGAAAGATGACAATTTCTTCCTTCATTAAAAAGAGTTGTGTGAAGAAGGAAGACTCCTCTGCTCCTATACCTGTTGGGTTCAGATCTCATATACCCTGCATCTCAGTGCTGCAGTCAACATGCAGCAACAGATAACATGTCAATTTTGATATACGAGTTATATCTATATCATAAAATAATGGAATCATAGAATATCTCAAGTTGGAAGGGATCTGTAAGCATCCTTAAGTCCAGCTCCCTGCTGTTCGCCAGACTACCTAAAACCAAATCACATGACTAAGAGCATTGTCCATACTCCTTGAACTCCGACAGGCTTGATGCCACGACCACTTCCCTGGGGAGCCTGTGCCAATGACCACCCTCTCAGTGAGGAACATTTTCCTAATGTCCAATCTGAACTTCCCTGGTGCAGCTTTATTTCATTTCCTTGTGTCCTATCACTGGTCACCAGAGAGAGGAGATCAGCACCCCTCCCCTCCACTGTCCCCATTCAAGAAGGTGTAGACTGTAATGACATCACCCCTCAGCCTTCTCTTCTCCAAGCTGAACAAACTCAGGGACCTTGGAAGCTCTTCATAAGTCTCACCTCAAGACCTTTGGTTGCCATCCTCTGGACACAGTGTAATAGTTTGATGTCCTATTGAGGCATCCAAAACTACACATAGCATTCAAGGTGGGGCTTCTATTAGCAGAGAAAGGTAAGCTTGATGTCTCATATAACTGAGACTGTTGCCTCACTTAATCGTTTTCATCCCTGATAGTTACTCTTCATGTCATAATCTGAGTCAGCTGGCTCTCTACTCCTCTGTTGTTAAGTTACACTTGAAAAAAATGGCAATACTTTGCACTGGTTCCACTCCTCTTGTACTAGATGAATGCATCCTTGTCTCCTTGTTAGTAGTCTAATGGTCTTATCCAGAGAGTAAATATTCCTCCTGAAAGAATCTTAATCAGTTCTGTGCATGGTGTGGAGATCCTCGGGCAGAGGCAGTTTATGGCCATCAGAACTTGCTCATTTGTGTGGGTTCCCCCCACCTCATATAATCTACAACTTTTTTATAGCATGGCTAGGATTTTTCCTTTTGTTTCTATTCCCAAATTCTTCTCTCCTCTCATCTCTAAATAAACTCAGAAAGAGTTTTCTTAGAACACTGCACAAGCTTCATTTCATCTTGATGGAAGACTGATAAAAGAATATCTGTAACTCTGTAATCTTCCTCAGATTAAATTAATTTCTTGGTATGACCACTTAATGAAGGGAGGCTGATATTTTAACATTGATAATATTTTATTTTAATTTTTATTAAGAAAATTATAAGTGCTCTTAAAGTTGGATTCCTTGATTCTTACTAAATTCACCTCTCTACTACGAGTATGAATGTAACCCACTCCAGTTAAATCCTTGTCTTTTTAGAATACCTTTGCAGTATTAAATACAAATCTGTAACACTTTCATCATGTTGACATAATACCAACCCAAGATACCACTGACTGCAGCAATGCTGCGAGCAAGAATTCTAACATTTTGCTGTAGGCTAAATTGTAAAAAAAAGGCTTTAGCAGTCATGATTGACCATATCTGGTACAAATCAACTATGATGTATTTCAACTAGTTGCTTTAAATTAGATGTATGCAGGGGTGGGGACAACACTGAACATGATTAGGAGAAAACTGCTGCAACCAGGAATAACATTGGTATTTGAATTTGCTGGTCTTTAATTGTGACACTTTTCATGAGATTCTGAGTCTTCTGTTTTCCTCATGTGAGCTAGACTTTAAACTCACTTAAACTCTCTGCCCCCTAACGAAATGCAATGTTGACTTCTTGCTGAAGCTATGAAAGTCTTCTCTCTTTCTGTGTTTTTGCCATAATCTTTTTAATAGCTTCTTCCTTCTCCACATTTCCTAGGTCTAATCACAACCTTTCTTTCACTAACTGTAAGTAAATATGGAAACTTGGTTTTGGAGTTCTTTTTTAAGTTGCAATGCAAATTATCTGTAGATTGAGAAGCACAGATCCTTTGATTTCTGTGGTGGTGGTGTGTTGCAATGTATAATAAAGGTGCTTTTAAACATCTCCCTCTGGGTGCCTCAAATAGAATTTACAGTATAGAAACTTAAATGGAAGTGAACATGTAAAACAAATGCTGAACACCCACAGATTCCTTCAGCTTTAGTAGTTATTGCAGGTGCTTTATCACTTCTAAAATCTGCACATTTTTACTCAATCTAGAAAGGCCAGCACATTTGCAAAAGTGCAGTCTCCACCCTGAAGAGTTTTGTGTTTCAATAAATGTGTTACTGAGGGGAAAAAGAAGATGGAGACCTCGAGATATCTATCTAATTTCAGCCTTTCATTAAAAGCACCCTGCTTTTAACGCTTCATGATAAATTCAGTTTATCACTGACCAATTCCTGAAGCAGTAAGGAATCAATGTCTTCAGGACCAGACACAGCTGGAGATTTCTTTTTACGTGACTAATGGTCACTTTACAGGTTGTGGGGGTGTGTGGTGCAAGCAAGATGCCTGAGAAATGCACTTCACTTTGAGCAAGGGAAAGGTACACAGGGCTGCCTTAAAAGGTCCTCTTGGAGCTTTTCCATTTACTTACATCAAATTGCATTAAACATTGAATCCTGGAAGAGATTTTGAAATTCCAAATAAGCTGCTATGGGTTCAGTTCACAAAAATGTCAAGGCATCTACAACTAATTAAGAACTGAATCTTTAGAAACTCAATAGACATTTCAATTAGCTGTCACTTGGTGATCCATTCTCCCACACAGCTAGGGAGCTAATTTAACATTTTAACTTTTACAGGAGCTTTTTTCATGGATCCCCACCACCACGACCACCCTGCTCTTTTTATTGTTACTTTTTGACAGTCCACATCTTAAAGCAAAGTAAGAAATCTGAGAATACTTCACAGGGTTAAAATGAAGCTAGGGTAAATCTCAAAAGGCTTTTTTTCCTAGTGGTAAGTCTGAGCCTATCTTATAGCAGAGGCAAAAGTATCTTTTCTTGAAAAGATTTATTCTAATTGAACATGAGCTAAACACATCTTTGGGCTATCTCTTTATTTTTCCTGTCTTATCTTAACAGTGGATTATACACATAATCAAAATTGTACTACAGGCTTTTCATTAAAATGAATGCTGGACTTACTGGTATCAGTTGCCTAACCTCCTTGAGTACCTGTTTACAACTAAAAGAAGGTCAGAAGCTCAGTATTGCTAAGCCAGGAGTTCAGACATTGCCTAAAGATTAAAAATGTATCTTAAATATAACTCGTATGGGGCGTTTTAGTTTGTCTTTTGACTTGTTGAGACCCCAGGAGCTCACATTTTACAAGTCTTCCCTGTATCACAGAGGGCCAAGAAACTTAGTTCCTTTGAAATGAAAACTGAGAAGCAGTAACTTATGTAAAAAAAAGGATGAATTTCATGATGTTCCATATGAACTCTTGAGATATGTCAATGTTGTGATCTGGACCTTTATGAGTACAGCTGTAGAGGAATGGTCTCATCTCCTTTATCTCAGAAGAAGGACTCAAGTTCTCTGAGAAAAATAGTGTCACAAAATAACAAAGCAGCATTCAAGGATGATTCTCACCTCCATGGAAACTTCTGCACTCCTTAAAAGGGGAGTTTTGTGCCGTTTCTTCAACACTATGGCTTTAACAAATACTGCAGTGAAGATGATTCTCCCAGAAAAGTACAAAAATAAAATTTTAACAAAAAGAAGTGATATCTTCAGAATTAAATGAAAAATTAAATAGTCCCTAAATGACCACGCATATACTATGCAATATATGAACATAAAGTTAAATTTGTAAATCTTCATATCTCTTAATGACTTGTTTTACTCAAACATTCCAGTTTTCTGAAGGCTATGATTGTGAAATCTAGATGAAATTTCTATATCGCTTTACTTTTTACTTGTTGTTGAATATCGTTATTTTTCCTATGTGTTTATAAAAATTATAAAACTTTCAAGAAAAGTGAACTTTGAAAAATTTTTCCTATGTAGATTTTTCTTAATGTTAAGGTAGAAAAAAAGAGGAAATATAAAAGGGAAAAGAACAAATGATGGGAGAGGAATTAGAAAACTGTGCTTAAATAATTTCTGTACTGAGCCCATTTCATTCTTTGTCCCTCCCTTTTCAGCCTTTTTTTCTTTCAGTCATAGCTAGTAAATAGTGAGGCTCAAATTATAAATCATTTATATTATATTAATATTCAACATTCCTTATTTTGACAAAACACTGATAAAAGTTGTTTGCTGAAGAAACGCAATAATATTAAGTAAATAATGAGCTCACTTAAGACTTTCATTATCTGTACATTCATAAGCTGGAAAGATGAATATGATAGCTGAGTAAAAAATATTACTAATTATGTTCTTAGCTCAATCACCAAAACAGCACAGCTTTTCTAGAGATGCATGAAAAGCAGAAATCAAAATATCAGCCTTGGACTTAAGAGTGGAGCTGAAATCCAACCTCAGATTCATTTCTTAGATCTACTCTTTATCATGCCATAACTTTCTAAATATTTGTTTGAAGAGCTCTTGGGATTTCTTATGTTTGTTGCAAATGACTGGCCGCACTTATTCCAGTAAGGGAAAACATTGCCCCCACTGTAAACAAAAAGCAGCTGGACTGTGCTGATGAGGTCCAGTGAGAACACAGTTTATGCACATTTTGTTATAGGTAGGCATTTGAGTATTGTCTGCTTCTCCAGCAGTTTTGTTTTATCTTGGAGCCAGTACTTTCTGTACCAAGATGCATGCAAATAGTCTTCCCATGAGCTCTTGCTAAAAAAGTGTTTGCAACACAACCAAAACAGCCACAAACTTACTAAGCTGTCCTAAAATTAGTTTGAGAACCAGCAGAAGATAAAAGAACAACTAGACCAGGTGACGACCACCAAGGACTAAGAGAACTCTCTTACTGGAGTCTGGAACCGTTTGTTTGCAGGAGAGCAAAGTCCACCCTATGAAAATTTTCTTCTCACGTCTTTCATGCCTTGGAAATTGAATTACACTATATTCCTTGCAGGAAAAAAGAAACAGAACCAAACCAAAACCTTCCACAGCAGAGTTTTACTGCACACTTGCAGACAGAAATAATAAAACCAAGTCAGTCGTTAGTGCCAAGTAAAGTCAGGAAGATAATATTCTTTAATGTCTCTCTGAGTCTATTAGGCCAAATTAATTATAAAACTTTCTGTATTGTTCACAGTCCACAATTCCAGAGTAACTTGTTTGTCAGATTTGTTCTGGTTTTGCAGAATGAAGATTAAATATTTTAAATAATGTAGGTACTAGAGCAGCTGAAATTTTTGAATGATGTTTGGCCTATTACAAGTTTATGCTTGTGGAATGGAAATTTTAATGTATTTTTTGGTCTGTTTGGGTGTATCTTGTTGCCTGGTCAGCTGGAAGCTTTTCTAGTCCAACTCAGGTCTGATTTGCTCTCTTAAAAGATCTATTCATTATCTGTAGAAGGACATTTGTGCAATTATTGCAGTTACTGGCATGTCTCAGTTAAATGCTAAAAGACTGGTGAGATGAATTTGTATATCTATGTCTAGGCTATTTATGAATTTATTTCTTTCCAAAGAAATCCTTTAGATTTTCTTTATGTGATAGAGACAGACTTTTCCCTGTGGGCCACATGACTATTCCAGAGGGCAAGTTCAATCACCAAATGTCCATTGAGTGCAAGGAAGGTTATGCAATGATTTCTGTCCTAAATGAAATGCTCTAATTTAAGCACTCTGAGTGTCTTCCAGCACTATCACTTGTTAGGTAAAACAGGCAATTTTATGGTATTTTATTTTGAAGGATTAGTTCTTACCATTTCTTTTCTGAGCTGCAGCTGATATGAAAGAATTTCAAGATGAAGGCATTTATATTTTATGGAACAAAACAAAGAGATATTATAATGGCATATGTGAGCTACATTTACCCTTAGGCATTTACCATAAAGTTCAGTTTATTTTTTATTACATCATTCTGACAGCTGTGAATAGGAAAAGTGAACATATTGGGATTGTCACTGGGAACTACCATTTGTGTCTTTTGATGCATGTGAGAGTGGGAGTATTAGGAAAAGTACCAGCATCTGTGTGCATACACAGGCACATAGAGCCAGAGAGGTCCCTTAGTTCCTTTTAATTTCACAGTCAGGATGAAACAGTTAAACCAACTGCTGGGGTTTTTTTTAACAAGGGAGGGAGAGAGGTTGGTAAGAAGCAAAAGGAGGAATGAATAGAGAGTGAAAGAGAGAGAGGGAAAGAGGGAGGAAAGTAGGCAGGTAAGCATGCAGGAAGGAGAAAAATAGAGGGGGGAAAGCATAATAAAAAATAGAGTGAAATAAAAATGTGTGAGAAAGAAAAGAAAGAAGAAGTAGGAAAACAAAGGCAAAAGTGAGGAAAAGAGCATGAAAAAGACAGAAAGAAAAATAGACAAGACAGGAAGGAAGGAAGGAAGGAAGGAAGGAAGGAAGGAAGGAAGGAAGGAAGGAAGGAAGGAAGGAAGGAAGGAAGGAAGGAAGGAAGGAAGGAAGGAAGGAAGGAAGGAAGGAAGGAAGGAAGGAAGGAAGGAAGGAAGGAAGGAAGGAAGGAAGACCAAAGCCTGAGCTTTTTCTACTTATTTGCCTGGAAAGGTACACACAGGTATGTTTGATGTGCAAACACAATTTAAAGTGACCTTCTACAAACGCCCTGGTGCACCAAACAAGAAGAATTCATCACTTTAAACGTCTGAAAAAGTTCGTTATGCTTTCTCTAGTCTCTGTGGAGTATCTTTGAGGAAAAGCATGGTAAATAATTTATCAATTTTCTATCGCCACCTATGAGCAAAAATATAAAACTGCAAATTATTCTTCTGTACATAATAAAGGAAAAATAGTGACAGCTGCAGTTCATTTACTTCAAGACATTTATTTTTGTGTTTGAGGTGAAACTAACTGTGATGGTTCATCTTTGAAGGAGAGACATCAGGTGTTAGCACCTGTAGGATTTAGTAATTTATTTGGTTTTGCTTGTATCATCAATTTTGAGGCTTATTTCAGTAGTTCTACTGTCCTGTCTTAACTGAAGCTAAAATGTGGGTGTGGTATAGTCAAAAACAGAGACAAACTTTTGTTTTAGATGGTGCATTCTCTATACCTACATTGTATTTCCTGTTTATGAGGTCTAAGATATAGGTAGAGATTTAATGGCAACTGGTCCAAGAGGGGAGGAGAAATACAGAAACATAGATGAAGGTTTTCTAAAACCAGCAACAAGCTGAAAGTGGGATACACCAGAAAATTTGAGTGAATGTAGAACAATAAGATACAGAGTAGTTGAATAATGGAGATAGGAGAGGGCTAGTGGTGGAGTAGGACGTGCAAGGTGGTGGGACTGAAAAAGAAATGGGTATGGCTGCTAAAAGTACACTGGGTAGGAAGGATTAAATTCTGTGAGATGGCAGCAGCAGGACTAGAGGAAGAGTAAGGCAAACTGAAGACAACGTAGGATGTGTTGAAACACTAGTTCAGGATTCAGGAGTCCTGGATATCATATTTAGCTGAACTACAAGTTTCCTATGTGATTGAAAAAAAGACAAAAATATAAATAAAATAAAAAAGCTACGGGCCAAATTCATCAAAAGAGTTCTAGCAGGATTAATTAAATGAATGAAGCATTACATCAGGGACATTGTAGAGCTAGTCTCCCTGAGCTCCTGAATAGTCATTAATGAAGAGCACATGCAGGGTGTGAATCGTCTGTGAACATTTGATCTGATGAACTGCATTTGAAAAGTGCCTGTTTTTATCCATTGTCTATGAAGGAGTCACCAGGTCACATGTCTTAAGCAGTTATTCAGCCACCACCTCCTTTTAAGAACTGAGAAAAAACAACATTTCCAGCATGTGATTCATTCCAGCTATCCCAAGCACTTGTCTAAATTGCCTTCTGGAATTGGCTTTTATTTCTTTATCTGAAGAATACTCAGTCTGTTATTCCTGAATGACTAACAGACTTAGATAACTCACACTTCCATGTCTAAAGTTAGTTGAGATGACTCCTGCTCATGAAATGGGAGTTCACAATGTGTTCCTTCCTCACGGCCAGTAAGCTACCAAAGATCTAGAAAGCAGCAAGGCTGAAGGTTTTCATTATGATACTTTGTTCAGCTTTTTCTCCTGTCTCCTTCAGGTAGACTGTCTTCTAACATACCAGTGCTGTGAGCGCAGCTTTCGGATGGAGGTGCCTAAACGTCAGCATTTTTGCACTTCAGCAGAAATCACTGGGGCTCCAGCTGATACTGTTGCTGTGTCTTAGTACTTAGTGGTAGGACTGCCTTATTTCATAGTAAAGATTAATAAATGGAGGTTGCTAGGAGAAAAGGGAGAAGGTACAAAGGTTATAGTAGAACTCATAAATAAAATGCCACTGTGTAAGTGTGTAAGATTCTGAGGAGTTCATTGCAGGTCACTGTGAAGTCAAAGCTAGGAAGACAGTAGCAATGCTTATAAAATAACTATGAAAAAGTGTGCATTAGGTATATATTCAATTCTGAATCAGGTCTTTCTATGCTTCTAGTGGCTTTATGTTGTCTTGTCCATGTGCTCCTCAACGGGACATAGAAAACCTCCTGGGAATGTCAGGCACTCTTTGCTCATACAGCATTAGCCAAAATTTCTTTGTTTAAAGAAATTTTTATTTATCCTCATCACCATTAAGGATAGAGAGAATGTTATATTATGTGAGATACATATGTATTAGAGGAATCACAGAATCAGAATCACAGAATGGTTTTGGTTAGAGGAGACATCTGGAGGTTAACCTTTTCGCTCAAGCAAAGCAGCCTACGGTCCAGTGCTAGGACAGTGTCCAGATGGCTTTTGGATATCTCCAAGGTGCAAGACTCCATGGCCTCTTTAGGCATCCTGTTCCAGTGCTCAGTAACAAGGCAAAAAAAAAAGCATTTCCTTATGTCCAGAGGGAACATCCTTTGTTCTGGTTTATGCCCATTGCTCCTGGTCCTGTCATTGGGCACCAAATGACAAGTACACTCTGAAACAAATATATTTCTTTATGTAGCTGTTTTCTTTTCATAGTAAATATGCCATTTATCTGAAAACTTTCTCATTCTTACTCTGTGTGTTTTATATGAAATTAATATTTATCACAAGACAAGCAAATATTCCCAAAAAAATAAGGAAAAATGCATTTTTTTTTAAAAGCCTAGATGGAATGTATGAAATATTTATCATTTCATATTGATTTTGGTAGTATTGTTGATAAATGTTTTAATTAAAGAATTTCACAAAACAGTCAGGTGAGATGAAGAAGAAAAGCTATTTTCAGCAACTTTTTTATCCCTATTTAGCTTGGTACCAAGAAAAAAAATCAGAAATATAAAGAGGAAAATGGGCCTAGAAACTGGACACAAATCTCTCAAAAAGTGGCTTTAAGCAATTCAAAGCTGAGTAATCAGTGGGTCTTCAGTGGTTGAATTGACTATCCATGCAGAGGGCTAACTTGCAGTCTTTAGAACTGATTAGAATCAAATATAAAATTATGATCAAGCTGCAAACATATGGTGCCAAGGATAAATTGTAAAAATCATTAGACTTTCATTTTAATAATGACATAGGCTGAGATTTTCAGAGGTGGTCACATGGCTACAGCAGCATATCCCTGTTAGCTAATATCTTCCAAAGCCCTGCAGCTCATATCTCGTAGGAAAATGCTTATATCCCTAATTTTCCACTAAGCACAATTGATAAACAAAGATCTTTTTTATTTCATTAATGGAATTTAGTCTCTTAGAAACTTTAGGTTCCTTTGAAATATAAATTCCAACTCTCAGCTAATATAAATTTAATGATATGATGTTAGTGATGATCATGGGGGTCAAAACTTGTTTTATTACTCCAACACACCTATCTGCAGGAGTCCTGTTATGCAAGGATCAATTTTTATTCAGTTAAAGTTAGCTTCTGATCCTTGTGATGCAGAAAAAAGTCTGAAAATGTGAAACTAAATACTGGACCTTGTCTTCGAAGAGCCGTACGGACTTATCACTTGTCAGAGGCTGAGGTTATCAATACTGAGCTTCTCTAATGTTCAAAATGAAACTCAGATGTTTTTCTTACAGTGAAGACCAAGAAGATCAGCATTACTGTGTCAATAAGCAATACAGAATGAATCAGAGTGTCTGTATGCTACAAATACCTTGAAATCAGCAGAAATGTCATTCCTGAAAAGGAAGACCTCGTATTGCACAAGTGAAATAAACAATTTTACATTAATAACCCAAAAGACAAATGGGTTACAAAACTATCTTTCCCTGTTTCTTTCTCTTGGCTTTCCAGCTGGCTGATATCTTTCCTCTGTCTTTTTTTCTCTCAGTCCTGACTCAGTCAGGCAACTTGCTTATCAAATAAACAGCCTTCAGAGCAGCTAGTCTGAGGAATATAGATCCATTAAGTAAAAATTTGGAGCGAGAAACTCTTGAGAAGCAATAATCAGAGATCTAAGAAGACAAATGAACAAATGCATTTTCTGATGTAAATATGTTATTGTTATTAGCATCATTATTCATCTTCTAGTAGCTTCAGAACAAACATTTCACTGCAGTAAACTTTCATAGGCATAAACATTCATTCTGACCTAAATAACTTCCAGTGTAACTGGATGTTAGTAATATAAAATGCTTAAGAGGAGATGAGAATGACTCAGACAGAGAGTGCACTCACTATGTAATAGGTAAGTTCCAACATATTTTGTAAGTTGAAAATATATTCTTTGGGTTGATATTGCATTTTCTTGAAGATTGTTTTTTAACATGCTCTCCTGCATTGATGGTTGCCAAAAAAACTCTCTTTTCTCTGCTCAGCATTCAGCTTAATGATTCGTTTCACAACAGTATTCAAAGCTTTTTACATAAGAGGAGGAAAGGTTGGCAGACCCTCTGACTTCCACTGCAAGGGCCCATATTGCTGCACAACGTGCAAGATGGGAGCAGCACTGGGACTGTGGTCCTCTACAGCAGCCAAATGAAGCTTCCCCAGGTCTACCACCCAGCCCTTGTCCACATCACCTTTCTTTATCATAGCGTAGAGAAGGAATCTACCATCTCTGTGACTCAAAGTTAACACTTGTTTTTTTTTGTTTTTTTTTTTTTGTCCAAGGCCTATAAAGCACTTTGGAAATGGAAAACATTTCAAAACATGCCTGGAGCATCACTTTAGAAACAAGCAGATGCACAATATCCCTGTGAGGCAGAACAATGCTATTATACTAATTTCACAGACGAATAAACTTGAACACAGTAAGGTAAAGAGCTAGATCCTGTTTGGTGCTGTGCTTTGATATTTTAGGGGATTAAGAAGCACAGAGAGTCTTTTTCCTCTAGCAGGAAAGCTGAAAGAAAATCTATGCAACAAAATACAATAGGAGTACAACTGTTAATGTGTTTACTCATGCAACACATCCACAGAAGAGTGTGATTTGCCAGCTAGAGAGCATGCTCATCTATTCCGCTGACCTGCACAGGTAATGAAGACCCTAGTGCACATTTTCCCAACAGGCACACGCAACCCATCTGCTCCATAACCCCTCTTCTTCCACGTTCTCCAGGCTGGAATGAGTCCAAAGCAGATGTTGCCTCTACTCTGCTCCTTTCACCCTCACCTCACTAGCAGACCAGGATTTGCCCAGAATAACCTTATTCAAGCACACAGACAGCACCCAGATGTCCTCACGGCCATGCTCAGATTTCTACCTAGACCCTTCCCTGAATATTAATGTGTATTCCCTGGAAGAGTCCACACTTCAGCAGGCTGAATGATCTTTATTCATCTGCTAGGCAAGAGGATTCCTGCATTTGATGTCACTTTTTCACTTTCTATGTGAAACTTTTAACGGTCTAGTTGAGAAAATGTAGCAGCTGACAATTGTTTTGTTCAGAATCACAGAGCTGATAATGCTCTGTCCATGAAACTGGAGCTGTTAATGATTCATAAGCAGATATTTCCTCATACTTGATTATGCACAATATACTTCATAATTTAAGCTTGTCATTTTCATTTTTCGAGGAAAAAAAACAACAAAACCTCTCTTTTTTTATGGTAGAGTTGTCTATAAGTGTGTAATTACAGCTTGATGTTCCCTGTGATTTGTGCCTTTTTGAGTCCATTGGAAGCCTCTTTTAATATATTTTCATAAAATATTTTCTTCCTTAGGAAAAAAAAAATCCATGTGACATACTGTGGGGGTATACTGTTTTCTTATATATGAGTACTTTACATACATATAGGATGCTTCAAAGAGCTTCTATATGATAGGGATGTTTTGGCCATTACTATCCTGACAATTATTGCAAGGGGAAGAGACTTGTAACTTCTACAAGTGACTGTCACTTCACTGTATGGAAACATCTCCTTATCCACCTCAAATCTTCACCACAGAGACAGTAGGAATCAGCTAAAAGGAGACTTTCATATCCAGCAAAGCTTTAATAAGCTGATCTTCAATGTAAATGTAAGGACTGTTTGCAAAATCATACAGGAATAAACTTATCCAAATCATGCAGCACGCAGCTACTGGGGCTTTGGCTAGGTGAATTATGTGGCTGTAAGATAAAGTACTTCCAGTACCTTAGCAGGATTTGAAGACTTATTTTAGCATACATTATTGCTCATACAGAGTGTTTTATCTTAGTATAGCAGACCTAAACATAAGAAATAAACTGTTTGCTTTAAGCCTTCCCATTTTTCTAGAAGGCTGCGAAGTCCTATAGTTTATAATTACATTGTAGAAAACTGCAGCCAGGATCATCTCAAGGGATGCATTATCTAAACAATTTATGAGAAAATCACTATTAGAAGAGTACCTAATCTGACTAAAATGGTCAGATTAACACTTTTATTCTGTAAGTGTGGAATTGAAACAAGGAAAATCTAAGAGTCTATCT
This sequence comes from Clamator glandarius, assembly GCA_033459285.1. Taxonomy (NCBI): domain Eukaryota; kingdom Metazoa; phylum Chordata; class Aves; order Cuculiformes; family Cuculidae; genus Clamator; species Clamator glandarius. The sequence continues at coordinate 875,635 of JAUNZM010000026.1, forward strand.
GTAGTTTGCAGCTCAATGTAACAGGAAATCAGACACAAAAGGTGATTTCAGATGCTAAAGTAAAGAACATCAAAAACTGTGTTGTAAAAAAAATCCTAAACATATAGGTATGTTTCATATTTAGTCGTATTTATGCATGAATAAAACTTTAGTTTACACCGTAGTCTATGACATCTTTATACAATAAATACAGAACGTTTACTCTTTATAAGGAGACAACAAATTCTAGAGACAAGGTTGCTTGCAATGACTTTGCAGCATGTGTACCTGACTTTCTATTCCTTCCTGGAGTTTAAGCATTTGCCATGATAGGAAGGGAGAGATTTTTCTCAGTGGCTTTAAACATGTCCAGTCCAAGATTGCTATCTACCAAAATAGGGAGTTTTGATTTCCTTAAACCTAAAAAATCTCATACACACTTTTCCTACTTCCTAAAGCACTTTTCCAATCTGCTATAAACCTGAGATAAAGCTACTAAAGAAGCAACTTTCATGAAGTTGGCACATAGTGAGGAGCCTGATGTTTTAATATGATTGTTAAGAAATCTCTTCCGACAAACAGGGAACTGAATTGTAACCCTAAATAACTAAATAATTTCTGTGTCATGACCAATTGCTGCCTCATGTGAAAGGCATTAGTATAAGGCTGAGGTTAAAATGCTCTTGTGTGTATGTGGGTTTGGGTCAATCATGTAGAGAACAGAGTATATGTAGATGTATTCACTTTGTCCAGTTTCAGGAACCAAACAGGAAACCTCTAGTTCTCACTTAAAATTACTTGCCAGAAGTCATCCAAATCCTGTGAGAATTTGTCCTCGGGCTTACACAATTGTTCATATTCAGTATCTACTTAGACTCAGAGATGTTTCTCCATTTTTATGCCCTAAAAACGATATATTAAAAGAAAGAAAAATCAGTATGCTATGGTATCTTTCTTAGGCATGAACAATCTCTCCATGGTATGTGTACTAAAAGTCCTGTGACCATCATTATTGTTAGTAAATCTGTACTAAATTCATAACTGATGCTCCCTTCTCTGTCAGTTTTATGCTCATAGAAATCAGCCATGCAAACACGATTCAGATGATTTGATTTAACAAATCTGATCTGCCCTCTTCTACAAGAAACCAAAGTGTGGCTAACAGGATGCATTCCATTATACAGGGGCAATTAAATATTTCTGGGCATTCAATTCTTCCTAAACCCCCCTCAGTTGTTAAAAGCATTGATATATTCCAGAGCAATTTTCCAGAGTACTGCAACTAAACTGTTGCCATGACCATTATACATTAAGGAAAAAGACTGAATATTATGTCAATTTAATAATTTCAGGTTTATCTCATCTAGCTTTATTCAGTTAGAAGGTCTAACATAGTCATCTGTGGTTTTTCAACAGCAAAAGGAGAGAGATAGAGACATCCCTTGGGAGTGATTCATCCCTCATATCTTAAATACCTATCTCACTGTGGAAGCTGGTGCAATTTCTCCTAACAGTTAAAAAGGGATGCCTTATTTCTAATCTGAACCTATCTACTTTCAAGATTCCAGCTATTGCATCCTTACATGTGACATTAGTGAGCCTTTTTCTGTGAAAAAATATCTCTGTGCATGGAGAGTGCAAGTAATCTGCTCTTCAAAGAACTAAATAGATGGAGATTCTTGGTTTCCCACTATATGACATTCTGGTTTTGTCTTCAAATAAGTCTTGAGATATATTTCTTATCATTTCAACTGACACAGCTGGAAAAAAAAATAGACAGGTTTCTGGGAACATAAGCTCTTCCTTAGGCCACCCCAAGTCCAAAGCTTCTCAAAGAAAAGTAAATTTATTTTCAATTTTGAAAAACCATTTAACTTGATAAATTAGGACTTTGCAAGGGAAGAAGCACTTCTTACATGCAAATGGCACTTTAAGATTTTAATTCAACAAGAAGCATCACAATAGTGAACTAATTTGTCTTTTATTGCTAGGAGTCTCTTTGCAGTATCTACACAGCAAATTTCATACATAAATGTGATGATTTAAGGTCACCATCCTGAAGCTCAAAGGAACCAATGGGATTGTTTCCACAACATGTCTTTCTTTTAGGCCTTTTGGTTCAAGACTCTACACTTATACAGGATGAAAACTTTCACGGACATTGAACAGTAGTCATTAGGAAGCTATGGTGTGATTGTAGAAATAACGTTCACATAAATGGTGAGAGAAAGCACATTGTTAATTTGCCTTTTACTTTAAAACTCAAAATGTATTCTAGAAACCTGTGACCCTATTATCAAAGGCTAGAATAAGATAATGAGATTCTCAAAAAGGCTCTGAATAAATGAAGGCTTTCTCTCAATTAGAAATGGATGCATGCTTACTATTATAGAGGTGTTCTCATGTCCCTCTTCTGAGGTCTTTGTCAAAACCTTCACTTTGTCAGATGAAGGTTAAGCACTCATTTTTATTTTCACAAGTACAAAATCACTGTGAAAAGGTCTCCTAATAAAAAATAAATTCAATCCCTGGGGAAATATATACCAGTAACTGAAGGGGACAACTTCGGAACATTGGAAATTTTCACTCTCTTGGAAATACAGAACCATTACTTCATCCTTACTTTCCAGTAAGGTTCTTAATAAATAGATTAAGTTAAGACAAATATCCTGTGATCCAAGAAACTAGTAGGCAAAAGAAAGAAATTAAAGATGAAACTGCCAAAAATTTGCCAGCTTTTGCATTTCACCATAGATATCAAATGAATCTAATTTTCTGAAAAATATATGCATCATATTTTTTCTTTTTTTTTCCTGTTTTATTCTCTAGATTTCAGAATTTTCCTTTAATGCAAAACCAGATATTTCAGTAAACCACACAGGAAACAGTATTTCAAAAGTAGTGTATTTCCTGATATGAAACTTAGAAGATATTCTAACATCTTTCTCCAAATCTGAGAACCAATGATAAAAAAAGAAATATGTTATTGTTAATTTAATTACAGTAATTAATGCTGTAATTTCCATTGTTTGCAGAAATAATGTTACAAGCTATTCAGTCTGTTAGCTTAATTATTCTGGACAATATGCAATATCTGATGCTTCACAAAATGCCAATTATTTTATCAATAATACTTCCATCCTACTCTATAGTAAAAAAATATTTGGTTATTTCGCAGGAATATCATTCTGTCCCACTAACAAACAGTGTATTTCCTTAAAAAACAAGAAATCTTTCTTCTTTTGTTGCAGCCTAAATAATATCATCGGCATTGCTTCATTATTTCTTGAATCTACATTGAGTTTTCCCTAAGGCATGGGAGCTAAGACATGCTTGATTCTCCTTATGTGTCCTGCTACTTGTCAACAAGCTAATGCAATTAGGACTTTTCCTTCCTGGTTGCCTATGTGTGTGCCCTGAGTGATTTGCTTTATTTAAAGATGAAGCAGATTCAAATTTTTTTCTGGTGAAAAGTTCCACAAGCCACAAATGTGACTGAAAGCAGAGCCCAGTCACAATTAGCCTTGTATATTTAGTATTTCTTTGAACCTGAATGCCTGTGGAATTCTTGTGTTAGTTCGCAAATAGTTGCGAATGGAAATTGGCTGTTGGATTTAAATAGAAATTCCTAAGCTTCTTATGAAGTATCCCTGTTATGAATAAGGGTTGTGCTGAAAAATCCAACTATTCATACTATACACAGGAGACATCTTTCCACCTGAATGCTTTCCTCTTTTTATGATCATATATAACAAACAAGAAATACTCTCCTGAATGAGAAACACGGCTAACCCCCTCAAATCCACCAATTTGAAGAGAGAAAGAATGAGTCATTCATTTTCTATCCAGTTTTATTTAAAACTGGAACATTTATATCTCTGATGAAATATGCAGCTTTGTTTCATTAGCAGTTACAAAGCCCTTTTGTGCTGTTATCTTCTTTATATTCATGTATCCTTCGTATTGAAAGATAACAAATGACGGATTTTTAAAATGTCTCAAATCTTTTAGAACTCCTACACTTTCAAGAACTTTAGTCAATCAAAGCTGTAAAAAATGGGACTATGATAGATATTTTAAGTGTACTTTCACCACTTGAATTTTTGATTCTCAATAAAAATCATGTTCTAGCAACAAAATGTATTTGGTTGAATATAGCTTATTGTAGTCAGAAATCTATTTCAGCAGTTTCTCCTGGTTTAGGTGAGATTGCTTACCTACATTTTAATTTAAAACCATGAAAGCACAAATTTCAATTACTCATATTAATTCTCAGAATTTAAAATCATATTTTAAAATCTACCATTTTTATATAGTCTTTGCCAGATATGTAATTCGTTTCTTTGTGCTATGTGTGAAGGATAATACTTGTGAGTGCTTTTCTTTTGCAACATTTGAATCTTATCTGCAATATATTCAATAGGAATTTTTCTTTGTATTTGGATAGAATCAAAATCTATCTGGAAGGGAAAAAACAATACAGTGTTTTAAGTTACAACAGGATGTGATCACCATTACTCACTCAAAGACAACCCCACAAGTTATGTCATGTCTGAGGAGAATGTTTATAAGACCCTACAGTGTCATAATTTTAACACTGCTACTCATGCAGTTCCTCATGTTCTGTCAGATTATAGAACTATAGAATCACCAGGCTGGAAAAGACCTCTTAGATCATCTAGTTCAACTATTTCCTATCAACCACTAAACCGTGTCCCTGAGCACCTCATCCACATGTCTTTTAACTACCTCCAGGGATGGTGAATCAACCACCTCCCTGGGCAGCCTGTTCCAGTGCCCAATGACCCTTTCTGTGGTTTGTTGTTTGTTTTTTTTTTCCTGATAACCAGTCTGTACGTTCCCTGATGCAGCTTGAGGCCATTCCTCCTTGTCCTGTCCCCTGTCACTTGGGAGGAGAGGCCAGCACCCTCCTCTCTACAACCTCCTTTCAGGTAGAGAGCAATGAGGTCTCCCCTCAGCCTCCTCTTCTCCAGGCTAAACAACCCCAGCTCTCTCAGCCGTTCCTCATAAGGCCTGTTCTCCAGCCCCTTCACCCGCTTTGTTGCTCTTCTCTGGACTCACTCCAGAGCCTCAACATCCTTCTTTAACAAGGAGACCAGAACTGAACACAGGATTCGAGGTGCAGTCTCATCAGTGCCGAGTACAGAGGGAGAATAACCTCCCTGGACCTGCTGGTCATGCCGTTCCTGATACAAGCCAAGATGCCATTTGCCTTCTTGGCCACCTGGGCCACTGCTGGCTCATGTTCAGTCGCTGTCAACCAACACTCCCAGGTCCTTCTCCTCCTGGCAGCTTTCTAGACAGACTCCTCCTAGTCTGTAGCTGCACAGGGTTGTTGTGCCCCAATTGCAGGACCCGGCATTTGGCCTTGTTAAACCTCCTGCCATTGGACTCTGCCCAGCTATCCAGCCTGTTCAGATCCCTTTGGAGCCTCCCGACCCTCCAGCAGATCCACACTTCCACTCAGCTTAGTGTCGTCTGCAAACTTGCTAAGGGACCACTCGATGCCTTCATCCAGGTCATTGATAAAGACATTGAACAGGGCTGGACCCAAGACTGAGCCCTGGGGAACCCCACTTGGAACTGGCCTCCAGCTGGATTTAACTCCATTTCCCACCACTTTCTGGGCCCGACCATCCAACCAGTTTTCCACCCAGGAGAGTGTGCGCTTGTCCAGGCCAGAGGCTGACAGTTTCCGAAGCAGAATGTTGTGAGAAACTGTGTCAAAGGCTTTACTGAAGTCCAAGAAGACCACATCCACAGCCTTTCTCTCATCCAGTAAGCAGGTCACCTTGTCATAGAAGGCGATCAGGTTAGTTTGGCAGGACCTGCCTTTCATGAACCCGTGTTGACTGGGCCTGATCACTCAGTTATCTTGCATGTGCTGTATCCTCTCAGTGTTTTTTGTCACTTGTAATAATTTCTGGCTGTTGTACTTGATGTTACTAACTGAGACAAGACCTTGGTTTTCCTAGGAATGTCCCAGATAGTAGTAAGAAGCAATTGTCAATTTAACAGAGTTTGGACAGAAGAGAAGATGGACATAAGGAGGTTAATTGATTTTCTGGTTGTCACAGTCTTTGTGACTTGAATATGTGAGGTATAGAGCTAGGAAGGGAAAGGTGAAGGCATTTTGGAGGACAGAGCAGATCTGTACTCCATTCATATAGCCTCTGCTGTTCAAAGGGTATAGAAGGGTACAAAAGTACCTCTTAAAAGTTGGTTCTGTTAGATGCAGAGTTTTGAGAGCACTACTAATGAAGGCATTGACTCCTGATAATGAGCATGGGTGGCAAGAAAGAAGACAAGGAGAAATCGAGTGCAAAAAAGCTGTCCACATCACATGCTGCAAGAAGTACAGCTCAGGCAAAACTGAGATAAAGATACGCAACAGCTACCAATAAATCTGATAATTTCACAGCCAATAAAATAGCAGAACAAATCTCATCTCACCATAAGACAAAACCGCATCTGTAAAGCAACTTATCATTATTTTCTAGTGGGAAGCTGACACAATATTCTGTTATATTCATTTCTAAGAAATCAGATTTTTAAAAATATTTTTACATGTATAAGAAAATATTTTCATATTTTTCTGAACTGAATTATACACTGACTACAGAACTTCTGTTTTTCATTTGGAAAGTATCTTCTTTAAATATTTAGAAAAAATATCTATAAACAACATGCAGATTTAATTACAATTTATATGCTTGCATTTTAATTGCCTTTTAAACTAATTTAGCTTGTTCTTAATGTTAATTAAACTCATTGGGGGAAAAATGTTCCTTAATTCAGTTGTGAAAATGAAGCAGATGTGGAGATGTGTTTGTGATTGTATCTATCAGTCTGAACTTTTAAGAATCCTTTTAATTTTAAACTCTTTAATAGACCTTTCAAACAAAGTGTTTCCCATGTAAGGAAAGTGTTCTGTGCATTTCCTGTGTGCTTTCAACACTGAAACTATACGTGCACAGCACATTCCTTTGTGATGAGTTTGACTTTTCTGAAAGTCACTGAAGCTGGATGCACAAGAGAATGCGCCAGTGTATGTATTGTTAGACCTTCTGGTTTCAGGAAATTTTCACTCTGAACTAACAGGGGCTTTGTTTCATTTGAACAATTCTGACTTTGCAATGAGCTTCTGGGATTCCTGTGAGCATTTTGGGAGTGAATAGAGAGAAAGAACATTTTGGAGAGAAAAATATTAGAAATACATATCAGTTGAATTAGAGGTCACCATGTCACCTGCAATTCAGTCCTTGATGTAGCTTTAAAGTGGCCAACCTGATGCTTACAGCAGTTCTGATGTTGCAAAACTCAATTTTGAGCTGGCTACAATGTCCACAAAGTCCAGAGCTCTGAGCAGTTAGTCCCTGCTGAACTCAGTATTAAACCATTTGTTTACAGCTTGTTCAGGTACCTCTACTTCAGGCATAATCACAGCTGTCAACCATGAAAATGAAATCATTAGTTTATAAAAGGATATGTGAGAAATTAAATTCCTAAATATCAGTTTCTTAAGGGAAGATCCTTCCAGCAAAATAGCCCTACCTGATGACAAGCTCAGTTTACCAACTTGTTATGGTGGCAGGCATTGCATAGCAGTAGCCACTGGCAAAGAAGCTCATAGCCCATTTTCCCTACAGCAATCTGTTCATATTCCTTTCTTGAAAGAATTTATCTGCTAATCAGCCTAAACTGAACACTAAGTCTCCAGTCTGTCATGAAAATAATCCAGTGAAGATTTCTGGTTACAGTGATGGATATCTGGTGCATGTTAAACAGCTAGGATATTGCAGACAATTGATCTTTTGATAGAGACAGAATATTAAAAACATAAAATTAATCTAAGTCTTCAAAAAGGCCATTAGAATGATCAGGAGTGACTACCCCACAATGCTCGTTAGAGCAGATCTTGTAAGGTGTTTAACCAACATAAGCAAACAAAGAGGTATTTACTGGAGGGGTTGAGGGTCAGCAATAGCCAGTGTTTCCATTGCTTCAGAATGGAGTGCTAGATAGATATCTAGAAATTTAAAAAGAATAAAAAGACTAAGGAGGGGAAAAAAAAACCTTTCATGCTCACTGTATCCGGCATCTGTGGGTCAGTGCTTCTGAGGTCACTGACATAGCCTTACAGGTTTTAAAAAGAAAGCTTCAGTTAGCCTATGGTTCTGTTATTGCAGCAGAAACAAGCTCGCTGCTGGTTTGTTAACTTGTTTTGATTCTGCTCTACTCTTGTTTCACTGACATACACAAGGCTGACATCCAGAGACACTCTTCTTGGGCAGTCATGTGTATCAGGCCCAGTACGTTCACTGTCAGCTTGATAGGACTACTAAATGACTGTGCACTGATCCTGAAGCAACTATTCCTCATACTGTGCAACTTGTTTGAGCTTTTATGCATACTATATAATGTGTGACAGCTACTTTTGTGCATCTGTAGCTACTCATTATGTCCACATTTAAATTCCTTTGCAGTAGTGTCTGCATGTATTTCACTTACAGTTAAACTTTATTTTTCTCCTTTTGTCATGAGTCTTTATTTTTCATGCTGTTTGGATTTGAAAGGATTTCTTTTACAAGTTCCTTTACTGATCATTTGTGTTTGCAAGAACTATTTCACTAAGAGTTGCAGCATATAAACCTCATGGAATTAATCTGCTCTTTCACACCCAATAGCAAATTGAAGTCACCTCAGCAGCTTTCACAAAACTTGTTTGAGCTTGTACTTTTTAGAAGATCAGTGAGCACAGAGATGTGTACAAGCCCTGTTAGAGGACCTGTACATTTTCACAGGTAACATTCCTGTTTACTTCATCATTGCCTCATTAGTCTTTCATCTTTAGTGTTGCACCCTGATCCCACAAATGATCATGGTGAGAACAACAACGGTGTACAGGTCTTCCTGAAGAAACAAAACACAACTGGAAGATTCATATGGGATCCGCCTACCTAAAAGACCTTCTCAAAGCTGAGACTACATGTTTCCTTGCCTGACTAAATGCTCTAAGATGTCATAGATTACATCAGTCATATTATGCACAGGAGTATGCAATTACAATTTTGAATTCTTATCTCTCATAAAGATCTATGAAGGTGTTTTGCTTCATTATGAATATTCCTTACTGGATTAGCATACTTGATTTTGTGGTAGGCTCCTAGCAACTAAACTGTGTGTAGGACTTTGAAAGCCGATAGCCTAATGTTCAAACATGAATTTGCTTTGCGTAGTATCTACTTAGCAACTATGAACTTAGGAATTACTGATAAACTTTCTCATGTATCTTCATCACAACCACAGGCGTTATTTAATTCAGTCAACCATATCCTTCTAGAAGTTAGACATTATATTTCATAATTTAGGAACTTTCTAGTCAATAACCACTTAAAAAACCTATTAATTTCATCTAACTTAAGCAACTTTTAGGGGAGTGATAATTGTTTTTTCTACCTCTAGAGGGATTTTCTACAGGTGCATTTGCATTTCATAAGAAACCCAACTCAAACATCTAGTTTAAGTACCTCCTGTTCATATTTTAAATCAGATTGCAAGCTTTCTATAGCCATTCTAGGTTTGGAGATCCACCAATCCATCTCAGATCAGCACAATAAAGCAATTACCTGCTCAGCTCTCTTGTCAGTGCTAATTATCTAGAATATATTAGTCCAAGGTGCCTTCTATTTGTCATAATTGCAGACTTTTGAATCTGCTGAAACTCCAAGCTTCTGGCATTCACATTTACCATTGGAAAAAAGACTATCTCAACCCTGGTAATACAGCACTACCTGTCACGACTATGCAAGCAGTGAAATAACCACAAGGTCTCTGTGGAGCTTCAGATTATTCCTTGTTTGCACATAGGTTAACTGTGATATGAAGAAGAGCTAAGAAGAGTCAGCAAGGAATGCCACTCATTAAAAAGCAAGTAATATAATTTCCCTCTTTCATACTTTAGTGACGTTTTCATTTTCCCTTCCTTCCTGCTGCTGATCACACAAGTTCTGAGCCACATCTGCAGTTCATGAAGTAGAATGGTTAGACCACTGCACAGGGCAGACTTAAAGGGAAGGATAAATTTTAGCCACTTGCATCTATCTGAGCTATATATTTATGCTTCTTCCTAACAAGTGAGGAGGAACTGCTGTTTTTACAAAGTAGTTTATTAGATCCAAATACATGTTCTGCAATAAGTCATGTAATCATGCTTCAGAAGTGTGGTTTTGTGTATGAATAGTAAATGAAGTCTGGCCGTCTAGTTCAGCTGTAGGTACGAGACATCTAAATTAGGGAAAATGAATTCCTCTTAAATAACTTAGAAGCAAAACAGAAGCAGCACAAATTATGTATTGTAAATAATTCAGAGAATAAACACAAGGGTTTGCTACATATCATCTCTATTTGAATGGAGATAACCAAAGTCATTTGAACAGAAAATACCTGAACTAACATTTTCAACAAGCTCATACTGCATAATGTGTTCTGAGTCACATAGGAAATGTCAATATGTTTTCTCTCCCCATTAACTTTAGAAGACAATTATAGGACTAGTTTACACTAGACAGATCACTTTTGGAAAGCTAAAGTAAAAGAGATTAATTCTGTCCTATATGTTTACTCTGTGGATTTACTTTTTAGAAAAATCAGGCTTGTACTGTCACCCGGTGCATAGTCAGGCTAGATCTATACCACTGACTGACACTTTCAAGAGTGCATGGACAATACAGTGTTCAAAAGGCCCAGCTTTCTCCACAGATGTAAGCGACTGTATCATTACAACAGCCCCATTTGTGTTCATTGTCTTTGTCCTGATAGCTCAGCTCAGAGCTAAGGATCAGAGCTGCTTTCAGTATCTTCGGAGAGAACACCTGGAGACAGTAGCACATGGAGTTCTGTTCAGCAATATCATTTCTTATCTGTAGCTTTCTTTACACTGAGCATTTTCACTTTTGCAGCCGAATTTGTTCTTTGGTTCCATGTCACGAAGAAAGGTTTTTCCTTTTGAAGGCATTTCAAACAGCAAAATGTAAATATTTAAGCACAAAATATATCTTCTGCTTTTAGTCTGCTCTGCACAATCTATCTTCATTGCCACCACACTCCTGATGTCTGATAGGACACTGTCCATAAGCATATAATCATCATGTTTATTGGCTGCCTACGGCACCCCAGAAAGTGTTTACTTTTGCTCAAGATATGACCCAGGATTTTGCAAGTATCCATCATGGAACATAGAGTATAAAGTATAGATCACAGCAAGCATGGTTACTCACAATCTTGCTGCTCCAATTTGACCTAAAGCAGAATTAATTTTCTAACTTCTTATCTAAGAATTATCTAAGTAGGTTTATTTTCTGGAAATTATCAATGTTTTTCAGACCATTTCTTTTCTAGGAGTGATAATGCTTAAAATTTATGATTATCACCAAAGTAATGGGGCACTGGTATGTAGAAATGAAATTGCTTATATTTATCTTTATAGAGACCAAAGCCATAGTGGGTTGGTGGAACACAAGAAGGCAAAAAAGGAGTCACATCTGTAGGGAGGAACAGACAGAGTAGGTGACCAAAAACAGACCAACAGAGTACTCCACTGCATATATGCCATACTCAGTTTAAAACTAATAGATCACAACGGTCAGGTTCTTTTTTTCAATAGCTGGCATCCAATAAGAACTATGTCCTTTTGCTTCTGATCCTGAATCTGTGCATTGCTGAATCCAGCTCCTGCATCCAGCTCCTGTTTGCCACTGAGTTCAGTCTGAGACCTTTCCCAGTGCCTGCTTTGCAGCATCAGTGGTGACCTATAGTCATCAGAGGGGTTGATATTGTATATTTGTATATATTTTCTTATTTTCTTAGTAGTAATAATTTCATTATTGCTATTGTTATTATTATTATTTCTGTTGTTGTTTCATTAAAACTGGTTTAGTTATAGACTCCAACCCACATGCCTCACTCATTTCCCTTTCCCTGGGTGTGGGATTGGGTAACAACTGCTCATGTTTAGCTGCTGCCCTGGCAAGAGAGGGCTAAATTGTGACAGCTGCACTGATCTGTCATTAAAAAATCTTGAACATCTTTCATATATAATTCCTGGAGCAACTATTAATTTTATCTTTTCTGTATAGCTAGTAGGTAATCTTGGTTAGTAGCTATTTTTCAGAAGATCAGTAGTGGAAAAGCCATATTCCAAGTATATTGGTTTTTATTATCTCCAGAGGGGAAAGCCACTCGTATTTTGACCACACTGGATGTCAGTATTTGTCAGAAGATGTTTCCATGTCCCTATAGAGGATTTCCACATAGAAAACTGATACAATACTTTGTGTTATGCTGGAGATGAACTGTAGTGTATCAGTAACAATCTCCAGTGAATACATATAGCAGAAAAAATTATCTTGATTCGGTTAGGGAAACTGTGTAAGGGTAAGAGAATTAAAAGTTTTGTTTAGTAACAAAGAATTGAATAAACCCACTTCCACCTAACACAACCTTAGTTTTATTTTTGAACAGCCTGTTCATTGTAAGCATCTGTTTCCAATGGTCTCAAACTGAAACAGACCACTTGTGATTTCCACTGAATCCAGACAAAAGCAATTTTTTACAGTTTATCATCACAATATTGATTTCATCATATTTTTTACGATACAAGATTGATGTGGATGTTGGAAACTGCTAAAGGGAGTTCAACGTTATGTTATGTTCCAAAGAGTGGTTTATAATATATAGTGAAACCTAACATTTTATGTTGTAGTGAATTAAAAAACTTACCTTGTCTTATAAAGAGAGAAGTGATCCATATATACTTGTATTTAGTCAGAAACAGCTCTTTTGGTTAATTTAAATAATGATAGGATAAATAACATGGCACAGATATACCATGGTATGTGGGGAAAAAAATCTCCCCCGAATTAAATAAAATAGAAAAAAACAACAGAATTAAAATGATGATCTGATGAAGGTATTACTGTAGTTTATACGCTCTCTAGTATTAAACGCAGTTTAACATAAAAAAATTCTATGGAAATCTTAACTGATCAACATGGTTTTTCACTTTTTAGGTATACAGAATTGATTAAAAATCTTAAATATTGTTTTTAATTATTATTAATTTCTCTTAAATTTATCTGCAATAATTGTAGCTGTAAATTTCACCACACCTCTTTAACAAAATCTTTCAGGGGCTGTTGCACACACACTTCAAATACTGTCTTATCGTACTTATTATGCAGGCATTGAAGAAATTCATGTGTAATTAAGGTGCTTCTACTTTCTTTAATATTTATACTGCATTAAGACTACCCTGTATAACATTTAACTTCTAAAATTTATCAGATTTGTTCTAAATTTTTTCTAAACAGTAACCATCCAAAAGAAAACAAATATATTAAAAAGAAATCAATGTTAATCTTAAACAACACAGATAGATAATAAACTCTCCACAACTGCAGATTTTTTCTTAGATAACTGCTACTGCAAAACTTAGTATATGAAAATGTTTATTTCCATGGAAATACAAGTCAAACAAAATTCTTTATCTGGTGTGGTTGAAAAACAAAATATCTAACAGTGTTTAGAAATTTTCTCACTGAGTTGCTCCCTAGTACTACAACAGCAGAGATAGGAGATAGATGCCATCAGTGAAATTTTCTTCTGAGCCTATGGGTCCTGCCCTTCCCAAAACCTTTTCTGTTTCCTTTGTGGGTAATGGTGGAGGTGAGTCCATTTTTTAAAAAATAGGTACTCTTATCCTTGAAGCGCACATTGCAAATACTTAGCTCCATATGCATCCTGTGTATTTTTCAGCACTTAGCTAAGGCCCCAAGGGTGTGATCCCATTGCTTATGATTGATGGAGAAAGGTAACCACTTCAGGAGGGATCCTTTGCTTCGGTGAGCTGCCCACAGGAACGACCTTAACTGACTATACTCCTAAATTGGGCATTTCAGTTATCCTTAAAATCATATAGGAAAAAGCCAAGCCTCAGTGTGTTAAAGAAGATAAAAAAGACACATTCTCAGGAGGTTAGGATACAAAGCCTAAGATAAACATTTTCCATTCCCAGGTCTTCTGTTGGCCAACCTTATTCCTTCCTGATTTGGAAAATGAGGACCTCTAAACTAAAAGTCTTTGAAAGCTATTTTAACAACAAAAAGAAAAGATATATAAATATTATTAAATTATGTGTTATTCTTAAAATGTAGTGAATCTTAACTATGATATTTTTGGTTTTAAACAAAAATTAAGCACTGAAGTAAAAAAAAAAATCTTCTTGCAGAAATTTTGCAAGGATTACATCAATAAAATAAATGATGAACAGAAATTATTGTGCCGAAGGTCCCGGTCATCATCTGGTTCCAAGATTAAACCTCTCTCACTAGAAAAAATAATGAATCAGAGCAGGTTCTTGTCCACACACCCTTTCAGAAGACTGAGTACATGTGGTGCCTTTAAACTGTACAATGCTTATGGAGTGACAGATCTTGAAAGCCCATCTGTCCTAGTATTTCAGCTGCTGACACTTTTGTTTTATGGGAGTCTATTGATAAATCTTTATTTGCTGATGCTTTTCATCATAAATGCTTAAAAGTATAAGTGCATACTCATTTTCCGTTAAAATAGCCTAACTGAAGTGAAAGCTGTAAGGCCAGGAGAGACAGAGATGGGGAATGGCAGCAGGTTCCTGTCCGGAGAAGGAAACCTGCTCCCCCCACCCAGGCAATTAACCCCCAGATCTCTCTGGGGAACAAATATGAGGTGCTGAGGGTGCATCCTAGCCCTAAAGATGAAGAGGGCTGCACCCACAGCCTAGAAATATTTCCAAAACTCCATCATCCTCCCACAGCCCTAAAAACATCCTCGGTTAAAAAGAAGAGGAGGGTGATTGTCTTGGAGGATTCCCTTCTCAAAGGAAGGGCAGACCTTATTACTCTCTACAACTACCTGAGGGGAGGTTGTGGAAAGGAGGGTGCTGGCCTCTTCTCCCAAGTGACAGGGGACAGGACGAGAGGGAATGGCCTCAAGCTCCGCCAGGGGAGATTTAGGCTTGAGATTAGGAAAAAATTCTTTACTGAGAGGGTGGTTAGGCATTGGAACGGTCTGCCCAGGGAGGTGATTGAGTCACCTTCCCTGGAGGAGTTTAAGGTTAGGGTAGATGAGGTGCTTAGGAGCATGATTTAGGGACTGGTGGGAATGGTTGAACTCGACGATCCAGTGGGTCTCTTCCAACCTGGTTATTCTGTGATTCTGTGATTCTGTGAATGAAAGGTCCCATCTGTAGGCCAGACCCGCTCCATAGGGCGGTCTGCTGATTGCCGGGAGCATCAGTGAGGGACGTTACTAGAAAGCTCCCTTCCCTGGTCAAAGATACGGACTACTACCCGCTCTTAGTTTTTCAAATTGGTAATGAAGAAATAGAACGTAGAAGGCCTAAAGCCATTAAAAGGGACTTCAAGGCACTTGGGAGAATGATTGAGGGCTCTGGGGCACAGGTAATATTCAACTCCATCCCAATACTAAGGAATCAGGAGCATGAAATGAGGAATAAGAAGCTGGTTAATGAATGGCTTAGGGACTGGTGTGAGAAGAGGGGCTTTGGGTTCTTTAATCATGGGGAGGCCCACGCACCCCAGGCTTTCTTACTAGGGATGGGACACACTTGTCTCCTAGGGGGACAAAAGCCCTCAACAAAAACCTAGTTAAGCTCATAAATCGAGCTTTAAACTAGATGTGAGGGGGGAGGGGATGGAGGCCAGGCAGGATGGGAGTGAGCCTGGAGGTGACACTTCAGTGGTAAAGGGGTGGTGTGCTGGCGATGCCTGCCAGTATATCACCACTAAGCAAGAGGGGGTGAGTGCACCTGGGGATGGTAGGCAGCAAACTGGCACTGTGGCCTTAGTTAAGTCAAGGACCGCTCAGTTGGGGAGAAGCCCTATTGCGAAGGCTGTAGCTTCGCCTGCCCAGCTGAAGTGCATTTACACCAATGCACGCAGCATGGGAAATAAGAAGGAGGAGCTGGAAGCTGTGGTAGGGCAAGGAGACTACCATGTCATTGCCATTGCGGAGACGTGGTAGGATGACTCGTACAACTGGAGCGTACCCATGGTGGGGTATAAACTCTTCAGGAAGGACAGGAAGGGCAGAAGAGGAGGTGGGGTAGCCCTCTATGTTAGAGAGGGCTTTGATACCCTCGAACTGGACTACGGTCAAGATGGGACTGAGTGCCTGTGGGTGAAAATCAGAGAGGCCCATGGGCAGGCAGGTATTGTGATGGGAGTCTGCTATAGACCACCCAGCCAAGAAGAGGCAGCTGATGAGCTCTTCTACAAACAACTGAATGTAGTCTCAAAATCACTACCTCTAGTCCTTGTGGGAGACTTCAATTTCCCAGATATAGGCTGGGAGTATAATACAGCAGAAAGGAAGCAGTCCCGGACGTTCCTGGAGTGTGTGGAAGACAATATCCTCACACAGCTGGTGAGCGAACCGACAAGGGACGGTGCCCTCCTGGACCTGCTGTTGGTGAACAGAGAGGGACTGGTGGGGGATGTGAAGGTTGGAGGACACTTGGGGCAACGCGATCAAGAGATGATAGAGTTCTCAGTGCAGGGTAAGATGAAGAAGGAGGTTAGCAGAACAGTTGCCCTCAGCTTTCAGAGAGCAGACTTCGGGCTGTTCAGAAGGCTGGTCAGAAAAGTCCCATGGGAGGCGCTCCTTGAAGGCAAAGGTGTCCATGAGGGCTGGGCGCTCTTCTAGAAGGAACTCCTAGCAGCTCAGGAGAAAGCCGTCCCCAAGTTCCAGAAAAGTAGCCAGCGGGGTGAGAAACCAGTGTGGTTGAGTAGGGAGGTCCTAAGAGACATCAATAGGAAGAGGAAGGTCTACAACCTCTGGAGGAAGGGGCAGGCATCCCGGGTGGACTATAGGGAGGAAGCGAGAACGTGCAGGGAAAAAGTCAGGAGGGCTAAGGCCCAACTAGAAATGCGATTGGCCAAGACTGTGAAAGACAACAAAAAGTCTTTCTACAAATACATCAACAGCAAAAGGAGGGCTAGGGAGAATCTCCAGTCCCTAGTAGATGCAGAGGGAACAACAGTAACAGAGGACGAAGACAAGGCTGAAGTACTCAATGCCTACTTTGCCTCAGTTTTTAACAGTAAGGAAAATTGTTCCCTCTCTGCACAACTCCAGGGGTTGGATGAGAAGTATGAGATTCCCAAGGTCCAAGAGGAGGTGGTTAGAGACTTGCTTGCCCAGCTAGATGCCCACAAGTCTATGGGGCCGGATGGAGTCCACCCAAGAGTTTTGAGGGAACTGGTGGATGTGCTGGCCAAACCCCTTTCCATCATCTTCCAACAGTCCTGGATGACTGGGGAGGTTCTGCTGGACTGGAGGCTGGCTGATGTCGTGCCCATCTATAAGAAGGGGCGCAGGGAGGATCCCGGGAACTACAGGCCTCTCAGCCTGACCTCGGTACTGGGGAAAGTCATGGAGCGGGTGATCCTGAGTGCGATCATGAAGCACTTGCAAGAGAACCGGGTGATCAGGCCCAGTCAACACGGGTTCATGAAAGGCAGGTCTTGCCAGAATAATCTGATCACCTTCTATGACCAAGTGACTAAACTCTTGGACGAGGGAAAGGCTGTGGATGTATCTTCCTGGAATTTAGTAAAGCCTTTGATACAGTTTCTCATAGCATTCTGCTTCGGAAACTGTCGGCCTCTGGCCTGGACGGGCGCACACTCTCCTGGGTGAAAAACTGGTTGAATGACCGGGCCCAGAGGGTGATGGTAAATGGAGTTAAATCCAGCTGGAGGCCAGTGACAAGTTGGGTTCCCCAGGGCTCAGTCCTGGGTCCAGTCCTGTTTAATGTCTTTATCAACGACCTGGATGAAGGCATCGAGTCCTCCCTTAGCAAGTTTGCAGATGACACCAAGCTGGGTGGAAGTGTCGATCTGCTGGAGAGTTGGGAGGCTCCAAAGGGACCTGAACAGGCTGGACTGCTGGGCTGAGACCAACGGCATGAGGTTTAACAAGGCCAAATGCCGGGTCCTGCACTTGGGGCACAACAGCCCTAAGCAGAGGTACAAACTAGGAGAAACCTGGCTGGAAAGCTGCCAGGAGGAGAAGGACCTAGGGGTGTTGGTTGACAACCGACTGAACATGAGCCAGCAGTGTGCCCAGGTGGCCAAGAAGGCCAATGGCATCTTGGCTTGGATCAGGAACGGCGTAACCAGCAGGTCCAGGGAGGTTATTCTCCCTCTGTACTCGGCACTGGTGGGACCGCACCTCGAGTACTGTGTTCAGTTCTGGGCCCCTCACCACAAGAAGGATGTTGTGGCTCTGGAGCAAGTCCAGAGAAGAGCAACAAAGCTGGTGAAGGGGCTGGAGAACAGGCCTTATGAGGAGCGGCTGAGAGAGCTGGGGTTGTTTAGCCTTGAAAAGAGGAGGCTGAGGGGAGACCTTATTACTCTCTACAACTACCTGAAGGGAGGTTGTGGAGAGGAGGGTGCTGGCCTCTTCTCCCAAGTGACAGGGGACAGGACAAGAGGGAATGGCCTCAAGCTCCACCAGGGGAGATTTAGGCTTGAGATTAGGAAAAAATTCTTCATGGAGAGGGTGGTTAGGCATTGGAACGGTCTGCCAAGGGAGGTGGTTGAGTCACCGTCCCTGGAGGTGTTTAAGGTGAGGGTGGATGAGGTACTTAGGGGCATGATTTAGGGATTGGTGGGAATGGTTGGACTCAACGATCCAGTGGGTCTCTTCCAACCTGGTTATTCTGTGATTCTGTGGTTCTGTGAAAGGGAGGTTTTTTTTTTTTTCTTCCTTTGACATCAATAGGCTTTGGATCAGATCCACTCAATGCAATTTAGTACAGCAGTTAAAAGTGTGCTAACGTTCCATGGAATATAGAGAGGCTTTAGACGTACTCTCAACAAACACCTTCAGTATTGAGCTCTCTTTGAAAGAGTGTTTGTTTGGTAGGTTGGTGGCAGTGGTGAGGAGCAGGGGCACAAAGGCAAGAAGCAGAGGGAAATTGAAGTGTGTTCAGGATCTTAAACATTTAAACTAGCGAGTTTCTTACAATACCCACTTAAATGGAAATTATAACAGACATAAATGAGCCAGTAAACAAATTTCCATACTGCAGAAACCTTTTTATTTTTTCAAACATCTGCTTCTCAGAAAATATGCACCAGACTGTTCTGGAACTGATGTTTTGTTCTGTGCCCACATAACATGCTCAAGGATCTAACCTTGCATGCTACCAGCTGTCAAACTCAGTAAATCTTTGGGACTGGGCCCTGTAGAACAAGTCTGCACTAGAGTACCAGGAGTTGAGTGCTCTTATCAACAAGACAATATTTCATGTCTGAGGAGTCATGTAAGATGTTAAAAACAAATACATAGAGCAACAGAATAATAGTATAATTGGGGTTGGAAAGGTCATCTACTCCAATCCTGCAATAAGTAGGGGCATCTTCCCCTAAATCAAGTTGTTTAGAGTCCTGCCCAGCCTGACTTTAAATATTTCCAGGGATGGAGCATCTACGCCCTCTCTGAATAACCAGTTCCAGTGTTTCACCACCCTCACTGTAAATTTTTTTTGTCTTCTATCTAGTCTGAATCTACTCTCTTTTAGTTAAATTCATTACCATTTGTTCAGTCGCTACAAGGCATATTAAAAAGTCTACCCCAATCCTTCTTATAAACTCCTTTTACGTATTGAAAGAGTGTAATAGGGTATTCCTGGAGACTGGTTTGGCAACTGGATTAGCCAATTCTTTCAGGACTCTGGGATGCATCTGGTGGGGGTCCCATAGACTTATGTACATTCAGGTTCCTCAGGTGGTCTTGAACCTGATCTTCTCTTAGAGTAGGAGTGACTTCACTCCCCAGTTCCCTCCTTGAGGTCCCTCCATGTGAGAGGTGCCAGAAAAGAGATTGCTGTTAAAGACTGGGGCAAAAAGTTGTTGAGTACCTCAGCTTTCTCTTTGTCTGTTGTTACCAATAGGCCACTCTTGCTTATTGAATGGGGGAGTACAGTTTCTCTGACTTTCCTTTTCTGGGGGATGTACCTGCAGGAGCGCTTCTTACTATTCTTTGGGTCCGTTGCCCACATTCAGCTCCAGCTGTGCTTTGGCCTTCTTGACTCCCTATACAAACAAGAAAATTAAATTCCTGTAATTACATTCAAAGTCATCTAATTCCATTAGATGGCAAAAGTGTCATTGTTAAAATCTCTCTATATTCCAGTATTCCACTGATCACTTCACCTATTCACTTCAAGAAGTTCCTTAGGCTTTGGACCTTAGTCTTTCACTGCTTGATTTTATAATGTTGAGTGATTTCATTTATAGGAAAGGGTATGTGCAAAGGGAAATTACTGCTGTTTGGGGATCATAGACATGACTACACAAGGCAGTTGTATGGAAAAGGAAATTGTTGAAATATACACCAAAGAGTGGCTCTTTTGAAGTATCTAATAAACTGGTGCTTATGAAAGGTAAAACTCAGGAGGTTTATTTCTGTCTCCTTCCCTTAGTATTGTAATTAAAGAAGTCTCAAACTGTCCTTGGAAATCCCAAGCAGGAAAAAAATCAAACTTTGCTACAGAAAACTTTAAAGCAGACTGGGAAAAAAAAAAGCACTAACCTTTTATGAACTCTTAAAAGAGAAGATTAAAAAATATATGATCAATAGCTAAATGGATCTTCTGCGAGCCTCACGTCTATTCTGCCTTTAAGACAAAGGCATGTTAGTGAGCACACAAGCACGGACAAAAATACCAAGGACTATATTTATCTTCCATTTACACTGTGGAAAACTAATGCAAAGAATCTGCCGCCGAGTTATTTCCTTCTATGAAAAAATTCTAACTAGTTTGTAAAATGGTACAACCTGTCACAAGTACAGCCCCTGATTTTTATTGGGTTTTTTTTTTTGGTTGCCTTTCTACCCCAAAATTATCAGTTCTTAAATCCAATGCGAAAAGACAGTCCAGACACAGTAAGACTGTTCTCAGGAAAGACTGAGTCGCTGGAAGCTGGAAAACTTTTTACAGTTGATTAGTCCAAGAACTAATCAAGGGTTGCCAACGTTTCCCGTTCTGTTAAAATACTTATGTGAGTGTTCTGGAGACATGGTTTCATTTGATAACTTTTTTAGGGATTATCCCAGAAGGTACCTGTGCCTGAAAAATCTTTTTTGCCTCTACCTACCTGTAGATTTGCTGAATCACTGGGAATGTCACCTTTACTTTCAAGTGCCCTCAATCTCTAAGGTCCAAATACAGAGTGGGACCTCTGAGATATTTCACCAGCTTTACCCCTGGGTTTGGAAATTATGTGCTTTCTCCCAGGCCTTTCCAAACAGAATTCACATCATCTATGCTGCCTGAATGAAAAGGGGGAATATTTATTTCAGACCTTGATGAAGACAGTTGATGAGAAGGAAAATACAAGAGTAAACCATTTACACAGAGAACCATGAAGCATCCTGACATAGTTTTATTCTTCTTAAAAAAATAATTAATATTCATTAACATTGGTGAAATGCGTCCACAATCTAGTGGACATTTTTTGCCTTGCATAGCTGCTGTAAAAGGGCTCAGAATATAATTTGTCTTATTAATATTCTTTATTTGTATTGCAGTAGTAATCAAGACCCATCCTCATTGTACTCTGAAAAATGACCTTTATTGGCTGTCACTGCAAAGTGTATCCGTAGCTGAAAGCAGTACAAGTTTCAGAATAAGTAACCTGTGGGAGCTGCCACAAGCTGCCACAAGTTCATCCTTTCTTTGGTAGCAGAGCATGTCATTGATTACGAGAATGGGAGACAACAATTTCGTGCTGTAGAAACTACCTGAGGTGTCCTGTCACCTCCTTGTTTTCTTTTCCCACTGCACTGGGATGAGAATCATATTTTTTCAGGAGGTTTTCCCCAAATACAAGTGTGTCTATCCTGAAAACACAGGAGGTCAAATTCACAAATATTCACTTTGCCTGAAGAGTTTTTGACCTCAAGGTACTGCAAATTAGGCCAAGCAGTGACTCTAACCTATGTTCCCCAGAGCTTAGACCGCAGTCTGAAACTCTCAGTAATTGTGCTTTTCCTCCCTTCACTTACTCTCACTCTTTTCTCATTTCTACTCCCCCATATCCTTCTCAACAACAACAAATTCTGTGGAGATTAATTAAGTGATTTCTGTGCTTTTTCTAATTGTTGTTCCTTCTGAGAAACTGAGCAGAAGTCTGGGGAAGTACACAGACTGATGGCTGAGGATGGAACTAAGTTTCAAGGGACAAGATTTAGTTCCTGGCTAAACTGGGAATCTCCTAAGTGTCACTGCTCATTAATTGTTCTCTGTCCTTTTCCTCTGCCTGCAAAATGAAAACAAATGTACTTTTTTCCTCCTAAAAGTTTCCTTATTGATCAATTTTAAGATTTGTTAAGTTTTCAGTTGTGAACATTGTTTATTCTCTTACTTTGAACTAGGTAGGGCAAGCTAAAGTCCTCAAAAAAGGAAACAAAGTGGTTGGGGAAGATAATAATCTTCATCATATGAGTACATTTATTTAACCTGAGGAGCCTTTTGGAATTTACTGTAATAAAATTTTGATGAGATTATCTATGGCATTCAGCATTGGGTAATTTTGATCTTGCTGGTGTGTATGGGAAAATTGGATTAAGGCTGATGCCAAGTACAGGGGAAAGGTCCATGCACATGGAGCATGGGAGGATTGGTTCCAGGAAAAAAAATAAACAATCAAAATTAAAAAGGACTCAGCTCCCTAAATCTGTAGGTTTGATGCCATTTAAAATGCCCTAAAGAGACGTGATTTAGTCTTTATCTGCCATGTCCTATGTAACCTGCGCAGTTCAACTCACCTAAAGCCAGACACACAAGGACAGGTCACCTGACTATTTAACTTTCTAGGCTGTCATGTTTTCTTGATCTACTTGAACAGTGATTCAAGCACGCACAACTTGTCAGCATTTAGAGAGCAACACATAAACACTTACATTTCTTAGTCTTGAGATGAATCTCACCCTAAATGTTTAAATAGCCATATTTTAAGTATGTAGGGCTTAAAAACGGTTCCTGTAAAAGAGAGCTTCCCAGCAAGTTTGCTGCCACTCCAACATTTCTTTTCCCTTGCACTGACCCGAACTGAACTCAGAGTTTATAGTGGCATCTGAAGCCAGGTGAATTTCCAATAGCTGTAGGCTTTCAAATGTCGTGCTGCTCTGCTAATTGCTTAAGCAGCTGTACTTTTATATCTTCTTTATTTTTTGTAAAGGTAATCTATTTGAACTTGGTTTTTATACAAAGAAACTAAGAAAACTACAACAAACTTCATTTTGGAGAGGAGTAGACAGGTGCAGGAACAATAGACATTAGCAAATAAATAAACAAAACTCCCTTCTAGTATATTGGAATGATAAAGAACAACAACAGGAGAAACAAAAAGCACTGGCCCTGCTATAAGGAGCAAGGTTATTATATCCACTGAATCATTGTTACTCTTGTTACATTGGAAATTATGTAAAATTCAGTAAAAGAAATCACAGGATACAACAGATATGGAAAATTTCATCGAGGAAAGTGATTAAAATTTGCTTTATTAGTAGTATTTATTGTCAAGGTATGACTTCTCAGACACTGGAGTATGAGAGGGACTCTGAGTAATGAGGTCATGGAAAGTAGGAGGAAACTCAGAGAGAAGCTCTTACACCTGGGCTCTTGCATCACCTCACAGCTGTCATTTTTTCAACATCATATTCAAGGTTTTCCATGAAGAAGCCCATTGCTATCAACACTGATTAAACACAGTTTGTAGCATAAAGTAGATACTTTTCCAATATATCTTTTTTTGTCTAATTCCTAGAGCCCTTTCCACACAAGAACCCAGTAACATACCCATCTCGTGGAAGCAGGGAGACAAACTCAGTATATAGCCTGAAGAAATCTGCCTATTTCTGTGTCTTTCTTGCTGTCATCTACTGAGCTTGATGCATTGCTGAATTTTTCAAGTTTTAAGCTGCATAGCACCGCTGATTTCAGAAGCCTTACTGCAATGTTTCACCAGTGTAACACAGCAAGTCAGTTTACCCACAATTTCAAATTCTTGTTTGAATTTTGTCCAAGTAGCTGTCCCAATAAACCAAATATATCTTTTATTATTTTCTATTTGCAGCATTTTAAGCAGCTAGCAACAATCCAAATATATTTATGACCATGAGTAATAATTAAAAAAAAATTAAAAGTTGGGTCAGGTGGTTTCTGTGCCTTAAACCTGAAAGTTGGCCTTTTACAGTGTCAGCTGTTTTCCAGATCACATTTACATCATATTGGAATTTTAAAGAGACTCTTATATTTTTAAAATACTTCACAGCATTTCTTACTGGCTTTGGAGGTAGGGGTCATTTATGACTGGGAGGGATGCTTTGTGGGGTTTTTGGTTTGGTTTGAGTTTTTTGTTTGTTTGGGGTTTTTTTACAATTTATTAGCTTGACTTATTACAAGCTGTAAGAGACAATGAACGACGTGAGTTCAACAGTCAAAATCTGTACAGATTGCAATTGGGCAGTAAAGTACTCATGCCTGCAAATTGACAAGATTAAGGGTTCAGTTTCCATTTTAATAGAGTACATGGAGTATTTATTAGTGGAAACATCCTTTGGCCTATCAAGAGGAGGGTTAACAGGTGGTGCGATCTGAGAGGACCTAAAGAATAGCTAGAAGAGAGCTCTTTAATCAAGTGGCCAGACACAAGCTAAGATCCAACAGCTAGAAATTGAAGATAAAAATAAATAGGAAATAAATGCAAATTTTTCATCTGAAGGGTAATTAACTGTTATTTGCTGTTGGTTATTAGATTACAGGAAGAAGTGGTTGATCAAAGGAACACAAGATGGTTGAGGTTGGAAGGGGTCTCTAGATATCATTTTGTCAACCTCTCTGCTCAGAGAAGTGTCATACACTGCAGCTTGTTCAGGGCTGTGTCTAGCTGACATTTGAAAACCTTCGAGGGCAGGGACTCTACAACATCTCTGGGCAATCCATTTAGTATTTGATCACCCATACAGTAAACATTTTTCATACTCTTAAATGGAATTTCCTGTATTTGAATTTGTACCCTTTGCCTGTTGTCCTATCACTGAGCACCACTGGGAAAGGTCCAACTCTGTCTTCTTTACTCTGACATCAGGTATTTCTATATATTTGTAAGACCCCCATAAGTCTACTCTTTCCAGGTTAAACAAGTGAAACCCTCTCAGCCTCTCATCTCTGTCACTTCAAATTTTCCCATCAAGAATCAAGGTCTTTGCAGTAGTCTTTCCTAAGCATTAGGATGTGATGTAGCTCAACCACAGATTATCAAGCTAACGTGCATGGTTTCTAAAGTGATATTTGTCATGCAGGAAGTCAGGTAACTAGAATAACTTGTTTTGTAATTAAAATCTTTGTAATAACACCTTAGCCTTTCAAAAGAACAATCTTCATTGAAGTCACTAATGGATTGCCTTTCTTCCTTAAAAAAAAAAACCTATGATTTTTCTGTCATAGGAATAGAATTATAAAACCTCAAACATTTTCTTGAAAAAAACATTTTCTTGGACCAAATAATTATTGACTCATTGGGCTGTGCTGTATTCACAGTGCTCTCCTGGTCTACAGTCACTTGAGGATCTTGTTATAGGCACTTGTTTCCCTCCTGAAGACAATGGCATTTTAGATTATGTGGGTCAGCAAAAAGGCAATGACATGGCAGGAAATCCTAGACAATTATTGCCCTTACCTCCCATTAGTAATGTGGCTGCAGCAGGGCTGCACAGCTTGAGATGCTTTACCAAATGATTTTCAATGTGTGGATATTTTTTTTGACATGACTTATTTCTTTGCTTGAATAGGCAACCACCTTGGGACCTATCACTTTTCTTGGCACAGAGTTAATGCTATTACATTTCTGATATACCTGCAGAATTTTTGTTTTTCTAAAAAAACTTTTATTGGTAATTGAGAGCTAGATTTAGTTTATCAGTATGTTTTGCTGAATATATCCCCCCTCACACACTGTATTCTTCTGAAAATGACCTGGGACTAATTTAGGAACTGGATCACAGAGCGAATTTTTTAAATCTACTTCAGGTAGATAAAAATGTGGGTATTCAATGGGAAAAACTAAGAATGTTAGACTACAACAGAGCTCCAGTTGTCTGGACACCATGAACTGGCAGCACTTTGGAGGAGGGGAAAGTGGACACCATCATGAGAAAGGCGATGCATGGATGAAGCCTGGCTCCTCCTCACCCAGCGATTTCATCCATTATGGACTTCTCAACTACTTCAGGACTGCCTTAAATAGGAACATAACTTGGATACAATAGTTCAAGGAGCTGCAGGAGGAATCTGCTTGTTCTGACAGTTCTTATTGTCTGATATGCATTCATGCATGCTCTCAGTCTCTAGAAACATGTAATTCTCTGCCTGCCTTGAGGCTCATAGTTAGGCAACTTGCATTAGTTCTCTCTTAAGTTTTGACCTGTCTCAGTGTAAAGGGGTCTTGAGAACACTTGCCTTTGCTCTGTTTGAAATTAGCACATTGGGAAATTAATTACACCATCCACCAGCGAAATGAAAACATAGTCTGACATAAGAAAGTAATTTATTGATCTTTCTTTTGTTAAAGCAGTTTTCAGGGTGCAAAATACTAACTCAGCTAAATCAATATCCCTTTCACTACCAAGTTTGTCTTTAAAAATATGGAGCTATTCTGAAGAGTGGAGTTTAATTTCAAGGCATGTCCTCTCAGATATTGCCTTAGTTAAGGCTATGGGACATGTATTAGGCAAACGTGGAGGGGGGATTCTATCTAACAGTGATGTGTGGGTCTTGCACAGCAAAGTATCCCAATGTATGAAGGCAGAGAGAGGTATATTACTAAAAGCTAAAACTGCTTCTACATACAAAGAAATTTAAATCCCTTATTAAAGAGCACAGTTACAAATTCTGTTTTATTAATCCTTCCTTCTCTGAGTGTTTAACTGCTATACATCAGCATTGCTTTACTGAATATAGTGGGGTTTCATCAGAAATTTGTCTTGCTTTTTCAATAGCAAGGAAATATTTCTAAACTCATCTATGAATAAACCGTCAACTAGATGTTAATTTATACAAGATTTGAATGTGAAGTACTATTTTATAGGAAATTTTTAAAAAATCTCCTAGAAAAGCATACATAAAAGCGTTGTCTTAGCTATACTAAAGGGCTGCTATGTATCAGCTCTGACTCATATCTTACAGTGATGGGCATGATCGTAAAATGTGAAGTAATAATGCAGTATATAGCTAGAAAACAACCCAGCTAGAGAAAGCAGAATCAGAAAGTAAGTTGTTGTGACATTTTTTTCCCCAGCAAATTATCCTACTTTATCTGAAAGAATTAAGAAGAAAAATCTAATCACCCTTTCTATTTTATTCTTTCCCACTCAAGGATTTTTAAATTCTCTGCTTTTTCTGCTTTTTTTTTTCCCCTCTTCTTCTCTGCAAGGAAAGTTTAATGAGGCATATTTGCTTGTTTCCATGGTATTTCAAAGAAAGATTACTAGCTGAAGGCAAAGAAATGTATAGAATAAAGCAGGGAACAAATGTCTGTTCTTTAGTAACAGATATAAACCTTACATTCAGAATTAATTATATAGAAACATCTTTCTATACTTGTGACAAGTGAAATTACGTCAGTCATTTTTTAGTTTGATGTAAGTTCTGATGCTTGACATAAAAAAATGTTTATTACCTGGTACTTCTCTGTTCTTTGGTCAGAAGGACACACACATATATGTCTTTAAAGAACTATTAAAAATGTCCTTTGCTCTTGAAGTATTTCATAAGTACGTGAGAAACAGGATTTAGTTTGTGTTATTCATACAGCACAGCACAGCACTCTATTATTCACTGTTCATGAAATCTGAACTTTAAGTCTGCAAATAACACCTGATCAAGAAAGACAAGAACATCCTTATTTACCTCCCAAGTGGGCCCAAATCATCTTGGCTTGGATCAGAAACAGTGTGAACAGCAGATCTAGGGGGATTATTCTCCCTCTATACTCAGCACTGGTGGGACCGCACCTTGAATCCTGTGTTCAGTTCTAGGCTCCTGACCATAAGGAGGGTGTTGAGGCTCTGGAGCGAGTCCAGAGAAGAGCAACAAAGCTGGTGAAGGGGCTGGAGAACAGGCCTTATGAGGAGCGGCTGAGAGAGCTGGGGGTGTTTAGCCTGGAGACGAGGAGGCTGAGAGGAGACCTCATTGCTCTCTACAACTACCTGAAAGGAGATTGTAGAGAGGAGGGAGTTGGTCTCTTCTCCCAAGTGACAGGGGACAGGACGAGAGAGAATGGCCTCCAGCTCCACCAGGGGAGATTTAGGCTGGACATTAGGAAAAAATTTTTCACCAAAAGGGTCACTGGGCACTGGAACAGGCTGCCCAGGGAAGTGGTTGATTTACCTTCCCTGGAGGTGTTTAAGGCACGGGTGGACGAGGTGCTGAGGGACATGGTTTAGTGTTTGATAGGAATGGTTGGACTAGCTGATCTGGTGGGTCTCTTCCAACCTGGTTATTCTATGATTCATAGTGCAAACACCAATTCCCCGTGTTCTCTGCACCGTTTGCACATATGCAGACAGGAGTATACAGGTACTATCAAATGCAAGCTTTATTAATATCAGAGGCATAAGTTCACAAAGTTCAGAGGACAATGCACATTGCTCTCATTCATGACCAGAAAAGAATAACCCTTCATTATTATTGTTACATTGTTAGTTATTTGACTTATTTTATGTTATTTCATATTAGTTTTTTATTTTAATTATTTATGATATGATATGTTGGTTATTTTTGACTGTTTTTTTTTTGATGACATGATTGAGAGCACCCTGCAGAGAAGGACTTGGGGGTGCTGGTCGATAAGAAGAACGACATGAGCTGGCAATGTGTGCTTGCAGCCCAGAAGGCCAACCATATCCTGGGCTGCATCAAAAGAAGCATGGCCAACAGGTCAAGAAAAGTGATTCTGCCCCTCTACTCTGCTCTTGCAAGACCTCATCTGGAGTACTGTGTCCAGTTCTGGAATCCTCAGTGTAAGAAGGATATGGACCTGTTGGAACGGGTCCAGAGGAGGCTACAAAAGTGATCTGAGGGCTGGAGCACCTCCCATACAAGGACAGGCTGAGAGAGTTGGGGTTGTTCAGGCTGGAGAAGAGAAGACCCTGAGGAGAGCTTATAGCAAGCTATAGAAAGAAAGGAGCCTACAAGAAAGCTGGAGAGGGACTATTCATAAAGTCTTGTGGTGACAGGACGAGGGGGAGCAGATATAAATTGGAGAGGGACAGATTTAGACCAGACATTAGGAAGAATTTCTTCACCATGAGAGTGGTGAGACACTGGAGCAGGCTGCTGAGGGAAGTTGTGGATGTCCCAATCTTGGAGGTGTCAGGGCCAGGTTGGATGGGGCCTTGGGTAACCTGGTCTAGTGGGACATGTCCCTGCCTATGGCAGGGGCTTGGAACTAGATGATCTTTAAGTTCCGTTCCAACTCTAACTATTCTATGATTCTATGATTCTATGATTCTATTTTATGATTACTTTAAAAGGGCCTGAAAGTTCAGAGGAAGGTTATATTCTCACTCCGTCCTTTAAGTCAGTGCTAAAATACCAATTTCAGTGGTGCAGATTCAAAGACATAATACACAGAAATTAAATGCAGACAACACCAACAGAACTTGAAGCAAATACTACATTTACTGTGACACCTAAAGAAAAATATAGTCTTGTGACACGTGAAAAAAACATAGATGTTCAGTAAGAACCTATGACCTGTATAACAATGAGCAAACCACTAAAGATTGGTTCTGTCATTTAAAATGATGAGCTTTAGGTAGGAGCCCCAGCTTTCTCTCTGGTCAACAGAAAAAGATCAGCAACTTCAGAGGACAATTTAATGTACCTAAGACATGAACTTTTCTCAAGACCAGGAATTCAATTTAAATGCCTAAAGCTAGTTGGAATGAACCAGAAAAAGCAGATATGCAAAACAAATAGTAGCAGTTGGGACAAAACTGCTGAGGCGCTATCAAATCCTCTAGAAACCTAATATGCCTTATTTCTTACCTTCAAGTCAAGATGGAGTTACTGTAGCATCTCCAGAGATTTGTTAATAAAACATGCTTGCTATCATAAACAAAAAAAGTCTATTTAACAAAGGTGAGATTTTTTCATAACAATCCTAGGAACAGTATTTTCTAAAGCTCTGGTTTACTGTTTGAGGTTTCCTTAAACCTCTTCAAAAGTCTCTGAGCATGAACTTGCCTTTGCTTGTGCTGTCTTTGTTTGGGTTTCGGTCAGGGATCTTGCTGCCTTCAAGCAAGTCCCAGCTCAGCCAGTAATTATTCAACTATAATTGTTAAGTATACTCAGTCGCTACTGATGAACTAGATTTAACCCTCAGCAACTTTAATAGAATCATTGTAAGTCAAACAAGAAGAGTTGCCTACAACTTCAGCTTAAGTGTTTGTCTATGCTATTAAAAAGCCATAGGGTATGCTACTGTCAACCTAAGAATAAAGTTTTATGGAGTATTGTTATTTCATCTAATAAATGAAAAATAAGGGTTATGTATTCAACAGTTTAATGAAAATATACATGTAATTGATGTAGCCTATGTATAAGAAACAGTTACTTCATCTGTCAATCTTTAATCTACACTTCCACAAATTTATGGTGCAAATACTACTTTTTTTTCCCCAGTTTTTTCTAACAGACAGGGAAGTATTTATATCTTCATTTTAAAGGAGGGAAATTATTGTCGAGAAAATTTAAATTACTTCTTTCAAGTACAGAGGGTTGAGAATTGATTTCTTCGAAGTTCCTTCCTACTGCTTCACAGGTCCATTATGAATACTTTCTCTTGCACCTTGCAAATATTTCTATTTTGCAGTTCAATGTGTCTGTGTGTGTGTGTTTGATGACGGGCAACATGAATGTGAGTGTCAGTAAGGCACTACTCAACCCTGCATGGATACTGTTCATACAAGATGCCAGATCTTGTACAATGTTTTGTTTTTCTGCAGATTAAACAAATTTGCATCACCATTTTTGGCCTTTTGGAGTGTAACAGGAAATTCAGTTCTTCAGTCTCCAACTATAAGGTTGAAATTATCTTCTGTAATTTACCTAGAATTTAGGTATTTGAGCATAAACAAACATTGAGAAATAAAAACCAAAACAGATTACGTGCCATCCTTGCATTCACCAAGTTTTCTGTGCAACATTTCCTTATTTTTTAAGAAAAAAAAAACAAACAACTTCTATTCAGCTAAAGTGTTAAAATATTATCCTATCTATATTTCCAGCAAGCAACTTCTCGGCATGGGTTAGGCTTTACTTCCAAAAGCATTGTCATCCAGGAGACAACCTGTAGTTTTAAATAACTAGGCTGTCAGTTCTTTAGCTCTCTGCACTTGATTTTTCTGCTTTAGTGAATAGTAACAATTACACGACAAACAGCATGTTATTTCCAACAGTGTTTTTTTGACAGAAATCTTTGTGATACAAATATTGCAAACTTACATTTGTTTGCACGATTAATTTTTATGCAGATTCTTAAAGCCTTAAGAAGCTTTTCAGAAACCCCTTACAGTCTTTAGGCTTTGGAACAAAACTGAAGAATCCTTTCAAAAGTATTCTTATTAAAATGAAATGTTTTAAATAGTGCTGCATTGGGATGGTTTTTTTTTTCCCAGTTTGGCTAGATTTGTCTTAAGATTTGCAAACACTATATTTCATATTCTAAAAAGGGTGTTGTCGACAATGAGAATGAAATATAAAATAATTCTGTCCCAGAAAAATGTTTATAGATTACATTCTGTATTTACCAATGACTGTGTACCATATTCAGTAAATAAACATAGAAATATTACAATTGAGTAAAGCTTCAATGCCATTCTTGAAAGGTGTTAGAAGCCATAAAATCTACTCTGTTTTTGGTATGGAATGTTCTTAAAATTTCCCTTAAGCTTTTAATTTTTGAAGGGCAAACAGGGATTTAAATCATTCATCAGTGTCAGATTTGAAAGATGTGTACTTGGATTCCTCTCCTCCCTGTTCTGCCTTCTCTCCCAACTGGAACATGAGATGTACTTCAGATGTCATTTTCTCCCAGCCCATTGACAAAGTTGCCACCTCTGTGGAGTTCTGTAAGAGCCTCCATCATTCAAGGGTGTCATTCTCAGAATGGTGATCCACCCACAACATTTTGTGAGATCCTAATTACCCTATCAAAATTTCAATGCTTTAAACTATCGAGGAGCAAGGCTTCACTGAGGATTTTTGTGAGGTTCTGTATTTTCAGAAAGGAGCTTAGCATGGGATTGTACTACTAACCCATTATGGAGTTCAACTCCTAGAATAATTTTGCAGTCTTTCTCAATTTTTATTGTATCTGCCCAACTTTCTCTCATTGTGCAGATGCTATTGCATGCAAGCAGATTAATACTTTTTTTTTTTCCCTATTAATGTAATATTTTTTCTTTCCAAAATCCATTTTGCACAGTTCTGGTCTTCACATGCATGACAAAGTTAGCAGCTGCAGCTCTTATCAACTGAAATCTTTTGTGTTTTTTATGCAGTGCAATTAATGAACGTTGTAACAAGCAAAATTAACTTTACATTAGGGTAGGCTCCTTAAAATTAATTTTCTGCTTTTACTGATGTATTTTAACCAATGAAGAGCACACCTTGTACCTGTTCCTGTTTTGTTCCAAATATAAATTTACTATAACCAATGCCTGATATGTTTATATATTACCTATCAAACATGCACATTTATTAATATTTTTATTTGAAATAAAACATTGTTATCTTTAACATGGTCTCCTACAGCAACCAAGACTTCTCAAATGCTGACCCTTATAAGATACCCTTTACCATTCAAGAGGCTATTTTTCTGCATTTTTAAAAAGTATTAATTTTTTTCTATGATTCAGTTTCTGTAAAATGGCTTTATTAATTTTCTGAATGTTTTTGTAATAGGAAAATGATAGATTCGGAAAAGTATCCTAAAGTTCAACATAAACTCTGCTATAAAAATAAAAGGAAGTTGTTGCATTCAATAAGCCAACAATTTGGGGTAGTATTGTTTTTATTATTAGTGCAGGTTGCTTGCAAAAAATGAAAACCTTTCACTGATGGCTTCTCAATTAAAATTAGATATTTTAGTCTAAATTATCACTTCAAATTGAACTTAATGTTCCCATTACACAACTTAGTTTAATTGATTTATTTGAGGTTGAAGCTGAAACAATCAAAACCTATTACTTTCTCTGAAAATATGTAGCATGGTCTCATATGTCATTGTATTTAAAGCTGAAACACCATTATTTTGGCTTCCTGGAATTTTCAGGTTATAGGTATTGTTTTCTACACTTATTTCTGTTTTGTCATATATTTCTTTACTAAAAATACTTGGGAAAGGACAAAGAACTGTAAGGAAAACATTTTTTTATAAGAAACATTTTTATTCTCTTAATTACAGAGGGAATAGCTGACAGAAAAAAAGGAGGGGGAAAAAAGACAGAGAAAAAAGAAGCAGAGAAGGAATGGGGAAAATACCAAAGACCTAAATTGTATTCAGAAAATTGAAATGGTTGTAGGGTTTTTTAAAAAAGTAATTTATGGATATGACCAGGCTGTTATCGCCAATATTGTCATTGCAATTAAAAAATTTACTGCCTTTAACTTATAGATAAAAACCCCAGCCCCTTGGCTGAGATGCACAAATTCAAGTGATGCCATTCTGCCTGTGCAGGGCTAGAAACATGCACAAACACAAGGAAAATAGGGTGTTGGGACACCCCTTCATCACAACACCCTAGCATGTTTTCTTTTACTGCACCAGTATTGTGGGGATAACCTATTAACACACATTAATAGAACTGCAAAGCAATCATTGAGTCATGTCCCCAGTCACAAGGTTTCTTTCAAAATATCATTCAAACTGCAATAGGTGTATGGGGGAAAGGGGTCATTTAAGTGGAAAGCAGAAAATGTAGCAGTCACAGTCACCATAATAAACAATTTTTGTCCAAATAATTTCTCTGTCAATGGAAAAATGTCAACCAGCTCTAGTTTGATATTAGCAGAATGAAGTTTCTCAAACAATAAAATTCCTCCTTCTATGCAGCATTGCAAATGCTTTCTGTAATTTCCATGAGTTCAGATTTTTAGTCCCTTAATATTCACAATATTTCCATTAAAATTGTTAATAAAAGGTCAGCCTTCTTAAAGGGACTAGTCTCTTTTTTAATAGTGTTTACTTTCTGCTATTAGTGTTTCTGTGGCCCACTGAAGTAACACTAACAACACAGTAAAAATCCTTTTCCAAAGAGCTTTCACTTCAAAGGAGAAGAAAAATGGGTACAAGGGACACATAGCCCTGATTAAAGAACAGCTCCCTGCTTTTATATCATTAAGTGAGCTCCTACATAAAGCTTTTTGCTAAATGCACAGATCAAGCAGGACATGATGGCCATCTCATGCTTCTGAGGCTGGAAGGGCAACCATGGCTTCATTTGACTTTGTGCAATAGAAACAAGTAGGACTTCAAGGAAACTCTGGGACAGAGTAGGAGGATTTTCTCTTCTATCCACAGCTAAGAGTGGTCCAGTCCGGGAAACTGCCTTGCTGAGAACGTGAAAGCCTGAAAAAAACTGTTCACACCTACAGAAACTCCTAAAGGCTCTGACTGGTAAGAGCTGTGACACATGCCTTTAGAGAGGATATGGCATTGGGCACTGGCACAGGCTGCCCAGGGAGGTGGGTGAGTCACCTTCCCTGGAGGTGTTTAAGGGACAGGTGGACAAGGCACTGAGAGACATGACTTAGTGATTGATAGGGATGGTTGGACTCTATGATCTGGTGGGTCTCTTTCAACCTGGTGATTCTATGATTCATTGCCTGCTGTCCAATGTCCTCACTGTTTATTGATTCTTCTTCCATCCACCATTTCAAAAACCTCTGCTATAAAAAGCAAGGAAACAGAGACCTAAAGTCTCCTTTCTAGATTTATATTGGAGATTTGTTGAGATGTGGTTCAGGCCTGTTTACTAGACCACCACCTGGCCTCTCAGATGTAAAGGTTTCATATAGACCGTTCTAGTTAGTAGGGAGAATTCAGGTGCCTCACTTTATCTCTGAATTTCTGGGTGACATTCTGAATCCTTTGTTGTTGTGTCAGTCTGAAATTCTTTTGCATTTATATCTCTAGCAAAAGGACATAGAGAGCATTAGACATTTTAAATCTTAATTAATGTAAATACCCTTACTATGCATAATCGAGCTGCTGGGTAAAATTAAATAAATGGAACTTATTTGGAGACAGAGAAAAGATGAAGAGATCAAGAAACTAGATTAAACTAGGAAAAACTGATCCATCAGTTATCAGTTACTAAAATTACCTTTGTCACATGTCAATATGAATCCTTTCCCCTTTGAGACCTGATGTTTGTGAAACAGACTTATAAGATTAATCATCTTTATACACTTCTTTGCTGTTATTGCTGGTTGAATTTCCAGTTCATTCTTCTATACATTAGAGGAAGTCTAACTCCAGCAGACTCATTAGTAAAACACATGCTGTTTATAATTTTCCCTTCCTTTTCCAAGCTGCTTTTTGTTTCACGGTCAATGAGGAGCATCAGCTTATAACACTAAAAATCTTCATCAAATAATTGTGTCTAAGAGGACATCAGTATTTGGCAGGAGTATATCAAATTGCATCCATTCATTGCCTCATACTCTTGACTCTTACTGTAGAGACCTATATTTATGCATGTTCCTTGTTTTCTTACTTGGCAATCTATAAATTATGTCCATATCTGTCAGTCTGACTATTACTTTATATATATCAATATATCAAGCAAAAATTTGACCAGGCGAAATTTAATGGTGAAAAGGTATTGAAATACATAGCAAGGACTGCATTAACCTTATCCTTTTAGTAGTTAAAACTGTTTTAAACAACATACAGTGCTACAACTTAAAGGATGAAATCACTATCTTCCTTTATAATTACACGTTATTCACAAATGTAGAATCAGGGAATTGAAGACACCAATGGATACCCCTTCAATTGCCTTATGAGGAACGGCTGAGAGAGCTGGGGTTGTTTAGTCTGGAGAAGAGGAGGCTGAGGGGAGACCTCATTGCTCTCTACAACTACCTGAGAGGAGATTGTAGAGAGGAGGGAGTTGGCCTTTTCTCCCAAGTGACAGGGGACAAGACAAGAGGGAATGGCCTCAAGCTCCACCAGGGGAGGTTTAGGCTGGATATTAGGAAAAAATTTTTCATGGAAAGGGTCATTGGGCACTGGAACAGGCTGCCCAGGGAGGTGGTTGATTCACCTTCCCTGGAGGTGTTTAAGTCTCGGGTGGCTGAGGTGCTAAGGAGCATGGTTTGGTGTTTGATAGGAATGGTTGGACTCGATGATCCGGTGGGTCTCTTCCAACCTGGTTATTCTATGATTCTATGATCCTATGACTCTACCATTGTGATGTCTTCTACATTAACAGATTCCTGGAATCAAGTACTAGCATGCATACCAACATGCAGAAAGAACAATATTTTAGTTATTAAGACTGCTGTGATTGCAGCTTCATGCAACTCATCACAGAATCACTGCAGTTGAGGGTTTAGTGCCAAAGATATTGAATTAACAACCAAGAAATCTGATTTTCTTGTAAATTCCAGTAAAGCAGGTTATGCCAGAAGAATCAGGTAAAGAAAATTTCTAATATCGGTATATTCTGAGGGGTATGATTTAAAATCTCTCCCATGCTTGGGCTGATGCCTGGTTGGAGTTATACGTAGATCTAATAGGCAAGAGTAAGCACTACTCCCACATGAGAAAATAGGTTAGTTCTTATAATGGATTGGCTAAAATATGCTAAGTTTTAAAGAGTGTTCAGCACTGAATATAGACAAAAACAGTAATAAAAATAAGTTACTAGTGGTGGATTACAACCAGATCTAAAAGCAACAACTGTAGTACTGAAAGTCAGCTACAGTTAGTTAATGAGAAATTAACCAATAGTTTAATTATTAGCTAACTGAATAACAACAGCTAAGAAAATGAAGCTGCTTGGGTTTCAGCATAGGCTTGGACCACAAAAGGGGAATCTGAACTTTTACTCCACTAAGGAAAAGGATGATACTACATGGGGTTTTTTTATTTTTAGTGACAAAACCCGGAATAAAGCCGTAACAGATATGCTTATATGTAGTACCATGGGTTCTTCTTTT
This sequence comes from Clamator glandarius, assembly GCA_033459285.1. Taxonomy (NCBI): domain Eukaryota; kingdom Metazoa; phylum Chordata; class Aves; order Cuculiformes; family Cuculidae; genus Clamator; species Clamator glandarius. Next base: position 913,004 of record JAUNZM010000026.1, read on the forward strand.
ACTTTCTACACCTTAAGAGGAGTTTAGCCAATTAAAACACTACTACCATAGCTTAAAGCACACGAAAATCCAGGGAATTTTTAGGAGCTGGAAAATAATATTACATAAAATAGTGTTCCATAACTTGAGTATACCTCATTCCTTTCTAAAATACAGAATAGCAAGATTCTCTAGAACTTCATGCCAAATGTTATTATGGTTATGGATTTGCAAACAGTTGGTTCCAACAGCAAAATTGTTCCATCAAAGCCACCCACTTTGCAATCAACACTATTGTTCGATTTACCTCCTTTAGTTATCTGGGCATTTTGCAGAAAAGATAAATAGAACTTGGCCCAAGGATCTTGTCAAATAATTTTACCAGGAACGTAGTAAGTGCCAGCAAAGTACAGTAGTAGAGAAAGAGAGAACTGAACTTGTACCTTAAAGTACGCCTGTGATTATCCAATCTGAGCTTACAAACTGCCTGATATGCAGTGTGTATACTCTTTTTTTTTTTTGCTTTTAATTAGAGAAAGCAGAATTCTGTGTAGTAGTATTTCTATGCCTTTGTTACTGAGATTTTCATAGCCACCTCAGTAACAAATCCCATAGTTAGAGTATAAAGAAATATTCTATGACTGCAAAATTTTCAAAGTATGTTCCAAAAAACTAACAGGAAGTAAACCATAGAAACTTTGTTAGGTGTACAAAATTCAAATGAAATCCATGAATAGTTACTATGAAGGAAAAAAAAATTCTGAATTCTTAGACAACTTCAAAATTAATTAGCAAATTCTTTTTCCAAAGTAATAGCTGTATGCCACCTTTTTTTTTTTGTGACTTTCTTTCATGTGTTATCTTGATAATGTAATGACTTTCTGTTCCAGGTAATACACAGTATCCACATAGTGTGGAGGAGAGCCTGGATAGACAAATCAACGCGCACTAAGTAAGGATATGAAGTTATATCAAAGCAGCTACTCTGCACCAATTCTTAATGTGGACAGTGGCCTTTGCTACATCTCCTTTTACTTACTTGACAGAATTAAATTAGGAGCATGGTTGTCCTAATTTCCCCATGTGGTGAATAGGCACAAAGAAGCACGTCCTGAAGGAGGGACACACGTTAGATGGAATGTAGAGTGTTGTTCAGGTGCTGTTCTCTGTTGCTTTTACAAAAAGAAACAAAAATGAACTGATTTCAAAGAAATATATGTTCCCTAAAAAGGGGATAAGTTACTTTTTTTCACCAGGAAGGCTCAATTCTGCCAAAAAGACAGGATGAATCTTGCCTGCTGATAGAGATTTAGAAGGTGGGTTTGATATAAGTCTTGCAGTACGATATCTTTTCATCATATGTTTTCCTGTTATTTAATTCCAGTGGGGCCTGATATCACAGTGTATGTTCTCCACACGTAATTTCTAAAGAACTTGTCTTTGAATTCTGGTTTTCCTAATGGCCTCCGTCATGCATAAACACAGAGGTTCCTGATAAAGTAGTTAAATTGTATATGTTTTCTAGTGTTAAATTAAACATTTCCTTTACATCTTCTACATTCTCTTAGCTTTAAAATGGGCTTTGTCCCATTTAACCTAATCATCTAAAAGCTAGACATACAGTCAAAGATAGTTATCAAAGTGCCATCTGCACTCAATGAAAGGTGCAGGCAGAAAAAATCATGTAATGTCTTAGGAATCATGCAATATTTTAGGAATCATGCTATATTATAGAAAGGGAGGACCTCTGTACTTCATCTAGTACAACCCCCTACCCAAAAGATAATTATTTTTGACACTACATAAGGTTTTCAGAGTATTTTTCAGCTCAGTTATTAAAATTTCCAAGGATGGAAATTCTATAAACTCATCCACCCTGTTGCATTTTATAACCATTCTTACTGTAATTCTTTTCCCCCTTATATCCAAAAACTTCACTTGTTTTTTTTCACACTTACTCCTGTTTTTAGCACAGAGAGTTGATTTTATTCCAAGGGACTCTAAATTAATCAACATTCATATCTTCCTTTAACAAAGTCAAGGTGATTTGCCACTGAGCTGTGAAGACTTTTTGTCTCTCCTTCACTTGGGCTAACATGACTATTGTGGTTTGTCATGAGTATCTAGATTGTGGTTAGATGTGGAAATACAGTAATAGATGCTTTCACGCAAAGATGGAAGGTTGTGACACCAGTGTCAAACCAGCTATTTCAGCTTTCCCCAGTGATGCATCAAAATGTCAAAATAGTGACAGAAGTTGAAAAGCATCTCTAACGGGGGAGGACCCTGAACACATCTTCCAAGGAAAGAAAAAGGCAAGGCAGTTTCTGTTGTATTATGAAACCGTGTGTCCTCTTAATGATACGGCACTGATTCTGGTAATGCCTAGTTTAGAAGGGCAATCAACTGGGCATGCAGCCATGTGTAAACAGCACATTTCTTTGTGGACAAATAATCAGCAAATGTAAAATGCCTGAGATAATTAACAATTGTATAATTTAAGCAAAATGGAAGAGGATTATGGAAGTACCAAACATTCTGAGAGAACAAAATAGAATTAAGTATCTGGCAGAATGAAGTAGAATTAAGAATCAAGGGCACTTGCTGGTTTTGTAATTCTTCTTCAGGGGATCTAAAGTACCTGTAATTTTGCTGTACTTTGTTTATACTGTGGTAGCAGAGTTATGGTCCGATGTGCCAGATGAAAACCACATAATAATAATTAATCCTTGCACCGTAGAATCTGTAATACAATTAGCTATGATGAGGGAAGAATGGAGGACTTGCTTTGGGAATATGTAATCTTACTTGGGACTAAAAGAAGATTTAGCCCCAGTTACACTTACAGTCATTAAGACACAGAGGATCAAATAGTCTGTTCAAGTTTGCAGAGCAATAGCTGAAGCAATTCCAGGAACAGATCATATATTTCTGAGTCCTATAATGTACTTCAAACTGACTGCCATTTCCTATTTCTTCCTTTAATAACTGTGTGCTTAGTGAGGGCAAGAAGCTGGATTTCTTTTCTTCTAAGTGTTCAGATGGAAAAAGAAGAGTCCAATTCCGCTGTCTGATCCAGTGGAAGGTCCCTGTCCATGGCAGGGGGCTTAGAACTAGATGATTTTTTAGGTCCCTTCCAACTCAAACCATTCTACAATTCTATGATTCCTGAGATTTCCATTCCCTAGGGAGAAGTTTCCTACCTGTACTGTTGAGGTTTCAGTCTGTGTAGCTGAAGAAACCAGGATGACTGGAAGTGAATTAATTTTTTTCAAGTGCTAACCCATGGCTGAAACTGTTTCAAGCATGTTTGGGGAATTTAAATCCCAAGTTCTTTCTTTAACCTTGTATTAGCTACCAGTTTAGATGATGGACTAGATAATACCTCTTAGCTTTACTAGGTTTGCTTCAGATGAATCATCCTGAAATCAGTGCAGAAATCAGAGACTTAATAAAGTGGAAATGAAGTCAGTGTTCTTTATTGCTGAAATCCAAGTAATTTTTTATCTTATTTATCTTAAAATTGCCTGCTAGAAACAATAACCTAGGGAAGGCTGCAAAGGTAATAACTCTATTAATTAAGCCATTTTAAATTTATATAGCACACTTTAAAAAAATAATCTCTTAATACTATTTTCCAATATATTAATATATCTATTATATTAGCTATAGCAACTACTTCCATCAAATTTACATCGTTTACTTACCACTGTTGAATACTGAGTCACATTATTACAATAATACTGCAGTTCACTGCTGACCAAAGTCAGTTCTAGCAAGAATTAAAACCTCCTTTTGCAATATTATCATCACATCCACATTCTCCTCTTTAACTAAGATAAAAGGCTCATTGCAACCATGCTGTTAACAGAATGATTACTAGACAAATTTGTCATTGTAATTCACTTACACCAAGCAAGCTCCTTGGACCTGGTAGCCTTTCTAAAAACTAAAATGCTTCAGTAAGGTGAACAAAAGACTTTCTCAACATAATCTTGTTGAAGCCAATGTAAATTCCTATTACATATAGGTAGAGGAAGGATGTTTTTCATCTACTAGGACTTACCTGACACCTGTTGAATATTTTAGAGGCACCTGTGTGTATCTGTTTCCTACGTTTAGTTTTGCTAAGAATGGAATAATGTTTTCAATGCTAGAGATCTTTAAATTCAGAAACCTTTATTTTTTTTAAGCTGTGACATTGCCCAGAGAGATTTCTTATTTAAAATGCAAGTGTTGCTGGATAATGCTATTTGCATTAGATGATATTTGACTTATCTGGCCACTAAGGGGAGGAATCAAACACTTATTTTTATTGTAAGAGCAAGGCTCTGTTGGACACATCAGGGGATGATTCACTGTGCAACTATCTTCCATCATCAAAAATATCAAAGGCCTATTTTACAAAGAGGCCAAGGTGGGTTTTTTCTATTTCACAGCCAAAAACTACTGTGAGATTAATTTTCTTCTACAAAGGTATAAAGTTCAAGTTGCTAAAATTAGCATTTTTTTTCACCTGAGCCTCTTCTCTATGGTCGTATTCAAAGCAGTATTGTTTAATGTTTCAGTGCCTGCTGCTTAAAATGTACTGTTCCCCATTTAATGTGTCAAAAAGCTATAGCTAATTATTCTCATAGCAAGGATAATCATACCAATTATGATTCCTTAAACAGAATGGTGGAAACAAAGAAGTAGAGATAAGATTTAACAATGAAAAGACAAATTGGGGAGGCAGGGACATCTTAAATGTTGAAAACCTGCAATGCCTTCTTTTTACAAGAAAGGATAAAATTATAGCTTTATGAAAGAGACAAGTTATCACTGTTCAATCTGTGGAATTATGAATTACTGTGATAAGGTTCCTCTTGGTCTGGAATGAAACTCATAGTTGTCCATCCAGCCTCCAAATCTAGGGCTGTGGAATATGACATAGAGCAGGACCTAACGTTTCTACGGTATCTACCTTAGACTGATAGATGGTAGAATTTTAGGTGCATAGTCCTGAAGGCACTGGTATTCTCTTTCCAAGACCACCATCTTATTTCTCGGGATGGTCTATGAAGAGAGGCAGATGGATATAGAATTTTCCAGTGTTTCTCTGTGCCTATATCCATTGAATGCCCCAGGAACACAGGTATTGCTAAAGGACAATTCAAACCATGTATGTAAGATCTCTGTTTCCCTTTGTAAGTGTACAGACTATATGGGTTTTTCCACCCTACTAGGATACAGGCTGGATAGACTTTTAAGAAGAAGTACGAAAAAGAACATATCTGTCTCTTAGTGAGGAAGAAAACTGTATCTCTAGCAAAGGTAAACAGCCAAAAAGTGGAAGATCTAGGTTGTCATCCTAGAGGGTGAAGAGCTCTTCTCTCCCAGTCTCAAAAAACTATGATAGGATGTGAGACACTGTCAGGTAGGACCACTTTGTGATTCTGCTGAAAATGCTTCTTTATACTGGTATAAAAACAATAATCAAGGAGGCAGTGAAGAATTTTCTTCTTTTGCCTCTCTGACAGACTAAACAGAGAATCTACTGGCTTTTCAATTTAGTCCACGGACTGCTGCTGAATCTATTACCTCAGCAGCAGATAGCTGGGCTGGAAGTAATGACTCTTATTACTTACGTGTGAGTATTTTTAATCATTTATGGCTTTGCAACACGTTTGGAATATCTCTGACTGTAGTCACAACTTTGGGTAGAAAAATCACAAAGCCCTTGGTTCTGATCCAAATCACACAGCTAGTTTGAACATACCTACTGTCACCTGAAAAAAATAAGAAAAGCATTGCACTACTGTCCTTTTGCATCTGACAAATCCAAAGCCAAAAATTGAATTGAAACAAGTATTGCCCTCTTCTGCAGGCATCAATAACAAAGACAACATGGAACTTTGTGTTACAAAGGAAAACCAGTCAATATACACATCAGGATACTGCAACAGATATTTATCTCTATTATAACCAGGTACTGAAGCACTCCTGGAGAAATTGAATCTGCCTGTTGCCATTTATGTCATGCTTGCTTTAAGCTATTCTCTTATCCAATTCCCCAATAGTTTATCAAACAAAAGACTGCATCTGGATGCTAAGGAGACATTTCACCATTAAGTTATAAGTGTGGCCATGTCTGAGAGGTGTCACAGTAAATAGTGCTGAGAGATGAGAAGAGTGTAAAATCTTTCCAACTCTCCTCTTATCCTATTTCAAAATCTTTTTCTAAAATGTATTATCTGTTGCTCCCAAGCAACTTTTATATTATGAGAAATTTATACCAAAGCTAGAGAAAGAAGAGAAGGTGATGAAATGAAAACCATAAAGGTTTCCAAGACATTTAGAAAAACCTTGAAGAGGCTGTTAGAAAGCTGGAATTTTTTTTAGCAAGGTTTATATGAAACTTAGTTATGTGAGGCTACTTCACCTTCATAAAGACTGTGATTTTTGGGTAGTGCAGTGAAATGAACTCCTACTTAGCAACTCTTTCAGACTCTTTATTACTGTGGGGGTTATTCCACATTGCTGTCTCCCTTTACTTGTTCCCAAAGGCTGGGAAACTCAAGAGACAGTCTCCTTAACAAAAATACAGCTACCTGTTGTACGACTTTGCAACAGCACCGGTAGGTTGTTCTCTGTTATGCAGAAAGGTGTGTTGCAGGAAGTCGTATTTTACATTGAGAAAATCAATGTTGTAACATTGAATTCTGGATAATCAGAAGTACTCAGAAATACCTTCAGTTCTAGGATCCTTCCCTGCCTTTATTCCATCCTGCTTCACAAATATTTGACCATTTTTTCCGTTACGGCTTCAATTTTTCTGGTGGATTTCCTTTCCATTACATAGATGCAAAATGCCACCACTGAGACTAGTGAGCATTGTCTGTGAAATACCAGTTTTCCTCAGATTTCCATACGGTGGTTCTGTAAGGCAGAAGTGAACTCATAGCCATAGTGCAAGTTTTGAGGACCTTTGGATGAGTTTAATCTCATTTAATATAAACTCTGTTGTAGATTTCTGCCTTGTCTGTGCCAATTGCCTCTATGTTTTCTTTAGGAAATGGAAAAGATTAACTAATTCTGGAGGCCAAAGGATCCTGTTCATCATGAATGCTTACTTTAGATTAGGGCAGGTATTCTGTAATATTTCTCTGCCTCTCCACGAATTACAAAAAGACCGTAGACCAAGTGTTTCCTACTAGATAACTACATTTAAACTACTGTTGTATTTAAATATAACAAGAACATTGTGAGACTAAGCTTAAAATTCCTATTTGTATAACAGCTAGTAAACAGGACACCTTACAGCAAGCTCACACACAGGTTGCTGCACTTCCTCTTAAAACCTTCTTAAAAGCACTGCGCTGTGTATCTTCTATAATACAGCTTAAACTATCAAAAGCCATCACGTACCTCAACAGTAGAGACAATTGCACACTTTTGAATGGTTCAGCCCACAGTTAAGTTTATACACGGGTCTTACTGAAAATTCTTTGTGAGATTCAGGAGTTATCAATTCAACCAGTTCTGCTAGCAACAACCCTCATGCTCTGCCAGTAACTAGCCTATTTTGACTATGCTAATAGCTTCACTGAACTACCTTCAGCGTGCTTTTACATGTTATCTTGTGGCCTGATCTAACATCCAAAGGGGACTTCGGAAGTTGGTCGGGAAAAAAAAAAAAAAACATGTTCAGGACATGGTTCTGCAGGGAGAAAAGCCAAAATGGTCTCATTATGGAGCATTAAGAGATTCTCCTAAGGACTCAATGGTTTAAACTACGGCAAAAGCAAAGCCTTTACTTTTACTATAGCAGAACAAGAGGGGAAATAATTTGGTTTCCCTTCCATTACGTAAATGAGAAGCAGCACTCCATTCTCAGTGCTCTTTTTCAAATAGCAAAGCATGAGGAACTGCTGAGGTGTGAGACGGGAGTTTCAGGTCATCGTTAATCTGGTTGAAATGGGAAGTGGTGAGGGAGAAAGTGAATGCCCAGTTGCACATCCCAACCCTCCCCCCTCCCCCCGAGACATTTGGTCTCCCAGGAATCATTATTTCCTCTGTACAGTCTCGTGTTTCATAAAGAATATTGTGTTTCAGCAGAAAAGTCAAATGTGTCCTCTCATAACTCCATGTGGCTGTTAGCTTACTGCTGAGTTAATACTTTGCCACATAAATAAAACTGTACAAAAAAGAAAGAGCAGACTTGCAAAGAAACATGGAGAAAAATTGAATCCACTGGCGCTCAGGGCTTAAAAGCTGGTGAGTTTCTTTCCTTTCCTTTTTAGTTCCCTTTACCCTTACAAGTTGATGTGTATCCAAACAGCTTGAAAAGTACTTTGAAATCCAACTTTAGTCAGCTATGATGAAGACATAAGAGGAGCTGATTTTTCCTTTGTGATGCTTTGTTTTCTTCTCTCTTTTATTCAGTGTTCACTTCAGCAGTGGCTGCAGGAGAGAAGCCAAGTATTATTTCTTGGATCTTTTTTTCTTATTTGGTGCAGTTAAAGACATATTTTTTTAGTTACACTGAGAAATAGTTGCTACCTATCCCTATTACGCCAAGCTCAGCTAGTGAGCTGAGACAGGGTTTTAACCAAACTGCAAGTCTCCTCAAACCAGGGATACCATAAAATTTTGCTTAAAGGTTCTTTACTCAGGTAATTTTGTGGAAAGATGTCAAATAACTTCTAGTATAGAAAATAATAAGTAATAGTATATTTATCTGGTTTTATTCTTGATGAAAACTGCACTGAAAAAAAATAATTTACCAAATGCTCTAAGGCAGCATTTGTATGAGATTTTTCATCAAATCAGTCACTGCGCTCAAGGGCAAGACTGCCACTCAGTGGGATCTAGGCAAGGAGGACAAGGCGAACAGGAACTTCATGAATTTTGACAGGGGAAGAAATGAAAAATTCTGCACCTTATAGGAGTTTCCACTGCACAGCTGGGGAGCTGCCCTGCTGAAAACAACTTGGAGGTCCTGGTGGGCAAATAGCTGAATATGAGCCAGCAGCATGCCCAGGCAGCAAAAAGCAACAATATTTTGGGCTGCTAATGCAGGAACAGAGTCAAGAGTTGGAGAGAAGGGATTATTCCTCTCTAATCAGCAGTAGTTAGCCCATAGCTACAATAATGCATTTATTGTTTGAACAACCAAGTCAGAAAGGCATTGGTAAATAGGTGTGAGTTTGGTGAAGGACAAGTGAGGCAGAGGAAGGCAGCAGGAACTGGAGTAACTGCCCTTAATGAGATGCTGGGAGATCTGGGCTTGTTTGATCAAGAGAAGAGACAGCTTCAGGAGAACTTTAGAACATCCTGCCCATGCCTACAAGAAGGTCATTAAAATGACAAATCCAGCCTTTTAGATGTGGAACATGGTAGGTTGAAAAAAACACCACAGGTTTAAGACAGAGAGAAGTTCAGAGCAGAAGTACAGAAAAATGAGGACAGTCAGGTGCTGAAACAGGTTATACTTGCAGCTTTTCAAGTCCTCATCAGCAAAGTCCTGAGCCAGCTGGTCAAATCTCATAGATAGACATAATATGAAGCAGCAGGGTTGAAATAGTCCTCCTGACAATCCTCCCAAGTTAGTTTTTTCTAGGATCCTATGAAATGTCTTCTAGTTTTCTATGCATGTGACCTTTGTCAGCATATTTGAAAATGCCACAAATTAGCCTGTCATTCTAGTGACAAGGTACTTTTGGGAAAAAAAAAAAATCCAGAACAACACAACCGTTACTAACATTTTTGAATAGCAGTTAACAGAGTAGACCTATGCAGACAACCAGGGGTATCCTCTAAATTGATTAAAACCCAAGTTCAGCAAAGCACTTAAATCATATTTAAAAGTAAGTATATCTTCATTTCCTATTCATTATAGTCTCTATACTAGATTTAGGTATTTATATTTATTTTATGCTGATGCATCTAATGCTTTCACACATTTGTATCTTCTTACTGGATTGTAAACACTAACTTAAAGCTGGAAGTGTCTAAAATACCTGTAGCTGTGGTGCTTAGAGACATGGTTTAGCAGCGAACACAGCAGTGATAGCTTAACAGTTGCATTCAATGATCTTAAAATGTCTTTTCCAACCTAAATTATTCTGTGATTTACTCACCATGGTATGATAGCACCATAAGAAAACACAGTTCTTTTGAGCTAAACAAGGAACAAGATATAAAATCATTGTCTTTGAAAAAAATGCTCTGTATACTGGCAAGGATAAGAAAAGTTAGATAAAATGAGGGAAATGAATATAAATGTCTAGCAAGACTCTCAAATGTGTCATTTGGCAAATGACAAATGTATCCAGCAATGCTGTATAAATTTAAAGTACCTGAGAATCTACTGTTTCCTTAGGATGATCCAAAAGAAAAAAAATCTTTAACATTAAGGAAAACTGTATGATGTAACTTCATCTTAGAATACTTAAAATTTATATACAGTATTAATACACATGCAGGTAACAAGGAAGGGTTTTTAGAATCTTGATTAAATGCAGTGCTGAACAGTGTGTGTTAGTATTAATTAGCATTTTCAGCTTCTCTTTCATATTCTCTTGGAGTTCTTGGAAACATCTAGAAAAAAGCTAGCAAGATTTTTTAACTTACACTGATATGCAAATTGTTTTCCCTTGTAACATCATGCATTTTATTTTGGTAAGCTTTATCTTCTATGCTTTCTCCAACAAAGAAAGAAACAATGCTATATGCCTGAGGTATACAGTGAAAATTTGTGACCTATTTAAAGCTTTTTGAATCAAGTATGTACAGCGAAACTTTTAACTGTATGTGGTACGAAGGGTGACTCCACTATATTTCATGGTGGATTTGGCATCTTTTTTATTGATTTTTAAAATACTTTCCTAACAATACTTACTTACAATTTACTTTTTGACTTTATCAACAACCACTGGGCCAGCTTTTTCACAGAACTATTCATTGCAGTTTCTAGATCTCGTTCTTTAATGGCAGCAACTAATTTAACATAGTATACGGAAAAGTTAGCATTTGCTTTTATATAGTTTTATTTCGCTGTTCATTATCAGCTGATCATCACCTGTTGAACATCACGTGTATCATATCGCTAAAATGCACTGAGTTGTAGAGCTAGAGGTCAAGGCACGGCTTTAGTTTGGTTGTTAGTCTGTGTCTCAGCATTCAGATCTTAGAGATCATATAAATCTCAGTGTAGGAATTTTCTGTGTGATTTTCCCTCACAGAAACTCAGTATCAGAACTTCAGTGCCTCTGGAACTGAACATTTAATTCGTTGTATCTGTGTGCTCCATGTATGAAATCTAATATTATCCTGCACCAGAGATAAAAATATTCTCGTGCAGAAAGGAGGCTCTCAAGAAAAATTCATTCATGTGTTTTAGGAGCCTCAGGCAGTTTTCAACTCGCTCAATTTTAAATGCCTACATGTAATTGTCTGTACCTGAGCTAGTTAGGTGTTGGCTTTATTGACTCTTAGAGACCAGGGAGAGAAATGGGCACTTACAGAATCTGATTAATCTCATCTGGAGGTAGGTATCCATAGTAGGTCAGATGAAATGTAATTTAAGTGCCTGGTCTCTCTATGCCTATAAAAGAAGTACAGATGCATACTGGACCATACAGCTTAGAAGTAGCCATCTACGCAGCTGGATAGCTAAACATACTGAGATGAGCTTGACATCATGAGTTGACAGGGGTGATTGCTGTTTCAGTTCCTACATAGATACCCACTGGAAACTTTATGCAACATGCGTCTTCAGACTATAGTCTAATCAATATTTTAATAACCACACTTTTCACAGTTAGAAAAGATGTTTCCCAAAGCTATATGAACATGATTTTGTTTTAAATTAAGATTTGGAGTTTGTTGTGAACTATAGAAACTCTGAGAGAAAAGTGTCATGATCACAAATTACATCACTCCTCAACGTATGAATGGAAATTTGTTTGCTAAATTCTGAATAAAATAACACAAGTAAAATTATATTACTCTACAATTGCATTTTTACCAAACTATATGATTATTTCTGAATGTAATATAATTACTTAAAAGTAGCTTAAAGCATCAAAAGGAAAACAGGTAATACAGAAGTGATAAAGAGTATGTAAGAAGTATAATGCAGGTTAGGCAAGTGAATACTCCTTATTCCATACCGGGCATAATGGGTAGGAAAATACAGTTTTAGATTCTTTGAGTATTTAAAATATCGGAAGGAATCAGGAAATTTTACATGTACAAAAAGAGAGGATGATAGAAGCCTGCCTGGCATACATGAAAGCTGCTAGCATGCATTCACCATCATTTTTGGTAAAGCTATCCTAGCAACAGTGAAAACTCCTGCTTTTACCTGAGATACACATTCAGCCACTCTGTAGAATTCAAATATTTATGGCAAAAGAGGGCTAAACTTTATCAAGTATCAAGTAGGCACTTCTCAGAAAGGCTCACAGAGTCTTCTCAGCGTGGGGGGAAGTGTCTTCATAATCATTGATCAAATTGTCTTTGTTAGGTCTGGAGGTGAGAATGATGCAATTATTTCTTGTGATCAGTCACTGTACTAACAGGGTGAGAAAGAGATTTGAGGTATACTGCTTGTTCTTAAGAGTGATATTGTGATCCAGCATTAAGAGAAGATGGTATTCAGGAGAACAGAAAACATTCATTCATTTCAAAATATAGACATATTAGGAAAATAGACCTAAATCACGGGGAGAAGAGTTCAGAAATGCATCAGCCTTTAGCAGATGAACAAAGGTATGTTTCAGTGCATGAAGAGAATTGTTATGGAGGAGGAAAGCACAAAGTCCTGTTAACAATGGACTATAACAAATCAAATTTAATTGGAAACTAATATGAACTATTTCCTAAAAAAGAGAACATTATACTGTCTAAAAGCGTTGGAAATGTTAAAGTCTAGAAGAAAGTGTTGCATTATTACTTGCTTGGAATCAAAAATTTTCTTCTCCCCTTGTCTTGAAGGCTACACATGGCATTGTCCCATTAAATTTTAGAACATGGGACGATTTTCTGAGTCCTCCACAGCAAATGCTTCCTGCCAGTCTCATCCACAATCCCCTAGTCTGCAGTTCCAAAGTTGTTCTGGAGGTAGTTTCATCCAATCAAATAGAATTAGCTGTTAAAATCACAGCTATTTTCCAAAATGCATCCAGTAGGTCCCCCGTTGCCTCTTTCCCTCTTCCAAGGATGTATGTTGATGGCTGAAAACAGTGATCTTTCTCCAGAAAATGTTGGTTTAATAACTTTCTGTAAAAGTTTCGCTTTCCCACAATTTATCCTAGAAAGCTGTAATCCCAAGCTTTTTTCTGCATATTTCTAGGCTCTCAGTTCTCCGTGGACTGAAGGAGAGCCAAAAGATTGCATGTTACAGGAGCTACAGATGCAAAACTCAAGATCCAGGCTTCTTGCTCTGCATTTCAGGAGCTTGTCAGCAGCTGGGAGTATTGACCTGGCAGTTTTCTCTGACTCTCTGACCCTTTTTCTCAATGAGCCTTAAAAAACCCCAACTGTGTATTTGCTTAATGAAAGAAAGAGAAACTGATTAATACCTGTAATTTTGCTGCAGAAAAACACAGCCTAGCAGTTTAGGGAAGCAAGGCTGACGGCCTTTGTGAAAATTTATATTTAAAAGTAATAACTTACGTGATCACAGTGAGCGTCTTTAATCACCCCTCATCACTGTTTGTGTAGTTCATAGGGAGGGGTGTGCACGAACTTGTGAGACGTGAGTATGTTGATTGTCATCTGTTATATAACTCAGTCAGTTGCAAAAGGAAAAAAATGTCTATTTTTTGCCTCAAATTTTATGCCTTGATTTTGCCTCAAATTTTATGCCTTGATGTTGCCTTCAGTGATACTCTTCTGTTAATGACTTCCGAAAAAGAAAATATAAACTTGATAACTTGAGTGATGATTTATTAATAGTTGTGTACAATCTAAGCCTGCAACAAGTTATTTTGAAACATTCTGTTGACCAACTTTTCAGTTCTACTTAGTCCTGAAGCCTTACTCTTGCAATATCTTGATTAAGAAATATTAACAACTGCCTCCAAAGCGTTGATTTCACAAAGGTAAAAGGAAAGACCCTCAGCTTACGCAACCCGTCACATACTGTGGGCAGCTAAAATTTTAGATTAGTTGATTCTCTAATATTAACATTTTGTCTAGAAATTCCCAATTTTCTTAGTGAGTTCCAGTGTTTATACAAATGGAAAAGCCCTAAGGGGCCTAAACTGAGATGCCTTAAGCAATTTGATTTTCCAATGAAAAGCAGACAGTCTTCTGTCTTCTGAAAACTAGGCTTCTTTCAGATGTTTGTTTATTTGGACATGCATGTAATCTAAGTATGCAGAATTCTTCTTTTTAACAAGATAAAAAACCCTCCCCTTTTCTATATAAACCAGCAAGATTTGCAAAGCCTGCAGTTGTATGAATACTTCTAAAATAAATGTCTTCTTATGTTTTTTTCTGTGTATGTATGACTAGGGATTGGGTAATGAATAAAAACTTACCCTTTTATTTATTTATTTTTTAATTTTAAAGCTCAAGGAAAACCATGAGGAAGGGGAGAAATGAGAAAGAATATGTGTACAAGTATCCACTTGTTTTATATTTATAGCAAATATTACCTTCGGTCACATTCACACAAGATAATGAGGTGACTCCCTTGCCCCTTTCCTTCAAAGCTGAAAGTGAGGTTACATTTTTGCACACTTAAAATAAATGTTTGCCACCGTTTTGGTTTTTTTTTTTTTAAAAATGGTCTTGCTCAAGGGAAGCTATGGGCACATGAGAGAACCATAATCCCCACCATCTGCTGCCACAGAGACAGAGCAACTATTCACAGCTTTTTTTGCAGTCCTCAGGCTGCAATTGTACTGCAACTGAGGGTGGTCACAATAGACCCGAGCAATTTTGTATCTTTACTGCTTATTCCCTTGCTATCGCTGCCCCTCTTCCTCCTCGCTCTGCCCATTGTTTTTACTGTAATAGGCAAAATGAGGGCAGGGAAGGGATTGTATCTTTCTGATCTCTAGGCCCCCTGCTGCAAGCAAAAGAAACATCAAATACGCGTTGTATTTGGGGCCTGTAGGAAATGTCCCTTTAGGCTGAGATTCATTTCATTTAATTATAGTCACCTAAAAAGTATGCAGTCTAAGCTAACTATCTAGGTTCCTCCTATAGACAATAAAAAAGAGGAGTTCCAAAGGTGATTCATCTCATCCTACAATTGGTATTAATCCTAAAACAACTACTGTGTAAAATGAATTGTCCCACCTGCTGCAAAAGGAGCTCATTCTCCAGTTTAAAGCAGATACCTAGAACGGGCTTTGCCTGAACAAATACAGACATCTCCAGTGCAGATGTCCTTATCTGAGCTGACTGTTTTGATTTCTTTTATAGCCAGTGGAAAGAATAAGAACTTTTGATTCCTCTCTTCTTAATGTAGATACAGAAAAAATTAAAATATTATAAGTATTCCTCTCCACTAATGACAGTGATTAGCATGGATATAGAATGTTTTTTGTTTTAACATATTTATACATTTAGAAGAGGTGATTAGCATATCTAATTTCCAGATGCTTAAAATCAAGTGAGGTGTATCTGGTCTTTACTGGTTGACCCATATAACTAGAAATCTGTCACTGGCTTCAAAAGAATAGTCTCCTTGGCAAGATAGCCTATGACCAACATCATCACTTTCAGCTTCTGGAATGTGCAGCTTCTCATGTCCTTTCCAGGGAAGCATGCAGTGAGCCAAAAACTGAAGACCAATCCTTCCCCTATTACACCAATGTAAAGGCACAAGTATTCCTTTGGAATTTCTGTGTTATTGAAAGAGAATTTAATGCTATGGCTAAAATGCGAGTATGTTACTTGAGCTCTCTGGAAATGTTCATAAAGACACAATGTTCAAATGTCCAGGGCACTTAATTTTCACAAACTGATTGGTTTATGGTAAATATATTGTATGAGCTACACGTTTGTAAGGATGCTTACTCACCACAATGTGAATTTAAATAAGTACTAGTTCATTATAACTTTTAAAACACAAGCATCTTTACTTCATTGGCATTTAAGTATTGGATTTAGCTTTATCTCAACAAGCTCATTAGAGAGAGTGGAATGTATGGAAGGGTAGTTCTTCAACCTTATTTCATTGCAAGTTTTATGGCTAATTACTAGGACAAACCACTAAATAACAACACAAACAGTATTATAAGTTAAAATGGAAGGTTCTGTGGCAGATTTAGCTATATAAAAAAAGCACAAGTTAAATGCTAAGAACTCATTCATAATAAAAAGCAATTTCCCAAGTATTATGTGCTATCTCCATTATGGTTAAATATCATAAATTAACAGTACGCATTCCAATTCCAATGTCTTGTGTTCTTCAGTATTCTTAAAAATCAGCCAAATCAAAAGTCTGCTAGCGCTTCAATGGAAGTAATAGAAGAAAATTTAATTGACAGAAATGTGTTTTAGATAATACTTCTTATCTTCAGGCAACACATTTTATTACCTAAAACTTCATTACTGCTCAGAAAAAAAAGAAGAATGAGAAACATATGTTTACTTGTAGTGAATCATACATTTAAAATGATAACAGAATTTATTTCTTCCTGTATACATCATGACCTTCATATGAAAATGTGAAAACCTAGACATTTCTGGTACAATTTTGTATTTTCCAGGAAAAGAACAATAATTTTACAGAAAAATGATATTTTACATTTTTATGATGTGCATTGTTTTCCTAAGATCAAATATAAAAGAAAACCAGCCCCCACATCATTCAAAGCAGTGCTTCTGTCAGATATTACAGTTATTGAACAAAGAGAGTTCAGAGTTCTATTGGGAATCCCCAACACAACAGTAAGGAAGTAGCAATGCTAGTCTTCATGTGTAAGTACTGTGTGAAGTCGACTTTAAAAGTAACAGAGTTGATTTTGATCCTGTGTAATCAGTGGGGAATGAAATAAAGAATCTGAAGCCACTGTCAAGGATTACCTGCAGATTTTAGTCATCTGCTTCTGAGGGAGAAAAATGATCCACAGTTGACAAGGCTACTGGGCAGTCACTTATGACACAGCCTCTAGCATGAGGCATCCGTGCAATGCAGTGGTATAGATTGATAGAGACATATGATTAGATGGCATGTTAATGACTAGAAAGAATTAAAATAAACAGCTATAAAGTCTAACTGCAGCCCTTTTCACATTATGATTTAAAATCTAGCAGTTATTCTGGAAAAACACCTAGCGTTTTCCACAAACAACCAGAAGATTGTGTCTAAAATGAATAGTCCACTTCCTAAAACTACAAGAAAGTTAAAATCTATTCTGAGGCTATGAACTGCAGCTTGAATAAACAAGTTGAGATCTTCACTTGATGAATGTATTCTCCAGTCTTAAGCACCACTGAAACCAAGGCATATCCTTCTTAGTAGATCCCTCAAGGGTTTCAAACTCAGTTCTTGCAGTCATGGTAGGGAGGACAACAGATAGTCACAAACATGTTAACTGACTTTGACTCAGAATTTAATTTTATTACAGTTATGAATACAATGTGTTGTGAGTTTTAATTCACGCTAACTGAATTATGAACTAATTAATGTTGGCAGGGGTGGAGGTAAGAAATCATCACAGATAATCTTATAGCTGCGTGGAAAAAAGAGAAGGAACCTACATTGCTTGGTTGATTGGGCAGAAGCAAATAATACAGACAACAAGAATACAGATCTACGACAAAAAGTATAACTTTTATATGACTGTTGGATCCTGTAGTGGACAACAGAAAACCTTTAAAAGCTGTGGAAGGTTTAAAGAAAAACTGATGGCATAATGAAAAGATCAAAAACTAATGAGAAACTGAATTCCTCCATTTTCACCATATTTACTCCTGTACTGCTTTCGAGCTAGCTGATTCCAGAAGCAGTCTGAGTACTGTTATGCTCCTGAGACACAATTATATGCATTATTAAACATGTTGGCAATTTAGGTTGAATTCAGGTTGCTTACAAGCACTGCCTGTCTCTATGTGACTGCAGGACAATCCATCTGACTGACATTGACCACGGTTCCCTGTCACGGCGTGATGAATGCGCTCTCTTCAACCAAACCAGCAGTACGGCACAAGCTTCAAAGGAGGCAAAGGCCTGGGCCATGGCTGGATTAAGAACTCCTCTAGAAAATACACAAAGTGTAGAGTGACACAGTAAACACCAATAAATTGTGGGTATAAGGAGCCTTGTGCATACCTCTCCTACAGTGTGCAATTTGACTATGAGTCAAACTCTTTTATCCTATAAATATGACAGTCCAGTGGTTACACAGTGATGATCTCCCCTTGTACTTGGACACCTCTCAAGACTGCTCCTCAAAGCAATGAGATCTGGTGGGTCTCTTCCAACCTGGTTATTCTATGCTTCTATGATTTTTCCTGATAGCAGATCTCTGGTGAACCCCATTTGAATCCTCCCTGGATGGCAACTGGCTTGCCTACAAGGCAACTTTCCTCTTTAGCAGGGATTAGTTATTTAGGCTAAATAAGTAAAATTTTAAGTAGAACAAATCACTTAGAGTTATAACGTTGTGTGATTTAGCATGCTGTTTGCCTAGCTTCTCTTATTTAGTATGAACAGACAGACTCGGTGATGTATTAGGCCACCAGCACTGAATTTCCACGTAAATTCATTGTAAACATGTACAGAAGATACACAGGGTTCAAGGATACCAACCATTAAAACCAGCTGCAACTGGACAAGATAATGACATGTTTGAATGACAGCAAAGGAATCCAGCTAGGAACAAGAAGACCTCAGACCTAGATATTACTGCTGAACCAAGTTATGGTGTGAGGGGAAGGTAAATAGCCTGTAATGGTATAATTGCCCAGGCATATCTTCAGTCATATTGACCTTCTCTCCAGACCTGAACATGCTGTTGTACCACTTTATTAAACTATTGATTTTATGAAATCCAGTGCCTGAGAGTATGCTTCACAAAACCTCAGAATCATACTTCAGAGTAAACTGATGCTGGACACCCAGATGGAAGGTAAGGGAAGCAGGGAAGCATCATGAAACTTAGAACTCTTAGTTAAGTGACACAGAGAATCGGGTGTGTTCATATAATCCTTTAGCTATAAACACATATAATCTTTATCCTCTCAATCCTTTAGCCATAAATCATTGAGCAAGTTCAGGACTAGGTCTGGATCCAGCTGCACCTAGACTCCTCTCTGAGAAGGGGTTTAGAAAGCAAGGAGGTCCATTCTGAACCTCATGACTTGACAGGAGAGTCTCCCTTGCCTCTTTGCATCCACAGTGTAAATCAGTCCAAATTGATTCTAACCAGATCCTCCCTCTGCATGTTTCCTCCATGTAGCAAGTAAGAGCATGACCTTGCCATCAATTTCTGTTAAGCTGCACTTTTACTTAAAAAAACCTTATTCACGACAAATTGACATAGTCAGCAGGATCCTAAAAACACAGCTGGCATCTGGTTCAAATGCAACATTGTGAATGGTGCATGAAAGCAAAGAGCATACTCAACAGGTTCAGTTTCAATGTGGCTCAAATGCACTCATTAATAAACACTAAGAACTCTTTATCTATTTGATCTCAGGCATCATCTCAAAGACATCTCAAAGCACAGTATGTCTAAAGGAAATAGGCTTAATGGTCCTTCAAAGTTTCTGCTTCCATTGACATAGACAGCTAGGAGACTGGACACTGAACTTACAGACTGCATAGTTAGGAGAAATGAATCCTACCAAGGATGACCAGTGCTATTTTATTTTTCTTCAGGTCGGTATTCAGTTCTTTCCTATATTGTAAATTTGTATTATTAATTTCTTGTCACTTTTCCTTAAATTAAGAGGAGTTTAGGTGAAAAGAAAAAGATGTCAACATGACTTTTTGTTTAAGAACCCAACTATATGTCATATTGGTTTTTATTTTCTTTCCCCTAACGTGTTTATGCAAATGTCTGGAAACAGCCTTCCCATCACTAATATATGTCAGTAGTCAGTTCTTACGCTCAATGTCCTGATTTCATCCTCTTTGAAGAGATGTACTATTTGTAGAGTCCTATTACGGGGATGAAAGAATAACATGGGTTGATGGATAAACAAATAAGTAACAATAAAATGCTAGCCTTGCAAAGCACTGTACAAACATCAATTATTTCTCTTTGCAGCAGCCTTATGCAGCTGTTAAATTCCCATTCTGCAGATGGAAGTTCTAAGGCAAAAAGTGGCAGTAATTTACACTGTGCTGGGATATTGATTCAGCCAGAGTTTTGAGGCTTGACTCTTTCCTTAGAGGGCTTTCCCAAAAGCACCAGAAGGCTCTGTATGCTCTGGAACAAGTTTTTGTTACAACAGAAACTAGGCTCGTGACTTTTTTCCTCTCCTGTAGAGAAAACTCAGGCTGAGACAGAACAGAAATCTCCCAGTTTATAAATAAGTCCTTCCCTGTCCCTTCTGTCCCTGTGGAAGAGGTGTTTCGTTTCAGAATCTCTGGCAGCTGAGCTGCAGCAGATCCTAAGCCATTCTTTCTGGGCCCCCATGATGTTTTTCTTTCATATTTTCATTTTCAATACTAACGTCTCCTTGATGGTTTGCACCTTCTTTCTACCAGCAGACCACATTCAGACAGCCCCTGCATCTTCCTCATCTTTTAGTAAGCCTTTCTCCCCATTCCCTGAACCCTTACCTTCCTTGAAGAGCTGAAATTTTACCTTCCAAGGCTCCTGTCTGCAGTCAGAACAAAGACGAGAGGCAGTTTTCCTCTTTGCTCCTTCATTGCAGCCTTATAAAAGATCATAACATCTGACGCACAATAGGCTGCAAACAGACATATAACCTAGACATCATACATGGCCACAGAATGACTCTCAATTCTTCTAGTCCAGTTCACCTCGAGAGACAAGAAATAAGGGAGGTGGTTCCTTAAAAAGACTGTAAGCTTTTCTTCGGTATAAGCTGTGAATGTTTTACTGTTGCTCATAAAAGAAGCCTTACGTAGACTTTTACACTGGATTTGTTTTCTCTGTGTGCAGCTTTTAACTGATGGAAATGCTCATGGTGATTTTTTTTTAATTTACTGAATTAGGAAACATCAACTCTTTCTTTCCAGAAATAAATATTTGGTCTTCCTAAAGCACTCTTAACTGTGCTAATGTATCTAGTGGTGTTAAAAGTTGCTGTATGACTGCTTCTCCTTCTTGCTCTTCTCTGTTTTTCCTATTAATACGTGAACTGGATTGCCTTCTCAGTGGAATTACAGCCTTTTGCAGGTAGAGGGAGAGGCAGCGTGAGCCTAGGATGAAATAGCAGGTGAACACTTAAGAGACAAGCAAGGCTGGAGTTGTTGAAAGACAACCCGCAAACTCAGCATCATGCTGGAAACACTCAGACTTGATCTATATGTGTTAGATGGTTAAAGAAGCCAATGAGAATTTATTTTTAGCATACCTGTGTAACATGCAAATGATTATTTATTTTTATAGAAGAAAGCATTTGAAAGTATTTTTATTTAAGTCAAAGAATGAAGCTTCCTTGCTTATACCTTCTTGTCATGATGCTGTCAAAATTAGTCCATCAAATATCCAATTTTCTTACAGATTACAGTTCAGTGTTCATACATCCAGAGCAGCAAGTGCTCAGCTTCCAGTCTCATAGAGCAGGACTGTGCCTAGTCTTTCTGAAACAATTTCCTTCCTTTTTTGAACCTAATATGCGACTGACTCAAACTGACATTCAGCTATCAGTAAAATGAAAAGTGAAGAAACACTTTAGAAAGAAGACGTTTAAAATTGAAGTTAATAGTCTGAGTAGAGAAAAGCTTTGGTCTCTTTATAAAATTTGCATATATATATATATATAATTATACCTAGTATGTGTATATATTCTCAAAACATTTGATTTTGAAAGGAAACCACTTCTATGATTATTATTTTCAAGAGGGTTGAGAGATTTTCTGTAATTATGGTATGGTCATCATACACATCTGTTCATTGCATACCTGCCTGTGTCTCAAGCTAATTGTGCAGAAGTTCATCACATGAAATACATAAACAAGGCTATTCCATCACATTGGCAGCCAGAGATGTTTGCAATTAATAATTTATTTTTCCAAATAAAATATTTCTGTTAAAAGGCATTTTATTTCATCATTTTCTTTTTCTCTGTTTTGATACTATAACTTCCCATTTATACCAGCACAAAGATTTTGACATAAATGTCTGAAAATGGCCTGTTACACTGCTAAGTTCAGCTAGTATTAACTTTAAGTGTTAAATGGAGCAATCCCTATGCCAGGTTGTTAGATATTCCTCCTGCTTTCAAAGAAGGAAGATTTTCTTCATTAGTTACTCAGATTTCACGGGACCCAAATCAGACGTTGGAAGAGCCTTCAGGAAGTCCAAAACTCCTAAACTCCTAAATTAGATCACTTTGTTGCAGTCTTTATATTAAACTGAATAAATCAGACAGGCGAGTTTGGGGGGGGAGGGTTGGGTTTGGTTTTTTTTTTGCAATAGTCTTCTTCAGAATAAATAGTTAAGTTTTCAGTTTTGCTTGCTTTTCTTGCAAAGCACATACACTAACCAATTACATGCTGAGTTCTGCAAGTTTTGAAGAATATTAAAGCCGTGCATCATGCACAAGTGAGGATTGGGCCCTACATACACAGGCATAAATTTGCAGGGGAAAAAAATATATTTTTGCATAGCTTACTTTCCATGTGCTACTGATGTTTGAGATCTCAGGGATGTTACCTGATGTTTTCCCTTCAGACTTGTCATAAATAAATGAACTAGGGAGAAAATAGTGAAATTATTTGGACAATTGTTGAAATACTGCAGCTGATGAAAAATACATAGCCACAGAATTTTGACAAATATCTTCAGCTCACAGCCAACAAGGTCATAAAGTCTGAACTGAGCTTCAAAATTACAGGTATTTACATCTCATCGAGTTAATATGACCTAAATTCTTAAAGGAAAAGAGTCTGCCTTTGGAGTCAGAACGTCATGACAGCTCAGGACAGGAAGGCAAGCTCTCAAAGTTGGTTTGAAATGGTTTAAGACAATATTGTCCTTATTAGAAAAATACCACTCAACAGGTGGTAGTTATCAAACATGCAAGTGAAGTACAGGAACTGACGTTGACTTCCAAGCTACTGGGTTATGGTACACTGAGGAAACAATGAATTTGCAGGAGTGCATTCCAGCTGATGGCAATAATGTCTCAAGCTATGCCTATTTGATCTGCAGGAGTATCTCTATAGTATCAGCAATGGAGATGCTAGAAACATGTTCATAAGTGTGTGTTGTTGGGTTCTGATCACATTACTGTAAATTCTGTCCCAACATAGCCACAGATTTAAGTACATACTTAAATGAATACATAGGATGGTGTCCTGTTTAAAATAGGGTGTTATTTAGAAACAAGGCAGCACAGCCTGAATTATCTGAATTGCTATTGCATCCAAGTCCCTGTGATCTTCAGCAGATCATGTCCTCTGCATCTATTAATTCTGTTGCAAATTCGCCTGATTGTGAGACTGTCTAACATATTCAGTGTCATGGCTCTAAAGTCTGTTAATTGCAATTCTGCCAGATGGGTGAGAGAAAAGGGAACAAACTTCTGTAAAAAGTTAAAAGAAAATAAATGTCATACTGTTTGTCATGTAGCAAACGTTAATTCATATCCTGGTCTATGCAAACTGACCACTTCTATTGCTGGTGTTTGATAGATTCATACCAGTTTAAGATATGACCCAGTGTAAAATGAACAGATGATTCATGCAGCTTCATATTAAACATAAAAATGATGTTCTCTAACACAGCCTAATAGGTACTTCTATTTAGTGCCAAATTTCCATTGATGCCTTATAAGTACACACTGACTAATAATAATTAACAGAACTTCTTAGAAAGCAGTAATTTTCATATAATCCCCCTGCAAGATTTTTGACTGTTAGTGCAAGTTAAATTAACTTTTGCCATAGATAGATCTATAATCCTTAACTTTTGCCTTTTTCTTACTATCAATATGGCAAAGAAATTATCATGAGATTTCAGTTTCCATCACAGGGTCACACGGATCCCCAGGGAATTTCCCAGGCCTTACTGCAGCAGGAACTTTCTCAGGTAATGCAGCCCATGTTTGTTGCTGAGCAAGTTAAAAAATGCATTGGCATTGTAGTCTGCAGTATTTTTTCCTGATTTTTTGTTCATTTCTTTGTGTTCCACGATCATGGACAGGAATGTGATAAAGGTAATGCACCATTGTTGAGTATGTGAGGACCTAGAAACATAGAGGGATTTTTTTTTTCCCAGAATTGAAATTCTCTGGCTGGTACTCATTGAGTTTGAGCAGCCTGGGAAAGTAATGCCATATAAACTGGGGAATATAAGCTTCAAACTATTTGTGGTGCATTGAACATGGGGATAAAGCTCTTTGGACCACTGCAGGATCCTCTTAGAAACAAGGTAGGGAGCTGGGCACCACCCTCTCTAGTCCTGAAGCATCTGAGAGCACTGTCCTCCTCGCAGGACTCCCCTTGCTCACCTAGAGTTGTTCCTGCCAATGCAAGCACTAAAGGAAAGTTTGTGTTCTTTTTTATGAGAAAAGACAGTAAAAACACAGCCTAGGATCATAATAATACTGACTCACACTGAGACAACCCAGCCAAGCTCTGCTGATACTGATGTCTCACTTTCCCCAAACTAATGAACTAATCCACTACATCTGAAGGAAAAAATAAAAGCCCAAAACATTGTGAGGATTTTTATTTTTATTTTTACTCTTTTTTTTTTTTATGCCTGCTAGTGGGAAGTCCTGACAAGCCAGGTTTTCCTTGAAACAATGCAAATGAATGTCTTAACACCACACAGCTACTGGTGCCTTTATTTTTTGTGGGCTGCAAATGCAGCAGAACTGTGCATATTTAGTGTCTGTGAGGTGCCTTAGATAATGCTCTTTCCCTGATGCAGCTTTATTGCTCTTTCTGGCAGTCTCTAGAAGTGCAGGCTAATTGCACAATGTCATACGGTAGGTGTGTTATTGGTTAAAACTGTTAGAGCCCATCAGCAGAGCTTTTTACAATATAATAGGCGCTGATTAGCTAGCCACGTAATATGGCAGGAAAAGTTTCACCACTTACTATTTGCTTTAAGTTCAGAAGGTCTGAATGTAAACCAGGAATAAAATGGAGACCTGTGTTTCTTATTATGAGAGTGAGGCATTAAGAAATTGCACTGCCTGAAGAGTGTGGCCCCCTCATTTTACCAATGTCTATGTGACATTTTACCCACTTACAACACCTTGGAAAAACACAGTCTGTCATTTAGCTTTTCCCAGGATGATGCTTCCTAGGAATCTTTCAGTTCCAGTCAGAATCATCAGCAACTTAATGTGTCAAATAAAATTAGGGCTTGATCCCACAAGACGTAACAAACTCTCTTGTTTAGAACACAGGAGGCTGTGGGGCTTGGCTTTTAAAAGCTGTACAGCAAAACTGTATCGATGCATATTGCAGTGGTAGCATTCGATCGATTAAAAAAAAAATAATCTTAGATCCCAGCTCACTCACTTGAATTGAATCTAGAGATTCTTCTCTCCAGAAAGCAAGAGACTGGTACTCAAAAAATCCCCAAAAGCCATTTCTCTATTTATGCTGAATACGTGAGGGAGGTGCTGAGATACTAGATGGCAGTATAAAACCTTAATAAAATGGATTTTAATAGTGACATCCTAAATAATCACATAGAACATTATTGACTGGGTTAGCAGAGAAACAAATTTCATTTCATTGCCATGCTTTATACTCTAGGCATTGAAGTTTTCTTTTAGAACAGATTTATAAACTTTTTGGATAATATTCTGCTGTTAATGACACCTTCAGATAGACTCTACCTTTCCCCTAAATTCAGTCACTTCCATCTATGCAGAAAACATAAAGAAAACCAAAATATTATTTTATATCTATTCAGCAAGTATCTTCAATATAATCATGAAAAATTTGTTACTGGTAAATCTAAACTCATGAAAGATAAAACATTCAAACTATTACTTTCTCAAAAGGGCTCTCTACTGCAAATTTAAAGAAGCTATTTCTATTTTCCTCTCTTTCTCTCTGAATTGCTGCCATGAATGAGAACAGTAGAGAGAATAATTTGCCCCAGTAAATCTGATACTGAAATATGGTTTGTTGATAATCAGTAGACTTACATGCTGTTTCGCATTTGGGTCAATCCATTTTTATTTTGCCAATTTAGGAAAAGCATCACAAATCTAAGACTGGTTTGTGGAAACAGAAAACTGAGAAATGAGTTGAATTCAACAGAAGTTGGTTAAGTTAGATAATAGAACAAAATACCCTGTTAAAGAGATTTGTATTCTGCTTTTTATTGCTCATACTAGGGGATGTTAGCATTCTCCATTTACATTCGTAAGTCTTTTTCATGGCCACATCCATAGTTCGCAGACTAATTCTTTACATCATTGTTACAATTATTTAACCCAGCCTCCCACATAACACAGGTCAGGGCTTTTCATTAAGTGTTTCTTGCACCTAGAAAAATACTTTTATAGCAGCTATCACGGCAATGGTAAACTGCTAACACCTTTCTATCAATTTATGCTCAGCTACAGTGAACTCTCATTGCCCCAGTACAAAGTGTTACACGCTGCCATTTACTCTCAACAGTTTGTGGTTGCACTTTCACTCTCCCAGGCTGCTGGTTCTTTATCAACTAAATCCACATAAAAGGGCAGAAATAGAACCTGCCTAATGCTGAGTTCAGATTAATATAGAGTAAGCAGTATTAAGATAGGGTATATTAAATAAGAAATATAAGATAAGCAAGCAGTAGTTGAAGGGCTCGTGAGCATTTTGCTAGGAAAGGTCCTCTAACCTTTGTGCATTGTGTATTGTTCATTTCAACTGGATGTCAAAGCCTTCTGGATTCATAGCTCAACTGAACATAAAACAGAGATTACTTGAAAATTACATGAAAATAGGTACTACTTAATATTAACATCGTGGAGGGTTTTTTTTACCCCAAATCATTTATATTCCACAAGTAACAGCAACTGCATTTCTGACCCTCCGCTATTAATTTTTTTACAGGCAGCTTTCCTTTCCAAACTAGCATGAGCTAACTCATACTGATTTGAGGTGGGCCTGTGCTAACCTTGTGAAATTCAACAAAGTCCTGCACCTGGGTTGGGGTAATCCCAAGCACAGGTACAGGCTGGGCAGAGAATGGATTGATAGTAGCCCCGAAGAGAGGGACTTGTGGGTTCTGGTGGATGAGGAGCTGAACGTGAGCCAGCAAAATGCTCTTGCAGCCCAGAAATCCAACCGCACTGTGGGTTGCACCAAAAAAAGTGTGAGCAGCAGGTCAAGGGAGATGAATCTGCCTCTCTACTCTGCTCTTGTGAGACTTCACCCAGAGTACTGCATTCGGTTCTGGACTCCTCAGCACAGGATGGATGTGGATCTGTTAAAGCGAGTCCAGAGGGGAGCAAGAGGGTGATCAGAAGGCCCTGTGAGGACAGGCAGAGAGTTGGGCTTGTTTACCCTAGAGAAGAGAAGGTTCCAGGGAGAACTTAAGGCAACCTTCCAATACTTAAAGTGAAAGGAAAGCTGGGGAGGGGCTCTTTATCAGGGAGTGCAGGTATAGGAAGAGAGATAATGGTTTTAAGCTGAAAAAGGAGTGATTTAGATTAGATATTAGGAAGGATTTTTTTACTGTGAGGGTGGTGAGTCTCTTGGACAGGTTGTCTAGAGAACTCATGGACGTCCCATTCTTGATGTTCAAGGACAGGGAATGAGGATTTGAGCCAACTGATCTGGTGGAAGGAGAGGAGGGTAGATCTAGATAATTGCTATGGTCCCTTCCAACCCAAACCATTCTATGATTCTCTGATTTACAATTTTATGAATGTTTGCTGATGTGGTTTCCTGTTGCTCCACAGCACGCATGTAGATTAGAAAGGTCTCATCTAAAAGCTGCTTAGCTTTGTTAGCACATCAGGTCTGTGGCATCGATGGAACGCATCACATCACCATGGCCACACTTTCAAACTAAGACTTGTAAACATATGGTCACCCACTACACATGTGGAGCTAGCACAGACCTGTCTACAAAGACCTGTACAAACCTCCATGCAATTTAGCATAGCAAGGCAGACCCATATATACATTACAGAGCCACCACGCTTCTGCTTCTGCTGTAGACAATCTTCTAAAAGCACCACAGAGATATGGTAGGGTGGAGGAATAAGTGCTCCAGATGAATTATAAAATAAATTTCTGTGGCTTTTACTGTGGTGCCTGCTTATTATATTATTTGTGATCCTTTTGCTGTTCTGTATTTTTCATGTTTTCCAAATCCACCAGTTGTACCTCATCTGAGTCCAGGAAAGAAATCTCAAACAGGGGTGAACAGTTTTTCCATTACACTATCTACAGACCATCACATAGTGGATGCCGTATCACAACATCCAGATTTTGTTGCTATACAAATGAAAAATCACAAAACTTATTTAATTCTCAAAGATTGTTTTGCTAGATGTCTCCAAATTCTCTCTCTCTTCCCAGATTGGTGGCCCCTGTAATACCTAAGGATCTCGAAAGCGTCATCTAGTATATGTATGAAGAAGAAATGTATTTTATTTTTCTACCAGTGAAAAAGGGTCTCAAAAAGTAGTAAGTGAATTTCCAAGTTCTTAAATCCAGAAGTATCTCCTAAATCCAAATAAAGTGTTTTCTTTATTCTCAAATGCAATAGTTCTCAATAACACCATTAATGGGATTGTTGCACTGAAGGAAAGTAGGTAATTTCAAAGTTTTTAGGATAGTCCCCAAGAAATATCCTCTGTCTCATTAAACACTAGTGGTCATGTGCAAAATGCCTTAAACCAAACAGAAATTGTCCATTTGTGACAGTGAATTTGGATTCCAGCATACTGAATTAACTTCAAAATGTTTTACAGATATCAACCCATTACTAGTATTATCTTAATTTCCCTCCATCTCTACCTAAATCCAGAATCATCTAATTGATCTGCACCAGGACAATGTCGATATTTTCACCAGTGTGCCTCCATGAAATGTATTCTCTTACTTTACACCCCTTGTAAGGAAGTGAAAAGAAATAATTGCATTAACTTTTTTCAATTATGTGTCATTAAACTTCCACATCAATGCATTCTCTTTTAGCGTGTTCAGGAAAAGGTAATTAACATTAAGTCCAAATGTTAAATGCACAATCAGGGCATATTTTTATTTGCTTTTAGTCACTTTAAGAAAAATAAAGGAACCAGACATTTTCCTCTGGTTCTTATTTCAGATTCCCAACACAAATTACAGTTTATTTGCATGCAATTTTGGCTTTCCTTTCTGAACCTGCTGGGACTGACTCTGTTGTCTGTGTGAGGTTAAGTAGGATGCCCTTCATTCTGTATGTGATTTTCAGCCTCCAATGAGGAACAGAAAAGGTCCAAATGCCTTCTTTTCCAACACTTCGTACGTACAGGTAGTCTTCTTACAGGCTTTATGAGGAACGGCTGAGAGATCTGGGGTTGTTTAGCCTGGAGAAGAGGAGGCTGAGGGGAGACCTCATTGCTCTCTATAACTACCTGAAAGGAGGTTGTGGAGAGGAGGGTGCTGGCCTCTTCTCCCAGTGACAGGGGACAGGACAAGAGGGAATGGCCTCAAGCTCTGCCAGGAGAGGTTTAGGCTGAACATTAGGAAAAATTTTTTCACCAAAAGTGTCATTGGGCACTGGAACAGGCTGCCCAGGGAGGTGGTTGATTCACCTTCCCTGGAGGTGTTTAAGGTACGGGTGGATGAGGTGCTGAGGGTCATGATTTAGTGTTTGATGGGAATTGTTGGACTCAATGATCTGGTGAGTCTCTTCCAACCTGGTTATTCTATGCTTCTATTGATTCGATTACAATGGCAGAAGTAAGTGATACCCTAAGCCTATGAACAAAAGTTGTGTGTTTGTAGAGTAGGCAATAAAACATGTGCTTCAATCATCAGTGCTACAGTGAGAGCATGACTTTCTCTGAGTGCAAATTTAATACTCCAGGCACAACAAAATCCCAGGGGTAGGAATTGAGTCAAATGAGATGGGGAGTATTTTAACAATAAAGCTAATTAATCATCAGAAACACTTTATATGAGAAGTGTTGGCATTCCCTCCCCTTGAAAACTTTAAAATCAAATACTACTCTCTTTCCCAATGATCTGCTTCAGCTCAGTTAGAAGTCACTGATTAAGCTTAAGGCAGGAATTATTGTATATAATCTTTTGTTATGCAGGAGGTCGGAGGAGCCAATGGGTTTTCATGCCATAAAATGTAATTTCAGTATGGTGGTGCCAAAGGCTTGATACGATGCATACAAATCAGATGACTTAGAGCAACGGATGTGATAGAGGAGTAAAATCTATTCTCAAAAAAAAAATGATTGAACATTGCTTTGGCTTTTAAATACGAGATACCTAAGCTATTGGATCTAGCAATTGACTCTATTCCCTACTTGCTCTGCCAGTTAGGGAGCTTTAAGCCTTGAACCTGGGCACTCTCACACACGGCTGACCAGGACGTGCCTCTTCTATGCATTCAGCATGGTTTCTGCAGTGCTCGTCTGGTAAATTGTGTTTTCCGGTGCAATTAGGTATTACAAAGACAGCCTCATACAGCATTCAGTCACAAGCCGCTAATAGCGGCTGATTCTTCCTCCCACAGAAACATACATTAAGGAGAAGATATCATCAAGCTAGTGCTGGCATTCAAAAGTCTTCTGTGCAGTTGCAGGAAGAGAGAAATAGGAGGAAGAATATGAGAGGTGTTAAAGAACTGACATGAACTTTTCAGACTTAGGGGTATTGAAAGGAAAGAAGTTTCCCTGACAAGTCTCAGGAAGGCAAACTGTCCATCTGAATCTTTGTCCCGTTTTGCCACTGAAAATAATTCTCCAGATGAGAGACACGTAAGGATATTAATTGTTTTAATCTAGCTTCTCCTTAGCTTAATGGGAATATGTATTTGTTGCAGATTGCCTGCTTTATGCTTTTTTATGGAGTACTATTTTTCAATAGGCTCAACTCCCCCTGATGTCCATGGGACATTTGGCATTTAACTGTAATGTGAGTAAAATTGGACCAATGCTGAGAAGAATCTCTCTCCCATATGCTGTAATGACATCCACCCTCCCCCCCTTGTCTTTATGTGCTTTTTAAAGTATGTTAAGTGATTATGAAGGGACAAACACTTTTAATATATATATCTCTAGAAAACGACAGAACATTTCAGAAGCCTCCTGGGTGGATAGGAATCCTGAGCCAACTGTTATTTCACATTCAATCCCATTTCCTTTCTTCTCAGATTTAGGCAATTCTGATTAGCCTTTACATTTTAATAAAATGCAGAAACATGGAACGGTCATTGTTGGAAGTCACCATAAAGATCATCTAGTTCCAAGCTCCTTGCCTTGGGCAGGAACACCTTCCACTAGATTAGGATGCTCAAAGCTTAAACCAACCTGGCCTTAAACACTTTCAAGGATGCCTCAACCATAACATCTCTGGGCAACCTGGTGAAGAATTTCTTCCTTATGCTTAATCTAAATCTGCCCTCTTTCACTTATTTCACTATGTCCCCTTCTAAAAAGTCCCTTCCCAGGATTCTTTAGGGCTGTGTATCTAAAAAGGGCCCTTTTAGGTACTGGAAGACTGCTGTAAGTTCTCCCCGGAGACTTTTCTTCTTCAGGCTGAACAACCCCAAACCTCTCAGCCTGTCTTCATAGGAAAAGTGCTCCAGCTCTCTGATTATCTTCGTGGCCCTCTTCTGGATCCACTCCAACAGGTCCATGTCCTTCTCATGTTGGAAGTCCAGGAGCTGAACACAGTACTCCAGGATGAGTCTCACCAAAGCAGAGTAGAAGGGCAGAACCACCTCTCTTGACCTGCTGGTCACATTTCTTTTGGTGCAGCCCAGGATATGGTTGGCTTTCTGGGTAGCAAGTATACATTTCTAGTTCATGTTGAGCTTCTCATTCACCAGCACTCTCAAGTCCTTCTTTTCAGGGCTGCTCTCAATCCATTCTCTTTTCAGCCTATATTCGTGCTTGGCATTGCCCTGAACATGTGCAGGACCTTGCACTTGGCCTTATTGAACATTATGAGGTTCTCCCAGGCCTGCTTCTCAAGCTTTTCATGGTCCCTCTGGATCTCATCCCTTCCCTCCAGCATCTCAAATGTACCACACAGCTTGGTGTCATTGGTAAATTTGTTAAAGTTTCACTCGATCCCACTGTCCATGTCACCAAAAACTTATGTTAAATTACACCATTCCCAATACCAGCCCCTGGGAATCACCACTTGGCACCAGACTCCTCTTGGACATTGAGCTGTTGACTTCAGCTCCTTGAGTGTGACTACCCACCCATTTCCTTATCCACAGGGTGGTCCATTCTTCAAATCCATCTCTCCAATTTAGAGACGAGGATGGCATGTGGGACAACATCAAATCCTTTGCATTTGTCCAGGCAGGTGACATAAAATAAAGAACGCAAATAAATGCACACACAGTAGCGTACTGGATATAAAATTTATATTACAGCTTTTCTGAGAAAAGCTTTACTGCTGTGTCATTTTATCTTTACAGCTAGCTTCTTTTTAAAAGTTGTAAATCCATCTCCGTTACTGAGGATGTATCTAGCTCTCAGTTAAATAGAAATATATAATCTTTCTCATTCATTTGCTTTGCTTCAGCTAATGGTGCTTTCTCTGGGCAGTTACTGGGTATGTCCCAGATACCTATCAGGAAGACTGAACCACAACCAGATCTTCCTTCTTATCTAGGCAGTATTTCACTTTCCTCAATGGAAGCCAGTCCTTCTCTTCCCCTGCCCACTTTGTACATCTTTGTGAAAAGGAATACAGAAATAGGGCAGATCTGTCACTCCAATCCTCCCATCCATCTCCATCCAGTCACTGAGTAGCAGAATAAAGCCATGGGAGAAGCTGCATGCTGTATGCATGGCACGTTTGTCAGGTAAAGAGGAGACCACAAGGCAAACTGGGGCTTTGAGGATCTCGGTCTCCTTCACAGCTTCTTCTCTCCTAACCACTGGGCCAGTGAGTTTACCCAAAATGAGCCTGAAGTCTAGTGCGCAGCTACTTCAAAACCCCAAAATTGTGCCTGAATGTTAGTAGCAACTTTAACCTTCCATTAGTTGTGAATTTCTTCTGTAAAAATAGAGAAATAATTAAAACAGAGAAAAAACACATGGGAAGGTGACTCTCTCTGTATATGTTAAGGCACTGAAGATGCTGAAGGCCTCCTGCAGTCACATATTTCAGCCTTGTTTTGCATGTCTTGAACATTGTCAGACCAGTGCTAAGGTGTTGGGAAGCAGAACACACTGCACCATTCTTCACAGCTAGAACCATGACCCTTAAAAGAATCTTCTCTGTGCTTCTGAAAGGATGAGATTCTCTCCCAGTTGAATTTCGTCTGAAGTATAAACAGGTAAAAGTGCCTCTTACTTCAGACTTTCAGGTTAATGTGACAGATGACAAAAGTCTGATCAGGCTGTTATTTGAATTCCAAGAAACCCAAACTCTTTTAAAACTTGCCCTTCTTGCTCAACTGAACAAATCAACTTTGTTTTCCTTCTTCAGGCCTTTTTTTAAAATGTAAATTAATTTGAGGTTATCACTTTCCTTCTGAATCCCCCAATTCACTGTGATTACTCTTAATTTAGTTTTGTGAAATGTACAATATTAGTCTTAATTAGAAGACCTGGGGACAGACCTGTGTGGGCTCATGACACAGGCACCTTGCACTGTTGTTGGAGCCTCCCTTCTTTGTAATTTGGAGTCCAAGAGTTTATCTTTCAGCAAATGAATTTCCTGATAACTTCCAGCTTTACTAATCAGTCAAATAGTCCATGACTTCACAGAGATTTCTTGATAGACTCTAGCTTACACTTAACTAGGTCCTTAAATCAGCA
Source organism: Clamator glandarius (assembly GCA_033459285.1). Taxonomy (NCBI): domain Eukaryota; kingdom Metazoa; phylum Chordata; class Aves; order Cuculiformes; family Cuculidae; genus Clamator; species Clamator glandarius. The sequence goes on from JAUNZM010000026.1 coordinate 947,051, forward strand.
TTTATTGTCACAGGGAGGAAACGCAGTTAATTGGTTCATATGACCAACCTGTCTTACGCATGCATCACATTTGAACAGGTAAAAATTAACTAAAAGTTCCAAGCAACTGTCCATTGACTGACATAAAGAAAGGAACTGGCCCCAGAATCTTCCTTTTTCTCTCTCTTTGGGTGTATTGCATGAAAGGAGGGAGGATGAGTCTGCTTGACAGGCTGCCTTTGCTGCTGTTCAGCACAGGCATGTGACTTCTTACTTGGCAACAGCTACAAAGCTGCTGGTTCCTTTCCAGAAACCCAAGCAGAAAACTGTTTTGCATTCAGTTTGATGGAGTGAAGCATCACGGTTTTCCATGCTATTTGGAGAACATAAGGCCAAATATGAGTTTTTTCACTTTATTATATACATACACATATAAATGGACATGTACATATTCATGTATATATGGATAATTTTCAGTTTTTCCTATGGAAAGAAGTAAAATTTTTATGCAAGTTATGCAAACATTTTTTGTACAACTGAACGATCCACTGTTTTTCGAGACAATTAAAACCCCACAGTTGTTCATCACAGCATTGCTCTCCAGCGATCTAAAAAATACAGTAGGCTGCTCTCCCCAAATCCAGTAAACTAAAGAATGTTTTAACTGATCCTTCTGCACCTCTCCCTCTATCGTAAGCACTCACACAGCCATGAATATCAATCTCCAGATGTTTGAGATCTTAGCAGTCATGTCCTGCTCCTGAACCTTTGCCATCAGCTGTAGCAAATGGCTGTTACTGAGAGCAGTTGTTGACCTAAACATTTTCTGACAGCAGCTTCACCCTGCCCTATGATTGGCATTTCCCAGAAAGCTGATACGTCTGGTGAATTGTAACACTTTTGGTACCTCATGTTTCAGATTCAGTAGCTGGTAAAACGAGTTCAGTCCCCATTGTGCATAATTCGGTAAATGCCGCATCAGCTTTAGAATGCTCTGCATTTCAATTATTAGGAGAGAGAAATTTCATATGCACGGATAGATTGTTATTTTACTAGGTGATGTGTTTCAATCAGCAGGTGATATATATCATTTACTATATTACGCTGTTTCGGATGGTGATATATTATTCAAAGGGGGTTGTACTTGATTTTGCAAGATTGTCTAATGCATTTTAACATGTTTTTCATCCAGAAATATACAGATTGGGATTTTTTTTGTTCTATTGAATAGTTTTGTCAGGTAAGTTTTTTCTGTTCTTTCTGTTTGTTTTTTTTGGTTTTGTGTTTTTTTTTATAAATATGTGATTTATGGATTATTCTTTTCATTTAGACTGTACTTAAACTTTTTAACCCAACCTCACTGTGCCTTGTTTCTTTAAATATCATAAGCATTCATGCATGTAAATTATTACCACATATACAACTATGTACAAAGCAAAATTAGGAAATGTCTTGATTTCCATTTGTGCTGGAACAAGATTTTCTGAATTTCCAAGCTGACAACATTTCTACCACTCACAAACACATGTTGTTGAACAGAAGCATATTTTTTTCTCCTTGTAAAAAATGGGCCATGTTCCCCAAGATGTAGTGGTATGTATTTGATATTAAGGCAATGGATAAGTATTTTCTCTGAAGAAAGATGAAACATCAGATTAAGCTGCAGCTTCACATAGCATATTGCAGTTAAAGGTTCAAATTAGATTCAGGCAACTTCAATTCTGCCCTTTGTCATTTTGGAGTGGATGCTCTGAGATAGCGAGATATTTTACTTGAATCATGAGATTTATCAACCTAACTATGCTTCAGTACTTTTAACTTTACAAAACACTTCACAGACAATATTTAGTCCTTAAAACAACTTCCTAAAAAAAAAAGAGGAATGCCGGTATTCCACACAATCATTAAAGACTGCATGACATTCTCAAGAGAAGAAGAGATTGAGTCCAGATATAAGAACAAAGTTTTGTCTCACCTTTGCGTGCTTCAATTCTGCACTCCAGTCCTTCAAATAACTGCTGCAATTCAGAATATTCTCTAATGTTTTTGCTGTGAATGATTTTGCTAGCGTACTCGGGGCACTTCAGCTACAGCTCTCCTCTTAACTGCTCTCTGGAGAAGGCTTTCTAACCCCAGTAAGTATAAAGAAAGCCAAAGTGTACAAATCTCCTAACTTAGGTACGGACTCTGTAAATACCCTCCGAGGGACTGTTTGCTGCACAATGTAGCATTAAGATGTGCAGCAATACATAGAAGAATTACTAAAATATTGTCGCAGGAAGACAGCTATGTATCATTTTTCTGTCACTGAGCACCTTAATAGCATTAAAAATGTTCTAAGTGCTTAGGCTTTGTGCAAAGTAAATCCATTTTAAACCAAGCCAGATAAACAGTAAAATGTTTGGCTTGTTTTTCTTCCTTTTCTTATTTTCCTTATACCAGAAAATAATCATTTGTGAACCTGTAAAATGTTGAAACAATAAGAGCAATTTTATAAAATGTTTTAACTGCTTGAAAAATGTTCTGCTTGGAAGATGAGGAGTATATATACATATATATGGTGCTGGCCTTTTTTTTTGCTTTTTTGCGCTGCTTTTCTGACTCACAAAATGCTTTAGTTCATTGGATTTACTAAAAAGGAATATCTGTGTCAGTGTTTCTGATTCAGTGATTGGCTGAACTTACCTCTTGAGAATGGAGGGAGAAGAAATTCTTACACTTTTTGGTTTTTTCTGCAATGCCACCTCTGGAGGTAGAGCCAGAATGTTGGTTTCGGGGGAAACACCTAAAGTTTATTGAAATCAATAGGAAGACTGACCACAGTGATAATGATATGTACTACTAGCCACAGTTTTGGAAAATTCTTAAGCAACAGCTTTATACTGCAATGGGATTTGAGTAAATTCTTAACCATTCTGCTACACTGAGATTACATTCAGGAACTGGGGTTATACACCTGCATTTATCAAACATGAAGTGTGTATACGCTTGCAGGTGTGCATACATGTGCCCAAATGAGCAATACATGTAGAGCTGCTATACCTTTATTACCCAGAACAGACATCCAAAACCCCATCAGTCAGATAATAGAGAGCTGCAAAAACTCACTAGTTTCTCCAGCTGCATCTTCCCGGCTTTCTCAGGGAGACAGCTATGTTGTTACTTTTGCCAGGCTATCACAGGCTATTTCTCTTGTGCGGGGAGAACTTGACACCAGCCATCAATATATCACATACAAGTTACATTCTGCTGAGCGTTCACACTGAATTTTTTAAGCTCTTCTGTGTTCTGCGTAAGATCCTTTAGATGAGAGTAGGATCTGTGGCAGACTTACATCATTAGGTGAACTGAATTACAAGAATCAAATTATTTTTATGTAAAAAATGTTAATTTTAAAGTTTGTTGGTGTTTGCTTCAGACCCCTAAATTTTATGGAGATATAGAATCATAGAATCATAGAATAACCAGGTTGGAAGAGACCCACCGGATCATCGAGTCCAACCATATGAACTGGTCTGCTCTACCTATCCATAAGAATTATTTCGTGTTCAAAATTTCTTGCAGTGCCATATCAGCATGTAAGCCATAAAGTAAGGACTTTAAAAATAAGGGAGAAATCACATCCATAGGTTTTAGGAAGGAAGGAGTTCTGGTGAATGTTAGATGAGAGAAGGCTGCCAGTGCCTGTGGGGCTGAGAGGCCAACACGTGTCAGGCAGAACTATAACAAGAAGCTTGAGAAGGCAGGTCCAATGATTTCTTCAGAAGATCTTTTTCATGTAAGTTTATGTTGTTTTGGAACCACAAAGCTCTCAATGGTGATCATAGGAATAAAAATGTTATGTTGCTCTGGTGAGTGTTTTGAGGTAACATTACTTCTGAGTTTATTTTGTGCTGCATTTTTGTACAGTATTCATACTGGGTTTGTTGGTTTGGATTTTGGGTTTTTTGTGACTGCTCTGTGCTAAATTACAGCAGTACAAAAGTTCCCTATCTCACTTCTTCCCACTTCCTCTCCATCTTTCAAGAGACTCTACTCCAATAACTATTTGAAGATAACTTGCTGAAGAGTCCTGTCTCTCAAAGATTTTGCACTAAACAGCTTTTAATTTATGGTTTAAAATAAGCAAACCCTTGCTTGCCAGAACATAATTATTTCCAGCTGCTGTGGCACCACATTGATCCTGAATTATTTTTCTGAAACATTAGCTGTGCAAGAAACTACACTTAAATAAAACAGCATTTGCCTGGAAATTGTGAAACTGTAAGAGGATAAGAATTTATTTTAGAGATTTTAGGAATGATAGACAGACCCAAACAGTTATCCACGCATGTCCAGATGGTACACTTCAGTGATCTGAGCTTAGAACTGTGTGAGAAAAACTTGTGATTTCTAATCTTGGGTCTGACACCACTTCCCTCTGTGGCCTAAGGCAAACCACTTAACTCCTCCATGCCTCAGTTCACCATTTGCCTCTAACTTTGAGTTTATAACAGCAGCTGTTTTTACTTTCTTTGGTAATTAGGCAAGCAATTTCTTGCCTCAGGCCTGGCATTAAAATCTCCACCTCCTCCCCCCATTTAAGGGATATACGAGGCTTTTGACATCAGTCACACTCATTTTTAATGTTTCCAATTCTTTGTAAAGGTTTCATCTGGCATTATCTTGTGCATGATATTTCAATCAAGCTTCACATTGATTGAATATCTGAGCATCATAGACTTATGAATGGATTACATCTGCCACTTCTCTAGCCTCAAGTGGATTGAGGAAACACAGGTGAGGATTTCAGGTATGTCACCATGGCCTTGCTATCTAAGATGCCAGCCATTAGACACTACGGTTTTGTCTACATCACTGAACAAAACAGGCCAGTGACGATTTGCCACTGCCAAGAGCAAGCATGTGCCTCACATTCATACAGGTACGCATTTTTCCACAAGCCCTCAAACAGAGTGTTTGTAGTCATAACAGCTTATGGGTTGTGGTCCCTTTATATACTGTCCCTGCTACTGGGTATCATCTGGAGGAGGGTTAATCGGCACAGGCCAAAATCATATGAGGGAGAAATCTATTTGTTGCATAAGGAATGCATTCCTAAAGCAGAAGCAACTTTTCCAAAGTCATCCAGTATATCTATAAGCAGGACAGGACTCAGATCTGAAGGTTCCAAGAAATGGTAGGTATTTTGTACTGTAAGAAACAGGGCTTCCCAAAATCAAACTGAGATTAGATTTTATTTATATATTTATATTGTGTACAAAACACTGAAACATTTTCACAAGAGTAAATAACATTAAAATAGTTCTAGAATGAACTAGAAAGACCCAAGATGATTAGAGAGTGGAAGCATTTACCCAGGAATCTTTTCCCAGATGTAAGTTTCCTCAGATGTTCACACTGCTCCTCTAATTGAGAAGCATATTTCTTCTTTTTGAGATATGAAGGCAGTGCCTCATATCTCAGCAGTGCCTTTCTTCAGGCTGATAACATCCAGTTTTATCAGTATCTGTGTAGTCCATTGGCCTGTGGGCAACCCTGCAGTTCTCAGTCCTCTTCGTAGTTTAACATCTTCCTGTTTTATACTTCACTCTTTTGCTGAAGTCTGTATTTCTTTGCTCAGGAAATCAGAATAGTTTGTTTTTTTCTTTATATATGAAAACAATCAGATTACTCCAGCAAGTTCGACCTTTGGCATCCCAAATTGTGTTTCACTCTGCCTCCATTTTTCTGAGTATCTTTAAATTTTTCTTTTCCTTTGAGATTTGTTTCAAAGCTTTTATAATGTTCAGGTAGGACTAACATGTCTGTAGCGAGTTGTATCATTTTCCTCTCTACTTTCTGAAAATAATCCCTATAGCTTCAATTACCTCCGCCTTAGAGCTTTAGTGCTACTGGTGCTGCAATTTGTTGCTTTGTGACTCAGACACATCAGGTCATCCTGACTTCTTTTGAACCCTCCAAGGTCTGTTTCTTAATAATTTCCATCTGCATACCTTGGTGTGTATTAGTCATCCTGCCTTTGCTACTGCATTCTACATTGCTGTTCTTATCAGCCACTTAGGCTCTAGCAAGGAAAGCAGGACCTTGGCACAAGCTCAAAGCCTGACATATAACCATCCATGCCATTTAATCGTAGGGATACAACTGACTGTTTTTGACCCATGCAAACTAGTATTGACTGGTAATTCTCACAGCCAGCCCATGGACGTATTTGAGTAAGAAATCTGAAAGTGACCACCCTGCTTTGAGAGGTGTAGAGAGTTTAATTGTATTAATAACAGCACTTGCTCCATCCACATGCAAGGTTTTAGCTCCGTTTTATTCATTACCATAGCTGTAGCCATTAAAACGAAAGTACAATATTAATTTAGATTAGTTCGATATCCTTCCCCCTCCACACTAATTCTTACTTCATAGTGAAAAGAAATGGAGACAGAGATATTCAGAAACTAAGTTCAGTACAGTCCTAAAAAAAGGGTGAAAGGAAACAGGACTAGAAATGCCTAGAGTGGATTTCTATATTGTTTTATAGATTTCTGTTTGTCAAGCTCTTGGCTAGTAAGAAACTCCCTGCTTGAGTCTTTTATTCTCTCAGTGTTGTGATTTTATCTGTTTTCTTTTCTCTTTAGGACAATAGGTTATTTAACTTCCCCCTATCCTTTTCCCTCCTCATTCTCTTGTCTCTGTTGTCTTTTTACAGCTTTGTTTGGCTGATTTGGGTTTGCATGATTTGTCACTTTAATAACCTCTTCCTGCCATGGTGACAGGGGAGGTGCCATGGAGGGAGGAAAACTCCTTCTTATTTGTTGTTGTCTCCTGTATTATCTGACAGGCTGGGAGAGGAACACAGAAGTGGGAGGCTTGGAAATGGGAGGCACCGGAGCTGCCAGAAAACCCCCCTTTTAAAGTTTCTGCCAGGTTTTCTAGAAATGACAGGTTCTTCCACCCTTCTGTTCAAACCTTTCAAGGGGAGAGGGAGAGGGTAGGACTGAATAGCATGAAAGTGTGGCCAGAGAGACAAAATAGTTGTAGGGTTGATGTGACTATTTGAGTTTGCAAAGGCTTCACCTTGAGCAAGTTTCCTTTTTCCAGGATCTAAACTAGCTGTGGTTTGGCTGTAGGTGCAGTTTAATTCAGAATGGCTTGTTCTAAGGGAGTGAGACAAGAGAAGGGCTCATATGGCTCTTCTGGTTTATGGTCTATTTAGTCTCAGCAAGGGGGAAAAGACTCCAAGGAAGGACAAAAAGGAATAAAAATAAGACTAATGTTCGGTCTTCTGTGGCTAAGAAGATTCTGAGCTATTACAACATCAAATAACACAGCCAAGCCCTGTCACTGTTTTCTCTCTTTATTTTACGCCAAGGACAGACCAGCTAGAGACCAATGGCCTGTTCAACTATGTTATAGCAGCTTTGTTTCAACTTTGCACTGAAAAAAAAGAGCATAGCATTGCTTTCCTCCATTTTACCTCCTAACTTTGCTCATTTATTCTTAGAGCTCCTCTCCATCCACCTGCTCGTATGTCATTTGCTTCAATATACTAGTTTCTTACCCCACTGTTAAAACTTTTCCCACCACTCTCATGATACTGCTCTTGAGTTGGTTTTGCTATAGTTCCTAATCACATTTTTTTTCCTTGGAAGATGCCAAAAAATATTCAGGCTCGGGAGAGCTGACCACTTGCCAAACTAGCTACAATGCCTTGTTTTCCAGGAGACTGAGATTATTCACTTCTCCTACTTAGAAAGTCTGGTTTTGTTATTACATTAAACTCCAGTATTCCTAATAAGAAGCAAGTTACATCACCTTTAGGTTAAAAGAAATGGCCCATGTGGGGCCAAGGTTGCTTAAGACGTAGACCTTATGTTGGATTTGTAACATCAAAAAGGGTTTTATTCCTGAGCTGCCATTTCAAATCCGTTCCCACGGCTCAGCTTTGAGGGACAATACCATTGTCCCTTCCTTTGTTTTTGTTTTATAGCAGATAATTATTCAGGATTCCAGTTTATCGTAGCAGAGATCAAGTAGTTGTCAGTAAGTCTGTCAGGACTGGTTCTGGTTGGGCTCCGAAGAATCATTTCTGCCTTACTCCATTGTTGCTCCTCTTTGATACTTAGTGACTTTTTACAATCCTTTTTCTAAATTATTTTCAGGGACTGTCTCTGCATGTTCCTCCTTCATAACTTGAACTTGTTTCATTTCCTGGCACTGTCCTTCAGAGTAAGGAGAGGAAGGGCTGACGGCTCAAGGAGTTCATAGGAGTAAGGAGAGATCACCTTCCTGAAACCTCAGAGTACCAGTCTGCATGTCAGCTGCACCTCATAGGCATCAAAACTGGCAATAATATGAGTTCAGTGCGCTCTTATATGAATGTTTTTGCATGCATCTAAAAAACTTGCTCTGCCTTCTGTTGCAGGTGGAAAGAAACTAGGCAAAAACATGCTTTTTTTTTTTTTTGCAAAACAACCTTTCACTGCAGTGTTTAAAGGCTGAGTTTGTAAGAACAAATTATGGATCTCTTTGAGAACTCAAAAGCTTAATTAGAAACACTCTAAATATAACTTTATTTTTTGCCAGAAATTTTAATAAGTGTGTTTGGGTGATTAATTCCACTTTTGAATGTATAATTCCCTTATGCTTCGAAGTCCTTTCTATGAAACTGCAGACCACCCTGATTTTAGTCATTTCTGTAATACATTTTTTGTTTAATACAATTCTAATTCTGCCTGTGACTTAATTTATTATTAAACTCCTCAAAAATACAACTTCACATCAGTGGCAATAGTAATTCAGTATTTCAGTGTATTTTGCCATCCTGTAATAAGTCCTACACAAATGAAGATGCCTTTCTCCTGCATTGGACAGCGAGTTCCATGCCTGAAGGCAGTAAATACCATTTGTTTCCATGATGATACAGAAGCTGCTTCTGTTGACTTGATAGGTGTCACCTCCGGACCATGGGGCTGATGTTCTTCACCTATAGCCCTGGAGGAGCCAGGGCGAGGGCTCTTTTCTTTGAATTGAGTACTAGGGTTCCCCTACCTGCCCTGGTGCCTCCAGAGTCCTTTGTTTTTGTGGGGATGAGTCTTCAATGACGCGGGCTGGCTAACCATGGCTCAACATATCCTTTTATTTTTACACTTCCCCATAATCATGAAGCTTGTCAGGTTGTTATAATTTTGAGTCTGCGATCCATTGCCTCTAAGTACTACATCATCAGCAACAGAGAATTCTCATTTAAATAAGAAAGGTGCAGTGGATATATTTTGCAATTCCCACACCATCCTACACTGATAGCCTTGAAGATTTTCTGCAGTCTCATACTGTTTGCAGTCCCTGCAAATTTATTCCACATTATTTCTGAAACTGGATAATTGCTTCTTATATTTACATTATTACATTTTCTAGGTTTCTTCAATTTGTACATTCTCTGAATCAAATCTAGACTAAATATGTTTTTAAGCCCACTATTGCCTTTTTATTCCTGTAACTATAACAGACTCGATCAGTTCCAGTTAAAGATAAACTTCAGATCACGTAATCCTTTACTCAGAATTGGTTTCATGCTATGCATTCTCAATTATAGTTGTCTTTCCTCTATGTATTTACATTTTCCATTTATTTTTTTCCAAGTGATCTATGTTTACTTTATAATTTATAAGCATTTCATTATTTTTTAATGAAAAAAAATCATTTTTCACTTCGACATTTTTCAGGCTATCCCCATGCAGAACTCCTCCATGTTACTGTCTGCTCTGTCCCTTGGAAAGAGGCCTGATGTGCACAAAAGCTTGTCTATTTTTCAGGCTGTCCAAGCTGGCCCACTGAGAGGTACTACCTGTCCCTGCAAACCTCGTCACTCTGCTCTCCTGATCAGCAATTCGTGAGATGCTCCTTTTTGCAACTGCTGCTCCGGACTAAAAAGCCTTGCAAAATGGTTGTATTTCTTTCTAAATACTTGATGTCTGGGTCTGTACATGTTCCCACTTCTCAAGCATCTTTTTTTTTTTCCTTTGACATTTTCTTGCTATTTATTCTACAGCTTCTTTTCCAAATTCCTCACTTTTCTGTGACCTCCTGCTTCCCAGCTACCTCTCCTGCTGGTCGGTCTGTCAAGAGTAGCTGCAAGGTGTTCTCCTTTTAACATTTTCATTCTGTCCTCAGTATTTCTGCAGCTTGGCATACCCTAATAGCATTTTTCCAAAGCCTAAAATTGCATCTTCCAGTGGTCCTTCCTTGCACCTGTAGAATATGGATGCTGGTTATTATCTGATCTGCTTTAATGCAGGTTGACTACCATAGTTACACGTCTGACTCATTAGTTAAAAATCAGTCAACAAAAACTTCAAAAGGACTCCTCTTTTTTCAGTTACTAGTGAATTCTCTATTTACCAATATTTCACTTTTCTGGGGAAGGCAATATTTCGTAATTTATAAGTATAGCCATTTGTTCTGGCCTAATTATGTACAAGTAACCCAATAATGGTAGACATAGGTACTGTAAGTTCTAAGTCAGCACTGTGGGTTTAATTCAGTATAAACTAAATATCTCTGGCAGTAAAGTGCTAGTAAGTGACACTGTCAAAAAAAAAACAAAAACAAAAACAAAACATTGTGAGATTCTTCAAAGATCATTTGAAAACAATCAAATACTATGATATTTTTGGAAAGCAGACCTCTCTGTATTCCTGCTTTGCAAAACTAGGACAGAGGAAACCACAATATTTGCTGGCCTCTTCTCCCAAGTGACAAGGGACAGGACAAGAGGGAATGGCCTCAAGCTCTGACAGGGGAGGTTCAGTCTGGACATTAGGAATAAAAAATTTCACACAGAAAGGGTCATTGGGCACTGGCAGAGGCTGCCCAGGGAGGTGGTTGAGTCACCTTCCCTGGACATGTTTAAAAGACAGGTGGATGAGGCGCTGAGGGTCATGGTTTAGTGATTGATAGCAGTGTTTGGACTGGATGATCCAGTGGGTCTTTTCCAACCTAGTGATTCTGTGATTCTATGATTTGACTACATCCTTTTTGGAAGAGCTCTATCTCTTCTTAGTTTAACTTCTTTGAAACTAATACAGCTTTAATATCAAAATAGAGGCAAAAATTAAAATAAATAATAAACAAAGTAAAATAAAATAAAATATAAAATATAAACGAATGCAAATAAATGCTTCATCTCCTACATTATAAGCTAGTGTCATGGTTTACCCCAGCTGGCAACTAAACAACACACACACACACTAACTCACTCTGTCTCCCACAGGACAGGGGCAAGACCAGGGAAAGCTGTAAAAGTGAGGAAACTCATGGGTTGAGATAAGAACAGACCAAATTATAGAAATAATAATTAATAGTAGGAGTAATAATACTAGAAAAATGTAATCAGAAGCAAACCACAAAGACAGAAATAAAGCTCAAGAAAGACAATTAATGCAAAGGAAAACAACTGCTTATTACCAAGCAGCTTGTGCTGAGCTAGTTCCCAAGCAGCAGAGGTGTGACTTTGTTCAGGCATCAACAGTCCACTGTTACCTTTCATTCTCCATCAGATTTTTGCCCTGGCCATGTGAGACTCTTAAAAGGTGAATAAATCTTACTGATCACTCCTTGATTCTCCAGCTGCTGGATCAGCTTATGGGTGGGAACTAGGGAGTCTTGATTGGTGTGATATTGTTCTTGGTGCAACTGCCATGGAGAAACTGGCACCTGCTGTTCTGTAAAGTGCAGCAGCCCCACCACAAGCTCCTCTGAGAGCCCAGGCAAGCTAGACAGCTGTCATGTCCTCACCCTGGTCATGCAGGAAGAACCGCAGGGTTGCACATGGTGTGTGTCACTGATACCCTTCCTCTTGAGCAGAAAGCATTTGGCTTTTAAAGGCCAAGGCCTTGATTGGAGTCTGTGAGGAAGACTTACCCTTCTCATCTCTCTTGCACATTTTTTAGGCCAGTCTGTCTACAGCCGAGACTCAGACCCACATGGAGGAAGCAAGATTATATTTGTATACTTGGACATGTCTGGCCAGTTCATTTATAGTCAGTGCCTCTGTGATTGTCCAGCTCTTTATCGGCGAGTGCAACTGTATGACATCAGTACATTTTGCTCAAACTATTGCCACATGGACCACATGCACCAGTTTTCATCCAAGTTTTTGGATGTCTGGTTGTCATCCAGCCTGTTGCAGATCATCTCCAATATGCCTAATTCTCTCAAATGCTGGATGCGTCCCTCAATACTGGCATCAGACCACTGTACTTGTAACCAAGATAACAGCACAACAGGAGTTTTTTCCCAAAACATGCATGACTCATCCTAAATCTGAGTGTGGCCCAGGGTTCTGCACTACCACACTATACCCTTATCGAGCCTGGGTCATATTCCTAAATTGGTTGTTAATCTTAGAGAAAACCGAAGCAATATTTCCAAGAAGTACCAGAAGTATTTTAAATACCCAAGGATGTTCAAGATACTGAAAAGTTATTATAACAAGGGAAAAACATCACAGAAGGTAGTGAACATGCCAGCCTGTATATCCTCCACAAAAAAACCTCTCAGAGGAAGAAATATAATTGTTAATTATCTCCATGAGATGATACCTGAAGCACAGTAATGGCTTCAGTAGAGAGCCTAAGTACCAGGATAAGCTCAAGGTCAATGTTATAGCAACAGATCTCCCAGGCAAAACATCACTAATCACTACAGAGCATGGCAAACTGCAAAAACGAACAGCAGTCTTTAACAAATACAGCAAAAAAAAAGGAGCATGGCACCAATTAGATAATCTAATATCAAGAACAGATGAATCAATACGGAGACCCACTACTACTGACAGGTATTATTCCCTTCTAATACGCTCTGGTCAATCTGTTATTATCTCATATCATTTGAGCCTAATGCTAAGCGCCAAAAAGGACTGTTGTGGTCTCATAGGTAAGGCAAAAGCTGCAAACACGAACAAAGGCAAACCAGAAATTCATTCTCTACTGCCCATCAACAAATGTGTGTTCAACCATTTCCAGGAAAGCATGGTGCCATCGTGTGTAACCGTTACTTAGGAAGACAAAGACAAAACACGATCATTCCGACTGTCCACCTCTTCCTCCTTCTTCCCCCAGTTTTATATGCTGAGAATGACTTCAAACGGTGTGATATGTCCCTTTGATCAGCTGGAATCTGTTGTCCCAGCTGTGCTCCCTTCCAGCTTCTTGTGGACTTCCAGACTACTTGCTGGCGGCGTGTGGTGAGAAGCAGAAAAGGCCTTGGCTCTGTGTAAGCACTACTCAGCAATAGCTAAAACATCCTGCATTATCGATGCTATTTCCAGCACAAATCCAAAATATAGTCCCATACTAGCTACTATAAAGAAAATTAACTCTATCCCAGCTAAAACCAGCACAGTTAGAAACTGTCTTTAAGAAAAGGAATGGAAAAATATACAGACACTGCAGATTTCATACAATCTCTTCATTCCTGCTGTTGCACTGTTAAAAATGCCTTGTATGACTCATAGTAAATCAGTGAAAGGTGGTGATATTCACTTTAAGACCAGAAATGGGACCTATGCTTTGCTTAAATATGAAGGCAATTAAACAAAGGAAATACTGGTTAGTTAAATAACTGTGATAAATCATTTATACATTTGAATATTTATGTAGAGAAAAAATCCTAGTACCATAGGTATAATTCTTTAAAGGTAAAGCTATGAGAAGTAATTAAACATAAATTGCAGATCTGCCTGCTTCAGCCACGTTATATTACGAGCTGTCCTAAGTGTAACTTAAGATGCTGAAAATTGTGACATCAGTTTAGGCTGGTTGAACTTTTTGTATTAAAATTGATAATGCTTGAGTTCAGCTTAGATCTATACATTCCTCAAGGGTCTGAAAAACTGCAAGAAACAGCTTTCCTTGCTTTCACTTTCTTATTCCAAAGAAGATGCTGTTGTGAAATGAAAAAACAAAGAAATATCACAGTAAGCAATTTCTGCAAGATTTTAGATTTGTTTAATAATTTTCATGCTCTTTTTTTTCACAATGCTGTCTAAGTAGAAGAACTCTTTGAAATACAAAGCATCATTTTGATTATATTGAGAAATATAAAAGGTATTTAAAATGTCATTTTATAGCAGAATGACTGTAAGAAAATCAAGCACTCTTTTATTGATAGAAAAATCTGTGCTTGTGACTAAAGTTAAAAGTAGGTTTTTGAAAACAATTACCCTTTTCCAAAAAAAAATGACTAAAATGTTTAATTAACATTGAGACACCTTTCCGGAAAAAAAAGCTCAACACATTATGATTATATTTATGTGTGATTACTTCAAAAATGTTCTTATTAGTCGCTACCTACATGATCATGGTCCTTCATGCATTCATTTTTAGTTCCCAATTATTCACAGCTTGTTAATTGGTGTGATATGGGATGAATACTGATGGTACAGTCTGAAAATGATTTCCATACCAAAGGAGCAGGTGTATTTACTGTCCATATACACAGCAAAAAACAAAGTTCCCAACAGAACTTACTTTGAAATTTGGCAATTACCTTCTCTGTATCCCCTATGTTGGCTTATTATGCCTTGGAACATGCACGATCAAAAATACAACACAATATAGTAGGAACAAATAAATGCATTTTAAAAAATCACAGAACAAAGTAAAATTACTAAGTTCAGTTGTTTAATTTGTATAAACTTCTGGAGGAGCTCTGGACCTAGTAGCTGATAATGATAGGTATAACTGTGGCGTGAATCGGTGTTTCTAATAGAGGAGGGACAATGCCTGGTATTTGCTATCCAGATTTACATCTAGACTCAAACATTAGTGTTTTCTGTGAGGAAAAATAATGTTAGGAATTCGGGTCTGTGTCAGAATCTTCCCCAAGTCAAGTGTTAACATCCCATTTTGAGCTTCTCTACGTATCTGTGTTAAGTCTGTCACATCCATGAGCCAAAATTATCCAGAGGAGGTGATACATCCTTGAAAAATAGTGAAAAAGCCAACCTCCTTCACTCATTTCAAAGTATTTTTGGTTTTTGTTTGGTTTTGCCATGGAGTAGAGGTGTGCTTGGCCAGAAGGCTGTGTTAGTAAGTAGTAAAGAAACTCAAGCTGGAGAAGCTGGAGGTGGTGAGAGTCTAATCCATGAGAATATCACCTCTGAGGAGCTGGTAAAGAAACTCAAACACTTCAAGGGAAATCTGAGAGATTATCTCTGAGGCAGCACCTTAGTGGGATGGTCCAAACTGACAGTTAAAATAGGGATGGATCAGGAAAACACACAAGAAGGAAATGCAAGGGGTGAACAGGATGGAGTATTTCAGGAGACAGTACGTATCTGAAGGAGAACACAACACATGGGAGACATAGCACAACACAAAGCTTCATATCTGATCTGTAAGAAAGAATTTCTCTTAATGGAGGACAAACTGGAGTTTCCAAAGGAATAAGTACATACGCTGCTAGGGAAATGAGCCAGCAGAATATGGGCTCCCAATGATTGTATCCAAACTCATTTTCATACTAGCAACAGTATACAGTGTGTAAAATAAACAAATCTATACAAGCATGAGAAGTTCCTGATGGATTTTATTCTCTTTGGAAATGTCTAAACTTATCACTAAAGTGTGATAAAATACACCTACTTTGTAAATATTCCATAAGTCAATGTATAAAAAGAAAAAACATTAACATTTACCTTGCATTTGTGATGGTTTTTACCTTTCATCAAATAGTATACCATAGTTTTGGCTGTAATTCTTTTCACAAAAAATATTGCACTTTTAGTACAGTCTATATAGCCTATAAATTCAACTCAGCTTGTCTGAATTAATTGCAAAAAAATTAAAGA
Organism: Clamator glandarius; assembly: GCA_033459285.1. NCBI lineage: Eukaryota > Metazoa > Chordata > Aves > Cuculiformes > Cuculidae > Clamator > Clamator glandarius. Next base: position 962,877 of record JAUNZM010000026.1, read on the forward strand.
CATTACATAAAATAATAAATTATTTTTTACTTGTTCAAAATGCTGTGGGGTTTCTTGTAAAATACGTTAATTCAAAACCTTACTTTTTCCTCAATCTGAAACAAAACACATTTTAAGTTAGAGAAAATATTGTGTTCTAAATTAATTGTGGTTTTTTCGCCTTTTTACTTGCCACTTTTTGGGGGGGTTGTTTTTACTATTTCCTAGGCAGTGGCAATGGCTGATGACCTGCAGAAAAAGAAAGTTAAACTTCCAGTTCTTCATACTGTTATAAGCAACGCAAGGCAATAGAAGATCATTTTTCCTAGGTAATTTTATATGGCAGAGAGAGAGATGCTCTGTCTATATTTGTGTCAGTAAAGTAAACGGGGCAGTGTGCAAGACAGAAGCACTTACATTTCAAACATCATCTTTCCCATTATATTCTCAGTACAGTCCCCGGCACAATTTTGACTTGGTCCAAAACATGTTCTCCCAGTTAATGCCTATGTTTATATAGGGCTTATCTTAGACAGGAATAATTTTTAATGGGAAGCTTGCACATACCCATCCACTTACAGATAGAGAGTAAGTTCAGGTAAATGCACCAGAATGGCCCCTGGACCGCTTAACTTTCTATTAAAGACGGAGCCTGCAAGGCTACATTTAAGATCAGCTTTAGTCTTTGTATAGAAGACAGGTACGCAAGCCTGGCTCCAAGCGCAGATGAAGGCTGCCTTCTACAGCCCACAGGATCCCACCAGCAACTCAGAAGCATCTAATGAAGAAGGTATTAAAGAAGTTAAGTGGTTAGTGGCACAAATACATGGAGCATTCAACTGTTCTTGCATACAGGCATTTAAGTGAAAATATCCAATCTCAAATGATCTGCAGTGAGAAGTCTTTGCAAACTCTTCCATGCTGAAAGCAAGCCAAGTAAACTAGTCTTTGTGATGTTTTCTAAAGAGGCAGGCTGGTGTTGTTGAGGGTGGAGAAAGATAAAGACATGAGGGAGGCAACAAGTCTAGGAAGAGAGCATGGCTTAAAAGCAAGGAACAAATCTACACCTTGCCATAGCAGCTTTAATTATGTTAAAGGAGGGAGTTATTCCAACAGTAAATTTGGGGTTTGATCCTCCATTAGCTGTAGTGAGTAGTGAGATGTCCGTTGACTTCAAAAGAGGTTAGGTTGCACCCTTGCTCTCCTTCTGTGTCCTTCTTTCTCATTTGTCCCTTCTCTCCATCCCTTTTTCCATCTGTATTCACTCACTATATGTTCAAGTATCAGAGCACACTGCTTACCCCCTCTGCCATATTTCTCCCACCGTACTCACCAACAGAAGGAAATGAGAGCCCAAAGTACTTAATAGTGAAAGACTGAGAGCTTAATTGCAGAGTCCACTGAGCTCCTTTGTAATGTGTTTCTTTTCAGGTTTACGGTGGAGATGGATTTCTTTTCAGACTTGTAGATCTCTGAAAAGTCAAGTAGGCTTGCCAAAAGTATAGGCATACACACGGAGGCTTGCACATCTCAGAAGTATCACATGTCACATTTTATTTCTTTCACCTTCTTATGAAGTATGGACACCTGTGATTTATTGGCAGCACACACTGATTGCAATGGGGAAAGTTTCAAATAAAGGAATTAGCTTTCTACTCTGGCTTCCTGAACCCATTTTTAATTCTTTCTCAATGAAGCAATTCCATATCTTTTAACCAATAATCCTTTCTTTAAAGAAAAACAACAAAACAAACCAAAGCCAAACCAATCTTTCTTTGGAGTTCTACAAAAGCCTGTGTATAGGAAAGCAAAGAAAAATTAATCAAACCCATTTGGGTAATCATTTATTTTTCTTACTACACAACAACTTCACTTGTGGCAAGTGGAATCAGCAGCCTGTAAACTGAGTAACAGATGCTTCTAGGTTGCAGGAGTTAGTACTCAGAGAGAGCTTCACTGGCAGTTGCTAGGTAGTGCAGGAAGCATTTCTGGTAGCAGATGCTACCAGGTATTCAGGATATTTGTGCTTCTCTGGTCATATGTTGCGCGGGCTTTACTCTTTCCACTGACTCATTTCTGAAAGCATTTGGAGTTTAGTGTATTTCTGTTAGTTTTAGGTGAAGCTGATGGATTTCATAAGGACAGTGGTCAGTAGAAAAGACACCTTATCTGAAGACTGTGAAGGGAAAGAGGTTTCATGCACACAATTTGAAAACTGGTTTTGGAAGGTTTGTCAATAAAACATGCATCGATATTCTAAGAATGTATTTTTTATATGAATGAATACAAAGCCTATCCAGAGGTTTAAATGCTTTCTATTAAATTTCCATCAGATTTTTTTTTCAAAGTAAATTTTATCATCTAATTAAACAACATCCACTGAACTAGTTTGACAAAGCTGACAACTGGTCTATAATGATTTGGCTATCCAAAGGCATGGTGGCTATATCTCTCACATCCATATTTCCAGCAAACCGTAACCTAGCCATTCACTCTGATATACTGGGCACATGTCTGCTGAAGCTGTTTCACTCCACCTACAAAATGAAATGGAATAAAATCTGCAGCATTTTTCCAAGCTTTTGGTTCAGTGCCTTAATCACCAAACTAATATCTCAGTTTTCAGTGTTTAAGGAACTATTTAAGGTCTTTCATACAACACAAAATGGCTCCAATGGAGATAGCTGAGGTAACACTACCGAAGAAATATGGTTCTCAAGGCAATATTTAGAGTGGCAGGAAATGTCTGAAAACTTTTAATCTGAATATTGTTTTCCTTCCTCGAGGATATTTATTCCAACCCCAGACAGATCTATTAGACGAAAAATAAAGGACAGACCATGCCTTCCTAGGACTGATTTGGAAAGCCACTTCAACTCCTATATCCCAGGCAATCCCATATGGCAAATCCAGCATGTATTGGATGAAAAGTTTGTGACAATCAGCTGCATTTCTTACCCAGAGATATTCATCAGCTCTTCTTTCAAGAAGGATTCTAAGACACAGTATTTTTTTTTTACAGAAATGTGAATGACTCTTTTGAGACGTGATTACATTTTTGGCTCAGAGCCATACATTGGTGATCATTAGCAAAACAGCTTAGAAAGTATGTAATGGCTTAAATAAGTGGTAGAGGGCTAGGAATCTTGGCTTGTAAATGTAATTACAGAGACTGTCAATAGCTATTGATTTCCTTAGATCGACCACTTGAAAGCATTCAGAAAGCTGGGAATAAAATGGAGGAATGTTACATAGCTCCATAAGCACCAAATAGTTTTTTCCATCTCTTCCTCTAAGTCTTGTATTTACATGGTGGAGCATCTTACATTTCAGGAGAATCTTTTGTACCATTGAGAGAAAATGCTCAGCAGTCCTCTGGTTCTCCTGTACATTCTGATTTCAGTGCAATTCCTTGAACTTTGACTTTTAAAAGCCTGATAAAATGCTTTAACATTAAATGATTAGTAATCTCCTACATTTCTGTTTCATAGTCCATCTGTTCTCTTTAGAGTGTCTATTTTAACATTAATATCTAATGTTTCTTCATATTACTAACTTTTAAACTATTGAATTGTCAGCCAAACTATCCAATTGTTTTCTGTGCTCTGGTGAGACTCCACCTACAGTACTTAATCCAGCTCTGGAGCCCTCAGTACAGGAAAGACATAGACCTGTTGGAACAGGTCAAGAAGAGGGCCACAAAAATCATCAGAGGAGTAGAACAACTCTCCTGTGAGGAACAGCTGAGGGAGCTGGGGTCATTCATCCTGTAGAACCAAAGGCTTCAAGGAGACCTTATAGTGGCCTTTCAGTACTTAAAGGGGGCTTATAAGAAAGATGGGGACAAATGATTTATTTGGACAATGTGTAATGGTTTTAAACTAAAGGAGGGTTAAGTTAGACTAGATATAAGGAAGACATTTTTTATGATGAGAGTCGTGAAACCTCAGAAAGCTGGTAGATGCCCCATCCCTGGAAATATTCAAGGTCAGGCTGGATGGGCTCTGAGTGACCTGATCTAGTTGGAGGTGTCCCTTCTCATTGCAGGTGGGTTAGACTAGATGACATTTAAAGATCTCCATCAACCCAAACTATTCTATGATTCTACAGTTCTCTACTTCCAAAAATTTACTATTGCAAATTTTCTCTGCCTCCTTTCTCCCTCTTTCCCTGAACTTTGTGCTTGAATTTGGTGATAGGAAGGAAACATTTAAAGACCGAGTCCAGAAGTCTTTTTGCAGTTTGTTGCAGTTTGCAGCAAGATGAAATAAATTGCACTGAAAATATCAAAGCTGAACTGTAGCTGAGGAGAAGAGAAAGAAATGTAAACTCATTGTGGAAGTCATCTGTCAGGTAATAAAAATGTGAATATCTGTGTCTCCTATTCAAACAGTAGCCTGCAGGAAAATTATTATAATTAGTGTCAGTAGATAACAACCTCTTTTCTGTGCAAGAAGTGATAGAGACCCAGCCAAATATTTAACAGCAGGAGACCAGAAATGGCTATCATAGACAATTGCCACTATGGATATCACAATGCTCTTCCCTCTTCTTATTTTTGAAACTTTTCTTCATTTTTTTTTAACAATTCCCACTGTAAACCTTTCCCATGTTCTTATTTATAGGCAAGAATATAAATTCTATTCCTTCCACTCAGTGCTACTGAAATATTACATGGCTGAATTCCAGCTGGAAATAACCAGTGGAAAACCACCTTCCTGTTGAATTCTTTTTTTTTTTGGAGGGCAAGATGAAAGTATAGGAAACTGTATTTGGTTTACAAGACCAGGTTTTGGTAACAGGAGACACTACACATGTGGCTTCTGTGAGAAGATTCCTGTGTCCAAGATAGCTAGTGCCAGTCAGCTCCAAGACAAACCTGCCACTGGCAAAGGTCAAGGCAATCAGCAACAGTAGTAATATCTCTTTGATGACTTATTCGAGATGGAGGGAGAGGGGAATCAACAAAAGCCGAAAACTGAGCAGCAGCAGGAGTGAGGAGTGAGAATATTTGAGAGAAACAACTGTGCAGACACCAAGGTCAGTGAATAAGTAGGGAAAGGGGGGCTCTAGATGCCGAAGCAGAGATTCCCCAGTTAAAGTCAAGCCACCCCAATACAGCAGTGTTCCAGTGCTTCACTGCTTCTCTTCCCAGCTGATGAATTAAAGCAGATTTAGGACTGCAGTAATTTCTGCTGGGTGGATGTTTAGGAAGAGTTAATAGACCACAGACTGACTCAGTCCCACTAGTTCCTAAAGACTAAAGACCAATGCACCTGCAATCAAGTACTTCAAAGCTACTCAATCCTGAAAGAAACAGTGGAATGCCTTTCTCACATAATTCAGCCATGGGTTCTGAGCTTGGCTTAGAGACCTTCAAGGCTATGATCTCCTGTGTTTACCATATGCCCCATTTTCTTATACTCTGGAGGAATTTCTGCTAGAAGATCAAGAAGAAAAGGGAAGCAAACACTGACGTTTCAGCCCCTGACATCAAACAGCATCCACCACAAGATTTTTTTTCTTCAGATTTACAGAAAAAGCATTAAGTCACCTAGAATTCCTTGCTAATCTGGGGCAAAATGGAAATTAGCACCATATTTAGCTACTGAGATAAATTTTCCTAAAACAATATACAGAATACCTTGACAGCACAAGAGATACAGATGTGAATACAAGTCAAGTAACCATACGTGGGCAAAAGGAGTCTATGGACATTCTTTTCTTTCAATAACATCTGCAAGATAAAGAACTCACTGGAACGTGTGGCTAGGAAATAGCCTAGGAACTATCATGACCCTCCTACTGCTTGCTTAGATAAGAACAAATACTTCCAGGGTGTCACATGGCCTGAGAGTCTGGCCCTTTATGGACAAACTCTTTGAAACAGAAATCTTATCTTCTTAAATGTTTGTGAAGTCCCTGTATCCTATATAGCAATAGAAAACAGTAATCTGCTGAACATGCCACATAGGTCTGAGAACAAGACAGACAGCTAGGGAGAAGAAAAAAAAAAAAGAGTGATAAAAATAAAAGTTAAGTCATTTTTAAAATCCCTTAAAAACTCTCCAGGGTATTACAATTCCCTGTAGGCATAGAGACTACATGGCTGTGGATTTTCCTGTAGAATTCTGCAGACTTGCAAACACTTTAGGATGCTTCAGGGAGCAGACACTTTCTAGCTGTCATAGCTGGAGTATAGATAGCCAATTATATTTTTGTTTCACAGCACCTTTAATATTTTCCACTCACTTTATCATTTTCCCTTAACTTTTATTAAGCTAAAAGTAGGTTTGCAGTTTTCAGCCTGATGGACATGGAGAAGCAGTTGTTAGGTAAAGCTAGCTTGCACTTAAAGGGATGCTCTTACAGTCTGATAACAGTTCCAATAATAACAGTGATATGGGGAGGGGAGGAAAACAATAATTCAGGCAATAGAATGTAGTGTTCATTATGTTAATTTACTCCAAAGTATTTATGCAGTGTTATTTGGCACTAAGAAATTAAATACATTCAGTCCCATTGATGTAGGGAATACAGTAGCATCATGTGAAGTGTCCTGGGTTTCATTTACAGCAGGCAGGGAAACAAGGTAATGTTTTAATCTTTTATCACATAAAATATACACCTGCATGCCACAAGTGAAAGTATGTGTCATTTTTTCCATCGGGCAGCCCCTTTTGGCTATTTACTTCCTATTTTTCTAGTGGTTCGCCCTCTGGCTGTTAAGTGCTTTGTACCTCTTATCTGACCCTCACTGGGGAAGATTCTTCTCTGTCAGTAATCATCAACATCTACGTACCTTGAACAATTTCTTGTTAACTCAGATTTTCTTCTATGACTCTTTTAGAGGGCATAAGGAAGCAAGAGTCCACTGTTAGATTAAACTTATTTGAAGCATCCACATTTCTCTCCTATATAGGTGCTGCCACGCTATGTAAAGGCTCGACAGTATGAGGATGTAAGCCATGCCTTGGAGTAAAGAGATTCTCCTCAAAGTAGAGGGTTTACACAAGGAGGATCATACCAGACATCCAGGCTGAATATGGGAGTTACTGAAGGTTGCCTGGAGTGAAGAAATTTCATTGGAAGTCAAGTCCATCCAGTCGGTGAGTGGGACGAGGTTAACTACAGGACTGACTTCACCTGCTCCTCTTACTGATAGTCCCAATAGTGGCATCTTCCAGAATTTCAGGCTGCAAAGTGGAGTTCTGTTTGTATAGGGAGCCAGGGGATGGTACAGGTGGTGAACACATAAACCTCATTCTGGCATGGTGCTAGATCCCATTCCTTACTGCTACACGAGTAATCTTGTCATGAGTGCTCCCTTGGAAAGTCATCCATGACCGCTAGCTCTGCCCCACAGTCCTTCAGTTTCTCAAACAAATGGATGTTACTGAAAGAGCAAGGGCTAAATATTCCATCCAGATCCTAGGCAGGATTAGCAAAAAATGATGGCTCTTCTCCATCTCTCTTTGTTGCCCTCTACCTGCTTCCAAGCAAGAACCGAGCAGAATCTTAACTCTATTGAAATCAGCAGGAATCAAATGTGCTCCTGTTGACTGCAATAGGAATAAATCCATGGTGCATAATATATACAACATTGTTTTTTTCTCATTCTCCTCAGAATTTGCAGATGAGGAATAAAAAAATCAAAATGTGGCATAATGCAGGGAAAAAGAGGAAACCGCCCACTTAACCACATAAAAAAATCCTCGACTACTTGAAAGAAAGAAATAAATCACAAATAAGGCTACATCTGATGGACCTACATGTAATCATTCTCTCTCTAGTCAGGAGATTATGGGAAAAGAGAAATGCATTTGATGGCATGAGGCTGCTGAACTTCTTGAAAGAGGCATTGAATTTAAAATGGAGATTGCTTGCAGGATGCTTGCACTGTGACCATACAAAGTATGTGTCCAGGCAAATCTGTACTTTAAACTGCCTTACTCATATCCTAGGTCCTGGTAGCCTGCAATTCAGAGAGCACAATGTGTATTTGGCCGTGGTGTTGGGTACTTGCATAGGCATTTGGTTTGCTCTGAGCTTTGTACAGCTACATTGTACCTGAGCTGGATGATCAAAAGCAAAGCCAGGGTTGTCTGTGGTTCCTGCAATCATGGTTTCTTCTTGCACAACAACATCCTTGCAAAAGGGAAAAAAAACATACAGTGAGGTTAATACCATGGTCAGGCAGGTGATCTTTGGTCATACTTGTCTGTTAGCATGGTGGGAGTAGCCACGCACACCACAAGGCGCAGTCTCGACCCTAAAGTAGCTGCCAGACTTTAAAAAATTCAGTCACCACTAGTTAGGAAAATGGCAATGCAGCAAGCATAAGCACAGAAACTATCTAATGTGAGGAAACAGTTTCATAAATCGGTTTCTCCATCAAAACTTTGATGAAATCTTCAAAATATTGAAGGAAAAGTGAGCATGACCAATTCTCAATTCCTATTTTCTTTATAAATTGGACTATATTGTACATCCAGTGTGAGAACACGTGTGTGCATGTGTGTGGTCTCAAGTATAATCAACGTTCACATTAAAAACAATTCCTCAGTTATTTTCAGTCATATTTCCCCACTTAAAGTCTTCCACTTAAAAAAATAAATAAAACCAAAACCAAACAGACCTGTTTCCTAGAACCCAAAATAAAGATTTCTGTGGGGTCTCTTTTAATTCTTAAATTTCAGTTCTTAAACTGAGTTGGGTTTTGGGTTTTTTTGTTGATAGGTTTTTTTTTTTTTTTGGGTAGAACATTGTCACTGAAGTTATTTTCAGAACATCATATAGATTTTTCATTGAAACATCTGTGTTAACTTTTATCATCCTTGCTCTGCTTTGTAATTTTGGAAACATATAAAGAATGAGCAACCCAGAGTACAGTAATATAGTGGGAAGCATCCTTCATAAGTCAATTGAGGAATTTAATAATCTCTTTAGAAATAAGCTCTGCAGCTATGAGAAGAATGTGTGGGTTAAAGGCCTTCCAATTAAGAAAGGTTTCTCTGTGGATTTATAGGCTGGTGGTTAGCTCTTCCTGTTCATGTTTCCATGGCAACTGTCAGGTAGATTTTCTGCTACTTGCTAGGAAGTTGGAAATGTTGAGTCTGGTTGAGCCTTTCAATTCACTGAAGCTTAAATGAAATTCTTTGGAAGGAACTGGCATTTAGCCTGGGTCATTTATTCATATCTGGAAGAGAAATTAATTATAGTAATCAAATTTGCAATTTTTTACTGGAATTATTTGGGGTACACAATTTTTTATTATTATTGTGCCACAATCTATTTTTAATGCTAGGGTAGGAAAGGTCTGAAATGCTGCAGCTGGCCTCTTTGCTACCGATGGCTTATGGCTTTAATTACAGCCCAAGACACACACAGGCATGTCTCTTTCTGGTCTGCTTTTACAGGCTATAATCACTCCTGGTGATTTTCATGATACCAGCTCAAATCTTATAGACTCATTAGAGTTGAGACACCTGTACTGCAAGAAACAGAGCTTACCACCTTTTCTCCCTTCAATTTTCTTGTCTTGTTGATTTGTTTAAATTAGACTTGAGAAAAGTAAATAATTTGTATGCCGTTATTCAAACTTCCTGAGTGCATCATGTTTTAATTCCACATCAGAATCTTTGTGTGTCCGCGCATTTCTTTGTGTTCCTTATATTTTCCATCCCACACTGACTGCTGCTTGACAGCTCCATGCAAGCTTCATTCTTTTATTTCTCTAACATCAGATATGTAGGCGTGCATGGTGTGTACCTATACTCTCAGCCTTTCTGTAATACATAATATGTACCACCCAACGAGCTCTGTCCTGCAGACTTTATGTGAATAATACCATGTAGACTTCATTGACTTTTCTTGTAAGAATAAAACCTGCATGGCTTGGCCCCAAAATCACAGATTATCTAAACAGAGGCAGGATAGTGAAGCAGTTGTTAAAATCTTGGAAAACCAAGGGGCTTGCTTCCCTCTTCTGACCCTGGCTTTCAGGGAAAAGGGAGATTCATTTAGTGGCAGATTATAAACTCCATCAAAGTCCTCTCATACTGGAGTTAATGGAGATGCGACAATTTATGCTAGATAAGAATCTGCTCCATTACCTGAGCCTCACTCCAGCTATATAATAGAAATAATAGTAGTGCCCTTCCTTAGAGGGGTGTTGTGAGGATAAATACTTACATGGGAAAGTGTTATGATACTATGATAATGAAGACCAGAAAAATTCCAGCGATAGACAGAAATCAGCATAACTGATCTGACATTTACTTTTGTTCTTTCAGTCCTCCTGCCACAGAGAGACCATAATAGCTCAACAAAGAAAGAGTGATGCCCAGCCCCCTTTTCTCCTGTTGCTTTGCTTTGCTTGGTTGCATTTGTTCATTCTTTCTTAGGTTTTCCACTAACTTTCCTTAAAGCTTTTAAGAACTAGCTAACAAATATTTCATTTCATTTCATTTTCACCCTCACCTTTTTCCAGCGTATTTAATTGTTCTTTTCTGTGCTATTCTGCTTATCTTCATTTCCACAGATTAAGCCCAAAAGCCACACATACAGAAATCTGAAACACATTTAGTTAACTTTAAACACAAAATTGATAATGCAGACAGAATCAAGTCTCGGTGCTGCAGATTTTAGCAGCTACTTCAGGCCACCTTAGAGTAAGAGAACTGGTTTCAGTCTATAGCTCCTTGTGCTAGTATACCCCATCCAGAGATGTTTACAGAGTAGGTTACATTACCCTGAACACAACTCTTTATATTAACGGGCTGGTGTCACCAGACATGCACCAAGAAGCTGAGTGACTGGATGGACTCAAAGATGTGTAGGTGGGTAGAGGTGCCTCTATAACACCCACTGCCCAGGGATACATCACAGTTGCTGAATGACTGGCTGATTCTTATGGCCAGGAGGGTATTTTGATAAACTGCTCTAACCTTCTGCATCAGTCAGGGGTGTATACTTCACCAGGAGATGAAGCCAAACCTAATCTCTAAATTAGATCGTTTAAACCACCTCAGTCATTAAGAGACTATACCCTTTTGCATCACAGGCAGATAAGAAGAAACCAATGTACTGCTAGTGGCATCACTTCATATTGGCAATTCTGCTCTGAGGTCTGTATTGGCTAACCTTGTTCTCTGATTTATTACACTAGTTTTAATTGATGAAGGCAGAAGCAGCTGTGCCTATTCAAAGGACTGCCTCCATTAAAACACAATTCTTCTGGCCTTCCAAGGCTTGGACCCTACTCCTTTCCTGCTGCAAACACACCTGGAATAGGTGGGACTGTTCTTTCATCATCATTGTAGAAGATGGTGCTGTGACTGTGACTTTGGAAAACTTTGAAAATGTCCTTTTGTGGTGCTAGGTGAACAGAAGTCAAGGTCCCTCTATCCTGGTTTGGGAAATTTCAATATGCTGCAGATCATGATTTCAAGAGGCTGAAGGCTTGGGTTAATACTTGGTTTTCCTCCGCACATCTCTTCTGTGCCTATTCAAACACTGGGTTCAGCACATGCAATAAAAGAAGCCAAGTGCCTACTTAACCTCAGTCTAGCACAGCACATGGGCAAGAAGAGGCTGAGGAATAGCTGCACTGTTCAATAAGTAGTGAGCTGTCAATGTAAGGGTGGTATTGCTGTACTGAAACTTCAGTCTAGTGCAAGGAAATGGGGAGAACTGAGATTGTGAGTCATAGTGTCTAGGGTGGTAATATTTATGCACCAGCTTTTGCTGACAACCCTATGTAAAGCATTTTTTTAGAATCACTTCTATGAATACATGCTGAATATCTGACTCTAAGGCAGTTCTGTGTATAAGCTGTAAGTGTCAAAATGGCAAATGGCTGGAAAGCACTGATGCTTGTTACACAAAACCCAAAGCAGTACATGCCTTCACTGCTGTATATAGCCACATCTGTTTTAAATGTAAAGGCCGCTGTTGCAGGTGACCTTATATACTTTCAAGCATTAGAGTATGTTAGCAAGTGTGTTTTGGAAAGGTTAAAAAAGATGTCATTTCTTTTTTCAGAAGCTATTAGTTGGATACAAATGGAATATTTCAGCCACATGGTGTTACTGTGGAAAATACGAGGGTCACTTCAGATTCAGTAATGGCTTGTTCTTCTTGGCTCTAAATAATTATGGCATCTAATTAATGACTATACTTCTCCATCATAATCCAAATATAGATTCATATTTCTATTTATTCAGGGGCTCACAGGTTTATCTGCATACTATTGCTTGGAGATTGCTCTCAGTGGTTCTGCTGCAATACAAGAAACCTTTACTAAGCCACTCTCTCTCCTTCTAAGCAAAACAGTGGAATAAAGAAACGAATATTATCTTTTCTTTAGGTGTGATGCCTGAACTTTGAGGAATGAGATGTGCTAGTAAAATAGGATTTATTTGACTAATGATGTAAGAGGATCCTTGCCAAATGGCTTGTCAAACTGCTGAAGAGGGCCTTACACTGGATATGGGAGGGGATAACAATTTTACTTTGGGTTGATAGAGAAATGGGGGACATACCCTGGTAAAAGGGGTGACCTTGAATACCTGTACACAGATGAATGCAGACAAGGAAGCAGGCAGGAGGAATTAGGCTGTAGATGCAGATACAATTACTACCAGAGCACCTGGAACATAGTGGGATTGGAGACATCTCTGGGTCCCCTCTATCCTGAAGGAGTTGGTGATTTGTGACCTGAGTGGAGTTGCTCATTATCTGCATTCCTTTAAAAGGTATTGATCAATTCCTAGTTTCTTGAGTCATCTCATAACCTTTCCCCTTTAAAAAATTCTTTAATAATTGATCAACATAGTCTCTCTCCAGAACAATAACTTTTACTAAAATGAAGTTTCAATTCTTTTCCTACTTACAGTAGTAAAAATCTGAAATACTTTGTGGAGACTAATGCAGTGATCCAAATTTACCTTGCTGTCATTGACGTGTGGCTCAAGAACTTTAGAAGATGAAGACTTTTAAAGACAGTTGTGGAACAGGTGAAGTTTTAGATACACTCTGTATTCTCTGTACAGATATATCCATCTATTAAACCCAAAGAATACCTCCTGAGCTTTTGAACCTCATTTAAATGCCGTAGACTATTGACACGGAAGAGATGGATGGATTTTTTTCTCATTTCTGTATACAAGATCAACGTGCTTCCTTTCCAGTTGTCCAACTTTATGTAGGCAGAAACAGGTCCATGTCATATAACCCGCCATCTCAGGTAGAACAGAAAGGTACAAATCATCCAAGTCACACATATGACTGTTCCTTATCTTGCACTCTTTCAATTATTAGCAAGCATGACTCATGAGGAAGATCTTTACACTGCCTAATTTAAATCTGAGACACAGATCTATTGAAATTGTTTCAGCCATTATTGATTGTTCTTATTATTAAAAAAAAACCCAAAACCAAAAAAACACAAACCCCAAAAAGACTTAGTCTTAATTGTTGCTATGGTAACTAACATATCTGCCAGGATATGTAGCAGTGGGAAGAGTGTGAATTCTGTGAACATTTCCTGTTGTCTTCCCATAGAAACACTTATTGCAGGGCTCCTTAGTGGCAACTTTACAAACTCAACTAGAAGGCACTGTGAAATTGAAAGGCAAGCAGTGTGAAATGAGTGGAAAGAAGCACTCTTGTTTAAATAAACAAGTAAGGAGGGCATGATTGGCCAATAGAACTCATTGCCTTATTAGAAACAAAGGGGGTTTTTGTAGATTTTAAAACACTATTGGACACATTGTATAGATGGCAACATACTCACTTGGTAAGAATTCAAATGCTTACAATTTCAACAGACTCAACTGAAATACCCTTTATGGTTCAGGCCAACTCATTGATATGGAAGGAAGGAAAGGAGCAAAGGAAGGAGGTCAGGTTCTTTAGAGTTCCCATTATCTGAACAAGGCCTTCATAAAGTGAGTGACGAATGCCTCTTTGGATGTTTGCCTGTTCCATGTTCTAAAACATGAAAATATACCAAATATTTCCCAGGCTTTATTTCTCGTTGTCAGTAAGTTGACCTGCATCTTCTCTTTCTCACCCTTCCCACTACCCATATTTTTGTAATTCATTCTGAAAGAATTTTATGCACTGCTCCTCTATTTATAGCTCAAACAATTCCACTGCAAGGCGGGTGGTTTCATTGAAAAATAAACAAACTTCTAACAAAACCCCACTGATTCATAAATGACCAACTCTGCTGACACTGCACACTGCAGGGGACTTAAACTACCCTGGGAAGTTAGCCATTTACTGTACTACAGAGTAAGAGCCCCTGTTGTTTCTTTGGCCAGGAAACAGCTGGTGGGTATTTTCCTTTCCTTTTTTTTTCTTTTATTTTTCCCTTTACAAAAAAAAAAAAAAATCAATTCCTCTGTTCTTTTGTAAAAGAATTAAAATTTAAGATTTTATTGCTGTTTTAATGTAATATATAAAATACCATGACTTCTATAGCATCCTTTGTCTGACATATTTAATGATTGCATATTATTTTGGGGGAGGCTGTTAGCATCATTTCTCCTTTTAAAATGTATTTCTGAATCTAATGGTTTATTCCCTCATGTTAAGGACTTTTGACCTTTAGCACTGCGATTTCTTGTCTTGATCTTGTTCTTGTTGATGCCTTTCTCCCTGAATTAAAGCAAGTTTCTATTCCATTAGCACTTTTATTCTATACTAAAGAATCAGTAATGTCTTAGCAATGATGTTCTGCTCCATCTACTTTCAAACTGTGGGATTCTGGGTGACAAATACTGTTGTTTGTCTAATATTTCAAAGGTAAAATGCACTTTTGTCAAACACCTTAGTTGCATTTTGTATAGTCTTCTATGGGAGTGGCCTAATATCAATGAAATATAACCTCTGCATCCGTTAGAGAAACTGAGGAGGAGAGCAGATGGCTACTTACTTATGCGTATTTAAGCATCAAGATTGCTTTTAAAGCATATATGGGAGTTGGAACTAGAAGACCTTTAAGGTCCCTTCTAACACAATCTATTCCATTATTCTATGATTCTATGATTCTATGTACATTATCTTGACTTTTCCTAACTCCCAGAACGGATTCATTTCCTTGTTTTTAGACCCATGAAAACTAATCACATTTGTTTGAACAGAAGATATGCTTGATTGCTTAGCAAAGACTTTTTGCATTAGTTTCCTCCACTTGAGATTCCTTCACTGTAGGGATGATTGAAGTTGCTGTATTGTCAAGAGAAATATTTTATTCCTGGTGGAAGGTGGAAGAAGACATAAAAGAAAAAAAAAAAGAAAAGAAAATAATGTAGAATTATATAGAAAGTTTGGGCAAGTAAAGATCAACCATTTTTAGAGTAGAGAATTACATCTGTTAATTATTTAGATTAGCTACACAAACTGCCTCTTCCTCTCAGGCTACATCTGCATAGCTAGTCATCTGGTCCTTGGAGCAACTTCTTGCCCTTGTCCCACTTCATACAGCCACGTGGACTGAGATATCAAGCCTTTCCACATCCAGAACCTTCTTAATCTGTGTGTCATCAGGGGAAAGCCTGGAAAGTCTGATGCCTTATGAGGTATTATTGATTTGCTTGCAAGGAGTTTGTGATTTTTTTTTCAGTTCTGAATTCCTGAAATAATGAAACGACCATGTAACAGTGCATCAGAGAGGTGTTTCTATAAAATTACTCAAGGGGAATGTATTGCATGCCATGAATATGGCATGAGAGCCATAAGGGAGGTGTAAACCTGCTGAAGTAACATTGAAGGACTGTGCAAGGAGAGGAGGAAAGTTAAGGTGTGGTTTCATCCATATTTCCTACAGGGCATGATCTCTGGAAAGAACTATCAGCTGAATTATATCCTGGTGTCATCTGGGATGGAAGCAGCTTCTCCCTCCCCAAAGGGAAACATGAATGAATGGATGAAGAGTGATCAGGGAACTCAGACCAGAAAGCACAGTGGGTGTAAATTGACTCTACCAATCTCTGAACATTCTTCGTTTTGTGATCTCCTATTGCACAGCTTTGCAGGAAAAAATTATTTGAAAAAACAAAGGTGAAGAGGAGGCCTGACCTGAACATAGCATTTTAAATGGATTTTTGGTGTACTACTATTCAGAAAATAAGTGTGATTTTTACACTTTCTTTGACTGCTTGGGAAAACTGATGAAATCCATCTCTGGACTTAGGCATACTATACTTGACTGCATCTAGCAGAATTCTTCAAAATAGGAAAGGAACTGGTAAAAGTAATTTTAGCTTTATTTTTTTTTCCCATTTCTTTCAAACTCTGAAGTCAGTGTTTTTTTAAAAATAGTTAATACGAATAAGATTTTTTGACTAAAAGGTTGATAGTTAACTCAAAATAAAATAATTGTATAATGTTGTCCATATTATGTAGATAAAAAAAAACAACAACAAAAAAGTCCAATTTTTAGAAATCTGTTGAGCAAAAATATCATTTACACTTGCGTAAGTTTTCGGCCAAGTTACCATTTCTCCTACTCTACCTCTTCTCCTGCCATTGACTCAAAATTATGTCAGCTGGTTTGTTTTACATGCCTCTTATAGTATACATTTATTTTCAAAAGCCAAAATAACAGGACAGACTGAAAGAGGGGAATTGTCTTTAAATTACTGGGTTTCATATTCAACATCCCACTGTGTGTATGACAGAACCACAGAAACTAGCAATGTCAAATATATTAGATCATACAGTATTTCTTTCTTAAAATGCAGAATTCTATTTGCTTTGATATCAAATCAAAAGAAACTGAAATGGAACTGTATGTAAAAAATTAAGGCAAATGGTCCTGGCCTTAGAATACAAGTTACTTTTCTATTTCATATTTCATGTCTCTTAAGGAAGCATTTTCTGAAAATATAAATGCGAGCTGGGTGCCTGAGTCAATGGAAATCGGACACCTGACTCCTATTTGTGTCTTTGAAAATTTTGCTTTTATAAATCATTGTGGAATTCCTATACTATGATAGAATGTAGAAAGGGAGAGAGGGCTTAGAAGTGATGCTTGAAGTTCTCCAAGGACTATAAGGATAGCCTTTCTACTTTCTTGTCTTTGAAACCAATATTCTTGGTTAAGTCACTGTATTTAAATATAGCTCTTCTTTTGCAAAGAATTGTGGTTTGCAAATTATGATAACCAGGTCTCTGGCTGACAGTCATTCAAGTCCCTGCTGTATGATCTTTAAAAAAAAAAAACTGCACTATTGTTTGCACCCATCTTTTACTAATAGTCAGAAGTAGTGGATCTCTGAGAAACATGGGGATGTGAAAGTGTTCTGTAGCTCATTGGACAACTGATTGCTCTAATTATTATAACACTTCCAGGTTAGTATTTTTCACTTTCTTTTTGGGAGGGGTTTGAGGATTTCTGAGCAGTTATGATGCTATCCTAAAAAGAATGTACAGGAAATCAATGACTTGAAAAGTTCAGCACACTGCAATATGACTTAACTTAGAAATATTGTGCAATATAGTATTACTCACCGTCTAATCCTACCTGAGTCTTTTCCTTGTTTTAACAGTCATCTTAATGCTTTATAGACATGATATGGTGTAACACATCCTTCAAAGTAGAATCCTTTCTGTAAGGTACAGGATAACAACAAGACATCCTGATTTCCCATCACTATCTTTTTCATCACACAGAAACCCTAGAGAAAAGCTGTTCGTTCTTAGTTGTGAGAATGTTTTGAAGGTTTGTTTGTATTCTCCCCCAGGATAAAGTATTCAAGGTCTTAAAACCAGACTGAAATTCTTTCATAAGAACAGGCAGTTGTTTAGGGAAATGAAAGATATTATAATGGAACAGGAGATACAGCTTGAGGAAAAGTACCAAAAATAACACCTGACGGATACACCATTTTTTATATCAGCTGCCTCCTACATTTCATTAAGAGTTATTCAATGGACTATGCTTCAGTTGTTAAGATATTCCTAATAGATCACGGAATACCAGAAAAAAAAAACCAAAAAACCCCAGACTGAAGACTTAAGAAACAACTAATGTGATAATATTCAGAAAAGTTGCACTGAATGATTCGGTGAGTTTCCAGGTTGTTAGGGTGATATGAAGTTATGGAAAATATGTAAAAAATATATAGGAAATACGTTTCTTATGGAAAATCAAGAATGAAATATCAGCCAGTACTAATTTGAATGTATCTTTGGTGAGGTTATATAATTAAAAGCTGAAACATATTCATTTTGGTTATGGTAATTAGATATTACAAGTCCTAAAATGACCTCACATGGAGATTTGCAACACCTACTTAATGTAAGACTTCCGATGGGCTTAGGCAGTATGTAAATACTTGGTCTAAGCTGTGTAAATGTGCTTTTCGAAGGCTACAGTCAGATGGGACTCAGTCAATCTAGGAGGTCTCTGTTGCCTGAAAGAGGCAGTATTGATTCTTCCCCTCTCATTTCTCCTTCCCTTTTCTACCTTTTTCTGCTTCAAGCCACTCCTTCCCATTTACTGTAGGACTTACCTTACCCTTTGGTGAGCTACTTCAACTTGCAAACTCTACTTGAATTTATTCACTGTGTTACTGGGCTGATTTCCCTCTACTTTAAGGAGTGGAATTGACATATCAAGAACTGAGACAAATGTCAGAGCCTGGATATGGAAAACAGCTGGAGTATGCGTCTGGGAGCTGACAATAGGAGATGGCAAGTAAATAAAAATCAAGATGCCTTCTTTGGGCCAGAGAGAGCTGCTGAATCAGCCCTATTTGGAGCACAAAGTACATTTGGCGCAGAAACTGAAACATCTTCTAAGAAGCTGGAGTAGATTTGGTCCATCAGATTAAATGTCTCCAAAGCTGTGTCTCAGTTTGAGCAAACTGATTCTCTAGAGGAAGTGAAGACGAGTCTAAAATCTACACTATATTTTAGAACAGAAAAAATCTCCCCGAGGAAAGAAAGGAAGGTGTTGGCTTGTGGTCCCACAGTCCTGAATAACAGTCTGAGTAGCCTTTTCGCACTGAACTCTGACAAAGTCTATAATGGGTCTTCAAATGGGTATATAAATACAGATACACATATTCTCTTGCAAAGTACCAGGTAACACTGTCATCAAAGAACAGATTCACAGAAAATCAGTTAAAAGATTAAGATTGAACTGGACACAAGAAAAAAAAATACTTACGGAAAATATTTCACTCTATGAATGCATTTCTAGTAGGATTCTTCAGGAATCTATATTAGGGCTGAGAAAATTCAGTGTTTCCATAGTGATGTAGAAGTAAACATGATACAGCTGCCAAAAAATGGATAATTATTGGCAGAATGGTAGATACTGATAATGATAAGGAAATCCTGCCGAATAATCTGACAAGCAGGGTCTGTTCAAAGCAAGATGCCTACATATATTTGCATCTCTATAGCTCATTGCACACATAAAAGTGAAATTTGGGGATTGCATCCTGGTAAAATATTAAGTCCAGAATTATATAGCATTGTAGTGTTAAGGCAACTCGATATAAACTCCTAGTAAATTGTTGGGCTAGAAGGACAGTTCTAACTTGTAGAGGAGAGGCAAAAGATTGACACTAATTGTTTATGTGACATTCCTAATTGCTTGGTCTTGGTTTTTTATATATATATATTTTTAAGAAAAGTTTATAACAATTGTACAGGGTACAAAAACTACTTAAAATCTAGGAAAAAAAAACCCCAAAAAAAATCAAAAAAACCCACAAACCCAAAAACCAGCTTTCATTTTGCTGTTTAAAGAGTTTAGGGTGCTTTTTATCTAAGTCCACACATATATGTATCCCGTAAAACCTTTCTTGCCACAAGAAAAAGGTTGTGACTGAAGGACACAACTCCTTCAACCACAGGAAAATGCCATCACACCAAGAAAATATAAATTTGTTCTGGAATGAAAGTAATATCTTCCAGAGGTGAGATAGCTTTATTCCTTGGACAATTTCCCAGGTTAATTTTTGCACGCCCCTCCTATCTCTATCAACTCCATGCTCTTCCCTTGGAGCAACTCCACATGCAAGGCCACGGCTTGAAGGGAGGCTGAGAGATGACTTGATAAGTACCTCCAGGAGCAGAAAAACAGAGGTTTTAAATGGCTCTTTAATCTAGCAGATAGAGCTGTAACAGAGAGATGCGGAATTGAGCCAAATTCAAACTGGAAAGTAGGTACCTGCTGTAAACAGTGGAAGGGATTAATCACTGGAACAAATTACCAATGAAAGTGTTGGTTCCCCTGCCTCTTGATGTTTTCGTGTCAAGCACAGATGTCTTTGTGGTAGTCAAACAACTGCAATTTGGTTCAATTCAAACACAATTAAATGGTTTCTGATATACAGGGGGCAGAGTGCATGAGCTGAAGAATTTATCTGCCTCCACCTGCATGTTATCTGAGCAAAAAAACAACATTAAGGAATTCCAGTATGGGTTATTACAACATGGGTAATTACAACATGAGTAAATTTAATATATATACATATATATATTAGCATCAGTTATTCCAGAGCTTATTAAATAATAATGTAAACTCCGGGGACTTTTACTTTCTAAGGTCCACTCAGTGCAATTTCCATTTTCTCCAGTGAAGCTAATGAAGATGGGGGTACGGGTCTTAGTATTTTGAGGAGTAAATGATTTTTTCTTCTTTTTATGATGCATGTGATACATAAGTAAATGCCAATTTGGATCAGTTTTCCAATATAAACAAAATACTAGCACCTGCTCTCATAAAAGCAGTATCAAAACTAATATTTGCATACTCTGAGATTATAATACAATTTAAGGAAAGATAATGATTTAAAGAAAATCCAGATGTGTAGCCAGTCACCTAATTCATATGAGAATTTCCTAAAATATTTTGCATATTGGGTGAATGAATAGTAAACAATAAATTAGAGAACAGCAAATATACATCCATTCAAACATGTATGCTTGACACTTTCAGGATTCATAAGCATTTTTGCAAAAACATCTGGCTCAGTAAATACTCAAATAACATGACCTCTCTAGAAGCAATGTATTGATTATCTGTGTTAATTTATTTCACATTGTTTTAACTCAAGAAGCTCTAGTGGTGAGAATGTAAAGCAAGATCTTAATTAAAACATGATGGTAAGATTGAATGGTTTTTATTAGAGTAGATTAATATTCCATGTGTAATAGAAGTGATTTACAGTGTGGTTAGTTTGATCTAGATGTCATTCAACTTGAACTTTGTGACTTTTTCTCTGAAAGTTACCCAGTTCTTGATTAAATTTTATAGGATTTGAGAATCGTGACATTTTCTGAAGACTGTTAGTCTGAGTTCTTTAAGGTTGCGGTGGAGCATGTGAGTGTATCCGAGTGCTTAGCAAAGTGTTTAAATGTGATTTTCCAAGGAAATTTCTTTAAGGGTTAGTCAATTCAATACCTCTTTTTCAGATATCTAGAAAACAATACTTTCTGTGAAAACACATTTTTACGGTTCCAATTAAGTTGTAGATTTCATAATCAAAAACACAGGCAATCATTTATACAGACACATCCAAGAGCATAAGAAGAGGTTTTGAGGTTTAGGTTTTGGTTTTCTTGTTCTTGCCTGAGTCATTTTAAAATGATGGATAATTTGATCCTGAAACTTTTTAATTATAATGTGTAATTGAAACACTTACATTTCAATTAAAACAAAGCAGCCTCAAACCGTAGGGTGTTAGAGGCTTATAAGCAGGGTATAATTTATTGCCATTTTGTTGATCTGTAAGACTTCAACTTAAATCAATTATAAATAACTAATTTGAAAATGGATACAAGTGAAATTAACAAAATTGATACTAATTTATTTTTTGTGATCTGAAAAAATATGCATAAATGGCAAGAAAATGTTAATTGACCTTAACCTTTTCTGTGATAAGTCTCTTCTGTAATGTAGTAATATTTTTTACTATGTAGTATAGTACCTCTTATCTAAAGATCTCAAAGACCTTTACAAAAATTAATTACATCTCACAGAGCTTCTTTGACACAGGCATACAAAGTATTAAATAGGTGATTAAACAGAAAATGAGAGGCTAAAGTCAACATTTACAAAACAGGGTGCCTAGTGTTAGGAATGAGACCCTAAATCAGCTTATTGTGTTACCATTTTCATTAAAACCACACTTCCCACTCATCCCAGGTCTCTAATGACTCATAAGCACAGAGCTTTTGACTCACAAGCTCTTTGATACAAGAACTTGATTACTTTGGCCGTTACAATGCCAAGCAAATCACAGGTCAGACAGTGCAGAGTTTCCTGCTTCATTGAAAGAAAGAAACATCCTCTCATTTTTAACACCTCCCGATTCTGCTAGCCCTCAGTACTGAGAATTTAGCTTTGATACGTGGCCTGGCTTTGAAACATATCACTATTCAAGACACTGGAATAGCTCATCTCCTGTAAATTCCTCTCTCTGTCAACAGTAGAGGTAACCAAGGAACTAGCTGATAGAGTTTTCTAATTTTTAGGCAACAAATATAACGCAGAGTTTATTCCTAATTAAGAGAATTTCCACTTATGTGAACCTGAGTATCATAGTAGTGTTATATGTCCATTATTGGGAAAGTACAAGTATATTCTGAATAGAACAATTTGAATCACATATTTCTTTATAGCTTTGATACTAAAGACATAAAGACAGAATAAACTTTATCATTATTTCCCTATATTCTTTTTAACATATGTTGCAATCTGGATAACTACAAAAACTTCCTGCCTGAGGATGGTTTACACTCACGAAGTTTGGAAATGCAAAATGTTGTCAAGCAAGGTGTAACTACATATTTGCAAGGATGAATGTGATGGTGTGTGCATATATTGCACCTTACTTTCAAGATTTCATGCCTAAGGAAGCAGATCAGTGTCAATTCAAATAGAGGTCCCTGTAAAGGACTGGCACTCTCTCTAGTATGTAATTAATTCATGATGAATTTGAGAAGGAAAACACCAGACACTGGAAGACACAGAAGCAAGAATTCTGCATAGCTCTGTGGCTGGTGTCACTGCTGCAGTTTTGGGATTTTCAATAATGAGATGGTCTACATGGCAGCAGATTTGTAGGTGTAAGATGGGATACACCTTCCTCAAGGAGGGAAGAGGATCTTTGCTCAGGTGCTAATGGGGCTCATTGACAGGGCTTTAAACTACATTTGAAGAGGGAATGGGATAATATCAGGCTTGTCTGTGACAATCTCTGGGATAACATGACAGGGTTAGAGGAATGGGGAGCCAGCAAAGGCTGTGCTGTCTAGACTGAAGCGCACTTGAAGTTATACAGAGATGAGCCTGGGGCTCCTGACTTAATAGGAGCCAACAGGGAAGCATCAGTGAAATATCTCAAAGGAATGAAGGGATGTTCCTCTAAGAAGGTGACACGGCCAACAGCCCAGTTGAAGTGCCTCTACACCAATGCACACAGCAGGGGCAACAAAGAGGAGGAGGTGGAAGCCACCTGGCTGCTAGAAAGCCATGACCTGGTCACCGTGACGAAACTTAGTAGGATGAATCCCATGAGTGGAGTGCAGCTATCTATGACTACAGGCTGTCAAGAAGGGATGGGCAAGGAAGGAGGGGTGGAGGCATTGCTCTCTATATCAAGAGACGGATAAAATGTGAAGAGCTGTCTCTGAAGTATGGCCTCAAGAAGCTTGAAAGTGTATGTTTAAGAATCAGAGACAGAGGCAACAAAGGGGACCTTGTGGCTGGTGTCTGCTACAGGCTACTCACTCAAGGGGAGCCCATTAAGAAAAGCCTTCTTACTGCAGCTACAGAAGGCGTCGAGCTCACAAGCTCTTATCTTGCTGAGAGGCTTCAACCACTCCAATATCTCCTGGAAAAGTACCACAGCAAGCTGTGGTCGATAAAGTAGACTCCTGGAGTGCATTGAGGATAACGTCTTACCCAGGTAATAGATCACACTACTAGATGGGTTGTAATTCTGGCCCTGATGGTCACCAGTATAAGTGAGCTAATCGATGATGTCAAGATTGGAGGTAGCTTGGGCTATAGTGATCACACACTGTTAGAGTTATCAGTCCTGAGGAATATTGGGTCAGGCAAAGAGTAAAACCAAGACCCTGAATTTAAGGAAAGGACGATTCCAGCTTTTCAAGGAATTAGTCATTAGGACACTCTGGGAAACTAACATCAAGGACAAGGGAGCTGAAGAGAGCTGGCACATCTTCAGAGTTGCTTTCCTTAGAGCATAAAATCTCTCAGTCCCCAGGGGTAAGAAATCAAGAGGCCGCGTGGCTGAGTTGAGACCTGCTAGTCAAACTAAAGGCCAGGAAAGAAATATGCAGGCAGTGTAAGCAGGGATGGGTAGCCTGGAAAGAGTGTAGGGATGGGTTCAGGAAGGTTAAGTCACAGCTTGAGCTGAACTTGGCAAGGGATACAAAGAATAAGAAGGGATTCACAGGTATGTCATCTAGAAAAGGAAGCACAAAGAAAGTGTATGGTAACTTGATGAGCAAGCCTAGCAAACTGGGAACAGACAAGGAGAGCACTGAGGTACTCAACAACTTTTTTTGCCTCAGTCTTCTCTGACAACCTGTCTTCACACACCTCTCCAGTGGATGGACTGCAAGGCAGGGACTGGGGGAGTAAAGTCCCTCCCCCTGTAAGAGAAGATCTAGTTTGTGACCACCTGAGGAATCTGAAAACATGTAAGTTTATGCAACTTTGCAAGTTACATTCCAGAGTCCTGAGCGAACTGGCTGCTGTAGTTGCCAAGCCATTCTCCATGATATTTGAAAAGTCATAGCAGTCTGGTGAAGTCCCTGCTGACTGGAATAAAGGAAACATTGCACTCATTTTTAAAAAGGGTAGAAAGATGAATGCTTGGAACTATGGACTTGTCAGCCTCACCTCTGTGCCTAGGAAGATCATGGACAAATCCTCCTAGAAGTTATGCTAAGATACATGGAAGACAAGGACCTGAGTCAGCAAATTGTGGAATTAAACCATTGCATGATCTATTAGTCCTCTTTGAAGAGTCCTTTAGTTATCCAGCTTGTCAATCAGATTACAGACTACTAAAGAACACCCAAAGTATACCCAAAAGGTCATTCTCAATTCAACTTTGTATTCTCCTTGAAAAAAAATCTTATGCAGTGCCATCAGCTGCACGAATGCCAATTAATCATGGGGAAGACAAACAGCTGCTGGCTCAGTCATACAAAAGCTTTATTTACCAGCATGACCGCAGTGAAAGTCAAAATCCTCTGTGTAGATTATGTTGTCAGAAAGATTTGGCTTTGTCCATACTGTTATTTTACAAATAATGCCCCTATCATTATCTCTTCTGAAACAATATAAGATACATATCTGAGTATTTAAAATTCAGAAAATTCTGCATATTAAAGTTGAACTTTGCCCTCCTGCAAATGAATGCTGTGACTTCAGGATAAACCTTCTACTAGCAACAGTTGACAGACTACACAAAGTCTTTTCATTCAGCATCCGTCAGCAGCAGCAGCCACCTTTGATAGGTGAGGGACTCTATTTTGGGTTGACTCCGAAGACCTGCACCACTCATCTATTTGTCCTGCTTGTGTGGGCCTGATTAGCATAGCAGTAGAGCAGCTTGCAAACCACATCTGTTACCTAATGGTACTGCCTGATGACACACTCGTGTGTCTTTCAGAGCCTTTTTTACTTCTGCTCACAGCTGCTTCCAGTTCCTTTCTGGTCCCATTCAACTTGAGATTTGCATAGCTGTGTGAGTCTCCCTGTGGCTTGGATCTTAATTCTCATTTCACTGCCTCTCTGTGTACATTGTACTTGCTGGAGATCTACTTTGCCTGAGCTAACTGCCTCTACATTTCAACAGGAAGGAGCTACTTGTAGGGGATTTTTAGCACAAGTCAGATAAAGAACATTTTTCTTCCTCCTGCTCAGCAAAGCAGTTTGCTGCTCATATGGGACCAATGCTCAGCTGACAGAAATAACCCTATCGACATTAGTACAGCTCAGTGGACTTATATCAGCTAAAGAACTGGCTTTCTGGGGTACGATGAAGGCCTGTCTTCTCACACAGGCATTTGCTTCTCAGATTGTCAGAAAGACGCTGAACTTAACCTTTGCTGCTGACTTGACCTTTAAAGCCTAGTCCCAAGTGCCGCTCTACCCCAACTGAAATAAGAATCTGCTCAAGCTCCTCCAGCGTCGGATGGGTTGGCAGGACACGTCCCTTGGTGACTGAGCTCTGGTATGCAGCCCAGCCTGGGGATAACTGAGGCAGCTGCAGAGCTCATCTGTGTCCAGAGGCACCCAGGGAGGTGGATTTGGCTTGAAATACAGTTTATAAGGCAGGCTTTCCACATCTTGCCCTCCCCCCCAACTTTTAGCCATTAAGAGTTTGTTGCAGCTAGTTTTATTTGTAGGACTGTCCTTATAAGAAATGGCTGAGTGAGCTGGGGTTGTTTAGTCTGGAGAAGAGGAGGCTGAAGGGAGACCTCATTGCTCTCTACAACTACCTGAAAGGAGGTTGTGGAGAGGAGGGAGCTGGGCTCTTCTCCCAAGTGACAGGGGACAGGACAAGAGGGAGTGGCCACAAGCTCCACCAGGGGAGGTTTAGGCTGAACATTAGGAAGAAGTTTTTCACAGAAAGGGTCATCGGGCACTGGAACAGGCTGCCCAGGGAGGTGGTTGACTCACCTTCCCTGGAGGTGTTAAGGCACGGGTGGACGAGGTGCTGAGGGACATAGTTTTGTGTTTGATAGGAATGGTTGGAGTCAATGATCCGGTGAGTCTCTTCCAAACTGGTGATTCTATGATTCTATGATTCTAATTGTAAGGACATCTGCTGCTCAGGGGAGACAACTACAAATATGAATATTCTTTTTTGGTTCCTCAATCTTAATTGTCCAGCCCTGGAGAAATTTTTTGATGATGAACACTTTCACTTAGTAAATCAAGCTGGAAACACAAAACCAAGATATGCCTCATAGTAACCTACAACACTAATCATTTTTAACTATCTTGCCTAATGCCATTTTTTAAAGCTACTTCATACATCATAATTGATGACCTTGTATATTGTAACATGTTTAGTGTGTCCCTTCTGATTGTTGTAGTGCTCAGACATTGAGGGATGTATGACAGAAACTTGGAATCAAGTGACTTAGAGCTTTATTTCTGTGCGCTGCTTGTTAGACTGTCCTTGCAGTTATAGAAAGATGACAGTAAACTGCATCATTGAAAAGAGTCCCTTATGATTTTAGATGACCCTGTAAAATAATCCCATTCATAAAGCTATTAAACTACAACTTCAAAACAGTTATGTTTCCAATTCCACCTCCTATTGAGCCAACCTTGCATCTCTTTCTAGTTTCAATATATTTATTATCTTCACATATAGTTTAGTATGTTTAATATTACTAAACAGTAGCAACAAACATCTTTTGATGTGCATTATAAAGTACATAATTAAAGATAAGAGATACAAATGACATCCTCTGGCAGGGTGAGAAATTTGGTACTGAATATTATTATAGAATGCAAGAATGTTTTATCTAATTTCAGTTTCTTAAAAATGTAGTCTGACTATATTACCGGCTCAAACACTAGCAAAGAAATATGAACAAGTTCCTGTATTCTAGCAGTGGCTTACAACTAAAGCCCCTGGCTGAGCTTTCTGAAGCAAGTTTAAAGCTGTAGTCAGGTAAAATTTCCTACTGATCCATGAAATGCTACAGTTTAAGCAGTACCATTTAGCTGCAACCACCTGTTTCAATTAATTCTCTTACATGTTTCGTGCCTTGAAATCTTTTGTCACTTTGTGAAAGATCGCAGATGTTTTATTTTTGCAGCAGCCCAGTTATGCTTTCAATAATTACAAGAGGTGAATTAAAGAAACTTAAAAAAACCCCAGCATACATAGGCATCCATCATCACTTGCAAAATATGTAGGCATAGTTGCCAGATAAGTGAAACAATCCTAAAGGACTTGGCTAGGCAATGACCAGCCTTGTCCTATAGTTGCTGGATATCACATTCAGTTACAACATTAAGGAAAGAAATGCAGTCTAATATGTGGGGTACTAGACACAGAACTGAACTGAGTTTGTGATCTTTGCTCTCTCTCTGGCCTGGCAGGCAGTACTTTGACTTCCACTCTGAGGAAGTGTCGATCTGCTGGAGGGTCGGGAGGCTCTGCAAAGGGACCTGAACAGGCTGGACTGCTGGACTGAGACCAACGGCAGGAGGTTTAACAAGGCCAAATGCCGGGTCCTGCACTTGGGGCGCAACAACCCTAAGCAGAGGTACAAACTAGGAGAAACCTGGCTGGAAAGCTGCCAGGAGGAGAAGGACCTAGGGGTGTTGGTTGACAACCGACTGAACATGAGCCAGCAGTGGCCCAGGTGGCCAAGAAGGCAAATGGCATCTTGGCTTGTATCAGAAACGGCGTGACCAGCAGGTCCAGGGAGGTTATTCTCCCCCTGTACTCGGCACTGGTGAGACCGCACCTCGAGTACTGTGTTCAGTTCTGGGCCCCTCACCACAAGAAGGATGTTGAGGCTCCGGAGCGAGTCCAGAGAAGAGCAACAAAGCTGGTGAAGGGGCTGGAGAACAGGCCTTATGAGGAGCGGCTGAGAGAGCTGGGGTTGTTCAGCCTGGAGAAGAGAAGGCTGAGGGGAGACCTTATTACTCTCTACAACTACCTGAAGGGAGGTTGTAGAGAGGAGGGAGCTGGCCTCTTCTCCCAAGTGACAGGGGACAGGATGAGAGGGAATGGCCTCAAGCTCCGCCAGGGGAGATTTAGGCTTGAGATTAGGAAAAAGTTCTTGACGGAGAGGGTGGTTAGGCATTGGAACAGTCTGCCAAGGGAGGTGGTTGAGTCACCATCCCTGGAGATGTTTAAGGTTAGGGTAGATGAGGTGCTTAGGAGCATGATTTAGGGATTGGTGGGAATGGTTGGACTCGATGATCCAGTGGTTCTCTTCCAACCTGGTTATTCTGTGATTCTGTGATTCTGTGATTCTGTGATTCTGTGATTCTGTGATTCTGTGATTCTATCTTGTGAATTTATTTTGAGATCTCCCTTTGCTTAATGTGTGGGATATCAACTTTGGCAAAATCCTTTCAGTTTAATGCTGATATGGACAGTAATTTAATGACAGAAAGCCAGACACAGTTTTTCACATTCTTGATAAAACCAGAAGCACCGTATTGAGCGCTGTGTGTCTAGCAACACACAGCATAAAATTAAGATGATACCTAGCTGTAATTCAATGATGGATTGCCTCAAATATTTTCAAAATCTTCACTTAGCTTTTGTTTCCAGTCTATAACTGACATATGATCTGACGGCATCCTGCTTCTGCCACCTAACCACCATGCTCCCTGTGCTGTAGATTCTGCCACAAGTAAAACATAGAATCATAGAATAATCAGGTTGGAAGAGACTCACCAGATCATCGAGTCCAACCATTCCTATGCAACATGCTTCTCTAAAGAGGACCTGGAGTACCTTGAATCCTTCACTTCACAATACAGGCTTTTACATTTCTAAGCCAGCACAGAGAAAGGCAATTTTTTGACATCATAAGCTAAGGCTAATCTTGTTTTACATTGTTTTGCAGGAGAACCACTTTGGTACACTGACAATCTGGTTCTGTCAGTTTGCATTGTCTACAGGATGCCTTTGAATCATCCTTTGAGTTATTCTAAGAGACTCTCAAATGACACCTAGAAGATGGTACCTCCAGCTCACTCAAACCTGATATAGCCAATGGGTAATCTATAGGCAATTTACCCAGGAGAGTTTTTCCATGGAGAATCCTGAATGTAATTGAACATCTCTTACAAGGTTGCAAAGTATTGTCTGTGCTGCTGTGACCTGCTATCCTAACACCGACACCACCACAATCATCTGACCTGTCCCAGAATTTCAGCTGGTATCAAGTGTACAGCCTGCCTTCACATTTACAATAATTTTCAAAATGCTTATCCTTTTGCTCTTGTAGGAAGAAGCCAGAAAGATTTTCCCAACATCACTTACCTAAGCAACATGCTTGAAATCCTAATTCCGCCAACATCAGATAAACTCAGTACCTATGTGAGAATGTATTTCTCTTGTTATGCCTGCTTGAACTGCTAACTACTGCCAGTTTATATAAAAGAGGTAGAAAGGAGTTCTTTTGCAGGTTGACCAATAGGGCTAATAAGCTGCAGAGGGAACAGGGAGAAAGAGTGAAACAGATGGTTTGGAGAAAGAGGATTCCAGCATCTGAAGCCAACCATACTCAACTTCATGTGTTCTGAGATATGGAAGGAGAGCTTGCATCACTGCACTGATGCATGTGCTGATGTCATCACACATGGCTTCACCTCCAGCAGGTGACCTTGGCTCCCTGCTCTTCTGGAGTATCCTGTCCCATCCTGGACTTGCCAACAGACAGAACAGCTACTGTGATATATTATGGTATCTGGAAGTGAAGGTAATAAAAATCAGGAAATTAGTCTTCAATTTCAAATAAACAGTGGTTTTCTTTAGTTTAATCAAATTCAAGAGAGTTGCATTAGTTGTAAAAAATTTTATAATACCACTTTCAAACTGCTGCAGAGAACAAAGACAATAAATTTGTTACTTTCAGAGACAAAAGCATCTGCACAATCAAGTGTTTCCAGCTGGAATAGCCTTTCCCCACCCACAATGAAAAGGTATATATAGAAGATATATAGTTGGACTCAATGATCCTGTGGGTCTTTTCCAAGTGATTCTGTATTTGGATTTCTCTTTATGCTGAGAGTTTTTGTGTGACACTTGCAAACAAATATTTTGTGACTGAATATCTCATTCAACTCCAATAATACTCTTTTCCTTAATTGCTCACCTGTAAGTAGCAAAAATAAAGCTTTGCTCAATTTTGGGAATGCATATGCTAAGTATTGTATATTCACTATATGTCAGTAGTTCCACTTTAAAATAACCCTTTTTGTTATGTAAAAATACCTGCTTAAACTTCTAAAGATATTTCCACTATCTTGCCATGGTGTAAATGTATCTTTCATGTGAGGCCTTAGAGAGAAAAAACTTTCTTTGTTAAGATGGTTTATTGCTCTACGGGCAGATTTGGAGCATAAGTGAAAGCATTGCAAAATTTACAGGATTATTTAAAAGTATGGACATTCCAATATTTAAAACATGTAAAATGCTCTTTTGCAACAATGAGATGGATGAATGAAATGTGGTGAGCCCTGAGACTGATAGCCTCCAACCAGATTTTCAGACTTAAAGCATTGTGTGCAGAAAACATTTCCTGACAACTGACAGTCCAAAGCTTCTTTTCATCCACTGTCAAGGTGCTGGAACTATATTTTATATATTTCTACACTTTTAATTCAGCAAGGGTTTTTTTCCCAGAATTCTTGGCCAACCATAGCTCAAGTTCAAAAATAAGGAAGCTTTAGTGCTGATTTTGCTGGGAATAGACATGCCAATGCCTCTTAAAATTTTGCTCTAAATGGGCAATCACAAGATAAATCATTGAGTCTGAAAGCCACTTGGCTTTGGCATGAAACTCAACTGAAGCTGAGCATTAGATCTACATGGGCATTATTTACCTTTCCCTCTATTGCTAAAATCTGGAGGCTGTGGGAAAAAGTCTTAAGCCTTGTTTGAAACTGCAAATCTCTATGAAAGCACTTTCTAGACTCTAAAAATTAGTTCCTTTAAAATATGCTCAAACCCCAGCGACATAATGAGATTTGCCTAAAATACATTAATGGTGTATCCAAAGATTTGCATCAAGACTTAGCTCTTTGAAAGTAGGCTGAAGATGTTGGTTTAATGGCTCTTAATATGACTGCAGAAGTTAACAAGTAAAGACGATCAAGGAAATAAAGCTTTTTTTTTTTTTTTCCCTGCTTCATTTCAGGGAAATAGGTCATGTAACTTAAGGAGGAAATATCACAATGCTACAGGGACGACCACTGATATCACAAGAGCAATTAGTATTCATTTCTTTCAACAAAATTATACACAGCTGTGAAGTTCAAGGCATACAACAGAACTGAAAGTCAGATTACTTCTTGGAAAGCTTAGATGTAGATTTCAGCTACTCACTTTAAACACTTGTCTTTGTTTATTACTTTTACACTTATTTTTCCTCACAAGTCTCTCTGCCTTCAGCCAACCATAACAGCAGCTGTCCTTGTAGAAATAGGTTTATGGAGCTTAATAGAGAGAGAAAACAACAGTTATCCAATGAAATAATTCTGTCTTTTGATGTATGTGTTTCTATCTACATTGCAATCTGGAGATGTCCATGTAAGATGCCATCAAACTAGAGCACTGGGTGTATATTTTTTTGTTAATGAACTTTATTGAAAGAGGGATGTCATTTTCGAGATGATGATTCAAATCCTTACAGGCTGGAGAACAATCAGATCTGAGGCACTTACTCAACTGGGGCAAAAGCAGAAGAACTTTTATCAGTTCTGACTTTCAAACATTTCCTCCATGAAGACACAGACACATATCTATAGCCCTCATTAAGAAACCTGATTTCTAAAGAGATGATTCTAATGTTCCATGTTTTTCTGTAGACTGGTCTATTGAATTTTAAGCATTGCTCTTCTAAGTTTGTTATCTTGTAAAATTCATAGCATGGCAAGCTTATATATCTAACTCCAAATTTGGGGATACAGTTTGCAAATCTATTACATCAATATATATATGCTACAGCCCTTAGAAACTCAGGCAAAGAATTTTTTTTTTTACCTAGTCCTCAGACACTGAAATTTCCTAATGTTGCTTGACTTCAAAACCAGAGAGATACATTTTACTGTATTACATGCAATTCCTTTCTTCTATTCTAAGATTGGACAGGATTAATTTATATTCTGGCCTCTAACTATCTGCAACCTGGCTAGAAAAATTGAGATTAGCTCTCGGAAAACTTTCCAGGCTGACGATAATACAGGTATTTCATGTGTCACTCTCTTATCCTTATCACAGACATCTATATAAATGAGTTTCTGGCATTCCCCTACTTATCTCTTACACAGCATTACAGATTTGTAAGATTACACTTTCTGTGGGGTCTGAGATTCCCTTTTGAATCCAGACATTCAGTATTGTTTTCATCATGCGTGGACTTAGTTCCACTTTTAGTCACAGCACGATGTCAGTCACATTTAAATCAGATGAAAACCTGAATTTTTCATATTAATTAAAGTTCAATAGATTCCTTATAAAGAATAGATGAAAGGAGAAGCAGTGACAGGGGAGTCATGTACACCGGATTTTCTGCAGATTAACTAAAGCTGCTATGAACTTCCTCCCTAGCTTTCTGGAATGTTTCCTGATTTTTTGAAGAGATTGACAAATAAGGTTTTGCATAATGGCACAGGAGCAATTTCCTCATCATTTATACAATATAAAGAAGAGACAGGAATAAAAAAAATACCCCTGAAGAACCCAGAGCCGTCTCTCTGAAGTGTTGTTTCTTGAAGTGCTGTTAAATGCACAGAAGCCAAACTAATCTCCAGTATATTTTTCCCAGGATTCACACTGGGTTACATCAGTGATGAATTTGGCTTTGGTGTCTTTAGGTGTGTTGCAAATGAGAGATTTGCATCACTGAAAGAACCATTCTAAAGATGTTAGTAGAAGTGGTTTTAATGTGATGTTGTAAAAGTGCAACTTAACAAACTTGGATGGCAAGGTTCACTCTATTAATTACTATGTGGAAGAAACATAAAAAGGCAAGTTGCATTAGATTGGGCTAGAATGTTTAATGCAAAGACCAGGGATGCAAAGAACTAGGAAGATCACAAGGTTCAGAGTGGACCCCCTTGCTTTCTAAATTCTTAAGGAGCCTACATGCAACTAGGTCCAATCTTAGTTTCATAAAAGTTTATGCCTAGTGGAGTTATCTGTACAATGTTTATAATGCTTAGTACTGAGTAGTTACATGGATTACTAATATTTCATTAGTGTTAATCCAGCACGTGATCAAAGTTACCGAGGCACAAACCAAAGTTACCGTACTACAAGTTTATGCACAATATTGGTTGCTTACCTAAGATCTGCTGTTGGTAAAATGTCTCTCTGCCTCAAGGAGTACCCCAGAGAGATGTCCCAGCTCCAGGAGAGGTCACCACCATGCAGCCACACTACCTACACAAAGCAGATTCTACTAGGCTGTCGTATTTATGGGATAAAGTGGTTCAGTTATAGTCAAACAACATGCGATGGAAAAGGTATGAATGAGACTACTTGTACCCACAAATTGCTCTGTTTCTTGCTAAGCAAGTCTTTGAAAAGCCAGTCATAGTTCATGCATTAACTGCATGATAGTGTTCCAAGCTCAAACGCCTTGATGCTCACTGTGTTATTCTGCTCCTTTATGGATTTTCAAAGAGTGAGTTGAAACTAAAGGAGTTCTTGGCCCAGCTATGGCTCAGGCCTTTATGTCCTCCGGATCCTGCACTGTCAGTCTGGTCAAGAGGTCTAGCACATCTGTCACAAGGGGTAGCATCCTGGAAAAAGCACTAGTGAAGTGTTCTAAAACTGTCAGTTTTGGGCTAATAATTGTTATTTCCAAAGGAAAACTCCAGTATTACTTTAGTGTCCCTACTTTTGATATAATGAGCTATATTAATAATAGGTACATGCATGATCTTACCTTTCTCTTAGGACAATGGGTTCAAAGCCACCTCTGAAGCTATACAGCCACCTAAGCACAGTGAAGAAACAGAGTTAGAAAGCCCTGCTGGGAGGTGTATTATGTCTTTCACATGCCATTTCATTAATGAGGTTGTAGTGCTTCTGGTCCCACAGGTATAGTGGAAGCACACAATCATTTCCACCCAATAGCCTTCCCATATACACATTCACACTCTGTATTCTTCCTTAGATAAAGAATCAGGAACACAAATATCCATCAGTGAACCACAGCCCTAATGCGAGCTGAATTGTCCCTCTTCTAACCACACATGCCTCAAATTACATGCACCACGACGAGTTTATGTCACCACAGATTCACATCGATTCTACACATCTATACAAATATCATTCACTATATTACAGGTAAAATTTTCTTAGTATAACTGGAGGCTGAACCTCAGAACTCGTAACCTATTGACCAACATGAGCTCTAACAGTGAAGTGAAAAAAAGAGGACTCATGACCATTTTTGTGAGCTTCAACTAAGCTACTCTCAGCACAAGTGATACAGGTTGATTTATTGCCTCTTGTTACAGGGTGAAGAACTTGTTGCTAAAATATTAAGTCTCATTTGCCCTTGGTTTCTTTAGGTCTTCAAGAGAATCTTCAAGAGTTATTTGTATATCCAGAATTAAGGGAAAGGAAATGTGGATGTTGGCAAAAGAATAGTTTAAAAACAAAAACATGTACAAACATTTTAATTTAGTTTAGGAAAATTGTAAATTAATAGATAAAGAGTTGCATTAGTTACAGATAGCCCAATGCAGCCTTTATTTTATTAAATTATGTTTTAAGCAACTTACTTGCTCTTTTTATTTAAGGAAATTCTACTTGTACCTCTCACTACATATTTTTAAATGAATATTTGTAATAATGTATGTCAAATAGTGGTTCTATATTTTTCACAGACAGGCCAATCAATACTATTGATAGTTAACATTGCCAGGTGGGGTGTTGTTTCTTTTTTTCCATTGGTACAAAATTTCTAAGGTACCAATGTAAGGCTTGATTTGACTTCATTTGGGTGACAGCTTCAAAAACAGGCAATCCGAGACAAGCATACCCTGAATGTCTTTGATTTGGAGTTCATTTGAAGCCAGGGAACCTGCAAGAGTGCCGTTAGGGAAATTCCTCTTGCCTTTCTTTGTACAGGATTTCTGACATATATAAGAACACAATTTCAGTCTCTAGGAAGAGAACCATTTCTCCCCTTGATAACAGAGAGTGTGAGCAGTGAATTTTCTCTCTCCTCAGCCTCTCAGAGGACAGCAGCTCAGAATTTATGGCCTTGGTCACCTAGAAGCTCCCAATGCTCCTTTAGCAGTAAGGACAGCTTCCTTATCTATCCAAGATGACTGTGGAGCTGGCAACTGTGGAAACCCAAGTTTGATCTGTCAGGGCCCTGAACTACTCCAGGTTGCTTAATGGGCAGATGACTCAAGTCAAGCCAGGGAGTGCTGATGTATGTGCCTGCATGAGACAGAAGAAGAAACCTCTCCTGCCACAACCTCTACAGTCATGTAGGGACTCTACCCTACTACTTTAGTCTGTGTGACTACTAGATATACATTCCAACATGACAATGTTTAGCATATTAAGAAGAAATCCATATTATTAGCCAAGCAATCAGAAAGGCAGTGATGATTCTAAGTAGATTAACTGCTTCCTCTATCTCTGCCAAAGCTACCTGCACTTTGACCTTTTACAAAGGTCACCCCTGGAGGTGTTTAAGGTTAGGGTGGATGAGGTACTTAGGAGCATGATTTAGGGATTGGTGGGAATGGTTGGACTAGACGATCCAGTGGGTCTCTTCCAACCTGGTTATTCTGTGATTCTGTGAAATAGCAAGGCTAGACTGAAGTTTCTGCTGCAGAGATGATATTCCTGAAAAGGAACCAATGAGATAAGATTAATTAGACAGTGATTTTACTATTTAGTATCACCTTTTCACTAAAGCTGTTCCTGAGAGAGTCAGTAGCAAGGTCCAAGATGGTCTGGTATTGTGTGAAGCATGAAGAGAAATTCTCAGCAGAAGGTTAATGCCTCTGTTTACCCTCCCTTGTTCCCAGCTAGATCCCCCCAAAATGTCTTTTAGATCAAAGCTCTGTTTTGAGAAGGCAACTTCTTGTTACACTTTAGACTCTCTCTGAAATGTGTTTCTGTGTGGGAAAAGAAAACATGGGTCAAAAGGATTCAAAATTTGACTCACTGCACTATCCTGATGCCGTTGAAGGTGCACTTAGAACAAAAAGATCACTGGAAAGCTGGAAGGTAACTCTCAGCAACAGCGGCAAGCCTCTAGAACATGCTGGTTTCTAAAACTGTATGTAATTCACTTTCTCTATGATTTGTCTCTGTCATAAGGGAAAAGCATAGACACCTGTGATCTTTGTGCGTGGATATCTCCACACTTCCCAATATGGAAGAGTTAGACCTCCCACTCATTTCTGAGAATATGCATGTCCAAAGGGGCACAGGACCACTGCACAGACTTGTAGGGAATGTTGGGAATCCATAGCAGGTCCAAGAGGTAGCTTTCTCAGGAATGTGATGTCCAAAATTGTCAGAAAGGATACATTATGGTGCATGATAACTCAGACGCTCCTTACATACCGCACTCTTCTGTCAGGGTAATCAAGATATTGCCATGTGCAGCTGAAGGGCAATATGACATGAAACCTTGGTAAATTACTTACTCTGCCTCTTGGACAAAGGCCCAGATGCTCAAGAACAATTCCATAACTCCTTTCTAATTTAAGTTCTCCCAAAGATGGAGGTCCAGGCACTCCCATAACTCATTCTACAACAGAAAAATATGAATGAGCCTTCAGATAAGGTAAAACACCAGCTTTCCAAGTTGTACCTACTGAAATTGTATTTACAGATATTGTAAATATGGAGTAGTATATCAAATTTCTTAACATTTTTATAAAAAACTTGGATATTGTTCATTTTCCAGACAGAAGGAGGATTACTGCTTAGAATTTTTTTAAGAGATAAAGCAATAAATGTGCTAGTGACAAAGTCTACTGACTATTTTATTAGGGTTTGAGGGGTTTTAGTTTTACTTACCATTCTTTGTAATACATATACTAAGGCTGAAGAAACATCTTTTTATTGTCATTCACACTGAAAACTGTCTAGAGGGTTCTAAATGATGGGGAATGAAAAACAAAGTTGAAAGTTACTGGGAGGTATCTAGAAGGTACTGCAGGAGTCAGGTCAGGCCTTAATGTCTTCATTTTGGTCCAGGGGAAAAGAGTAAACAGAATACTAATGAAAGTTGCAGATGGTACTAAAATCAGTAAAGGTTATCAACCCTAGTGAAATAATGCAAGAGGAACAGAATAGGTTAGGAATGTGGGCTTAAAGTAAAATTATGTTTAGCCTGGAAAATTGCAAGCTAATCCCACTAGAGAAAAAATAATTAATGTTGAGCAGCAAAGGGAGGAAGCTAAAAAGAGCTTGAAATGCAGGGTTATTGAAAGATATCTGGGGTGAAAGAAATCTTAAAGTTAAAGATAAATTTGCAGCGTGAAGCAGAAACAAAAAAAAATGTTGAGTTAAAGATTTAGGCAAAATTCAGATCTGTCATAAAACAAGATGAAACATTGCAGCTTTGTGCGTTGCAGTATCTCACAGACCATCTCTAAATGAAAGCATCTTAGTACCAGAGGGC
The DNA here is from genome assembly GCA_033459285.1 of Clamator glandarius. NCBI lineage: Eukaryota > Metazoa > Chordata > Aves > Cuculiformes > Cuculidae > Clamator > Clamator glandarius. The sequence goes on from JAUNZM010000026.1 coordinate 1,001,250, forward strand.
ATAGAACAAAGACTGAAGATATTTTTTTGTTCCCTTCAGGGATGATTGTTTCATAAAAACACAATAAAGAAGTTCTTGAATAAGTCATGTAAAAGTGGGCTTGAATAAGTGATATGAAAGTGGGCATGTCCCCCCAGAAGTAAATATTTTCCTCTTCTACTAATGCTTTCATTGTAGTTGACCAAAGAGAATAAGATGAATTTAAAGAGATCAAAATCAAGGTCTAGTATCCAGTGCAACAACTGCACACAGAGAAGACATAAGCTTCAGCACTCCAGGCATCTGAAGGAAGTAGCAGGCAATTTTAGAGCTGTGCAATAATAAACTTTGGTAAAATTGGAAAGTAAACTAGACAGCACGGCAGATCTTTCACATTGGTAACCTGTGCTATTTTCTACTGATTTAACCTTTTCTGTCTGATGAAATGTGATTTCTAGGAAAGCATCTTTCAAACTCATCCTGTTTCCTGAAGGGACCTGCTTCAGTGTTTTCATGTACAATAGAGATATTTTTTTTGGTCAGTTCACATTAGTTTAATTAACATGACAGATCATTAGATATTACCAAAGATCAGGCACAGTACTTAGTTATTTACTGTTTCATCTGGATGGCTTTGGAAATGAAACAGTAGTAGTGTGTCCCAAGGGAATGTGTTCTATGTTCAGAGATCTGTCCTTTTTCCTCTCCCTGACTTTCTTTTTCTTTTTAGGGAAGTCATTTAATGTCTTTTAGACTCTCCTTGTGTACTGATAGCACGAAGATAGTAGTATATATTTCAAGAAGCTGCTGCCAATATATGCAATTTTCTGTATTAGAGAGAGATTTTGTATAATGAAATATTATGTGTATATATACACTGATAGTGCATTCTAGATTATCTACATTATTTTGTTCAGTTAAACTACTGACATTTGTTTCCAAAAGCTCTTAACTCTGAATTGATAGATTTTTTTTATTAAATATTTTATAGTCCAAAAGGCTTTTCTCAGAAAATGGCAATTTTCAGATCAGTCAAATTTTAAGCCTAATTTATGTGTTAGTATTTTTTTCCCCACTGACATACACCACTTTTATCCTTTCAGTGAGATACTCCTATTTTACATACAACACTTAAAAATGATTAATGAGTGTCATTGTTAAGGCCAAAATTTTAATAAAAACTGTCCTTAGTGCTGTAGAAACTAATAACTAGTTATACTGAATTATCTAAAGTCAACTGCAACGAAACAAATAGAGTTTTAAAAAATTACTTGCTGCTTTGTTACTTAGGCTGAGTGCAACACAAAAATTCCTAAGTTTGCACAGGCAATACAAACAATTTTCTGTAGAGCATTAGTGCACTTGTACCTGGAAGTGTCTGTTCTTAAAGTCATTGCTTTTTCTACGTCATGGCAAATGGTCATTTAACATTGCATAAAAGGAGTAGGGATTTGTGATGACACAGGCATGAGGCAGAGTGACTGCTGTTTCTCATACTAGTCCTCAAGATAATCCAGTTCTGTTCCTACCTTATTAGAAAACAGAGGGAGCTGGGAAAGGAGTTAGGTTGAAATCTTGTAAAGATTGAAAAGAAAGGTTGTTCAGGCAGACAGTGGGGTTTTAGCTCACATTTTCACCCCTGTGTATCTTTCAAGCTCTGTACAGGAGACTGTCACAACACTGTTGGAGTACAATTCTTCCAGGTAAGCTCTGGCCTGGGGAACATCCGAGCAGCATATGATATGACAGCAAAGCAGAGATGCACTGCAGCCTGTGAAGTGACAGCTAGGGTGCACTGATACATAAGTGCCTGGCAACTGCTCTAATTTATTGCAGTAGCTGTTATGGCTCTCTGTGAAGCCTAAAATAATCTATGAGTGGTTCACGTTTTAATAGTATTCATGTTGAGGGCCTCTGGGTGACTGCAGCTATATGATAACATATGCCCCAATCGGATCTGCCCTTTGCGTACAAGATGACACAATTTGTGCATAGTTAGCCATGAGGGAGACGGAGATTACCCATTTCCAGTGCAGTCAACACTGGGTCTTCCAGCCTTTTATATACACCAGAGAGATGAATATTTCTCTTTTCGAGAGCATTTGCACCCTTGGAGCTTAACAGATGGGATGTTCTTGCCCTTAATGGCAAAGCTTTGCTGTCAGAAAATACATGTGCAAGAGAAAAATAAGTAAGTAGCAGGCACAGAAACTAGTTAAGAGTTTAATGGGATTTGACCGATTGTTACTTTTTCCTTCATTATTATCAACTCGTATTTTCAATAACACCAAGGACCTAAAGCAAGGAACACCATTAAGAGTTTGTACAGTTCCTAGAAAAGAAAAATGCTTTCCAAGAATATTACTGTTTATAGAAGCTGTGCGCTTCAAAAAGTTATGAAAATCTACACTTAAGATCCCTCTGACAGACTGCGTCCACCGTACTTCCAGGCAAGAAGTCCTGTATAACCAGACAATTCTTTCCAACTTCATCTCAGTTCTAGTTCTCTTTTTTTCCAGGCAATTCCAGTCTCCTTTCTTTCTCTGTCCTGTTGAATGTCCAGATTTGCTGTCTTAGCATATGGCCTCCAGTCCACTCTTGCTTCTCTTTATTTTCACAGCATTTCTATCAGCAGTTCAAGTGCTCAGCACTTATTTTAACAGCTATATCTACACCAGTAAGTGAAGTGGGTTACAACCTTGAGAGCAAGTGGCGCTGCACAAACCTTCCTCCTGGAACTTTCTCCCCCATATTAAGGACGGCGTCATCCTGCCATCCCAGTCAGCAGCACCACCCTCTAAATTATGCCATCTATAGCATGTGCATCCTGGAAGCATCCTCATTTGTATAATGTTCTTTATGGATATATAGTTGGGGTATTTTTCTGGTCCCTGACATAAATGTCATCCTTATGGAAAAATTTCAAGTCCTTGCCTGAATCCTGGGAGAAGCACAAAATTTGCAGACCTCCTGAAAGAAGGTCTACTGTCATGTTAAGATGCTTTTTCAGCAGACTAACTCTCACAAAGATTTGATTTATTTGGCTAAAGTTTTCCAGCAATCAAAGGCAGACCCCTAGCACAGAAAAAATAATCCAAAAATGTAGTGTGATAAAAAGCCATAAGCAACTAAAAACAGGGCTGCGTAAAAGAAAACATGAAACTTTGATAAGCACTGCTCCTAGCCCTGCTAATAATACCTTTTTGACTGGTCTGATATTCCTTGATCCTCTTGTAAAGGTTGCAAAAGATAAAGAAGATTTTACAGGCAGGCTCAATAAATACCAAATCATGTCTTTGTCTATACATTTGCATACTTCTCATCTGTTAAGTTTTAAACTCAAAGGCAGGAACGATGTTGGTTCAGGAGCTGCCAATCTGCACTTTCTGAATTCATGTTCGATCCCTCCCAGATCTTCACAATACGGTGCAGACACAAAAGTCAAATGTCTGGGTCAGTGCTGCATACCCGGATGCAATTTTGCTGAGGAGCCCGCAGAACACGCTCCTATGATACATGTCAGGATTTACTGAGCACATTTAGGGAATCTGCCAAAGTGTTTGGAGTGCTTTGGCAGCAGAAGAAACAGCTGGTCCCATCCAATTCTTGGGCATTAATTTAGACTCTGAAAGGATGCAGTGATGCTTGCCAGGGGTTAGCTTCACAATCCTAAAGGGTTGGTGACTCAGAAGTTACAGGATAGTAAAGGTGTGGTTGAAGCTGTTGAAACTGCTTTGTTAACTGGTTATTTGAACCTTGGAGAAAAGTGTATTCAGGCAACATGTAGCCTCCAAACTACCAGTTCTTTCAATGGCAGGAGCTATAGATAGACTAGCATTGTAAGGCATCAGACCCTGGGTATTGGAAGCTGTTTTATGGAGTCCAGTGTACAATAATATGTATGTGTTAGTGCAGGAATGAAATATTCGCTAGAATGTATTGTGAAAATATATTTGGACATTTCTGGAAGGTTTTCTTCTGGAGATTACACGCTGGACATATGTTAAGATATGTATCACAAAAAAAAAATTGTTGTTATGTCTTCCATTAAAATATATAGGGCCTATTGGTGTCGGATCAATTGAATTTATCTTTACATAAAATAAGTGTTTCCTGTAAAGCACTGGTGTTCACCTTCTGATAATGACCACAGGAGATGGCCTTTTGATTTTTATACCCATCCAGTTCACAGCACTGAGAAATGTCTAAAGAATTCCTGAGCCAATTAATGAGTCTCTTTCTACTCTGAGGCTGTTAAGAAGAAAATTTCGTAAGAGTCAGTTTCAAACATCCGAACTTGATGTTAGTATGGAAAGTCTGATTATCTTCTCTCTTATTTACAAGAACATTAACTTTCACCTCAGAGCCAAGGCATTACAATATTACTGGGTAATTTTCTTCCTCTGCTTAAGTATTTCCATTTTTAACATCTGGAAGTTTCCATCAAATGGTCAATTGTCATCCCATTGAATGCAACCAAACATCAAAGCAAACCACAAAACACATATAGAGGTGGCACCCTTATCTCCCACATTATTTTTCCTTCAAAAAGAGTGGGAACTAATACACAGTATTTGCCTCTCTTACTTGTCTTACAGCTTTATTTTCAACCCACAAGCTACTCATAAGACGCAAGCATCTGAAAGGCTAACACACAAGCATGGTTTAATTTCTCAAAGCATCAAATTCTGTAGAGATGTATTTTTTGATGTTAGTCTCCTTTGATTGCAAGACAACAGGATGTACAAAGGGGACAGCAATATAGGTATGAAAAATGAATTCAACCACAGGCAAGGCAACGGGGAAGAACTAAGATGTGTAACTGCCATTTATTAAATCACATGAGCTATGGATTTTTTTTTCCTTCCTCAATAAGAAATTTTGGTAAGAAAAACTATTCATTATAAAATGATGGTATTTTAATGGAAGCTGTAAAAAGACATTTTTTTTCAGCTGAAGAGTAAATAAAATCAAGTGATTCTTATCCACAAGGCAATTACAAGGTTACAATCTAATTTTTCACTTTATCAAATCATTTTAATGGGCTGGATTTTGCTGGGGGAAAAGGAGGTCTCCAGGTGGGAGGTTTTTTTCATCATAGGGTAATTAGCATATATAGGTCACCGCATCAGATGCAACAACATGCTACTTCTGAAATACTGCACTGTATTGAAAGACAACACAGAACTGTACACAAAGTACTCCATTAACAGCAGGTGCTGTGCAAAAAAGCTTATTTTAAAAGAGCTTTTAATTACTGCATAACTTTGTCAAGAAGCCATCTTCAACTACTTTCTCCTTGCGAGCTGCAGGGGAAAGCATTTAAATGCATGAGAAAGTCACCCTCAATTTAAAGCTGCAGGAGGAAGCGATTATTATAACAGAAGTCTTAACTTGTACACAAAGAAATACGGTACGTGAAGTCACCAGAGGCTGGGTAATGCTTTGACACAATTAATACATATTGTATATCAGAAAATATATGACTACTGAAAGCTGAAAGTCATGGATGGCTGTATGGCCCGTATCTATCGCAAAGTGTCCCCATAACAACAGAGGTGGCTGTTTACACAAAATCACATTTGTATCTCTTGGGTGTATAATTCACACTTTTCCTAAATTACCTTTACATAAAGGAAGAGTCTTAATATAGCTGAGTGATCTCCTTTGCTTCTAAGGGACAGGGCAGCACAAGGTTTGACTCATTTGAAGTAAAATCATTCAGTTAGATCTGGCTGCAGGGTAAGACTACAAGAGGAAAAGGGATCTTTCTGGTCTCGTATGATATTTGCCAAATTTCCAAGCCTTGATTTCAATACTGCGACAAATCTCATACTAGGTTGAAACCCCTCCTTCAATCTTTTCCCTATCACAGTATAGCAGGGTCCATTTAGACGCGACATAAAAAAAGATTTTGAACATTTGGTGCATCGGGTGATTTTAAAAAGAAATGGAAATTTGTAAAATGTCTTCAGTGTTTATAAGAGCTAATCCTTGATGGTCAATAACATGAAAATTTATGGGGAAAAAAAACCCCAAACAACCAGTCAATATGAATTCCACTGAAGTTAAAAGCAAAAGTGTATCTAACTAAAACAAGACCAGAAAATGCTTCACTCGATGGTGCTTTGTAAAGGATGCAAAGGTTAATTAGATTCTTTCTGTTACATTATATAGGAGGAAAACTCCATTAATTACTGCTTCTTGAATTTAACCGATTCATTAAAAACTGACTATAGAACCGCAAAGAAACTATTATCTCTCCCGTACTACCTAACTTTCCTCTATAGTCCAAAACCTATGACCCTTAATCAAAATTAGATTTTAACAGAGACATTGAATGGTTAATAGTAACATACAGCATCACTAAAACCATAAAATGAATGAAGCTGCCACTTACTTTAATTAGACTCTTCTCTTCTAAACACATCAGTGTTTGTTCTTGTGTTTTCTGGTGTCCTATATTACAGGAGAAAAAGGTTGATATTAACAGCTTAGTTTTCACTGGCTTTATTTCAAGATAAAAACACAAGCAAAGTGTTTCTGTAAATGTTCGATTTTATGAGCTCTTGTGCATTTTTTCAACCAATTAGTCAAATTGCCTTCTTGACTGTATCTCCTTGCTAAATCCAGCTTTTTTAGGCTTTGTTATTTAGTGCACTACCATATTCCATTAAAGGCAAAGTTCAATTATTTGTCTTTTGAAGGTCTGAGTGCCTTGCTTAAAATGCCAAGTGCATTAAAAACAGGCCACCCTTGACTTTTGCAAGGAGATATAGAAGGATAGGTTAGTAGGATTTAACAGAATTTTGATACTCAGCATGTGTATATGTGCATGTGTGTATATGTGCGCATGAAGATACCAAAATAAAGATTAAATGCTGTCAAATCATGAAGACCTACTCCTTTTTTTTTCTTTTCTTTTTTTTTCCATTTATCTTTTTTCTTCTTAACAAGGAGCAAAAAGGATGGATGTCTTGCATTTAAAACATAGCACAGGGAGCCAGAAGACACTGAACTTTGATGAAATCATAATCATATACTAAAATATTTTATTAGCATAAAAAAAAGGTTTTAAATCTATACAAGTGGAAATGACAGCCAATTCTAGAGGAGGAAAAACATGAATTTTATCTGTGACTACTTGGAGAATCTGCTGCTGCATCCCACCTGAATTTTATTTACTATCCTTATGTATTTGTTTTTCCATTTGAAGAAAACTTTCTATGCTGTCTTTTCATTCTATACCGAGGCTTAGACCACAGAGGATAGCAAAAATTTTCATTGAAAGTATGAGTCTGCCAAGAGAACTTGGTGAACTTTGCAAAGAGATGGTTTTTGGCCATTCCCATTAAAACCTCACCTCTAGAATGGTGGGAGATTTCTAGCATCTGTAGAAATGACTTCAGATAGCTGCCTGCTAATATTATCTGGAAGCTTTAAAGGAGAAGAAAAGCAGTTTAAAGGTTGGCAGTGATGCCAATTTAACATGGCTGGCTGTTGATGAGCACGAGCTTTACATGGGTTGTAGGGCAGGACCTGAGGGTAGGAGTCATCCTTTCAGAGCTACTTCAGTGAGGAAAGGCTGCAGAAGGGATGCAGGCGTAGCAGCAATTACTTTCTGCTGAGTTTTTAAAAACCCATTTCGAAGCCAACTGCCTATGGAAGGCATGTTCAGCATGCATGCATCTCTTTCGGTGTAAATGGCAAACTTGGAGTAAAACAGAGATTAATTTAATTAATATTAAACATTTCAGGTTTTGATGTTATGGTTACATGCGTAAGTAGAGCAATAACTGAATACAAATATTGCATATTTACTGTGGCATGATTCAAGCAATTACTACTAAAGTATTAAGGAAAAGCATCATTTCCCTCTTTTAATTTTATTTTATAATTAGGTGGGAGGTATATCTTGGTGAATATATTTATAGTTAGAAGTTATAGATTGTGCTGCTCTTTGTTTTGGAAGGATGTTTTTAGCCCTGTTGCTAAAAGCCTGTTAGCAACAATTAAAAAAGGTATAAAAAGGCATTTATTGTTACTGTACTTGTTTTTCTTGTTATTTTTCATCAAATATTCCACACTCATAAAATGTATGCAGTCTGTTAACAGTCACCAGCACAAAACTTCAAAAATTATTTTAAACATCTGGTGAAAAATATAGTTTTTTATATACTATGTTTGTTAGGTTGTCCCTTTTACATAAGTGTTGTACCAGTTGTTCATTATGCCTCTGACTTCTGTTATATTTTTTTCTCAAAAATTATTTGAAAAAGTTTAGAAGGAAAACTTAAAAGCTGAGCAGAAGCCATACTGGCAAATTTTTGAGTGCCAGAGTTTTAACTGTTTTCCATCAATACGCTTTCCCGACTTTCCTTTCAAACACACACTTTTATATACAATATTACATGAATTCATGCCTGCAAAGTGCAGCATGGTAAACATCTGTGCATATTCTACATATATCATACCAATAAAATCAATCTGTTCGGGTTTGTTTCCACTTTGAGGAGGGCTGAGAAACAAAACCACCGGTTTCTGTCACGTGCTACGTAGTATCAATTAAAAATAAATTCAATTTCATGCAAAGAACTCAACTTAAAAATCCCAGCAAACAACAACAGAACCTTTCCACTAATGATTTTCAGTCATCAGAAGTGGAGAGAGACTCAGACAGCAAACAGCATGGTCCCAGCATGCTTTTTGCCTTTTTTTTTGTTTGCACAGTAGCTGTCAGTTGCAGCCCTGCAGGTAGTAGAACCCAGTGGGAAGAGGGGCGGGACAGAGCGATGCTGCCTGAACTGACAGCAAATTTAAATTACTGAGCTTTCTTTTTCTTTTTCTTTTTTTTTCTTTCTTTCTTTGTGTGGTTTTTGTTCTTTTTTTTATTTTTTAGTATTTTTCTACTCTGCGACAACCTGAAAAGATTCTAGCACACGCTAATTTAACAACCCTGCTTCGTCGTCTTCTTTTTTTCCCCCTTCTGCTACCAGGATAATTAAAAGAGAAACCTGTAAAGGCAACATTCCTTCAAGCAAGTTGGTGCTGCAACGTACTGGTAAGACAAATTTAATTTTTTTTTCCCCATCTTTTCTTTTCCTTTTTTGGAGCTGAAAGCTTTTGTATATCTAACACAGTCATAAGTGTGGTTCCCCTGCTGTGGAGGGTTAGGCTATAATGAAAAGGTGTAACTGCTTGATATGTGACCTTCTCCTATTACTTAAAATGGATAATAACAGCTTTTGCATCTATCCTCATGATGCTTTTCTCTCTGTGAATTGACTATTTGCTCAACAGAAGCGGTGCTGTGATTGTCGCACTATGACAATGAGGACTTGATTGTTTTTTGGTTACCGTTCCATGCTCCTGTCAGAAAAGATCCTTGAGTTGGGGGGGTTTTGTGTGTGTGATTTATTTTTTTTTCCTGAATGTTGCCTGAAGCACTGATATGACGGGGGTGGAGATGGGGGTGGAGGAGATGGTCTTGGGTTTCATTCTGGCTGTTCAGCTGTTTACTAGGTAGGGAAGTGCAACACTGAAACTTTTTAAATAAATAAATAAATATTTTTTCAGCTTGCACTGAGTGGAGTCAGTGTGTCCAGGATCTGTTCTTGACCGGTGCTTGTTCTTGCTGTCCCTTGCATTGTTCTTCTGGAAAAGGGGAGAAAGGATGTTCCACTTCGTATCTTGTCATAGCATTGTAGTAGCTAATTGCAAGAAGCTGAACTTTGAAATACCAAATATTGCTTTTGTTAAGAATTAGTTTGATGCCTAGTGTGAATATAAGCCTGCCAAATGCAATCATATTTGTATTATACATGCTACAGTTCCTGCCTTGCAAATCTCCTGATTTCCAATGTCTGCGTTCTAGTTTTTTCTAACACTAATAAATTAGTACTTTTTTTTTTTCTTTTTAGCAAAATGAAATGTGTTTTGCTTTGTATTTATCCTTACGAAACTCCTAAGGTGACTTTTTTTCCTCAGGCTTTCTGGGTGTAATTCTACCAGGAATTAAATGCTACAACACCTACTGAAATCAACAGGAAGGCTGAGCTTGTCCTGTATTTAAGAGGAAATTATTGAGTACTAGCAGGACTGGATCTTATGATTGCTGAGCTGCTTCTCTTTTCTTAACTGCAATTAGTTGTTGTTACACTTAAGACTGGCTCGTGTAGGCTTATACTGAAGTATTTAGAATAAACTACATGAATAAATGCTACTCTTAAACTTAGTTGTTCACAGGTTTGTGGGCATCCTGAGGAAAACTTTTTGAACATGAGATGGGTTTTTTCAGAGAAATCTAATGGATTCAGAAATCCAGTGTGATTCAGTCCTCTAACTCCTTGAATGCTATTTCCTTAGTGTTAAAAAAAAATAAAAATAAAAAAAATGTGTGTTGAAATTAATCATCTACAGAGTGATACATCAGGTTTTCTAGAAAGGAAGGTCTGTTTTGCAAAATGCATAATGTGATTGCAGGAGCAAAATTGTCCAAGGAGAGGTGAGATGAGGAGCAATCAGGGATTAAACACAGACTAGCTTATATGTCCCTGGAGAGAAGGAGAGGATGTGCCAATGCCATATTGGAAATCACATACTTTCATAGCAGCTTTGTTAGGACACAGTGTTAAGGGCGCTCAACTTGTTCATCACTCCCTGTTTCAGCCTCAACTTCAAGCACTTGAGTACTCTTCAGAAGGTTTACTTTGCTTGCGAAGAGAATGATGGTGTCTTATGAAATGAGGTTGTTGCAGCTCCCACATCTTGCTTTTGCCCTGACAACTTCTCTCTCCCCACTCCAATACCAAGGCCCAGAAAATTAGGCTTTGTTCCTTGCAATCCTAAACTCCCATCCATTTATAACCAGGGAAGAAAAGGATTGAATTCAGTGTTCTTGTTATGGAAATAAGTTTTTATTCACTCAGTATCAATTGACAGTTAGAAGCGTATCTGATGTAATGCGAATAAACTCTAGGCTGTTGACAGTAAATTATGCAGCTCTAGTTTCACATTCTCCTAGAAACTGTGTTTTTACAATGCTCAAGTGGCCTAATGGGGTGAAATAACTACCTATACTCTCATTTGAGCTTCCTAATCACCCAAAGGCATGAGAAGTACATGTTAGTTGATTCCCACTGCCCATGGGCTTCTCAACAATGGATGAGGCTGCATGGAGTACAGCCTGAATGCATCCAGGGATATTTAGTTACAGATGTGATGTCTAAGTTACTGTTATGAGGCAACAGGAAAATATAGTACAGTCAAGTTTAGATGCTGAGTTTGGTGACAGGAATTTGTTCCTAAAGTCATAAAGTATACGAAGTCAGACATCTGTACTTTTAAAAACACCCACTGCCCTAACCCAGTCTACCACTCTATATTATTTTTACTTTAGTCTTTAGATATATTTTTTTAATTAATTCACTTCAAATTGCTGTTGGCATCTAGCAATACTGCATTCTACCTAGTGCTTGGAAATTTCTAGTTGAATGGAATTGCTTTTTTCCCCTTATAACAGATGAAAAAAACAAGCCAGAAAACTTGCTATAATTTCCTGTCAGTAGCACGGAAATAAGAAAACACTAGGCTAATAAAAATGATAATCTGAGTTTACAACTGTTAACGAGATTCCAGAATAGAAATGGTGCTATTATGCAGAAAGAATTTCTATCATCACTAGAAGAATGTAGTATAAAATTATGAGTTTTATTATTAGGGCCCTGTCATCCAATCAGAAATCAACCCATAATCTTACTTGTAAAATGCCGTAAGTTTTGGCATCTTCCTTCTCCTCCTAATAATAAAATATTAAAGAAATGTTATAATTAGAAATGTTGATGACATAGCTACGAATTTACTTTACAGGAAGAAACTTTCATAATTCTGTATTTCTTCCAAATCTCGATGTAGTCATTACAAGTCTGAGTTGCATGCAGAAGGTAGAATTGGGGTAAATCACAGCCTTGCCATAGGCAATAATAATGGGATTTCATCAGCTTCTTTCTCCTGAGAGAGACTAGATTCTCAGACTTTGCTCAGGATTTGGAACAAGTACTTAAGAACATTCCACAGCACCTCTTTCCCTGAATGGGATTATTTATTAGCATTAAATTTCCGGTCAGCTGAACTGAAGTATCATAGAGTCATGACAAAATGCTTAGATTTTAACCTTTGAGGATTATTTTTTTTCGTTCTAGTATTAAAAGACTTCTACATTTCACTTCTGACTGCAAATGATGTATGGCATTGTAAGGGTCTTGCTGTCTTTCCATTTGAATTAAGAAATTAGCTATGGTCCTTCTTTTAGCAAGAGCCACTCATGAGGCTCTGCAACACCAAATGAAGCAAGACGGTTGCACATGCAAGTTTATGACTCTCCCCCATTAGCTGATGGATAACATGTAGGGCTAACACTTGCCACGATACACTCTTTCTGCAAGCCTGGCACGTAGTCAAATATCCTAGTGAAGTGTTGGTTGTCTGTAGGCTCTTTGAGACTCGTAACAACGTGTAGTGTATAAGAAACCCTAAAAATAATCTGTTACCTCCTAATTACTTTCCTCACTCCCAAGGCAACAGAGCACTTAGTATTTATCAAGTCACTAGGTATGAAATAAGAATATAAATAAATATTTTATTCTATTAAGATAAACAGTAAAATATTAGCAAGAATGAAACAAAGCAAAAATAGAAATAGAGCCCCAGAGAGCTCAGTTCAAGACTGTAATTATCACACAAAGTGTTCCTTGGTTTCTTTGTGTCTCCTGTGGCCTGTGGGGGCTGATAACTTAGCTCCCGTCCTAAGGCTTTTGTGTTCCAAGAGCTCTTGGAGCCATATCCTTCCTACTCCTATTGTTAAAGACACTTATTGTCATCTTCCTTGGGAATGGTAAAAAGGGGGAGCAACCCAAATCTCTGCAGATGGATTTTTTTTAATATGCTTTCTCAAACTAGTATCTCCAGCTGCCTGTATATCACCCATAAAAGTGTTTGCTCCCTGTCCATGGCATTTGGACACCAGCAGTAGGGTTAATCTCAACCAAATTTAGATACCTATTCTGTAAGTACCTACACCTGAGTTAACCACCTTGGGCTCCCATTACAGTCACAGGAAACAAGCAGGAGCTTTCAGGGAGTGATTTATCTGACCTATTTTAAACATCTATTTGAATCCCACTGAAGGACATCACATTCAAGACTCAGATCATTTAACTGCCTCTCCTCCACAAATTTTCTTAATTAACCGTACTGTTGCATTGCTTAATTTAGACATCTTTTCCTCATCTGCTTTGCTTTTCTTGTAACTACTTCATGAAGACAGAGGGCTTAAAACTCTGTAAATTATGTACCTTGAAAAATAGTCATCGTACTATTGACTTAGTGAGCCTCATATACCTGGCAGTGGGCTTAAAATAAGGTTCATTACAGTGAAATTAAGACAAAATTGCATAGACAGGGTAATGTCACTCATACATCATTAGTCTTCAAGGCCTGCTGGGGAAATGCTGTCACAAGTGCATTCCAGGCAGTGTGTTTAATATACAACTAATGTTATTCCTCATGCTTACTTTTCTTAGGCAGAACTGATCTAGTGAAAGGAGACGTTGCAATTGGGTTAGTTGTTCTGCTTTGCAGACCTGTGGCATTAAAAGTTATACCACAATGCTTTAAAAAAAATCTATAAGTCAGAAAACTCCATGAGTATAATGAAGGCTACCTAATTTAGACACCAGCATTTTAATGAGTTGATCCTCTTGATGTAAATTCCCTTACCCAGAGGAAGCTTCATGTATTTGAAAGCTTCCAGACAACCAATTTGGCTTTCTAAATTTGTTCAGCTAAGGTTGCATTTACAATATTGAAAGTATCTACTACAGAGAGATCCCTGGCTCCCAAATGTGACAGTGCACCTCCGCATCTCACCTGGCCATCTGTGGAGTGGCTAATTGTGTCCTCTTGGCCCTGCAGTTTGGCCAGGCATTCACTTCTGTGCCTGAGTACACAGAATAAAGGCTTATAGATGGTGCCCACTTGAAGAGAGAGTTGAAAGATTTAGAAGAAGCCAGCACCACAGCAGCCTTGTTTGTAAGGACTAGAGGAAGAGATATCTAAGGCTGACGGTAACCAGCATCACAATCAGGTTTGCCTTTAAGGAAAATCTGATTAATTTTAAAAGTAAATATGTCAGCACATATTTATTAATATTAAATAGATACACAGTATGGTTGTTTAAGATGTAAGGCTGTATTAGACAACAAAGATATTCACCAATATGGACACATTGTACCTTAGAAAAACATAGTCTTCCTTAGGATTAATTTCTCTTTTCACTTACAAAATATTCAGCATCCTAAAGATTAATTGTAGGTTTGGTTTAACTTAGAGTAAGTGGATTCTACTGTTCATTTAAAAATAAAATGGTTGATCATCAGGTATGATTGAGGCAGCTCTGTTCTGAACCTAAGTTCTGCAAAGTTTTGCAGAAAGGGTCTTTATTCGGACAAGGACAGTTACGGGATTCTTGACTCATACAGACAATGTGATAATATTCAATAGAATTTCTGACAAAATAAAAGACCTCTGAATACAAGATTTCATAGAGTCATAGAATAACCAGGTTGGAAGAGACCCACCGGATCATCGAGTTCAACCATTCCTATCAAACACTAAACCATGTCCCTCAGCACCTTGTCCACTTGTGCCTTAAACACCTCCAGGGAAGGTGAATCAATCACCTCCCTGGGCAGCCTGTTCCACTGCCCAATGACCCTTTCTGTGAAAATTTTTTTCCTAATGTCCAGCCTGAATCTCCCCTGGTGGAGCTTGAGGCCATTCCCTCTTGTCCTGTCCCCTGTCACTTGGGAGAAGAGGCCAGCACCCTCCTCTCTACAACCTCCCTTCAGGTAGTTCTAGAGAGCAATGAGGTCTCCTCTCAGCCTCCCCTTCTCCAGGCTAAACAACCCCAGCTCTCTCAGCCGCTCCTCATGAGGCCTGTTCTCCAGCCCATTCCCCAGCTTCGTTGCTCATACATTGCTCATTTGATCTCATACATTTGCTATTTTCAGTAATTAATGTATAAGCACTATACAAATCACTGACACAGAGAGGAATCCAGAAGACCTGTTGCCTTTGTTATGGATAACAAGAGACAGAAGTATAGATTAAGAGTAGATCTTAATCAATCTGCTGCAGTCAATGTTTTCCATAGGCATTCCATTAATAAGCAGCTCTACTAACTCCTGTCTTTTTCTGTGTCCTAAGTCACTGGCAATCATGAAGGGCATGTGCATACTAAACGAAGCTTTCGCCTTTGAATGTAGAGCAGTAGCAGCCTACCCAGTGCCACGCAGTAAAAAAGACCACATTCACAGGACATTAAAGGCTGGGTACTCTTGCTGAACAGGTTTACACATTTAAGCCTTGATCCTGAAAGGACTTACACACATGCTTAGCCTTACACACTGCGAATGAAATCCTGGGCCGCTCAAAATCAATGACAAAACTCCACTGACTTCAAAGAGCCACTCTGTGTATAGAATTTTAGGCTTCAGTGCAGCCACACAGAGTGTAGAAGCGTGCGAGCTGATCTGCCCCAACCTTGCTTGTGTGAAGTCTTAAGAGACTGAAGGAGCTACTAGGTGTAACTTTGAAAACAATTCTAAAACTATAACACTAAACAAAAACAAATTATAAAAATTCAAAAAAAAATCTTGTTTGATCTTTGTTCTTTAGGATTTTTGCCCAAACCCCATGTTAAAACCAGTGGGAGTGGTTTCTGCTGGAGAAGTTTGTGAAATATGCAAAGTGCAATCTTCACCCTAGCTACTATTGCATTCTGAACAGGTCATTTTCTTTACTTTCCAGATGACCTAGCCCCTGGAGTGACGTGATTATGCTGGAATAACATCTTTCTATATTTAAAGAAAAAAAAATCTATAGCCCACATGATTTTATAGGAAATCTGAGAAATATTTATGAGTCAGAAAAACAGTAATAAGTGAATTTGTGCAGGATCTAAGTGCTGTCTTTCATCTGCTTGCCGCTGGTAATTGAGATATCCTGTTGAAAAAAATCTAACAGCTTTCTTAGGCCAATCCTGTCTCTGCCTCTGTGTGTGAAAAAGTGTCCTGGCAGTAGCATCCCTGAGACCCACTGGGGAGTCCTGAGGAGTTTGGTGAAGACCCGAAGAGGGAGGAAAATGGTATAAGACCCATTTTTCAGCACAGATCCACTTCCAAAGCATATTAATTTAGTGATCAATCCCCAGGCACAGACCCACTGGCTCTACATATGTTGCAATGTGCACCCAAACCTCAGGGTGGTTGAGATGCTGTAGCTGGGGCTTTTGGAAGCCCTGAGCGACACTGAGGTGTCTCAGTTCCAACAGAAAAGCTCATCCTGGTAAATGCAAATCTCATGAACGAAGCGTCTAATGACTAATATGCAGATACAACATTGCCACTTGCACATGTTAGGAACTAGGAAAGTTTTGGCTGCCATCTCCCTAAGCTGGCAAAAAGATTTGTGAAGACAATTATCCAAGAGTAAGTGCACTCTAACAAGGACTAAGGGTTTGCAAAAGAGATTTACAAGGTTTTGCATCCCAATTATGCTTCAGTTTAAGTCTAT
The DNA here is from genome assembly GCA_033459285.1 of Clamator glandarius. Taxonomy (NCBI): domain Eukaryota; kingdom Metazoa; phylum Chordata; class Aves; order Cuculiformes; family Cuculidae; genus Clamator; species Clamator glandarius. The sequence continues at coordinate 1,017,861 of JAUNZM010000026.1, forward strand.
GTTAGCATTTGTGTAAGCCAAATTATCACTTCTCACCTAAATTGGTAGAAATCATTTAAAAAAAAAAAAAGTAGGTTGTGTGAGCCTGGCACAGCAAAGGGTTTTTTTCTATTTCAGCATTTTCCTCTGACAGGTTTCATTACTCTAGCTCTGAAAAAAATCCCAAGACTTTACTCTTTTTTTCTGTCTTTTATTGTAAAGGTAGTTTAATTTTATCTTCATCATGCTCCTGGCTTTACATATTCATAGTAAAGTCCTGGGTGAAATTCTTATCCACAGAGATCACAGAAATTTACTGCTTCACTGGCATGGTCAAGTTGCCACAAAATTGTATTTGTTAACGTAGCTGTGAAAACACATGGCACCTGCCATCTCTTAGAATAAAGATTTTAAATATGGCTGGGAAGAATTTAAGAATGCCTATAAAATGGGGCTTGGCCATGTCAGTTTAGCTTTAGGAAGGAGACTGGGCTATAAAATCCTCACCCATAATTAGACACAAGTGACAGCTTTACTTAATGAGTGTTCACAAATGAACAAGCAATGAAAATGTTTTGCCTTTCTCACCCCAGAAGAATGACCATGGCAGATGTTAACACTGTTGAGAACAGCTTTATTGTAACTATAGGTGAGACAAATGGGAGATTTATTAGTCTGGGCATTGAGGGAAGGGGAAGCAGAGTATAAGTCTCTCCAGTGCTGTTGCAAAGAAATGAAATGCACATTACCAAACATACTATATGACACATAGCCTCTAAAACAGGCATGATTCTGTGACCATGAATTCATGAGCATGCCTGCTTTCTTGTTTTCTTTTTAAGTACCCAGAATCACAAATTGTACCTGATTCTGCTTTTTGTTTCTTCATGCCTTAGCTTGTACCCCTTTAAGTTGATGGCAAATCTCAAAATTAATTCATAGTACAATGTAATCAGTGACTCAAAGTCTGGGAACTCAATGACCTTCAAAAGAGTAAATAAGAGACAGTTTTGCTTCTCTGAAGACAGTCCTGAGACAAGATTTGATCCAACGTCTGCTGGATCTTTCTATTCATTTTAATGAGTTTACAATTGGTCCTAACATAATGTGCATTCGATAGAAATCAGTGTTGGTTGTTCAGGCACTGATCTAGTACTTAATTCTGTGCTCAAGATTATGATATGTCCCATAGTAGCCACTGCAGCCACAGAAATGTTGAAGTTCAGCAAGTAAGTAAATGTTTTGTTGCTAAAGTACCATCATATATTTCTCCATCAATCCCCTCTGCCAAGTGAACTAACAAGTAGAGTTTCTGGAAATCCAGTACCTTAAGATGCCATAAAAGTGGTGATATTCAGATTTATAAATACATTTTTTAGCTGCTCTACGCTTCTTTAGGCCCAGATATAGCAAAACAGTACTACAATTGTTATACAAAGAAGTATACTTGCAGCTTGAAACTTGAAGCTCACTCCCCTTTTAGGTTCAGGGTTTGCTTGCATGTGGTGCTGCTCTCTGATTGTCAGTCCCACTTCTAAGTAGAATAACATTTTAAATTTTATAAATTTCTCTGCAGTTAAGTTAAATTCTGTCAGTCTGCCCCAAATCCTTTCGTCAGGTGCTTTCTTAAAAGAGCTGCTTGAAGGCAGTTTGAGCTTTTATGCCTTGTGGAGCACACATTGTTTAACTGTTTCACTTCAGCTCATCCCATTTAACCAGAAGGTACCATATTTCTGTATTACTTTGCTTTCATGAGACCTGTGATGTTCAACAGGTTTTTCAGGTAATACTGTTTACAGCAAACACTGCCTGTGGTGTTTCTAAAAGTTTCCTGCTGTCAGAAGCATGAGGGCCAAATTGAAAATATTGGTTTGGGAGAATGTAATCTTTTCAGTACAGACTTTGGTCAGCGTGACTGTATTCAGTGTAAGTGCCCAGTTGTAATGATGTCCAGGCATTGGGCCAAATGCTAAAACTTCCCCTAGAGTGAATACACTCATACTCTGCAAAAGAAGCAGTAAAGTATGCTCATATTCTGGCCAGCAACATTTGAAAGCACAGCTCCCCATGAGAATAGTCCTTGCCAGGAGTGTGAATAAGCTGCATTGAGGCTTCGCGTGATGGCAACTGCTGCATCAGGGACTGCTGCCTCATAAATAAGCAGTCTCTGCTGCCCCTCAATTCCTGTATTGAGCTTCAGAAGGTACTTATGTCACTCCAAGTATGAAAGGTTTGCATAGTTGCCTCAGAGGATTTTGGGAAGTGCCAAAGCAGAGGTGGCTACTTTCCATCTCCTGCTTCTGACTGGCCATAATTTTTCTGGCAAGCACAAATATACAGTGCCTAGAAGGACTTGGCTTCTACTCTTCGACTCACATTCATCATTTGGTTAGCTCCAGTGAAGTTACGAAGCTAGGAGCTCCTGTTATGGTAGGATAAAGACTCCACTAGAGCTGAAATCTTTATTAATAAATTAATTATGAATAAACCTGGAAAAAATAGAAACCGTTTACTACACCTACCAACCAACTTGTTGTGGGCACACGAGAGTATTTATATCCACATCAGAACTACATTAAAATGTAGGGGGTTTACATTAGTCCTCATTTAAGTTTTGTTTTCTTGTGTTCCACTCACACAACCAAAGACTGCCAGGCCTTCTGCTGGTATAAAGCAGTGACCCCTTGAAGACTGTGAGAGACCTGCACCAGAGTGGTGAACGATAGCTACTAGAGCCTAACTAATCTTTAAGTACAACAGAAGATACTGATCCAGCAATGCACGACTTCTTGCAAAACGCAAAATTATATTAGCCGGGGATTCCTGCACTAGGGACTACCACATTCTGTAAGGCTGTAGTATAGGTTAAATGTATTCATGCAGCAAAGCATACTGACTTCTTTTTAAGGCTTCAGAGTTGCCTATATAGATACAGTAGTTCAAAGTTTTGTGCAGACGGGTAGAAATCAATATGATAAAGAACATGAGCATTGGACCTCTATATTTTTCTATACTGTACCTCTGTACTAGAAGTTCTTCCATTTCTAACTGCTGACAGACAAATATCCAGATGCTGCTTCTTTGCACCAAAATTGCAAATTCAGAATTCAAAGAAGCCGATAAAGTGCTTTTCTGGAAGGCTGTACCCTGTCCATGTACGCCTTTTCTTCAGGTACATATTTCTTGTCTTTCAGGACATTTCATAATCTACTGTACAGGTATTACCTTTCGGAAAAATAAGGAAATATTATTAGTTGATATGCTTATGTAAACAAAAAGCTGTATAACTTAGAGCAAGGAAAAGCAACCCCTTCTGTATGTGAAGACAAAGTGAACTCCCCCTGTACTCAGTGCTGGTGAGGTCGTGCCTTAAATACTGTGTTCGGTTTTGGGGCCCACACTACATAAAAGACATCAAGTTGCTGGAGAATGTCCAGATGAGGGCAGTGAAGCTGGGGAAGTATCTGGACCAAAAGTCTTAGGAGTAGCTGAGGGAACTGGGGATGTTTAGTCTGAAGAAGAGGAGGCTGAGGACAGACCTTATTTCTCTATACCACTACCTAAAAGAAGGCTTTAGTGAGGTGGGTATTGGTCTCTTCTCTCAAGTAACAAGTGATAGGATAGGAGGAAATGGCCTCAAGTTGCATCAGAGGAGGTTTAGACTGCATATTAGGCCAAATTTCTTCACTGAAATGGTTGTCAAGCATAAAAACAGTCTTCCCAAGGAAGAAGTGGAGTCACCATCCCTGGAGGAATTTAAAAGATGTGTAGATGTGACAGGTGGTGAACGTGGAAGTTCTTGGTTTCACAGTTGGACTCGGTGATTTTGAAGGTCTTTTCCAGCCTAAATGATTCTGAGTCTAAACTAGCCACCATAAACCAGAAAAATATTTTTTCTTTCTATCCTTCTCTTTCCAAAGTAAAAGATAAAAAGTGTGTGCTGTAGCTGCTTATCTTTGATTGACTACAAGAGTGAACCCACAGAAGCAGTTCTATTTTCTGTTTCTTCCAGTCAACTTCATACCTCAAACTATTAAAAACCCCAGGCAAGCCTTTCTTATAAAGTTCAATTCGCAAACTCATATGAGTTAGCCTTCAGAGATTTTAGTAGAACAAAAATTATAAACCAAGACCCCAACTAGTGTCTTATCTTACATAAATGTATATGTCTGCATAAGTTTCACAAAATACGTTAGGACAAATTAAATATCACTGAAGCAGAACAGGAAACACTTTAAAAGGAACTAATTTTCATATGCTGCAAAACGTCTCAACTCAAAACATACCCCATGCCTTCAAGTTTCTCTATGCAGCTTCATTTATTGCCTTAAAATTAATTTTCCTAGGCAGAAATTTTGTTCTCAAGGAGATAATAAAACTGATTTTAAAAAGTCCTTGTGAAAATAGTTCATGTTACTGAATTGCCCATACCTTATTTATGAGCATAACTCTATGATCATGTCAGTACGAGGGAACAAAACAGCCAAAGACTGTCCTGTAGCCCCAAGGCACAGCTCGTGTTCACCTGCATACAATCCTGGCAACCCTAGGTAGACTGACAGCATCCAACCTTGCTATTGGTACCTGCTGTGCCTCAGCCCAAGCCTAAATATTTTGAAGGAGAGTGTTACGTGGCACAGCCTAAAGCTCTTCAGGAGAGCATGCTGTCAACTGAATGTCTATGAATGATCTATATCACTATGAATGACAGCGCTTAAGCCACAACCCTGGCCTTGATTTTTTTATTAGAATAGACGTGACTAATATAATCACAGGACAAAGGGGGTCTCTGCTTGAGAGTACTCACCATCTCTGGTTTGAACTTCAGATTGGTACTGCTTCCTAACTTGCCAACCCTGCTACAGGGGACCTGAAACAAGAAGATGGGAATAATTGCTAGGAGGTGACTGTATAGATTAAGTAGGATTTTTTCAAATGCAAAAGTATATCAGTAACCTGTCTAATAAACATTCGGCGTGTAATTCACTGTTACCTGTAGGGGTGTGTGCAGAGACAAGGAAACTTTCTTATCAGCTGATGAGATCTGATGAGAGCTACTGGAGTGGAGTTGGCTCTCACACTAAGCATGTTTGTACCCATGCAAATAAACACATCAGGTACTCATCGATACGCCCTTGTCCAGGAGCAAATTGGATTCCAAACAAGCATCCACGTATGTAAAATTGTAAATATAATGATACTTTCCATTTCCAAAAGTCAGCTGCATACATTTAACGGAGCCTGAGAGGTTGAGGGAGAGGGGTTTGTATTATTCTACTCACTTGAAATGTCGGCTTAGATAATACTTCTAATTGAGCCTTGATATTTCACTGCTTCTCATATTTCCCAAAATTATTATTAACAAATAAACAGATTTTTCTTAGTTGTACCTGAACTAATAATGGCAAAGACTTCATTGCATATGCAGAAGCTTCAATTTAGGTGAAAATTATTTCTGGCAATGCAACAGATGTCATAATGCAGACACATATACTAATAATGCTGCTTCTTTTGGTGCATGTGGCTTGAGCAGCAATGGGAGGAAACATCCTAAACCTGGTTTAATAAATGAGCAATATAGACCATCAATAGGTGTTAAGTCAATGGAAAATAAAAACAGACATCATGCATATAATATAATAATGTGAAAAATCCACATAGATGACCACATCACTGGGCTTTCCTTCTGCAGGGTTTGGACAGGCTTCCTATGTAGCTGGCCAGTTTAGAATTCGCATGGTCAGAAAAAAAAAACAAAACCAAAATCAAAATGTAATATGTAATACTAGATTCCTCTGTGGAAAATTAAGTCCTCTTTCCACAGGATAGATAAGTCTTCCCAGAATATTTCCCCAGACAGAGTCTCTTCTGCACATCCGTTTGCCAACTGGAACCTTTTGATCTCAACATTCTCAGTGCCAAATTCTTTAATGGTGTAAATGAGTGAAACTCAACCTAAGGCAGTAGAGCAGATCCCATTTACACCTGCAGAGAACTTGGCTTTGATTCTGTAGCCAAGGCAAGATTAAAACCATTGGTTCTAGTAGATTTGTTAGCCTGTAAAAATGTTCTTCATCTCCAGTTGCAGACAACTTTGTTATCCAGTCCAATTGTGAGAAGGAAAAGCAACAGAAAATGTTCTTGAGGGGGTGAATCCTGGACAGGGATAGTGACACACTGGAGGATTTAACAGGATTTTGTGATCTTTAGCATATGATTGAGTCTACATTACCATAATTTTGATTCTGATCTCTTCACTTGCTCTCTGTGCAGCTTTTTCAAGATCCCCTAATATGAATCACTTATTCCAGATTGCTCTTTGAAGAAGGCATCCAGTGATGCATCAGAGATTAAATGAGTCACTCATGATGGATTGTGCTTCATGGCTTTATATACCACAGAAAATTATGCATTTTACACTACCTTGTAAAATAACCATTTATCTAAGTAAACAGATTGACTCCTTTTGGGTTCATATGAAAACTATCCTGAGTGGTGAATCTTAATTTAGTAAGCTTATGACAGGCAGGAAAAAAAGACAGCTAACAATGATGGAAAAGAATCAGTTACTTAAATGTCAATAGAGGGAGTTTAAAAAATGAGCTCAAAGTAACAGATCAATTTGTTCTCGAGAGTTTGGTCAGCAATACACACTTGGCAACTTCTACCACCTTTTCCCCTTTCAAAAAATAAAAGCTTTAGATTCTGTGGCAAGTGGTGCAGTTATATGCTTCTGTGGTGTCAATTCAAACACAACAGCAAGTGTTAAAGAAAGAAATTAGGCCAAGTGGTTAGAACGAAGAGAAACAGTTAAATATAATTTTCCAGGGATTTTGCCTCTTATCTATCATGCTTACTAAATTTACCAAAGCAAGATACCTCTTTTCTAAGCATCTCAGTTTGTGTATCTGTAATATGGTAATTATCCTTCTGAACCAGATTCTCTTGGTGGGTCATTTCGTGTGGGTCATCATAACACTTAGAGATCTGATATTTGTAAAATAGAATCAGCATAAATGCACCCCAATTCTGCTTCTGAGTAGGAAGTATCAGAAGGTATAAGTATTTTGCAAGATTGCAGTTCAAGAACAGGGGTATAATGGCCCCATCCCCAGCCCTTTGGAAAACCCTATATTGGTCTGTCTAGGAGGGCAGGAGTATCGGTTAGCACTAATGGAGTCTCAATTAAATTCCAAAAATAACAGGTTAGATTTTCTTCTACCTGGCCATTTCAACTTGTTACTCACAGACTGCATTTAATTGGTGTACCTGCTTGATTTTTGTCCGCTTCACATGCTTTTCTTGCTAAGTATTTACAACCCTCTCACTCACAATAGAGTTTAAGATACAGAGAGCAACATTGACTTCAGCAAGCTTTGGATCAGACCTGGAACCACTTCAAGCTTCTGACTAGCTGGCTGTAAGCATTTAGGATGAATCATCTCAGAGACAAAGGAGAATATCAAAGGAAAGGATTATCTTATATATTTCTGCTACCCAGAAGGTTTACTTTTGAAAAAAAAAAATCCATTGTCCTATATGTAATGTAAAATAATTCACCGTGGAGCAAAACATTGTATCATGATACAGATCTGGGCAGGGATTGAAATAATAACAGACTGTTTAATTGCTAAATTACAGTGGTGATATTATGAAATAACGTATTATATCCGCATTTATAATAAATTAATCCATCATGATTAAAGGTCTCTCAATGCATACCAAATGAATTAATACATGATTGGCCTTTATAAGTATAAGCTTTTAAAATTATGCAGTATTCTGCAAGCAGCTAACAAAGCACAGAATAAAGTTGCAACGATAGAATGTGTCACAGAAAAACTTTTCTATGTTTCATGCACAACGCCTTTTCTTTCAGAACATTTTTGCACTGGATTCATTAGCAATCAAGACAGATAGTTTTTTAAAAGGAGAAGATGTGTCCATAATCACACAATGTTTAGGGGAGAGGGGAAAATTACCACAATATGACTAATTTTATAAAAGACATCTGTCACTTTCTACTGTTGTAATACAAGCTGTTTAGTAAGTAAATTTAATTAACCAGATTTCTCATTTTAGAAAGGGGGAAATAAAGGCCTTTAAAGCATGCCAGGAACATATCCCTTGAATATAGTTTGTTTAATGTGTCCAATTAGACTGAATCATCAAAATATCTGAACCTTAAATATCTCAAATTAATTTATTTCCACATCGTTCGTCTACATACCATTTTCCAGCCATTTGTACTGCACTGTAGATCTTGTTTATTGTTGATATGATCATTTGGGAGTCTCTTCTTAAAACTGAGGCTTTTCTGTGCATGATGCTGTACATAAAGGAAGAAGTCCCTACCAAAAAGTTTCCCATTGAAAAACAGAGACATTCAAAGAGTGTGAAATGAGAATGGGGACACCTGCAAGGACAGCAGGTGTATTTGCCCCAGGTCATAAATAATTCAAGGAAACATCTGAGTCTTAGTCTAGCCTTGTATCAAATACCAGATAGCACTATACACTAGGATACAATCATAAGTCAATTGTAGGCACTTGCCCAGGAATGTGAAATTCCCTCTGCTACTCTTAACAGTTGCAGACCTGATAGGTGAGTCCTCTTCTTAATGAGGGCAATATGGTTCATTTTGCACAAAATACAGATTGCCCCGACTTCATGGAGCTGGCAGCATTAAAAAGGATATTCTATAAATACTTTTTATTGATAATATGCAGAAGCTTGTGCTATAATACCTTTCCCCTCAAAAAAAATGCCAGTATTTATGCAGTGTTTTTCCTATGACAGGAAGCAAAACAATAAAAACCAACCAACCAAACAAAAAACAAACAAAAATATTTTATACTGATAAAATAAAAAAATTCTTCCAACTCCACTGATTATATTTTAACCTAGCTAAGATTAAAATCTGACTGGCTTATTTCAACCTTAGTTAAAACAAATACTTTACTGATGCTAAAACAGTTGTTTGTCACTATATATAGAATGTTTTCCACTTACATAAACTATTTTTTAGAATACTTAACATAGTAGTAGCTACTTATTTCCTAAACAAATCCTCTTGGTGAACTTCTGAAGTTACAGAATCTTTTGAACTCTGCTCCTAAATACAAGCACCATCAAAAAAATTAATATCTACTGCTTTTGTACACAGGGGAAGACTTCGGAGAAAAAGAGCAAACATTTCAGAAACTCATTGCCTAGGAGCATGCTAAACCATACAGAATTGCACTGAAGAATAAAAGCTCCCTTTTTTTTTGGTTTGTAATTTGCTCTAATTTAGAAATATTTACATAGGTTATATATGGAGAGCACGGCATTAATTCCAGCAAATTTTTATTACCTTACCCTTAGATTTGGGAAGACTAATTGTACATGACATGTGCCTGTTATTTAAAGAACATCATACACTGAATAGTGTGAATAGAGTTACTAAATGTAGGTTATAAGTCATTCCAGAAGAAAATAGATTGCTTATTGGGGTGGAATGATCATGAAGAAATTGGATGGGGAAAACTGAAGGTCTTTGGCTATTGTTACGTATTGGAACACATTGTAAACCTGCCAGAATATTTACAATCTTAAACACTGCTTTTACTCCTTTAGACCAGGGTTTTCCTCCACACTTGCAGGAGGATAGACTTTGATGACTCCAGTAAATGCTCCCCATCTCCTGCACAGGCATTCAGACAAGTTGCAGTGAAGGGCTACGTTCAGGCAGGATGAGGTGCCCGGGTCTAGTCAGGGGAGAGAGTCACGTACTTTTGAAGAACAGCTGATGCTTTAGTAAGGCATTTAGGGAGCTGCTTCGAGCAGCCAGAAGAAAATATTAGATCCAAAGCCCTGTTTACAAACCAGGACATTTGAATATGCCTCTTAGATTCTCTTTGCTAAATTCCCCACCTATAAGATAAGACTTTCTAAATGTCCAGGACAGATAAACGCAGTGAAGTTTAGTATTAGAGGACATATGAATATCTACATTCATATCCATGCTGTACAGAGAGAAGAAATATGTGATTCAGCATGTGGTGCATGCAGACATGAAACAAACCCACCTCTGAGGGGTCAGCAGCAGAAAACGTGTTAGAAGCTCAAGGGAATTTTATCTGAGCAAAGGCAATAGGATCAAGCTCTGAGACAGAACAGCTTTTAAGTGAGCACAGACAATCCTGCAATTAATGGAGACATATCTACTCAGTATTACAGAACAGCCAACCTGCATCCTTGGCTTATTAATTTCTCCCACTAGAACAAGTAGGTTGACGTCTTCTAAATTAAAAACAGTTCTGCCTTAGGAAGAATTGCCAAAGAATTTGTACATTAGAAGTCTCAAGAGATGCAACTCTTGCATGCCGCCTTCGCTGGGGAAGAGTACAAGCTTATCCTTCAGGAAGTGTCATCTGCCAGTTATGACAGCTACACATTTGTATTCATTTACGAATTCGCAAATTACAACTGTGGCTATTTAACACAACAATTCCCTGGAAAATCTTTGGACTCTATATTTGCACAATAAGAAAAAACTTCCAAGAACAGCTCTTCTCCTTCCCCCTTTTCTGCTATTATTTTTTTGTACCTAACTAATTTTACACAAGAATTTAGGACATCATTTGGCAGAGTTGTTCTGGCCTCTGTGTATGTAGGAAGCTTGTGTATCTCTTGCAATCTTGCTATAGGGGGCAACATTTTTAACAGGGGGATTCAGGAGAACTGGTTTTGTTATTCTGCGGAGTAAAAGTGCAGTCTGTCACCTGGACAGATACAACCATTAACTGGAGCATGGCTCCAGGAACTGAAGCTCAGTTCGAATTCAGCTAGAAAAGTCTTGAGTGACCCTAAATAAAATACTTAATCTAGCTGATTCTTCATCTTTCTATAACAGCATAATACAGCTAAGATTTCTTCACCTGAGCACACTGTTCTCTGTGAGGTGTTTAGATAGCTCCGTGTTGAGCCACAGCATATGTGAGCTCACCTAGGCTGTTAGCTCTACTCCTTCTGGGTGTATTCCCTCCAACAGCTGAGGTGGTGGTGTCGGTCTGATGTTAGCTCATTAACTTCTTTAGAACAAGAGATTCAGAATGAAAAAAAAAAAAAAGGACTGTCTAGCTCTCCCAAGAGAAAAAGGAGACAGCTAAGTACAAAACTTACCTGTGAGGGTGAAGAAAAATCAAAATCTTATCTTTCTAATTTTGCAGCATTTCAGTTGATTTCAACAACAGTATTGAAATATCCACATGTTCACATCAAAAGTTGATCAAAAGAGGATATTTCCATGAGTCTGATCTTTTTTTTTCCTTCTCGGATTCTCTGTTCATTATCAGCGAGGGAAGGTGTTGACAGAGGGGAAGAGGATGTTGGTTTGGAAAGGAGTAGGGATTATTTAGTAGTATATTAGTCTCTGAGAAGTCCAAGAAATCAAATGAAACTGAGCTGTTGGTAGACTTGAGCCTCAGAGAAGGTGAAGCAACATGCTGCTTAGTGCACATGTAATAATGGAAGATTTATGAGGAGGAGAGCAGGTTATAAGAATAGATCACATTAATCTTCTGCTTCAAACTCTTCTCATTAATCTCCCAGTAACAAACTGCAATGGTCAAAAAAAAAAAAAATATTCCTTTAGGCTGGTTTTGCCATGATTTTAAAGTCCTTAAAGAGCTTACCAGAAAAAAAAAATCAGAAACTTCTATTTCTCACAGCTTCCTGTGATATCCTATATGGGACACAGAAAATTCCTTGCCAGTCTCTAGGTTTGCTATAACATGTAACTGTAACTTCTTTTCACTTCTACTTGGAAGTCAATGTCTTCCTCATCTTCCCTTCTCTCACTTCTGGCAGCCAATGAGCTATAACAGAGCTGTGACTTCTGATTTTTATCTGCTGATTGGCCTGCACCAATGCCCTGAATGCCCTGCGTAGGTGAATTTGCATTTGTAACAGTGAAATAAAGCCAGACACCTGAATAAGCATGAACATCAAAACTAAAAGCAAAGAAAAAACTCCAACTGACAAGGTAAGAGTTTCCTTTACCAATCAATAAGAAAGGAATTGCAGCAAACAGCTTTTTTTTTTTCCTGAACTCTGTCTATAATATGTAAAGATTGCAGAAGTGCTGCATGCTGCTGAAACAATCTGGTTAACTTGGCTGTATCTCAGTAAAATAGATTGTGCTAATCATTAGCCATTGAATTCTAGTCTACATCTGAATTCCTTGGCTTTGGTGTACCGCAAATATTCGGTAACTCTTTTTATTCTAATTTCCAGTTATCTTTAAAAAAAATCTTTCAATGATTGGAGACTTTGTCAGATAGGGATCACAGACTCCATGTAGTCATTTTTCTTCACAAAGTAGTAGAAGTAGCACTGTCACAACAGCAAAATTGTATTCTATCCAGGGAGTAAATATATTGATCGCTTACTTAACAGAACTAGAGAACAACGCACATTACACCTATTCTCTTCAGCCTGCACTGACTTTCAATTTGCTTTTGGGTGTTGGACTTGATGTATGAAACAATGGTGTTTGTGCCCGTGACTGTTTTCCTTCTTCACTCCTTCCTGCGTGCTGCCACTAGAGTTCAGTTGGGTTCCTTCTGCTAACGGTCCCTGCTAACTCAAGAGGGGCACAAGCTGCTGCTATACATGGTATTTCTTCTGGCCCAGTAATTTTTAACCAATTAGTGCCTACTACTGAGACTATTTACTCAGGTGATTACCTGGAGAATTAATGTAGGCTGAGTTGAGAACATTTATTGGAGTTCACTATTTGATATTTCTCAGTTTGTTTTGCAATCATCATTACTGTCAGTCCTCTGTCTATGACCAGAGATTTGTACCGTGGTAGATTCTGTTTTGTTTCCCAATATAAAAGGAATATGACAGGGCTTTATGTCTTCAGATCAACTTGAACTCATTTTAACAGTGACCACATACTGCTTAGGCACAGGATTCCTCAGTTCCTCGGTGAAGATTGAAGTTCTCAACATAAAACCAGCATCTATGAAAGCTACTCTGGTAGTCTGGGCGATGAGCTCCCAGATCTGAACTCAAGCAAAAAATCCTCATTTAAACAGTCTTTGTGCCAAGGTATTTCCCAGTCACTTTGGGGAACCTTGCCACTCTTCTGCTAGTAATGCTTGCACTCCTTGGGGAAAAGTACAGCTGCAGATGTTTCACAGTATTAGCTGCACATCTCTTCAATACACACATTTTCAGATGCACTTGAGTAGATCAGCAAATGAATGTTTGTCTAAGCAGCATACACTTGATGTTTCATTAGTTCTGCTCTGCCTTTGAGAGTATTTTTTACACTAACCATAGTTTCCTTCATGAACCTCTATGCCTGTGATATGGGATTGCTAATATTTGTCTCCATTGTATTTAACATATATGGATAGAGAAACCCCAATTGACTACGAGGTGCAGTAGAGGATTTCTGGTAATACACTGACTGGGCTGGCTAGCAGGTGCTGGGCAGCATGTACATAGCATGCGCCCAGCTCCACCCATTTGCCCATGTCTGACCATGACTCTCTGCTCATATTCACTCTGCACTGAAGCATCGCAAACTGTCAGCCTGTTAGCTTCAAAGTAGCTTTGGAAGTCCATATTTCAGAGGCTTTATTTGCTTAATATATAGCTTGTTCCTAGGTGCACACAGCCTGTGTTTCCATGACTTCTCCATAAGTTACAACAAAGTCTGTGCATCTGTCTGTACAGGCTGCACCCACTCAGAGCCGCTGCTGTGGGAATCTACCTTCAGCCTGTGAGACAGCTGGAAATTTCTCAGAAGTGTGAGTTTGCATTAGGAGATACCACATTGGGAAAGCAGTCTGTTTTTGAGGCAGTGCAGGAATTTTACTGTAAATATCTCATTTGGGTAAAAAGCAGTCACCTCAAACTAAAAATGTGGCTGGATGCTATCCTAGTCACCTAGGTTGTGGGAAATACAACAGTTATGATACAGGGAATAAGCTCATGTCTCCTTCAGCATAAAAAACCTTGGGCTAGTAATGGTTTCATCTTAAGGTAAATCATTTTAATACCAAGTTTCCTGGAATGGGCAAGCTCTTTCCTATACAGCTCTCCACTGATTGCAAATGCTTATGTCAACTCAAAAAACCCACCTAAATAAATTTACTATTGACCTAATTCCTCAATATAAAGTTTGCATTTTTGTCTTGCAGACAGCGCTAACCTTTATCTTGGTCTTCTTAGAAAACATGGCTTATATGATAACAGTGCTTGTACTCCAGGCCCCCATAACTGATAACTCTTGAGTCCATGAGTGGACTTCAGTCCCGTTTGGTAGCCACTCTGTACTTTACAGCAGCAACTGGTTCCACACACGTGAAAGCCAGGGCTGGTCACACTGTCTTTTTCTTGCTGAGATTTCATGGGGAGGACCAGTCCATATATTAGCTGGGACAGGCTCAGGGCACCATGTGAATGCAAACCTGCAGGTTGTTTGGCTTCATTAATTCTGCAGCTCACACAGCAGTTTGTGGGTTAGGAAGGAGATGTGGATTGGCAAGAAGGGATTAAATATTATTGTATTTGGAGAATCCCTCGAAATGGCATGTAAAGCAAATCCTTCTTCGCTCTGCAGATTTTTCTGGGAAATGACTATCCCAACCTTTATCGTAGCTTATCTCCTGCTCAGTGTCCTTCTAGTGTGAGCACACCAATGCCCAATCAGATCACCGAGCTGCTGCGTTATCGCGGCTGTAAGCCTTCTCCCCCTCACTCTGCAAAAGTAGATAAATGGGAAGCAGGTGTGTTATATCTGGCATGTTAACTAAGTGAGTGCTCCCCAAATCTGCTTCTTCAGCTCTCCCTTTTATCTTGTCTTTAACACTAAGCAGCCACTACTGATAACAAGCAGATTAAAAACACTATCAGATTAACATTTTTATGTAATAAATGGTCAAGAACCTCACATTAAAAGAGTATCTTTCCTGGCATTAAGCATCCTTCACTCACCCAGGAAGTCTTTATCAGCTTGAACCTGCTCTGCTCGTTGCATAACAAATCTCCAAACCCTGATTTCATCGTAAGGAAATTCTTTATGAGGACAGCAGGGAGCTAAATGGATGACTGCGTTTGAAAGGAAAATCAAGCAAAAAGATTAAAGTGCTGGTCTTCTTTAGTTTAAAACTAACTCTCTGTGCTAAATCTTTTAGCTGGGGGATTGCTTAGTTTGGATGTTTCATAGTGTGACACAGTTTTTTGCTTTCTCCAGGGCAGTCAAACTTCAGCTTAGTTCAGATTTAGTCCAGATAGGCTACTTTTCTATGTAAAATCTCTTTTTTCCTTCCCTTCCAAAACATTACTTTCATGCACTCACCCTTTCCAAAACACTAGACTAACTATTAATACTTTCGTTTTGTGCTCTCATGTTACTCATTTTATCTTTGACAGTTTCTGTTAAAATAACAAAAGTACTTCTCGGACCAAACACTGGACCTCTAAAAAAGTGGAAAATCTGAGGAAACTGTTTTGATAAACATGGCTATAGTAAATGTTCCACAGAAAATCCTGTGGAAAATGAGCAAAGGTCATGTTGAACCCTGTCAAATGGAAACACACTAGCAATTTAACTTGGGCAGCAGTAGTCTTACAAGTTAAATGTACTGTGAACGTTAATCTGTATTTTCAGGATAAACCCTGAAAAAAACATCACAGCAGTTGCTACTAGTTTGCATTTTTCTGGTTCGAAGGGGAGCAAGACTGGGTGTAAATATATGTATAAGCAAACTGCCCCATTTATCTAACCATGGCCCCGAAGACGAGAGCAAGGAGTGATGTGCAAGGACTGATATTTGCACTACAACTGCTATACCTCTTGTAGACAAATACAGCTTCTGAAGCTTTGACATCTTAGAGCACTAAAACCACTCAATGAAAAGTAAAATAATAATAAATGAATTTAAAAAATCATTTTTATAGGAGACTGAATAAAAGTGAAATTGTCTTGAAGGGAAACACTGCTTTTCTGCATAGCATATCCATGCTAAAATATGGTGATTTAATGAGTTTTTCAACAACAGCTGTCCCAGAAACATTTTTATATTCATTCAGTGCTCTGTCGCTCTTCAGTATCTTCCTTGATGATAATCTTCAGCCTACTTTAGCTATACTTTAAAATAGGCTGCCTGGCACGGTCCCAAGTTGCTTGACTAGTGTTGCCTGATAGATTTGATTTTCAATACTGAGATTATTTTTTAAAAAACATATAGTGCCTGAAGGAATCTGAATTGTGTTTTCTCTTCAGGATACTGGACAGCCTCTATCCTTTATTACAGAGCCGCACAATACACAGGCTCAATCATTAATAACGTTCTTTCCTATACAATGTTCTTAAAAACTACGTGTAAACTCTAGTACGTTGCCATTTAATAAAACCTTTTTATCAAACTCAGATGTTCAAAGCCACCTTTGGGAAAAGGATAAATCTTCATCTGTGAAGATGTCTCATTTTCCATTTGATTGAAAACTACTCCCGTGATCGCTGGAGGAAGCACTATTTTGAATCACATCTCAGAGGTAACCTGGGCAGATGTCCTAGCCTTCACAGCAAAAAATAGTTAGAATTTTTTTTGCAGTTTTAAAAAGGTCACCTTATGGATATATATACTAATTAGTAAGTTTTCCAAATGCACATCAATATAAAGTATATAGGGAACCAAAGAAAAAGTTGGTTTGGTGGTTCTAAGAAAATATATGCTGCTTTCTGTTATTGACAAGTAAATCCAACAGTGTTGCTTCCAGGGTTGGATTTTGCATCCCATATTCACACCGGTTAAAACATGTCTGGAGCTAATGTGCATCTCACATCAATTGAAACGTTGTTCTTGATTTCAGCTGAATAACATCATTTTGGGGGAGCAAGAAATTATCAAGTAATAATTGATAACACCTCTAGAAACTCACTTTTAGTATAGAAATGACAGCAGACTCACTTGACAGTGTTTTAAACCCTAGCATTTCAGAACAAAATGTTAAGGAGCTAAGGTGGTGTTTGCCAAGCACCTTTCATCTAACCAGATCCTAAAGTATTGCGCAAATGTAACTGATTGCATGAACAACGTGATGTTCCACTGCAGCCAACACCAAAGTTCAGCAACAGCTGAGGCTAAACAGGCCTTATGAGGAGCGACTGGGAGAGCTGAGGGTGTTTAGGCTGGAGAAGAGGAGGCTGAGGGGAGACCTCATTGCTTTCTACAACTACCTGAAAGGAGGTTGTGGAGAGGAGGGTGCTGGCCTCTTCTCCCAAGTGACAGGGGAGAGGACAAGAGGGAATGGCCACAAGCTCTGCCAGGGGGGATTTAGGCTGGACATTAGGAAAAAAAATTTTCACAGAAAGGGTCATTGGGCACTGGCAGAGGCTGCCCAGGGAGGTGGTTGATTCACCTTCCCTGGAGGTATTTAAGGCACGGGTGGACGAGGCGCTGAGGGGCAGGGTTTAGTGTTTGATAGGAATAGTTGGACTCGATGATCCAGTGTGTCTCTTCCAACCTGGTTATTCTTTGATTCTATGATTCTAAACAAAGCAGCTGCATACAGAAAATCCAGATAAAAGGGCATGAGGCAATAATGATTCCACAGAGAGGTCTCTTTTATTTTCAGTGTGAAAGGAGATTGGGGAAGGAATAGAAAGGTTAGGCATGGAAATTCCAGCAAGAAGGAGCATAAGAGGCTGCATGACCAGGCAGATAGTGATGACTGGGCAGGAAGACCAAACAATAGAAGTGCTCTCAGCACCAGGTGCCAATTTCCAATAAATTCAAGCATCGCATAGGGTTTTAGCCACATGACTCCTATTGACTTTAATAGGAGTCATGCAGCTAAAAAACCCTCATTGCTTGGAAAGTTGCTTATTAAAAAGTGAATACAAAAATTAATTCAAACAGACGATCTGTTCTGAAAGATTTGGCTTGGAAACACTACGAGTTATGCCAGGACAGAATTTGGCCTGATAGTTGCAGTATTACCCCGGACATCTTTTTCCACTTCATATTGTACATGTGCCTTCTCCAGCATTAGTTACTGCATAAAAAGGAATGTGATCTCATTTAACATTTTGGTCAACTGCCAAATAGAACTTAATACAGTTAATAGACACTAATCCTGATTTAGAATTTTTCAGGGTTTGCTCCATAAATTACTGTAGTCACTGTTCATTTAAATATTGGTTTTAAAGACAAGAAGTATATATGATAGTGTAATATAGACAGCTGAATTCACCCAGGCCAGGTGACTTTTTTTCCTTAAAAATTGGATTTCTGAAGTCTGTTTAAGAAGTTGTAATGCAAAGAGGTGATCTCTATTTTTTGAGCTGTTGTAACAGCAGCTGTCATTGACTGAGTGTTGCCCCATAAGAAAGGTACTCTGAAAAGAAATTTATAGATTTTTTTCAATCTCTATTTGCACTCCTACTTTCCTTACCAAGCAAGAGAAGAGTAAACGAGAGGTTTGAGCACAGGACCAGTAGGATATTTTCAACAACGATGTTAGGTGACAAGAAGCATAAACAACAATTAAAGGGAGAGGAACTCCTTAAAGATGCAATAAAGACTATGCAGATTTCCATCAGGCCATCCTCAAAGTGCCTGGTTTGCCAGATCGTCCTGAGGATAATCAGCTAAATTCATTCCTGAACATATGATTGCCATATGTGGAACCATCATTTATCAAGGTTGTTGTTGATAAGCTGGTAAGAGGAAAATACCCAGACTCAGATATATTTTCTTTCACAGGCTGGACTTTCTTTTGTAGGATGAAAAACTCCCAAGTTTAATGAATGAGCTCATTTTACCAGCAAGTAACTCTCCAGAGAGAGTAGCCCAATGCAACCTCAGCTGTTTAACATGCATATCTCTTACCTGAACTACTGCCTAATCATTTTCTTGAGAAGGGTATTATACATCAGGTGCAAAGCTATGATTGTAAAAAGCAGCTGTGATACTAAGTATTCCCATACTAATATTCCCATGTTATGGCAGCCAGAGCAGTTCTTTGCAATATGTACCTTCTGGAAAATGTTACCCTACATAAACACAAATCAGGCACCTTATAGGAATACTGAATTCTAGCACCTCTAGCTCAGCAGAGCTGTCAAATCTATCCCTTGTTCAATTTTTATGCATCCTGAAACAGAACAGGCTTCTGTATTTTAAAAAAATACCTTTTAAGTTTTGCTTTAAACATATTTTGTTTAAACTGATTTGCCTACTTATGTCCTTGGAAATAACAGGCAAATGTCAAGCCAAATTTTGCACCTTAGAAGATTTAGATCTTAAATCCACCTCCAATTACACGGGATTGGAAAAAGACTACAGTGCTTCAGGAAGGGGTAGCTTTCTCCATCAAGTTTCCATTTGTTGAATGTTTTTATGAAGCTTCTAGGACTGTACTGGATAAGGTCATAACTTGAGAGTTAAAACAGTAAGATTATTGCTTTCCTTGTATATAACACAATCTCAATTAAGTCAGCAAAGGGGCAAAAGAATAAAAGAACATATGCTTATACAAGCCACCATGTAATACAGTCACAGACTTAAAGATTAAGTGGATATTAAAAATCCAAGACAGGGAGCTTCAAATGGAAGCCATGTGAAGTACATAGAAATGAGCCTTACTTACTGATATTATCATGTCCAAGAAATGGATGATGCATGCATCTGCTAGGATGTACTGACATTTCTACCAGCATAAACACTGTAGAATAAAGGAAGTCTGTAAGATAACAGTGAATCCTCAAAAACCATCTTCACTCACTTATGACATATCCATATCTCTCTATTTCCATGGGTTTTTTTGGTTAGCACATTGTCTCCTGTTAATCTGGGAAACTCTTCCCTCCTCTCCACAGGATTTTAGGTGACTAACTTTCCCTCTTCTGAGTAAGAGCATTAGTTTCTCAACATGGAAATGCTAAGCATGACAACTACCTCTTTTCAAATACCGCCACAAGTTTGGCCAAAGTACAAACTGCCTCTCTCACCCAGATTTCTGGCCAGCTTGAGGAAAGAAATAATGACCTGTGACAACTCGGTCCAGACAGCAGCTATTGTTACCACACACTCTCATGAAGATAAGAAATGGTAGTCCACTACAGAAGAAGGTTTTAACCTGCATTTCTCTAGCTTCTAGCCTTCAATTCAAGGCAAGTGTGTGATTAAATTAACATTGTTCACTCCTTTGTAATGGCACAGTAGATATCAAGAGAGAAGGCAAGAGAATATATGCAGTCAAACTTTGCCATGCTGCTTTCTCTTGGGATGGTTGCAGTAGTTTAGTCCCATGCAATGCACCTTGTCACTTACAATACAAATCAAAAAGCTTGCTACATTTTGTCTTGAAAAACAGACTGAAGAAAGTCCCTCAGTTAGACGAGTGAATGTGCTGTGTGAGTGCTTATTTTTCAATTTGCAGTTGTGATGACAAGCTTGATATGTTTTGATTCTTCATTTAAGATGGTCTTCCCAAGAGATTTCAAGGTCCTCAGCATAAAGATATCTGTGTGCTTTAAAAAAAAATAGGGAGAGAAGGAGATATCCTAGCAAGCCGTGCCTTGGCAGTCAAATGCAGCAAAACACTTTGCTGCCCTCAAACATCTTCCTTTGTGTCAGTAAAAATGTAACCCTTAAATAAAAAAAATAAAAGCATGAAAGAAATGAAACCACATAAACGAAATGCTGATACCCTAGGGAAAATAGACAAAATATGTCTGAAGTCCAGAAATATGTTAATTGCAAATCAAAGAAGAAAGCGGAATCCAGTGAAGCAGTGATCCTCTGCAGGTTTCAGCTGACACCTGCACTTAGTTTCCTTGGTTTTTTCCACCTTAATGAACATATGGAGACGGCTCCATAAATGGAGCAACGTGTCATACACTCTGTAAGTAGTTTTGCACAGTTGCCGAAATGAAACAGAATAACTGGCTGTATAAACACCTTTCATTAATCACCCAAATACTGCTACGACACTTAAGTTAACAGTTCGATTATCAAGAGCCCATGTTCCTGGATTTCACATTCATGCAAATGTTATGTTATTCCAATAAAACATTAGGAAAACAATGTGTCGAAATGAATCAGTCACCAGCAGCTAGCTCAATTTTCCATTTCCCTTTTCCTTTCTTTGCATTATTTTATTGACAAATCCCTGAAAAACTAAAAGCTGAATGTCTATATATGTGCATAAAAACAATGGAGTAGATATAAGGGTGTTCAGGCCTTCTATGCACAACAGTATTGGAAAACTGAGAGATTTTGTGAGACTGAGTTGACCCAGAGCTGTGGAGCCTGAATCTCACCTTGATATTTCCAGGAATCTAAAAAAGGCTAAAAGCTGCTTCTTCCTGTGGTAATAAATAAAAGGGTACCGAAACTTCTGGGCTTTCTAGCTCAGAATGTGACAAGTTTGTGAGTTCTGTCTCCTCTAGTTCAGATAAATTCTCTGAACTTCTTTCATTCTTGGCTATCTTCCTCCTTCATATACCTTATCCCACTCAGTTCTTAGGTTGCTCATGGGGCATTTCTCAGTTCCTAGACTTCTGGCATTTCCTGGGAAGTGCAGAACCTTTCAAAACCTTGAGTTGCTCTAAATTCCCTGTTCCTAAAGCAATGAACAGGCCTGGACTGTACTGAAGCTGAGGATGCCAAAAGCCTGAACACCTTTTCTTTGAAGGCTGTTGATGCACTGAAGCTTCTCAGAGCTCCGGATGATCTGAGCTTCTATCAGATAATCTGGCAATAGGCCAAGCTCATTTCTGATAGAAACCCATGTTAGTGTAATTTAAAGTAAAAACAACAAAAAAAAAAAATAAAATCCAAAGAACCCTGCTTAACCAGAAAATTCACAGCTGCAACAAAGTATTTGAAAAAACAGATGAGACCAAAATTTCAAATCACAACTAACAGCCTAGCAGTCAAAAAAGAAATCCCCACTTAAAGGTAAAGGAGATTAAATAGTAATGGAAATCACAGATTCTTTATTTAGATCAAATTATTAGCTCATATTAAATGATTGAAATGGAGTCACCTAATATACACTTTAAAGAACATCCCTGAAAAAAAAAAATTAAAAATTTCTTGTTACATTTGTGTCTACTTGTGTTTCTTGTGAAAAGTCCAGACTGGATAAGCTCAGAGTACTTAATGTAACTGCAGCCATCCCTAAATTGTTCTTAGTTTTCCTGCACCATGGCATTTTTCACTTTTCTTGTATTAAAACAACAAAAATATCACAGCCCACAATGTACTGTGTTATCTAGGCAGTTGAGTGAGTTAATGGCAGTAGCTCAAAACCAGATTACTGCCTCTTGAAGTTTGTCTAAAGAAAAGGGAGTTTTCAGTATGTCAATAATAAGAACAGGAAATAGCTGATTCTAGCAAAGCTGTGTAGTTAGCAAGAGATTGTACCTTTTCCTGCTGAACAAATGTCAAAAGGCAAAAGACTGTTGTGGATTAGTGTCTTGAAGCAGTTTTAGTGTACATGTCACTGTAACAGCTAATCATGTGCAGCACTAAGGCATTTGTCTTAAAAGCCAAGGTGGTTGCATCCATGAGTCTGCCTGCTGCACATAAGCAAATGGGGAATATTCCCTGTAGCCTACGAGAAAAGCTCACCATTTTACAACACAATGAATGATCTGCTCATTTATATTTGGACAAGATCTCCAAAATCATTCACATATTCAAAAGATTAATGCATACAATGTTATGCAGAAAATTTATGTACCTTTTTTTAGTTACTCAAGCTCAGGCTTTGTTTGGTGGGTCTCTTCCAACCTAGTGATTCTATGATTCTATGATTCTATACTTTATATCATATATAAATGAGCTCACCATTAGAGAATGCAGCTTCACAATACATCCTCTGTATTACTAGACACACTAGAGACTTCCTCACTTACTTATACATCACAGTGGCATACCAGTCCTTCTGGGGCCTTCTGGAGATGACACATTGGTAAGCCTTGTGAATTATAGTATTTAAGTATCATGCCCCAATAAATTGAGTCTAAGGTAAGGACTTTGAAGGCAGGTACAGCAAATATGCACTGGTCTTCCTCAGTGTCGATGTACTCCACAGAAGATAATTTGTCCTCGCCCCCAGTTACAGCTTTTGCTTTTTACTTCAAGACGCAATCATATTTTTATATATTTCTATCTCTGCAAGTTTTAGCCTTTTTGGGGAGCTAAGTTAGCACACAAGGACCCTTTTGTTACATCTGTTTTGTAAACCAAACAACACTTAAATAATTTTGACTTTCAGAAATGGTTTTTACTCTGACTTCAGGTCAAATAACACGTAGACTGAAGTGTCTAGGACATCAGCCAGTCAAAACTTAAGTGTTTCAATAACGACTTCTTGGACTTTTATTGAGCCTGTTCACATAAACATACAGAGGATCTCACACAGAATCTTAGTGAGAACCAGGCATATTCCATTCATAGCTAAGACTGACAATTCAAGATTTATCCTTCCTTAATTTAGGGACCAAAAGGTATTTTGGATATAGCTTATGTAATTCAATCTGTAAGTTCAGAATCCTAAGACAAGGTAAGTGATTTACTTTCTTGTGACTTGAACCAATATTCTGTATTTCCATTAACAAGACCAGCACACATACATCTGAGTTAATGTATATCTAAACTCAGTATTTTAAAGCACTGTCTCCTGTCCACCTATTGATTTGCCTTTAATTCATAGAGAAAAAATAAATACTATAAGACAGTTGCAAGTAATTTTATAAATGCAAGCAGAACCAGTACTGGTTTATGCTACCACTTGAAACAAAATAGGAAAAAATGGCTATGACATTCAGCAGACTCTGCTTGGTTCACTATCTTTCCTTGTTAAGGCAATTAACTTCCACACAATCCCTGATAACACTCACATTAACCCTATCCAAACAAGAAGAATAATATAAGCTTATCCTGCCCATCCTTTGTCTCTAGCAAAACCCTAAGATATACTGGCACCCATTTAAAATCAACCCTAAAGCCATCCATTCCTAATGACTCAAAACTGACAGATTTATTCATATACTTCACCATACACACTCAGCCCTGGAGGGCCTCAGAACATTTTCTTCCTAGATCCTCAGGGAATTTATGCAAATGCCAAGTTCTATACTTGAGAGAGTTTCAGGAGTAGAATAACAAGGATGGGGTAGCTCAGGACTG
Source organism: Clamator glandarius (assembly GCA_033459285.1). NCBI lineage: Eukaryota > Metazoa > Chordata > Aves > Cuculiformes > Cuculidae > Clamator > Clamator glandarius. The sequence continues at coordinate 1,042,052 of JAUNZM010000026.1, forward strand.
AGGAACCATAATGCAGGGGAAGATTGCATTACACCTGCCAATATTAAAACTGGATCTTTCCAGTGTGAGCACCCACTTCTCTCACAGCAAATTTGTGTTATAGAGCTTTTGAGGTTGGGTTATGCCAGTCCTCTTTAGACTTGCTGCTAAGAGCAAGATAGGTTGCCCTCTTGTTGACACCAGAACTGGGCACTCTGAAAACCAGTTTACTAACTATAATATTTTGCCCAGATTTTTTTTCCAAAAGCATAAATATTTCATGTTGATGTTTTGCAGGTGTTCTATTCAGAGCTTGCTTGATTAAAATCAGAACTTTGTGAAGGATTAACAGGAACAAAATTGGATCCCCTGATGTGGATAATAAGTTTGCATTCCAGTTCAGTGCAGAATTGTCTGATTCTTTTTCCTTCCTTAAAGCATCTTCTTTACTTGTGAACTGGATACTTCTCCAAAGGCAGTATTTTAAGAAGATATCCCCAAGAAACATCTTAGTCAAAAACTGTAATTTAAGAGTGTGCAGAATATCCAGAATGATGGATTGCTAAGAAGGAGAAGGATTAAAAACTTCCAATGCACTTGTTGATTTAAATTTGGAAAGAAGTTTTCTAAACTATCCCCTGGATGGCAAGCAAGACAGAATAAGGTCAACCAATTGGCAATATCAGTTGTTATCTAGAAATAATGCAGGAAAATCTTATAATCTGCAAAATGCAGTAGTCAGGAAATAATGAGGAGGAAAGATTGTGCATAAAAAATGGACAGTATAGAAGTCATGCCAGAGAAGATAATGTAGAAGACTTCCAAAAGATTTAGAGAAAGGTTTTCTGAAATATTTGAAGCTAGCCCTCACATTACTTTTATATTTGGAACAAATATATCTGTTATCCCAGATAAAGCTGAGAATGAGACAGAAATTTTTCTGATTTCTGTCAAGGAGGATATAAATAGTAAGTATTTCAAGATGTACCACATACATACAGCTTTAAGGAAAAGTCAGGAACTAAAGCCTCTGCTAAACCAGAAAATGTTAAATGCACATGGGTTTTTCATTTTACATTTATCTTTTAGATCATGAACAACAGATCATCATAAAAGCAGGCATGGTTTAGGTACTCACGTGCCTGAACTTACCGGGAAACAGGTAGCCACAGCAGAGTTTATCTCACCAAAATTTATAGAACAATCCAGAGATCTCCATTCCAACTAGTCACACTAGATTCTTCTTTATAGTTAATAAAGAAAATCAGGCATTTTTAGGGTATAATATAGTTTAGTTATCTCCTGCAAGATGAGATTAATTATTTCTGTGAAGAACCTATTTACTCCTTTGGTTAAACTGAGAGCCTAGACTGCTTATTTACTTTAGATTTCTGTGCTGTATGTAGTTAACAGCTGTTTGAATTAGTCTCACAAAAAGAGGTAGCATTTTACCCTAGAAGCTGTGTAGAAAGCTGCACTCTTCCAGCCAAACAGAATATTCCTTTCAAGGTTATTGAGAACAGATAATAGCTAAAAAATTGCTGAGCAACCTCATCTACTTGAAGTTGTCCCTGTTTACTGCAGGGTGGTTGGACTATATGACCTCTAAAGGTCCTTTACAATCCAAACAGTTCTGTGATTCTATGATTCTATGAAAATGATGATCTTTAAATTACTTTCATGGAGCTTTGCCAGAGTGCAATCCATCTGCATTCATTGGAACTACTGAATTCCCACACTTTCAGGAAAACTAGGAGAGTGCAAAACTAAAAGCTGCCTGGCGATTCATTTCTTTAGGAAACCAGCCTCTGGAAAGCATCAAGAAATACTCAAGGACAGACACAAAACTGGGCAGATGGATTCAAAGTTTATTTTAGATTTAGAACGTATACATGGATACAAGACAATCAAAAGAAACAACCTAGATATAGAAAGAATGCTAGAAAGTAAGTGGAATTTCAATTTTTTTAACATTATGAAGTGCCATCTATAACAAATTTTTGGTGTTAACAGGGATGATACTTAACTTAGACATATAGAAAGAATTGAAGTTAGCAGGAGAACTACATGCTAAAACAAATTAGAAAAAGGACGAATATGAGTATATAGGCTAGGCTCTAAGGCATCTTATTCTCTTTTGAAATTAAAAGTAACCAACCAACCATCTTTGGTCAAAACACCATGGCAATATATAAGTACTTTAGTCAACATCTGAAGTTCTCGAGTTAGTGGGGAGACTTGCATTTCTGCTCTGAGCAATTACTCTTAAGGTTCTTTAATAGGAAATAGAGCTTTTTCACAGAGGTTGTGCTGAGCAGAGCACAATCTGGTCACAGCAGCAAGGCAGGTGCTCTGGGTGCATGATGTCAACTTGCTACTTATCCCTGGGTAACCACACATAAGTGGAGTTGTCTGACTGAAAGGAGTAAAGGCTGAAAAAGGGGGAAAACATAATGCTGTTCTTCATGCAGACAACATGTTGCTTTTTGAACAAGACCCACTTTACACATTGGGAAAAAGTAGCATGGAAAAGATAGGTTGGACTTTGTTACTTGATATAAAATTAGTATGGTAAGCCAGAGGTGTTAATCATCTGCTTACCCAAGACTGTAAAAATATTCCTAAATATAACTGATTTAAACACATTTGTGTTAACTTTGCAGAAAAACAGGGTATACTTTTAAAAGTTAATTATATATCACTCTGGACTGAAATTACATAAGCCTTTCGGGATTGGAAGAAATAGCTGTAACTAAAATTAATCAATTGCTGAGATACAGCATCTACCTATATAAATATGAGACAATATTTTATGGATTTGGCTAATTGTTTTAATGAGCATAAGTGTTATATGAGTTTTCCAAAATGGCACATCTCAAATCTGCTATATTGATATGCTGTCTGCTCATTCAAACAGGTTATTAACAGACAAGAGTGAAGGTTTACTCAATGGTATTGATTCACATAGCACTAGAATGGTGGAAAAAATGGGTTTCTTAGGTGGATCGCTTTCCTCAAAGTACCTCAAAATCCCCAGCTAAATATGAAAAGATTGCCTGTCTATCACCTAACTTTGAAAAAACAGAAATTTCTGACTTCTGCCCATGAAATGGGTATCTCTGTTTCTGTCACTAGAGGCACAAGTTGCCAATTAGCACAACTCTTTTCAGAGGAGGATCTGAAATCTTGACTACAAATTTGAGGTTACCGTGATGTCATAAAACTTACTCTTCCCAAATATTTGCAAACTATAAATTGTATAATAAATATAAATCAGAAAAAAATGTATAGGTATTTTTATCCCATCTGAGTAATTGGCATACAGAACTAAAGAGAGGGTAAATTTCTAAAATACATACAATTTAAAAGAAAAAAGGAATATAAGACAAGTAAGCAAATGAAGGTTTGAGAAAGACTGAAGATAAATTTTCCATAAATGGCTCCTAACTTTAGCTGACATCCATTACTGTCTTAGTAGTGATGCCTTATGCTAGCGAGGTTGTAAAAAATGAGGTCCCCAATAGCCTTTTAGATTTACCTAATCTTTGAATAGTTTGCCCATTATATAGTCTTTTTAGAGTGGTTAACCAGCATAGACCCGGTGAGGTTCATTTTTATTGTACTGAATCAAAATTCAATCGTTATGAAGAGTAGAGGCCAAAGGTAGTGAGGTAAAGTGGCCCATCCTCAAATACCCTCTGCAGCTGAAGCCTCATTTATTGCTTCCATAAACATCTCATGTCTTTGGTGGATGAGGAAATGAATGCTACAACAGCAAGTCACCTAACCAGACTCATGTGCTTCATTCTCTCTGTGCCCCTGTACGTCTTCACCCATCCTTATCTCAGACTGGCTACGAGACTAAGATAATAAACAAAAGTCAGGTGCCACCTCCAAAATGAAAACTGTCACCCTTGCTCCTCAGTTCCAGTTCTCCTAGAACTAAAAATCTATGACAAAGTTCAAAATATGTTTTTAGACAGGTTTACTTGTTTGACTTTGTTTCCAGATCCTTCTAATTGAATAGAAAAGTGTGAAATTGAAAAGAAATACACAAATCAAAACCAGGAACTTGTACCCAGATGTTTTCTCTTTTGTCCAAAATCTCTCTGTAATGCTGCCTCTACTGAAAATAAACAAACACCTTTGTTCCAAGCATGAAATATAATATTAAATAGAAGTTATCTGTGATTTTAAGGTCTAATTCATTTTAAAATTGGAGTTACTGTTTAACTTTGAGTTCAACAAGTTGTTTTATATGGAGGCTAATCAAATGAAAAATGCTTTTCTTCACTGTCACTCTGATTCAACAAAGTTTCACATTTGTGGCTCACTTTAATGACACAAATTATTCCACTGAATCAATGAAACTAATCTCATGCTTAAACTTATGTGAATATATGTTAAGCTGGGGGTCTTAAAGAAAAAGGATGATAGTGTTTATTATCCTGTCTTTATGCCAAGAAGTTGAAACAGAGAGGAAATTTTGGTAGCTTTTATTAATTATTTATTTTTCAAATTATGCTGTCTTTCTCTTTAAGAGTTCTTGTCCTTAGAACTTAGCTCAGCTTTTTTCCTGTGGCAGTCACTCAGGACAGCTATCATATCATAGCCAGGAAAGATAATTGAATGAAGAATTGATTTTTATTGCCTGTAATAAAAAGCAGTTCTTATTACTTTTACAAATTACTCATAATTACAATTGTCTAGAGAATGCCTTATCACCCCAAGTGGAGCTGAAATAAGCTGCTTGCACAATAGTACTCCTATGTCTGTGATTTAAAACTTGTGTTCTCATTAATGGCAATGCAAATTAGCATTATGGCAAATTTAGTTCATATCCTTTTACTGGACAGATTCTAATACTGCTGTGGAAGAATCTTAAGCAGACATGCAATTTATTTCTGAGTGGCATCATTCCTGTTGGAGCATGTGAGTCTGAGAGGTTTCTTTAATTATTAAGGAAGTACAGTTGTGCAAGTTACACTTCCTGAAACATTTGGATTGTGTCTTTTAGAGCCACAACACTGGAAACTCTGGAGTGTTATAATGAGGCATCAGATCTGTTACTTTGCAGACATGCAAAGTTAGTTTCAGCATTAAGATTGCTTTGATTAGGCTCATCAGATATATATTGAATGGCCTTTCCTAAAGCCTTGTCTTTAATTTTCACAGAAAAGCAGCAATAGGTTTGCACCTGCCACATCTGAATTCTTTTTTCCTGTAGTAAGGCTAATAAGGAACACACTTAGCTTTTTCTGCCTTTTTTTTTTTAAAGTAAAACATGTAACTCTAGGTCATTTTCATATTCTCGTGAATATGAAGGAGAGCAGGAAAAGCTGGAATCAATCACAACCTCTCTCACCTCCCTAAAGAAAAATGAATTGTTAAAATTTCTTGGGCATTCTGTCTTCATTAGCTTCTACCATAGAGTTCTGTGCCTTGTTTAAATGTGTCATTCTGAAAAAAATCAAGGTATTGATCTCACTTGATTATAAAGAAAGTATCTTTCAAGAAGAATGAGACCCAGTCTGAGGATGAGAGGCTGGAATTTCTTCTCTTATGACCAACAGGCTGAGAAATATCTGACCTCCCCTTATTGAATTGTATGAGTATAAATGAGTTCTAATTTCTAGAAGTGTTTTAACGCTAAATTAGATTTGCTAATTTTGTTCATGTTATACTTCATATTTTATGTGTATTAACTCAATCATTTAAAAATTACTACCTTTAAGGCAAATATTTATGTTAGGCAGTACTGTGCAAAGTAGGATTCATGATTATTTTTTACCAATCAACAAGTCCTATTAAGTCACTAAAACCAGCCTAAGGATATAATCAGCAATTTAAAGATCAGTTTGTACATTGTATTTGCATATCAGATATCTAGACATATCCTAACCACACCATGCCACATAAATAGGCATTTTGTGTAGGCATGTGAGGGGTTTCTGCATTTATTAAATACTAAAATTAAATTATCAACTCCTTATTAATGTATAAGGTATTTCTAACTCTCTTTGACTTGGGCATTCTTATGGATAAGAACTTTTCTTTTTTTGTTCATTTCATTTGCCAGTAAAAGACCTGATTTAAAGCATCAAAAATATCTAAAACCAAAACAAAATACTTACTAATGCTTCTCTCAGAACATTGTACTTGAATTTTCAGTGAAGAAATGCATACTTAGATCTCCTTAATAAAATCATGAACTGTCATTCTACACTGAACAAAAGCTTTTGGGGCTTCTAATTTTAAAGGAAATGAAACAAAATATAACCTTGAAGAGAAGAGCTCTTCTAGTTCGCTTAATCCTAGGAACCTCAGAGAAGAGAAACTTACTGTATTTAGCAGACTACTGTGGACTCTGCAGCTTCTTCTAAGGTTCCCATGGCAGCCTCCTTCTCTGCATGCTTGATCATTGGAATATTTGAGGAGACAACCCTTTCTTGTTCCCCATGAAGACATGCCACCAGGCTCTCAAGTAACATAAATCATGCATATGCCATCATGTGCACTTAGGTTTAAATCTACACTAAAGTCTAGACTCTTCAGTTGCTTGCTTGCCAGCTTGAGGCCATGGTGGCCTAGACAGGTGTGTTGGGAGGAAAAGTTCTTCATAGTGGGGTCATTATGCTCAAGTTCTGCCTTTACCCATTTTGTAGATTTAACAGTTTCACCATGAATTCTCTTACCCTGTCAGTTCCTTTAACCTAAGTAATATCTGCTTCTAGCAAGCCTCTACAAAAGAGCCATAAAGGAATGCTCCGTTCACTATTGTTGCTCCAGCAGCTTACGGGGAGAGACCGAGGATGTGGTGTAGGTTTCTGTCTGAGAAGACTTATGGAAAAACTCTTGGAAAAAACAAAACGCTACTTTGAGAAGCCAAGCTGAGGCTGAGGCTTGTGTCAATAGAGTAGTGATAAATTCAAAAACACAAGGTGAAGAAAGATATCCTCTTGCAGAGATGCACTTTTCCTTTAAAGATGATTTTCCCAGGATCATGGACGGTAGATCACCAGGGAATGTTTAACTGTTCACAGACTTTTCTCAGTAGGGTAGAATCAAGTGTTCAAGAGAATTCATAGTGCCACCTTGGCAAAGGGTCCTTGCCACGCTTCAGGCTCAGCACACCTTCAAACTCAGACCTGCTGGCATCGTCCATGTCATGATCCTCCTAGATCTCTCCAGGACCAGCCTTGCACAGTCCAAGAGCTGGCTGCTGGTGAGTACATTTCTGTTGGATGGGACATGGAGAGGGGACATGTGAATAGGAGGCACATGGATCCTGCCAAGGGACCAGATCATGGATGTGGCACTCTGGGCATGACAACTGCAACAACAGCATAGAATCATAGAATCATAGAATCATGGAATCATAGAATCATAAAATGGTTTGGGTTCGAAGGGATCTTAAGGATCATCTAGCTCAAACTCTCCCTGCAATTGACAGGGACTACTCTCAACAGATTAGGCTGCTCAAGACCCCATCCAACCTGGCTTTGAATGCTTCCAGGGAGCAGACATCCACAATTCCCCTGGGCAACTTGTTCCTGTGTTTCACCACCCTCAGTGTGAAGAATTTCTTCCTGATGTCTGGTCTGAATCTTCCCTCTCTCCAATTTATGGCCATACCCCCTCATCCTACCACTACATGCCCTTGCCCTTGTTAAAAGTCCCTCCCCAGCTTTCTTATAAGGAACCTTGAGGTACTAGAAGGTTGCTATAAGGTCTTCTTGGAGACTTCTCTTCTCCAGGCTGAATAACCCCAACTCTCTCAGCCTGTCTTTGAATGTGAGGTCCTCCATCCCTCTTATCATCTTTGTAACCCCTCTGTTCCAACAGTTCCACATCCTTCTCATGTTGAGGATTCCAGAAATGAACACAAAACTCCAGGTTGGGTCTCATAGGAGTGGAGTAGAGAGGCAGAATTGCCTCCCTCGACCTGCTGGCCACGCTTCTTTTGATGCCACTCAGGATACAGTTGGCTTTCTGGGCTGTGAGCACGCATTGTCAGCTCATGTCAAGCTTCTTATCAATAAGCACCCTCAAGTCCTTCCCAGCAGGGCTGCTCTCAATCACATCATCTTCCCTCCTACACTGAAAGCACAGATTGCCCAAATCCAGGTGTAGGACCTTGCATTTGGATTGTTGACCCTCATGAGGTTCATGCACAACATGTCTGGATTCCTTTTTGTCTTTAAACTTCCCATCATCACTTCAGAAGCTGATGACTTTCCCAGCTTGCTCTGGAACTCTAACTTTATAAATCCAGAAACTCTCTTTAATTAGACAGCAGAGGCACATAAATGTAGCCAAATGGAAGTTCTCCAAGCAAGCAGCTGTGTCATGGCCAGAAATGTTATTCCCCAAATTTGTCAGCCCCACACACTTCAGTGTCACACCTGGAAAAAGCCTGGTCATCTCTGACCTGAGTGGAGGACCCCAGCCTGCATCGTTCTTCTATCTCTCCCTCTCCCAACATCAAACATATGTCTGAGCTGGGCCACTTAGTTCTACCCACCAGCGATCCTTAGATACAGAAACCAAGTTTCCAAAAGTCCATGAAGACGATTTACTGTAGAATTAGATCATTTCTTAGTGGTATATAGCAGGAGCAGCTCTTTCTCACCCCATTTTCTCACCCCTTTGTCTAGACTCCACTCATGTACCTCACTCAGCCCATGAAATTCCATCTTCAGCTGACATTACAAAGCCTAACAATGAACGAGGTCTAGTAGGTGCTCATTCCATTTCACTCGACCATTCTTTGCTTCATCCCCAACAGCATGGCCTGTAGATTACAGAATAATAAAAGGTTCTACGACATTTCTACTAGACTCTCAGATACTTACCTGTAGTTTTCTGTTGATCTATTCTTTGTACGGTCTCCAGGGTAACACAATCAGGTTTGGGCTCCAGATACAAAGTTGTAAAATTTGACCTGTATGTGGAGGTCTCAGCAGTCCATGTCTGGATGTTGATGTGGTTTATTACCTTCTATCTTCCTGATCATGCAGAGTAATGACATAGTTGTTTTCTCTTTGTCTCCCAGAACCACATAAAGAAGTATCGATCCAGGATGCTTTCAGCATTCAATTTCCAAACAAATTCTACATGTTCAAGTGGACCAAAAGCAGATGATATGGCAGAGAAACTGTAAGATAACTAGAGGATTGAAGTCAGAGTCTGGGTCCAGAAGGACTGTGAGGATCAGCCAAGTTGAACTCTCCCAGAAGTTCTTGGCTGTTAGTGCAGAATATAAAAAAAAAAAAAAAAAAAAGGCAGCTCTTAAGATATCTCTTTTTAAGTGCCTTCTCAAGCGGACTGCTCCCTCCAGTGTCAGATCTGACTGTGATGGCCAATTCATCCATGCTTTGGTTCACTCAGTTACTGTGTAACTTTTCAGATTTATCTGAGAGAAGTCATCTACAGTTTTTCTGGGTTTATGCAATATAGAGTAAGTAGTACTATGTTACCACACAATTTCCCACTTGTACTGGTGAAGACACTGTCTCACACGTACTCTAATTCCATAAAATTCAAGGGAATGAGAAATCCCCATCTGCTTCTTATTTTGTTTCTTTAAACATTAATTAAACTAGTGGAATAGGCTGACACATTATCTCTTGGTGACGTGAAAAGTCAGTATTACAAAAACTGTCATCTGTTTTCCCTATGTACAGCATTTCTTCTCCTCCCTGCCCCTCATCAGTGAGTTAAGACTGATACTGAACTTCCTTTAAAATAGAAATTATTTACCCTTGTTCAATAGGCAAGTAGGATGTTGTAGACAGATACCATTTTTAAACACAGGCTGAAGAAACAGACAACAGAAATCAAAATTCAATCATAAGAATTACACTGTCAAATTAGTCTGTCAAATTATTCATGTTGTTTATCCTCTCCTCCATCCTCATTGACCTCCTGAAGGAAAGCTTCTTCATAAAAAGACTTACCTAATACCTATCCAATTATTTCTTAAATAGCATTCTGGAATGTATTTCATGATCACTTGTGGTTAGTGTTTTAATTAAACTTTTGCAGTTTATCTGCATGAAAATATAGCCAGTGTGACAGACATACTTGTTCTATGGGAGTTGATTGACAGAAGGGAACAGATTGACTTGGCATGTTAGTAAGTCTCATTAATCTTCTTCAAGTACATACTGGGAAAAGATGGAGTTCTCTCAACAAGCTGTTACCAAAACAGAGTTTCTGTTTGAACAGTTACAAAACTAACAGGACAAGTGAAAGTTATAAATGAAGAGTGAAATGCTCTTGCAGGATGAAGCATTGTAGTTTGGGGAATTTGTTGCTATGTATAATTTACTTTAATTTTTAGAACAGGATGATGCTTGTGAGAAAATAATCCATTGTCACTTAGATCTGCATTTTTTGGTCTGAGTATGAATCTGGAACCTAGACACTAAAACCATGTTATTAGTCTTGAATTACAGATTATTCTATTCATTTTATACTGGATAAACATGCAGCTTCTTAAAAAGTAAAGTATATATGATGGGCTCTCATACCTATCTAATGTGATGAAAGTATGGAAACATACTTTTGATGTGTACAAGAGAAGGGTTTAAGAGAAGGTGCAGGGAGCTGGACATATTCCTGGGAAATAAAATTAATTAGAAGTGCAAGAAATTATAATTTCACTTATTACTTCTGATCAGCTTCTCAGCAGACAGACTTTTGACATCTCTCATATGTGACTTGCATTAAGAGAGTTTTTCCCATTTCTTATACTAAACACATTGCAGGAAGGGCTGAAGTTACTTTCCTTTTTTTTCTATATTCTTAATTAGTTGATAGCTAACGTTTTAATCACAGTCGCCACAATCTACTCTTGTATTTTTTATTGCATCTACTAACAATGGATGTATCATCTGAAAAAATATACTTTTAGCTCAGAATAGGAAAAGTCATTCCAGCTGAGGTATATTACAAGGAGAGGTATGATGAGGTATTTTGAGGGAGATACTTACACAGAAAAAATTATATTTATGACACACCCCTGAAACTGATCTCTGATAGAGATGCAACCAGTATAAAGACCCTAAACTTGTAAAAGGCCATGAACATCCTATGCTCATACTAAACTCAACAGGGTGTTTAGTATATGATAGAATTCCCTCAAGACAGAAAGATACTCAAGAGCCCTGAGAGGAGTGGCTATAAGGAGGAAATTAGGCTGAAGCTCTTTCCAAAAGTGTCTTTCCCACATTACAAGTAAAATTTATGAACATCACAAGCTGAAAATCTAAGATGATCTAAAAAAGGTAATTACAAGGACTCAGCTGATTTTTTCTTCTTCTTTTTGTGTTTCATTACATTCCCTAAAAAGACAAAGGGAAGCAAACTTAGAGGATTCCTTGCTATCTCAAACATACAACTTAGTTCTCTGACATTTTCCCATTTGTAAAATGATTTATTTTTTTTTTACTGATGCTGTAAATAGTACAGGCAAATTAGATGCTATCGAAAACCAGATGAAACATTCAAAGCAGCATCAGCATCTGCTTTGCATACAATATATGGCAAAAATACTTTCTTCTTTGTTGTTACAGGAAAGATTTTTATGTACATTTGTTGTATTTGCAGAGCTTTCTTCTCCAACACACTGTCAAATGGATGGTTATACACTATACGTCTTAGCAGGCATACAAACACAGAGAGAAATAATATAGCCTGCAATACATTTAAGCAGGGGATACGTATATTGGAAAAAAATTGGACATTGTTAATAGAGGTTTCTTGGTAACAGAACCGTTGTAATATGAATTTTTATTCATATTTTGTTCAGCTGGCATACTTGGGGTGTCATGCTCAGTTTGGAAATGTAAAGCTGACAGGAAGATACAATGCACAACAACACTGCTGGCTTCCAAGGGAGAACTCTACTAGTCTTCGTTGGTTGTCTTTTAGTGTAGCTGTCTGCAGTTCTTTACATTTTCAAATTTGGGTTCATGAATAAACATCCCCCCAAGAGCGGCAAGTGTCATTGGTATGATTTTTAGCTATCAGGGGAAAAGCAAAGGTATTTTCAGTGGCATTTATCAATGCTGGCTACCTCCTTTTGAGATGTTCAATGGATTATTACTTCCTGCACTTTCAAAGGCCACCAAAGCTCTTCAGCCATCTGGGATCAGCAAGCCTATGTAGGTACTCATTACTTCTGAAAATTAAGTCCATGGTTCCAGCTCAGCATCCAAACAACAAAAAATGTATATTTGGAAAACATTCTTCAGGCTTGCTTGCCAGTGAGAAATGGATAATAACATAGGAGCTTCTAAATAAATTTGGTTAGAATCTTTTGGATAATGTTTGACCCAATGCACAATCTAATTGATCCTAAATCTTTGCAGGCATGTACCCATTAAATTTTCCTTAAGTGGGTTTTATAGATTTTCTGTACTTAAGAGGAGAAAAGAGAAAGCCAGCAAAAAGGACCAAAAGCTTTCAATTCACAGAGAATGGAAGAGCAAAGTACAGTTCACAGCTGCTCAGAAGTATCATGTGGAAAGTTTTGATTTATGGCACCTTAGTAGATAGCAATTGACCTTTATTTTGTTCTGGTGAAATCTTGGATGAAGGATTGGGAAGAGGGAAGGTTAGGTTTCTATCCCCATTCTGCTAAATTTGGAGAGGTTTTTTCCACATCTTATACCAATGCTTAATCCTCTATGTTAAACTAGACATCAAAATCAAAGAAGTGGTTAAGAAACTGGCCTTTGCCATCCAGGGAGCTTTACCACAGTAAGACAACAAAATCATATCGTATGTATCTTTTCTGTCTCATGCTCATGTCCAGCCATAAGTCCAGTGTTCAGCTGTCTGGATTTTGCCTAGCACCTCTCACTCATTTTTACATTTCATGTTGGATAATTCCCTTCCTGCTTTCCCCTTTCTCCCGTGTGCTCCTTTAACTCAGATGTCTTCCTTTGATCACAGAATCACAGAATAACCAGGTTGGAAGAGAACCACTGGATCGTTGAGTCCAACCATTCCCACCAATCCCTAAATCATGCTCCTAAGTACCTCATCCACCTTAACCTTAAACACCTCCAGAGACGGTGACTCAACCACCTCCCTTGGCAGACCTCTCCAATGCCTAACCACCCTCTCCGTGAAGAATTTTTTCCTAATCTCAAGCCTAAATCTCCCCTGGCGGAGCTTGAGGCCATTCCCTCTCGTCCTGTCCCCTGTCACTTGGGAGAAGAGGCCAGCTCCCTCCTCTCTACAACCTCCCTTCAGGTAGTTGTAGAGAGTAATAAGGTCTCCCCTCAGCCTCCTCTTCTCAAGGCTAAACAACCCCAGCTCTCTCAGTTGCTCCTCATAAGATTTGTTCTCCAGCCCCTTCACCAGCTTCGTTTCTCTTCTCTGGACTCGCCCCAGAGCCACAACATCCCTCTTGTGGTGAGGGGCCCAGAACTGAACACAGTACTCGAGGTGCGGTCATTGATATATCAATGCTAGCATCTTGACCTCTCCATCATAAAGTAGAGACCTTTAAATTCACTGTTTGGCACTTATCCAACACCTACAAACCACATATCATGCTAGATAAGGCTTCTATGAAATGCAAAATCAAGAATTAGACATTGGTGTATTTCCATAGATCTGAGATTCAGAAACTCGCAAATTGTCCCTGAGGCCCTTTCATACACACCTAAATAGCAGAGTATTTTGGTGATTTTAAGACAAATAGCTTCATTCATGTTCAGTGAAGCCTGAACTGGATTACAAAAAGAAAGATGGAAAAGACCTATCTAGAAATTTCTGTATTCATAATACAGTGACAATTCTGGAATCAGCAAAGGTCTGTGTTTCTGGAATTAGAAGCTTTACTTGAACATGTTTAAGAAAGAATTTGGCTTGCACCTCTAGTTCAGCTTTTGCCACTTGTTGTTTCTTGAGAAATTTCAGCCCAAGATTTTAGACCAGTACTCCATCCTTACCCCTCGTTCACCCACCTGGTCTTCTGTACATCCTGTACATAGATGGGAGCAAATTATATAAGTTAAATGTTTATGTTAACAACTTGAACCACAGCCACATGGAATGAAGGTGTAAGTAAAGAACAAGCAGTACCTCTAATGATGAAAGCCACATAAACCCAAGGGTGAGGGCCACTAGGGAAAGAAGTTCTTTAATTATGAGTATTTCGTATCAAGACCATTTCAGAACCTGAGGTAAATGAGGATAAGAAAATAGAAGAGATACATTATTTTGGCAATACTCCAGGAAAGGTAACTGGGTATAGGTATAGGCACAAGTCTTGTAGTTCAAACCCTTCAGGACACTGATACTAATCAGTGAAAAAAATATTAAAACCAATTAAAAATAATATACATATTAGGATACTTGGTGTGGTTAATCCAGACAAAACAGTTTCAGAAGCACTAAAGCTACTTATGCAAAAGCAGTTATCTGAGAAATTGTTGTCGAGTTCTTACACCATTTTCATAGATTGACAGTAAAGGCTGTTATGTTAATCCATATAGTGCACAGTAATGGTTTAGTTATTACCAAATAATTCCTGTATTGCTAATTACATGGAGCATTTTGAATAAATTATTCATACACAGTTTAACCTTTTTGAAACAAATGGTTTTAATCTGTTTTTCATCTGTTGTATACAGCCTCTGTTCTGTTCAAGTGCATGTTTCCAGGGTAAATAATACTGATGCTAATAATTATCATGGCTTATTCTAGGGGAAAGATACTTCAAATATCCATTTCTTCCCATGTGTGGGTGCCTGGCTATGATAAATTGTAGCACAGACTATGCAGTAAGTAGATTCAGCAATAAAACTGACTGTAAATTAATCGAATGTTGTCTTTGTCACAATGATGGATCATGTACAGTCAAAGATCTGACATGTTACAGGTTACGAGAGAGTATTCTTCCATCTTACTCGCTCTATTTTTCAAAATTCAAATGGTAATTTGCCTAGAAAATCTCTAAACTAGTGGTTGGTAAGTCTGCTTTCGCTTGACATTTGAATTGTAGCTGAGGTATTATGAAAAGCTGCCTAACTGTCTAGGTGCTGAGCACTTTTGCAATTTAGTATAAATTATCTTACAGGATTACCAATGATTTATATGTGTTTTTCTGAGTATTCTCAGTTTTTCTAACATTAGACTTTCAGTTATTATTTGTTTCCACATCTCTGCAAAGATAAAAAGTGAATTATTCATTTCTATGTCATAGACTCATATGGCTGGGAGGGATCTCAAAGGCCATCTCATCTATCCCCCTGCCCTAAGAGGCATCAACAGCAGATGTGTTAGTCCTGACAGATGTTTGTTTAAGATCTCTCACAGATTTCTAGTGATGGAGTCATCATAACTTCCCAGACAGTCTGCTTGATGTTTCCCTATCCACACTGTTCAAAAGAGGGTTTGTTTGGGTTCCTCCATACTCCCCCCAATGTTTTTGCTGTTACTGAAACTCATTATTTCTAATCCTTTCCAGCACTGGCCTGAAGAACAGATTGCTCCCCTTCACACTGCAGCAGTCATTTCTGCATCTGAAGACTGCTGCTATTCCCACATCAGGTTATTAATTTCTTTCACTCTCTTCTTAAAGACAGTATTTCCTTGTTCTTCTGAAGGTTCTTTATCTTGACATAAGCCCTGTGAGTAAAATGTGGACTCTAGGTGGGATTTTGTCTTCACTGGAACTTCATTCCAGTTGCTATGATGTAGATGCTTATAGCTGAGCAAGTCACCGTAGACTCTTTTTATAGCATCAGAGAGCTTGTCACCTCCTTATAATCAGCAGTGTTCAGGGCACAAATGGTTTCATTGCAAAGTGGACACTTGCTTTTGGCCAAATTAATTGCAACTTAAACTCCAACATCAGTATTGGGGGAGATTCATTTGTGTAGAGTAAGTGTATAGACAGCTCATCTTGTAGGTGCTAAAACAAGGTGATTTAAATCCTGCAACAGTGATTTCAGAGGTAACTGGCTTTTGCTGTGTACTGCTCCCATGTAGCCATTTAATACCTATACAGATAGCATCAGCTTGTCCCATTTGGTCTCCATCTATTTCTTTAGAAAGGGATGAGTCTCATATGGCTCCTCTGTCTTATCTATCTGCTCTGCACTGAGGTCCTAAGTATCCCAGAATGCCTAAAATGGCACTATATGCCTGCATTTAGACAACTGAATCTTTCCGTGCCTTGTAGATTATGTTCTTCCTTAGATTTCTCTGTATAGGAAATGAGGAAATTACAAGATTCCCCAATACTGGCCAATTCTAAGACACTGTAGAATCCATTGCCTTTTCCAAGGAGAAGCCAAATAGCTATATATCTGTGTATTTGTTGCCAATTATTTGTGCTAAAGCATTGTGTAATCTTATGTCAATCTAAATATATGTGGAAGTCTAAATAAATATATTTCTATTACATCTGTTTGAATGTGTCTACATTTAATACCTCTTTCCTGAACTCTGTGGAATTTTATTCTCCAGAACTCTAGACTTTGCTCCAGTGTCTGTGCTTCACATTTGAGTGGCACAACTCTTTTACCAGTCACAAAAAGTGGTGGATTGCAGAAAGTCCACAAGGATCAGGACATACAGGGTCTCACCCAAGCTCATTCACCAACTTCAGTCTTAGGTAAAAATCTTCCTTTGTTTCCCCTCTTATCTCCATCCTGTCAGTTCTCTGGGACAAAGGATTTCTCTTCCTTTGTGTTTCAGTCTCTACTGAGTCTTCTAAGTGCTATTGGAAACCAATTAATAATAATATACTATGCTTACAATAAACCTGATGATTACAGAGAGAAAAGCTACTCTTTTTTATTTCTGAGCATGCTAGATAGAAGGACAACTATATCCTCCATCAGGAATACTTTAATACCAGAGGGAGAATTTCTGGCCCATTGAAGGAAAAGTGAGTTTTGCAGCCACAATTTTAACTGCAGTCTATTCTTAAACCCAAAAAGAGCAAGGTGTGATAGCAGGGTGCGATGTACTAGGTTTTTTTATCAGATAACTTTAAAATTAGACACAGAGGTGACTTTTCTTAGGTTTTAGAGGATTTTCCTTATGGATTGTCACTCTGGCAGATTTGCCAATACAGTATCTATTTCTCATAAGTTTAGAGTTCATATTGTGTCACTGTTTGTGTCTACCTGTGCTAGTTCTAACAGCTAGCAAGCATTTTCTTATAATCAGTTTACAGTTTCCTTTGTTCATAGAAAGGCATATTTAGAGCTTCATTTTAAAAGCTTGTCTATCTCATAGAAACTAATGCACTTTTCATTTTTTAGTATTTGGTATTAAATTTAGATAGCAATCTTTGCATTTTTTATGGAAAAAAATTATTTTTCTCCTTTATCACATGGATGTCTGTAAGTAACATGCAAAATTATGTCTACTCTTCTCTTGCAGAATTGTAGACACATAGTGCTTGACTGCAAAGCTCTGTAATTTTCTTTTTTTTTTCCTTAATACCCTGCATTTAAAGTTTCACATCTGCAAATCTGAAGAGGAGGATGTAAAATAAAAAGCACACAATGTTCTCAGGAAAACAAAAGAGGAGTGGGTGGCTTTTAGATAAAACGATTGCCTTGTACCTCTGACACGGATTATTTTGTTTGATGGTGCATAAGGCTCTAAAAGAGTCCATTTAGGAGAAATATCTGCACTCTGAAATTGCCCAGTACAATGGGATACAGGTTAGTCTTTGGCTAAAGAAGAAATTCAGATAAATTCAGACAGAAATGAGTGTTCAGTGTTAAGCAAAGAATACTGCATTTCTGAATGGATGTTAGATGATGTGTCAGGCAGCTCCATACCCTTTAAAATGAAAAGATAGTATTGCTTCCATGTCCTACTTGCTTGTTTGCACTGAAGCATCAGTGACAAAATGTGGATTGTTTCTCTGATTCTATCCAAAACAAGGTTTTGGATATCCACAGCTGCCAGGCAACTAAACCCCAGGTATTATCACAAGACAGACATATTTTCATTGTGAGACATAATTTATGCTGAATTCATGGTGAAAACATTTATAGCTGACCTGGGCATAGACAGTAGCATAACTAGAACACAAGGTATTTTTCAAGTAAGAGTGATATTGTTATTTTTTTAATATATTCACTCTGGACTTTGAAAGGCACCTTTTTCTAAATAAATCACAAGAATGTTTTAAGGAAGAGGTAGGTACTTGTGTGTAGAAATGAGGAATTACAGATTTTACTGTAGCCAAACCTACAGAGTGAGGATTTTTTTTTTTTTTTTTACAGGTCAGTGAAAACAAGGTTAGTAGAACTTCTTGTTGAATAATCAAAAAGCAATATGCTATCTTGTTTGATTCAATATTTGCTTTAATTAGGTTTTCTGCAATGCTTACAAGGGCTAGTGATCCCTTTAGAGAACCAGGATTTCAGATTAGGATTCTACTAAAAGACTTGCTGTACTTGTCAATTAAAAAAACTTCCCTCCCCCACCTTCTTCTCGCTTCCTCACAAAAATAAAAAAAAAAAAAAAGAAGCAGCAAATTTCAGGCATTAAAATAACACTTTCATCATTGAGTACTAATGAAAAATAATTCCAAAGTATGGTATTCCATACTTTTTCAGAAGGCTAATCTAAGGGGCAGAGAGGTTACACAGTTTAATATGGGTAATGTGACACCTTGAAGGGAGGGTCAGGACTGGAATGTAAGTTTACGTTGTTTTTTTATCCTGGGAATATAGATAACTGTCATCTCATACTTAAGAATAGCATGGTAACAATCTAATGCTGCTATTTTTTTATATGATTCCCAATTATATAAATGGTCTGAAAATGTTTTATCCCAGAATTTTCTGCAGAGTAGAAGCTCTCAAGAGGCATTGAAATTGGCAGTCTGGCTACGTGTATTTCTATAAGGATATCAGGTTTACAGGACTGCAGCAGGGATTTCCTAAGCTCCCTGGATTTATGGCAAATCACCCAGGAAGACTATTCCAGAAGCGAGGACCTCATATCTCCATGGTGTCTGGCTTTAAATGCTAGTCTGTCTCACAGCTAAACCAGTGGTGGAGGTGTCTCACAGAGGGCTGCATCTGGAATGAGGCATCTAATTTCTTTTTGTTAACTTTGTCCAAAAATTTCCAATCACTATGATCATAAAGGATAGTAAAAACCCTCTGTCTCTTCTTGGCTTTAAGATGACAACAGAATAAGCACTGGAAACATCTATTAAGCTAAATTACAAAGGTTCCTGTTCCCTCAGAGCCTAATAAAATAGCCTTCAGATGTTAGAGCTTTAAATGAGACAATAAACTTCACAATGTTGATTTATTTTTTTAGGCTCTTTCAGATCATTGCTAGAGTAAGACTTTTAATATTCATAGTTTAAACACCAGTCAGCAAAGAGTAAAATCAATGGATATAGGTTTCTAATGTTTCCAAAGCATTCCCCAGGAAATATATATACTGCCACCTAATTATCTGTTTCTCTTTGGGTAAAGATTCCACTTTGGAATTAAAATCCTTACCCCTCTAGATATGGAGAGGTTTACAGGTCTGACATCAAAAATTATCCTTCAGGTATGTTGCTCTTAGCATTCCACTTTCTAAGCACACCATGTCTGAAATAGTGAGGAGCCAGTGTTTCTCCCGGTGTTCTTAAGCAAAGAGAATACCACAGACATTGTTTGTTCACTCCTTGTCACTGTCATTGCATAGCGGAAACTAGGGAAAGCAGTGGAGTTAGAAACAAGATAGAAAAGATATGAAAAAAAAGTAAAAGAAAGCTTAAATGAAAAGCAAAGCTGTAGAAAATCACTGACAATTAAAAAACAAGTTAAATCATTCAATAGAAACAGAGATAACAGCTCTAAATGGGAAAAGAAAGAAGGATGCTGCTTATTTTCAGTGTATTAATGGAATGATAAACCTAAAGTGGAAAAGTGCAGGAAAAAAAATTTGAAAGCAGAAAAATAAAACCGTAAAATGATGAAGAAATATAAAACCAAGAAATACTGTAATAATTCCAAATATCTTGTTTACAGCAAATTACTTGTAAATATGCTTTCCATATGCTTATAAATATTAATGTTCCATATTGAACATGTAATAAATAGGTAAGAAAAGAAAAGATTCTAGCTTTAATGTGACTTCGATTTTCTAAACTGTGACAATTTTTAACATTGGCATAATACACCAAGAATCTAACCGAGCAGGAAACTTAAGCATGTGCTGAGATCTAAGCACTTTGAGGATCCCATTCACTGTTGTAGCTGATTAAAGCAAGTATATGCTTAAATGTATTGCTGGATTTTGGTTTCTCGGAAAGGTTAACTCACAATACATACAAAAGAAGAAGATGCTTTATACAACATCAATTTTTCTCATTCAAAGTCTTTCTATGGCAGCATAGGTTTCTATGCAAATATTTGGGATCTTTTTTCAGCTGAATCTCTTCCTGTATTAGTTGATTTTATGTGAAAATGAAAATCAGCTTTTCAGGATAGACCATTTTTGACTGGGGTGCATCCTATGGTCCTACTGCCATCCTGTTTGCAAAATTCTTAATTAACAAAACAGGTTTACAAGTCAAAGCTGCTGTAGGAAGGGAACATTTTCAGCACAACACATTGAAAATTAATGAAGATGGGAGGTTGAATTGAAGGGATAGGGCTTGGAAAATGCAGAGCATAAATGAAAATGCATAGGATTATTACTCCACTAACTACTCAAAAAAAGCAAGTCGATGGTCAATACCAAACTTCCTAGTTTGTGTTCTTGTTTGCAAGCAGATATGTTCTTAAATCCTACTTATATTATGATTTTTGACACAACACTCAGACAGAGATATATCAGCAGCATCAGTGCCAAATTGCACAATTAATCTAAGGTGACCTGAGTAATTCAGCTAAATGAGGCATGATCTGAATATGACAAGGTAGAGGGCATGCAGAAAAAAAGAACGGAACACAAAAGGAGAGGGTCTTAGCTCAAAACAAGAAGTAAAGATTCTGGTTCACTATTTCCCCATGCTTTTTATATTTATTTGCATCACTGTACAAAGTGGATGTTACATGATACAAAAGAACAAGTAAATGAAAATGCATCTCAGTGCTACTCTTCGATGGTAAAGTAGGACAGTGCTGCAATTTAACACATAGGGACAAAACCACGCGAAAAAGCAGCTAAAACCCCCTGCACTTTAACAACGCTTTCTCCTGCTCTCTCAGACCTCTTCACTGTACCTTCAAGCCTGACTCTTATAGGTTTGTATAAAGATGATAGTCAATTGAATTTTCCTTTCAACAGCCCTACTAGCTCATCATCTTTTTTTTTTCTGTCTGATTCATTTGTGTCATTCTATGGTACATTTTTTCCAGCTGAAAAGCCTGTATAAGACTTTTTTATTTGATCGTGCCCATGCCTCACCAGAATAATTCAATATCTTTGTTCTACCCAC
This sequence comes from Clamator glandarius, assembly GCA_033459285.1. Classification (NCBI taxonomy): domain Eukaryota; kingdom Metazoa; phylum Chordata; class Aves; order Cuculiformes; family Cuculidae; genus Clamator; species Clamator glandarius. The sequence goes on from JAUNZM010000026.1 coordinate 1,063,476, forward strand.
GCTTTTTTTGCAGAGTTGCACGATAACCAGAATTAACTGAGTTAAAAAGAAAGAAACAAACAAAAAACTCAAACCAAAATAACAATTCAACAGCTGTGTGGAGAGGAATGAGAAGGTTTAAGGAACTTGGAGAACAGAATTTTGTGGCAACTAGGGAAAAAAGAAAATCTTCAAGCTCTTGTGAAACCACAGCCAAAGAGGATAATGTACAAGCCAAACAGCAGAAGAAAAAGCAATGCTGAATGCAAAGTAAATTTGATTTTAGGCAGAGTTTAATGAGCTGTCAGAAACATGTAAAAAAAAGAGTCCAGGTGCCCTAATAAATCACAGTGCCATAAAGAAAAGATCATCTTTTCTCCTTCTACTGATGTAGTGTTCATAAGAATGAATAATTCCTCAAGTTTTTCTGCAACAGGAGCTAAAGCAGCAACATTATATATCTTTGATGATGCTGCGACACCTTTCAGACAATTGTCTCTTTTTATACTATTGTCATTAGGATCACAGTATAGTTCATAGTAATTTTAAATTTATCCTTATCTCTTTCTTACATCTCTCCAATAAATCTTATCTCCTGGCGTTGTGGAGGAGAAGAAGGTATAGAAGATTATTGTAAGAGCTGTTTGTTTTACAAGCCAAGGTAAAATTTACATGTTACAGTCCATTCAGTTGCTGGAAACACGCATTTTATCACATGCAATTCATTTCGTCTTTTTACAATTTTTTTAATTTTATTATTTTATGGAGAGAGCTCTTGCAGTCCATTATAAGCCACTACCAGAATCAATTAAACACGGCACAGAAAAACTGCAGAACAAACGACAGAATCTTTGCAGGACACAGCATGTTCAGCTAATTCTTCCACTGCGAATTAGAGGCAATTAAGATTGAAATCTTTTTCATTGATTTGTGCTAGTTTATCTGTGATTGAGCCAGTAGATGAATTACGTTAAAGAAGAGAAAGAAGGATGAGTGAAAAAAATCTAAGAAACATTTAGCTTAGTTGGATTTGTTTAAGGTCAGAAAGCATACCAGACATTTCTCAGACCTGAGAACTGAAGCAGGGGCCAGGAATGGTTGGGGTGCAGAAAATGGTTAACTTTAACTACAGAACTCGGAAATACTGTGTGGTTCTGGTGGAAGTTTCCACCGTGTTCTGGAGACCATGAGGGTCATAACCACCTCCTGCCAATATTCAGGGGAAACGTCTGGTCTTTTGAAGTGCACTGTTCTATGTGGTATTTAAATGCCTTCAAGACAGCTAAGATGGAAGCAGCTAGTCTTAAATTTCAGTCTAGGTATTTTTGGTTTCAAAGTGAAAATCAGATGCCTACATAACTGAGCTGGAAAGAAAAAAATCAGAAAATTTACCTAAGAAAATGTTTATAATAGTCCAGACATATATCTAATACTTCTTAACTTGTTTTCCTGACAGAAACACACGTTTTTCTGAGCCTGGTTATCTCTGACCAATTCAGTCACACAGCTCATGAAGAGAGAATTTTTTTACCATATATTACTCTTCTAGTGGACTGTGTTCCACTATCCTGATCCAGCTCTTGAGCTGGAACTAGAAAGCAAGGTCAGAATCCTTGACAAAAATACATGTATAAAGGCAGCGTTCAAGACACTTATTTTACAGTGGTAAAGTACCCATAATGAAACGCCATTATGGTATATCAGGTTTTTTGTGGTCTGTGAAATGCTTTGAATACAAAGAGAATTGCTGCATTTCCAAACCCTGGAATACCTCGTTTTACCATCTCTGAAACAACACTGATGCCACAGGAAGAAAAAAAAAAAAAAACCAAAACGAATTTCAGGTGGTTTTTAGTTGAGTATAAGATACCAGATTTATGAATGCATGGAACCAGGCTACTCAATAAATTGATATCTTGAATCTCAACAGCTATAAATCAGTCAGAATTTGTTACTGTCTGGTGGCCATTTAAGAAAGTAAGTGAAATAGTCCACATCCCTGCGGGCAGAAAACATCCTAGTAACCATGGTCTATACTCTGCTGCTATTCCCGCTGCCATTCTCAACACTCAAAGATGGAAATGACCTTAATTTTCTCCCACTGAGGCTATATCTTCATAGCAAAGCTGAGCGGCTTTGACAGAGAGGGTAACTCCGTACTTGCTGTAATATACATGGCTTGCAAAGCACAGCAAGGATTTGAGAACTCCCAAGGTTAGCAGTGTACCCATGTCTACCATTAATAACATCAGACTCAGATGTGCGACAGAATCCCATCTTCCTGCACGCAAAGTGCATTTATGTTCACATATGTTCATGAAAGATGTTCCACATAGAAGAAGATTAATTAGAAACCTCCAACAGTTTTATCACAAACTTCACATTTCTCGCTCTCTGTTTTCTAACACGCTGGCTCTACCTCTCTGAAAGCAACAGGCGTGGGTATAACGCAGGCGCAAAGGTAGGAAAGCACAGATGGATTCATTAGAGCTTGAATGCACAGGCCACCCGGAGCTGAGTTATGTAACTACTTCTCTGCACACATGATTTTGGACCACAGCTGTAGTAAAAGCACCATTCCCTCGTTAACATTTTAAGTGCAAAGAGCAGTGCTGTCTTGCTGAAAAACCAAAGTGCGAGCATAATGAATTGCACTGAGCTGATTTATTACTGCTCCATTATGCTTCTGCAGGGATTTTTTTTTTTTATGTTAGCTTTTCACTGCTCATAACAATTATAACATATAGTTATACCTACTACACACACACCTATCTGTCTTTTTAAATACATGGTCATACCTCTATATATTCATATATAGTGATAGATACAACAAATAAAGCAGTATGGCACTCTTGATGACAATAAATTCTTGTACATGCAGTAAGGGGCACTTGCTCTTATATACTTCAAGTATTTGTATATTTAACACATAACATTGCAATACCAAAACACATTTTATCATTAGTAATTTTATTTTATAATACATGGTACTACTCAAACTCAGAAGAACAGGTAGGATTTAGGGTATTTTCGGTATAGACCTTTCAATGCACTGCATGTTATTGCCTGCTTCCTGGGCTACAACTCTGACTAGGTAAATTCCAGGCTCCTGTAATAGCCAAAAAGATGTGCCTGAACACTTCCTCCAAAAACAAAACCCCACTTTTAAAAGATACAGAGAAACCTTTTTGTCCATTTGAGGTTTCAGAACTCAGATTCCTCATGAGCCTGAGAAGGCAAGTAGGATCCAACTCAGATCAAGATACTCAAATGTAGATATCTACAAATACTACATGTAAGTTAGGAACCTAAGCTTCTATTATAGTCATCAGGAATATAACTGCCCTCAAATAGGCATACAGTACTACTTGGGATGGAGTCAAGCATCCATCCTGTCCTTCAGAGACCCCTATAGAAATCTCTGAGGATCGTATATTTTGTGTTATGTGAGCCAGACTTGTACACCTCAGATCTTCGAGGGTGTATCAGGTGGCACGGGAAGCCTATGTTTAAGCCACTTAATTTTGTCTGCTTTCAGGTGAGCTGGATTGCTCTCTAGATGCTTTCAACTGTATTGACCAGGGGATCAATAAGTTATAAAACTTATGTATAAGAAACTCAATAAGTTTAAAATATACATGTATATATAAAATTGCTTTCTGTGAGGAGGCCACTCATGTCAATGTGAGTTAAAGACATTATTCATGGACCTACCAGCCCAGACACTTGAAGAAGCTAAGACATTGTCCCAGTAGTTTACATGGAATTACTGTTTAGACCACAGCAAATAACTGCATATGGTACATCTGATCTCATTCAAAAGAACAATAACAAGCTACTGAGAAATAACCTAAGCAAAATAACTTTCTGCTAATAGTGGCATTAGGCACCTTTTGAACTAGACAGTCACTGAATGATGACATCCCATAACCTAACTTTTAAAGATAAATCAATTTAGTTGCCTATAACCTTCTTTGAATCTCACCCTACATTTCTATATAACCCCCATATTTGGAGTGTGTATAATTAAGTACCAGAAGATTTGCACTTCACACATTTCCTATAGGCCTACTGCTTAAATTAAACCAAATACACACGTAGTTTTAAAGTAGAATACTTATCATTTTGTATCAACTTGATTAAAAAATTACTGGAAAGCAATAATTACCCTACATTTTGCTTTTAGAATTTTGTAGCAAAATAATTCCAGAAAAATAATTTGTTTCTTAAATTTGCTCCAGTGCAGTGGCTACAAATCTCTGGCATCTCAATAACAATCCTGTGTCTTCAGTTGATCCTTTGTTTAAACAGGACATACTTGGGTCTTGCTTCATTTTTCTGGAGAGACCTAATCATTCTGCAGCAGAAAAAGCAACCTACCATTTTTAAGTATACTCACTATAAATCTCAGAAATTTTATTCTGAAGCATCTTAGGGTCCTACTTATCGTGGTCACTCATTCCCTAGCACAATAGCCCCACAATGAATGTGTTTTATTAGATCATTCCTTCAGACTCTGACTGGAGCTCCCAAAAAGTGTTTGTAGTTTGAAAAATGACAGAAAAATAGCATTGTAGGTTCCTATATGTCTTCTACCAATAGATTCCAGATCCAATTTTCTCACTTTATTAGTGAAAGGATGCTTATTTTCTCTTCTCCCACTTGCAATCACTTGTCTGTGATTTGAAAACCAAGCAGGGTTCTTCTTGTCTCTTGCCTCATTGCCAATAATAAAGGTTCTGCAAGCAGACTTGACTTTACCTTTCTAATGATGACAATACATTCGAATTTGATCTTCACTTTTGACTTTCTTCTTCTAATCATACTGAGTCTTTTTCCTGTCAAAAGGATAAACATAGTAAGGGCCAATATCTGAATAAGAAGTCACTTTTACAGAGTCATATGTCATTGTAAAACAGCATTTCACAGAGATTTGTTAATGTGTCAAGAAAAAGTTGATATGTGCAGGATATTAAAGTTTATTTCTGAATTTCTTCGTTTGAAAAACCAAGTTGAAATAGCATCAAAATTGGACTCTAAGGCCAGCAGGGAGTCCCATGAGTATGTAAGATTATAAGGAAAGAAAAATCTAGAAGAAAAAGGAACATAGGAGAGTACAATGTTTGTCTTTAGACCCTTGACAGCATCATTTTCATTGAGCCAGTCATCATTTTTTCCCACTATTTTTCAATGAACTATGTGGAGACCAAGTGCTTCCCTCAGGGCAGTGTGGGGCAGTCAACCAGGATCACTCTAATGGGATTACAAGTGACATTTCACTGGCCCTTATTCCAGGTAGATATTTCTGCATCAGCAGGCTCTTTTCAATCCTTTTCTCATCGCTCAGAAAACCAAGAAGCTTTTTCCAACAATTACCTTGACCATATATGAGCAGGCCAAACTGTAGTCAGTTCACATTACTCTGTCATCTTGAAACTGGAGAGGGGTGAAAGTTGGATTTGAAAGCAACAGAGGAAAGAATGTAAAAAATAATATATCATATTATTATTAACAATAAAAAATCAGCCAAATATAGTGATCATAAAATAGTCACGAACTAAAATCAAGGGGTGTGAAAAAAAATCCTTTAATCTTCTTACTTCAGATCACACTGTTGTATTTTATGGTAGATTGCACAAAATGCTCTTTGTGTTCCTGCTGTTGTAAGATTTTTTTATCTTTAATGTGTATATTACTGTTAACCTTAGCATCTCTACAAAATCTCATAGTTCATTGCAAACTGTAACATAATGCACTTCACCATTCAGATTAGATATGGGTGATTATAACACAATAATCGTGTGCATGTGCGATACATCTATACAATCAAGACATTCTTTTTTAAATATTAAATGGCCTCGTGGGGCAAAAAGTAGGTTAATCAAAATAATACTGTCAAGTAGAGAGTACAGACCTTTTTATAAAAGAAAATTAAGTAGAACTGGTAATTATAACTAGTGTACAACCTTTCAATGTAGTCAATAAGAAAGTCAATTTGCTTAAAATAATGAGGTATTCTGGCATGAACAATCTGTTCATACTTTGTTCCCAAGAGCCTCCAGAGGGAATCAGAGCCCTAGCTGACATTTGATACTTTCTGTCAATTTATCAGCTCTGTGTCAGTCTGAGTTTGTAAGATGGTGGTAGGAGGATGCTTGGGGACTTATACAAAAACTGGGAAAACACAGTTGGTTTCCAGTGCCTGAGCTTATCCTTATTAAAAATAAATAAAGCTCTCACATTTCCATCCACACTCCCTCCAAAATCGACTTGAGATGTTTAAATACGGTATTAAACTAGCGAGAATAACTAGGGTAATAATAATAATAAATGCTAGCAGTATTTGGGAAAGGTGAAGAGATCCTAAGCTTCAGACTTCAGTAACAGAAATCTGTTTGCAAACTAATAAGCATAGGGGAAAGCAGATTAACTCCCATTTCTGTTTCATTCTGAGACTGTTCCTGTGCTACCAGATAGGCTGTCAAGTGCCAGCCTTGGTAAGACAAGAAACTGGATGACGTATATTTGGTAGCCAATTCAGATCAGTATTTTTCCATATTTAGTAAATTATACAGATTTAAGCTCAAACTATGGACACTTGCATTCCCTTCTGCTGTTTTGCCTGCAAATACAATTACTTTAGGAAGCTTTTCTTGGAGGATAGACTCAAACAGTCAAGTAATTGGTGAAGACTTATTGTCTCAAAAGGCTGTGGTTATGACAAGTTGTCCTGGTTTTGATATACTGTTCACACTTGATGTGGAGAGATTTGGATGCCCCCACAAATCAGTGATGCTCAAACAGAAAGCAGTGTTATTAGGAGAGTAGTCTGGAAAAGAGATATCTGTACATATGCCACAAAGAGGTCACAGCTAATTAACAGTCTGTGGTTAATGGGAATATGCAATTATTCATGATAGTACTTACTGGTTCATTAAGATGCTATGTTGCCAGCTTGATTGATTTGCAGAATCATCAATGTCTGAATGGAGATTGTCTTCAGGTCACCAAAATCAGTTGTTCGGCTGACAAAAAGCAACTCTTAAGGTTTCTGCAGAGACTGCTAGAATGACCCAACATGATAATTGACAGTACTGCTCAGCAAGACAGCTAGTCAAAGGAAGGGCAGTAGCTAGACCATAATCTCAAGTCCTTCTCAATTATGACCACGTGAGAATGGCAAATTATCCTGTGCTACATGAGCTCACAGTGGAGATGAGAGAAGTCATTGCCACCATCATCTTTCAAAACTAGGCCCCGAAAATACGCCTAATAACATTACATTTCTTCAGTAATAATGATTTTAGAAGAAAGTGGACGCTTCAGTACTGATGATAGTTTTTGCTTTGATGCAGAGTATCTAAAATCAGACAAATCTTACTGAGGACAAAACAGGGCTGAAGAAAGGAGTGGTAAACCCAAAAACTTAGGATACCCAGATCATATACCCATTTCAAAGGTTATCTAGTTAACAGAGGAACTGACATGTCTGTTAAAGAAAGTCTTATGCTTTTTGTTCAGGAGTTCAGGGAAAATACTGGAACACCTCCCCTTCAAGGACAGGTTGAGAGTGTTCAAGTTGTTCAGCCTGGAGAAGAAAAGGCTGCAGAGAGACCTTATAGCAGCCTTTGAGTACTTAAAGGGGGCCTATAGGAAAACAGAGGAAGGGTTCTTTATCAAGGAGTGTAGTGATAATACAAGGGGTAGTGGGTTTAAACTAACAGAGGGTAGATTTATACTGGATAGAAGGAAGATATGTTTTACAGTGATTGTAGTGAAACACTGCAACAAGTCATCCAGGGAAATAGTGGAGGATCCATCCCTGGAAACATTACAAGTGAGGTTAGATGGGGCTCTGAGCAACCTGATCTAGTGGATCAGAAGACGTCCCTGCTTCTGCAGGGAGGGTGGACTAGATGACCTGTAAATATCCCCTCCAACGCAAATCATTCTATGATTCTATGACTGAAAAGCCACCAACAGCAGGTACTCAGAAGCAAGAAATAAAGATTTTGGGCTTCCTGTGTACAGCCTTGAGCAGACATTCTGTTTGTTGCCAGCTTGTACAAAGCCCAGGATGGGACCTGGGGAACTAGAAAAATCCTTGCTTTCTGCAGTGCTCTGCTCATAATTGTAACAAAAAGGTGCCCAATTTCCTTCAGTTTCTGATAAGCTCTATTTAGTAGATTTGTTTATTCTGGCAGTGGAGAACGTAGAAGAATTTGTTTTCTCAGGCCTCCCTACAGTCAAAGAGAGAATGCTGAGTATTTGTCAACTATTCCTGGGAATGTGCACAGACATGCAAAGCCTCACTGCCTTTGAACCTTTCTACATGGATGCAGAAATCCTCGATGAGACATCCCTTTGTAAGATCACAGTCTTCACTAGAGACGTTTCTTTGTGTCTCCTGGGCACAAATGTGAATGCAATATGTTCATCGAAATGGAAGTGTTCTGCAAAGTCACAGCACCCAAAAGACGTCCCTTAGGGAAACTTTCAAAACGTGATCTCTAATACTTTCTAGCCTATTTGGGAGGTAAACGTTTGCTCTTCAGGAAGGATTTTAATGTCTCCTGAGGTGAGCATCATCCCTAGCAAGGCCAGTGGCACTGCTTTTGATTTGGCTAAAAAATGCATCTATTACAAGTTCTCTCCAGGGATAGTCATCAACACCTTGCAGCAGGTCTCATGAGTGGCAATAGCTATAGGAGAAGCAGCCTGTTTTAAAAGAAGGGACCAAAAAGTTAAAGAATAGTTAAAGGATAGAAAACTTTATCACTTTCTGATGTAAAGCAGAGACAAAGAGAATTTTCCTACTATGAGGTTTTGCTAAAAATGCTTGACTCCTTTTTCAATTAAAGTAATACTTACATGGACTATGTACTTTTATTAAATAAATTAAAAGACAATAATGCTCAATGGTACATTTCATCTTGTCAGAATCCTCACATTTTTTCTGGAGCGACTAAACACAAGAGGGACTATCAACTTCTTAAATTCCTACAAATACAAAAATGTGAAAAAAACCCCTGATGTCAGTCTGATGTGCTTTTCAAAACTTTTGATATTAAAGAACTAGCTAACTTTAAAATCTAGAGACTTACAATGACAAATACAAACTGCTGATGCTGAAAAGAGTGCACATTGCTTCCACTGGGCTACAGCAGTCCAGATACCTGTCTGTGTCATACTGTCCCATCAACAACAGATGTCTGACCATCTCCCCTGAAAATACACTATCATATAGGGCAAATCATATACCTAATTAATTCCAGGGAGAGGTTGAAGTTTGACAGGAATTGAGGCGATAGTGGGAAATGTTTCCTACGTTCATTATCACAAGGGGATTAAGAAAGAAAAGGTTAAACCTTCTCACTATCCCAACACATCAAACATAGACCTTGAGTACTTAAAAATGCATAACAAGTGATGGGATTATTCTCTATGAACACTTCCTTAGCTATTTTTTAAGATTAAACCAATCTCTTGCTATGAAAGTTCAAATAGAAAGACCTTCTTTTGGTTATATGAAACTGAAATTACAGGGAAAATCTTCAGATGTTACATAGCTGGACAAAGTTAGTAGTAGTTTCAGATTCCAGCAACTCATTTGACTGTGTATTTACATTCTTAACTGGGTTTCTGTGCAAACCTACAAGGCATCTGAAGAATTCTGGACATTTTGCATCTATATCTGCACATATTAGCCATTTGACTGCTGAGTTGGGGCTCTTTGATTTTGGAAATCTTCTTGAAAATGCCTTAAATTGCCTTTCAATAGACAATGGTCTCCACTCACTGATGATTAAGACTCTGAAGTGTCTCAGGTTGAGTATGGTATATGCTAATTTAAAATACAAGCTCCTCTTGAAAATGTTTCCTGTGTTATCTATGGACCAAAAGAAAAGCAAAACTTTATTATTATTATTATTATTATTATTATTATTATTATTATTATTATTATTATTATTATTATTATTATTATTATTATTATTATTATTATTATTATTATTATTATTATTATTATTAGTCTGTGTGTACTGCACAGAGTGGAATTCATCTGACAACACATGAATTTCTGGATGTGCAAAGACACTTATAAAATATTGGTTTCAGCATTTCACAAATTAATTCTAAACTCCCTCTGTTGAGAGATAGTCAATATATCTAAGAGTGTCGCCTTGTTTTATGCAACTACACTTCATTAGAGAAGTCTTCCCCCAAATTTCCACTGACTCTCTCTTCTTATAGCTCTGAAGCCTGAGCTCAGGCATGCACTCTGCTTTTGTCAGATGAATTCAAGTTTGTATTTCTGACTCTCTGATTCAGTGTTTTTCTAAGCTTTAAGATAATTTTTTTTCTCTTGCAGAAGTTAGAATTTATGCTCTTTCCCCAGAGTTAGGGTTCTCCAGTCCTATGAAAAAAATACAGTTCAGTCTTTCGCATCACCAGGGAATTCTTCATGTTGTCATATACTGGTCAGGGATATGTATTTTCAGGTCTTATCCACACGCTGTTCTCCACCTTGTGCTTCTGTGAACTCTGCCACTTCATGGCACAATGAACACAAGCAATCAACACTAAGAATCATTAATTGTGCCCACAATCCACTCCACAAATGCCTTTCACTCTACTAGATCTTACTGCTCACTTACAACTGAGTCACTTAAATTTTGCTGCTCATCATAAGAGGCTTCATATTACATGTGGCATTTGCTCCTTAAGGCTGAGAGTTATTCCCAGGATTCACGCAAGGGTTAACTTCAGTAGGAGTTGCATCCTAATTCTGTAAAAATGTCGTTCTGAAGCATGACTAAAATGATCATCACATGTTAGAAATCTACTTCTTGAAGAAATGAAAGGCATTGTCAAATAAAAATGAAAACTTCCAAAGTTCCCAGTAAAACTGACATACCTGGCATGCATTAAATCAATTAGCTGTAAAGCTGAATAAATCAAACTTTCTTGCTTTTATTTTTTTTAAATAGATCACAGACTCACCTTTCATTCATTATACTGCCTGAATATTTAGTGTACTCAAAATGTTCAGTTTCTGGAAGTGAAGATAACATACAAAACCCATGAGCATGTTTTTTGTATGTTGTCTTGAAATATTTTTAATAGATTTCTCTGCCATTATTGCTTCAAAAACACATTTACATTCACCATATTTCTTGTGGAACTTTTAATGTTACTGTGTGGAGGAACTTTGACTTGTGCTGGACTGCTGTAAAAAATCAATATCAAAGAACGGAATGTACTGCAATAGGGAATGCTTATTAATGTGCAGTTGAGGGAAGTAGTGAAAATTACCCATCTTAATGCTTCTGACAGCACATTTGTCTTGGTGTCGTATTGGTTTTAATTTGTCATCTGATAAATGTCCGTTTATGTAATGGAGAGTTAAGTGCTCATTAGTTTACATTTAGCTTTGTGTCTAGAGTCAGGTCAGGCTGCTGAAACTGATGTTACATGAAAACTATTAATACTCACAAAAGGTTATTTCAATAAAAACAACCAAAAGGAAACATCGTATTTGTAACTGTTTAAATAAATTCATCATTTGGCTGCTTGATTGACTCAAGTGTCAAGACAATAATTTTCAGTGGTGTTTTTGGAAGATGTGGAATTTTATACTCCTTAATGTCCATGACCTTTTGTAGAAAATGTTTATCAAATCAATTTGTTATAAACACAACAATAAATCTACATCCTGTAGTACTGGAAAGAAAAGTGAGTGCTATAGAAAAGTATGTAATTATTAATGTATGTAGTTTCATATGATCTGTATTGTCAAGCCACCTATCTTTTGTCTCTTGCAGTTTTTATTTATGTTAGCTCACTTTTACAGTGGAGTTATCAATGCTACTTATAATGAAGAGCTTATAATAGAAATCATTATTTCTAGGGCTTTCATCTGAGACCTCATATTTGATAAACAGCAAGGCAGGCATAAACATTGGCATAATTCAAATTCATTCTTCAGAGTTGGACAGGATTTTCCCTCAGAAATTCGTGTAATAGTGAAGATTTTACTATCTTTCCCTCAATATCTTAAAGAAAAACTCCTGGCTGTTCTGGTGTTGTTTTGGTATGGGGTGAGAAAGTTATAAGGTCAAGTTATACACTGAACTATAGACTGGACTACAGAGTAGTAACAGAGTCCAAAGCAAGGTGTCCTTAAATAAAACCTGCCAAGCATGTCTGCGTTGTCCTCACCTATTAAATAAACTGAATCTGTTAAGATCCAGCAAAATAACTTTACCAGTGCCTCCCTGTAAATTCTGGCTTCTTCCACTTGCAACAAGTTATTACTTTGCTGAATCCATGAACTCTGACTATGGCAGCTGAATTTGAGATCTCTTTAGTCTCAAATCCTTTTAAATACAGGAAGATAGGGAAGAGATTAGTGTGTAATGGACAACATTACTGACGCTTTAAAACAATACATGTTAAGCTTTAAAATCAATCTTAGTCCAAGATAAATACTGACCTTAAATCCATTCTGCTGCTGTGTTCATCATACCGAAAAAGGCAAGATGATTTTATACCTCTTTGAATGTTAAAGAATGAACAAAGAGGACAATGAATTGCAGGGGCAATTATTTTCCACATATTTTTGAAAATCTAAGTAAAGGTTTTGATCCAAATGACCACTTCAGTTACAGTATACATCTGAAGTCCTGACTTCAGCTTTCCCATCCACTAAATATCATTAACCTTCAGAAAGTACCTTGGTTTTCACTGATGAAAACCACAGTGTAATAGCTGCCTGTTGGTATTTTATATTCCATAGGGCAGTAAGTGCAACTCGTGTCATGTGTGACAAAGCCACACTTAATGAGTATCTGCACTAGCTTTCAAGTCTGGCCTTGTTACTTAATTCCTCTACTTTCCAGCCCAGTTCCAAGACAGAACAAAAGTACGGTTGTCATGTTTCCAATGTGCTGAGGTGCCAAGTATTCTGAAGTTCCACAAGTATTTTCAGATGTGTCCTATATTTTCTAAGCAAATATACTACCTGAGCAGCAGAAACTGAGTGAGGAGTAGCAGAGAAGCCTGGACTATCAGGCTCAGAGTGAGAGAGGATTCTTCCCCAAGAAGGTCCATTTCCATCCAGAGACCAGAGGAGAACAAGAACACCTGGATTCAAATACAGGATGGGTTTGAAATGGGTTTGGGTTGATAGCTTTACTTCTTTCAAAAAATTCCTGGGCACAATTTTACCAAGATAGTCTGAGGTGCAATTATTATGTTTTGAGAAGATGTTAAGAGTTCATCTGTACGTACATGACCCATGCAGTGCTATCTGGTTTCAGATCAGTTACCAGTAGAGAAGTCACCAAAGAGGCATTAGAGTCAGAGAAAATGTCAGTAATCAGTATTACTACATTCCAGTGTTACACAGAATTACTGGGATCTGTATTCCCAGTTTGCAATAAAGGATGATGTCTTATCCTCACAATGTATGTCTCATGCTTTTTTTTTCATCTCTGTGTTCCTATGGACCTCAATGATCTTATTATATTTCATAAGCTTAATTGTGTTTTTTGGAATTGTGCTTATCAGTTTTCAAGCACTTCAATAGGTTTTTAACCACTTTCCAAAAATGGTGCAATTGAAAACGGTTTTAGTTTTGATTACAGCATGAAGTGCATCAATGTTTAGCCAGTTCCCGCAGCCTATTCATATCTGTTTGGAATAAAGGAATATTCTTATTACCAGTTTTGAGACAGAAACAGAGAAAATAAAAGTTCACAAATTTTCATAAGTCCAAAGAGTTGAGATTTGAAGACAAAACTTCCAGCAGTTTCCTAGAGCAAGATCTTACACACACCCTGGGCTGAATCTCTCAGTACACAATATTCCTCGACAAACAATCCATGCCCCTAGCACCTACCTCTTATCATATTTCAATCCTTCAATAATGCTCACAATTTCATGTGAAGTCAGGGCTTCCTTAGAGAAAGTGGAGGGATCAGGAGAGGTTATTTTGTTTGCTGAAATCAAAATGTGAAGCCAAACCTTTCCATGAACTAAATCCCTTTCTACTTCTCTTTTATAGTCAAAGCATTTAGAATCAAGTCTTTGTTATAAGTTTCCCTCTGACAGGTATACAATATCATAATTTTAGCACACAGAGGGTGAGACTTCTAATTTTAAGATTATATTGTTGTATTTCTTTCTTAGTGTCTTCAGTTATTTAAGGTATACTCATCATCCTCAAAGACTATAAAACTTTCATCTAAGTAATCCTGATCTGCACATAATTACATAGAAATTAGTAAACAAAAAGTAAACTGTAATATTTGGAAATATCTTAAATTTTTTTCAGTATTGGAAGTCTAGGAATTAACAAACCTCACCCATTCCATTAAATAAGTGTTGGCAAAAAAAAAAAAAAAAAAAAACACAACTCCACATCTCTTATTGTTCTGACAAATATCAAAAAGGAATTGAACACTTGTTACACAACGTGCAATATCAAAAATTATTCTCTGTAAAATAGTTTCTTGTATTATATAACACCTGAACTGGGCAATTAGCTGGAAGGAACCATTCATTATCTTTTTCCATAAACTTGCAAACAGGGTAGTATCTCTTAAAATAAAACATTACACTTTAAGGAGCTGTTATAACAAAGAATGTGTCTGTAATAGGACAAATGCGTTTAGAAAAAAAAAATGCTCTCACGTCAAAATTCTCTGCATGATGGCTAACAACAAAATCCAGATTATGTATAAATTTAATGGGATTTAATGAAGATATAGTCAATCAAATATGGCATTTTGAGAGAAAGAGGTGTTCAGTATCTGTGGAGCAGAAAGTAATAGTAAATTGTAAGGACTCTTAAAGTAACAACTCATAGACTGCTACAACATGGAAAATAGTCTTATGCAAAAGGAAGAGCTTGTAGCACAAAGGCAAGGCTAGACAAAGAAAGCAATTATGTTCTTATCTACTGACAATTGCAAAAGGAGAAGTGAAGTGTAATATCATGTATTAAGAGGCAAAGTACCAAACATGAGGCCACAGCCATAATTTTATTTCAGATGTGTAATTACATGAAGTTGTAAGACAAAACGAAAAAAAGAACCCTTTTTTTCAGCTCTATGATTAGTTCTTATTAAGTCACTAGCTTTCTTTGAGTTCAATTCTGAATGGAAATAAAATTTAGTCAACAGCTATGTTGCTTAGTTTTACTCTGTAAAGTTTTGGTGGATTGACTGAACTTTCCCCTTATCCATGCAGCAAATCAAAGAAAATAAATAGAGAAAGAAAAATAAGTAAAGAATATAATGAGAGCAGATCAATTAAGAAAGATTAAGTCAGTCACTCCAAGTGGGATATAAGCAAGTTTCTTTACTTGGAATGAGAATTCCAGTGATCTTTTGAGTATTTTGGCTAAAGAGGTTTCATACTTAGTTATTACTCATTTAGTGTAAACTTGTTATATATTTTAATGTTCCTTATTCTGTTTTCTTTGTTGAATAAGAAAGCTCCAACTAGTACAGAACTATTTGAGACCTATTTTTGTCAAATTGGATGGATATAATGTCAAATCAGTCTCCTACTACCTAGGTGGCAACAATTAATATTTTGGTAATCGTGATGGTTATTATTGGCTTATATACATTTCATTAATTTTATTTTTTTTTTACCTTTGTATTAGTAAAAGCTGATCAGGGTAAACAGTTGAACCAAATTAGCATGGAAGAAACTGAAAGACAGGGTTTTGTAGGGAACTGGCATGGAGTTGTGACTGTAAATACTTAACATCACCAAGACAAAACAGGACATTTGCACCATTTCAGAAAAAAAATGGGATTCTGTCTCCCATTTTTGGGTAAAAGTAATGCCAGTAAAAAGGATGGCTTCTTAATGGCACAGGGTCATATTCGATGCCTATGCAGAACATACTGACAATACACAATGTCACTGCACAAAAAAATACAACGCCAAGGCTGTTAATTCCCTAAAATGGAAAGGAAGCTGTTTTATTTGTGTTACTGTATTACACAAGAGGCCAGTGACAAGGATGGGACCCCATAGTACTAGTCTCAGTACAAACACAGAACAAAGAGACTGCCCGGGTCAGCAGTTTACAATCTAGATTTAGCTCTTGATTTGTAGATGGAAGGATAAAAACAGCCTGTTCAGTCTGGCCAGAACTGGTTTAGCATGTGTGTCACATTCTTTTTTTCCATTCTGCTTTCCAAGACCAATCAGGAAGGATCAACTAAGAAGTGTAGTTCAGGCAGAATAGACTTACTATTTTCATTTTCTTCTACATAAATAATGCAATGTTATTATGGAAAGGAATAGAAAAAGATTATCCTCTTTTTAGTTCCAGTCCCTGGATGAAGGTTGAAAAATATATTATTGTAGTCCGCAATGTTACACTTGCAGAGAGAATTTGAATATCAATAAGCAGAGAGATTTTTAAATGGATATTTACATATAATATCACTGTATGTTTACATTTAATATCATATTGGATTTAATTTTATTATGTTCAAGAAAGCAATTGGGTGAAAAATAAACACTGTGGGATGTTATCTCATTGATATGCAGAATCAAAATGATAATCAAGTTGCAGATATAAACTCATAAGAAAAAGCTTCTGACATTTCATCTAGGATCCCTAATTTCATATTTACAGTGTGGTATGAACCTATATACTGCAGTCTTAGTGTTTAATTGGGAAGATTACTCTCGTATCTTTTTTATTTTTTTTCTAATTACTTTTACTCCTCTTTCAAAAGATGGAAAACTTATACTGGCTTCTACCAAAAAGTCATGAAGAATTTTTTCTTTAAAAAAAAAAAAGTGTCATGAACAAATATCATGTGTATGTATGAAATCAAAGACCATCCTAAACCTATGCAATAAGCTTTGTGAGAGGTATTTTTGTCTTCTGTTATTATGAAGGAATTTGGACTGAGTATACGTTGTATTCTTAGCAAAAGTACAGCAAGTCATGGTGATTAGTATGTATATGCTTCATGCTATATTTTAGGGAAGTCATGCTTTTTCTTATTTGCAGTATAATTTGATTAATTTATTTAATAAATTGAATTATTCTTTTCCATGCCTTTGGTAAAATAAGCCTCCAACAACTTCAGTGGTTGACATGTTACATGTTCACAAAGAGTACATACCTAGCTACTTCTTAGAAAAAGAAAACAAAGAGACAATGCGCTTCCCTAAATTTCACAACCGGCACCCATAGGATGGATTTATTGCATGACCTCTCTAAGGGTCCTTGGGCATACAGAGCAAATAGCAGCAGTGCCTGGTGCAGGGAACGTACCAGAACTGAGGACTTTTGGGGCAGGGCACTGGCATGCTGTGAGGCTAGAGAATAGTCTACTTTGACTAAAGATGTTTTATATCCTTATAGGTCTGGGTGCTGAAAGAACTATGAATCGAATGTTCTCATCTAGGTAACCTGCCTTTAAACATTATTAACAAACAGTTCACTCTCCCTCTGGATTATCCCTTGAGGCAGTATCACACACAGGGCAGATGTGTCACCCCTGTAAGGGAATAAGGAAAAATGACAGTGACAAATTGACTATCACGTGTGTCTTCAGTGGTGTAAGAACACCTGATGAAATATGTTTCTCTGTCTGAATAAAATAAACTTATCCTTTTGCAAACTGTTCTATAAAAAGATATGAGAGTGAAATGCCTCTAAAACTGATATATCATTAAAGCTTCTACTACATTCCAGGAACTGCCACTAGTAAATTTTTGAGTTAGGATTGATTTGGTCTCTATTCCAGAATAAAAAACAAGTGGTGTGCCAAGAATGTTGACAAGGAGCGATATGCACCCAGTCTTATCGCAGTGTTATTACTCTTGCCAGTCACTATCTTACTATTAAGATAAAGCAAGTTATCCTGGTGTGAAAGCTACTGATTGAAGGCTGGATAATGATTTCTGGATTTCTCACTGCAGCTGTAATATTGGAGAGGCTCTGGAAAAGGATGGATTGGCAGATTGCAAATTTATGGTTCAGGGTGTGCACATAAAAAGCAATTTAATAAATTTGTATACTTGTTCAAATATGTACTTCTTTCTGTCTTCCATTGGCATAAACAAATGACATCTACTCTTCATAAATAGGTATACATAAATATGTCACCTCTGCTTGTTGGTTTGGCATTTTAGGTGTGCAGAGACATTTAAACATAAAAAAGATGTTGCTTCTATTCTGAATAGTTCTATTACTGTGATATATATCTCAGTATTTGGGAAACATTGACATGGCCTGTATACTGTATATCTATAAGCACTGTATGTGTATATATGACATTTATATGTGGATAGTCTGATCCTGTAAAATGTTTCATGTTTTTAAATGGCTTTTCAACCAGACGCAGTATATATTTCTTGTTTGGCTGCAGCAGAATTTAATATTTCTTTTTTTTCTTGTTGATTGTCTGATAAGTTATGCTTACAACAAGTTATGGTTACAACACGTTATGGGCTGTGCTGAGGAAAAAGAGGTTATGAGATTCCAGAAATTTATGTGTTCAAAGCAAGGATTAAACTAAGAATGTAAAGATTTTCAAAGAGATAGATACAGTCCTTGTAGGATAGTAATAGAACATGCCAGTAGGGTGCTAACATCAAATTCCTCCTATACGTAATTCAGATCAGGAATCTGAACCTCAGTTCCCACATCTCAGATCCAGTTCCCAACCACCAAGTTATTAATAGTTATAGAGTGATATTTTTATTTACTTCTTTTGTGATAGTTTCTTTCCCATCAAAATTCCTACATGTTTCAAGAATTCTTGGGTTTTTTTCAGGAAAATTTATTTATTGAAAGATCCTTGACCAACTCTACAAGATAGCTTCCAGTTTCAAAGTTGAGTGTGTCTCCAGATACTCTGGCTTCACCTCCAAGCTATCTGGTGGAGCAAGGATGTACACAGCATCCTGTGTCTTTAGAAAATACCTAGCACAGCAGAGCATGGGCTGAGTTGCAATTTTAGGTGTTAACACGGCATTTTCAAACTTACAGAGCATGTTACTCTAGGACTACCTTTGTACTGAATGGACAGCAATAAGCACCCCAAAAAATAACTAATTTAAACTCCCATATTGGGATACGATTAACCTAATTCTAGAGAAACAATTTTGAGATGACGGGACTGTAGGAAAAATCATCCTGAATGCTATCCTATAGTTTCTGCAGGATTTTTAACCCATCATAGCTGTTTCTCCTATTTTTTCCTCATTGTCCTAACCTTTTATCTTGGGGATTTTTTAAACATTTCCAACAGTACATGTCTTCATTTGGAGAGAATATCTACATCTTCAATATTAACTCTATACTGGGTTAAAGACAACATATGCGCATGACTTTTAATTTCATTAGTTATTTATATCAAACTTTCTGTACGACTTATTAAAAAACAAAACCACAGATGTTTTTCCTCCTACTGTACTATTTCAGGTAGAAACTGTTGCTCTTATTTTATGGTAAACAGACTCATTGCTATGATTTCTTTCTTCATTTTAGTATTTTCACGATCTCAAAGCCCTGAATTCCATAAAAATGGAGGTATTTAATTTATATTTTTTTTATTTTAGTTCATAGCACTGATATCAACATCGATCTACCTATTAGTCTTGTGTACGTAGCTGACAGGACTGTCTTTCAGATTTTGTACAGCCTGTCCACAATATGCCTTAATGTCAGAATTCACTTCTTAGAACAGAGTTAGAAAGGAACTATATTGTATGGTATGGAATCCAAAATAGCTAATGGATCACTGCCAGCCTTAATAATTATGACAGCTCTGGGATTTATTTTATTAATTGATTGCAGTAAAGGACTGTCAAATCAAAGCCTTTTCCAGTTTTTAATTAGCGTTTCATGGACTTCAGGTAAAAAAGTATTTTAACCTGCACTGCTACAAATTATTCAGTTTGGTGTGAAATTCAGAAAATGAATTTAAAGCACTTGCTACCTCTCCCGTGTAGGTCTAAGTGTTTCAGGACATCTTATATAGGCTCTGTTTATGTTACACTTATCATATAAGCTGACATCCTCTATGGACATCAAAATCCCTTGTAGACCATAAACAAGTAGTGTTATCTCCGTTTTCATACACTTCAAAGTTTAGGCATAGAGGTTTATCTGAAGTTCAGTTTAGCATAAAAGTTCTTCATCCAGGGTTTGATATTAGCTGTTTTTCTCTAACATGTTTTTTCTAAACAATAGCACATACATTGTTCACACAATCTTGCAAGAACAAATTTTTTCCTTTGGTGTACACACAGAAGTTGAAGAATAAGAAAGAAAACTTACTTTCCCAAAGCTGGATAGATGATCACAGAATCACAGAATCACAGAATAACCAGGTTGGAAGAGACCCACTGGATCGTCGAGTCCAACCATTCCCACCAATCCCTAAATCATGCTCCTAAGTACCTCATCCACCTTAACCTTAAACACCTCCAGGGACGGTGACTCAACCACCTCCCTTGGCAGACCTCTCCAATGCCTAACCACCCTCTCCGTGAAGAATTTTTTCCTAATCTCAAGCCTAAATCTCCCCTGGCGGAGCTTGAGGCCATTCCCTCTCGTCCTGTCCCCTGTCACTTGGGAGAAGAGGCCAGCTCCCTCCTCTCTACAACCTCCCTTCAGGTAGTTGTAGAGAGTAATAAGGTCTCCCCTCAGCCTCCTCTTCTCAAGGCTAAACAACCCCAGCTCTCTCAGTTGCTCCTCATAAGATTTGTTCTCCAGCCCCTTCACCAGCTTCGTTTCTCTTCTCTGGACTCGCCCCAGAGCCACAACATCCCTCTTGTGGTGAGGGGCCCAGAACTGAACACAGTACTTGAGGTGCGGTCTCACCAGTGCCGAGTACAGGGGGAGAATAACCTCCCTGGACCTGCTGGTTACGCTGTTCCTGATGCAAGCCAAGATGCCATTGGCCTTCTTGGCCACCTGGGCACACTGCTGGCTCATGTTCAGTCGGTTGTCAACCAGCACCCCCAGGTCCTTCTCCTCCTGGCAGCTTTCCAGCCAGGTTCCTCCTAGTGTGTACTTCTGCTTAGGGTTGTTGTGCCCCAAGTGCAGGACCCGGCATTTGGCCTTGTTAAACCTCATGCCGTTGGTCTCAGCCCAGCAGTCCAGCCTGTTCAGGTCCCTTTGCAGCCTCCCGACTCTCCAGCAGATCCACACTTCCTCCCAGCTTGGTGTCATCTGCAAACTTGCTAAGGGAGCGCTCGATGCCTTCATCCAGGTCGTTGATAAAGACATTAAGCAGGGCTGGACCCAGGACTGTGCCCTGGGGAACCCCACTTGTCACTGGCTTCCAGCTGGATTTAACTCCATTTACTACCACCCTCTGGACCCGGTCATTCAACCAGTTTTCCACCCAGGAGAGTGTGCGCCCGTCCAGGCCAGAGGCCGACAGTTTCCGAAGCAGAATGCTGTGAGAAACTGTGTCAAAGGCTTTACTGAAGTCCAGGAAGATACATCCACAGCCTTTCCCTCGTCCAAGAGTTTAGTCACTTGGTCATAGAAGGTGATCAGATTACTCTGGCAAGACCTGCCTTTCATGAACCCGTGTTGACTGGGCCTGATCACCCGGTTCTCTTGCAAGTGCTTCATGATCGCACTCAAGATCACCCGCTTCATGACTTTCCCCGGTACCGAGGTCAGACTGACAGGCCTGTAGTTCCCGGGATCCTCCCTGCGCCCCTTCTTATAGATGGGCACGACATCAGCCAGCCTCCAGTCCAGCGGAACCTCCCCAGTCTCCAGGACTGTTGGAAGATGATGGAAAGGGGTTTGGCCAGCACATCCACCAGTTCCCTCAAAACTCTTGGGTGGACTCCATCCGGCCCCATAGACTTGTGGGCGTCTAGCTGGGCAAGCAAGTCTCTAACCACCTCCTCTTGGACCTTGGGAATCTCATACTTCTCTTCCAACCCCTGGGGTTGTGCACAGAGGGAACAATTTTCCTTACTGTTAAAGACTGAGGCAAAGCAGGCATTGAGTACTTCAGCCTTGTCTTCGTCCTCTGTTACTGTTGTTCCCTCTGCATCTACTAGGGACTGGAGATTCTCCCTAGCCCTCCTTTTGCTGTTGATGTATTTGTAGAAAGACTTTTTGTTGTCTTTCACAGTCTTGGCCAATCGCATTTCTAGTTGGGCTTTAGCCCTCCTGACTTTTTCCCTGCACGTTCTCACTTCTTCCCTATAGTCCACCCAGGATGCCTGCCCCTTCCTCCAGAGGTCGTAGACCCTCCTCTTCCTATTGATGTCTCTTAGGACCTCCCTACTCAACCACGCTGGTTTCTTACCCCTCCGGCTACTTTTCCGGAACTTGGGGACGGCTTTCTCCTGAGCTGCTAGGAGTTCCTTCTAGAAGAGCGCCCAGCCCTCATGGACACCTTTGTCTTCAAGGAGCGCCTCCCACGGGACTTTTCTGACCAGCCTTCTGAACAGCCCAAAGTCTGCTGTCTGAAAGTTGAGGGCGACTGTTCTGCTAACCTCCTTCTTCATTTTACACTGCACTGAGAACTCTATCATCTCATGATCATTTTGCCCCAAGCGTCCTCCAACCTTCACATCCCCCACCAGTCCTTCTCTGTTCACCAACAGCAGGTCCAGGAGGGCACCATCCCTTGTCGGTTCGCTCACCAGCTGTGTGAGGAAGTTGTCTTCCACACACTCCAGGAACGTCCTGGACTGCTTCCTTTCTGCTGTATTATACTCCCAGCCTATATCTGGGAAATTGAAATCTCCCACAAGGACTAGAGGTAGCGATTTTGAGACTACACTCAGTTGTTTGTAGCAGAGCTCATCAGCTGCTTCTTCTTGGCTGGGTGGTCTATAGCAGACTCCCATCACAATCCCTTCCTGCCCATGGGCTCCTCTGATTTTCACCCACAAGCACTCAGTCTCATCCTGATGTGTGGAAGAATACAACTCCAGCAGACTATAAACCTCCTTCTCATCTAATGTGGAATCCTAGATTTATTCTTACCCTCCTGTTTTAACCAAGAGCTTCCTATTTACTTTTAAATGCTGACAGATGTCTTCAGATCAGAAGATCACTTTTGCTGTGACGAGCTTATTGTATAAGTAGATAGTGTGAAATGGAATGCCTAAATCCCTGTTCCACCTAAATTGGGACTAAGGCTTCAAAAACCTAAATCCCATGCAATGACCCAGTCTGCCTCATTTCCAGGGGAGTCTGCAGTTAAAGGTGCACATATTCATTAGGCATCTCCAGTCAGTATCTAACTTTATATATTTGCCTAAATATGCTTAGAAATGCTTGCTGTTCAGATAGAGCATCTCTTTCTGTATATCCTGGTTTAGTCAATCATGCACACTGTGCTGATGTGACCAGCAAAGCCCTGAGACTGGAAATGGATGGGAGCACAATAACATAGAATCATAGACTCCTAGAATAACCAGGTTGGAAGAGACCCACCGGATCATTGAGTCCAACCATTCCTATCAAACACTAAACCATGTCCCTTAGCACCTCGTCCACCTGTGCCTTAAACACCTCCAGGGAAGGTGAATCAGGCAGCCTCCCTGGGCAGCCTGTTCCAATGCCCAGTGACCCTTTCCGTGAAAAATTTTTTCCTAATGTCCAGCCTAAATCTCCCCTGGCAGAGCTTGAGGCCATTCCCTGTTGTCCTGCCCCCTGTCAATTGGGAGAAGAGGCTATTACCCTCCTCTCCACAACCTCCCCTCAGGTAGTTGTAGAGAGCAATGAGGTCTCCTCTCAGCCTCCTCTTCTCCAGACTAAACACCCCCAGCTCCTTCAGCTTCTCCTCATAAGGCCTGTTCTCCAGCCCCTTCACCAGCTTCGTTGCTCTTCTCTGGATTCACTCCAGCTTTGCATAACATTAGGATATGAAGCCTTTTGGTTGAGAATGACTTCCATTCTTTGATTTACATTACTGTAAGAACAAAAGACAAGGACAAGAACAAAAACTCCCAAGGCAAGACTGAAATCCCTTAGCTACTTTCTTTCAAGCTGTCTTTCCTAAATAGCATAAACTCTGATTTCCGGCACATAGGCTGAACTTACAGGCACGTAGTCTTTCAGCCTTAAAATATTCACACTTAGAACATTATCAAACCTCAAAATTTAGCATTCAAAGTTTGACTGAACTCTGTCTTTTGAGAGGCAATGATCTCTGCCCAGTAACCATACACATTGGGTACAAACTAAGGTGGCCTCATGTTCCTCTCTTCTCCACTTCCTTTAGGTTTAAGTTATCAAATTTTTAGCAAGAAAATGCTAATATTTGACATTGAAATTCTGCCAGTAAATATCATCATAAGACTCTCAAGTTTAATGTTCCATCATTTGCTATTGTTTTCATTTTGTCCACTGACACTTCTCATTTTAATGATTTGGAATAGCTTTTTTTAAAAATGGGTCTTCGGTAGAAATTTTGAAGGTGAGAATGTGGTTAAACATCCTCAGCCTGAGGGATTTCAAACCTAAACCACTGAGCACCCTAATTATTCATTTTGGAGTATTCTGAGGAACAAAATATTAGAAGGAGACGCGATAAAAAAGCAAGGTCTTCAGTCAGAGCAAAGAAATGCTAATAAGAAAAGACAACAGAGACACAAACAGCTCAGAATGTGAAAGGGAAGAAGTCAAATTTGAAGCCAGGAGTTACACTGAAAGGAGGAAGCTTCCTGTTATCCAATCCAGATCTTATTGATGTTTTCTTATTTTTTGCGGCTACAGTCAGGAGTGCAATATACCAATATTTCATGGTGCTGCTAATTTTCTGCTCAGGCTGCAGCCTTCTTTTTACAAATGTGCCATAACTTAACATGTAAACTACTGATTATGAAACTATGCTAAATAACATGTTAATGCAAAATTTTATATGTCTGTACCAATTTTTATTAATCTGACATACACATGTGCCTATGCCAAGTTCTAAAACGTGTCAGTAGTTTCATTGATTTACAGTAATAATTACACACTGTTACCACTGAGATTACTTCAGGGTGTGCAACAGTGCTTGGACTCACAGTTTCATCATTCAGGATTAGTCATCAGTGCTTGGACTCACAGTTTCATCGTTTAGGATTAGTCATTAAGATACCAAGATAACCCTAAAATTTCAATCCCCATATGTGGTAAGCAACTTCTATAGGGCGATGTGTGGCATAAATGAGGTAAAATCAGAGCAAAGGCTGTAAATCTTCAGGAATTTAGTATGCAGTTAGCAGCATGTAGATCTATGAATGTGATTAACAGTCACATGCAAGTAAGCCAACTCCTCTAGCTGTCAGGATTTTCTCAAAGCAAAACCCAATTACACATAAACAGATCTTGAGTTCTCCCTCTGGGCTTATGTTTCTCTTAGCTATAGATTTTCATTGTTACTTTTTTTTTCCAAATGTAATATTTAATGCATCTAAAGGTTGCCGTTTTATTGAGGAATTCAAACAGCATAATCCCCTGGGTGGCTTTCTTTGATCATATGTGGTAGATTTTAAATTGAATATATTGACAGCCTATTATTACATACTATGTCTTGTAAATTAATTTTCAATTAGTTTTTAGTGTATGTAAAATATGGATTGTAATCAGTTCTTGTGTTTGTGTTTTCATATCATGACCACTTCTTTCATGAATGGACAAATCCTTCTGCAAATGGCTTAGGGCTGCTTTCAAGAAAAACATATCATTTCATCTCAAAGGGCACAAATGAATGTCACCTGGGACAAGGTTCTTGTGCCTTAACTCAGGCATCTAAAAATTTCTTCTTTAAATTTGAACTGCACATGTTCCCTGCATAGCCTACAGAAAGAAATTCTTACTTCTTACGGGTTAATTTTCTCCAAAATGGCCAGTTTTGATAGGTGAAATGCATTATTCCCTGAAGATGCCTATTTATCTCTAGTAACTCCAGAAATAGCCTATATTGTTTAGCTCAGAGCTCAAGAACACACTTTTTAAATACATAGAGTAGGGTTCAGTTCCTTAAAATAGACACAAAGGGCCATTTTCTATGCCCTCTGGTATCCAAGATGTCCACTTGGGGTAGCAGATATGATGCAGAGCCTACAGCTGGCACAAGATCTTGTAAACCACCAACTAGAAACCAGGTAAAATAGTCCATAACACATAATGTCAACTTAAACATTAAAATAACACTAACATGTCAACTTTAGTTGACATAACACTAAATGTCAACTTGAAGCAGCTGAATTCTATCTCTGATTTTAGGTGACACATATTCTACTCCAAGCAGCTTCAGCAAATGAGTGAGGAGTAAAGGATTACCTTTTCCTCTTAGAATGCTAATCTAAAGTTTGAGAACTCACATTTACTAGGTTTGAGATTAAGTCATTGAAATTTAGGTGTCAGTATATGGCTGTGTATCTGTGGCCTGTGTAGCTGAGCTCTCATGACCACCAGTTGCCCATTCATATGTATGGCCTGCAGTGTGTGCTTTTCAGATATATCTTAGGCATTCGCATTTATTGATAGCTATGATACAGAACTTATGAAAGATCCATGCCCATCTGGACTGGTGGCTGAAGAACAGATAAGAAGTTGTGGAGAGGAGGATGCTGGCCTCTTCTCCCAAGTGACAGGGAACAGGATGAGAAGGAATGGCCTCAAACTCCACCAGGGAAGGTTCAGGCTGAACATTAGGAAAAAAATTTTCACAGAAAGGGCCATAGGGCACTGGCACAGGCTGCCGAGGGAGGTGGTTGAGTCACCTCCCCTGGAGGTGTTTAAGGGATGGGTGGATGAGGTGCTAAGGGGCATGCTTTAGTGTTTGATAGGAATGGTTGGACTCAAGGATCCAGTGGGTCTTTTACAACCTGGTGATACTATGATTTTATGAATAATCTCTATGCCAACATGTGGGCAAATCCCAGAAGCAACACTTGCATGTTGTCACACATTAGATAACTGATTTTGTTAATTAGGTCTCCATTAGCTGTTATGAGGGATCTGGACTAGTGCACATGTAATTGCCTCAGTCTGGAATGGATAAATGCAATATCAAAATCTGACTGAACTTTGGTTTGCATGACATGAGCTACTTCTCATCTAATCATCTCTAGAGAAGGTCTACATTTCTAAATTTCTTTTCCTTTATTTATTATCAGTGTTAGAAGGGGGATAAGACAATCCAGAAATTCCTCTTTCAGTTGGTTTTGACTATAACACTTCTGTTGAAAGCTGTGCGGCTAATCTGACTCTCTTTGAAAAGTTTGATAAATGAGGCAGTATCTTGTTCCCTAAAATAGTATTTTGTCTGCAAAATGCCTCAGAAAAATCACTTACCTCAATAGCACCAAAGAAACCATCTCAATCTTGGCAGAAGCTTTAAAGGAATTCCCTATTTAGCAGCTCAAATGAACAGATTTAAAACTAACTTAAATCACAGTCTGTGTTTGCACAAGTACTTACGCTGAGTCTGAAGGGATCTTTAATCTAGCAGAAAGAGGCAGGATAAGGTCTAATAATTGCATGCTGAAATCAAAAAAGTTCAAACTAGAATTAAAAGGAAACTCATTTATTTTTTAACTGTATACTGAGTTAACGTATTGGGGCAAATTTCTAAGTGTCATTGTAGTCTTTAAATCAAGATCAGACATGCTTATAAAACATACATCTTAGTTTAGCAACGTATAGCTGGGCTCGAAGCAGAAATTCCTGGATGAAGGATGGCCTGTGTTATGCAGGAACTCAGACTAGATAGAGGTTGAACTAGTTAATCATAATGGTCTTCCATGGTTTTAAAATTCACAAGCCCATTAATTTCAAGCAAAAGGAAAGATATGTTCATGTAAAACTTAATTTTCTTAGGGTCTTTAACCCCACCTTCTCCTTACGTACTAGTTCCTGCCCTTATTGGTGACTTGAGTCTGCTGCCTTTTTGTGAGAGACTGTAGTACTTCAACAAATAAAAAAAACCAGAATTTAACTTGCCTCTCGCTTAAATGCCAGGATTTACAATTAGGTGAAATAGTAGCTAAGTGGAAGAGCATACACTTCCACGTTTGCTTTCCCTAATATCTCATGGGCTAAATCTGAGTTGCAATTTTTAGTGAGACATCTTCTACGTTGGTCTAGTTACTATCAAAGCAACTTTTCTTTCCAAAGTTGTGAATTAACCTTTCAACAGGAGCATTCTAGTGCCAATGGTCTAATGGAAACATATGGAGTATCATGCTAAAAAGTACCTGGAAAACAACAAGATTTCCTATTACATGGATTTTAAAGTTCATCAGCAACCAACTTCAACACTGAAGTCATGACAGAAGAACAGTTGCTTGTGATGTATACGGTGGAGAAAAATCACATGAAAATAAAAGTAAACCTGGATAGTAACCTATACATCTATTTTAATGTGAACTCTACCTTGGGAAAGAGATGTCTGTGAAAACTACAGATCCTGCCATTACCAATATAAAAAGCTCTTACCAATATCAGCTGGGACAAGTTGTGCTCAGAAAGACCAAAATCATCAAATGTTGCTACTATCAGGCACCCTACAGTCTGGTCCATTTCTACATGTGTAGTATCTTGTGGCAGCATCAGTTGAGTGCATTTGGGAGTGTGGACACACTGTGAAATCACTATGCATTATATTTGTGTTTTTGGATGCAGTACTGAATTTCATGACTTTCATACTGCAAAATGCTCAAGAATGATGCTTTTCTGTAATTGAAATAGGAAAGCAAAAAGAGGTCTTTTTCACTGCGTGTCTTTGATCTGAAGAACAGTGGGAGAGTGTATGTGTCACTGTAACAACTTCTTGGTGAGAACTCAGATGCAAAGACAGCACTTCATTTCCACTTAATGTCAGTGGTCATTCTAACCATGGAAGAATGCGGCACTTCACTTTTCATTGTGAACAGGACTAGACCGAGAAGACAACAATTATAATGGCCTCATTTTTAATATCTGATTTCTTACAAACCACAAAGCCTCCAAAAATAAACCCTTAACATCAATGTCTTCATTTTTTCTCTGCAATTTCTGCTAGAAATAATCTAGAAATAATTATTTTTGTGTCTCACTGAATGTGAATCACAGATTTCCTACTAAGTTCAGGACAATCGCTAACAAGCTCATACAAGCAGAATTAGGCAACATATAGGACTTGTGGGGCCAGTAATAAACCAAACATTTCTTTGCACATCTCAGCTTCCTTAAGTAACTCTTTAGTTCTTTTGGACTGGGAGAGAATTTCTATCATTTTTATTCATCACAGGCACTACATCATCACCACTTTGTCACTTTGCTAATTTCCTCAATCCAATTCTGGTCACCTAGATGTCTGCATGGTGAGTGTTTCTGCAGAGTTGAATTTGTTCATGCACAATAGGTCTAAAATGAGATGAGACAGATTTATCTGCATCAGACTTACCTTTGCTGTATTATCTTTTTATGTTCTGTTGTTCTCTGGATTTTTTTATTATAATTGTTAATGAAGTTCAAGTCGATCATAGAAAAATAATACTTAGCATATAATATTTTCCATTAGTTCCTCTGGGTTCATTGAAATACATATACCATGGCAGAACAGACAGGTACATTAACCATTCTGTTTGCAATAATACTCATTCATAACTTAGTACCTTCTGGCAAGGATTTAAGAGAAGAGCTACTAACTTAATGCTAAGTTTTCCTTAAGGGTCAATGGACTTTGTACTCCAAATTTCCCAGGCACAGATGAAGATTTCATTTCTAACCAACACATTTGCAACCTCAGATCTAGCAAAGTGTTCAAGCCGGGATCCATACAGGTCTTTGGAGCCATAAATTCCAAGGGAAAAAATGGGAACAAGCGTTCTAAACGCCACAGCATTTGACTGTATGAGAGTATATCTTTCTGCTTGATGGGTTTTCATTGACCCTGATGGGATTTATTTTTGTCCTTACAATTGGGTAAACGCTTACATTCTTTGCTCTAGACAGGTACGGGTTTTCTCCCATTGTTTCTAATTGCTATGGAATTGTTCTTTGCCAGTTATTACTATCCTTAATTCAAGTATGGGTTGAAAAATATTTTTAAAGAACTCCATCCATTATCAGAAAGACAGTTTCTAAAGCTAAGTCCACATGGTTTGCTGTGATACAGACCTAATAACTGGCTTTTCAGCCTGCAATAAATATTCTTTTCCCTGTCCTCTTCTGATTGCTCCATAATTAACACTAGGGAGAGATAGATTTAAGTATCTGACAGATATTTATTTAAAATACCTTCTGCTGCATATATTAACATTTCTGTATCTACTTTTTTAAAGCGGCTTTGAATTCTGCAATAAGATCAGATCCAGAGTCTGGTTATGTTAATAGCCTTGCATGGCAGCGGTATAGATCAATTTGGAAAAGGAGATGAATCAGTCATTTGCAATATAATCATATGTGTTTACACTTAGAAATGCTTTTAGCATAAAAACACAATAGAAACATATGACTCGCATCAATATCACTTAAGCAAGATAAATTATGAAAGGAAGGTTAGTGGAAATGAGGATTTAATGTTCTCCACATGCATGTACTGATAGCATATATGTATGCATTAACTAAGTCTTTCTCCTGACCCTGTTTGAAAAAGTAGAACTGCAAATAACTGCTTTGCCACTCAAAAAGAAGGCACAAGTGCCCATCCAAGAGGTCAGTTTCATCAGTAGTTCTAATGCACCTGTCCACTAAAATTCCACAAATCAGATATACAATAGGATTTGCAGTTTCCTTCCCTCCCCTCCCCTTCTCCTCCCATCACTTCCCTTCTCTGATTGACATGGTACTTTGCAACTTCAATGCTGAGGACACCTGGCAGAGGTACTGGATGCAAACGGAGCATGAACTTCATCACTACGATACTGGAAGCCAGCTGGGGGACGTCATGACCACACTACTATTAATGTTAACATTTTTGCACTAATATTCCCCAGGCAGCCCTGACCACTTCAAGCTGCAGCTGACTGAGCAATCTGGGGTGCAGAAACCCCACAGGGACAGCCAGTGAGGTCAACAACCACTGCACACTCAGAGCTCAGGAAATAAAGGAAATATATAAATATTTCCACTGTTAGTGCATGCTAGAGGCCCAAGACAATGTAAATCCAGCTCATGTTACTTTGTGAGTCACTATGGGCTAATGCTACCCAAAAAATTGTGCTCTTGAGCAGTGAATATTATCAGCAATGTTCACATCTACCATGTGGTAGATCTGTTAGTGTGGCTGTAGTAGCCAAAATCACTTTGGAACATGGATTAAACACATAGACATAAAATAGGTTAGTAATCTGTCAGGATGCATAAAACCCAATCCTGCTGATCCCAGTCATTGTGCTAATGACTATAGGGTAGTTAACTGGAAACTTAGCAATGGGTTTTAACTCTGTTTCACAACGTAATCTCTCTGAGCAAATGAACCTGGAAAATGTCATGGGTTACATAATTCTTTTGCCAGAAAAAGTAAATTATAATTTTTGTGCATATGAACATGAAGATGTGTCTAAAAAAGAATTTATTATAGACATTTTCTAATGCTATTGCCATAACAACAGTATATGGGCACTTTCATATCAAGCTATAAGGTCCTTTATTAAGATCTGCAGTTAATAGGTCAACTTCTCCCAGGAAAGAATCGAGTGTGAAATACGATGCATTGTTTTGAGAGTGTATTATTTTGTTTGGGGTTTATTTTCATCATATATGCTGAGGTCTGACAAAATGAACATTGTTTTCAAAAACAGCAAAGTTGCAGATGGAGGAAATGATTTGTTTATGGTATCCTCTATTAAAGAAGTGTCACAGATAGAAGGGTTCTACACAAATATTAGAGTTTGCCACCAGTTCTCTGATTTAGCTGGGTAATAAGTATATGCTTAGGCAACAAGACAGCTTGTTGTTGGCTACATACATCATGATCAAAAGTAGAGAGGAATCCCAACAAAGACACTTGTAATTTGCACTCACTAAGTTGGATACAGATCCAACTTTTTTTTTCCAACAGTAGCCTAGAAATAACAAACGTTTTGGGAGAAGTGCCTGGTTTTGGTTGAACGTTTCTTCTCGTTGGCTATCTGCCATCACAAACACAGAGGGGATATAATAACAGTCATTTCGATTTCTGTAAACCTTGTCATCTGAGGACCTCAGAATGCTTTCCAAGTGTTAATTAAATCCTCACAACAACCATGTACCCATGCATAGCAGATTTCAGGTTGTTAGGCTCTCCCTGTGACCACAGCGGCTCACTAACTCTATTGTTCTTGGGAGATTTCAGACCCTTTCACACCAAAACCATAATTTGTATCTCAGGCTCTGCACTGCCACCCCCCCCAAACACTGGCACTGTGGTTTCCACCTAACTCTTTCTAAACGTAACCAGAAGAATTTGTAAGAGACATTGAACCACAGGACATTAATTACAGTGGAGATTTATAATGTGTTAACATGTTTGGGGTAGATAATGTTTTATTAGCGACTTCAGAGATCATAGCTTAAAAATATCAGTCAGGACAACACAGAAAGAAATTGGGTTTAGTTCTGAAAAAGTACACAATACCTCCCCATGTGGCTGGCTCCAAGCAATGAAAACTTATTTCACTCCAAGAAATTACTTTAACAGTCTTTTTGTTCACAAGTTTTTTCTCCCTGCCCAGTCCTTGAGACATTAGAGTTTTAAAGTTCTTCGGAGTTGGAAAATATTTTCTCCACAATCATAAAAAAATGGAAACAGATATTCTTTTCAAGTCACGCGAATCATTAAGCTAGAAAACAAATAAAAAACCAAGCAAATATTGCAAGACGTGATATAAAACCATGTGAGTCAGCAGTGTCATTATTTACTTATTTAACATGGCAATATTTTTCTTAGTTCCTTAGTTATTAGCATTAGTCCTGAAAAGATACTTAATCTCAAACTCAGTGTAGAAAGAACTCTTTCTTTCTTATTGCACTCTAATACGCATCTTGCAATACATCTTTGTATATATCTTTCCGACAGTCTTAAAATTCCATCTAAATGCTACTTTCTTTTTTCCCCCCCTTCTATGTATATTTCTTTAATCATAGAATCATAGAATAGTTTGTGTTGAAAGGGACCTTATAGATCATTTGTTCCAACCCTGCTGCAATGCACGCTCCTGAGTGCATCCAAATTAATCCTGCACCAAATTTAGAGAAAGACAAGACTGAGAGTGCGGTACAGCACACATGGAACTTTGCCTTGCTACCTCCTGTCAGTGCAGTTCACATTCTTAGCTCTGATTCCAGGTTAAATCCCAGCTAAGTCACCCATGTGGACTAGTATAGCATAGAGTTAACAGTAAACATTCTCCAGACAGCCTTCTGGAAGTGTTTCCTTACCTTTAAATGTCAACGGATAGTGCTTTATATCATCAACTGAACTCTGGAAGGTCATTACCTCCTATCTATCTTGTGATCACAGAGGAAACCGCTCAATGTTCTTAGTGACTACTGTGTACTATAGATACATAAGAGGCTGCTTTACAATGGCTCATTTGGATGCCGTAACAGTCCCACTGTAGTTGCCTGGAGCTCATTTGCCCTGCCAAGGGACCTCTTCAGGTTATATTAAAGATGCAAATCATAACAATATTTCTTCTGTGTTCAGCAGAAGTCTATGCAAGTTAAAGATGATCTGAAATAGTTAGCTGGTCTACTTTATAACTCTAGACATAACAAATAATAAATTAGATTTCCAGAAATTGCTTCTTCTGATGTTGTTATGATGAATATACTTCAATAATGTTATATACAGCACCAGTCCTGGTTTATAATTGCCATAAACCTCTAAAAAATGTATTGTCTAGAACAAAATATTACTTTTTTTGTATTGCCTCTCAGTGATTGGCATGAAAGATATAAAAGTCTCACTGGGTAACAAATTATAATACCTAAATGTCTTGATTTGTTTTTCATGGCTAATACAATTTTCAGTTCATGACATGTTTTAATTTTAATTAAGGCAAGGAGGAGACCTTGCAAACTGCCTTAGATAAAGTTGAAAAAAATTTTAGTTGTGAATTTTTCTTCAGAGAAATGTTATTTGGAAATGAGATGTGAACAGTGTTCCTTTCCCATTCAACCATTACACCACAATTAACACAGTATCTGAGAGCCTTTCAGCCCCATATGCAGTAACATTACTAACTTTTCCTGCACTTCTTGTGTTCAGCCCTCTCTTTGAATTAAAGGTATATGCAGTAGAATTGTTTTCAGTGTATGTGTACAGAAGATACTATTTATGCAGTATATTTGTTAGAGGAGGCTAGTTCAAAGAAACATACACTGTGCATTAGATGGCTCTTGCTCCTGTAGGATTGTTATTCAGATACCAGACAGCAACTGAATCTCTATCTACTTTGTGTAGTCACTAGCTCTAATTTTTCGTACTTGCTGCGTGATTGGTAATCACAATCTTTCTTTTAACATATGCTTTATTGGGCACTATCATTTAAATAACGTTCTTCAGAAAAACTAAATAGTTTTAAATTTCTTCTCCTACAGGAGCCACTGATGTGCTTTCATACATCCTTTTCCTTAACCAGTTTATGAGGGGCCAAATGGTAAATCCTGTTTTTCCTTGTCACTCTGCAGGGTTCAGACCTCACCCTTCTTCTTTCAGTTTCTCCTCCTGAACAGTCTTAAAGAGTTCCAAGACCCAGCTGCTGAAGACAACACCTACAATATTTCACACATCACTGTTCTCTAGGAACTATTTAATGCAAACACACTTATCTAGGTACTTACAAAATCAGCATAAATTTCCCAAGCAGAAATTGTGTCAAAACAATCTAGATGTCACCCACTGGAATGGAAAGGTTTGGGGGCAGAGAGGAAGCAATTGAAAGAAAAATTTTTGAGTCTTTCGTACAGTTTTTGACATTGCCTTACGTGAAGTTGTCACAAAGAACATTAGGAGAGGGAAGGAGCAAAATAATTTTGTTAATTCATCAACTGTAGCTTGTTATCAACTTAAAGGGAGATATCAAACAGAGTTACAGGGAATTCAGCTCTGCTTTAGATTGTATTGAGAATCTCTGTTAAAACCTTAACAAGGGATTAAAGATTATGTTCACTAAAACTGCAGATGACACAAATC
Organism: Clamator glandarius; assembly: GCA_033459285.1. NCBI lineage: Eukaryota > Metazoa > Chordata > Aves > Cuculiformes > Cuculidae > Clamator > Clamator glandarius. Next base: position 1,098,590 of record JAUNZM010000026.1, read on the forward strand.
CGTGAGGGACAGAAAACACTCTGAAGGACAATAAAATACCCATAAAGATCTTGGTCACAGTCCTTTGACCAGCTTTAGATCTCCTGGAAGGATCCCAAAGGATGGTGATGGTAATATCAAAATTTATTAGGGTTTATTTAACCTAAAGGGGATATGGTGAGTTTTAAAGATATGGAAGGTTAAAAGAAGAAGTTATCACAGGCTTATACTATGATAAAAAGAAAGATTCAAATTAGACATTAAAAGTGATTTCTAAAAATGAAGATAGTAATTCTCTTCAATAAATTGAGAAGGAGATTAGAGTCCCCACCAGGTTAGACAAGTATCTACCAGAAATGTTGTAAGGTGAAGCAAATCCCAACTCAGAGAAAAGATTTTTCCCACTCAATTTCACATTTCATTGACTCAAGTACTGTAGAATTTGAGTTCCTTCAGAGCTACTACAGCATTTGTTTTCTCAGCAAGAACATTAGGTAGGCAAACAAATATTATTATTTGATATTTGAAATTAAATGAAAGAAAATAAATGTAATGTGCCTTTAGCAATGCACAAAGAAGCCACTACAGCCCAGATCCAAAAGGTACTGAGCAATTTCATGCTCACTGATGTACTGGTGATCTTCTCTAAGTCTAGGTTAGTACTAGGAATTTTAGTAACTCTATTTTGTTCATTATAGTATCTGAACTGAAACACTGTCTGTTGTTCCATTTCATGTCTCAAGAGAGAAAAGAGAGAAATTCTCTTCTTTTAACATATTATACAAGCACAAAGGCTAGAAACACCATGTATGAAATAATGGATCTAGTATGTATATTCCGTAAACCAACGTATAGGTCTCTTGGCAACTTTACAGTGTATTTCAACTTTGATCATAATTTAAAGGGTGGCACCTATCTGCATCATGACTGCTCTCCTTTCAAAGTCTTGTTTCTCATGAAAAGTAGGGTAAGATGTCTTTGAAGCTAACAGCCATCAGAATATTATATCAATGCTATATTGACTCAACCCTTCATCCTCCCAAGGTGTATAAATTTTGTTCCATGCAGGCGGGTATGTGATGGGACCTTTCAAAAAAGATATCTGTGTGCTCATTATCATCACTATTACTCTATGTGTCCCAAGAAAGGTATCATTGTGGGACACAGTAAGTAAAGCACAGAAATGCGCGGCTTGGGAGACCAAACTGATGCTCCTGTCATGACCTTGGACATGTAATTTCCCCTTACTGTGCCTGAGTTTCAGCATTTATAAATTGAAATAATGATACTTTGCAGACTACATTAATATCTGGACCTGAAAAGCTTTACCTTAGAGACAGCTAATGCTACTATCTTAATTGGAGTTTTACTTGTGTAAAACATTTTCCACCCTTAACTGACAAAAGATTGCAGTTTAAAACAGTAGAGGCAGAAAACAGAAAGCTTCATCTTTATGTCAGTGCCTTAAGACTTTTCCAGGTGTTCTCCCTGGATGTTAAAGATTTATTGAGAGTTTTCTTGAAAGAGTGGATTTGTGCCTGTATCCATGACTAGGATTTTTCCCTTCCTCTCAAGTTATGTAGAAAATTGTTTGCACAGAGTTTGCTAGCCTGTCACCCCAGAGGTGACCATATAGCAGTAAAGCTACACGGTAAAGCTGTAAATTATACAGATGCTTTCATCCTATAAAAGAGCAAGCAAAATCTTATGCAATTTTTCCAGACATTTATTTGAATGGAAGGTGGATCAGAAGGAAAATCAGTACCTACTGCAAAATACCAAGAGTCTGGAAAATTCCTGGGGACATAGCATACCCATTCAGAGGAGAAGGATGGATCAGACTTTGACACTGGGTCAATGGATAGGGGCATAAACCCTCCAGGCTCTTCACAGCAGCTTCCTTTCATTGTCACTCTCTGCACAGAGACAAAGGGGCAAATCTGGTATAAGGTAGTAATTGAACTTAACAGCTGTTACCACAATACACAGCACATGAAAACTTTTTTCTTGGTTACTCTTTCTTCTCACCATCTTTATCTCTACCTCCCTTGTTTCTGAATTTTTTTCCCTCAGCATTTCATGCCCTGGTGCTACTCTCTGTTTGCAATTTAATGGGTTTTGTTATTACTGTCAAGTCCCATTCCATTCACTGAAATGATCAGTGTCTAAATAATGTCATTGATACTGATTTATCAGTATAGCTCCTTCACTTCCACCGATTAAACAAAGATTGTAGTGCTTAGATTTTTGATTCACTGTTTCAGGTTGTTGATATGTATGAATTGCAACAGACTAAATATGATATATTTGCTTTGTATGGAATGCTCGCTTTTCCCTTGAATACTTGGATCTTGTAAGCCATATAAATGTAATATGCCAATGGATCTAGGCTAGGAACTACAGGTGGGATCACCTGTACTCATAAACCACCTTAATAATATTCTTACTAGAATAATTAAATTTTGAATAACATTTCCTATGCACCTAAACCATCAAAGGTTTTCTATCCCAGCTCCTGTGGCTGTCAAACTCTAGGTACTTAAAACTCTAGGTACCTAGTGTATTCTGTTTCTACTCTCCATGAATCAATGTCAAGAAACAACACCAGTGCTGGGCTGCATTAAGAACACAGGATCATATAATCACTTAGGATGGAAAAGACCTTTAAGACTGTTGAGTCACAACCCAACACCTCCAAGTGCACCACTAAACCACGTGCCTAAGTGCCTCATCTACACATCTTTCAAATACCTCCAGGGATGGCAACTCAACCATTTCCCTAGAAAATCTGTTCCAGTGCTTGGCAACCCTTTCAGTGAAGTAATATTTCCAAATATCAAACCTAAACCTCTGCTAGCACAAGGCTATTTCCGCTTGTGCTATCACTTTTTACTTCAGAGAGGACACCAACACCCACTTCACTACAACCTCTTTTCAGGTAGCTGTAACGAACAATAAGGTCTCCCAAAGGTAGGGGATATACTGGAATGAATTCAATGACAGGCCGTGAAGATGATTAAGAGACTGGAACATCTCTCATATGCACAGAGGCCAGTAGAGCTGGAACTGTTGAGCCCTGAGAAGAGAAGGCTCAGGGGAATCTTATCATAATGTGTAATGCCTGCTGGTGAGCAATAAAGAAAAGGGAGCCAGATTCTTCTCAGTTGGTGCTCAGTGACAGGACAAGAGACAAGGGGCATAGGATGAAATATAGGACATTCAGTTTAAACATAAGAAAAAAAGTTGTTTGTTTTTTACCATGGGGATGCCTGAGTACCAGCACAGGCTTCCCAGAGAGGTTTTGTTGTCTCCATCCTTGGAAATATTCAAAACGTGGCTGGGCAACCAACATGTTGTAGGTGACTACTTCAAATAGGAAGTTTGGACTAAACAATCTCCATAGGTCCCTTCCAACCTCAGCCAACCTCTGATCTTATGTTTCTGTGAAATAAAATATTTCACTGTGGGCAAATATTTAACTGTCTTCCCTGGAACCACAGTACGTAGCTATATCAGGAGTAGAGGGGAAATAAAGACTTACAAGTTCTGAACATTATCAGAAACTAATACCAGGGGAACAGTGGTCTGAAGGGCACATCCAGAGTAAGACAGTTCAATCCTCTGCTTTTGCAGGTCATCGCAACAGATATTCCCTGTTCTAAACTACTTTACTATAAATTAGGTCCAGGCACACCTCGGAATACCAGGTATTTCTAAACTGAAAAAAGGAGCCCAATAGGGACACTTGCAGAGAGATCAGCCGAACTGCCCCACATTCTAAAATGTCCCAGAAGGAAGAATGTTCCTGCCTCGCACTGTGAAATAAAGGAAGCCAGAGAGCTGATAAAAGAAGGTCTGGGTGCAGTTATTTTCTTCTCGGGGCAGGTGGGACAGACTACTTTTCAGTCTAGCTGGCTGAAAGATGCATTATCATCTTACTGTTAAATTCTCTGTGGAATCCAGTATAAACTGAAGTAACTCACTTTAGGTCCACTGGAAAAAAACCCCCACAACCTAAGAAAAAAAACAAACAAAACCAAACATAACTACCACACCTTGGGTTTGCATAGTTACAAAGAGAACAGGAAGGAGTAAAGAGTGTTCAGGGCTGTTAATAACACAACGTTGCCATTTAGTCTTCCTTTACAAAATAGTGCCCACTATCTACTATCTCATGATAAATAGAAGCTGTATCGCATGACACTTGTGAACAATGGCTGAAATGGATATTAGAAAAATCTCATTTGTCTTCTGCTTTATTTCTTGATAGAGGTCCCTGTCACCATGGCTATTATGTGACTAGCCCTAGAAAGGGCACCTCATTAGTTTTCTTTATCAAGATAGCGAGGTCTCCTTTAAAGGCACAGTGGTTAGATTTTAGATTCAAATACAAAACAGACTGCATCCTGTCGATGTGTTTCTACTTCAGTTTTCACTGCTTAAATGCTTAGGCTATTTCCATAGCTGTCAACCAGATGAAATTAACACTTCTGTGATTAGGAAGGTGTCCCTGGAACAGAAATATAAAAATGACACTTTATGAGCAGATTGCTTGTATTTGCCTCCTGGATTTCTTTAACGCGTGTCAGATTTTTTTAACAAAGAAACGCACAGCGAAGAGGGAGTGGGGTGGGGAATGAAAGCAACTTTCTGTAAATTCTGTAAATTTATTTTCCCCTTTGTCTCTTCCACTCACAAATACATCTTCCTCTTGTCTGACAAACTCTTTGAAAATTTTCCTCTGTTGCCACCAAAGCAACCATGTGAGTGTCAACAAATCAGTAATGATTTAGAATATGTCAAAGGAAATGCAACATTTTAGTCTCTTTTCAAAAATCTTAATGACAGGTAGGTAATGTTGGACAGCACCATCTCTATGAGTTTTCTCTGAGTTTTGATGGGTATTTTTCACAGAATGAAAGAGTTTTCTTCCCTTCTGCAGCAGGCAAGGCAGTGGAAGAGTAACTAAAAAAATCTGACAGTGCCAAATAGTTGTATCAGCCATGTCAAGCTTTCTGTATAATTAAGAACTTTTTGGACTCAGGGAATATGGAAGATCAATGATTACAAAATATTATTGGTTTTTTTCTCTCTGTTCTGAATTATGATATAGTAGTAATTAACTCTCAAAATACACTGCTAGCTTTAAGTAGGTGATTAAAAGTACCCTCTCGTTTAATAACTCACTAAAGAAGAGCCTTAGAGGTAAGAGGCCACTGAATGGATCTGACAATGCTATTAGATTACTGTATAAATCACAGTGACTTATTTCACTGAATTTTAAATGAAGATAAAATATTTAAATGCAAAAAAAAATTTGCATTAATACAAAATTGAGGTTCAGAATTTTAAGACATAAGACCAGGAAATTAAAAAGCTAAGGTTCTTTAGTAGCAATCCGTATCAGGTGTGTGTTTTCAATAAGTAACCTGAGCAATAAGTTGTATCTGAATACACTGAAAATATCCTAGAAATAACAGGCCAACTACATTTGCTAGAAGTAGATTAGATAGTACATGGAATTTGAAATTACTATTAGTCTTGTATTCACAGTTTTAAATATGAAAGAATAGAAAAGATGGTGTGTATTTTTCCTTCAGGTTGCTGCATGCCCTACTGACACCTTTTGGTAGTAGTGCCTCCCTACGTCATGTTGACTAAAGAGATGGAGCAGTCATGTTCCAGAAGCTCACTGTGAAAGTGCCATCAAGAAACTACAAGAACCGCTTGTACTTCAACGAGTTTGCAGGTTCAGTGTTGGAGTTAGCAGATGTAGAAGGAGTTCAGAGAAAGAAGATAAAATAAATCACCATGGTGCATGGATGGTTATTGGTGCTATGAGTCCATCCTTCTTGGATTAAAAAAAACCTTAGGCAAGGAAGCTGCAAGACTCATTGATTAAACAACCAACACAGAGATCTTTGTTGAGTAACTTATACTTGAAGTGAACTTGTGATCCTGTAGTGCCAGTATTGTTACTCCCCAGCTGTCAGCAATTTTGGTTTTGGAATTTCATCAGTGCTTAGCAAAACAAAGGAGACTGAGACAGGAACGGAAAATGAAGACAATCTAGAACTTCCTTTCTCAGTGTATTCCTACCTTTCTAGCCACAAAGATGTTTTCTTTAGGAGGTACTTTTATTTTAGAGTCCTTGAAAGTCACGTTCCTATTCCATCGGAGCACAATCATTCCATTCTTGCACCATTTTTGTGCCAGAAAACTCTATTGCATCACTAATACACATCACATCGGTTATTATGTTGTGTAAATTGGCATGTCATTAGTAATGCACACACATGAGCTGAAGAAACCAAAGAAGCATCTGAACTTGCCATCACTTTTTCTTCCTAATAGAGATACCCAGCTAGGACTCTGAAGACTAATGCTCGGGCCAAAACCACAACAGCAGAAAAAAATGAGAGCTTGCTCAAGCTTGCAGGAGCTTAGTCTAAACAAACAAAGCAAAGTGGAGGAAAAAGCTGAGGAAATGGAATGCATATGTGGAAAGAGGAGAATGGCTTATTGAGTACAGAGTGTAGCTAGATGGTGACAAAGCTGGGAACAGAATTAGCTCCTCAGACTCCCTTTTTCAGGGCATAGCCTAGCAGGTTTGGTAGGTGGCCATGCTGGGAACGTATATATTTTGTTGATCTTTCACAGGTCAGCCTAAAATGAAAATAAATTAATCAATAATTCTGTGTTTAAAAGACACTTGTTTGATATAATAATGGGGGGAGGGTATTTTAAATGTCATTATTAACCACTATCCCATATATTGACCATCCCCACAATGATGTGGATGACCACCACACAGAGACAGACCAGCCAGTACAAATACCAATTGCATAACAAATCTGGATCTATTTACCTTTCAGAACATTCAGATCGATCTGCTCTGAACTTTTGTGTTTTCACGGTCATAAGTATTATTGTTTCCCATTCTTAGTGACTGCAGAAATAACAGGGTTGCTGCTGATGAAAAGACCATGACCTTACTTATTACACCACCTGTGTACTATTGACAACCCTATAATTGAAACATTACATTTTGACTCACCTTTTTCTTACAATGTATTGTAACTTCTCAAGGCTAGAGTTTTCAATCATGGACTTTCAGAGTGATATCACTAAAACAGATTTTAAATCCATTCTACTCTGAGACACTCTGGTCCTCCTCAAAAGACTCTCAGTCTTTCACTTTTATTTTATTTCATTAAAATGAAAGTTCTAAACTATTCCTTTTTCTCTTATAGCTCAGTATATTCTTGAATAAAATTTTACTATAAGGTTTTCTATTAACCAGGAAAGATTCAAAAGTACAGTCAGACTATTTAGAACTCCAGCATACCAACGGTGCACATTCTGTTCTACTCTCAACGATGTCCATACTTTCCTTAGACCACATATAGATATAAAAATATCCTCCTGCTACTACTACTACATCTTGTAAACGTCGTCCCCTCTGTTTCATTTGCCTTCTGCAAACCTGTCATGTAGATGCTACCTTCAGCTCCTCTACTATTCCCCAAAACACCGATCTGGGAGAGTATCTAAGATATGTTCATCTATCAACGGAAATACTATACTTGTAGAGACAGCCTGTGTCATTTTCCTTTCCAGAAAGCACCTCCTTATGGGATGCAGTCAGACCATCTGCAAATCATCCTCCAGGAAATTTACCTGATGATTTAATATGAATGGTGGATTGGCCTAACAAAGCCTATTAGTCCTTTAGGACTAATTAGGGGTGAAATTACTATGGAGAGCAAATATGTTTCTAGCTTGACTGTCATACTCGTCTAAATATATTTCTGGGGTCTGGACCTTGTCCTGTCAGATAATTGAAGGATGCCAATAGCCAGAAGACATTTCTTACAATGAACGCCATGAAAGTTGTTCATTTACCATGGCTCGCTGTAGTCTTAAACAAACAGCTTAGAGATGAAGGAGCACAGAGTATGGTTCATCTCTCTGTGGCAGCTTTCCACACCCATAGGGGAAATCAGCTCCTTTTGCTATCAGAAAGATCAGTGATTAATGTATTTTAGTCTATAGTCCCTACCACACTAACCAAAAAGTGAGAGGGACTTTTAAAGACGATTGTTTCTCTAGCTCTGGGAAATGTATTCTCTCTACACTAATTCATAAAATAATCCCAATGATATTCAAGTAATACTTTGGAGATTCTGATCACCCTGGATATTTTTTCCAAATTTCTTCATTTTATGCTAGTTAACTACTAATTGAGAATACTGTTAAGAAAAGCATGTCACCTCCTGCAGGAATAGGTGAGGAGAGTATGTTACAAGAAGTTATAGAGGAAGCTACTTACAGGTGAGGAAATATGTCTGAAATATTCTCAGATTTTGAATGGTTGCTTACCAGACAAATGGAGAGATGATTACAAAAGAAGATTAAATCATTTATAATTATTCACCAGGAAGCACTGCCATCTCTAGGTTGATATTATTTATATGCCGTTCACCCAGAATATCCCCATTGCACATAGTACCTTCTGGATATTTTCTGTTTCAGTGTTGTGGAAGGTTTCCAGAAACTTTCAGGAGGACACTAGTTAATATAAAGTGGCATGAAATAATTGACCCCAGTTCTTGGCTCTGTCAATTGCTTGATAACTGACACAATGCGCACAAGTTCTACTTCTTCAAATAGGCTTAGCACTTAGTATCTACTGATCCTAGAGTGAGTTAGGTGCCTGAATAAGTTCAAGGATTTACTTATGACAGATGGGGTTCTGTCAAGAATCTCAAACACTTAAATCTACTAAAGTAGCAGTAAAATATTATTATTAACAATAGTTTTGAGTGAAAATATTTAATTACCTAAATCACTGAAGAAATAACTTATTTTTGAGAAGAGAGACGTCATTCCTCACCTAAAATTCCTGGCATGATTTTCAACTTCTTTCCTCTCAACAGAAAAATGTTCCAAGACTGCTTCCATCTTTTGCATATTTTAAATAATTAATGTCTTCTGAAATAATGCATGAAAATTATGCTTGGCTTTGGTTACTAGAGAAGTTAATGTAAGCTACTTAGGTTACTATTATAAAAATGTTATTCAAATATTTTTATAATGTAAGTCCATATTGAAAGCTTGATCACAAATGGCTTTTGTTTTTCAAATTCTTCTTGACCTGCATAATCCTCTGGTTTAAATTCTTGAGGGCAAATAGAAGTGCATTAAAGAGATCGTGTTCTGTGTACAAATAATTTTTAATTATTTGCATAATGAAGGAGTAGTATTCCTATTGCACACGGTTTTCTTCTTTAGGTTAACTATTTCTTTGCATCCAAAAAAATGTATAGCCTGGAATCACAAAGGTCTAAAATTTGACAATGTGTTACAATACTTTCATAGCAGTAATTTAAAATAGGCTGCTACTTTTTCTTTCAACCACATGATTACAAAAGATTTTCAAAGGAGAAAAAGAACATCCTAACATCCTGCCTTTTTTGCTGCCCTATGTACAATTTCCAAGCTGCTTTAAAAAAAAAAAAAAAAAGAAGGGGGTGGGGGAGTGGATAGAGTAAGGGAATAAGGGAAGTCTCAGAAGGTAGCAGAGACAAAAAGGGATTTCAAATTTTCACAGAATCACAGAATCACAGAATAACCAGGTTGGAAGAGACCCACCGGATCGTCGAGTCCAACCATTCCCACCAATCCATAAACCATGCCCCTAAGTACCTCATCCACCCTCACCTTAAACACCTCCAGGGACGGTGACTCAACCACCTCCCTGGGCAGCCTGTTCCAATGCCTAATGACCCTTTACGTGAAGAATTTTTTCCTTATCTCAAGCCTAAATCTCCCCTGGCAGAGCTTGAGGCCATTCCCTCTCGTCCTGTCCCCTGTTACCTGGGAGAAGAGGCCAGCACCCTCCTCTCTACAACCTCCCTTCAGGTAGTTGTAGAGAGTAATAAGGTCTCCCCTCAGCCTCCTCTTCCAAGAATACTCTGATACCAAAGTAGTAAAACTGGACTCAGGAAAGGAGGGAGACATTTAGCATGTTAGTAGTGCCATGAAACCGCAAATGTAATGCATCCTGCCACGCTGTGGTTCCTTATCTCCTCTAGAATATAATCCCACATTGCACTGTTGATAAATATGCTGCTGTTATTGGTGAAGTTAATCATTCTGATATTATTAGTTAATCAGAGATTCACATTTTCAGATGTCCTGGAATTCATTCTCATAGATGATTATCCTCAGGAGTATTATAATAGTTTGTAGGCATCAGATGACAGTAATTATGGAAGAAAAATATTTCAGATAAAAAAGAGGTGGAGACTGAGTGGTTTGGAGGTCACTGGAGTGATTTGGAGATTACTTCACCAGTCCAATTCCTATCTTGTCCCCCAAGCATATTCACCTGCATGGTGTGTTCTTCCCTTGAAGGCACAAGCCCTAAGTGCTCCTGTACAAATTTTCTTTTACTTTGGGAGTGTGGTAGTGTACTGCCACCCTCTGCTGGAATACACATGGACCAAGCAGCTTCTCCACCTCCCAGTGTCTCTTTAGAAAGGATGGTATGAACTGCATTGTACTTTATTATCAGGCACAGGAAAAAGATAAGGAATATGGAAGGTTAATTTGACACGACACCCACTAGAGAACAACTAAAAGCAGAAAGACACCCAAGTTCAGTTATTGTCCTTTCTTTATATGAATCAAGGTCTAGCTGGTATTACTCAGGTTATAAGCCACAATTTCCTGCTTTATTACAGTGGAAGTCTTTTGAGTTACAAAAGCAAATAAAGGATGTGATGAGATGGGCAAGGATAAATTATTTAAACAAGGTAAAGACATCAACAATTTTTTTATATGTTTGTTCTAAAGAGGCACAACTTGGCCCATGTGCACCTCCATTTCTGCTTCTCCAGTCTGATGGTTTAAATACAAGTAGATGATGCTCTGTCCTCTCTGAATACCAGACTTCTCCAAAATATTTAAACCCAGTACCAAGAGGCTGAAAACCACTAATCCCTTCTGAAATTTTTCCATCATCACTAAAGCACAAGATGAGTTCAGTTTCTAAAAAACAAAATTGAGCTATTAAGATCAAATTCTGACCATATGGGAGTTATAAGAAGGTCTCAGTGCAGAAATATTCCATCATGTTAATTGATTAGTGCAATATGTTGCACATGAGGAGAAGGAAGCAAAAAGAATGTCATGAAGATGTTCCAGCAGGTCCCATCTTTGAGTAATGCAGACAACTGAGGATTTATTGCCCAAGAATTTACTGCTTTTATTCACATTTGGCTCTGATTTAAGGATCTGATCCAGATTCTTGAAACAAATGGTAGACAAAACCTTGACTGTACTTGAGCTAGATTCTTTGCAAAATAAAGTTAGCTTTTAAGCTTACCTAGGAAAATCAGATTTTTGCCCTGGCAAAACCCCCTAGTATCGCTGTTGCACGACATTGACTTAAATGGTAATCTGACACGCACTATGATAGTTTCATGATCATAGTCTCTTAGATTGGGTAATCACCTAATCATAAAGCGTTGCTCATATTTATTTCTAATCCAGGTTGCATTTATTATTATTTCCATCCAACAATGCCTTCAATCCCTGTGTTATGACCTTAGTTATATGCAGTAAAAATTAGAATGAAGGCAACTATATTGTAAGCAAGAGAAAAACCATGACAGTTTGAGTGGTAAAGTGTAGCACAAGGGGAAAGTTGGGTTAACATAAAAGCTCAGTATTTCATCACTGTTACTAATAACTTGGAATTTAAAATCAATTCAAATTACTAACACAAGAGGGGTTTCAATAAAATAATTGTTACTGGACTTATGAGCCATCTGTGCCATATACTGAAGCTTAACTGCATTACTGCGGTCAAAGTACTGAATTAAAGAGTGTCAGGAGGGGGACAAGGGAGGAGAAGGAGGAGGTTTAGCCTCTAAAACCTCTATAAATCTAACCTCCCTCCTTCTTACTGCCATCATTAGATTCATACTCTGACACTGAATAGTCTCAGGTAGGGCTTTAGCATTTGACAAATGAAGGCAATTTGAGGATTTTATACTTGTGGATACATTGTAAGACTTACTGTGTGACTTAAAAGCATTTTTCTTGTAAATCAAATATTACCTTGGAAAATAACAATACTGGCAAATGAAACCAGTGAGGTGCCATTCAAGACTACAGTCCTGACTTAATCGTTTTGCTCTTTGAGAACTTAAAGCTTTTAATCGTGGCAGGCTGCCATGTTCTGGGTTAAAATTCATGGGAATTTACAGATATTATTTTGGCCACTGGAGAGCTCAGTTATTAATACAACAGGGACTGTACTGAATTAATGGAAATTTTTTTCATTATTATTTTTTGAATGTACTACAATGACTGTGAAGTTCAAACCCACCTGAGTTCATACGTGATGAAGTTAATGAAAAAGAAGCTTAAATTGCAATTATTTTGCATCTTTTGTTCTTCTGCATTTTGTCTGTGTTCAACACATTAGCAACTGCTTCAGTGTAAAAAACAGCATATTTTGATTGCTTCATATCTTGATAGTAAAAGCCTTTTGTATTAATGCTCTAACCTTGAATTAATAAATATATAAATAAATCCTTTCCTCTGCTGTTTTCAATATCCAATCAAGGCCAGCGTGGTCTTATGATAGGTTGCAGGCCTACAATTAACTGTTTAGAGCTTCATTTAATAAGGGAATTCTTCATCTTTCAGATGAATTATCAAATAACCAGCTTTGAGATACCAGTCGAAAATACAAAACCACTAGTAACTAATCGGTTTTTTTTCCTCCTAGGATTAACGACAAACCTAATGGCTGCCAGCAAATATCAAGGGCAATTTCTATTTCCCTCCCCTTCTTGTCATATATGTAGTTACATAGCATTTACAAGGTTCAGAAACCAGTAGGGGCAGATAATGTATAGATCATGTCATTGCAGATACATAACCAAACAAAATTAGGAAATAGTACCAAGTGTTTGCTAGTGCAAATAAACACTGGAAATATATGCTTTAGTTTTATGAGCATGTAAGTCTGATTTTAAGCAATAGACTGCATGGAAGTCTAAGCCTTTTGAATATTCCTTCAGCGGTAATATTGCTCCTGTTGACAAATCTTTTAAACACCTTATGCAAGCACCACTTTATGCAAATCAGATTTTCGGAGGTGCCATCTGAGAACGTATGCATTAGATCCAAATCCACCAGAACGTCAGGGATAAACTTATGTCACAGAGTCATGGGAAGATCAGAACAGTTTTTAAAAAGCAGTCTTCATAGAACGTAGGTTCAATTCTTCATAACATCATTTTGCAGACAGATTTATTTCTGAGTATCAAATTTAGAGTTCATCTTAGTTTGTATTTCTGAACTTAAGACTGTCAGCCAGATATTTGAAATGCCATCTATTTCTCAGACATTTAAACTATGTCATTCATAGATACGCATGGTTTGTAGACCTGCTTCCATATACCAATCTTAATGAGATTTTGCTCTTCAGTCTTCTAGTTATGGGCAAAACAACCTGGGTTTTTTGACTCCAGTGTGTACGCTTCGAATGTTAAACAGATTTGCATGTTTCTGTCTCTCGCTTTTTATCTGGGTGGCAATATGTTATGCACAGAGAAACACAGTTTTAAATCAGTAATAAAACCACTTTAATCTTACTTAATTTTATGTATTTCATATATTTTCGGATGTGTTTAAGCACAGAAAATTTACTGAAGTGTTAGTCTACGAAATAGAGTTCTCAAATAAACCCCTATGTAATTGTTAACAGCAATTTTATCCAAAATATAACCCACTTAATATGGAGCAGAGGATGTATAAGCCGGTTCCAGTGCAAGAACAGTGTCAAACAGCCCAATAGATTTCATATTTCTCTCAAGGTATTGAAATGGTTAGTTAACCAAATTCAATTAGTTAAGTATAAGGGACTGTATCACTATAATTCTAGTTATGTGACCTTTAACAGCTATGAATTATTAGCACTGTGAAGTTCTTTATATGTTGCCTGAGAATTCACTTTCAAACTCCGTAGGTGCTTGCAATGGACTTGGTTACACGACTGCCAGTGCCTGCGCAACTGCACACAAGTGACACACTTCTTGCCAGCTGACCTGTGTTATCTGACCTTCTGCACACTCCACTCTTATCCTACTTTTACAATAGGGAAAATAGTCTTAAATCACTAATAGGATAGTTTAAAACATTTTAATTTTCATTTACAAGAGGTGACAAATTTACTTAGAGTCAAATTCAGTAGAAGATTATCAAAGAACCTTTATTTACAGTGAGAAACAACATGTGAGTGCTGGAGCAGATGACTTCCAGACATCACTTCCACACTACTTTTTTCCTAGGGTTCTATGAACTATGTAATTTAGTAACTAAATTCATAGAATCATAGAATCACCAGGTTGGAAAAGACCCACCAGATCCTCGAGTCCAACCATTCCTATCAAACGCTAAACCATGCCCCTCAGCACCTCATCCACCCATCCCTTAAACACCTCCAGGGAAGGTGACCCAACCACCTCCCTGGGCAGCCTGTTCCAGTGCCCACTAACCCTTTCCATGAAAAATTTTTTTCTAATGTTCAGCCTGAACCTCCTCTGGCAGAGCTTGAGGCCATTCCCTCTCATCCTGTCCCATTCGCATCAAAGGTTTGCAAAGAGTGAACTCTGATGGCCAAGAGAAGTAACCAGAACATCTTGATTGGAGCATCATTACCCTGATGATGTTATGACACATCTTAGGTGAAGAAACTCTTACTTGAAAGGAATGGGATTTCAATCACTACTGAATAAGTTGCCAGCACTAAAGGTTTAACATTGGAATATCTGTAGCCAAGACTGTCTAATCTGTTATGTCCCTGAATTGCATATAGATTTTAAAGCTGCCAAGGATTCCCTTAAAGATTCCCTGGAATGAGGATGAATTGTTGAGGAAGGAGATGTGGGAATAGAAATATTAAGAAACCCATTGGTGAAATAGATACTATAGGGAGGTAGGTTATAGCCTCAAGCTTTATAGGTTTATAGGTTTATATCTGTTATTGGCGAATATGTATTTTATAATAACAGGATGCTTTGACTTCATAGATTGGTGGCCTCATCCAGTTCTGAGTGAAAGTCTGACTCTGTCTGAACTATGAGGGCTCATCCAAGATGAGGAATTTTCACAATACAGACAGACTGGGAAGCCCAAAACAAACTGGGAAGTCAAATGACTCAGAGGACATAGTCCCAGACATTTAAAGCCTCCTTATCTCATTCTTACTGAGAACCTCAAATACATACGGTATACAACATCAAGTAAAATTAAAATGGTTTTATTAAAGATTTAAAAGATTCAAAAACTTCAGAATCACACGCAGAATGTTCACAGAGTGAGATAATATATTTTTCTGCAATAAGACACTGTCCCAGTCACCATAGGGATTGTCACAGCACATACCACTCGGTGCATCGATAAATTTCTTTCCAAGAGGCTTGGATAGACAAAGTCTGTTTAGTAGCTGGGTCGTGGATATGGTTCTCACTACATACACACTAGTGACCAAAATAAAATTCAATCTGGTCATTTTATAATGCCTTTTTGAGTCTCATGGTATTTGTAGGGTGTTAAATTTTTGCTTTCTAAAATTAGAGTAGACACATTGAGTGAGTATTAAGAAACTGACTGACTGGTGTTTTTATCTTATCCACATATAAGCCCGATTTTGAGCATGCAAATAGACCTTTTGAAGTTGTAGAGAATTTGCATGTAATACTATACATGTGCTTTAGCAATGTGCTTTATGGAACCGTTAATGATTTCTGTCCTGAACATTTGTCATGCATGAAATTCCTTTTACTGACACGCTCATGTGAATAATCTGGCATTTAACTCCTATCTTTGCTGAGTCAGATGCATTTTGCTTTCTTCTCTACACTAAAGCAATACAGTGTTCAATGACTACCTTTATCAATCTCCATGCACTAAATTTGAGTATATTCACTGAATAAACTGCACTGTAAACAACCTGCTTGATATGTAGATAAGAAATGGATACTTTTAATCCCAAATCTTTATTACTTCAGGCCCCAAATGTATAATTTCAGGATCAAAGTCTGAATTATTCTCATAAATAGAGTTTGGCAGCACAGAAAACCTGAATGATTTTTAGATAAAGAAAATCAGGTTAAATCAATTTAAATCTATAACCATTTCTGTCACATAATTTAGTGTATTTAATTTCATTTTGAATTTCTCTTTGTTAGGTCTACAAATAGAAAGAGTTCAAGGTGTTAATCAACTGAACAGGTAAGGGTCAAGTTTTCCCTAGGACTTCAGAGTTTCATATTAATTATTCTGTTTTTCTAGTCTCTATAATATGAGATTATAATAAATTTATAATATATAATATTATGATTTGGTTATGAAATCTTCTTTCCTATTTCTATTATTTACATTAATTTTGCACATTCTTTTTGATGTGTTATTTTCTTTTAGGCAATTTTCATCATTTCTTTCATTTCTTTCTCAGATATTTAATGTTTGTTTGGGGTTTTTTTCCTTGCTTTAGCTAAAAAAGCTCCACGATTATCAATAAAATATTATTTAATTGATTAAAAAAAAGAAATAATAGATCCTAGAGTTTTATGTGAATTGAAATACTGGTTACCAGTAAAATATGAGCTTGTTCAGTTGCATGAACGTTCAAAGCATGTTGCTCAAAGTTTTGAATGCAATTTTTGCATTTTCTCTCCTTCCCTTCATCATTCACAGAACCTTGCAACAAGATAATGCATGCATTTTTAGTATATTCTACACATGGTCGTGCAAACTTTATCAATATAATTTAATAAATAACAGAAATGGAATTGTGGACTCTGAAAGTGTGGTTACATCATATTTTTTCTGTCTATAATAAGGTTTTAATTATTGTTGACAAGCACTGAAAAGGTATGAGAAAAATGATGTCTAATATAAATATTTACTTGACCATCATTTATTAAATACATAAATCTTTTCTTCTTTCCTTAACTATTCAGCTGTTTTCTACAGAATAACAAAGAATAGGTAAGTGGCAATGATAAATTTTTATTTCCACTTTAATATACTATTTATAGCCTTTTCATTCATTAGAGTTTTTAATTTGGGGTTTGCTGGTTTTCATGCTTCCATGCATATTTTTAAGAAATAATTTATTACAATTCATATTTATTTCTTTTCAAAATTATAATCCAATTACTCTCTCAGTAAACAAGAATTCTTCCTTTTATGTGAAATAAACTACCAGCAGAAATGGTTTCTGATTAGACAAGCTAATTTTGAAAGGACAGATCGAATCAAGAAATGAACTGGATAAAAATAATAATGGAGCATATTTTGTTAGATAACAAATGGAACAGAAAAGAGATAATTAATGCAGGATCTGTTTAATGCTGAGATATGTTAAACAAGCTTTGTCTTATTTATGTGCTGTTATAAATCATTGTTGACCTCCTTAAATAGTGTCCTATAACCTCCTGAGTACCACCATGTTCCTGTAGACATGTGCCACTGTAACTCTTTGTTATTCCCTGCTTTGGATGGAAGCCCCAGCACTCTGTGTAGAGGGGGTTGTGTGTGTGTACGTGTGTGTGTGTATAGATGAACAGACAGACAGATAGATGGATCAATTCATCCATCCATCCATCCATCCATCCATCCATCCATCCATCCATCCATCCATCCAGTAAGGGAAGATGGTCTAATAACATTCAGGATGAGAAATAGTTGGTTGCTTCATCCAATGGATAAACACCATCCCATTGAGTTTCCAAAGCAATACATTACAGCCTGCAGGCTCTTACTTTCTGTGCTTGATCCTGTTTTAGAACTTTCTATTGGGCTGTTGGAAAATATATATCAGAATGAGGTGATCTGAGGAATATTTTTTCCTGTAGTATCTATTTATTGAATATAGTGAAGTTCTGTTTCTAAGAAGCAGCATAAACAAAGAATTTTTTTAAGTAAAATACTGGAGAGGTAGACTTTTGAGAAAAAAATAATATCTATTACTCTTACTCTTTTAAGTTGTGGAAATGAGCATATGTATATATAATTCTAAAGAAAGAATCAAGATTGCATTAAAAATATCCCTTGCCCATAGTAATGACTTTCTCCCTCCAATGCAATCTTGCAAGACCAAACTTTGTTAAACTCCAAAGACAAACAATATCAGATTCAGGACCGTATAATGTGTATAATATAATAAAAGTGAAATTTCAAGTACTTTAGAACAGATATTAACCTGATTGTGTACATTCAGCTGTTAAGTAGCTGGCAATTGAGTTAGGAAAGATAACATGTAGATGCATATCACAGTTCTGTGCATCTGATAGTTTTGTTTTATTTGAATCTAGAGAAATTTTACATAAGATCTGTTTGTTTCATCTGTAAGAAACACATTTTCTTTATCATTCTTTAGCAATAATTCTTCCTGGGCAATTTTCAAGACTGCTTTCAGACAGTGGAGAAACACTGTATGCAACTATTAAGAAATCAATGTTTGACATAATTCTCTAACTACATATTGTACGATTACATTTTGTATCAAACAGTAAAATATACTGCTGTGAAAGATTAAATTATAATGCTGCCTCTTTATCAACTGCCTTCAACTAGAAGGTTGCTGAAGAGATGATTCACAGTGGTATATAAAGGAACTGAACAAGGTTATAGGATGTCAAGGCATATTTTCTCAGCAACCCACAACTATGAAGGGTGTCAGAAAAGCCTTTCCCTGGAAACATAAGGACCTGAGTGGTGAACTTTCTCATATGATTTTGGAAACGCATAACACTGAAGCATTAACACAGGTCTTCAGAAGCAGATCCAGGCACCATGAAAGGTTAAGGATGCTGTCCTCCGGGCTACCTATGAACCCAATTCAAAGTTTACTGCCAAGCTGCTTGATCTTCCTCTTTCTGTGGCTTTATCTCATTAGCAGGAATTGTGCTGCTTCCTCTTTGCGGTATGATCTGTGAATGTCCTAGTGTCATATGAAAAAACACTATAAAAAACTTCCAGCAGTTTCACAGGGAGCATTCAGTCCCCTTGGCACCTTGGCAATCTTTTCTGTGAAACAGGGGAAAATGGAAACAAAGTCCTCCTTCATACATAGTCAGTCTTGGTTTTGAGTAACCAGGTTTTTCTTTGAAATGAGAGGCTTCTTTTGGACATAGTGTCAGGCACTATGTCCCAATGTCCTTCACATAAATCAGTCCTATCATTTCAAAACTGAGGATCAACTCTTTACAGTCCAATTGGAATAGCTTAAGGACATCATCACTTACAATATGAGAAAGTTCCCCCACTAGCATAGCATCCAACTCAAACTTAAGAAAGATCTATTAAATAGACTTAATGGTAAATGTCTGCTGACTCACATCAATAGGAAGGTAGAAAATACCACTAGTACCATAAACAGTCAACCTTTAGTCTTGGAAAAGGGATGGGAATCATGAGTCTTTATCTTTTCCTACAATTCCTGTGGGGGGCCCACATGCTGTATCGGTACGCAGCATAAACTCTTCTCCTGTGCTCTCACAACTTCAATGAAATAAGTGCTTCTGCTTCTGTTTGTGCTGCAGACCTCAGTCTCGCATTATGTTTTAGTAGTAAAATCTTCAATTGTATGTGTGTATATCTGCAGAAATAAAAGTAATGCTCCTAAATGTGCGGATGGCTCTTATTCCAAAAGTATTAACCCATTCCATCTCTGTTTCCTTCTTTCTACTTTTATTATTCAGAACTCAGGCAATTAATCGTGTGGATGGTAATTCTTCTTGGTAAATGGTAACCTAGTTCTAAGCATTACCTATACTGAAACTTCTTTACTTCCAGGCATTTCCCCTTGTTCACTTCCTTTAGAAGACTGTACTGCCAAATCACTCTTATCTTTTATGTCTGTATAGGGAAATCATCCCTGACTGCCTTTGCTCCCTTACTCAGCCAAAACGTACCTTAATACTGATACAGTAAAGCAACTTCATATTTTGAACATCAGAAATCTCTATGCCTTTTTGAATCTTCCTCCAGCCACCAGCTCCAGTGCTTCCAAATGCCTGTTACTGATGCTATTTTGCATGGCTAGTGTTATCACCGCTCTCTTTTTTTTCTACTTATTCCATCCTCTGCCATATCACATCCCCTTTTTGTCACAGCTTTCTGGATGTACACTGCCAAAGGAGCATAAGATGCAGAAAATTATGCGTGGACATAAAGCTGACATCAGAATATGAACCTCTAATATCTCAGTATAGGGCATAAGACTGGGCTTGTAATATGTATGATATCAAGATTTTTGGGTACTCTTGAATAATACCACCATACTTTGCTTATGAACCTTGCCTGATTTTGTGTAATTTCTCATCTTGTATATTCTCAGTTTTCCAATGAGGACTTTGTGATTTCCCCCTGAGAGCCCCTATCTTACAATTCTTTCCAAGATTACTCCTTTTCTGGATTTGTGATTTCTCTTAGATTACCCACCCTTGACCTATGACTATCGTGCTTACTAATGGAACTTATTTTTGTACGGATTGAAGTCTTTCTGCATTTCAGAAGTCCCTAAAACATCAGACAACCACTTTGTCAGAAAACCACTGCACAAGTGCCTTTAACGTTGAGTGCTGCACGTGTTAGTAAATATTACTGAGTTTCACCTTGCCCGCCTGTTCCCTCTCATTATAGACATATTAAGTAAATAACAAAAGTGAAAGAATAAATACTCATTTAAGTTTGTGGAAAGATAGGTTCTGTTCAAGATAGCCATTGCATAATTCTGCATGTTTTATTTGTAAGTCGTATTTTCATTTCTCATGGGAGATGTTGCACAGAAAAAGACTTTTGGCTTCCCTTGTCTGAATCAGACCCTCCGGGGAGTTCATACTGCAGTCAGGTGTGACACAATTCAGTAGTTCCTGTAACACTGGCTTTGATTTGAGTATTTTTTTTGGCCTAGGGTTACACGTAGGCCAGGGTTTCATGCTGCCACAGAGCATAAGATTTAACACATAGGTAGACTGTCCTTTAAGATTCAACTATCTTAGGACACATGCAATGAAGTGTATGGGAAGGTGTAGAGACAAGCCTGGGAGCACAGATTGAATTCCTCCCATAGAAACAGAAAGGATGATCTGTTGCAGTTTTAGCCTGAATGAGTAGAAGAGACAAGGGTGGAAAGACATCTAAGTGCAGGAAACATGGGCGTGGGAGAGTAAGAACCATCCTGAGAAAGAGAAAAAGCGCTAGAGGCAGTTTGTAACAGGAACCAGCTGTGATTTCAAATGCTTATTGAATCAAACCTCCTCCAGCATAGCCTGTGATGGAGCCTGAGGATGAAGAAGGTCTCTGAGGAATTATGGCACATGATCTACCCAGGAGAAAATGAAGATTTCGAGGCTTGTCTGTATTTCATTAGAAAAACTGAGCAAAATCAGCACATTTCCTGGGAAATAGTTCTGTACTGATGAACCAGCATTTTCTGTAAGAAGACAAAAATTCTGTTGACAGTTTTGACCAGCTCTGTTTTCAGCACCAAAAGATCTTGTGCTACATCTCTCTGTCATATCTACTCTGGTCCTTGATGCAAATATTGTCATCTTTAGTTATATTTGCACATTGCCTCCAACACTGGCTGGAGGCCGTACACTACAGCACAAATAGGAATCAAAATCAAAAGGCCTAAGGTGTTTTCATTTCTCTGCCTATCTAATTGATGTCTCCTCTAAATAATACTGCCACAAATTGATATTGTCACATCTCAGATCAGCCTCGAACAAGTGAACCATATGCAATATTCCAGATTATTTTTGGTGTTGCCGGCATAGAATATATTACAACAAAACCACAGGTTTTGTGCCAAATGTGGATAGTTTGTACCCAAAATATAATCATGAGTGATGACAGTGCTGTCCTCTCTTTTATGGCAAAGCTGATTTAAATTTAAGTTTAGTTCACATTTTTAATTTATTTCTCCCTTTAATTTCCTCTTTTCTTATAGGGGAAATCATGATCTTATGAAGCTGACATTAAATGATCAAGCAATATTGAACAACCTAATGAAAATCTTAAGCAAAAGTCATTGTGAATTAGGTATTTGCTAAACTGACAACACAAGCCTTTGTAAACCTGATATTGTTCTTATGTAAACTCATGAATGGAGATTTTCTCAAATAAATTACTTAATAACATCAGAGAGTCATTGGCTGTGTAAATATTTCCCAGGGGCACATACTAAGATTCCTGAATTTAAATGTTCAATAGAACTTCATATTTGTCACCTTTACTAACGAGTTTTTGCTTATGAAATCATTATTAGCATGAAAAAGTTAAATTTTGTATCTAATTTCTTGAATTAATGCTGTTTGAAGACCCTAAGGGTTTGAAAGTTCTTTCACTGGAATTCATCATTTGCATAATTTTCATAGCCCCAACCCTTTGCTCTCAACTATGAATGCACATTGTGATTTTTTTATGCATTAAGGCAGCAACTTCTATTTTTCTCTAGACAAAACAATTAACAGGAGAATAACAGGTAATAAACATTTTTAATTTTTAATGTTACATTAACAGTGAAGTGCCATGTTTCATGCTTTCACAACAACACTGCCTGCTGAATGATGCCTTTCTGGTTCTTCACTGTGAAGATATTTGATTAGAAAAGGAAAAACAATTGAGTTATTTGAGATCAGTGGAGCTTTCCAGCTTTTCCTGCTTGAGATACTTGCAAACGCACAGCAGCATAACAAGATTTTTAATCGGACTAGGCAGTACTAGGAATTAAGACAGATAGGAATTGTATGATTTTCATAAGGCCAAACTCTGGCCACCAATGCAACACAGATTTTGACAAAAAATATCTACAGACGTTAACCTCTCCTCTGCTAATTATTACTTGTTATAATTTTTGTTACAGCAGATCTTTGTGAACACAGGGTCATGGAAATATGTTGTACCTAGGACAAAGACATAAGAAGGACCCAAACCTGAAAAACACTAGCAATTTAGTTGTAAAGATGGGTCTAATATTTGGGTGGTTTAGGTTTAGCAAAACAGCCACAGAGGAAATGTTGCAGTTCAGACAGTACTTTGAACAGAAAAACTGAGCTCTGTGTTGAGGATAATCTTGTTTGACAGCAGCTGCTTCTATCTAGCGTTGTGCTACTAACTAGAAATCAGTTTTACATAGTAGACACATCCCATGTTCTCACACATAACAATGTGGATGATAGTTTTATTATTATTACAATTCCTATTTGTGCCCAGTGAAAAGACTAAGGCAAATGGTAGCATCTGTTTTGGGGTAAACTTTTGATTAGGATTCAATAAAATATTAAGATTCAGCTTTTAGGTATACACTTTTCATCCACTTACAGTTACCTAAGAAGCTATTGCACCCACATAAATTCCACCAACACTACTGACTGTCTCACCCTGGTGGCGATGGGAACTTACACCACTAATCGAATTAATTCAGTATTTTCAACATTTAAAAACTAAATCTGGAGCCAAATATGGCCCTTCGAGTTTGATTCATTTGCCCACACATTTATGTCTAGTGCCACTTGAGATGTCTAGTGTCATGTTCTCGTATAATAAAAGTATTAACACCATCTTTTTACACCATTCTCTGGAAGTAGTTCGTTCAATGGAGTAGCAGCTTCATAAAGTTTATATTGGACACAATTTAACTTGCATTGCTAAATGCAATGCAGTGCTTTGAATAGTGAAGTTTTTTTAAAGCCAGAATAGTGTGACTCAGATTTCATCCAATCTTTTTCTAAGTTTCTGTAAGCACACACTCTTGATATTCAGTAGAAGGAAAATTGCATACCTGTGTGTTTTGTCTCCAGTCACAAAATGTCTAGAAAAAGCTCTTAGGTGCATTATGTAGATTCCTATTTTTCTCCAACAGAAGTTTCAAGTATTTTGTTATGTGTTAATGTCACTGTTCTTCCTACCCAGGGACAGTACCAAAGAATCTAAAGGATGTGAAAAAAAACTATGAGCAATCTTTAAAATATTGTGTTTTGGGTTGGTTTTTTTTTTGTGATGAGTGCTTTCTGATGAGGTCTCTGACCTCAGTACCAGGGAAAGTCATGGAGCAGGTGACCTGAGTGCTATCATGAAGCACATGCAAGAGAGCTGGGTGATCAGGCCCAGTCAACACGGGTTCACAAAAGGCAGGTCTTGCCAAACTAACCTGATCGCCTTCTATGACTAAGTGACTAGACTCTTGGATGAAGGAAAGGCTGTGGATGTATCTTCTTGGACTTCAGTAAAGCCTTTGACACAGTTTCTCACAGCATTCTGCTTCGGAAACTGTCGGCCTCTGGCCTGGACGGGCGCACACTCTCCTGGGTGGAAAACTGGTTGTCTGGTCGGGCCCAGAGAGTGGTGAGAAATGGTGTTAAATCTAGCTGGAGCCCAGTGACAAGTGGGGTTCCCCAGGGCTCAGTGCGGGGTCCAGCCCTGTTCAATGACCTGGATGAAGGCATCGAGTGCACCCTTAGCAAGTTTGCAGACGACACTAAGCTGGGTGGAAGTGTGGATCTGCTGGAGGGTCGGGAGGCTCTGCAAAGGGACCTGAACAGGCTGGACTGCTGGGCTGAGACCAACGGCATGAGGTTTAACAAGGCCAAATGCCGGGTCCTGCACTTGGGGCACAACAACCCTAAGCAGAGGTACAAACTAGGAGAAACCTGGCTGGAAAGCTGCCAGGAGGAGAAGGACCTGGGGGTGTTGGTTGACAGCCGACTGAACATGAGCCAGCAGTGGCCCAGGTGGCCAAGAAGGCCAATGGCATCCTGGCTTGTATCAGACACGGCGTGGCCAGCAGGTCCAGACAGGTTATTCTCCCTCGGAACTCGGCACTGGTGAGACTGCTCCTTGAATCCTGTGTTCAGTTCTGGGCCCCTCACCACAAGAAGGGTGTTGAGGCTCTGGAGTGAGTCCAGAGAAGAGCAACAAAGCTGGTGAAGGGGCTGGAGAACACGTCTTAGGAGGAGCA
This sequence comes from Clamator glandarius, assembly GCA_033459285.1. Taxonomy (NCBI): domain Eukaryota; kingdom Metazoa; phylum Chordata; class Aves; order Cuculiformes; family Cuculidae; genus Clamator; species Clamator glandarius. Next base: position 1,123,626 of record JAUNZM010000026.1, read on the forward strand.
GCTGAGAGAGCTGGGGTTGTTTAGCCTGGAGAAGAGGAGGCTGAGGGGAGACCTTATTGCTCTCTATAACTACCTGAAGGGAGGTTGTGGAGAGGAGGGAGCTGGCCCCTTCTCCCAAGTGACAGGGGACAGGACAATGGGGAATGGCCTCAAGCTCTGCCAGGGGAGGTTCAGGCTCGACATAAGGAAAAAATTCTTCACTGAAAGGGTCATTAGGCAATGGAACAGGCTGCCCATGGGGGTGGTTGATTCACCTTCCCTGGAGGTGTTTAAGGTGCAGGTGAATGAGGTACTGAGGGACACAGTTTTGAGATTGGTGGGAATGGTTGGACTTGATGATCCAGTGGGTCTCTTCCAACTTGGTGATTCTATGATTCATGATTCTATGTAGAAAAGGGCTTAAATCAAATAGTGAATCAGAATGAACCCATGAAATTCTCTGTGAGTCTCTCTTTGGGCCACCAGCACCTTCCTTGTAAACCTTGTCCTACAGTTTCTCTCTAGACAAATCAGTCTGCTTGACATAATGTTGGAAGTCCAGTGTGTGTGATCAGCTGTGTATGGTTTTAAATTTCCTACAAATCATTTTAGTTGTTTGAAAATACGTGAAACTGTAGGAAATTAGCCATACCAAAGTTATTCACTTTGAGTTCCAAACAAACAACCTCGGAACAGCTTGTTGGAATCCTGGCACATAGTTACAATAAAATTTGATGATGGCTTGTAATGTGTATGTCAAAACGAGGTCAGCAATTTGAGGCTGCACACTACCAGCCTTTCCACAAGCCAAATCACTGCTCAGACGCTCGTACAAGCTTGTTATTACCATAATGCCAACATGTCATCCAGGTTAAAATGTGGTTTTGCTATTGATCCAAACATACACTAAGCCACTGGAAAACTTTATCAAGGAGTGCTATGTTGTTCATGAATGCCAGAATTCAGCTGGCTCAGAATTTTGATGGATTATGAGCTATTTGCTGTGTCCTAACTCACTATGTTGTACCTTCTCATTTATAAAATATTAAATGAATCCAGATGTTTGGGGTTTGGATTTTTTTTCTTCCTTGCTGTTGTATGGCAATTTCCAATAGACAGACCCTCAAACCAGCACTTACCAAAGACTTCTATTGATTTCCGAGGTTTCTGAATACAGTTATTGGAAAACCAGCACTTGGCGTTTGTCACCCTGCTGAGATTCCAGCACATGTTCTCATTCTGTCATGATGTGCTCTTCACGTATAACTGTTTGTCTCTGATTTGCACTATCTCTTAGTAACCCAGGCACTCTTTTGATTCATTTCAATGACAAGAAGCACAAATTTTAAAAAAAAAAACAAACCAGCCACTTATAAAACTCAAAATAAAACACATAACTCAAACCTTCATGCCAAGCAATATTTGACTGATTACAAATAAAATTCACCTGGACTGATTTTAGGATTTTAAGAAAAAACATTGTCTCCCTGTAAACAAAAGCTGTTAAAAATATGAATAATGTCACAAGGACAATGGGAGCTACATGTTTCTATCTATTTATCTATTCTAGCTTGAACAACTCAGGAGTATATTAAATTCATACTATTAGGGCACTAATTTTAGGTTTGTGGATGTTAGACTCCACATATCTATCTGTCAGAAGAACTTGAAGGCATTCCAGATTCGAGTTCAAAAAAAAGAATATGAAATATCAGGAGATATTTCTTCTATTCTTACCCTACCTTATTTTCATAGTATGAAAGTTAATATTATTGCAGGGTTTTTTGTTGATTAGAATTGCTGTAACAGGTGCTTAGTACATAGAATGAGCATATACATTAATTAAGAAGAGAGAATCTCAAGGTATTTAACTTAATAAGGATAAGTTAACTGGCTTGATCAGAGTCTAATACTTGCAGAGGGAAGTATTTTTATAGCAATTGACTCTTTAATTTAGCATAAAAAGATATAACAAGATCCAGGCAATGGAATATGAAGCTTGACAAATTCAGAGGTAGAAATAAGATACTCAGAGTGCAATTAACCATCACAATTTCCCTACAGATGTATGGATTCATTGCTACTTGCAGTTCTGAAGTCTTGAAAATCTTCTGACAAACTTGCAGCACTCAAATAGTATTTGCTGCTTGGTGGGGATGCTGGGCTATTACTCCTGATGTGAAATTGTGTAGACGAGGAAGCAAGTAGTTTTACAAGAAGCTCTGTTGGATTTCACCTCCCTTTATGGCAGCATGCTGCCCATTCACTCAGTTATCTCCATCACATCTTCTATACGGCAGGACTACACCCTTCTGCTTTGTGTGCAAGGCTGATTCCGTTGACGTTCTGGTTTGCATCTCTGTAGGGTGTAGATGATACAGGATTAACAATTTTAATATTTAATAAGATAAACAGCCTATAATGTACAAGTAACTGTACTATTGTGCATGGAGAGACACAGATGCTTTCTCCTAGACCGCCTGACTTTGACAAAGCATGATCCGTGCTCCAAGAGGTTGATTACAATTAGGCTACCAATGTGTATTTAACAGACTCCTAGATGGATAGGCCTCAGTAAGAACAAACAGCCTCTATTCATGGCAAAACCAGTGGGTTGTTTGCACCACACATTCCACGCAAGTAGAATAGATATCTAATGTGAACTGGTTCTCAAGCTACGTCAAAATGTTCTTCATACAGTCCACAGTAAAGGTCTTCCAGAGGGAGATTCAGTCTAACAAAATTTAGGTTTTATGTCAAAGTTCTGGGACCTAACCACCTTCTGAAACAGTTTCTCTCTTCTTTCATCATGTAATGATTCTAAGAGATTAAATCTCTCACTTAGGTAAGTAGTTGTTTCAGGAAAACACTGACCTCAGTGCAGAGGTAAACCTCTGATGACCATCAAAAATTAAACTATTCCATTTGCTCCCTTAATACTTGCAAGTGTTGTTTAGCCACAATACGTGACAGATGTTTTCTATCTTTCTTTAAACCTGCATTCTTCTTTGGAAATCTGAGGAATTTGTCAGAATAAATACAGGCCTTTTGAGGTAATCATCCTCAATTTTCTTTAAAGACACAAATAAAAGAGTTGTTTGTAAGTCAGGCATGATTAATCTCCTGTAATGTACTGCTACAAACAAATTACATTCTAATGGTGCCTGGTTTTCCCTAGTACTACATAGTTGGCCTAAGGAAATTAGTTGGGGTTTAGGTACTGACACTGTACTTGTCTGAAGTTACATCACATGAACCTTCTAAAGGTTGTCATGCCAAAGCTCTTCATCTGCTCAAATTAACAAGGGCTGAGTAGAACCCAAGGTAACTCAATCACATTTCACAAGACATCTCAGAGTAGCACTAAATGAGTTTTTTATTGTATTGCATGCACCATTCCTTTACTATTTACACAGCAGAAAAAGCTTGTGTTACACAACAGCAAAAAATATGGAAATAAATTTTGAATATGTAGTACAGAACCTTTCTCCTGAATAATCTTTTAATACGAAAATAATACATCAAATGTGACTTGTCGTCAGTACTTTTATGATTTGGAACACACACACAGCATTTGGGTACTTAGTTGACATTTTAAGTGATTGAATTTTAGGAACCTATATCCTATCCCTCTGGCAGAAAATATGCTCCTAGGGTTCATATCCTGGAAAAGTCCTGGGTCATAGGTATAACAACAAAAAGATGAAGAGAAAGGGAAAAGATGTTATCTATACAGTCATACAGCTTTTCATTGTGAGAGAACAGGTTTTTAAAGACAGCAAAGGTTTTGGAAGAGAATGTCAAAGCTTTCAAAGCAGAGACTCCTTTTTCAATAGGCCACTGGAGTTGGGGAAAGCAGAGGTATTGAAGACTGCCAACTTTAGCGAATGGCAACTGCCTTGATACAACCAAGAGAAAGAGAGGGATGTCAGATGATGAAAAGAACACATAAACAAATCTTAGGAAAAATATTATTACTCATTGTCCTTTACCATGAAAGAGGTCAGGGTTAATGATAATCCCAAATGCCTCCAGTCTCTAATCAAAAGAAAAATGGAATTTTACACCGATTCTTTGTTTAAACTAGAGTTCTGTTCTTTTTCCAGACTGATATCAAACACTTTCCTCTGTGTTCTATTTTGTTCCAAAAGTCAGCTTAAAGGAGTATAGGTCAGAGTAGTGTTACACTTCTGATGAGCACAGGAGTCTATATCTAAACTGCAGCCATAGAGCTCCCTTTTCCATTGTGAACCTATTATGCACATAGATACAATTGTGTGAAAGTGAGACTGGCTCATCTTACTGCAAATTCAGGACCTTTTACTACTTATGTTTAGAAAGCAGGAGGATTTAGTTCAACCCTCTGATTCTAAATGGGTTATCAGGAGTAATTGGCTTTGAATTTTTGGTTTTACACAGAACTTTTTGCAGCGCAAAAATTCCTAAGCGTTGATTCTACTAAGTAAACACAACATGATATCCAGCTGTGAGTTCCTCTGTAGGTCTGGCTGTTTATTGAATATATCTTTTGAAGTTCTCATATTCCTATCTCATCACACTAAATAGTAACACCAGGTAGCATCACCTGACAGTGTTCATGTACTTGTTTATAAGGACTCCTGGAATCTGTAAAGTTGCTCGACACAATTCTTAAATGGTGGAACTCTGCAAAGTAACTATTTGCATTTTATTTCCACCAATACAAGATAAAATTTCAGTGTTCAGATGAGATTGCATTTGTATTCAAAATAGAAACAGAAAAAAAAGAAGATTTCCTTCTATGAATCTTGTCACAACAATTTGCAGTTGGTCCATTTCTAGGTTTTATTTTCTCAGAATGCACCAGAGCTACTAGTCTAGGACATATGAAAATGTAATTGAGCTTGAAATGTCATCTTGATAGTAAGTGATACGTTTAATTCTGTTGGTAAATGTTGTGCAGCGCTAATTGCTAAGTCTAAATTTAACAATTAGTTTAGAAAATCTGAAGTGTAATTTATAATGGAATATAAAGTGTAGGCTTCAGTTTGTACTGACTTTTTTATTATCATTACTTATACCAGTTTAGAAGGATGCAGCTGAAGAATTTTAACCAAGAATCAAGATACATGCCTAATTTAACTTTGACTAAATTTGACTAGTAAATTTGCTATGGCTCAAAACATGTTCTAACAAATTAAGCTTGTATCAAGTCTTTTGCTTTCTACAGTTTGTAATTATACATGAACTGTTATTGTCATTCTAAACTTCATTAACTTCTTTATAATTTTCATTGATGCTGTCTATCAGAGAAGTTGGTTGGTACTGATCTGTGTATTTTCTGTCCTTTTAAAGCAGAATGTTACTATATTTCAGCATCATAGGTTTTGAAACCTTGAATTAGTCACAAAGATTTCATATCGGACATTCTGCAATACAGAAATCTTTGAGATAATTAAACATTAGCAAGCAGGAGGTACACTGGAGATGATAAAATTTAATCTAATTTTCTTTGCACTGAAATATTTTGTATCACAGAATCACTGGACAGTTGTAGTTGGAAGAAAACACTGGAGATCATCTAGTTCAAATCCCCTGCTCAGAGCAAATAGTCAGCTAGTGTACGTTGTCTACAGTCATGTCCAGACAGGACAGAGACTCCACAACCTCTCTCAGCAACCTGTTCTACTGTTTGAGCACTCTCATAGTAAAAGAGTATCAAAGAACTTTCTTGTGTTTCAGTGTGGGTCCATGGCCTCTTGTTCTGTCACAGCACCACCAAAACCAGTCTGGCCCCTCCCCATCAGTCATTTATACACACTGATGACAATCCCTTGAGATTTTAATTCTCCGTGTTAACCAACCCCAGCTATCTCATCCTCCCCTCATTTAACAGGTACTCCAATCCCTTAAGCATCTTCATGGCCCATTGGTGGACTTGCTCCAGTATATCCATGTCTGTCTTGTACTGTGGAACACAGAGCTGTGCACAACACTTCAGAAGCGCTTCTTCGGTGCTGAGGAGAGGGGAAGGATCACCTCCTTCAACATAGGGAGCATGCTCTGCCTAATGCAGACAGAGATGTCGTTGGCCTTGTTTGCCATGAGGGTGCATCACTGGCTCATGGTCAAGCTAGAGTCCCACAGAACCTTCAGGTCCTTTTCCATGCTGCTTTCCAACCATCTGGATTCCAGCATGTACTCGTATGTGGAGCTGTTCCTCTTCATGTTCAGGAGTTTGTATTTCCCTTTATTACCTTCTTGAGTTCCATGTTGGCCCATTTCTCCAGCCTACTGAAGCAGCACAATCATCTGGCATATCCATCACTCCTTTCATTTCTGTATTACCTGCAAACTTCTTGAGGGTGCACTCTGTCCCATTACCCAGGTCATTAATTAAGCTGCTACACAGAACTAGCCTCAATATTACCCCATGGGGTGCTCCTCAAGTGACTGGCCTCCATGTGAACTTTCTGTTCCTGATCATAACCCTTTGACCCTGAGAATTCTGCTAGTTATCGTTCCATCTCATTGTCCAATAATCTATTTCCTACATCATCAGCTTGTTTATGAGGATGTTACGGGAGATACAGTCAAAAGCCTTACTGAAGTTGAGATAAACAGCATCCATTGTTCTTTCCTCACCCACTGGGCTAGTCATTTCACTGATGAAGGCTTTCTGGTCAGTTAAGCATGATTCCCCTCTTGTAATTCCATACTGACTACTCCAAATCATCTAATTGTCCTTCATGAGTTTCAAAATGGTTTCCAAAATAATTTATCTCATCACCTTGCAAGGGACTGAGATGATGCCTTTATTTCCAAGCCTGTATTTTGAAAGATAATTCTTCTTGACCTTCTTGAACAGAGGATTTGCTTGTCTTTTTCCTCAAGAGCCTTTCCCAATCACCATGACCCTTCAAAAACAAGAGACTAGTTTCCTCAGCAGTCACAGATGCATTCCATCAGGCCCCATAGACCTCTATGTGTCCAATTTATTTAAATATTCTCTATACTCATCCTCTCCCAACAACAGTAAAACTTCCTTGCTCCAGACATTCCCTATGGCCTCAAGAACCAAGGGTTCCTGAAGGCTGGTCTTAGCAGTGAAGTCCAAGACAAAAAGGGCATTGAGTATATTGGCCTTTTCTGTCTTCTTTGTCATCAGGCACCCTGCATATTCAAAAGCAGGCCTGCATTTTCTTCCTACTGAAGATGATGTACTTTTAGGAATATCAATATGAGGTTTCAAACCACCTTTCATTCGATGTTCCACAGCACTTCTGTAGCTTGGGCTTGCTGCTTGGGTTACGACTTCGATTCATAGTATCCAGGAGCTACAATGACAGTCAGGATCTTCCACTTGCAAAAATATTTTATTAATCAGATTTGAAGAAAAGTTTAACATCTCTTCATCAAACATACTGTTTAGACCTTAAACTTCAATTACATCAATGTTCTTATATATTTATTTTGGCATGTTCTTTTCTCCAAAAATCTGTGCTCCGTTATCTGTTTCAGATCTGTCAAAGAAACTCATAAATTATTCCTGCATTCATCAATCTTATCAATTTACCCAACTTTCTATATACCTATGAATGGAAAAAAATTTCCACAAACTAATATTACAGTCAAGATGCAGCTTTGTCTTTGGAGCCCTGCTAATTTGCCAAAGTCATGAAAATGCTGAAAGTTGTCACTACTTAAATACAACAAAATGCAAGGTGTACTTAAAATTTCATTTCAGCAGGGCTTTAATTTGTTTTTTTTTTCTTTTCCACATATGTTTCATTTCTTCTGATTTTTGTCTCCTTCAATTATGCAAATCTGTGGTTAGTCATCCTTTTCTGTTCAGATCTTTAGATATGGTAGTGTAGAGATAACTTCAGTTTTGTCATTGGCAATAAACACAATGAGATTTACTGAGTTACATAACCCTGAAGAGATTCACTTTTGAGAAAGGCAAGATCCTCAGCTAGTATAAGCTGCCATGTTTCATCAATGTGTCTCATACTAGATTTGCACTGGCTGAAAATCTGGCTCCAAAAGCTCCTTTTGAAGTTGGTGCACATTGAAGTTATTGTCATCCCTGTGGAACATGAAAAATTACACTCATGCCATAATCTTTTAGGTACAACTGAGATGAGTTTTCCTCACCAAGCAAGTATTACAGAACAGATAGAACACATTATCTGCTCTTTAAACTACACAGTGTTGTTACATTACAGTGGCTGCTCTAGCATGGCGAAAAATAATGACTGAAAGAATGGTCACTGAAAGAAATGGTCACTTGCTCTCTCATAATAGTCCAAAGATGGTACGAAACTTAAGACTGCTAATGATAGCTTGATATTCTGCACTGCCTCAGCTTAGAATGCAATTTTCCTGTCATTTAAAAAATTTTTAATTACAACAAGGCAATACTGTAGTTCAGCACTCTTAGTGTAGATCTTAGGTATGAATAACCTGTTCATTACTATAAGAAGACAGTTACGTGTCTTCTTTTCCACTTAACCTTTCTTTACATGAAACAATTCAGACTACTGTGCCTTCCATCAGTCCTCCTCAGCATAGTATGTAGAGTATCACAAAAACTCCGGTGATGTTAATGACTATTACCCTGGGTTCTCAGGGGATAGGGTGCAGTTTGATGAACTGAAACGTGCATCACACAACCACAAAGGTAATGGCAGAAAGAGGAGAGGGAATTCATTTTGGTTTTAGGTGTAGGATGTGCTTAATAAACTGAACACTTCTTAAACCAACACATGTAGCGACTTCTCTATGCCTGTGTAGGTTTTTTTTTTCATCCAGTAGCAGGTTTGCAATCTGACATTTTCCTTTCTGTATGAAAAGAAAATAGGTTAAATGGAGTCAAAATGTTACTCTGCTAAAGATGCAGGGACTCATCTCTGTTACAGCACTTGTTTCATTGCAGTATTGCACAGGATTGCCATGGCATTCACATTACCAAACTGGAAGTAACACACATCCTTTACTCTTTTGTTGTAGAAGCAGTGACACCTTGCCAGACCTCTTTAGTGAAAGCCAAGTGAATTAAATGAGCCTAAAACCTACATACTTTACCTTATTATCACTGAAATGAACAATATTAGGTTTCTAGCCATTTTCAGAGATTAAGGTTAGCTCCAAGCAGTAAGTATGACTTGTAGTGTTCTCGTCGTACAGTATCAAAGGCACAATAAATTAAGTAAGTTACTATGGTTCATAAAATCACTGTAAATGTAGTACATCTGAGTTGATATAAATGAACTCAGTTAGGATTTTATATAACAAAGACGAACCTTTAAATGATGAGTTATACTTCTGCCTTTTATTAGTTGAATTAGGGAAGGTTTTTATCTTACATTTGTGAAGAGACAGTAAAGACATAACTTCCAGGTGCTGCATCAAATGGATTTAGAAGCTTTCACATCAAAAAAGCAAAAGAGACAGATGGTCAACAGAATTCATCAGGTGAATTTTGTAAGGATTACAAAGAGTTAGTTTGGGTACTAGAAAGCTTTAGCACAGGGCATCAGAATCATCATAATTTTAGCTGCATTAAACACCCAGGAAGAATTTTAATACTTGGCATTTAGAATAAGGGGCACAAAAATGTTAATGGTATAGATACAAACCAGGCAGAAGTTAGCAAGGAGTTGAGGTGAATACAACAGTGCACTTCTGAGAAGTTCTTTTGTAAAAGAAAATGCTACAAATATTTTCTTATTTTTATCCTTTTAAATAACTACAGTATTAAAAAAAGGTGAGTTGAATAAAACCAGAGAGAATTCACAACTATCAGTGTACAGTCTGTCCAAGCCGTGGTATGAATCCTGTCACAGAGAGCAGTGAAGCTCTTACGCCTACATGTTTTCTTATTGCTTTTAAAGAAATTTGGACTTGAAAGCAATTCAAAGCTACATTGTTGCATTGTAAATTGATGTACATCAGCCTTAAACCAGTCATTAGTGTGTAGAGAACCAGGAGAAGACAAGGAAGACATTAATTATTCAGTATACCAGGAGACCACTTTTCCATACACTCCCATTTTTTATTTAAATAAAGAAATGCATGCTCAAATTTATGCACCCACATATACAGACACTTTCTAGAAACCCTTCAAATCTGAACAGCTTTGAAAGCAGTATCACACAGATATGAGATGATGCTTAGTCCAATTCTTTGCACAATGGCATTATTGTAAACAGAATATCTTTTGCATTCACTGAGCAGAGGAACAGGAAAATAAGCTAAGTCTTGCTGTGACTAATAGGTATTCACATGAGGTTTTCAGACCTCTCAGATTTTGACCTGTTGACTTTATTAAGAACAAAATTTGTCTAAAATGAAGTACTCTTCACGGTTTGAGCCATCATATATTACATTAAGAGCAACAGACCCCATTTGTGTTCATATCTTTTACGGGTTTATAATTGTCTTAGATGCTGAACAAATACACAGCAATATGATAGAGAAATTGGTCCTACAACTAGTACTTAGTCTTCATATAGCCTGAAATAGAATTGGAAAATAACAAAACTATACTCTTTAAAAAAGTATGCCTTATAGTCTTAGGATACATCAAAAGGAAAAAAAAATCCTCTTCTGTGTTAAAGAAATAGAAGTTATAATTTTTTTTAAATCCACTTTTCTTCTATAATTCTATCTGTATTTAATATATAAGCAGCACTTAGTGAAAACCAAAGCTGAACCAGGCAATGTCGTCTTCCAGTTTATAATCAAAAATAGAAAATATTAACATGTATTTCTGGTGCCACAATGGAACATTTATGAAGCTGTATCTGTCCACTCCCATTTACATGAAATATTTGTGGTCCTACTATGAGTCACAAACCTCAAAACATAAATTTAGAACACATGCTTCCTGATATCCTCTCTTTAATAATGTATCTGTGTTCCTAATCAATGTGACTGAAATGTTTTCATAATTTAATAATAAAGTGGGTACATTCAGAATTTTGAACAGGTGAGGATAAATCATGTTTGTCTGTGAATAACAGCTTTTATCATTTACTCAGTGGGATCATAATGTATTCTTTCAATCTGCACCAAAGGTAGTAGCAGGAAGCTATTTTATAGATTTCTTGGTAATCCGAGCTGATGTTATACCTGTTACAGGACACTTCCAATAAAATAGAAACACAGCAGGATGAAAAAAGATACAAATGGTGGTTTTATACCAGTCAATAAAAGCATGACTCTCTAGTAATAGAAAATTTGTTCATGAATCGTGAAGTACCAGTGACTCAGTCGGTAAGGTATTAAAATAATTCATGTCCTGCCATTGTAACTTTTCTTACAATTGTACCTTTAATTTGCTGTCTCATTTGAAAAAGTGGGTCATGTGCATTTATAGACCATATCATTAAAGCACTTCATTAGATTGCTTTTTATTTTTTGCAAAGGAAGTCAAGCATATATATACGTAGGAACTAATTTCTAATGATTCAAATTCACGTTTTAGGAGTTATATTTTAGTGAGGCAAAACTTATTTTATTTGAGATTTCAAGTCTACTTTCACAGAACCACTTCAAAAAAACATTATAAAGTTCTAGGCTGTTGTCTGTAGGGCAATGAATGTCAGCAAACACTTTTCTCCTCTTTGCTTAAACAGAATCACAGAATCACTAGGTTGGAAAAGACCCACCAGATCATCAAGTCCAACCATTCCTATCAATCACGAAACCATGTCCCTTAGCATCTCATCCACCCATCTTTTAAACCCCTCCAGGGAAGGTGACTCAACCCCCTCCCTGGGCAGCCTGTTCAAGTGCCCAATGACTCTTTCCATGAAAACTGCAGATTTCAGGTGTACTCCCAGTAGGCATAATGTTTGCCAGTTGGGCTCAGTTTTCAGGACAGTCAGTAACTTAGAAAAGAGAATTACAGATATGGAAGTTAATTGGGTGGGTTGGATTCTGACCTCAGTCACACTATTTAAATTAAGAGTCACCCCAAAACGAGTAGAAAATATGGGGCAGAAAATATTCTGCTTCGTGGTTATGGTGCAGAAGCTGTGATTCTCATCAGTGTGGATCTTGTGTTTCTTTTAAATCAAGGAATGAAAATTAAATACATTGAAAAGAGATAGGAGTAGCTGTACTGCATCTAAAATCTATTTTTTATGTCTGGCTGGAGAAGATTCTCTCAGTTTTGTAAAACAGTTGTCTTAGCACATTTATGTGACCAGTCACCATCATTTTAACTGTGGATTTTGCATGGATTTTTAAATGTCCAGAGGGACATTGCTCTTTAAGTTCGTTTCACAACATGTGCACTTGTTATTTTTTCCCTGAAAAAGAAATTCTAATTTTTGTAAACATATTGTATTTTAAAGAACATGATGCCAAGCACATTCAGTCTGTGAAGGAATGTTCTTTCTACCTTCTATGGGAAAAAAGAAATAATGAGTGATATAAATTTTGCATCTTAGATCTCATTTCCTCTTTAGAATATAAATCTTGTGCAAAGGAAATAGGGTCTCCATTATCTCTTAAAGATGAAACAGCTTCTAATATGGATAGTCTGCATTCCCTCTATCGTGTTCCTGGGGGATAGGTTAATAAATAATGAACTAAATGTCATATTTTGAAGTCTCTTAGTTCACGGTGATGCAGCTTTCATACATGTTTATTAAATTTCAATCTTTGTTAGATAGGGTTATTGAAGAAATTAGGTCCCTCTTGTATTGATTTAGTAATGCAGAGTTATAAAATAAATAATAAGCAGACAGATTTTTGCTTTTTTTAATCATCTGTGGGTCTTTCCTGACTGCCAGTACACAGTCTATGACTGAATTACCTGAAACCTTTGTCAAAATTATTTCAATACTGTCCACAATAAAGGTTAAAAAGGGAAAAGAAGATTTGAGATCACATGCTATATTTAAACAACAGTGACCAGCCCAAACAAATCTGATAAAACTCTTTATAAAAGCTCTTAGCTCATATTAATCAGGATCTTGAAATCTTATCAGTCCCCAGATATAGGGAGGTAAGCAAGCACTGGCCTTGTCACCATGTCTCTTCATCTCCACACTCAATCGTGTCATTTGGGCCAACTTTTTAACTTCTCTTCAGTATCCAATGGCTAATCTGAGTTCAGACAAAAGGATTCATGCTGACTTGATATTTGCTTCTCATTTTTTCCAGCAGTAGTTTAATGATGTCACGTAAGCATAAAAAAAAGAAATCAGAAGTGATTTAGGGACTAGTAAATCCCACCCATTGGACATCCTACAGCTTGGTGGGTTTGAGCTAAATGGCTTAAACAGGCTGAGCTGAGCTTGAGTTTCTAGGCATCATGTCCAAATGTAATGCCAGAAACACAGAAGTCCACATCTCTGGGCACTCAGACCACTGCTTATGTTGGTCTTCACATGTTCCCTGCTCTCCAAGAGTTTAAGCAAAGCCTAAACTTATGCTTCTGTCTGTTGAGAGCTTCTATTTACACTCATCTCCCCAAGGTTATGAAGTATATGATGGTCATAACACACAGGAAGAAACAACAAACCACAAGATCAGATTGGGTTGCTCAGACCTTTGTCCAGCCAGGTCTTAAGGATGAATAATAGGTGCAAGGAGAGGCTGACTAATGGAAATAATCATCAACAAATCAATAGGTGCACCTAAAATTAGTAAGAAACAAATCCCCAACTGGGGTGCCACTTGGTGATAATTACTACCACACTACCCTAATGGTAGCAACATGTACAATCATACATGAGATATTAGGCTAGATAAGTACTATATAAGTGCAAACTAGGTATAACTAATCCTAAAGCTAAGAAATGGACTTTGGAAAACTATAAATTTTAAATTACATATTGCTTTCGAACCTCCTTTGTAGAAAATAATATTGATTCCTGAAGGGAAAGGAAAAGAAAAATGTTGTAGAAATACATTATTATCAGTGCCAAGATAGCCATCGAGTTGAGAGAAATTTGGAATTTACTAAACTATTTCCTCAGGTAATATACAGAAAAATCATTACTCCTGTTGGAAAAAGTGGGAATAAAGAAACTGTAAGACAGGTCAGCTGAAAGGAAGCAAAGTGGGTAATACAGTGAATGATCAATGAGGTTTGAAAGAGGACATAGATGGGTCCCAGGATCATTGGAATAGTTGTATGCAATTGTGAAAAAGGGTGTGAGAAGTATTTCCAGTATTCTTACCACCTGCCATACTGTTAAGACCTCACTAGGAAAAGAGGATGACTGATGATCACTCCTACATGAGAAACATGCTTTCAAGCATTGAGACACAAGCAGACATTGCTTAGATGAGCACATAACTAGTGTTTTCCTTGCAGAAGAACACAAAGAGAGTTTGGCTTGTTTAGCTTTGCAAAACACAGACAATGACAGGGTGTGATTGCTCTCTATAAACTTATCAGGTGGGTAAACACCAGGGAGAACTGCTTAAACTAAAGGACAATGTTGGTTCAAGAACAAATAGTTATAAGTTGTCCATGAATAAATTTAGGCTGGAAATTAGATAAAGTTTTCTAATTCTCTAGTGAGTAAGATTCTGGAACAGTCTTCCAGTAAGAATAATAAAGGAAATGGAGGATCTAGTTGGTTTGAAGAAAGGGCATTAAATAGTTATTGAAAGGGATTATATGGTGTGGGTACCTGTGATGAGCAGATTAGATTTAGTGGCCCAGTGGACTCTTTCCCAATTTACAAGTAGATATTCCAGTCAGACTGATTCTACTGTGTTATATCTAACTCTTTACACATGGGTGTCCTATTTGAATGGATAGTGATACAAATGTAGGATTCTTCCCTGGTGGCCCTAAAAGGAATTAATCATTTATTTTTGTACTGTATTTCATTTGAACCTGAATATAAAAGGCATCAGAAAGTGAAAACAAATAGAACATTTAAAATCAGCTGTTTGCTGTACAAGGCAAATCACAAAGAGAACAAAAAAACCCACTTGGTGCTCCAAAGAAAATGTGCAACTTAAAAATAAGAAAATAGTCAACAACTAAACAGAGAAATATTAGAAAGACTGAGATAGTATTGGTCAGCATGCTGAATAGATGGTAAGTACATGACAAAATTTTAAAATATGTTAAAGGAGACTTCTGAGGAAGAAAATCAGACAACTGTATATATGGGGAATTTGCTTTAAAGCTTGTATGGCAGGAAAAGTGTAAGGGCAAAAACAGGGTGCATGCCTGTAAGCAGTGAAGTTGAAGTATTTAACCAGAATTGAAGCTGAAGTATTTAACTCAGTATTTGACCAGAGTGGAGTCCAGTGCATGAAAGAGAGAGAGAGAGATGATAGGCAAGCCTGCAGGTGATAAAGAGCCATCAAAGTAAAGAGAATGGTTCCCATTTGATGCATAGGACTGCAGGAATTTCTCCTAAGTGATTACTGTATTTAATTCCTGGATGAAAAATTACAGTGCTCTGCTGTGTAATTATCAATGACCATTCAGTGCAGAAAAATGCAGCCAAGCAGGTGCAATGGGACAGCCACATGTGGCCTACGTATTTGGAAGATATCTCAAGAAGAATTCTTTCCCTCCTCTTAATCTACCATTTTTTGAAGTCCAGTGTAGATGAAGGATAGATCTTTGAACAAAGTTTTCTTATTGTTATTTGTTATTTTAGAATTAGTTACATTAAAATACAAACTAGGAATGAATCTATCTGGAAAATGACACAATACTCACTTATTTCATTGCTCGGACAACACTAGTATATTAAAATCGTCAATAAACTAACACTAACATTGGCGGTAAAGCAAACCTGGGGGTACATATGGCGTCAGGTACTACAATGACACATGATAGTATTCCTCAAATTATTCATTCAAATTTCTAAATAGGTTGTTTTCTTCTTATCTCCATGACCATTCCTGTAATTTAAGTGATAAGAAGTCCCTAGCAGTTAATATATTCCTTTTATTACTTTTGCTTTTTGTCTAATCTGATTGGAATCAAGCTTTAAAAAGTGTTCACTTGTTTAGTTTTGATGTTGTTACACTAACACACACATGTCTGGAGGAGCCCATCACTGTCATGTTAAAGGAAAGTCTTGGATGGTCTACAATTGCCATGTATTCATTGGGTTTCTCAGATCTTAACAGCTTTTCTTCTTGAATCATTTGCCCTGCTAAGTACTGCACTCATAGAAATATGTCACCATTATTAATGGACATTGTGTTGCAGAACCACAGTGCCAAAACTTTAGCTATAATTATCTGCTTGTGTGTTTAGGTGTAAGTAGAGGCAGGAACACATGCAGGCACGATTTTCGTACCTGTATGATAGTACGATGACCAAAGGTGCCTTAAAACTAGATAGGGTCAAAGAATTGTGAGACATCCATACAGAGATGTGTCAGAAAGTTATACATATAAGGAACCTTTTTCATCCACTGACTTAGAATAAAGTCTGGGGGGCTGCTCAAACCATACCATTTAGGACAAGAAGTGAAAGTAACTTCTGTCACAGTAGTAGGAATCTAATTATCCTTTTGGAAATCAGTCAAAATCCTGTATCTAATATAGATATAGTATTCCTTACTAAATGATACAGACTTTTAAGCAGCACGTGGCCAATTTTTTGTTCCACTCTCTTATTAAATACATTACAGGCAGCTTCTTGTCTCCTAATAGCATAGACATTACCTCAGGCTTGACACAGAGAAACAGACTGTCTGCTAAATTCAGCCCTTCTGGTGCGTTATCTTACAGAGAAGATGGCCATGCACTATTCCCCAAGCTACATACCGTCTATATCTCACTAAGACTGGAAGATATGAGAAGGTAATTCCTGAGGTTGAGTGGCTGTGGGTGGTAGGATACTGTTGAGAGTAAATGAGAAGAGAAATCTGAGCATCAGAATCTTAACTGTGAATCATCACCACATCCAACCTGCATGATATATTAATTTATAATTGAATGTTGAATTTTTTTCCCTAAGGAAATTTTGGCTTCTATACCAGCAGAGTTCATTAGTTAGTCACTGCACTTGATCCAGTTATTGTCATGCCTTTGATCAATTTCCATTTAACTGAGCATGTCAAAGTGAATACCAAAAACCTTTGTGCTTCTTTGTAAATGCAGGCAGAACATTTACTTCCAATGTAAGGAAAAACATTTTCTCAGCCTCAGCGTTTCTCTTCATGACAGTCCTCTTATTTCATTGAAACTACTGAAGCTTTCTCAAAATTTATGGTTTATATCATGGTGTCCCCTTTTCCTGGTGTCATCTACATCAGCAAGATAACCAGTCTTATTTTCATGAGACTATCTAGGGGTTCTTAAAAAGATTAATTCTTGTTAGAAGACATGAAAAACTGGTTAAAAAAATCTTGTTAAGACAATAGCTATGCCTTTAGTGCTCTAGGTCCAGAAGTACTCCAAGTAATTAATATTTCTTTGTTTAAATATAGTGCACAGTAGAATTCCTGTTCTGAATCAGCCAACAAAGGATAACAGTGTTTCTGTCTATCAGAAGGTAAAGGTGCAGAAAACATGAAGTTTATAAGAAGCTTGACCAAATTTAAGTGTCCTATTTCCAGTATGATCCCTTTTAGTTACTAATTGAACTTTCTTACTCAAAACAGCAGGGGGGTTTGATTCTTCACAAAATATTTTACTACTTAAATTTTTATAGTTTTTAAAAAAATTCCTTCATGCAAAAAACCAAATACAGAACTGAAAATACTATTAAGTGTCATTGTCAACATTGATGATTTGCAGCTTGTTAAAATGCACCAACTTTATAAAACGTCAATTTCTCTTTCACAATTCTCATGGCTTTTGCTACACATAACACCTAAGACTCGTGTAACTGAAGGTTTAATGTATTTTTTAAACCTTCCTCTTTCATCTTTCAGTATTTCTTTGAGCATTTGTCAGAACTTTGTGCTTACACACCTTCATTAACTCCCCTGTATAGTCACTCGGTTAGGATTCGTTTAATGTAACTTCAACCATCTAGAAGTTAGTATGTGGAGTAAACGAGCAATCTAAGCTTTCTGCAGGGACAGCTGATCCCTTGCTAGGATACACATCTGACATAGACTGAATAATTTTCTTCTGAAGTTGTTTATCTCTCTCCACTGACTACAGCGGAAGCATTGGCAATTACCTCAAAAGAAACAAATATTTTAACAGCTAAAATGACGAGACGAATTTCTCAGCCTTCTCTTTCATTAATGTAGCTGAGCTATGCAGGAGGAAAGGATTCTTTACATTTTCCAACAGGATATCATGATTGTGAATATAGCAGCAGAAACAAAATTGAAAACTGTGCTTTAGCTCATATTTTGAAATTAACAGCAGTGAAAATTGTATCCCTCCTTGTCTTATGCACATCGCAGGAAACTGTGTCTATGGCTGTATTTTCTGTATCTCAGCTACAACTGTTGAGGCCATCAAGGCATTTGCCCACTGCTACTTTTTGACATGACTTGATATAACAACTAAGCTGAGGCTGTCACCAAAAAGAACCATTTCACTTTCCCCATGCCTGATCTTACACATGCATAACCTCTCTCTTCCTTGACTAAAGCTTGCATGGAGAGGTGATTCAATGCAAAACTCTCTTTTCAAGATTAATTTTGTTTAAAATCCACTTACTGCCCTTCCTCACTCAATGCCAGGCCAGTGGCAGGAACACATTGGTTGGGTTGGTCATGCAGGGAAGAGACAGGCAGCCCCATTTGCACCTTTCAGCATTTCTAGATAAATGAAAAATCACATCCTAAACAACTTTATTTTCAGAGCATGCGTGGTTTTGAACTTGTATGCAAGACATATACAGGAATGCAAGCACAAACACTTGAAGAAACATTCTTTGCCTTACATCTTAAGAGCAGCGAAGTATTTTGTATTTATTTATTCGTATATTAAAATATTCAGAAGTGTACACTGCTCAAGTTTCACAACCCTGAAAAGAAATGTTCTACTCGGGACTGTGTAACAGATTATTGCAGGTAGCATGGCATGCTGCTGTCCTACTCTGAGTGTTACAACTCCACGAAGTTTGGGAGATGAGAAACACAGTCTTTCTTTATATGTACTTCAGGGACTAAACGAGATCGATACATAAAAAAATTGTGGTCAGACAATTTCTGGAAAGCACATCATTCCTGAAAATCATAGCTAGATTTTCAAAACATTGCCTTTCAGAACAAGTTTGTGCAGTTCTTTGAAATTATCTCTTGCTATTTACCACAGAATCACAGAATCATAGAATAATTAGGTTGGAAAAGACCCACTGGATCATCGAGTCCAACCATTCCTATCAAACACTAAACCATGTCCCTCAGCACCTCGTCCACCGGTGCCTTAAACACCTCCAGGGAAGGTGAATCAACCACCTCCCTGGGCAGCCTCTGCCAGTGCCCAATGACCCTTTCTGTGAAAAACTTTTTCCTAATGTCCAGCCTAAATCTCCCCTGGTGGAGCTTGAGGCCATTCCCTCTCGTCCTGTCTCCTGTCACTTGGCAGAAGAGGCCAGCTCCCTCCTCTCTACAACCTCCTTTCAGGTAGTTCTAGAGAGCAATGAGGTCTCCCCTCACCCTCCTCTTCTCCAGGCTAAACACCCTCAGCTCTCTCAGCCGCTCCTCATAAGGCCTGTTCTCCAGCCCCTTCACCAGCTTCATTGCTCTTCTCTGGACTCGCTCCAGAGCCTCAACATCCTTCTTGTGGTGAGGGGCCCAGGATTTTTATATCCTTAATAATCTATCTTATTCTAATATTGCTTTTTATGGTTTCTGTTCATTTCTTATTGATTTTTTTCTGATTTATTAGGGACCCAGACTCAGACCCTAGACACTCTTCAAATGTGTTATAAATTGCTGTACAAGAAATAAAAATGCCAAAATCAGGCGGCGCTTGCCAAGTCGTAACTCAATGATATCTAACATCTATGAAAATAAAATCCATAAATGTTTCTTAATATCTACATTAGCTTTATAGAACATAATCTGTAAATGCTGTAACCACTCCTTCCTCTGATGCTTGAAGTTACTTAATCCAGATGCTAGAATTACTTCTTTCATGAGCATTAGCACTGATCAAAGTGAATCTTCAAAGCTTCCAAATGTCTAAGCATTTGCAGGATCCTGGGAAATCTGTATATAGGCTTGCTACCATATTTCAGACTGTTTGTGTAATAAACTTCGTTTGAATATATAAACAACACTGGATTGCACTGAGTGCATTTTGCAAACACTGCAGTGGGGAGAATGCTTTCTCATCTGGGCTGTACAATACCAGGAAGATGGTGGGATGCTCTTCATAAAAGCAGCAGGAATTATGAGATGACTGACTGATAGATTTAGGAATGGGGAATAAATCTGCCTAGTTTGACTAAATAGTGCCTCAGACTTATGAATAAATTGGTCCAACAAATCACTTTTAAGTCTTTGTCCCTTATCAGCAGGCACATAACCAATTTTCAGTATGGCTTATAGGGCACCCAGATAAAATTCATGTCAGGATATTTTTCTGCCTTATGGTTATGCAGGTAACTGTATCATTTATCATGTGCTTCTCCTTATTCACTTGGAATACAGTGGAATATTTTGTGGCGTATTCCACTGGGATTTGTAGAAAACATTGATATCTTGGTATGCACTATCCTTACATTGGCTTGAAAGTTTGCTTTGCACAGCAAATATGATGTATAACGTACATGAACTATAATGCAAAATTACTGTTTAATTCAAGAAACATTCAAGGACTGAGATAACTGCAGGTATATACAATATGCATGAGGAATATAAGTGTGTATATATATATTTCAAGCAAGAGGGCCTGACATCTACAGGGATATCAGTATTACAAGGAATAACACTAGATTTCCTCAGCATCTCCTACAAGTAAAAATCCATCTTGATGTTCAAGACATGTTTTCAATTTACTTTAAAATTAAGGAAACCACTTTGTTTAGTAAATGAACACCTTTGCCAGTAGAAAACAAATTCACAGTGCATTTAAATGGAATTAAGCAGGAGGAAAACAAGTTGAAAAAGCACAGTGTAGTATTTAAGAAAAAACTGATAAGAGCAGGGCACTCATCTTGCATCCACTGTGTCAGAATTATAGAAATATAGAAATATAGGATCATAGAATGGTTCAGATTGGAAGGGACCATGAAGGTCATCTAGTCCAACCCCACTGCAGTGAGCAGGGACATCTTCAACTAGGTCAGGTTTCTCAGAGCCCCATCCAACCTGACCTTGAATGTTTCCAGAGATGAGGCATCTACCATCTCTCTGGGCAACCTGTTCTAGTGCTTCACCACCCTCAGCAACAAAAATGTCTTTCCAATATCTAGTCTAATCTTCTACTCTTTTAGCCTAAAACCATTATCCCTTACTCTTTTACTACAGGTCATACTAAAAAAATTTTCCCCATCTTTCTTAAAACCCCCCTTTAACTATTGAAAGGACACAATAAGGTCTCTTCAGAGCCTTCTTGTCTCCAAGCTGAACAACAGCAGCTCTCTGAGCCTCTCTTCATGGAGAGTGTCCTCAATCCTTCTTCAGCTCTTCCACATGGATTAACCCTCGATGGCTCAGGGAAGGCATGCCTGGCTCAGGCACTGGTCCTCTCCCAAATTTTACAGCAATATGAAAGGGTATTGAAGGCAACATATAATATCATTAAGTTCCAGCAGCATGTCTTTGTAGTCCTATCAGAGGGAATTCATCTGCAGTGTGTGCATATGGGGAACACATGTGTAACCCACAGTTTTCCCCTTTCACAGTACGACTTTCTGCCTCTTTATGACCCACTCTTCCTGGAGGTGTATTTCTGCTGGAAAGACAGAAATACCAGGAGGTTTTTCTCTGCACATTGTAGACATGGAAATATGTTGCAGTTTCTGCTCACATTTTGCTGCATGCATTGTTCTCTGTGCTGCCCTTTAGCAAAGTACCAAAAGCAGTGTGTCAAGATGCTGACACAGCCACTTTCTTGTCATCTGAGTGTTGATTTCTGCAGCTCCTTTGACTATGGTTCATCTGCTGACAAAGTTTCTTTCCTATAAGAACCTAAGTTTCTTTTCCTATAAGAACCAGCAGGGTTATTACTATTTCTTCACTATCTGTGTTCAGTTCTGGGCTCCTCACCACAAGAAGGATGTTGAGGCTCTGGAGCGAGTCCAGAGAAGAGCAACGAAACTGGTGAAGGGGCTGGAGAACAGGCCTTATGAGGAACAGCTGAGAGAGCTGAGGGTGTTTAGCCTGGAGAAGAGGAGGCTGAGGGGAGACCTCATTGCTCTCTAGAACTACCTGAAAGGAGGTTGTGGAGAGGAGGGTGCTGGCCTCTTCTCCCAAGTGACAGGGGACAGGACGATAGGGAATGGCCTCAAGCTCCGCCAGGGGAGATTTAGGCTGGACATTAGGAAAAAGCTTTTCACAGAAAGGGTCATTGGGCACTGGCAGAGGCTGCCCAGGGAGGTGGTTGATTCACCTTCCCTGGAGGTGTTTAAGGCACCGGTGGATGAGGTGATGAGGGACATGGTTTAGTGTTTGATAGGAATGGTTGGACTTGATGATCCAGTGGGTCTCTTCCAACCTAGTGATTCTATGATTGTATGGAAAAATAAATTTTTCCTGTCTGCAGAGCCGTGCTCCTCTCAGAGCAAAGCCAAAGCTGGAAATTCAGGCAATATTGCACTTAAATGCACAAAACCACAGCTCCAGGGTGAAACAGCTTTTCACTGCATGAGGAAGAATCATACAAAGGTGCTGTTTCTCTCCTGGCTGTGTAAGGAATTCGGACTTTTCATCTAAAAAGACTGTTTCTCTAGAAAGGAATTTAGTTGCACATAATGCACCAATTAATGCAGGCAGACAAACAAATGAGGTCTCATCTGGTCTTTATTGAACTAAGCTTCTATTGTTCTTGGAAGTGGGACAGTTGAATAGCTAGAACATCAATATGGTCTGTTAAGGACAACCTTCTTAGTTCTTAATTTTAAGTGTTTTATAATGTTTCAGAGAGCGCAATGGAAAAAGCTAAAAAGAAATCACTTAATTTGAAAACTGACATCCTTCCCTGTAAAATAAAGCTTCCATTCAGAAGGACTGAAGCAGGCCTAGCCAGTCTGAATTATTTGCAACTATTAAAATATTAATGATGCATTTTCTTGTAGTTAATGTGATTTATCTCTGTTAATTTATGTCAAAATATTTTGCAAGTTAAAAGTAGTCTATACACAAGCATCAAAAACTCTGTAACTGTTTAGGGAAAAATATATATATACACCACAAATATATTTTGGAGCTGTTATTTGCAGACTTTGATTAATATTTTTGTGCCAAAATTTATTTTGATATTAAACCAATACCCCATGATGTTTTTTCTTTTCTTTTTAAGCATACATTAGGTAACTTCTTGGTGATTTTCAGGCCTTTTTGATGGCCGAGAGAGGATTTTTCCCATCTTAGGAGGATGAAAGATTACACAGAAATGGGATGTGCAAGTAAATTAGTGGATGTCTCCTGCAACCATGAAAGATCTATTACAGCCAGACATAGGTTAGAGCAGAAGAAAAACTGCTCCAATAATATAAGAGGATGAAGGGACCAAAGGGCTTGACATTTGATGTCCTTCTTTGGAGCTATACAAGCTGGAAAGCAAACAAATGCTTTGCATCAAATGATCCTTATGGATATTTAAATAAAAGCTACTTTGCAAAGGCTTGCAATTTTGTACAAGCCCCTAACCACAGGCCGAACCAGGTTCTGAATCTAGCCCTGAAGCTGAAATGTCAGCTGGATGTTGAAACTTATCAAATGACCTGTGGAAAAATTCCACACACAAACGTATGATTTGGTCCAGCATCAGAAGGCCTCAGTCCGACATCTTTATCTCATATTGCACTTCTTCACACAAGTCAGGAGTAGGTAAGAATCACAGAATCATGGAATCGTTTAGGTTGGAAAAGGTCTTTAAGATCAAGTGCAACCATAAAAGTAACACTAAACCACCTAACCACTCAACATCTACATATTTTTTCAATTACCACATTTTTTTTTAGTCTCTTATCAAAATGTGATCTAGTCTCAAATGAATTCAGTTGGAAAGACTGGGTAAATCAAAGTTCATGTTTATCCAACTGCAGATTTCTAGTTAGAAGCATTCAGATTAGGTAATCTGAAGTAACTGTTACACAAGAATTTGGCTCAAATCTCAGGGAAAAATTACTATATTACTATTTTTTTAGTAACCTTAAATAAATTTTAAAAAGTAAATAAAAACATGCTTTATCTGAAACATTTCATGGAGGCTGAGCCTCTTCAAAAAATGCCAACCAATACACATTTTGCTGATAGTGCATTATATGCTACAAGACCTTTGCATGAAAGTTATTTATACAGATTTAGTATTCCACTTATATGAAATAGGAAAAATTGCCAGAGTTCTGGAAACGGGAGGAACCTTTGAACTAGAATTGCAGTTCTATCACTGAAAAAAAATTTGAACAGTGAAAGGTGGTGCAGATTTATTGCTAGTGTCCAGCCAATGTTTTCAAAGGGCTTCCATGCAAACACACACACACACATACACAGAATATCTCATAACTGAGATAGACCTATAATACAAATACACCACTTGCCAAGCAGATGAAATCCATGCGCTTGAACTAGGACTATTTTGTCTGTCAGCAAAAAATATTGCTTAAATCACTTATGCAGTTTGAAAACAAAGTAGGAAGTTAAATCCTTCTTTGTGGTGTAACTACTCCAAAGGAAAAAAAAAAATTGCTCTTCAGAAGTATTTTTCAGAACCCCAAGGATAAGTCTTCTCTGGTAAAGAGTTAGCTGTAGACAAACAGGGGGTGGACTCCATCAGAGACAGAAAAAATTACACCTACTCTTGAGGTGGAGGAGGATTTCTCCAACTGGAGCTCCCGAGAGCCCCCTCTAGCACTCCATCATATGAATGCTTTGAAGATCTGTGATGGGGACTTGGAACCATATTCTTCAAAGGGAAACAAGTAGATATTCTGTTTAGACAACTTCAGCAAATAAAGAGTAATCTCATTAAATATTTTTTCTACTTAGAGTGAAAGAGTTTAAATAAGGGGTTCCACTGATTAGTGTTGGGGTTTGCAGCTTTGAAATCTAGCACTTGAAGAAGGGGCAGTGATATCACTGCAGAAAAGTGAATCAGTGACATAATATTGTGGAAAAAGTTGACTACAGTAACATACCAAATGAAAAAAATGTTGGTACTACAGAGGACTTTCAGCTGTTTTATTTAAATGTAAACATTTATGTATATATCTGCCTCTATGCTTGACAAAATATAAATCTATGAGAAGATTCAGTATGTTCACAATGGTAAGATTACTGTGGTGAGTTGTTACATCCAAAGGTGAGCAGAAATATGTCAGCTGGCCAAAAGAGATTGTTTTTCTCCACACACCTTGCCTCACTTATGTTTCCACATCATCATGGCTGCATAAAGTTACTGATACTTCACGAAGTGCCCACATGTTTTAAGGCTGGATGCTGGACTTTCTTCCCAAACTGTTTTCTACACAACTGAACTAACAGATCACATCTTTGCTTGAAAAACAGCTCAATCTCTAGATCCATTTGTTTTCTTATTTAGGTTGCAAATTGTTATATTTTTGAAATGGAGAGACTTGTCTTCTAAAATTCACATAGAGGGCGTTCAACTTATTTTATGCAGAACTCATTGGCAGGTTTTGGGTGGAGAAGCATCCTGTTCATTATCAAGCCAAGGTTTTAATCGGTTGTCTCGGGGTAAAAGGCTTTGCAACAGCAAATGTTAGTCTGTTTCCCACTGCAGCGTTTGGTCTACTGTACAGATCGGGGATTTTTCAAGGGAGTTTCATGCACCACAGATGGATTACAGTGTTTGACACAATGCCTTCAAAAAAATGACATGCTTTCATGCTCTTAAAATAACATGCTTTCACAGTTTTGTGTGCCCTTCTAGCTGAAACCAGGAGAGAGGAGTTCTAGAATCATAGTAGCATAAAACCATTAAGGCTGGAAAAGACTGTCAAGTCCAATCATCAGCCCAACACCACCATGCCTACTAAAGTCCCTAAGTGTCACATCTACATGGTTTTTGAACATCTCCAGGGATGGTAACTCCACCACTTCCATGGGAACCTGTTCCAATGCTTCGCCACTCTTTCAGTAAAGAAATTTTTCCTAATAGCCATTCTAACCTCAGCCTGACACATCTTGAGGCTATTTCTTCTCATCTTATTGCTGTTCCCTTGGGAGAAGAGAATGTGGTCTCCATGCAGCCTCCTCTTCTCCAGAAAAAACAGCCCCAGCTCCTTCAGCTGCTCCTCACAGGACCTGTGATCCAGACCCTCATTTTTATTTGTCTTAGCAGTAGGATCCAGATTGTGATATTAGGTAGGATACTTGCTAGTGCTATGGTTAAAGACAGTCCTGCAGAAGAGTGTCTACAAATCTCAAAGCATTCTTAAACAATACCTTATATCAGTCAGAATTAAGAAACTGTGGAAATAACCTCTATGTGACCCCATAGAGTTGGTTTTCTGCATCACTGTGGAGTGCTATCCATTAAATCACAGTGTTATCAGTCTGATACATCCATCACAACATCTGATAATGAATAAAAATTCTTCTTTCTCATGTTTAACTTTGATCCTTCAGATACATCCAAATAATTAATCAGTTTTTAACCAGGTAGAAAGTTATATTTTAGGACCTTATTAACACAGAATCACTGATTCTATGTTAATGGGACAGTATGTATGCTAATATAAAGAAGCCAAAGTGAGTTCAATCTCTTGTACTGTAGGATGTGAGAATAATGCCAAGAGCACCGATAAATAAGAGTAATGCCATGGAAAAGCTACAAGTATTATCAATGTAAATATGTTGCTAATACTGCAGCATGCCATGCCTCAGGGAAAGACTTAACTCCGTTTTAAAACATAAAGGAATGCAGATAGATAAAAGCAGGTTTCTCTTTCAAATAATTAATTTTAGTCTTCTTTTCCAGAATCAAATAATGTGAGAGAAAAGTGTTCTGCTTTCAAAATTTTTACAGAATCACAGAATCACTAGGTTGGACCCACCGGATCATTGAGTCCAACCATTCCTATCAATTGCTAAGCCATGTCCCTCAGCACCTCATGCATCTGTCCTTTAAACATCTCCAGGGAAGGTCACTCAACCACCTCCCTGGGCAGCCTCTGCCACTGCCCAATGACCTTTTTCATTAATTTTTTTTTTCTGATGTCCAGCCTGAACATCCCCCAGCAGACCTTGAGGCCATTCCCTCTTGTCCTGTCCTCTGTCACCTGGGAGAAGAGGCCAGCACCCTCCTCTCTACAACCTCCTTTCAGGTAGTTGTAGAGAGCAATAAGGTCTCCCCTCTTCTCCAGGCTGAACAACCCCAGCTCTCTCAGCTGCTCCTTGCAAGACTTGTTCTCTAGCCCCATCACCAGCTTTGTCGCTCAAAGTGCTCACTTTTACTAAGGTAAAAAAGAGATCCTCTATCCAAATCTGCTAACATCTGACAACCAGAGATTAATTTGTGAAGAGAAAGGCTGTCCATCCATCTCCATGCAAGTGTGAAATTCACTGGCTACCTTGTGTCCTCTGAGGTGTTTGCTTAGTTTTAGCCAACAGAAAATAAACTCACATTTTCTCCCCTAATATTAACAATAATGAGTGCAACTTCTTTTCATTGTGGAGGAATATTTTATTATCATCATCCTAGTGTGACAAAAAACTTCCTTTCGGAGGAAGTGTGAAATGTGTGATTTATTCAAAAATTTGCAGATGGGTCTTCACAGAAACAGGGACAGCACATATACATTTGGCACTCTTTCCTCTAGAAGGAAAAAATGACATTTAGTTAGAAATCTTCTATTTAATTTTAAAAAACCAAGCAAGCAGAAAGACAGAAAACCAGAAAGACATTGAATTAAAAGAATAGAGAAAGAAAAAAAGAAAGCTTCAATGTACAATGATATGATGTATTTAAAAATTCACTAACAAGAACAGTTTCAAAAACTGTAACAAGAGAAACCTTCTTCCCTGTATATATGCTATTAGTCCATTCAAATGCAATGTGAAAAGATCTGAAAATCTTAGAAGAAAACTTATGATCTTCCTCCAGATTGCGAATGAAGCAAAGTCACATCTACTCCACTTAATAACAATCCATTTAAAGTGAAAAATACAGCCACACAGCAAAAGCTTTCATAAATACATAAAGAGATTTTCATCTATACATTCCAAAATTGATCCTTATAGAATCCTTTGTAGGGAATGTCTGTGTATAAAGTCAACAGATTTTTTTGTTGTTTTGACATCTTTTTTTGTACTTGTGATAGAGTGAGTGGGATGGTCAAGAGAGGAACAGAGCTCTTAATATCCATTCTTGACACTTGACCTGCACATAAAAGTGATCTGCAGAGGTCAAGCATGTTCACAGCATGGAGATAACATCTCTATTGACAAGTCTCCTGACTCAGACCTCTTCTCAGACCACTACACTGCAGTAATTGTTTTCTCTAGCTATTTTTAACGTCAATTCCCTTTTCAAAATTGAAACAACATTCAACTTCCTGTTTAGTGTACAATCCATTTCTTTACATTCTTCAGAAGAGATCTGTGCCTTTTTTATATTATATTACGGGCTTCAGCAGCTTTTGTAGTGATTTGTAAAGTATTTGTAAGAGGTCTTTGCTAAAACTGAGCTATGGTTCCCATGTAAAGTTGCAGACTAATCCTGAAAACACTAAACTCTGTTTTGGCAGATCAAAATTTAGTCAGCTTTTAAACACTTTGGGGAAAGGCCCTGCACCAGTACAGATGGCATCCAACTAGCTTTGGAGTCTATAAAAATAATTCCTTTTTATTACTCAGCTGTTTCACAAGTAATATGAAAATAGGACTGTTTCTTGATGGTTATATTAAGGATAATTGGGAGAAAGTAATAGGACATCTTATTATTATTGTCTATGAATTCATGTTCCTCAATTATATCCTTTCTGTGTGAATGGCCTATATTTTTTTCTTTTTTAAGGGAGCAATTTTGCCTTCCAAGCGTTTTTTCCAAAATAAATTAACACATATCATGCTTTTAGACAAAGTACCATGGTGTAATTCATCTCTGAACTGTCCTTTCCTAACAATCCAAAGTAGGAAATATATGCAGCCAAAGTATAAAGCTAAACAGTTAGCAGGTTTCTATATTTACAAGAATCAAAGCAGTTAAATGACTCAGCTGCCTCCTAATGTGGGTTATATTTTAATTTGGGGGGAGGGGGGAAGAATGGGACATTATTGCTTTAACAAGGTTTACTGCTAAACTGAACATATGTTGCTCATAATGTCACTTTCTAAATCAATGAAATTATCATTATAGAACATGTCGACAAATTAGACATGTAAAGCGCAGGCTGTATGTGGGAGAGATGTAATTTGGCTCTATAAAAAGAAATTAAACAATAAAATATCAATGACAGATGTAGTTAGCTAAAGGTTTTGAGGTTTAAATACCAATTTGTGAAAAAAAATTATGCAGATCCAATCAGGGTACGAGATAAAAATACCAGCCTTCATGCAACAAGATGATTAAGTATTTGGACCAGATGTTTGGAGACCTTAGCTGTGCCCTTTATTTAACTGGCAAGCATGCTGGCAAGTCCTTAAATTTGTAAAATCCCAGTAACGAAGGTTAGCTCAGATGGAAGTAATAAAACAATCAAATATCAAGAGTCATTCATGTCTGTGCACAATAGATCATGCTACAGATCTGAACTCCACACTTAATATACCAGCATAAGTTTTAAAGGAACAGGCTTTTCCATTCCTTTTTAAGAAACTTGGTTGTTTTTTCCTGTTCCAACTTTCAGTTTTCAAAGCAAATGCAGATATTGAATGCATTTGATACATTTTATATCCATTTCCCACTGGTTTGCAGATTTTACAGCTCTTAAGTCTCAGCTAAAACTCTGTGTCATAATTCCTGGGTTACAGCTTTGTCTCGCAGCTGCTATACAGTTGCGGGCAAGGTATTTAAGACTAAAACATAAAATGTCTGTACATTCAAAGAAGAATGTCTTGCAGGTTAAGAGATGACTTCTGTTTCAGACTCTTCTATCGATTTTGTAGAATGATCAATCCCTTTGTGTCTTGTCTTTTTCTATTCACAAACAGCAGGGTGACATAATCTCATCTAGTAGCTCCTTTTCTCTCTTGGGCACAGTCTCATTCCTAACCGTCCCGGATCACCAATTGTGATCTGCAATCATGTATTTTGTGGTCCTGTCTGAACCACAGGGTTTCACACATAGCAAAATCTTACTGGAGTGTGAAATGGGGATGTATGCCAAGCTCAGAAACACTTTTGATGCAGCCACTCTTCTTGGACAATGACTAACAGAGATGGCCCTGATCTTGATTAAGCCTTCAAGACATTGCCATAATATAATCAGCAGCAATTCTGAGGACATAAATAAAAGATAACATTCATGAGGTTTGCAGAGGGATGACATAGTGTGCATAAAACATTTGAATACCACAGACAGAGCAGATGAAAAGGGATTGAGCTGTAAAGAAGAAATCATGCCTTGACGGGCTGATGTAGTTTGGCAGTAGAAGATGGGTTTCATCTCATCAATGTAGGCATCCACAGAGTATAGAAAGCATCTCAGCTATTCATCCCCACTCTTTACTACTCTTACAGAAAATGAAGAAAAAGATGTTTCTCACAATTTCTCTCTTCTGAAAATAAATCTTTTAAAAAGATTCATTTTAGCTACAGTCTAAAAGTGCCTGTTCCTCACCATTAATTTCAGAGAGTCTATGGTGACTAGCTCAGATATGGGCATATGCTGGATAAACATGAAAAGGCAAATGAAATGTGTGCCAGCCTCTGTGACTGTAAATTGGTAGCTTTTCAGCCTGCCTTGGTACTGTAACCGCACCTTAGGAAGCATCACAGCCTGTTAGAAAATAAATTCATAAAACACACCAACATGAAAAATTTCCCATTTCTTACAAGAAGCTTTATTTGATATTGCCCAGGACTTAGGAAAATGAATCCACTCATACAAGAAGTAAATACTCTTGGGTACTCCCTTGCTCTTGTGTAACGTTCTTTGAAATATGGGTTTCAGCTCTTCTGTTACCATGGTGTCACTTGCAAAACACTTGTAAGGCTGCTAGGGACATCAGAGCTAGATTAATTAATCTTTACAAAGTGTTTTGAGTTTTGTGGGGTGAAAGATACTTAAGGTTACTTTCTCTTGAGAAGCAGTGCTTTCAAAAGGTGAGTGTAGATATGTCAAAATTATTGTTTGCCTGAAGGCAGACAAACTAGTCCTGAAAAATTAAGTTTTGTAAATTCATTTTGACCCTTCTTTTTTCCCCATTATCATTTAAAGGGCAGATCCCAGAACTATTGAAATGATTGCCCTGGGTGCATCTCCTACTCTAGGTGTAAACTCTGCCTCACTCTGGGCAAGCAGGGAATGCAGCATTCATTATTCACAAGCACTTACATGAAGTAAAACACCTTCTTTTAAGTGATTGTCTGAGTATGGAAGAGAGACAGGACTTACAGTGAGAAATAATGTATTTTCTGAGACTAACTGATAGAAGTGAAAAGAAACAGACAAGCTTTAAGGGGCTTTTGTCCTGGAAAGATTGGTTTTTTCCAACACTATCAGTTATTCTAATAAAAGATATTACCTCTTCCTACAAACCTTGCCTCTCACTCCTTAAAGTTTCTCATGCTGATACTTCTCTTCATTCTTGTTTTTGAAGCTATATGGATTTAGAAAGAGTCCACATCCATCTTCTGCAGTTTCCAAGAGCTTGAAACACTCTGCCTGTAGAATTTATGCTGTATATGGAGTGCTCTCAAAGAACTGCGCTTACATAACAGCACTTGATTGAATGTCTTATTTTCCATGTGCAAGTCCAACAGGCTGGAAATCAAGACTGCTGAGGTATACCTGCATTGTGACAATAACTGTCTTTTTTTCCTCTCCCTAAATATTTTTTTGTACCACTTGAGAATTTCACTGAAGGTGCCAAATTGACTGAATCTGGCTCATGTTTCGATGTAACCTTGGCTTGCTTAGGGGTCCACTAAGATCCTCTGCTCGCTGCTAGTGAGGCTGTTTGTGACCTTGACACAACTTTATGCACAGAATTCATGCTGGAGTTATATTTAATTGCTTTTGCTCTTCTCTGGAAATGATTAGAAGGATGTTCTCTTTGTTTTTTCATGCTCAAAATGGTGAAAGCTTATGGGTATTCATACTAAAATTTCCAATCACTCCACTTATCTGCACAAACTGAAAATTATGTGCAATTCTTTGGATAAAGACAAGATTACCTTGTCTACTGAATTGATCAACAATAGCATTCCTCATGTTTTGCCGAGCTTGGATTCCCTTTAGTACTTGCTAATTTGGTTTAGTTCTACTGTGCCTTTTTCCAAACTGTCAGAGCACTGCTTTACCAAACTGAGACAAAACACTTCAGCAAGAGCTACGATCCCCATTTTGACCATTTTCATACAGAAAAACTATGCCTAGAAGGGAAATACTCTCAACATTGACAGAGTCTGATAATCCTAGTTTAGAGAAAAAATAAGCAGAGAGATTATTTGTTAGAGGGACAATTCAATATGAATGAGCAATCCAGGATGTTTCTGGAGTGCATTGATGAAAACTTCCTCCAAATGGTAGAGAAGTCAACAGGGAGAGGTGTTCTGCTAGACCTCCTACATATCAACTATAAGAGGCTTGTTGTGGATGTGAGAGTCAAAGGCAATCTTGACTACAGTGACAGGTGAAGTTCAGAATCCTGAAGACAAGAAGGAAGGTGAAAAACAATCTCACAGTTCCAGACTTCAGGAGAGCAGTCTTTGGCATCTTCAAAGAACTGCTCAGAAGTATTGCATGAACTAAGGCTATGGAGAGAAGGAGAGACCAAGAAAGCTGGTTTATATTAATGAATCGTCTTCTCCAAGCTCAACAAAGTTCTGTTACAGAACACACAAATCCAGATAAAAACGCCATAGATAAACAAGCAGGTCTTGGCCAATCTCAAACACAAAAAGGACACACAAAGAGGGGGGCAGCAACCAGTTCCATGTGGGCCTGCTTGAGCAGAAGGGGTGGACCTGATGACCTCCAGACATCACTTCCAACTTCAACCATTCTGTGATTCTATGATAACTGCCATTACGTCTTGTCCAATAAGAGACAAAATATATTTTTCAAGCTATATGAAGATATCAAGACAGCACATCTGGCTCACTGAAACACTAAACTTTGGAGTGTAGGTGTTGTTCTGGCATTGTATCATCTCCCATTTTCATCTCTGGGCACTGGCTGGTGGTTACTGGGTCCTGGAGACCAAGCTGACCTTTAACTGGAGCCAGAACATTTTTAACAAATGATCAAAGAAGTTCATCAACAATAACAATTTCTAACTGTATTTCCATCGAGTATTTTCACCATTAGGGAATGAGTTTTGTAGACATAAATGTCACAAATGACAGGATACAAACTTCTCATTTCAGTGAGAATATATGTATGAGAAGGATTACAGCATCCAAGTGTTCAGTAATGTAGTTTTCTGCACCTGTAAGACATTCTTTTTAGAATAATTCCTGGTGGAACTTAAGTAAAGCAATTAATTTTTTTTTAAGATTTCTTTTCATGGATATCTAATTTCAGTGAAGTGGAATGCCCCTATTTGGTAAAATTTTCAGATTTGTGCTAGACAGAGGATAATCAGACAACAATTTTTTATTTTTGCAGTCATAATCTAAAAAATATAGAAAAAAATCAGAAAATATATATTAATACCAAATAATAATCTCTGATTTTTTTCAAAGCAAAAGAAATTATTTTCTGACTAGCTCTCTTTATACTCTACATTTTATGTAGGAGGTTGTATCAGCCCTCTCTTCCGTAAGTAAAATAAGCAAATGTAAGTTGTTGGCACAAATCCAGACAGCTGGCCTCAGTGGGACAACTTCCTTGGTCATGGCTTTGAAACTAAACATTTTAGACAAAAGGTAGCAGTGAATAAGTCACCATTTTCACACTGGGATTCAGTTACATCTGTTGCTTTTTGAAGGAGGGTGTTTGAATTTTGCAGACAGTCCTTGGGCAGCTGTTAAGTTTGTAGCCATATCTGAGTCTGAATTCTCATGAATTGGAAGTACTTAAACTCCACTATTATTCCCATATCATACAACCACGGGAACCTTGAGAAAAATTAGTCTGATTGATTAGACTCTCTGAGTCACCTAACTTCTGTCAGGGATGTGAATCTGGAAAGCTAAACTAAACTTCCTTCTTATGGGGATTCACTGGAGATTTCTGTGTGGTGTTTAATAATATGATTATGCCCAAGGAAAACCAATAAATTTTGTGCTTCTTCTCATCTGACATTAATAAAATTAATTTGCCTTCAGAGTAATACTGAAATATTTCTCAACGGAAACTTTCTTCACATGTATTTTTCTTTCTTCTTCTGAATAGATTATCTTCTGCATATTCTGATGATTATATTTAAATCCTACACTATTTTGAAATCTGAAATTAAAAGAGTTTCATGCATAAAAAATGAAAAATCTGGTTATAGCTTCTTGGTCCATTTTTTTTTCTCCTTCAACCTTAGTCTCATGAAACCAGAATGTTAGGAAATATTAAATCCCTTTATTTATTGGTTATCTAAAGATGTTAACATTCTTGTGATATTTTCATACACTGTTTCCTAGCGAAACAATTAAGGCATCACAGACAAAAAGTTGTGACACTGCCTGAACAGTTCCAAAACATGTGATCTCCATGGAGACAGTGATCCTAATACCAGTCCTTTTCCTACAGAAGTGATCAATGGTACAAGGTACTGTGAATCGTGCCGTTGAGCTCAGCAGGACTACCCTTAACGTATGAAGATCAGTATGTGAAATATGTCTAATTGGGTAATTTTTAGAATAAACTCTACACAAATTTACCTCAATGACATGCTTCCCAGGATATTCAACTCCCCTTGTACTCAAGAGGATTGCCGCTACAAGAAAAATAAAACATTTGGGCAGTTCAGCTTTCAGTGCAAAAATAAACCCTGAGGACTCTGAATGTGATATGTCCAGGCATTGCAGGGATTGGCCAGCTTTGGTTAGCATCACAATTTGAGTCTGCCTTCATAGAATCATAGAGTGCTTTGGGCTGGAATGGATATTTACAGGCCATCTACTCCAACTCCATCTATCCCCCTGCAAAAGAAGGGATATCTTTAGCTAGATCAGGATGCGCAGATCCCCTTCCAACCTGGTCTTGAATATTTCTTGGGATACGATCCCCACTACTTCCCTGGGCAAGCTCTTCCAGTGTTTCACCAGACTCATTGTAAAAAAAAATCTTCTTTAGAACCCATCTAAGCCTACTCTCCTTTAGTTTAAAACCTTTATTTCACATTACCATCACCTTCAGCCTAAAGAAATATCAGGGCCTCTCCAGAGATGTAAGGCAATTAATATATTCCAGCAAACACTTCTTACAATGAGGAGGAAAATGCGAAATAAATCATGAGTTTTACAACTCTACATATTATCTCATGAGCAGTCTTCCTAGTTAAATACATTTGAATTGTTTGTATTTCCACTCAAATACATTGAGGCTTTATGGCTGCAGTATCAGGATCTCTCATCCCTTTACAGAAGAGGTCTGGGGCAGCATAAGGATACACAGACATGTCCCCAGAGGATAAAGCAGTGTTACAGCCAAAGGACAGCCTTGCAAATTTATTGGAAGAAGGAGAGGGGCATGATTTTCCTATGCTTTGTTGAACTAGGACTTGTATAATCTTGTTTCCAGGTATTATTTTCTTAGTTTCTCTCACGTACTACTTTATATTGGCTTCACAAAATCCTGGTGTATTAGATGTATTGCAAATGATATCTTAAATATCACTGATGTCTCCCTGACGTATATTCTCTGTTAAAATGTTCAGTCTGATTTAAATGACCAAAGCAACAGAGCTCCCAGCAGCTCCCTGAGGAAGCTCTTGAGACTCTAACAGATTTCACCTTCCAGTCAGCCAAACACTTATTTAATATTGCCCACCTATTACCAGCAGAAACTTCTTGCACCCTAAGCATGCCATTTGCACTTTCACTGTGATGTGTTATAGCTTAGGATACAAATGATTTAACTGTCTGTTGGTTATGTCTAGCCTTTTATTCAGAAAAGACGTGGAGAGAAAAAGAGAGAGTAGAAAAACTGTTATATATTTTACAGCTAAACCTAAGAAATTATTCCCTGGATCTACTTTACTCTATTTTTTACTATTTTCTGTTTTAATTATCTTAGCATAGATAGCTGGAAAGAAGTACTAATCCTATCAATTGCACTCTCTGAATTCCTCTACCTTTGTTCAGGTCAAAATGGAAGTCTTCTGTAGAGATTGCCTTTAAAGTTGTTTTCAAGAACTGTATCAAAGGGTAGAAGCTTTTAATTTCTGAAAGTTGAATTGGAAATGGAAAAAAACCCCTCTAAAAGCAGCTATTGCAGGGGTCTTTAAGGTGATGCATCTGGCAATGAAATTTAAAAAAAAAAAAATAGGAGATTTAGCAATTCTATTATCCGTGAGTTTATAAAGGTATTTAAAGAAGGCAGCTTTACATTAAAATGGACCTGTTTGTTCTGGAACAAAAATGTAAGCCATTCATCTCTTTTATGATATCATAGGTGAAGCTGGTTTGATAAAACTTTGGATAGATTTGCATTAAGATGTGAGAAACAGAATATGAAAAATAAGACTTCGGGTCTTAAAGCCTGGATGTGGATTTCTAGGCTGCCTTAACATTGCACAAGGCATTTTTAGGGAAAAATATGTGTGCAATAGGAGTCTAATTGTCCCTGAAAGTGCAACTATCTGCCTTATATCCAGGCTAGAGTCCTAAGTTAACATTCAAGTTTGTCTCAAGGCAGATTAAGATAAGAAAAAAGAGGTGGCCTTGTTGGATTGAAAAAGAAAATCTCCATCCTAAGGGCCATCATCAGCACAAAGTGGGATTCATCCAATACTGAATTTATATATTTTCACCTTTTTCCAAACTTTCCTTCCCATAGCACTTGTAAACTTCAATGAAAGGGTTGTATTTTAATGTGTGTTCCTGGCATGAAGGAATTCTCTTCTTAGACAGCACTTTTAGGTGCTAAAATAATGCAGTAATGACTCACCTTCAATTACAAAATGTTCTGCCTAAGAAATCACAGTTGATTATGACTTGTGCGACAGTGATCCAGGATAAGTCTTGCTTCTTCACTAAGTAGGGTTCAGATAAAGATGAAAAATCCCATTGCTAGAAGAGGAGACAGCATTTTAGGGATAACATAAGTCTATATGCACCTCTTGTACAGTGTCAACAATGTGATGAAGCTAACAGCATTTTTTCTTTAGTATTTCTCAGCCCTAAGAACTAATCCTGCAGGAAGTTAATACTACCTCTAGTATCCCTCAGTCTCGTTGGTTTTAATGGTGCTCAGTGTCTTAAAACACAAGGGAAAACATTTGAATAAAATGTAAACATAGGGGTTTACGCAGGTTATAAAATCAGAATAAATGTAATATTTGAAAGAGGCCATCAGTCATGATAAAATTAAATGGAAGTGATTTTTTTCCTACTACATTCAGCTTTCGTTCATTCAGTGTACTTATGTACCTTTAATTATTTCAGATATGAAATAGCCAGTGTTTCAAGTACACACGCTTCAGAAGAACATAAAATCAGATTAAGTTTCATGAAAAAAACCCAAATGTGACTTGTGTGAAACTGAAATGCAAATAGGCAATGGTAGCATTAGGCAGAAGGTTTGTGTATGCATGACAGTTGCTCTGTAGCCCCTGAGATAAAGTGAAAGAGCATTGCACTGTCGTCTGCCTGTCTCTCCATCCATCATCCGTTAGCCTAGAATTGGTTAAGGTGCCATATATGCTGACTTATATAACAGGATGCTGTTCAGTATCAGTTGCTATGGGTCCCAGAGTCACTAAATCCTTTTTTATTCTTATTCAGACTCGTGGTCTATAAAAGTTACCACACCCTTTTGTTAAAAACTACAAGGAGGCACTGGTACCCGCAGAAATGACAGACATCATTGCTTTGAATACCTGTATTAACCTCAGACAGGTTTTCTGCATTACTAGTGGCTGTGGATTTTCAGTAATTTTTTTCTTACCTTGCTAGTATCCTATAAAATCTCTCAAAAATCAAAAGGAGTCTTTGAGATTTCAGACTTTGTTTAGTCTAAAAAGGATTCTTCAAATGAAGCACTTATGTAAGGAATTGTGGGACAAAAATAAACTACTCCAAGAGGCTCTGCTTCCAATGCAATAATTTAATATGAGTGTGATTGGCATTTATAGAAAAATCAAGCTGTTGCATTTTGAGGCAGAAACAACTGTACTCATTTTCTCCAGCTTCTCATAGCATCTAAATAGCTGTCCTGCTGTTTGAAGCAAAAAAATTCCAAATTTTTGTTTGGAACTTACTGTTTTCTTTGTTCCTTAAATTTGTGGGTGGAAAGTGTACATACATATTTAGAAAGTAAAGAACAAGAATCATAGAATCGTAGAATCACCAGGTTGGAAAAGACCCATTGGATCATCGAGTTCAACCATTCCTATCAAATACTAAACCATGGCCCTCAGCACCCTCGTCCATTTATTTTGATTCTATTGGGCCATTTGTACTGTATCCATTACATGCTCTTGATTAAGATCAGAACTTTCAAGTAACATTAAAATCAATATTTACTTACACAAAACATAAGGTGTGTATTTAGAAGTTGAAGTAAATGTTACATTAACTGCTGCAAAAGTGACATCAACATGAGGAACAGCAAAGGCTTCTTACTAAGGAGCTGCATGCCATTGCAAGGACTTCACCACCTTACTTTCACAACGTAATTTGTCCTGGGCAACAATCACATTTCAATACATTTCTCAGTCTCTACCATAAAATTATAAATGTTTGGCTCACCACAGAGTCAGATGGAACCAAAGAGACAAGTATAAACCTGCAGACACAAGAAACTATTTGGTATTCTTTCCATATCGAAAACAATATTTTCAACATTGGTACTGTTCTTATTGTTTTCATTACTATCTCAACATGTTCTGTAGGGCATTACAACTAGGAATTTCATTATATATACAACATGGGATCTGAAGTATTGCAGGTAAGAGTTATATCACATCAAACAATTCTGAGGCTATTTCTTACAGGCATTATTTTAAAATTATAGTTCCATTACTTCCAACTGAGTTTGCAGATTGAGGATTGGTTTATGAAGTATTAATTCTTGTTTTATTTTAAAAAATACTGCTTTCTTAGTTTTAAAAAAACCCAATATATACAATAAAAAACATTTTCCCACTGGGTTACAAGCAATTAGAATCCACCAAGAGAAAAGTCATCTGTCAGTTGCAACCATGGTACTTAAAAATAAATCCTTGGTGCTGTCTGACTAAGCCAATGTTTAAACAAACAAATATATTCAAATATTCAAAGATATAGCTGATGTAGTAACACTTTTTGCTGAGTTTAATTCAAAAATCATTGCAGTGTAGTAAACAGAACAGCCCCTAAAACAGAGATTAAAACAAGCTATGATAGAACTGCATATAAATGACAAAATAACCACAGGTATATAAATCTTTATTGCTGAAGGAGACCACATTTCACATTAAACACAAGAACTGGAGGTGGGGTGACAGGAAAAATAACTATTTAAATAAAAATATAATAGGATGCTATCCATCTGTGGCACCATCACAGTGTCTGACAATGCTTTGATTGTGCACCAGACCAGCAATGTCTTGTTCTTATGGACAGATTTAAATTATAAATATATACTGTATACAGACATAGTATTATTCATTTGATTGCATCTTATTGATCGTAAGACAAGCATAAGATTTCCTTTTTCATTGGTTTTTAGTCTATAGGGTACTTTTGAGTCACATTTTTGTGCTTTTCTTCAAGGTCTTAGGGACTTGAAAATTCATAGTTTTAATAAAATGTGAGGGTTTTTCTGTTTTCATATCACTCACATTAAATCACATGACTTGGCAATATTGCTAGAAATTTATAGGCAGGCATCACAAAGTTTAGAAGGTGGCACTTGCTGTCTTTGAACACCTTTGACTTTCTCTACATGAAATTCTAACCCCTTTTCTTATTTCTCCCCCTGTGCCCATCAAACTGTAAAGCCCAAGGATCCAAGTTTGTGAACTAGTGTGAAGTCTACAGCAGTAAAGACTGTACTGAATGGTCAGCCAGCAGAAAGCGTGATCAACATAATTTGTATGCAATGCTGCAGCAACAGCAAAGAGAGGTTACATTGCCCACTGCCTGGTTTAATTGGAGTTAAGTAGATCTATTATGTCAGTGTGCCCCATACACTAACTGCTTATTTTGATTAATTCATGCGTTCCTATGAGTGATATGTCTGTGTGAGAGAGAAACTTTTATAAGAAATTAGTGAACAGTAAGATGATGTTAGGTAGACTGATTTTTCCAAGAGAGATATATGTATTTTTAATACTTCCCCCTGTCTAGAATACCTAATTTCAGATTCCTGGATAGGTTTGCTGCTCAGGATGAGAAGTACTCCGCAGTTTTTATATTTCATAAGTTGGGACCCAAAGAACTGAGACACTCTTATCACTTAATTTTAGTACATCTGATTTTTGACAAAAAAATAATAGTAAGTAAACCATAAGTGAGGATCTGGCCAAAATGGATGTAGAGACTCAAAATGGTCAATTTAAAAGAATAAGGTTTGAAATAAGACTAGGGAAATAGTAGCTAGGAAGAAACTTCTTAGATGTGCTCATAAGGAAAAGGGTGTATAGCTTGCAAGGGTACAGTGATGGGGTAAAAATAAAGGTTAAGGCATTAGCTAAAGAATGGAGGATAAAATCTGGCAGTATAGGTGTCAGACTGGCAGACAGTTTCAAGTCTATCATCTTCCTGGATTGTAACCAAAAAAAAAAAAAAAAAAAGGTGGTTCTGTTTTGGTAGGTTCACAGGAGGAGAACACAAGGAGTAGATGAACCTAACTAAAAAGGAAACACAAGAGCCAGGACAAAACCTTTCCAGACAAACTCCATCAAGGTCAAGTAAATTCAAGTCCCCTGCAGCATCAGCTGAATCTTCCTGGTGGTTACAAAGGGAACCTAAATGACTCGTTTATGCTAAATGCCTGAAACCAAGACATCAACCCTGTGCCATCTGTGAATGTTACCAGCCATGTGTGCTGCAAGAAATGGCTGTAGTGTGGCCTTGGACTAAAGGTTATTTAAAGAAAGTCCTTTTGTGATCTTATTTATTACACCGAAAGACTCGAGGAAATGCAGTGTCCCTCAGCAGCCAGAACCTGCTCAAGACTTCATGGAGCCACACTAGCCACACATTCTGGAGGGAAACAGGTACAGAAATATAACCCCGGGGAGATTTTTTAGGAGGTCAGGACCAAGAGAGACAAACTCTTATTAGAAAACAAGAATAACAACCAAAGCCTGGGTAATAGCTCATAAGCATTCAAAGTTTCTAGATGTTTATCCTAATGAAAATTGAGCCTCTGAACCTTCTGAGGTTAACTTGTACCCACTTATAACATCATTAGGAAATAATGTCAACGAAATGGAACATTGTCACAGGACAGCAGTTTCCCACTGCTAAATAAATGCTGAGCCAAAGCCAAGATATTTATTTTCAAAGTGGGAGATATTTACCCTGTAAACATGTTCTGTTTCAGTGACTTTCTGTCTGTTACACCAACTGCTAATGAGGTAGATGCCGGCTGATGCATGTGGTTAAACTAATAAGAGTTTTTCTGAGTCTTTGTATTGAAAATATATATTTTTATTTGAATAGAGAACAGATTAGCTCAGCATTTTAGCTAATATGGAAAACAATTCTATTATAGTTTCTGATACACATTCTACTTCTGTGATCCTTATCATAAACAACTGGAAAGCCCTGTTGTCATTCAACAGCTGTAGAGCTGTAAATTAGTTTTCTTGTTAGGCTGACATATATGACATATATGATGTGGCACTAGCACAGTAGACATCATAGGAAGCAAATCTGCAGAATCCCATTAGTTTCAACATGGCTAGTACCAAAGGACTACCAACAGTTTCTAGGGATATGGAGAAGGAGGAAGACATCTGAATCAAGAAGCAGCTAATTTTATGGACCTCAGAATTTCCAAGTCCAAGCTCAAACAGAGGCAGAAATTTGGAGAAAGGCATGTCTGCTCAATCAGGTGTAGGTAGTGCAGGTCTCAGAAGAAGGGGATCGATACAGGAGCAGAAACTGTAGATAGTTTTAATAGACACTTCTGTTAAAGTAAATCGCTATTACAGCTATACTCTCCTACTTCAACAATCACAGTCCTTGACTGTTGACTGCCTAGAGGAAACAGAGAAGCCATTTGCACAACAGACCTTTATTTATAATTATTGCTTACACTAAAAGAAATCAAAGCTTAAGTTAGAAGTTCTAAAATTCATAATATTCTTCCTTTTCAGCCATATATATTAAAAAAAGGCTTTAAAGTATGATTTGAAAAATAAATGTCTAGAGAGAAAAAATCCCATTAAATAGACTCCCTTTCTCAAGGGCACTGAGTTCCTAAGTCACATTGATGTTAGTAGGATATTTGTTATTTGAGGGGTTTAAGGCTTCCTACTGCTTCTGTGGATCTGTATCCTCATGCCTTAAATTTATCAAATCACAGTTTCTTCAATAGTGAGAGCTGAATATTGCACATTGCATATTGCATATTGCATAGGCCTGAATTTAAGCTTGATACAAGCAGTAAAAAGCACTGACTGTTAAGGAATACTTATATATTGTAATGAAGCACCTCTCATCATTTACACCTTTTGTCATTATTACTTTTACAATGTGAGCTTTTTCTTGGTCAAAGGATTCGGGTAGTATTACCTCATAAAACTATTAACCCATTACCCAGCATCGTGTAGCAAGTTATTCCCAGTGCTTCCTCCAAGCACTTTCTCTGATCCTAGATGAGGGCCAGGTTATTTTAGTGTCTCAGAAACAAACCAGCCTCAAAGCGTTAACCACAAGGACATACCTTTATGACTTACTGTAGTCCATTTCCTTGCTTTTATTATGAACTCCGTCAATGCTTTATTCTGTTATGAAAATTATTTTTTTTAAAAAAATGAGATGTATTTTCCAGGAGCAATCCTAGGCTATGCTGACATGGGTTTGCATTTACATTCTGAGAAACCTTTCTTTCCAGCATATACCCACAGCTCTATGACAGGTCTTCCTTGGACCATATATGTCAATGACAATAAGCTTCTTCCGTACTCAAGTTGCCTCAACATGCCTTTTCTGTGGGTTTATTTCAATTCATTTTAATATAGCCTCAGAGCAGTTGTCATCAGGATCCAATAATCACAGTTTATTGAGTGGATGGAAAGCAGGCAGTGAAGGCTCTATTGGGATCTTCAGCATCAATTTATGAAGTGCATTGCAAAACTAAAATCCATCTGATTTCCATCAGCTTAGCTATAAATGTAGGCATAATGATTCTGTCCACTTATTTTCAAATCAATTTAACATAACTATCTCCCAGAATTAGGAGACATGGATCACTGCACAGTTTAGGCACTAATATAGTGGTTTCTACTCACAGATGTCCAATACTACTGATTAGTTTAGCATCCCACTCCTCTATTCACTCCACATCATTAACAACTATTGAAAACTGTTGATTTGTGTTGTTAGGGCTTTCCTACATAATCCATGCAATATAGAGAGCAGAAAATGCAAAATGTTTTAATATCAACTGTTGCAACTGATAAGCACTTAGTGCATCAGAGTGCTTAAAATTATTTGGTGTTTGGGGGATTAAAATATCGATAACTTAAAATATGGAAAATTGGACTGATGTTCATGGAAAAAATGGGTGAATGAAAATGTCCATTTTAGAAGAAAAGCGACCGCTGTCTTGTTTATGTTTTCTTGCTGTTTTCAGCTGTCTCATCAGCTTTGCTAGAATATAAGTGGGTTTCATTAGTGTAGTTATGCTGATGGCTGTAATGGGGGCAAATCCCAAGTTAGACAATGGTTCAGTGGAATTTATATGAGCAGGTAAATATGCATAGCAATATTTCAGTGTACACATTATTCCAAAGAAAAAATTCAACACAAAACATGTAAAGAAAGAATTAAGACATTAATGGATGCATTTTAACTCGGAAGTTTAATTTGTATTTTCTATGTTTATTTATAGGGAAGGCTTTAATATGAATAGGATGTTCATCTGATCAAATGCAATGATGCAATTAAATTGCTGCTTGTTGAAACAGATTTTATGGCGCTTATTAAAGATAAATATAAATA
The DNA here is from genome assembly GCA_033459285.1 of Clamator glandarius. Lineage (NCBI taxonomy): Eukaryota > Metazoa > Chordata > Aves > Cuculiformes > Cuculidae > Clamator > Clamator glandarius. The sequence goes on from JAUNZM010000026.1 coordinate 1,168,059, forward strand.
AATGTTTGAAGACCTGTGTGATCAGAAATGCCTTTTGATATTAGAGACAAATATATGAGTGCATGAAATGCCTTAACACTTTAAGTGTGGCAGATGACTGTTTTTAGCATCATGATATCAGATTACTATAAACATAACTGACAACTTATTTGGTTTTTTTCAAAAGCTTTTATCAGAGACCTCATGGGAGGCTATTTAAAAATACAATACAAAGTAATCATGTGCTATAGCAGAAATATCCAGGCCAAACACAGAATACGGTATGAGAATATAGTGTTAGAAAGCCAGACAATTCAAGAAGAGAAAGAAATTACTTTCTGTGAGACAAAATGGTATGGAAAACCGATGGACAGAAACATCCGAACAAGCCACAGTGTTGCCTGGTTTAGCCTTGGCCTCACTTGAACAGCAGATAAATGCAAGGAGTTGTGAACCCAATTCCCTCCCTCGCAGCTGCCCACTCCCTCCCATCACTGAAGAAGGAAAGGGGAATTAAAGAAAGAGACTAAAATTAAATCAGCTTTAGTGAAACAACAATAATAATGATGATAAAATTCTATTAATAAGAAAATAATAAATTATGTAAAAATATACAAAACTGCCTCTCCTTCAATGACTGCTTCACCACGGATGCTGCAGAGAAGGCACAGGGAAAAGGTCCTGGGCTGGACTCAGCAGCAGGAGGGAGATGGACTCAGGAACTGGATCTGGGAACAGAGGCAAAAAGACAGATGAGATTTGTATGGGACACTGGCCATTGAAGAACAGGGACAGACTCTCATGATCCCTTAGTTATATACCCAGTATGACATATATGGGATGGAATACTCTGTTGGTCAGTTTTGGATCACCTGTCCTGTCTGCTCCTCCCTGCAGGTATGACCCTTTTTCACCTTTTTCATTACACCATTCCACCAACTCGAGGATGGCCTTGGTTTCTATAGGAATAAGTATCAGCAATGACCTTTCTGCATGTCAATGCCCCGTATTATCACTTCTAGAGAGAAATACTGTCTGAAAAACATGAAGTTACTTAGAAGAAGCTTCACTGAAAAGTTAGAAAGCTGATTCTACTTTAACTCAAACCGGAACAAAAGTCTACTGACTCTTTTGTTTCTGCCTTCACTAAAGTAATAGCTAAAGCGAGTAAAGGCATGAACAAACGAGAAAAACTGAGACTAAGTACGGTAAGTGCTTATATTAGTTATATACTTTCATGGTCAGTGGCTCTCGGGAAATCCACCCCAAGGTGAGCACTATCACAGTAAAAGAGCTGTCAGGACAATCTCAGAGCTGTCACTGGTTATCTTGGGGACCCTACGGAGGGGTTCCAGAATACTAAGAAAGTGCAATTATTGAACCTATCTTTAAAAAGGGGGAAAAGAAGGATAGATTTGTCAGCTTAACTTCAATTTCTAGAAAAATCCTGGAGCAAATAAGCAAGCAAACAATTTGTAAGCCCCTAGAAGATAACAAAAAGATGAGTGACAGCCAACGTGCATTTGTCAGGAACAAATCTTGTCAAACCAACTTCATTCCCTCCTATGACAGGGTAACAGGCTTTGTAGATAGGGCAGAAGCAGTAGATGCTGTATGTCTTGACTTCAGTGAGGTTTCTGACAATGTTTCACCTGACACTATCATAGTAAGGAAGGAAAACATTGGCTAGATTAAACTACTATAAGACGGACACAGAAATGCCTGGAAACTTGTACTGAAGGCATATGGAGGAGAGTAAAGTATATTTATTTGGACAGAAAATGCCAAGTAAAGGAGATCCAACCACTTGGGAGGATGAGAATTCAGACTGAGGTTGACAATTTGTAGAAACAGTCTGAAACATGTAAGATGGCTTCAGGGAACAAATGGCTAATCAGCAGCTCTGCAGTAAAAGAGCAACAATGGAGAAGGAGGTAAGAAAGGATCCCTGAAATGAGTATTATCAACACAATGGAGAATGAGGTAAGAGAGGATGCCTGAATTGAGTATTATCAACAAAGTGACACTTTTGCAGAAACGCCAAATACTATTATGGGATGTAAAATCAGGAATAATCTCTCTGAGCTGGAAGACAATCTTTCTGCTCTATTTGGTATGAACATGGTCGTAGCTGAAACACAGTGTTCCTTATGCAGTTTGCATTTCAAGAAATATTTGGGTTAGTTGAAGACAAAGGAGAGTGTTCAGGGATGTAAAAACAACCTATTACAAATCAAGGAGTTTAGATTCCTTTTTCAAGAGAAAAAAATCAGTAGTGACAGGATTAGTAGTCTTCAAATACATGAAAGTGCTGAAAAGAGGAAAAGACTCAGTTGTTCCACATACCCATTTCACATGCAACGAGAAATGATGTGCACTAAATTGTAGAAGGGATATTTATGTTAGACACTGGAAGAACTTTTCAGTGGTAAGAATGATTAAACACAGAAAAATATTGTCTGACAAGACTGTGAATCTCCATCATAGAAGACTTTAAGAATAGTTTAGATAAACATACATTAGGATTAGTTCCAAGACAGCAGATCTGGCCTCAAGTAGAAGAATGAAGGTGTTCCTTCAACCCATTCTTTCTCCAAGCCATTAACACAATGATGCACAAAGGTTCGCCATTCAGAGTTGTGAAGATGAACCCATTTGCTAATGATGTACCCAATGGATAAACAGGACACTAGCAGATGACAGAACATTTTCTCTAGTTAAAATTTATTCAGACAAACTTTTGACAGTACTAAATGGGAAGAATGATAGCAAACGTAGCCTTAAATACTTCACAGTGCTAGCTTTAGGCTACCCAGCAAGCCAGACCGTGTCTGCAACTTTGTACAAAAGTCACATGAAGGGTCTGTGCAGCCCTCCCTAGTGGTGAAAGTAAGCATGAAAGGAGGCCACACTGACATGCATAACACTGCTGTGTTAAGTCAGAGGATTTTGTTGGGTTTTAACCTAGATTTTTACATGAATTTGGGTCATTCTTTAGCAGAAATACAGGAGTCCAAACTTGTATTGCATTGTTACAGAGGAATTCAATCATTAGATTGGTTGAAGATAAGTTGGGAACACTAAAAGGCAAACAAAAATAATGATATACTAGAGTGTATTCCATCTTATAACAGCAGATCACAGGAGCACACAGCATCATTTGTGCCATTCAAAGCTATGAGAGAAATTAAACCCTATAATAGCCCTACCTGGACTGTTTTTAGGTCACCTATCATTTAGAGTAGTCTGGCTTGGAGGCAGGAGTGTATTCATCAGAAGAGCAACAGAGCAACGCTCATAAATAGACAGTATGTTTTGAACTCCATAAGACTACTTCAGTTCTCTGCACAATAGAGGCTTATATTCTGGTAAAAGGTTTCCTTCTCCACAGTTGGTGGCTGTGCACTGTTATTAGCCATCAGAGTCTACACTGGGCCATTCTTCCCTTGCAGACATGTAATCTAATTTAATTTGCTTCTTTGCAACTAACAACTCTTTCTTGAAGCTTGCTTATATAGACAGGTTTTATGTAATGGTAACTCGTTCCACTTCTCAAGGCAAAGCATAGCATATCAGAAGATACAGGATGTGATTTATCTGGACTTCTGTAAAGCCTTTGACACAGTCCCCCACAACATCCTTCTCTATGAAGTGGAGAGATGGATTTGATGGGTGGACTGTTCAGTGGATAAGAAATTGATTAGATGGTCTCATTCAGAGCGTGGTGGTCAATGGCTCAGTGTCCAGATGGAGAACCATTGCAAGTGGAGTCCCTCAGGGATCACTATCAGGACTAGTGCTGTTTAATATCTTCATCAATCACATAAATAGCAAGATAGAGTACACTTTCAGCAAGTCTACAGATGACACCAAGGTGAATGGTGCAGTTGGCACACCAGAAAGATGGGATGTCATCCAGAAGCTCCTGGACAAGCTGGCGAAGTGTGCCCGTGTGAACCTCATAAGGTTCAGCAAGACCAAGTGTAAGGTGTTGTGCCTGGGTTGTGGCAATCTGCAGTTTCAATACAGGATCGGGGATGACATATTGAGAGTGGCCTTACAGAGGACTTGGGGGTCCTGGTTGGCAAGAAGCTTGACATGAGCCAGCAAGGCACGCTCGCAGCCCAGAAGGTCAAGAATATCCTGGGCTGCATCAAAAGGGGTTCTTTAGCCTTGGGAAGAGGAGGGTGAGGGGAGACCTTATTGCTCTCTACAACTACCTGAAAGGAGGTTGTAGAGACAAGGGTGCTGGCCTCTTCTCCCAAGTGACAGAGGACAGGACAAGGGGAAATGGCCTCAAGCTCCACAGGGGGGAGGTTCAGGCTGGACATCAGAAAAAAATTTTTCACCGAAAGGGTCATTGGGCACTGGAACAAGCTGCCCAGGGAGGTGGTTGAGTCAACATGCCTGGAGGTATTTAAAAGAAGGGTGGATGATGTGCTCAGGGACATGGTTTAGTGGTTGATAGGAATACTTGGATTAAATGGTCTTGGAGGTCTTTTCCAACCTAGTGATTCCGAGATTGTGTGAAAAGAAGCATGGACAGCTTCTTCTAGAGGTAGGTGATTCTGCCCCTCTATTCTGTTCTTACGATACCCTGCTTGGAGTACTGTGTCTAGTTTTGGAATCCTCAGTGTAAGAAGAGTATGGAAATTCTGGTCCAGAGGAGGGCCCAAAGATTTTCAGAGGGCTGGAGCACCTCTGCTATGAGGACAGGCTGAGACAGTTGGGGCTGTTCAGCCTGGAGAAGAGAAGGCAACGGGGACATCTCACAACAGCCTTCCAGTACCTGAAGGGGATGTACAAGAAAGCTGAAGAGGGACATTTTACAAGCACATGTAGTGATAGGATGAGGAGGAATGGCTATAAATTGGACAGGGGAAGATTCAGACTAGACATTAGGAAGAAAGTCTTCATGATAAGGGTGATGAGGCACTGACACAGTTTATGGAAGGAAGTTGTGGCTGCCCCATCCCTGAAGGCAATCAAGGCCGGGTTGGATGGGGTCTTGGGCAGGCTGATTTAGTGAGATATCCCTGATATCACAGAGGTTTGGAACTAGCTGATCTTTAATGTCCCTTCCAGCCCAAAGCATTCTATGATTTTATCATTCAAAATGAGTCTACCATATCTTTTGAATTAAGCAAGATGTAAGCTAGAGTCTTTACCATAATGACAAGCTAGAGAAAACCTACGTGCATCAAGATGACAATGATCCCTCATAAGGACTGTTGTCTTCCAAGTCACTAAAGAACAGATCTATTCTCCTAAGTTCACAAAACATAGCAAAACACCACTAGGATTTCCGGAGTTTTTAAGATGAAGATGTTGGGGCACAACAACCCTAAGCAGAGGTACAAACTAGGAGAAGCCTGGCTGGAAAGCTGCCAGGAGGAGAAGGACCTGGGGGTGTTGGTTGCCAGCCGACTGAACACGAGCCAGCAGTGGCCCAGGTGGCCAAGAAGGCCAATGGCATCTTGGCTTGTATCAGGAACGGTGTGACCAGCAGGTCCATGGAGGTTATTCTCCCTCTGTACTCGGCACTGGTGAGACCACACCTCGAGTGCTGTGTTCAGTTCTGGGCCTCTCACCACAAGAAGGGTGTTGAGGCTCTGGAGCGAGTCCAGAGAAGAGCAACAAAGCTGGTGAAGGGGCTGGAGAACAGGCCTTATGAGGAGCGACTGGGAGAGCTGGGGGTGTTCAGCCTGGAGAAGAGGAGGCTGAGGGGAGACCTTATTACTCTGTACAACTACCTGAAGGGAGGTTGTGGAGAGGAGGGTGCTGGCCTCTTCTCCCAAGTGACAGGGGACAGGATGAGAGGGAATGGCCTCAAGCTCCACCAGGGGAGATTTAGGCTTGAGATTAGGAAAAAGTTCTTGACGGAGAGGGTGGTTAGGCATTGGAACGGTCTGCCCAGGGAGGTGGTTGAGTCACCGTCCCTGGAGGTGTTTAAGGTGAGGGTGGATGAGGTACTTAGGGGCATGATTGAGAGATAGGTGGGAATGGTTGGACTCGACAATCCAGTGGGTCTCTTCCAACCTGGTTATTCTGTGATTCTGTTTGATTCTGTGAAGAAACAAGATCTTCCTACCTGCCTAGAGTGTCAAGGAAAGAAATGTCACTGTTTGTATTTACTATCTAAATATATTTGTCTCATATTAATAGAAAATGATTATTGTATTTCCCCCAGCTGCAGTTGTTTTCACAAAGTGGATAATTGCGCCTCAGAGTCTCTAAACTGTGCTGGTGTTCCTCAGGATATAAACTGCTACACATATAACTAAAAAATCATCTACTTTCATGGTTTATGTTTGATCATAAAGGAAAGACAATTGCTTGAACAACGTTTAGAGGAGGAAAAGTTATTAGTAGAGTTTAAAGGTATTATTGGTTGGAATACAGTAATGCAGACCTGACAATTTGAAATCACTGTGTCACTAAATAAAGTAATGGGGTCATGTGTCTCTAAACTGGTACAGGTCCATGGAGTTTAACAACGTTGTGCTAATTACATCAGCAGAGAATTTGTCCTCTAGTTTCTTAAGGCCTGTCAAAGACTTCTGTGTTGCACAGAAGCATTTGGTCTTAATTTGATATCCTTGGATGTGCTTGGTTTTGTCTATATAGATTCGGAGACCAACCCAGCGATAGATCTGTGCAATTCTCTGGCTCTAGTGTGGCAAACAGCAATAGTGATCTGTATGTTTTCCTTTTTAAATCTGGCGTCATGGAAAAAAGCTAGAGAAGAACTAATAACTCTGCCTGGTATCTCCAGGTCTAGAGAGATGTGAAATGCTTTTATTGATAGATGATGAATTTTGCTTGTGACTGAGGAGTTGGGGGGGGGAGTGGAGGAGCAGTTCTGGTTCTGAAAAAATATAACTACTGAACTACTTTTACTGAGGAAGGGAAAAAAAGCCAGCAAATAAAAACCTCAATGTACTGTGTATTAGGCCTGAATTCACCTTAGGCCCTTTATCTATTTTCCTCATCCTGTTTTCTCTCTGCTTTATTTCCTGCTCCAACCTAGAAGGATCTGACAACATTGCTGCCCTTTGGCAATCTTGCTCTACATGGGAGGGCAGCAAAATATTAGCTAGTTTAATGACACTCTCTGGTTCCCTAGAAGAGCAGCATTCATCATCATCACTTAAGAAAACACCTAATCTCAAGTAGACAAGCTCAAGCGAGTTATTGTTTCCATATCCATTACAAGGTTGCAACATCCACAGTGAGGTTACCAAGAGTCAACATACATTTTACTACTACTTCAGAGAGAATTAATGTATTGAAATACAGTGCTAGCTAATTATCCATATCATTGACCCTGACACCTTAACAGAAAGTATTGTTAGCCCACTGAACAGCAGCTCATATAGAATTAGTGTTGCATTGAACATATCATAATTAAGGCCTGAAAGCACATACATGGTAAGAAGGAGAAAAAGTGGTGACTTTTGGTCTACCTTCCTCTCTTGCTGCTGTTCTTCCTTCAAGTGCCACTTGAGTGGAATTTCAGTTCATTTATGTGTGTTGCAACCTTTGGTCAGACAGTGATGTCCAAGCTGATTTCATCTTAGAATACTAAAATCTTAGGCTTATAGGTTAACGCAGACTAGAAAGGACCTCATCTAGTCCAAACTCCATCTACAGCAGTGTCAACAACAAGGTCAGACCAGGCTCCTCAGGGTTGTAATAGCTTTGGGTAACAGAAGCAATTCAGAGATGTAAGTACAACGCTCTACCTCTTGACTGGATTGCTCCCCTTGATCGCTGAGGCCACTGCACTGCTTTGAGTATCACACCTACCTCTGCTTCCCTATGTAGTTCTAACTCCACCATGTAGAGTACTTGCCTAACTGTGCCTATTTCCTTTTAATTGTACTCCTTACTAACAACCCATCACTTTGTCACCACACAAGTAACACTGAGGTAGTAAATCCCACAAAAGAGTTCTAAATGTAAAAGTATTCGTGGTTTCCCAATCACCATCTAAGTTCTAATTTCTTTTCCATTGTTAATTTACTTCCTCTTTGATTACTAGTCTGTTGTCTTAAATATTATTCTTTTAAGTCTCCACAGAGTCTGATGAAAAGGTATTTGCAGACTTAATCTTACAATTATCTACTTCATATTGTTCATCGCTCTGTCCAGGCTCTCTCTTTAGTAAGATTATTTAGCCTGAATAAATACCTCCAAGGCTTGAAGACTCTGTTTCAATAAAGTTTACAGTGGCATTACAAAAGTCTGCAATGTGATTTTTAAATTTAGTGGTATAGTGTCTTCCTTAGACTCATAATAATACTCTAACCCAAGCATTACGAAAACTGTAGTAACCACCTTTTCAGTATTTGGATTCTTCTCTTCTTTATTGGACTCAGACACGGGACTATAGGGTGTAAAGATACGGAAAATGTAAAGAACATGTGAAGATCAATGCACTAGACTGAAAAGCAGAGATCCAAATATTATGTAGCACATTTCAGATGGCTACAGATCACTCACAAAAGATTTGTTGCTCTGATCTTAGTTTTTTGTTGTATTAACTGTGATAGCATCTCAGTCTATATACAAAGTAAGTTCAGACAAATATCAAACTTTAAGAAGTGCTTGCAATTTCAAAATTCTTAAAAACTGAGTTCTTCTGAAATCAGTAAAACAACACAGTCTCATGGAAAAACTATCATGAAGCAGTCAGAGACCTAATGCCTTCAGAAACCAAGATCCCTAAGGAAACACACCATCATCTCAAAGCACTAATGCACAGATTTGCTCAGAATACAGCTGGCTGCTGAAAGCAAGAACATTTTACAGGTTTTGAACCTTTAACCAAATATCAGAAAAGTAAACTTGATCTTCATTGAGCAGGTAGTTGACCTAGAACCCTTACAATTTGCGATCCTATAAATTATGAATAAGAGTATGGGGTTTTAGGATATATTCTTACATATTTAATTGCCAGTTTTACTTTTGCTGGTTTAAAACCAGGAATTTTCTGAAGAAATTAACTAAAATAACCCCTCAACAACAGCAAAGATGTTGTAAAACTAAATTAAACACCACTCTTAGATATCCAAGCCAGAAAATACAAAGTTTTTTAAGGCAAATGCATTAAATCTATGTACATATTTTAGTGGATTAGATGTATAATACACGTGGATGACTGTCCTATGCTATATTTTATTTGCAACACTAAATGCATCGCATCTTACAGGCCACAGAGAATTGTGCTGCAGTATTAATTACATTTTTAAGTGATTTTCTAATCTTTGGACCATTTTAATATCTGACTGTTGCACAGAGAGTGTATTAGAATTTTAAACAGCACTGCTATTTGTAAGAATTTAAATAGTAAGGAAAAGCTCTCCATTTTTTGTGTTCTTTCAGCCATTTATTTCTATTAGTATCAAAGTGGCTGTTTTACATTATACAAACATGCATTGCAAAAGCAAGTCAGTTAGTAGCTTAACTCTTAGAGAAAAAATACATGCTATGATAACATTATCCAGTGTGGATGTGTTACACTTAAGACATTAACTTCACTCTAAATCTTTCTTCATATGAAATAAAAGTGCTTTATTGCATTACTGAAGATCCTAAAACAGACTAGATGGATGTTGTAGGTTGTATTCTGGGTGTTGCCAGTCAATTGCTGCTCTTTTTAAAGTAAAGGATGAAATTGTAGACAACGATAACCAGAAGAACATAAAAATCTGATGTATGCCCACAAAATCAATGACTATTTAGAATGAAGCTTGAAAACTTGGTATAAAACACTATCTTTATCTCATCAAGTAAAGCCTACATCTTGTCCCATTGAGGGGATTTATGGAAGCAGTGCTGCAGTATCTTTAAATGAATGTGAATTCCCTCGCTCCTTCAGGTTCCACGCATAGTGGAATATTATGACCTGTTGAGATTTTTCTGAGCAACAGCAAATGTAATAACAGCTTCACTTACAGAGATATGGGAAATCAACCAGTCTTTCCTTTTAAGATTCTCTTTGCTTGTGAATAATATAACCATATTATAAAAGTGTGTTTAGCAAAACAAGGATTTAATTTATTTTCAGAGCTTGCTGGAAATTTTCCAAATACATTCTTACAGTAGAAAAAAAAAAAAAAAAGTGTTGTGAAAATGAAAAGTTCTCCTAGAAACGTCATTTTTCTGAGAAAGACATTTTTTCTGCCTTAAAAAACATGTAGTATACATTTGGACTAAAAAAAACATATTTACTGTTCTTTTTTTCCCCAAGAATTTCATCTCTATAATACTAACTAATCCTTAAGTAGGAAGTTTCATCAGTAGCTTTCAAGTCAGTACAAAAGAGAAAAATGTCATTGTTCCTACTGAACCTAAGGCACAGCAAGAGGAGGAAAGAGATGCTAAGTGACTTGCATTAATCACCCAGCATGCCAGTGCAGCAAAACCCACCTCCCATACCCTAGAACAGTTTTCTACTTACTTTTGCACAACCAACCAGCATTCCCTGCATACCCACTCTTTTGGCAAGGATTCCACTGAAACCCTCACCCCAAAATACCTTTGAGAATGGTGGAATATGGATTTAACCCTCACATTTGAACAGTTCATCTACTGGAGGAGGAACTCGAGGCTCAGTTATAAAAAAAAAATCTTCCCTTTCTTCTCAGTTCATCACCTTCTGAGTATTGGGAGCCAAACCACATGATTTTTTGTGCCTTGGATGTTTATTGTTTTCGTTCATAGCTGAGTAGACAAAGAAGAAGCGAGCAGGTGTGGAAGGCAGGGAAGAACAGTGGGACTCCTTCAAGGCAGGTAAAAATACTCTCAGGCATGGGGAGAAAAGAAGAATAAGCTACTTTCTGCTACCAGTGCCTACAGTGGAGGAGCTAAACTACATTTCCAACAGCCATTCTGCCTCTTTCTTCATGCACTTCATTTTTTCCATAATAAGAGAAAATGTTACTTTGCCATGCTGCTTTGAAGATAATTATCTCCTGCAGCCCTTGAGGTTTTCTGTGGTTCTACAGTTAACCTAGTTACAGTGCTTGATATTTGCACAGCAACTACATGTTATTGCCTCAAAACCGATATTCTTTGTTTATTCCTGAAGAAATCTTCATCAGTCCAGATGCTGACCTTGATTGCTGGTCGCTCAGTCAGCCCCAGTATGACCAAATTCAAGGAGAGCTGTGGTCAATCCTTTGATTAGTTTGCATTCTTGAGAGCCTCTGAAAAAGATCCACATGGTTGTGACACATCTAGGGCCTATGTCCCTATTAGAGAAAATGATAGTGACCCACACCTTGAGCCATCAGGGCATAAGAGGAAGAAAACATCCATGGAAGTTTTCATTACTTCCACGTAGCTGTGTGGGCAGGAAAAGAGTTTGGATCTAGTTGGGCTTGATTCACTCATGGTAGCTTCTCTTCTAGTACAGAGCCCTTTGCAGGAAAAGCAGTCCTCAAAGGAGACATCCAGAGGATCTGTTCTGGAGCTTCTGTGCATTCATGAAGCCTGGAAATCCATTGATGTCCTTGAGAACATCATGATGCTCTTCATGTTCTTAGATACAGCTGAACGGATGGCTTACAGACAGAGGTGAGCCACAATTGTGAAAGCAGCCCAAACAGGTGAAAACGAGACCAATAAAATATGTTTCCTGAATGAGGTCAAGATACGCAGCTATACCTCTGTCATTGAATACAATGTGCCTATAGTACATCTTTGGAAAACCTGCAGGAGGTAGTCAGTATTAGAATTCCTGAGACACATTAAAGGGCTTACAGATTGGGAAATAAAAAACCTTATGCTCCAGCATAAGCATACAAGTCTCGGTTTTGCCCACAGGCAAGCACTGGAGTTATCCTTGTCTAAGGGCTTTTCTTTCTTGGGCTTGCAGAAGGGCAGAATCACACATTACGGCAGCGTACTTAGGTCCCTAACATGTATTTTTATCTTAAAGTAATATCTAAAAGCATCAGTTGAAATAACTGCACTGTGCTGTACACAACCAGAGCCAGAAAAAAAAAGTAGGATTCTCAAGCCACCTATCATTTAAATAGAAAAAGAACAGGAGAATGTAAATATTATCATTACTGTTGAGCAAACAAAGAACTGTTATCAATCAGGAGGGTCAGGCAGGTCAAGGAAGAAAACCCAGGTCTCATGATTCCCAGGCCAGTGCCTGAACCACACAACCACAGTTCCACTCTCAACACAGCTGATGGCTCTGGGTTTTGATCAGCACATATTGCTTCCAGCAGTTACCCTGTCTGATTTCCATGTCCCTATTACATTTTCTATAGATGATATAAAAGGTCAAGGGGAAAAAAAAAAGGCATATGCAAATGTGTTGAGAAAAATGCCATGCCTTTTCTGAAAGCTTATTGTAAAATAAATAAATAAAGTAGTATTAAAGAATGGGAAAATTACCAAGGGAGTCATAAAAAGTTAGCTTTAGGCCAGAGAATTGTTGCTTTTCATTTCTATAAAGTACATGAGAATATTTTGTGGACTAACAGTGCATGAATAATGTTTTATTAAAATGTATATCTTTACAGCTTTATTTTATCAGGTCCTTCAAGGCTTGGCATAAAAAAGGTTTAACAAGTTTGACACATGCTGATTTAGCATTTATACCACAAACTGAATCTGCTGCTTTGTAAGGGAAAATAGGCCAGCTTTCAAAATACAAACACTGTGAAGTATTCAAAATGAAACAAAACAGAAGTGAGAAGTGAGAAGAACAAAAAAAGAAAGAAGAAGAAAAATGCAAACCATGATCATTCCAAGCCTGCTGTGGAAAGGTTTTGCACTAACTTGGAAAATATCTTGCATTAAATGTTGCAGCACTGATGGTCTTTGAATCCCAGTTCCTTAATATAATATGCACGTCTGATCTGCAGGGTGAACTAAAAGTAGTCAGTGAGTTTCTTCCTCTTTTCTTCTTTGAAAACAGCATTTGATCACACCTTTTCTGAGAAATCTTAACACTTCCAGCTCCTAAACAAAGTAGCCAAAGAACCCCATTCCTGGGAATATAAGAGAGTTCTAAAATTTTAAATCAATGTAACATCATCAGTTGCAGGAGGTATTTTAGAAGTCTCTTTGATCAGTCTTAGTCTCCAACCCAGAAGAATGTTCATGAGGGCTGTTATTTTCAATATGGTATTGCTGTAAACCCCAACATTTAGGAGAAAATGGTTTTATCCTCTGCTATGCCAGATTCCTGTGACAGTGAACTTAGCCAACTCTCAGTTAAGCTCTTACCTAACCTGTCTTGTACAGGACTTTCTAAAAAAGTTTTTAATCAGAATTTGTCTTTTTCTATAAACTCTAGATAGCTGGCACATTTTGTAACTTTGCATTAACATTATTAAAATTGCCAGATGGAGACCAGTTAAAATGATTTTTATTTCTGTTACTTTGATATTTTTGTACATCTGCTTTTAAACTAACCATATGGGGGTTAGCTAAACCCTCTGAGCTACTTGTTTATACAAATGGACTGTTGAAACAAGTATATAAATCTATATACTAAGCTTGCTGGAATTGCTACAGCACTGCAATAGGCAGAGGATGGGTAACATACCCTTTTTCTTAGCAAGGCATCATCTAATCAATAAACTAATTAAGATTTAGAATTGTACCATCGTTCAACTTCACTGTGAGGCTTTTATGTTCTGTCTACATCTTTTCCACATATGCTGTATTTCTGCCAGATTAGAGAAGACAGAAATTTGCCTCTATTATGACACATAGCTGAACTTTTATTTCTTGAATATGGAACCCACTTTACATCATAAATTAACATATGCATTAGAAGGAAAGTTAGTTAAATATGATATATATGATATTTTCTCTAATAAATGTATTCTTATGAAATTGGTTTAATCTAAAGACATTTTTCTGACCTCTATTTTCTCTTTGTTTTAAAACTCAAAAACTCCATAGTACCTTAAAATCCCTTTAGTAGGGATTTTAGTATCCCAGAGATAATTTAAATATATTTCATTTGTATAGAATTATTCCTACTATTAATTTTTGAACTTCAAGAGATTTCAAAGTTAATTGTATAGGTTATTTCTTTTTCCAGCAGTATAAGTGGACACCACAGCCACTTTCTGCAGCAATTCAGGTCAAAGAAACAGTGATGATTGTCACATTCCATTGCAATTCGTAAGAAATATACATATACATTTCATAAAGTCTGAATGTCAAAAAGTGAAATTAACAAAGAGAGTCTCATTATGTATATGTCATGATTTTAATGAAATCAACAGTCCTTTACTTATATGCAACTAATTGGAACAAATAAATATGGGAAGCACGTATCAGAAATTCTGTAATTTATTAAGCTTTGCTGAGCTATTTTTTATTCTTTTACAAAAAGAGTACTTTGCAGTTTTAGCCAACTTTTTTTTTTAATCTTTACTGCATCTGCTAAAATAAATCTTTCCTTCATAAGCAGTACAATATTGGGGGCTGAATATACTGTTTCTCATGGTAAAAGGTGTGGTAACATTAACAGAAATTGTAAGCCAATTTTTGCCTTTTTAGAGTGTATTTAGTATGAGGTTGGCTCATACTTTCCTGAATAAATAGCATAACTCTATACAACAATTGCCAATTTCTCTCCATTGTATGTTTTACTGCTGGGTGATTCAAAACTGAAAAAATGCTGAAATTGTCCTAGGAAAAAAATAGTTAGATTGGGTAATGGGGCTAATGGAAAGTGATAATTGGGGAAGCTATAGAAGCTGGAAATTGTCTAGTCTAATAATAAGGGAAAAAATGTTAATTTTGACTGCTTTGCAGTAATCTGCACAAGAGATTTGTATAGCAATAGAAATCTGATCAATGAAGAAATTGTCTTGGGATTTTCATACTAATTCACATACTCTGCAAATCTACATTTTCTGCTGACGTATTATCCTGTTTGTTCAATTTCCTCTTCTATGAATTTCCATTTCAAATTTAACTTCTAAATACCTTGTGAATATAGTAAGACAGAGCGACAACAGTGGAGCACTCTTAATCCTTATAGCACTTTCTAACCAATTCTGCATATTCTCTGGCAAATTTCTCTTAGCACCAATGGCAATGGTTCTTGAACTTTCTCATGTATATAATTTAATATAATCCTCTTCATTGTATCATCTTCTCCCTAGTGTCATCTCCTTCATAATATTTTCTTCTTCTTCAGTTTAATATTCTTTTCTATTTGGAGAGTGCAAATAAGGGTTAATCATTGCAAATGCTTATTAATATAAAATCAGCCAATAGCTGTTGATAAGCACATTCTAGGAAGGTCTGCAGAGCGAGTGGTTTTGCTTTGTTTTCTGCTGAGCACTGCAGGCAGCCCAATCCTCTCTGCAGGCCTTTGCTCTCACGGAGTAGTCCAGATGGTCTGGCTCCGACCCTCTTTCCTTCAGTGTGAGGTGGGGAGGTGGCGGTGAAATTTGTGTCTGGCTTAAATGACTCATCCCCCGGATCCCTGGGCCTCAGCTGCTCTACACCCCTCAGAAGATCTAATATGTGCCTTATATCATTGCTTTTAAAACAAAACAAAAAAAAAGAATAATAATCTCTTTACCACCTCTTGCTCCTTGAGCCCTGGAAGGATAGAAGGGAGCAGATGTTACCCCCTCCATTAGCTCTAAGCTATAAGGCAAGCTGGAGAGTGAAAAGAGCACATTGGGATAGCTCTTGCTGGCTACCACAACAATACAATAGATATTTCGGTGGTTTTGACTTATTGGAAAAAGGTCAGATTTCCAGGTTTGTGGAAGACATAGCCTGACTGAGACATACAGGAGATCAGTCTGCACCCGCTGCGCACTCCACACCTGGTTATACTTGTGCTCAGGGCTCGCTGAAAGCTGTCTGTCCATACTTAGCACTGTTCAACCCTCAGTTGGTTCACCAAACAACACAGTATTAGTATTTCAGTCAAACAATAGCTGGAGCAGCAGAAGGAGTTTTAAACCATCTTGCTCAGTATGGTACTGTGAAGGCTCAGGCAGTTCAAACTCAAAATCAAACCTGTGCAGCAATGACCATGAAACAAATACATTTTCTTATTGCTTACATGTGAGTGCTAGCCCTATAAGTTAAAATCAAGGGAACTGTGAATTTGTATAGAAAAATCTGATAAAGTTCTCTTGTTGAAAGTCTGGTGATTTGAATAAACAGATTTTGTATCTCTATCCATAAACAGTCTAAAACATGTGCAGAAGATTTTAGGATCATAGGATGACTGGAGTTGAAGGAACCTCAGGAGATCTCTAGTCAAACCTCAAACTCAAATCTGGGCCAACCACGAGGTCACACCAGGTTGCTCAGAGACAGAATCACAGAATCACAGGATAACCAGGTTGGAAGAGACCCACTGGATCGTCGAGTCCAACCATTCCCACCAATCCCTAAATCATGCTCCTAAGCACCTCGTCTACCCTAACCTTAAACACCTCCAGGGACGGTGACTCAACCACCTCCCTTGGCAGACCGTTCCAATGCCTAACCACCCTCTCCGTGAAGAACTTCACAGAATCACAGCAATCACAGACCAGTCTGCAAATATGAGTTTATGTAGAGTATAAAGTGCACCTGTTAGAGAGAAAGTACTTGAAATAGAGATCATTAGTAGAATTAATGGAAGAATAGAGTCTAAGTATTGTGGAGCTTTGTGCAAGATCATTAGGTCAGGGACTACCGGGCTCTAGGACAGGCAGTTCTCCGTACTAAAACCATGACTTGCATCTGTGTTAACAAGACTGAGAGTACACATCAACCAATTATGTAGCTAATAGTGCTGTAAAGAAGTCTCCACTCAAATATTTGAAACAAGAAACACAAATAAAACCTCGGAATGTGTTATTCTGTAAACACCAGTCAGTAATGCATGGAGGGGAATTGACGTGTAATGGGAAACTTGAGTTCCTGAGGTATGGCTACTTTATCCATGGAGTTGGTAGCAAAATTTCAGTTATGGTTTGGCTGGATTTTTCAAGGAAAATAGTTTGAAACATAAATTATGTTGTGCTCAATGTTATAAAAAAAACCAGGAGTGGCTGTCAGGGCTAAGACCAAGTGGAAGAAGATGAAAGTGTGTTAGGGGAAGCAGCAGTGTTATAGCCCAGGGTTGTGCAAACATTTATTGCTACATATTGGTATTGTTGCCAATAAGGCATTATAACAGTTTTTGGCTCTGGGACAGCCTATTTACTTGAAAGTGGTTTTTATATTATTCTTTAATTTGGGAGTTCCTTCCTTTAGGGGTCCTTTTCTTGTATTACTGAAAATGACACAATTTCTGAAAATCCCAGGTATTTTTCATTCATTGGGTTATTTTCCTAATTATATTTGCAGGAGATAGTTTCAATTGCAGTTTTGTTCACCTTCAATTTAAGTTCTTATTTCTAGAGCCTTAAGTTCTTATTTCTAGAGCCTTTGGCAGTCTTTCAAAGAGTATCCATACACACAGAATTTTGCCTCTCAGCTTTAGATGATAACTCAATAAATACATGAGCACTGCTTGCAAAAGTCAGAGAACCTTCCCTTCTCTTCTCCCCCAAGCAGAGCTCCAGAATAAATCATGACCTGCAACATTTCATTGATCTTGTTAAAGCTCTCCTTTCTGCCAATTGCAATGGCTGATGAAGTTGCAGATATTACTTCTCCAGTCTTGTTCCAGGTTTTACAACAGCTGCGGCATAAATTAAAGGATTTGTAGTATATTGATGTCTAAGTGTTGTTTTTTCATTCCAGGTATCCAAAAGCTGTCCTGTCACCCAGGTCAAGACAGCTTTCCATGACAGTTATTTTATTTAGACATGAGTTTGAAGTATGACAGACATATCAGTTCAGGTGGTTTTGCTAAAATATTTTTACCTTTGATGCTGGGGAGAGTGGCCAGATGTGAGCTGGGAAGTACAAATTTGCTTCAGCAAAATCTTGAAAACTTTCAGCCCGTAGAGATGGGGATAAAGAGTGGCATTACTCCTCTGTACTAGACGGCACACTCTTTTAAAATAATTTCTTTTAAAGCAGTTTCATGCCACCTTTTCTCTATGAACTCTTTGCATAGGTCATTACTAGTTGGAGATAATGTTGTTAATAGCACTGCAGGAAAGACAAATGTGTGCAGGAAGTTTTTCTAGATCCTGGGTAATGATTCTTCTCTATTAGAAATACAGCAGGATGATTTGCACACATCATCTAATTATAATGAAATTTGTTTAAAATTGATAGACAATTTAGATAGCTAGAAACAGTAGTTGGGAATGCATCATTTTAAATGTGTAGACTGGGTTTATTTGCACTGAAAGGGAACTTTATTTGGTTTATCATGGCCATATTAAAGTTATGCAAGTTCAATGGGGGTATGTGGACTGCTCAATCTGTCAAAACAGAGGAAATACCAGAAAATATAAATAAAATTTGGCTGAAAAATATTTGACTGATATTAAAGTAACTAATCAAAACCAGGAATTCTACCAAAACACCCATCCATTCTTTTATAACATTGCAATGGAAAAGTGTTGGTCCTCTTAGGCTTTTTACTTTACTCCCTTGGCAATCTACAGAAGATGATGACTATTCATTATCAGCAGAGCACAGGTTAACTGGATCTAACAAAGGCCAGTTAATATCTCTAAGCAGACCTCAACTGGATGATTGTGGGCTTTTAATGGAAGTATTAAGCCCAGTTTTGTCATCAATAATGTCAATGTGAAACCTGAACTCATGACATCATGACATTGAACACAAATTTTAGATACAGCAGCCATAATTTGAAATGAAAGTTGTCTGGAAATAACAATTTTCAGAATCTTGAGGGTAGGGAGGAGGGTGAAAAGTAAGCTCAGAACCCTGCACATTGGGAGAGGAGACTTTGACATTTCCAAAGATGGGATAATGCAGTGGAAGGAAGGGTGGCCCAAGAAAGCTGGTTCATATTCAAGGACTCCCTCCCTCAAGATCAAGAGAGTTCCATTCCAACAAATTGGAAGTCAGGTAAAAATGTCAGGAGGCCAGCATGAATGAACAAGGAGCTTCCAGCCAAACTTAAACACAAAAAGGAAGTACATAGAGCATGGAAGTAAGAATGGGTAACCTGAGGGAAATACAGAAATATTGTCCAGTCACCCACAGGTGAAGTTAGGGAAGCTAAAGGCCAAATGGAGTTGAATCTGGCCAAGGATCTCAAAGAAAACAGAAATAACTTCTATAAGTACACAGCTGACTAGGAGAAAAGACCGCCTGGACATCAGTAAGGCCTTTGACATTGTCTCCCTCAAATTCCTCATAGACAAGCTGCTGATGCGTGGGCTGGATTAGCAGGCAGTGAGACGGATTGAAAACTGGCTGGATGGTCAGTTCCAGGAGTGGTGACCAGCTAGCAGTGTACTCCAGGTGTCAACATTGAGTCCAGTCCTGTTCAACATTTTCATTACTAATCTGGACGATGAGACAGACATTACCCTCAGCAAGTCTACAGATAACACCAAACTGGAAGAAGTGGCTAATACACTAGGTGTTTGTGCTGCCATCCAGAGGGACTTTGACAGGCTGAAGAAAAGGTCTCATGGAAATCTCATGAAGTTCAATGAGAAGTGTGAAGTCCTGCATATGCCCACTGAAAACACAAACTAAAACACTGGAGGTTCCCTTTGAACATCACAAAACAACTTTTTTACTGTGAGGGTAACTGACCACTGACACAGGTTACACGTGGAGGTGGTGGGATGTCCCTTGTTTGATGTATTTGAAAGCTGTTTGGACATGGTCCTGAGCAACCGGCTCTAGGTGACCAGGCTTGAGTAGGAGGTTTGGACACAGCTACCTCCAGAGTTTGGTCCCTTCCAATGTCAACCAGTCCATGTTTCTGTGAGAAACAAACTAATTAAGTACTGAAGAAAATGCCTTAAATTAGCAATATAGAGTTCAGTGTGTTCAAGAGGATGCCAGTCATCATTTTTTTTTCATTTGTGAATTCCTATATATGTTCCATCAGACACAAAAAACCCTAACTTTTCTGATGAAATTTAGACCTGTTCATGATTAGTTCACATTTGCTTCCCAAGGAGCTGGTATCTAAAAGAAGAAGAAAAAGGAAGGCTTGAGGGTACCTAAAAGCAGCCTGGGAACTGACTAGACACCAGTTTCTATGAGAGGACAGAGTTTTCTTAAACTACTGGGTAAGTAATAATTAGCAACAGATCGATATGCACATAGTTACAAACACAATTTGCATTTGTACTTCAGTCCTCTAATTCTGTCAGACAGGAGGAGCAGTGAAATCTAAGAAAGTTATATGGGATGATCTACTGAACTCTCCTGCCAGGCACACCAGGAAACTGTGAAACTAAATTTCCTCAGAACATCCCATGAGTTATAAGCAACGAACCCAATCCAGGCTTGAGTGACTCAGGCCATGTTAGGTCCTTCTCCTTCCAGGGAAGTGTGGCTTTGCTTAGACTATAGCAATTGAATACCTAAAGGAGAAAACAAGGATATTTTCCTTGCTCCTTAATGGGCCAAGCCATACAATACGGAATTTTCAAGACATCCAGTATCTAGAGGGCAGTGTAATATTCTAGAAAGATGGTTCTATTAATCTAACTCCTTTTTTCAGTCTTTATTGGTAGGATTTTGTCAGACGAAGCAATGAATGTTTTTGCCTCAGGTTTAGAAAGTAATAAAAATGTTTTATTTTCAACATGGGGACCTGTGCTTGTCTTTATTGGAATAACAGCCTGGGCCTTGTCTGGGAGAAAAATCACTACAGTGCTTGGGCTTTTGTAAATGAGGTCAGCAAGGAAGAAAAGTGTGGCATGAGATTTTGAATATTTTTTTAACAGAAGGACAGCATCTCTTGTAAACAAACCGTATATGTGAAAATGACCTGTGTATATAAATAATGTAATCTGGGCTACAGTAGCTGTTAATGCTTTGAAAAATATAAAACTTTCATGAAGAGATGTAGGAAGTAATGGAATAGCCAACATGGGAATGAATGAACATTTACTTCATTTTTTTTTATTTAAATGGGTAGTCCTCAGAAACAGAAAAAAAAAAAATAGTGCTGCTTTTTCAGAAATAAAATAAGTTTCTCAAGTACTGTGTTCAGTTCTGGGCCCCTCACCACAAGAAGGATGTTGAGGCTCTGGAGCGAGTCCAGAGAAGAGAGACAAAGCTGGTCTTACAAGGAGCAACTGAGAGAGCTGGGGTTGTTTAGCCTGGAGAAGAGGAGGCTGAGGGGAGACCTTATTGCTTTCTACAACTACCTGAAGGGAGGTTGTGGAAAGGAGGGAGCTGGCCTCTTCTCCTAGGGGACAGGACAAGAGGGAATGGCCTCAAGCTCCACCAGGGGAGGTTCAGGCTCGACATAAGGAAAAAGTTCTTCACTGAAAGGGTCATTAGGCAATGGAACAGTCTGCCCAGGCAGGTGGTTGACTCGCCTTCCCTGGAGGTGCTTAAGGTGCAGGTGGATGAGATACTGAGGGGCATGGTTTAGGGATTGGTGGGAACGGTTGGACTCGATGATCCGGTGGGTCTCTTCCAACCTGGTGATTCTATGATTCTATGATAATAAATGGAAATAATCAATAATTAAACAAAATACAGTTTTCTGATTTCCCCTGTATTAGGAAGAGGCCCTTTTCAGTGAACTTTTCATAGGGACAAGTTAAGTGTTAGAATTGAACTTAATTGCTTCTACTTCTACTGACAAAATAATACTGTTTAAAAACTCTCTCCTCTATTGTTTTCAGGGGGATAATATGCTTATTTGGTTGTTTTTATGTGGATTTTGTTCTGATTTGGTTTGTTTTTTGTAGGGAGAGCAACAGGCTATTTCGATTCACTCCATGGCATTTTTTTAGGTATACACTCATAGCTGTACATAGATTTGTAGATGCTCGTGCCTATGCACATAGATAAGTCCAGGGAAGCTACATGCCCAGAACCAGGACACTTGGTTGGGTTTTGTTCCTGTTGTTGTTCCCACTGCAGGGGAGAAGGTAAAGAGAATCAGGAGTAAAGTTAAGCCTGAGAAGAAGGGAGGATGTTTTTTTTTAAGAATTAGTTTTGTTTCTCATTATCCTACTCTGATTTGATTGGTAAAAAAAAATGAACTAACTTCCCCAAGGTGATTCTACATTTCCTGTGACTGTAATAAGTGAGTGTCCTTATCTCGACCTATGAGCATTCCATCATAATTTTCCCTTCCCTATCCAGCTGAGGAGACTAGTGATAAGAGTGGCTTTGATAGGCATTTCGTGTCCAGGTGAGGTCAACCTACCACACCTAGAAAAATCTCTTGCCAGCAGTTACAGCAAAAAGTAGGCTTCCCATTTTGTCAGCTTTCCCTGCTTTTGTAGTAGGAAGGAAAGATGAAACTCTAATGAGTCCAGCAAATCTTGAAACCTGAGCAGTGTCAGACATAAACTCAGCCTGTGCTTGTGCAGTTCACGCGCAGGCTAAAATGATGCTTTCCCATGCTTTTAAATGAAATATGTATGCGATTGCTCAGGCATCTAAAGCATTTTCTCTTTCCTTACCTGAATGTCATTGTTTTAGGTCAATAGCAAAGTATACTGTCACAGGGGACCTTGTGTGTGTCTCTCTCTCTCTGTGTTTAGAAACTATAAACTCATGTACAAGGTAAGAGTTTGCGGTTGATGCTTTCAACATCATGTGTTTGAATGTAGTTTAATAAAGCTAAATCTCAGAAATGGAAGATATATTTCACCATTTTCTTCATTTCACAATTTTTGCTATTTTCCCTTATTTCCCTCTAGGACTTTGGAACTCAAAAGATCATTTTCCTTTACACTAAATGACAAACTAGCATTTCAGTAGATTTATACTTAAAAAAATCTTGGAAAGGAGGAAATTTCATAAAGCTGCCAATTTTTGTCTTCTACTAAGTTCCTAGTGTTCTACTCTATAGATTGCTGGGGTGATATCTGTCCCTCCTAGATGGGGAAGTAGGACACACATAAAAAATTTTTTTCTCAATGTCATCAAGAAAGACTAAGAGGAACTAAACTGAATATCTCCATCTAGTCCCTTACCAACAAGCATCTTATTTTCTGGACTTCTGTAATAGATAGAAAACTAGAGGTAAATATTTGAAGATTCTGTTGAAAACACATATGGATATGGAGCCATTAATTTTCCTTTCTCTCTGGAAATCATTTCCTAAATATTATAGAGTATGCATTCAGCATAGTTTAATTACTCTTAGATTCATAATTCAGTGCTGCATGAGACAGCATTCAGATTGTATAAATGCAGCTGTCGTCCATGTGAAAACACGGCCTTCATAACAAAGCACTTATTAAGGTCATTACCAAAGTTTTTTATTTTCTGGACTATGCTACAGAGGCAGCCCAAACAATAACCTTTTCATAAGTATTCATAAGAACCTCTTGGTGTTCATTGTATGACCTTCCACCAAAAGAATGGAAATGAAGAGACAGACAACATCAGCTTTGACTTTTCAGTCTGCTGCGGCGCTAGAATGGTTAATGGCTGCTATTTTCCTCTCTACCAAATTTGACCCATGACTCTCCCGAAAGGAATGAAAGAAGCAGATTGGGTGTGCAAGTAGCTGTTTTTGAACATGACTGCAAATACAAGGAGCTTTTCTTTTCTCTCATTCTTTTCTTTGGACTAGGAAGGGCAAGCCCTGCCTCGACTGTAGAAGCGTTTGCGCTGTACAGTGCTGCAGAATGAAGACACTCTCCTAGCCAATAAAAAGAAATTCAGCACAGGACATAAACGTGTTGTTTATATGCTGTTTAAAGTAAACTACAAACACCTTAAAAACAATTAGGGTGATGGGAGTTTGGGGAAGACTGTCTCTTCAGAGAGGCTGGAAAGCATTTCTCCCATGATAAAGTATGCTGAAATAGTCATTTTCTGCTAGGTGAATAGGCACAAAACACATCTTTGTTCATAAGGCTTTTCATTGTAGCGGTTGTCATAAGCAAAACCTTAAAGTACTTGAAAATCCATTAAAATCATAATCTGTATAAAAAAAAACCCATCTCTTTAAACTTTGTCTCTACAGATTTCATAAAAGTGAGAAGTCGATAAGTATGAGACACATTTATGCAATTTAAGATTAATGATTAACTGTTAAAGTGCAGGCTTTTTTGCAATCAATTCTGCTGTTTAGCAAGGAAACAAAACCCTTAAATCTCTGCATCTGCTGGATGAAGCCAAACTCTAAGTTGCTTTGTATGATAAGATGCTCTGAATCTCAGCCTGGTTGGCCAGTGACTGTGAATTAGCAGCTACTGACTCTC
Organism: Clamator glandarius; assembly: GCA_033459285.1. Lineage (NCBI taxonomy): Eukaryota > Metazoa > Chordata > Aves > Cuculiformes > Cuculidae > Clamator > Clamator glandarius. Next base: position 1,192,343 of record JAUNZM010000026.1, read on the forward strand.
TCTGGGTGCTTCCATTACAGTCTCCTTTCCCAATGGACAATTGTCATTTGGATTTATGCCTGCCTGCTACTGCTTTTTTCTCTGGTTGTGTTGAAGCATTGGTGCACAACTGTGCATTTCTTAAACTTAGGACTTAAATTTCTTGTCTCCTGGATCATGAATTTCACCAAGAGAGAATGGACTTGCTTTAAAGATCTGTAATATTTGGACTTACTCAAACCAGTTTCAGAAGTGAGACTTGAGTATGTTTCTAACAGAATTACTAAATTCAGCTACATTTTTTTTTCACACTTCCAGGCCACGAACAAATGCTCGAGTTCCCAAGTTGAAACAGCACCTTGCCAACTTTAAAACATTTGGCTGGTCAGCAGGAAAGGAAAAGCTGCTTGTAAAGCACTGGGATGCATTTTCAATTAGTCACTACATTGCTTAAAAGGCGAGGCATTAGGCACGGGAGGAGAGGCGGAAGGATGGAAAGGATAGTGGGGAGGGACAGCATGAAACAGTCTGGAGAAGAGGCTTTATCAGCCCACAACAGCAGCCCTGAAGTTGGAGGCCACTCTTTCACAGATAAGCTTTTGTTTAACAACAGGCTCCCTAGAGAGAGTAAGGTTTTCCTGGTAAAAGACCAGGATTTCTTTCAAAAAACTTAATATTGCTTTGTATGTAAAAGTGATAGGAAATATGTGTTGGGAAGATGCTATAAGGTTATTTATTTCTCTATTATTGCCTGATAACCAGGCTATTTGCCATCCTGACTAAAAACTTGTGCTCTGGCACACCTTCCCTCACTCCTAAAATATTTTGAATGAGATAGCACCCTTGAAAAAAGATTAAATAACCAACCCAAACTTGTTACCATACTTGGTTTGTTTTCCTGCCCTACACTATAAAGTCCTCAGTCCAATAGGTTTCTGGTAAAGAAAAAGCTGGGGAAAAAAATCTCATGACATAAAATCATCTTTCTAATGCTCAGTAGCCACCACTGCTTATGCTTTGTCCTGTACATGACCTTCAAATGTTTGTAGCTAGCTGATCTGGAACTTATTTTTGACTCCACAGCTGTCTAAACTAAGGATGATGCCATTGCTTAGAGATCCTTTTGTGTATGTATGTGTATATATGAATGCTGTTTTCAAAAGTACATGTGTGTATATATATATATTTACTTTGAAAATCTTGGAAAGCTTGTTCCTCTTTATCATATTAACTGAGAACTGCTAAGCTGTCACTAGTGGACGTGTTATGACATGAGAGGCCCGTGTTATACACTAGGCTGGATTTCAGCAGGTAAAGAAAACTTTCAGGGCTATTGCCTTCTGGCTAACTGTAATAAATTTGCTTAAGTAATATTTCACAGATGTGCTGGCTGTTTCTTGGCAAACAAGCTGAAGATCATAGGAAATTTCTTCACTTAGAACATAAAAGTAAAAGTTTTGAAGACAAAGTCCTTCACAGCAACAGAAAAAAACATTTAGCTAAAAGATGGGCTGGAGTACTGCTAGCCAAGCACAAGAGTTAAAATAATTTTACAATAGATCTCTGTTTCTGTTTTATTTGTTTTCTCCTACTATAGCTACATGTTGTATAAAACACGTGAGGCTGTTTTGGAAAATCCATTGCCTGCCACAAGTTTCTTTGTTCTAAACTTAATCTTCTAGTTTTATTTTTAGAAAGATTATAGTTTCTTTCCTCGATATTGTAGGAAAATATGGAAAAATGCCAGCCAGGTCCAGCAAAATGGAGAGCTGGCTTTCATTCCAGTCATAAAAAGTTTAAGATGAAAATAATTAAAATAAGCATGAATAACTGTAAATGTGAAAGGAATAAGAATCTTTATTCCTACTGTATTGTATCCATGTGGATATATTAGAGGAAATAATGGAGTGTTTTCTGTGGGACGGCAGTGAAAATATGTCTATGGAAAGTATAAAATATACTTGTCGTATATAAAATTCTTGACATGGAGCTAGTTTGTGGAATTTCGGGATGAATAGAGTAAGAGACACTCAGATCCTTGTGTAGTGGATCTCTGGGCAGGAACGTGTTTCCTGTAGGTAAATAAATATACGGCTCCGAACCTTCCAGAGGTTGGTACAACCTTGTCTCTGAAGAAGTAATCAGATAGATGGCCAGAGGAGGGTCACAAAGATGATCAGAGGGCTGGAGCACCTCCCATAATGAAGAAAGTCTGAGAGAGTCTGGGTGCTTCAGCCTAGAGAAGAGAAGGCTCTGGAGAGACCTTACAGCAGCCTTCCAGTATTTAAAGGGGTCTACAGGAATCCTTGGGAAGGGCTCTTTATCATAGGGTGCAGGGATAGGATGAGGGGGAACAGGTTTAAGCTGAGGGAGGGGAGATTTAGAATACACATTAGGAAGAAATTTGTTACTGTGAGGGTGGTGAGGTACTGGCAAACGTTGCCCAGAGAAGTCATGGAAGTCCAATCCCTGGAGGTGTTCAAAGGCAGGTTCTATTAGGCTTTGAGCAACCTGATCTAGTGGAAGGTGTTCCTGCCCCTGGTAGGGGGGTTGGAATTACATGATCTTCGTCTCTTCCAACCCAAACCATTCTGTGATTCTATGTGTGTATCAGGTGAGAACCCACCTGTGCCACAACGGCTTTAAGAGGGAGGAGGAGGATCTGTAATCCCCCAGTTTTCTCCCACCCTCCTTCCCCAGATCTGCACCTGCAGTTTCACCATCAGCGATCTCTGATGTGTTTATCCTTGTTATACCCCTTGGAGATAAAGCAAAGCTGCTGGAACCTTTGCCAAGGGGAGTATGTAAAATCTAGAGCTCAGGGTCTGACATTATAAATTGATCAACTCATATGACCTCACAAGCTGAATTAAGAGCTTCAGTAGCTGGGCCATGAAAAAAGAGGTAGGAGAAGTGTGTGTTTCTCCTAAGTTAGGGGTCAATGACGTGCTAGCCTTTGAACAAAGAAGGCATTTTGTACCTCAGTAGTTTAACTGACTGCCATCTCTGGGCTGCTGTCTGGCAGATAAAATGGTCACAAAGTCTTTTTGGGGCAGTGAGAAGCCTCAGTGCCACCTCCTGACAAGGGCAGACAGTGCTGCCTTTTACCACAAGCTCATCAGCAAGGGGAAGTCCGAGCTGCCCAAAACCAGTCTATAATGTATATGGCAGCCTTGAAAACAGTTTAGATATAGCTCAACTTTTATCTCACCAAAGGAGGCGGTTGCAGAAAACTTACAGTAGCCTCAAACATCATTTTGCCTTATAACACCCTTTATTATGTTTCCATGAGCGTGAGATGTCCCACGCTACCAGATCTCTGTGTGACAATCATATAACTGGTACTTCTTAATGTACAAGGGCTGATCTCAACTTTTTTTTTTTTTTTTTTTTTTGAGAACTGGTGGCAGAGAGAAACTAGGAGGATATGCCTGTGGTATAAATAGAAAAGTGAGAAAAGTGGAAGTATCTGTCATTTGGGGTAGTTTGGTCTCAACTGAACATTTCATAAGACAGTTTTGCTTTCCCCTCCCCCCCAAGTTTTAATTCAAGAGTTGTCTGAAATCCCAGTGAATTGGTGAAGTTCAAGGAGAGGGTACAGTTATTCACAAGATGAATGGGAAGGAAAAAAATGCAAAAGAGAAATATTTAAATGCAGGGAAATCAATGTCAAAAAGCATTACAGAAACACAAAAGAAGCCAATCATCTAGACTTTTTCTAAATAAACACACGCTAGCATAGTAGTTACACAACTTTTCAGATCACCATAGTGATCTGGAAGATTCTTTACTACTTATTTTTTAAGTAGTAAACTTAAAAAGAAGAAGAAATTGATTTAATGGAATTATACGGACACGTATTCCCCTTCAGACTTCCAAAGGGTTACATCTGTCTTTGCATTATTAGGCTTTTTATTATTCTACCGTAATAGCAGCCTTGCTATTAATCAGACTGCTTTCAGTCACAGCTTCCAAGTCTATCAAGTCTATTAGAGTTAAAAAAAAATAAAAAGGAGAGAAATATGATTCTGCATTCAAAAGGCTGTAAACTGTTCTTACTGTGTGTATCTGTCTCTATGAGGGTGAGGGGTAATGGGAAGAGGGAAGGGTGGGAGAGGAGCTGCATTTGAAAGTCCCTTCTTTAAATGTGTCAAACTCTGACCTGCACGGAACAGGGAAAGGGAGAACCCCGACAACCTTCAGAAAACAACATAAAAGCAAACCTCAGAGGCAGAAGAAAATACCCAAAAGGAGAGGTCTGTAGCTTCCAGTAATCTGTAAATGATTGCTGGCAAAGACTGGAGGCTTCAGGCTTGAGCTGTGTTTGTTCCAAAAGAAAGCCAAGAAGGACGGTGTTAATAAAGAGAGATTTAACTGAGGGCTGTGCTTGGAATAAAGTGGGCTACAAAAAGGTCAAATTTGATCAGTTGGAGCAGATTACAAGGGCTTTAAAAGGTAGTGGTGAAGAAATGAAACTGGGACTGTGAAGCAATATAGCACAAGATTGATTTTGGGGGTGGAGAGAAGCTGGGACAAGTGCTTATCAGCTTGAGGAGGAAGAGCTGTGCTGGGTTTGTTGTCATTCCCAGGCTGAGTAGAGTACTTGCTGCTTTTGTGGTTAGGCTTCCCTGCTGAGTTTGTTGGTTTTTATTTCTTAATATATATATTTTATTCTTCTTATTACTACAATGGTGTCTATAATCTCTGACTTGGATCCTCTGAAAAGCTGGAAAGTTTTAAGGTAGGCCTATGTTTTCTTCTCTTTGGTACAGGCATTTTTGGTTTAGCTCTAAATTAACTGGAGCTTGAGTTATAATCGAAATGTGAGCCCTGGGCTTAAGTAAAAGGGGAGATTCTGGTAATTAGAGTCCTTTTAAGACACAGCAGACCTTTAAGCAGATGTTTAGAGAGACCCGAGAGAGATTTTTTAAATATATGTCTTGGTGCTACAGTGCAGCGAGGAATTTTTTTCTTTCTTTTTTTTTTTTTAAGGAGAGATTGCTCTGTAAATTCAAGTTAATAGTAAAAACTCGCACCAGTTGAAACTGCAGGATTAACTCTCTGCTTTCTTTGCTGTGCTACTTAGGGGAATGGGTAAGGAACTTCGGAAGAGCAAAAAAACAGCATGAAAGTTGATCAAGAAGAAGAAAATAGTCCTGGGGAGGGAAAGGGGGGACAAATGTGCTTTGTTTCATTTTGTTGTGGAAACTTCCACAGTTAGTTGTTTGCGGCATGCATTCAATATTTAAAAGTTGTTACTGATTTTTACTGTTAGTACTGCTGTATTTACTTTAAATAGTGAAAAATAGTAACTTGAGCTGCTAAAAAGAAGGATAAGGGGGGGCGGGGGGGAATCACTATTAATGCCGCTACAGATATTAAAACTCCACAGTGTTAAATACTCCTGTTTAATGTTGCTGTAAGTGACTGCTTTTGCCTGCTGAGAATACGGACATATAAAAACTTTGCAAATGGTTTGCTGAAACTTCATAAAAACATTGGAACCATCTGGGAATGTAGACGGTAAAATGATACAGTTAGTTAAATTTAAAGTTTATTTCCCTCAGCTCTTAAGCAAAACATAAAGCTGCAACAAATACAGTATTTTTTTAAGAGAATAAATGACAAGGATTTTGAATGGGGGTGTGAATTGTGGTATTTATTATTTATATTGCTATTATTATCAATTAATTTTAAAGTATACTTGATCTTCTCTCTACAATGTTTTAATGAACTTTGCATCCTGAGTTGAAAGAGGAAAAACAACCCTGCAAAAGTCAAACTGTAAAATCTACTTACATGACTAGGTTGTTGGGGTTTTTTTTTTCATATTGGCAGAGCACTGAACTTTCTTTTTTGGAAGTTTAAACTTCTCTGGCCATCATCTGAACATGTGTGTAGGAATGTGGGCTGAGATCCCTTATCCTTATCTGTGGTATGAGACTTGGTCTTATTTCAAGTTTATTTTACGTTGTTTTAAGTCATTTAGGACTGTCAGCACAGAATGATGAATGTCTAATTGACTTCCAAAACTTCAGTGTGGATGTTAGATCACATGTAGTATTGTGCAGGGCTGTGATTGGCATCTGGGATGGGTGGTCACACTGCATCACACCACAGCCAGGATGACTTTTGTGAGTCACCGGTGAATGACAGTAAAGTGCTTTTGCAGAGCTTCATATGTGTTGCCTTACAGCATGTTTGCTCCAGAAAAGCTATTCTAGGAATTATTATAAAAGTTCACTTAACTCTGTTGCCCTCTCAAAGAATCCTCTTTTCTTAGAAGAATTACATGTTTACAAGACTGTGGAAGAAAAATCTCCCTGGCACTTTTTCCCTACAGCATGACTGAAGTTTCCCCATTTTGTGTACGCATCCAGAGATTATAGCTGTATAGACACAGAGATGGTCAAAGATGAGATTAAGACAATTTTACTGGACATTTCTTTGTGTAGTTACTGTGAATGATGTCAGAGCAATTCTGCACAGATATGATTTGTGCAGATCAAATGCAGGATGCAGAGAGTTAAGAGGTGGCAAAAGGCAGTATGTAACAGAAGTGAAATGAGCACTGATAGTTCAAAAACAAGAAAAGCTAGAAATCAACTTTCAGCTCATATGGCTTGTGGCTTATTCAACTGTGACGCCACTTCTACCTTTACTTATGAATTTTAGTTCCCTTTCTGCAAGCCAGTTTCCAGCTTGCTTGATCCTTCTGAGCTTACTATTTTTAGTGTCTCCCCTCCATGTATCGAGGCATACATATAGCTAAATATTTATAAGAAATAGAGGAGTGTTTCTGCATGTTGCTTTTAGGTGGCACAAAGCATTTCTTTAAAACCCAAAATAAATGTGTTAGCAAATGCTGTGATCAGCTTGAGAGTAGTGTCCTGTCGTGGCAAATTCTCAATTATGTTTTGCTTGTGCACCCCCTGTAATTTATTCTGTGATGCATTCACAGTTTGAGATCTGCTTAGCTGTGAGAGGACTGAAGGATACAGATTTCATGGAGGCATAATTGCATTGGGCATTAATAATTCCCAGAGGCTTGGAACAGCTATGGGCTGCCTTGGTGCTGGTTGCCCCCATCTCAGCTGAGCTCTGCCCTGCTCCCCAAATGCCCCCAAAGCACATCCTCTGCCTTCTGAATAAAAATAATAATAAACAAAAATAAAAATCTAACAGCAACCAAGGCTTTGGCTGGTGGTGGAGTCTAATGGGTGGGAGAAGTAGAGTTGCAGGGTGGCAGGGGATTTTCCTGGATTTCCCCCAACAGGGCTGGGAGAACTAGCAGAGGTATTAAATTAAATAAATGGCAGTATGGTGTGTACGTATAATATTACTCCCTCTGTTTTTGTGCCTGTCTAGGGTAGGACAGTGAGTTGCATAACTGCACCCACTGTTCGTGTTACAGCAAAGGAGGAGGAACCAAGGGGCTTTAAACAGTTTATTGTGCAAGACAAAACCCACTTCAGAAAAAAAATTTTTTTCCACTGGATTTTTTGATAGTAATCTGAATATTAAAACTTAGTGGAAAACACATCTGAGAGTGCTTCTGGATTTATTCCTCCCCATCCCTCCAATCCCCCCATTGTCTCCTTTCAGATAAGCTTCGAGCAAAACACCTTTGGCATTAACACACTGCTGCCTGATCTTGCCTTCTCACTTTTCATAGTGAGAATAGAATACGTGTCTGCTGTACTCCCTGGAGATAGGAGAGACTGGCAAAACTTCAGGCCTTTTCAAAATCCTTCAGCACCTCATCAGCAAATGGTGTATGCTCTTCTAGCTCTTTGCAAACACAGAAATGTCATTTACCTGTCTGCGCAACTATATGGGAGTTGGCCCCCTTAGTGCATAGGAGAGACCAAGATCAGCTGCTGTGACTCCAGAGATGTTTCTAATCCCTGTTCAAAACTTCCCTTGTACTTCTAGATTTGTACCTCACGTGTGACAGGGACAGCTTTGATCACTGTTCATGAAGCCAGAGCCTGTGCTCTGGGCTCCTAGAACAGTAAAAGCTGAGCAGTAATCTAGCAAGCAGAGACATAAAAAGGAGGAAAAAAAAATACCCTCCGAGGCCATGTCTCCTCTGTTGCTTTTCTCCCTTAATTTGCCTCCAGCAAGGCTAAATGCAGCTCTATAAATCACGTGAGTTACCTATACAAGGAAGACCTTGTACCCCTTGCATTCTTGTCTGAAGAAATACGTGACCTTTCTATGGCTTCTTCCTAGGAAAAGAAAAAGTTGTTTTTAACTTGACTTCGCAACCTCAAGGTGAAATCCAAGAAAAGAGCAGAAGTTTTCACTCCAAGGAGCCATCCACTTACAGTCTATGAAGCAGCAAATCTGGCTGTAGTGCTCTGCATACAGATGACCTCCATTTCACAAGTCTTATTGAACTGGCCCATACAACTTGGCTAGTGGAGGTGGGAACATCTTGTTTGGAACACGTCATGTGTCAGGCGGATGTACCAATTCAAATGTTCTCTCCAAAATGCCTTTTCCCACCGTGCACACCATCCAAACAGCCTGTAAATCATTTGGCTTTTCAGGAAAAGAAAGTGTTTTTCATGCTTGGCAAGTCAGCCCCAGAGGAGAAGTTTCAGCTTTGTTGGTGTTCGTATTATGAGCTATTTCAGGCAAACTTATCTCCCAACCTGCTTCTGTGATTGCTTGTAAATTTAGATGGTTTAAAAACCTTCAAGGTCTTCAAATTGGGGAAATAGGGAAGGAAAGTACACACAATGGCTAAAATTCAGTTGTTGGCACAGAGCAATAAACTGAAACAAATATAGTGGTGCGAGTCTTGTTCCTGATTTGGCCTTTGCCTTCCCATCTTGACAAACCTTTAGATAAAGCATCCTGTGTTGTATTCAGTATCTGAACAGACCAATTTAGTACATGGACTCTCAAAATAGAAGAACTGTTCAGAAAAAGACGTTCATTTTTTTTTTCCACAGGTGCTTTACTCTGAGGACCTGAACAATGTTGTCTCCACCCACTCCTCAAATACAAAACAAATAAAGCCCTGAAAGTTTGACCCAGGGACATAATGCTGGACTCCATCACTACCATGCAATAGAAAAAATGGAATTTTGTATGTCAGTGGAAAATACAAACTCCCCTGTAATTGCAAAAATATCCTCACTTAAAAAAAAAAAAAAAGAAATATGCACATAAAGCGAGGGGGTGTTTTTTATAGTAACTAAAAACACATTTGAGAAATAGTTTTCAAGTTAACCACTCCAAAAACACAGATTGTGTCAAAGGTGGTACTGAAAACAATGTTAGTGAGGGTCACATAAAACCCAAGTCATGGTTCAGATGAATGTCACCACAGAGTTACTGAGCTCTGATATATATAGTATGGGTGTGAAAATGTAGTCTGGATGCCTCTGCTTTCAGTAACTCTATAATCACTCAATTGAGTAATACTGGGATGAAAAATTAAGGTCAGATATATCGAAGTATGAGGTTTTAACCACAGTTTTCATCTTTTGTATCTGTGCTTCTTCTGCACTTTGTAGAGGACAATACTGGCAGTTGTTCTTGGTTTGGCTTTTTTTTTTTCTTAAAATGACAGGATATGTGGGGTGATTGAAAAAGTAAAGATACCAGAAAATAGCAGATTAGGATGTAACACACTTCTGCTTCCATTGTTGATGGCTGAAAAAGTCATCTAGTCCTTCTCTAAGCCTGTGCAGATTTATTCTTGCATCTTTATTTTCCCCTGATTAAAATTCAATATCAGCCTTTTCAATAAGAGGTTATTCTCCACTGTTTTACTAAAAAAAAAAAAATCCACTTTTCATATAAAGCCCATATACAAGCTTATTACATCTTGTTCATTTGGACATGAGTTGTTAAATCTTTCAGGTGCTTTATGGGGGATTTAACCAGACAATTCAAATGAACGCTCACCCACAAAGGGGTTTACTTACTATTGCTGCTGTGCTGCTTTGTCTAATTATTTAAATTGCTCTAACCCCTAAAATGTAATATAAATTTACTGCACCAGCGGCACAGATGCCTAGCACGAGTCTATGATGCTAAGTGTGTAGTAACACTCTCCCGGTCACCAGTGAATTACAGTTCAGGGACTTCCTATGCTAGTAGTGATGTCTTTTTCTTGATGTATACTTCCTCCATCAATTTTTCTGACCAATTTGCAGTTTGAGCCCACAATGTCTTGGCACAAAGAAATTCTGTGGTTTGACGCACTGGTTGCATTTATGGTAACAAAACAATGCACTGGAAGGACTCTTTTTACATGTAAACTTGTCTTGCATCTATGTTTTGGGACACACGGTAGCTGTTTGGAGTGATTTCACTACTGAGGCTTTGTGACATTGAGTTCAGTTTCCTTTATTTTGATGATAGGGGGTTGTTGTGTGTTTTCTGCATCTGTTATACCCCAAAATTTCATTCCATATTGGTGACTAGTGACATCCAGTGACATGGATGCACGTGATGCAGGATGCAGGTAAAAACAGGATCATCCTTTCCTGCATGCATTACTTAATCATACTATCATCTAGCATTTCATCATCTTTGTCTCTTAAATCAATGAGAGTCCTTATGTACTTCTGCAGATTGCTGCAGCTCTTTCATAACTAATCCATTGCAAATTTTAAGCTTTGTTTAGTTCTGTGCGCAGTGGAACTGAAATAAGGAGGCAATTGCCTGTAGAAAGGAAAGGCAACTGGGCAGTGGCAGTGTTATATTGTGCCTTGAGAGACAGGGTTACAATTTCAAGTGTTTACCAGGCTTTCTGTGTCAGTTTGGATGAGTTACTTAATCTCTGTGTACCTCAGTTCCCACCAGTAAAAAGAAGTTGTTAATACCTGTCTTATCTACTTTGGCTATAAACTTTTCATGGTTATAGAGATGTACAGCTCTGTCTGTATAAAGCCCACAGCAGTGAGGGCTCAGCTATGGGCTGGGCTTTTCACCACCTGCCCTCATAAAAATAAGTCACTTAAATGGAACTAGAGTTTAACTTTTTTAAGAGCAAGTCATTCCTTGCTCATTTACTAAAACTCTTTCTTCAATATTTCTGGTTTTGCAAGGCATCTCCAGAGATGAGTAATTTGGTTTTCTCACACATACTAGCTTTTTTCCAAGACGTTGTTAGGCTAAAGCTGCTTGAAGCCTGGAACCCAGAGATGAACGTTCTCACTGAGCTTTGCCTGATGACAAATTACTTAGCTTGGGAGTTTCTTGTTTTTCCTCTTTGGGTTGGGTTTTTTTTGGTTTGGGTGTTTTTTCCTTTTGCATGTCTGTGTTCTGTGTTGCTTCTGTTCAGTAACCCTTTATTAAAATTTGTAAGCTCAGCCACTGTTCTGCTTTATTAAAACCCTCTCCAATCTTAGTCTTACCGTTGGTATGCCCTCCCTTTTCTGCATAGCTGCTCTTTTCACGTCTCACAGTTGCACACGTGAATAATGCTTTTCATAAGTCCATTTATTACTCTCCTTCATTTTTCTAATCCCCTCCCCTGCTAACATGCAACTTTACTAACCTGTGTTTCATCACCTGCATTCAGAGATAACTATGCCACATGAGATTTTCCTAGCCATTGGTAGCATACCCCACTGTCCCCATGGAGCATCATCGTTAGAGCAATGCAACTCTTCTAGTACTTAGTATTCAAGTAGTCATTATTACAACATTGCTAATATAATGGGCTCTGTTTTGTACAGGGGAGATTCTTTAAGGATCTCGTGCACCCTTGCAAATCTGAAGGTGCTGCACAAAGTATGGAGCAAAGAAAGGTGAAACTAGGGAGATATGCAGTTTCTCATGCTGGGCCTTTGCATCAAGATGCATAAGATTTTTTATTTTTTTTTCTGCTTGACTTGAGCAGCAGCTGAATTTCTTATTGATAAGGGAAATGCTTCAACTGCTCCCTATTGTTGTTGTCTGATGGGTATCACTATGTCCTAAGAAACCTATTCAGACCTTAGGTGATCTAATATTCTTGAAAAATGCTCTGTGGCACTAAAAAATTCTTACCATAACCTAAATGTTACCATCTGAGCTCTTTTTATACAACCAGCTGAGCATGCTTCTAATATTGCTTAAATTTTAAAAAACCTAAACATCTCCTGCATAGAAATGGAGTGCATAACTTTCACTGATTCTTTTTCTTCAATTGTGTGTGTTTCCCTGTGTTTCATCACAATTGGGAGAGGTTCCTTATTTTTTTTTAATACTGTTTGTGCAATCCTCTGCATACAGAGTTCATTCTGATAATTCATTATAGAATACTTGTTCTTGAATTGGTCTCAAGCTGATATTAATGGATTACTTTGTTTACTGGACTCCAGGTGATCTGCAGATACTGGCTTTTTGTTGTTCATTTTTTCCCAAATGACATTTAAAAAAGGTTTTCTAGAGGTATAAATCCTGGGAGGCTCCAGTGACTATACCAATAATTGTCTTGTCCCTCTATTCTGTTGAATATGTGGATTTCAGATTATTGGAAAAATGTGTTGTCAGTTGTGCTGGTTCCTTTCCTTTTTCCTTATTCAAGTTAAATTGTCTGTAGCTGGTTATGTTTCAAGAAATTCTATATATAGACAATTTGCATCTGATAAAAAACATTTACTTGTTCAGGTAACTCTGCAAGAGTCTTCAGTAGTGGAAGATTGATTCTCAGTTTAACACTCCTGAACTGCAGACAACATTTATGTGTTAAATTAGTAGATCGAGGGAGCCAGAACTTATTTGGGGATGGAAATCTTGAGATGACTTTTGAGTAGTTGAATTAAATGTATTCCATCCAAGAATTTCTGAGATACTATGGAAAGCTTAAAAGTAAAAGGAGAGGAAAGGATATTTTTCACTTTAGTTTTATGATTCCCAGTATTAAATAGGGCTCTTCATTCCCAGGTCCTAAGGAAAATAGTGGTGTAGTATAGAAAGGACTTAAGGTGAGTCTTTGAAGCAGTGGACATTCCAGTTCTGAAAAATATCCAGATTTAATAATCTTTCTGCATGAAGAAAGGGTTATAAATTTGCGGGTGAGTTTCTTTACGTGTGTAAACCCAATGCTGCATTTCCATTGCATCCCAAACCAGGAGGCATTGGCAGATTTCAAGCTGAGACTACCTAATTGTGCACATACTAACTAAATTCACATCCAAGATTTTGTAGGGTGAATTTCACTTCTCAGTCCCTTAGGCTGTAATTAGTCATCACGTAAGCAAGCAAGGGGTTACTGCATATTAATTGTAGGTGGTTTTGTGTCCCTGGGGGGTTTGCAAAGCTTTCCATGTGACTTCTTCCACAAAGTATTGGATCTGTGATCTGTGTTGAGCATTTGAGCCTTCATTTTTATGTGCCTTGTCAGTAGAGCTGCTGGATATCTTTGTTGACTTGGCACTAAACCTGGACAACCTTTCTGCTCGGTATGGTCTTGGGGAAGAATTTCAGTCCTGCCAGTATCTGGCACTGCTGAGGCTGGTGGGTGTCCCTGTAGCACTTGGATTTCCCCCCTGTTGGAAAACCTGACCTTGCCAAGAGCTACAAAATGTTGTTATCTGGGATCAAGTTTCAGCTGGACATGCCAAAATAAAGGATTTATGTAGCCTGGGATGAATTAAAGGCTTGGAAGGTTGAGATAGGTATTAAAGGCCTCAAATGGGTGATGGAGAGAAAAGTATTAAGCTGATGTAAACTTTCATTGACTCCAACAGGAATTCATTGGCAAGGTCTTTTATGTCACTTTTGGGGTTAGATTTCCAGCTGACACAAACTGTCAAAGATCCATTGCGCAAGATATACACACTTAGAGTAACCGGGAGTAGAGCCCCATGTGTTTTGTACAAGACTTGACATCTTTCTTTTTAAACATAAATTTTCTGGATCTAATAGGAAAAATAATGTCTTGGTCAAAGCACTTACTGTATTAATTCCTTCCAGCCTGTTGATGCCCAGTTTACTCTATCTGAAGTCTAGACTCTAAAATCTCTGAGGAATAAGGTTACATTAAGTTTTAATTTTCTAGTATTTTTCCTATATTTAAAAGAAACAGATGACTCAGCTCTTTGCTTTTTAGTCAGCATTCAAGTAGACTAATAAGTTTAGCATAATCTATTAACAATCCTAAACCTATGACACCCTAGGTTGCAGATAAGCTGTGTAAACTAATTATATAAGTTGCATACCAACTTTAAATAACTGGAAAAAGCAACATCACAAAATGTGATGAGTTGGAGGAAAGAATGAGTTCTGTAATTTGTTTTTCCCCCTATTTGTTCTTACAATACACAGCAACAGGCAGACCACACAGGAAGTTTACACAAAAATGCATGGTGAAAGTGGGATAGGAAAGCAGAACTAGTTAAACAGCAAAGGGTTGGGGGTTTTATTTCTTCAGCAGCTGGAAGCTTAGTGTGGCACTACAGAATAAAATCTGCTTTGCAGGGTAGAAGATGTATAATCAGTATGTATGACGATTCCTTAAGATGTGATGATCTGGAGTAGAGCAGTTACCTATATATGGTATCCTTGTATCCCCTCAGTAGGAGCAGCCAATTTTGAATTCCTTCAGGAAGATGATAAAAAAATATGGTTTAACCGAGAGCTTCCAGCAATAGTTAGCTAATAATTTCAGACCTAGAAGGACTTCCTTATGAGGAGTGTTTAATTACAGAGGCAAAGGGTTGTACAGAATAACAAGCACTTCTCAGAAATCGTGATTTAGGCTTTTGTTTTTTTAAATTTGTCATCATACAAAGCCGGGGGTGGGGGGAAGAAGGGGAAGTAGATCTTTCTGAGAGATTTGGAACCAATATCCCACATGACAGTTAGCTCACAGGGTAATGTACCCATGGAGGCCAACTGCTTAGAACTGGAAAAAAAATATTTTTATGAATGATGAGAACATATACAATTAGATTGGATTAAAATGGGTAGGGAAGGATATAAGTCCCTACTGTTCGAGTGTTCAAGAAAAATCTTTCCTTATTTGGCAGGATCATAGAATCATAGAATAGTTAAGGTTGGAAGGGACCTTAAAGATCATCTGGTTGCAACCCTTCTGCCATTAGCCGAGACATCCCAGTAGATCAGTCTACTCAAGAACCCAGCCAACCTGACCTTCAACACCTCCAGGGATGGGTCATCCACACATTCCCTTGGAAACCTGTTCCAGTGTCTCATCACTCTTATGGTGAAGAAATTCTTCCTAATGTCTAGTCTAAATCTGCCCTTCTCCAGTTTAAACCCATTCCCCTTCATCCTATCATAAGCCTTTATGAACAGTCCCTCTCCAGCTTTCTTGTAGGCTCCTTTCAGGTACTGGAAGGTCGTTATAAGATCTCCTCGGAGCCTACTCTTCTCCAGGCTGAGCAAGCCCAACTCTCTCAGCCTGACAACCCAACTCTCTCAGCCTGTCAGTAGATAGGATATCCCTACCGTATAGGCTTTTTGTACATCTTAGGGATGGAAGGTCATATAAAACAAATTTCCATCTAATCTCATGGGATAATCCCTGTGTTATAAGAGGGTTAAAATCCTACTAATTTAATTTTCTTTCCCAATACTGAATTTTAAAAGCGTGTACTTTATCAATGCAACACATTAGCAGAAAGAGAAGCTAAAGCCTTCAAGCTTTGTCTTACTAGAGTATATATTTTTATTTAAAAGCATTATATATGGTACCTTAACCACTTCCTGGACCGATGAGTTCCGCAGAGTAATTTTGCATTGCATTAAAATAATTATCTGTCACCATTTGAACTTTGCTTACTCTCAGATAGGTAAATTGTATGCTTTAGCAAGCCAGCATGCATTCCAAAATTGTTATGGGAAAGATTGGCATTAGGAAAATGTAGACTTCCTCCCCCTCCTTCCCATGATAGAAACCTTGGTACACAATAGCTGTGCTGCCACATGTCATGGGGACATTGTGTAAATTACAGAGTTACAAATTTGTCAGCCTAACCAAATGTCTGAAAGAATAATGTCATATTAGTTATATTTCAGCTGTAAGCCTGGCCTGTTTTAACCTTGATTTGTATGGCAGCTAGCCATACCAACAGCTTGTGCATGGTTGATTATAAACAACTTTATTTTAATGTAACAAGATTCTCATTTAATTCCTGGGAGCCTGATGCAATGGTGATCAAAGATAAATTCAGTCACATCCCTGAGGTAAAGGATTAGTTTAGACTGACCAGAAAAGACAGAGTCCCAAGGATTTCAAGATGATAAGATGTTTTCTATGTTGTAATTCAAACTTTCTGAAGTTGGACAGTGCACCTGAAAATATATAGATGGAAAATTGTGTTATATGCATTGGAAGCCTTGATGTAAATTAGACCAGTATTGATTTTCACTTAATTCTACTTTTGTGTGGAACTACCTGTATGTTCAAACAAGACTCTTTTTTTTGTTTAGAAAAATTTAATTCATTTGGGATTGTAAGTAATTTTTCCTCTACATTATCTTCCTACATTAAGATGAATAATTTATTCTGAAAGAGCTGAAACCCTTGAAATATGTGTTCTCTGTTTGAATTTGTGTGTGTGGCTTTGTTGGATCCTCTTGTGCCAAATCAAATACAGATTCAGGGTTGAAGAGTGTAGGTCCTTTGGGGGGATTTTTGATATTTCTGGTGGTTTTAGTGTTGGGGGGGAGTGGGGGTGTTTTTCTTATATTTTCCCTTTTCTTTCTTTCCTCTCTATTATTATGTCATTTGTTTAGGAGTGGATGATATTTTGGTTTGGAGTTTTTTATTTGTTCATTTGTTTTTTATGAGGATTGAAAGTGTCCTTGCCTGAAGTGGTGTACCGGAGAGACTCTCTATCTTTACTTTACTGCTTAATTTCAGAAAGCTTAAGACAATTTAGTATTTTTGAGATTACCACCTCCTTGAGAAGCATCTCAGAAGCTGAGCAAGAAATTCAAAAAGATGGGAGGGATTAAGCTAACAGTATGTGTCTATACTTACACAGCTTCTTCCTAAAAAGGGTGGGAAGGGACTATGATGTTCGCTGTATTTTGAACTCAGCAATAGCCAACTTAGGTCTGTAAATGTCAAATTTGAGGGTTATAGTTACATAACCATCAAAAACTGAGTTGAACTTTTGAGTGGTTCTTAAGCTTGTGGTGAACTCAATCAAATTGTAGGAATGATCTTTAACTATTACCCTGATAAACTCCTGCTACTTGGCAACTCACTTTCTTTCCTTGCAAAAAGCTGATTTTGAACATTCCCTCTTTCCTTTCTGTAGAAAAGTACATCAAACAGAATAAAACCTTTTCACAAGCATGATTGGTAAGGTTGGGAAAAATTTGTGGGGGTTCCTCTTTTTCATTTTGTTTTCCACTCAGGGCTCCAGTTCCTGATTGTTTTTTGTTTGTTTGAGAGAGAAACAATATAAACCATGAACCTGAATTTTCTGTAGTGTTGTTAGTAGGGAGGGGGAACAGTAGTAATACCCTTAGGCTTTTAATATTGAGTATGATAATATGGTATTGTCTGTTATCCTGGTGTTGGGGAATAGTTAGGAGTAAAGATAATGAACCCAGTGCTGTTGGTTTTCATAGTCACATATTTCCTTGGCTCTGGGGAAAATAATTACATGAATGGGAATTTCTAGTCTATGAACATATAGGGAAAAATCACAGATACTCACATGTACATGACTTTTAAGGTCAATAATCTTTTGTTCAGTTAGAAGGCAAAAATGCACAAATTTACTAGATTTTTTTTAATACATAAAATCAAAGTTTTCTTTACCTCTACACTGAGACCTACATTTCTTTTGTGTTTGTAACTCCATGAGTTTTTGAAAAAGGAACAATACAAAGATTCCTGACCTCACAAGGCATCAGAAATTCTTTTCTAAAATCTGCATGAACTTCTGAACTTCATTTCTGCTTCAGCTGTGATATTTCCCTCTCAGTCTGGAATACTTGTGAGAGAAATCTTTCTTGACTCCAAATGGAAGCATCAGTCCTGCTTCAGGGCCAAAATGTAATGCTCCTTTAAAATGTGTAGTATAGAAACTAAGTAAAACTGCTGTCCAACATCCACAGAAGATATGCATTAGAAAAAGATTTTAAGTCATTTAAAATAGTTTAGTTGTTCTACATTCTCACGATTATGTCTGGCTGTTTTAAAGATCTGTTCTGTTTAAGTTCATGCCAGTACTAATCAATTTGAGCTACATGCCCCTAGATTATGTATGAAGACAATGTATTTATGTTTTTGTTTGTTGAAGAAAGACTCTACGCCAAGCCGAAGGTTTAATGATCAGTGAGTGCTGGGTGGGGATCTTTTCTGTTTAGCTGTGTTTGTCCTGGAGATTGTGAGGCTGAACTATTTGTTTAGAAGAAACAAAATTAAAATGAGATGTCTATAGCCAAGTATTCAAATGATCCTCTTGCACACTGGCACTTGCTGAGAGAGGAAAAGTGGTGGCTAGTGCTTCAAAAATCCATCATGCTCTCATTTTTTTGGCATTTGAGATCCTGACAGCCTGGCCTTTTGCCTGCATCCTGAGTTTAGCTAGAGGACTGGGATGTTTTTTGTTTGTTTGTTTGTTTTCCAAATTGCACATTCTAAAATTAAGACATTGGTTTAAGCCAGTTCTTGTTAAAGCATCTCCTTCGAGGTATTAGCCACCACTAATTGTTCTTGACTTCAACGAATGTTGATGATTGAGGTCCATACTGGTGTATCAAATCAGGAACAGACCTCTAGTTTGGGGAGGTATGCTCTCATTAGGATTTCAGCCTCCCTTGCTGTTTATTTTCTGTGAATCTCAGTTGTTTCTAATACTATGTTTAACTTTTCTGTGAACTTTTGTTTGGCAAAGGAACATATTTGCTTGTTTGGGGCAATCTGAGTTTTAGTGCTTTGCTTGAACCTCCTGGTGTTCTCCAAAATCACAGTGGTTTACTTGGGAATCTTGCCAGTGGTTTAAGCTTCAAATAGCGATAGTAACATTTGTGTGCTCATTTGAGGCTTACATAAGGCTAAAGCTAATATTTGTGGGCATGATTATATGTGTTTGGTATTTTTTGGGGGGAGGGCACGTGTCTAGCTTATGAGTTATTCTTCCTGCCTTGTGGGGATTGTTATGAAATGCAGCAGCTCAACAGGTTATCTAGCAGAAGTAGAGTTAATGCATAGTGCTGATGCTCATAAATCAGTAGATTAGTGCCTGCCTTACACCTCTTAATAAAAATAGCAAAAACCAGCAATCTTATCAACATACATGTAATCAGTAAACAAGTGTTGTATTCATATACAAATAGATTGTTATCATTCTTCTGCTTCAAACCATATGACTTTGCAGTGAAGAACTTGCGGGAGATGAGTTAATACATATTTGATGTTAGATGCAACCAAGCAAAAAAATCACGAATGCTAACATAAGGGAGATAACTGGGATTGGTGGGTATGTGACTGTCCAGATTTGAACTTTTGAACTGTCAAGCATAAAAGCCTGCTGCTTCCTTTCAGCAGCTAGTGCATGCTGGTTGTAGATTTTGTGAACCCCTGGCCTAAATAAAAGTGGTGCATGTTA
Organism: Clamator glandarius; assembly: GCA_033459285.1. NCBI lineage: Eukaryota > Metazoa > Chordata > Aves > Cuculiformes > Cuculidae > Clamator > Clamator glandarius. Next base: position 1,211,872 of record JAUNZM010000026.1, read on the forward strand.
GGTCTTCCAGTTAATAAAGAGAGGTGACACTGATGCATCAATTAGCAGGCTAGCACTTGTTGTCCTTCTACAGATAGACTATTTTGATTGGCAAATGGGAAATTCAGGGTCCCAGAAAGAAGAGTAAGTTGAAAAGAATGTGTGCATAGAAAGAAGTGGTCTTGGAGAAGAAAAGGAGGACAAAGAAGGCTTAGAAAGAAGAAAATGATCGCAACTGGAAGAAGGATCTGAGAAGTGAAGCAAGTCCTGGAGATGAGGAAGACAGGCAGTGATGGATGTTGAGGAATGCCTGGAGAACTTGGCTGGTGATGCCCAATATGAGTGACTCCAAGCACTGATATGGCATGGACCCATGCAGCGTCCTACCTGACCTTCCCTGGCCAGTGATGCTGAGATCTTGGGAATGTAGCATGAATGTAGCATGCGAGGTGATCAAGTAATCTGAAACTAAATGTTCTTGATTCCTAAATAACTCCTAGCATGGCCATGATTGTTCTGCTGAAACATTGAATAGTTAAGCTTGCATATATAAGGTCACTCCTTAGATGGTGGTATGTAGCACTTCTCAAAGCACGAAACAAATTCTGGCTCCTAGATTTAAACATGTCATACATACCTATGCATGCGCATGACAGATACACGGGCTCAAAGGTGGCGTGGAATTAAAGTAATTTGATAAATGGTATTTGTAGTAGGTTGTGGGACTGTGAGCAGCAACGCAATCATATGCATTTTCCAGAGGATATTTTAGTTGCCTTTTCAATGCCAACCCACTTCCCAAAAGCACAGATAAACTTAAAAATTTTGACTTAAATGTTACTTTGTGAAGAGTAGGTAGGACTCATTACACACATTCCTAATTAGGTCTTTGAATACTATATAAAATCATTGATATTCAATAATATATTTTACTTTGAACTCTCAAGTCTCACTCTAATCACCTTCTAACTTTATTTGGTACTCTTGGGTACAAACTACACCCTCAAATAAATCCTCAAATAATCTATCAAGGTTTGTTAGCTGTGGGAAGAGGGTCCTCAGAGAAGGGAGTCAGTGACATAATTGGTCTTCTTTCAAAAACGTATATGAAAGATAGTTGCATCTGTTAGTGAGCACAGAGACAAACTTTCTGTACTTTGAGAGCCCTTTGATATAAATTATTTGTGTTTACATTTTGCAGCTAACCCATTTTAAGAAAAAATTTAAATAAATAGGATATCTATACTCTCTAAAAAGCAAGTTCTTATTAAAATGAAGGAAATTATAAACTATTTTAAGTGGATTAACTTTGCACAGGAAAGGCATGGAAAAGTAGGTGTAAAACCATGGTCTGCATCTTGAAGCTGGAACAAAGGATGACAGACATAGCTATTATTTTAATATCTTCCCATCTAAAGCCAAAAAAATATTCACCACCTGATTTTTCTCAGGGCTCCTCCTAGTGTAGGTGCAGGTCCTCCTTGTAGCCTTCATCACTGCTGGTTTGGAAAGTTAGAGAAGTCTCTTTCCTCTTGCCCCCATCTCCTCACTATTCTTAGTCCATCAGCTTCTCCAAACATTAACCGAAATTCACATTAAACCATGAATCTAAGCAGAATCCAGGTGTCAGATGCGCAAGTCTCATCTTTCTTTCAGGGTGGCTTGGTTATACAGTAACTGTACTAGCTCAAACACAGGAAAAGCATCAGTCTTGTAAAGGCAGCTTAGACACTGAGTAGAAACATTTTGTGTCTTAACCATACGGAGGGAGGTCTCAAACTATTGTATAAAAAGGACAGTGACAACTTGTCATAGCTGCAGCTACTTATACTTGGAATTGAAAAAGATTGGATCATGTTTAGTTAAATACTAGTGGTGACTGAGTCTACTAACTCTCAAATCTACACTGCCATTAAGAGCAGACCAACATTGGCTCTGGGGCTACTGGGTTAGATTTTAAACAACATAAATATGTCTATCAACAAAGAATTTTTAAATTGGGTCAAGTGAAGTTACTCCGTAACAACAACAGTGGGTTTAGTGCAGTACTACTTGGTTTTGGTTTGTTTCTTTCTTTCATGCAAGTCTCTGTCTTAAGAGGTTTATGCTCACATAAATGTTGATGCCTGACTACAATTTCTTTCTGTCAGATGAAGACACAAGTACAAGAATAATTTAATTTTCATGGCTTTTTTGTTTTCTAATAATTTACAGAGAGGTGCCCCACTAAGTTCAGTGTGGCTTTCAAATCCTGCCAGCAAGTACTTGAGCACTTTGTACATGCTCAGTTCTTCACTGCTTAAAGAAATGTAAACACATAACCTGTTATCCATTTTCAAGTAGATTGGGTCACTCAGATTTAAATGAGCTAGACTCAGCTTGTCAAGTGCTAAGGGACTGAGTATATCTTCAGTGTCCATGCTGCAGCTATTTACCTGTAAAAAGAGTTTGGTAGGGATGATGTCCAGGTAAATGCACTATTATACTGGGGAGCTAGGAGCTAGCAGCATTTGTGCCAAGGTACAGCACTCAGAGATGTACCTGTGAGAAATACATGTTGCACTCAAAGATTTTTTTTCTACTAGTGTACAAAATTGGTGCAGGTGTGAAGTGTTTGAAGTTTCTTGTACAAAAGCAGTGGGTGTACCTTTCCATTGATTAAAAATTAAGTATTTGCAGTCTCAGCTGCTGGGTTCACAAAAGGCTTTGCTCAGCAAGTCACACCAAATACATAGTATGGTATCATCTGTCAGGGTTAACTGATAACGAACTTTTCAGAAACAGAAATGGACTCTTAACTCTTCTGCATACTATTTCTCCATTTTAGAGAGATGACGCAAAGGGAAGAAAATTTTTGCAAAGAGTCTTATCAAATTGATAAGATTATAAAAAATAATAACAGAAACAATGTATGGGTTAATATGCCTAAAATGTGTTGCAAACCTCAACAATTATATCAACATACATTCCAGAGGATATTTTTAACAAGAAGCCTTTGTGTACCCTCCTTAACCCTTTCCTCCTCCTCCTGCTGAAGTGAGGCCTTTTTTCATCACATTCTGATTAACAGTAGGTGCTGAAAGCAAATTGGTGATAACTGGTGGTCATAACAGGCATTGTGCAAGCTCTTGCCAAAGGCAGCGCTAGTCCTTTCCTGCTCTTACCTGCAGCAGCCTCCATATTTTAACATGGGCCTCAAGCAGAAATTGTCAATTAGATTGAGCCTTGTGGTTGTGTTTGAATAAATGTTCTTTAGCAGATAGATTTAGTGCCTTGCTACTCTATTCCCCTGGTTTCTATGTGCAATATACCTTCCTTATACACTAAAATGAAGTATCTTCCTGGGGAAAAAAAAATCTATCCAATCACACACCAGATAAAGTGGCTACTCTGCTGAACTCAAGAAAGAAATGAGAGGGCTTGATGAATGCCTTGAGGCCAAAACAATGATTCTCTTGCTGCTTTCTCTTGGAAAAAAAAAATCTAAGATGGAAAATCTGAGTTATTTCAATTTAAACAGTAGAGAGGATTGTGGTAAAAGAGATAGTTGCTTCTTTTTACTGTATCTACATTTGATCAAAGTTTCTTGAACAGTTTTGTCCCAAGCAGGGTAAAGGAAACTGAGGTTTTCTCTGTAACTGGCTGCAAATTATTGATAAATGGGGCAGGATATGTGAGGATGCAGGTTGGGTTGTTCCACTGACGCACAAGAACTCTGGGGGATGCTGGATGCAAACACAGGTCAGTTGTGCTTTAAAGGATGATTGCATGGTCAGAGACCTGCCCATCTTAAGAATCCTAGACAATTTGTACATAATTATATCTGTTGGACTTGAATAGGTTGTGAAAAGGAAAAATGGCAGAGCTGGAGTGTGGTCATGTCTAAGAAAAGTCTAGCCCAAGACAGGGAGGGACAAAACATGATCTTACATCAAACTTAGTATTTTTTGAGTTTCTGATTCTTTTTATCAAATTTATCTTTTATAGTGGCATCAAATACATATATGTAAGATGCTCAAACACTGGGGTGAGTGAGTGAGGGAAAACACCCCACTTGAAGGGAGCATGGTGGGTACTAGTAAAGCATTGAGATGAGTACAAGATCCCATGGAACATCATGTGCTGGGCTAGGATGTGGCCATATTAACCATAGGAGATGTAGGGAGGACTGACTTTATCTGTTTAGTAGTTAGAGTTCAGAGACGAAATGAGTGACTGGACATGGTAGCTGAAATCTTCACAAGAATATTTTGCTCTTTTTAGTTTTGGGTTTTTTTTTTTCAGTTGGTTGGATTTGCTTATAATTTTTCTTTCTTCATTCCACTAAACTAGTAAAACAAGCAAACAAACAAAACCAGAATAAAATAGGGGAAACGCAGGAAGATGTTTATCTGGTGCATGTTTCAGCAGTTGTCCTGACTGGTCCTGAGTGCTTACACATGTGAGTTGCTAACCGAAAGCACGATGTTGGGGTTTGGTGATGGGCAGTGGGATTTGTTGTACTTGGCAGCATAGATGCATGCTCTAATGTGCTTTTCTGTGGAAGCGGATGGCTAGAGGAGGCCAAAGAGAAAGGGAAGAGTTGTTACTGTAATATAAATGGGTATAATTAGGTGCCTTGCCCAAGGTGACATGGAAATCCTCTGTCAAAAATGAAGCATAATCCAGGTCATGTGAAAAGCCTATTGCAATAAACACAAAGTTATCCTTCCTCTTCTAGCTGCTTCTTTGCTACTAACCCATCTCCTCCAGGGCTGTGGGCTTTGGTTTTACCTCTAGAAATATAACAATTGACATAAAGGTGCTAGGGCAAAAAGGATTAGTAACTCTTAAGCTCCCAGCCATGGGCAGTGTGTAGAACAAATACCTCTTACTGACAATTAGTTCACTGGTCCATCTTAGGTTGTGCGGTTTTTTTGGTGGGTTTACTATTAAGCAATTTTTTTAATTAATATTTGAACAACTCTAGAATGCAGAAGACTCCTGTACAATGCAAACTCCAGCAATTTTACACTGAATAAAATGGAGGCAGCATTTGTCTGTACTTTCCCTGCCATTACAAAATGACTCCTGTTTTGTTTGAATTTCCTTTGTCATTATGAAACACAACAGACTGACGGCTTGATATTAAAAGCAATTGTGTTTCCATTCATGCAGATGCCAGCCTGTTTAGGTGAATTTACTAAGTCCCTAGACGTACATTTTTATATTATTGCTGTCTCTGTGCCGTGCTGAGCATTTTAATTCTCTGAATGTAACCTCTGTTTTCTTTTCATCTGTTCATTAGCTCTTTCATCGTGAAGACATGAATTTAAATATATATATATATATCTTAAAATTGCATGTAATAAAGATGGTTTTAATCATTCCAATTTGTTGAACTGTGCTTTTAAAGTTGCATGGCTTTCACAACCATAAAATGGCACGATTATTTTTGTGTTGTATTGCTTTGTACCCTGAGGTTCCATTTAAAGCAAAGCAGAGAGGCATGTTTATAGGCAGTATTGAAAGCAATGTATATGGATCTTGATGTCAAGCATATTTTATTGAAGTAAGATTAGAAAAGGACCTGATGACAAGTTCTGCACTACTGAAGAGAAATCAGAATGAGGTTTTGTGGAGACGTACATTGTTAAATCAAAATTAAAATAATGCCAAGCTGTCTTGTTATTTTTGTGGATTCCTCGTGGTATGTTTCAAAGATGAACTTTATAGCCAATTGTGAGGATTTTAAAGAAAATATTCTAAGCTTACTGGACATGTTGTATATGGCAGCACATAGTCATGCTATTCCAATCAGGCCTTAGGATTGAGGGGAAATTTCTGTAGGTGTATTAGATGTCTGAAAATTGCAGTTCCCTGCTATATATTGTGCATGTATGGTTGTGTTAAGTCCTTGTGCATAAAACTAATTTCCTTCCTATATAAAATTGCCCCACTAAGTACATTTGAAGTGAAAACCCCTTTTCATTTGATCTCTTCATCTGTGTTGTTAATTTTCTGAAAACAAGCTGAGAGGGTCTCAGTTTTTTTCAAGAGGGATAGACTTAAATTCAGTTTGTCAAATGCCTGAGGTTGGTTCTAGTTAATACATGCAGTGGGAAAGAAAAATAGTACCAGAAAACTAGAAAAAGTGTGGATTTTCTTTCTGTGTTCAATTTTCCATAGTGCTGGGAGGGGATTTCATCGGAAATGTATTTTTTTTTCAAATTTGCATTTTGGATTCATATAGGGGATTCATTTCTCTTTAGTAAAGGGGCCACCAAAACAACAGGTTCAGTTAGGCTATTTGTGCTTCAGGATGTGAAAGAATTGCCTCTTAAAGAATTGTCAAATTAGATATCTCGCTTCTATATTTGATGATGAGTTGTTCTGCCAGAACACCTTGTAGTTTCCATATGCACTAAAATTTTTGTGATGCTATAGTATTAGTGTCTGGAAAATACAGTTACTTGAGGCTTTTGAAACTATGAAGTAGTATGACTCAAACTTCTTAGTGTGTTATTGCAAGAACTTGAGTATGTAAGGGAACACCAGGTTCCTATTTTAACTGCCAGCTCTGCATGTTCAGCCTGGGCTGTGAATGTCAAGCTGGATTTCTTTTTTAATCATCACTGGCGTTATTAAGTTTCTCACTTCTCCTTCCCATGAGACAGTAATCTTAGCAATATATGGTCTAATAAATATAGATGATTTAAAATCCCAGCTGCCTTTAGTCCATCTAGTTGTGGTTTAGCCATTGCCTGGTACGTGTCATATGGTAACTGTCTTCACCTTTTTGGGGGGCTGTTTTCTTTCCTGGTTTTTGCCATTTCTCCATTGAAATTGTTAAGTTAGACAACTCCCCTGCAATGTTTTATGTGGCATTCAACACAGTCAGATCTGGTTCCCATTTTAAACTTGTAGACTCTGGCATTCCAAGCTTATTCCTACTTACTATTATTATTTCTTTAACATGCTTAGTCCCAGACTCTCTTCATCAACAAGGGTGAATAAACCTGGAGCTTCTGTGCAAAATGCCCTTGGTCTGTTGGGCTTTCTAGTTCCAAACCTTCTGTTTTAATCATTGAAAAATGATTATATATAATAACATATGGAGAGAATGTTATATAATAGATTCTATATAATAACAAGATCTGCAGTATAGAAGTATGATTTCTCCCGTGCAATGAAATACTGTGAATTTGGCTTTTCTTTTCATTTTATTTTTTAATATTTAGCAAAATTTATCTGCAGATTAAATCTTCTCTGTAGTACTACTACTAGATGAGGACTTACAATCTTTAAAAGCTAGTTTTCTGAAAAAAATGTTATCGGGGGGAGGAAGGAAAAAAGTTGTTTTAATTTAGTTTTACATTTCCAGTCATTTGGGTGGCACAGTAGTAAGGTATTTTGCCAAACTCAGGGGGAGAAGATAGTAATTAATTTATTGTTGTTTAAAAATTTTTTGGCTGTTAAAATTTGAGTATGCTAGGTCCACAAAATTTTACCTAATCTTTAGAATTTTCCTTTTGGTTCAGTTTTTATAGAGAAATTCAGTATGTAGAGAAATTGGGGAATATATCACCCAGCAAAAACCAAGATATTTTTGGGGGGAGGGAAGGGGAGGATGGAGGAAACTATAGACAATCATGTTGGTACAATTATACTCAAATGGGCATAGCTGGTAATGCATAGCAATGACATTGTATGTCTAAAAGGCACCGCTACTGTGTCATTCGATGTTAATAAAAGCATAAGGACTGTCTATTTGGGAAGCTACTGGTCCTGCAAATAATGAATGTTAGTAAACGGTAAAGAAAATGCACAAGATGCTCTCTGAGATCAAATTACCAGCTTTAGCAGAATTGTCTGTCACCCGCTGCAGGTAATACACGGAGAAGGATGTCTTGAAGGAAGTGATGTTATCCATTTCTGGTTGCTTTTCTTCTGATGTTGGTATAAAAGCCAACAGGCTTCACAAGATATGAGGGTGGATTTTGGCTTCCCATTTGTTTTTTGGTGCCAGGTGACCTCTACTCCTGATATTCAGTGCTGTTCTCAGCCAGGCATGCGAGTGAAATACGTGTCAGCAGTTACACTGCACATATATTTTTTTTATTTATCCTTGGGACATGTACAGTGAATGTCTTCTCGAGCCCCTGCTGTAATGCAGCATGTCAGCTTGGCAGCCTTGTTTATAGAGGCGCTCGGCTTCTTCCTTTTCTCATCCATTCAAATGCTCGGTTTTGGCACGTGTGTCAGCAAGTGTGATCAGGTGTAAAGAAGCATGTGGCATAGAAGTGACGTAGCTGTCACATAGGATGGACTTCCCGCAGTCGAGACAGCTCATCCTGCAGTACTGGCGCAGGATGTCCGTACACAGCCCGTTGGCACCCATGGCCCCATGAGAAAACTTCACCAGCAAGGAGGTAGCCTTTATGCCTTTAGTAAATATTTGTGTTTTGACCCCAGCATTGCAGTGCCACTTCCTTGCTCCGCACTTTTCTCAGCGTGGGAACGCACCGTCGCTCATCCCACTCATATTTTGCATCAACCTGGAAGCCAGCCAGCCAGCCAGAGGTGACTTGATTCCAGTTGTCAGTGTCAAAATCTGCAGACAATGAGACATTGCTGCTTTATTGGTTGCTGTGAGGAGATCATTGTTGTAGAACAGACTCTGAAAGTAATTTAATGAGACTGCTACCTTTCAGACTACTTAGAGGACTCTACCAAAGGCAGGTCGTGGTTAAAGAGAAACTTCACAAAACATTGTGCAAAGTTAACTGTAGCAAGTACTGAATGTCATGTTGGCAGATGAGGAAGCACTAGAGGTGCTAAACATTGGTGGAAGAAATTATCAAAGATGTATGAAAACATAATTTTTTCACTATAAGTTATGAAACATTTGCTTTCAAACCATTAACAGCCCAACTGCAATGTTTTGAAAAATGGCATACAGTTGTATTTTGGTGTTTGAGGAGGTTGCCACCAAAAGGTGCTTTAGTTCAACCATCTTACTTTGCATCTAGCACAAACCAAACCACCTGGAGAGATTTAGTTGTGAAAGACATCACAAACTGATGGAACGGAGAAAACTTTCTAGAGGTCAGATGTGGTAGAAGCCCAAGACTGATGTAATGCCTTTGTGAAATAGCTAGTGTCTCAGTCTTGTCCAAGAGGCTGATAATCACAAAAAGCTTCCCTACCTTAGAAGAGAAACCAAGGATGGGTTACTCCAGAAGTCAAGGCCTTTTAGCTGCTTGTTGAGTGCCAGCATTTCTCCGTTGCCTGCCTGTGACGTGCCAGCAATGGACTCCATCAGTAACTTTCAGCTGCGGAGCTGCGAGTCTTTCACTAGTTCAATTTCAACTTTAAAATAAAGCCAAGTCTTCTCCATAGCTATGCAGGCTATTTTTGATGGCTTCTGCCATGGCATAGATGCAGGCAGGTGTCTGTGCTGTTTTTTAGTGGTTGAGACAAAGCTTTGTGTGCAACGCGGAAGAAGAAAATGAACAACAGGGTCACATTTTGCTACGCTTGCCTGTTCTCTCTGAAGTTACTCTCTCTCTGCCAAACACCATTCTTTCTGACTTCCATGAAGTTATAAGTGATTAAGGATAGGAATCGAGAAATCCCAAAGCATGAGAGCTCGAAGTGTTCAGATCACACAGGGCATGGTGACAAAAATGTAGACAAAGGAAACAGAGTAAAATTCCAACTGTAATTGCAGTTCTGCTGTATTGAGCAGTTATTCAGACAATGAACAATTGAAAAGCTATTCACATCACTTCACATTTGCTTAGCCTTGTGGCTAGAGTGTCATTTTGGCTGTTGTTAGATGGCAACCAAAAGCAGTGAATAGTCTGTGCTACTTGGGAAAGAATTTAAAAATATGAGTAAATGGATAAATCTTTCTTGGTTGTCTCTTATTGCCCTAAGTCAGACATGTAATTGTTAGGTGGACTAGAACGGCTCTCTGCAAGTGCCTTGATCTGTCTGCAGCACATATGGAAAGCCTGAGAAAAGTAATTAGAAAGGATGTATCTAGTTTTTGCACAGTGAAATCTAAGTAAAGCAGATTCAAGCATGACAAAAATAAGGTACAAGGAGACATCTCTTGACAGGAGCCTGTGCCTGCTTGCTTCAGAGAGTTTCCCCCAACATGAATACAGCTTTTTTATTTCTGACTTTGGATGAAACTGAAAGAAAACTGAAAGGCCCCTTTTGCAGTACCTATCTGAAGCCTGAACAAGAACTAAACCAAACTTCTTTAATCTAAAGAAAGCTTTCAACTTGGCAGCTGCTTCTTCTATAGAAGCTATTAGCCCTTCCCCAGCTTTGACCCGGGGCTTCCAAAATCTGAGAGTTTTCTCTTTCTTTGGTTTGCCAGCAGCAATTGCTCTTAACTGTTATGTTTTAAAACCAAATAAACAAAAAAACCTGACAACTACAACACTGATGTCTGAAGTCTGTGCTGTAGCAAGATGATGTATTATGTCTCTGAAGAAGTATAAGAAAACCAACTACACAGGAAAAACTGTCATTAGCCGCAGAGACATGCAAAGGTATCAGAATAAAACTGAAATTAATATTAATCAGTGCCAAAGCAGAACAAGCACAGACAAATAAAAGAAACCTGTTCATAACAAAGAAAATTCCCAAATGCCCTAGTCAAGAAGAATCAAGCTTGTTTGCCCAAATTCTTGAGACAAAGAGTATTTTGTGATGGTTTTTTTCTTAAATTTACTTCCATGTTTCTGCTGAGTGAAAATCCAGCAGTGACACACAATTGCTTTTTGTTTGACTGTTAAGCAGTCCTTCTGTATGTTTTAATGTGTGGCCTGAAACAATGGTTAGAGAAGTGATGTCCCAATCTTTCCCCATACAGATTCCTGCTTTCATGAATCCTCCTGAACAAGCACTAGAAGAAATAACCAAATAGGGTTGGCTGGTTTAATTGTTTTTAAATTGTATTCAGGTCCCTGCATTGTAAGGACCACAGCTTAATTGCTCATTTTCCTAATAAAGAGGCAAAGGTACATGGTTAATAAATAGATCAAACTAAGTCAAGACATAAGAATTGTAGTCCACAGGAATAAGGATCTCATCTCAGGTTGGCAATAGGCATCTTTTGTGACTTTGGAGCAATTGTTTAATATCTAAAGGGCCTCTGCTCAGTATTAGGAAAAAAAAAGATTACACAAACTTAAGTATTATGAAAATACAACATGCACTTGCATGGGGCGTGGGCATTGCAAAGGTGATGATGCTAAGACTCCTGATGCAGTCTTAGCTTCACAGCTAGAGTAGACTCAGCCAAAATCAAGTCTATCTTCCAAAATATTACTGAGTCCAGTTCTCTATGTGCTTTAAGAAGAACAACCTCAGTGTTGCATTTCTTTTATTTGTTTTTTTGTTGTTTTTTTTTTTAACATGGATATTCCAGTTCCGTTGACAAGAAGAAGCAACAGGCTTTTGGAAATGAGGGGCATACGACTTGGATTGAATGAAACAGTGTATCATGCCAGCTAAATTACTTTGTACCAATAACTAACACCATTATGTTTTTATATTAAAAACAGTAATTCACAGTCGCAAAAATCCATTCCCTGAAGACAGCTTAATACAAAGAGGCTGATTTGGCAATTCTGTGTTCTGCCAAACCTTTCTTTAAAATTAGATATTTATTTTGTAAATTTTTGTATTAATTTTTTGCTTCTGGGTACTTCAGAAAAATAGTATAGTGAAGCATAAACACGGTGTCTCCTTCTACAAATTCTTGTGTAAACAGCTAGGATCTAAAAACCCAGACAGACCTATCTGCCACTGTGCTAGGCTCTGCACAAAAGCAGCTAAATTTTGTCGATATTACAATTTAATTAAAATAAACTGCAATGAGTACAAGGGAAACATTAAAAAAACAAAAGGCGAGAGCCTTTGGAGATTAATCATATTTGTCACTTAGAAGCACTTTCAGCACAAGTAGGGGGTTTTAAGTCTTTAAAATAAGTAAATGCACATGGGTTAGGAAGCTGCTAACATTTTCCAATTAAGAAGCTATAGTTCCTGTATCAGAAGCATTGTTTTGGGAGGTGTGCTTTGGATTTTTATAGTTGAAAAACATTTCCTAGGAATGTGAGCTGTGTAAAAAGAGTCCAGTTAACCTTTTAGAGGTAGTCATGTCGCTTCCTGGAGAACTAACTTGAGGTAGATACTCAGTTTTGAAGAAGCAAGATATGTGAGGTATGTGACTGAGTGATGAACAGCCCTTCTGATAGGGTGGAGGCAGTATATGATGCTTTACAATCAAAGTGAGGGCTACAGCTGGGCTTAAGGAAGTCAGTAAGCAGCATGGGAGTTTTAATATTATATACTGTTAGCTCTTATTTCCTGAACTGAAGTGTTCACAGCTCAGTTGTAAAAACCCACTGATTCACAATATTGTGTTGTTTGTCCTTCTTTTTTGGTACAAAGTCATACTCTTGGATAGTGGGGAGGGTGTTAAAAAACAGAGTAGTTCATGTAGAGCTTGTCAATAGCCGATCCTTTTTTTTTCTTTTTTGCCTGCAACTTATTTTCTGTTCAAAGAAAGATTCATAGTTATCTGTGTTTAAGGGAGGAAAGTTAAATTCTGTATTAGATTGTTTTTTACTTTTTAGGTCTACTTTGATCAGTGTTGAGATATTAGAAAAGCAGAGTTAGAACTATTTCATTTTCTTGCAGAGATAAACAGAGGCTGCAAGCCTGCTAATGTCTATTAGGGATGTCCCACATGCATTTATAGCATCAAGCATTTATGAACAGGCCACACGTCAAATAGTTTAAAATGTGTTGCACTTTGAGAAGCTGTTTCTTTTTTATCCTCTCTAAAACTGAATTGTGGTGGCAGGTCCCAAGCAATCTGAAGAGTAGTGTTGTTTTATTATTTTTCTCTAAACACTTCTTCCTTGGACTCAACATTAAGGTTTGCTTTCAGTAGCAAGTCCATCCTAGAAAAGAATGTCACCACAGTTATCCATGAAATAGGGAAGCTGAAGTGGAATCTAAGTCATGCACATAATGTCAAGCCCTGAAACCTAATTTTAGTCTTTCAGGGAATGGAGAGGGATGCACAGATCTACTTACTACAACATTAGATGAGCCAAAAATGGCACGCGTTATTTCAGACTTGAGCCTGTGGAAACAATTTGGAATGAAAATATAGGAGGGAACTGCTTGCTTAATCATCATCTTTCCACATCTTCTCTGAAGAAGAAAGGTAAAGTCAGATAAATTCAATTTGCATAAGATTTTTCATGCATGCAGCTCCTGCTGTGAAGTAGAAAAATATTTCCTCTGCATTTGGAGAAGCCATGATAGCTTGCCAGTGGCTGGTTTAACACCTGCAAGCCCAACCAGCTCTTAATCAAGTCCTGTGAATCCAGGCAGATAAAGCAATCTTATTTCAAAGACAGTAAGTCCAAATCTTGTGCCTGCAATTGGTCTTTTATACTTCGTGCCAAATCCAATACTGTGTTTTGAGCAGTTATTTCTCATATATCATACCCAAATAGTCTAAATTGAGAATCAAGATACGTCTCACTGTAGAGGGCCTTGCCTGAGTAGTAGGAATTCTTATTAAATAAAACATATTCCTTTTATCAGTGTCAATATGATATATCTCTTATTATACACCAAAGGAAAATTAATGATGATTCCTGGTTTTAATTGTTGCATGATTTTATAGTTTTCCCCTTTAAAGGCTTTAGATGTTTTAACTCAGCATTGTTATGGAATCATAGAATCACCAGGTTGGAAGAGACCCACCAGATCATCAAGTCCAACCATCCCCATCAATCACTAAACCATGTCCCTTAGCACCTCATCCACCCGTGCCTTAAACACCTCCAGGGAAGGTGAATCAACCACCTCCCTGGGCAGCCTGTTGTGATCTCAGGGAGGCAAAAGGGCAGAACTATCTGTTTTACTGTGAAGTCTTCACCACATCTTTAAGGTTTGCCTGTCTTTGTGGTTAGGGTCTATACCATATCATGTAAAATTTCTGTTTCCCTTTTCAAGAGCTGCAAAGTTGGAATTCATAGTTTAGTAGATCGCTCAAATGCGATTGGTTTAACCAAGGAGTGTTACTAGACAGTAGAGCAGCTGAAGTTTGGCAAAGTTGCATTCAATTGATCATGATGGGAGCTGCTAAGGGAGTCTTAATTGCAGTTAGTTTTGAGGTGTTGCACCGGAATGGTCATTAATATCAGTGTTCCATTGTCAAAGCAAATGCTGAACAGAAAGCTTTTTTCTACTGATGATTGAGTAAGTTTTATACGATGTAAGGGAGTGGCACATATTTTCCAAAGGTAAAGAATATGCGTAATATTTAAAGTCCTTGAAATACTTGTTCAAATTCTGTAAAAACACCCTAGATGTCATGAATATATCTAGAAAAGCCAAGCGTGTGGGAATTTAACATAGAAAAGTTGTGGTGCTGTAAAAGAGGTAATGCATCCTCTGTGGACAGCAAAAGGATCCATCCCACCCTGGAAACCTTTTCTCAAATAGTAAACTAATAGTTTCTTGCCAGTGATAACTCCTTGAATGGCAAATAAACCTTCTAAGAAATGTAATATGGAAAAGCATGAGCCCTATGCATGACTTCATCTAGCAATGAGGAAATGTTATTATCTGGAAGTGAAAAAATTGAATTTTGGGAACTTTGTTTAACAATCATTTCTCTTCCTGATTGAAATAAATGAGCCCAAAGATTTAGCCCCATGTTCACTCTTCAGAGAAAGGCCTTTTACATTGATTTCTTTCAATGAGCATAATTTTTTATTTTGATGTGCAATTAGGGCAAATTCAACTTATTTTTTCAAGCTCTTACTTTCACACAATGCCCCTTAATTAAACACAATATACAGAGATGGCAGGTGACTTGACATGCAGGGCTGAGACTTTGCTGTGATCAGAATTAGAGCCGCAGTTCACAACAGCCAGTAGCACTTTTAGGAATAAAAATCTGTAAAATTGAAGGTAAGAAAGCTTAAGCCCATAATGGCTTCATACAGAGCTAACTGGTGAAAGCCAAGTATAGGCTGGCCCTCAGCTGTTAAGTACAAGCAGGTGTATATAGCATCATGTTGACTAGTTAGTGGTTGCAAATAGCAAAGCATAAAATTCATAAGCAAAATCCAAAGCAATGTCTGAGCCCCTAATTTGCTTGCAACTTGCTGTTCAGCAGCAACCCCAGTAAGTAAAAGGAGCCTCTGCTTGTCAGTGATGGCTATGCTAGTCATGTTTAATGTGATTCGGTTCCCTAGCCTGGATCCTGGGCTGAAAGCCAGCAGGGACCTTCAGCTCTTCTGTGGCTTTGGGCATTCTCAGTTTTCATTACCCTAATACGTGAGTAATTCTTGCATCCTATACCAATGTGTTAATTCTTCAAAGCACTTTGCAAATCCCTGCATGGCCAGTTCCAGCTGGCCGCTGTAGAGGCACATTGATTTGAATGTGTTTATGTGGACACTTACAAGCCTAAGCAATGCTATAGCATAGCTTTGCTTCAAATTTTTCATTCATACTGTGTCCCCAAGTATCTTCTGATGACAAACACTCTTTTAGAGCAAAGCAGGTGTGGTAGAGTATTGAAGACATGAGGAAATAACAGTTTTTTCTACTGTGCTCTAAGGAAATGGAAAACAGAGAAAGCAGGAGTATCCAGGGAAACTTGTCAAGGTTGCTAAAGGGCTATGTAAAGTGACTTCCCTGTCAAATTCTTTCAGCCTCTTCTATTCCTGACCTGGTCACGATTTCATTTTTTCTACTTCATTTGCCAATATTTCTTGACACTTAAAACTAAGAGCATACTCAAAAGCTTAAAAAGGAGATCAGTGTTAGGCAAAGTAACAAGGAGGTAAACTGAGCCCTTAAAAATGGGCTTTAGGGATATAAAACTGGACAAACTTCAGATTCTGAGATCAGTTGGTGTTCCATCCATAACCTCCTCTAAGATGCTGCATGTTTTGCTGAATAAATGAAAAGGATAGCAATGACACAGGGAATGAGGAGCCTTGGAGAAAAACATATTTGGAAATACTTCTTGGTTTGCAGGACCTTTCATTTTTTCTCCTTTAATATATCCTGACTGCCATAGCCCATATTTTCTTTGTTCAAAACTCTATAGTAGCTGTCTACAAACTGCTGTAAAGTGCAGTTACCTCTTATTGCCCTGTAAATAATTTAATAACCTCTTCCAGGCAACATGGTCAAGATGCAGATTTAATTTACTTACAGGCCAGGAGAAAAGATGGTCAAATCCGTTTGGTTCTCTGTCTGTGTCTGGAGGTGTTACGTACTGGTACATAAATAGTTTACTGAACCTGTCAAATTCTCTGCCAGGAATGAGCATGCCCTCTGGTCTGCTACATGTACTTATATGAAACAGTATCCCTTCAGTTCTCAAGCAGTAGGGAGTAATATATTTTCCAATACTTTTGTGGCAGTAGGTAAAAGACACAATGCATCGTACATATAGGAGCAGAAATGGACACAGGGTTTGGGTTTAGCAGGGATTTTGGTGGTGTTTGGTTTTTGGGTTTGTTTTTTTTTTTTGCAGTGGGAAGCATGATATGAGATTTTTTTTTTTTTTTTTGACTCTGTGCTCTTGTGAAATGGTATAACCTAATTGGAAAGGTGATACGTAATTCTCTGCCAAATTTTGATGGAAGTAGACAATAATGCTGAAATGCTCCATTCTGAGGTAGTGCTGTGATGCAAGTTGTGAAATGAAGTACAAGACAATAAAAACTGAAATTATTGTCATAATAAACATGCAATCAGATGCGCATGGCCTGCAGCCTGCCATTGCGATGGCCGTTCAAGCTGTGATGCTTGTGTCATTTGCTCTGCACCAAAGTAAGGTTTTCAGAAGTGCTCAAGGGATGGCTATCCATTACCAAGGCATAGGTTTGTCATAGAATCATAGAATCATTCAAAAGACCTCTAAGATCATCAGGTCCAGCCTTCAGCCCTGTACCATCATGCCTACTAAACTATGTCCCCAACTGTCACATCTCTAATGAGGGCTTATATTTTACTTAAAGCCAAGATCCAAAGTCAGTAATATCCCTCAACAAAGAGAATCTTTTAGAGTGGGAGGTGTTGAAATGAAGAGAGAGGAGAGGAACCTTCCTTTTATGAAAAAAGTCTTAAATGAGGCATCATCACCTGCAGACATCCCATCTTTGAAATTGCTTTTCCAGAATAACTAATTAAATCTGAATGCCACCGTTTCTTCATTAATACTACCCCTTTGGAACTGTAGATGCTACAATCATGTTGACAGCACATCTTTTCCAACTGATACCAGTAAAACAAAGACTAAAATAATAGAAACAAGAACACTCAAACACTCCATTCAGCTGTCAGTCTCCACGATGTGAATGCTTTAAGGTCTGAAAACACACACACACGTCCTTCCAATATCCTGGCTATATTCCAGAATGGATAATGATTTTCCTGTGAATGCTCAATGACTCCGCTACTGGAAGACCTGAGAATTTCAGGAGTTGACATCAGTGCCATAGCAAGGCAGCAATACCTGACTTTAAGTCTGTTAGTTTTGGAAATAGCCTTCTTGGACGGCTGGATATAACTGAAGGCATTATAATGGTATATAATAATGTGCAGCTAATATTCATAGAAGTTCTCTGTACTGCTTAATATTTTGTCACGTTTGTTGCAAGCTTACATAAAATATATGGCTGCTGTAGGGCAAAGGTATAAAACTTTCATGAGTAATATGAAATATACAAAATGTTGTTGTTAATATTTAATACAATTTGCAGCAGTCAATGAGCACAATCAATGTTTATTAATTAAGTTGTTCTGTCGCAATAGCAATTTCTTCTTTTTGGTGTATGAGTGTCTTCAGGGGGAATTCAACAAGCCTTTTTAACCTTTTTGAAAAAAAAAATCGTTGTGTTTAACAATAGTTTAACAATGTCTTACACTACTTGTTTGCCTTTTCTTCATCAAGTAAACACAACTCTTACAGTGACATCTTCTATTTAAACACACTACATGATAAGAGAACTGGGATTTGGCCAGGGTGTTTAATAAGATGTGTTGCAATACAGGCTGTTTGTAGCAGCCATACTGACGCACTGCAGATAATCTAGCATTTGCGGGGCGGGGATGTTTGTTTTAACCCAGTTTCTTACATGTTTATGGGGACTGCAGACAGCAGTATGCAGGTTAGGAGCTACTTTTACTCAGCTGATACCTGTAAGGTTGTAACATGTTTACTTAAATTGGTGTGCATCTTGCTGTACCTGTTGAACCAAGTCGCATACTGAATTGCCCCAAAGGAGCAGCACTTCAGCCCCAGAGACAGACTTGTCCATATTGAAGTTGCTCCTTTTGGAGCCTACAACTCCATGGAGTCCTTCCTCTGAAATCACAGGAGGGAGGTAATTCCCGGACCCAAATGCTCTGTCAGGGTTGATCCAGTTAGCAGCAGGATTTTAAGTAAACCTTCTGAGCTCAGCTCAGTCTAGTTTATCAAAATTGCATGAAAACCATTAGCTTTGAGGTCCTCGTAGCACCAAAGCAGCTTGCTGTGATGGAGAGCTGCCAAAGGCCAGGGCCCCCTCCAGCATCAGATGAAGCGTTTGATTCAAGTGAGTCCAGGAGATTATTTCTGTCACCTGAAGTAGGTGGTTAATCTCTGTGGTTTTAATCTGTCTTCTCCATTTTTTTTACATGTTATGTCTGTCTTAAGCAGTTTTAAGATGACTTTGTCACATTATAAAATAACTCGATACATCTATTAAAAAGGATTTTGTGGTATCTTTTCATGCCATATCCAAAATTGTCTGTAGTTTATGAAGTCCATCCTTTCATTTTCATCCATGTACTGTACCAGCTGAGAACTGCTCAAGTACATTTTCTTTCTATTTTTTATCCCCAGACCATATTGAATGTTCCAACTGCATTTGAATTGTAGCACTTAAAGGTTTAGTTGTTTTGTCTTCTCTGCAAGTAAAAACAGTTCATAAGATAGACCAGCACAGTGCAAGAACTGGTTCTGCAGCCATGAAGTGTTTTAAGTCATTAATTTATTTGTCTAAAATCATCCCTAAAGTAAACATAAAAACCATGAGACTTCATTTAATTTGTCCTCTGGGCTAAAAATATCTTGAGATTACCAATGATCTTAGTAGTAATAACTTTTATATACATATAAATATATATATATATAACTATGCCACATTATATTGCACTATACTGCTAGGGTTTTATTGAAATATATCAACCTTATTGCTAATATCTTACAGACAGTTCTTCATTTCAGCAATATAGAATTCAATTTATCAGAAATGTGATATTCCTTCTGAAATTTTAAATTCCCAGCAGATGTATAATTCAATTAAGTCCAGAAGATTAAAAAAAAACTGAAGTCATTCTCTATACATACACTCTTTCTGCTCAGTTCCAAAATAATGAAAAACTACAGCTGTTCAGTTTTGGTTCATCTATTGCTTTGTACAATTTTTATGGGTTTTATGTGTAATCACATTTGCAGAGAGAATTTTTATACAGTCTGCTCCATTTTGCACAGCTATTATCTTTCCACATTAAAAACAGATTGTAAAAACTGATACACAAGCCTTGGGCCCACTCCTTAAGGGAAGTAAAGCACGGTCATTAATCATGGTAGGGTGGTGTGCAGAGAAAAAGGAGCTTGTAAAACTTAATTGTTCTGTTTCCTTGTGCTATGAGATGGCCTTTGTCTCCTCTTCTTCCTTCCATCAACAATTTTTTTTTTAATTTTAAACTCTTTACAGGCTGTATTTGGAACTAAAGGGGTCATTTATTTGTGAGTAATTGACTTTGGCAGAAATTGGACATTATGAAAAACAGTATTTCTCCTCTGAAGGTGAAGAGGTCCTTTTGTGTAAAGGCTGAAAGCCTTACCAAACTCTCCCTAAATTCTGGGCTCATGTTTCTAGGCCAGCACTTTAGGCCGGGTTTCCATGTCAAATGTCACAACATTGTCTGTGCTCTGTAAAGAATAATTTAATTTCCTGTTCCTCAATTTATAGTGCAGCTGCAACGCAGACCTGTTGCTACTTGCATGTATGCAATAGCCTAGTTTGTTAAACTGGGATGCCCACAACCTTGGTACTCTGTAGGGATATAAGTGAGGTGAAGCTTGAATATAGACATATAACTTATGCCTCAGAGTTTACCCATTTCTTTTTTTTCTAATCATATCAGTCTATTAAAATATTACATATCTCTCTCTCTCTCTCTCTCTCTCTGAATTCCTGGTCCAGAGGGGAATGAAAACCTATTTCATCTTGGCATTTCAAACATAAAATATATAATATACTTTTATTCAAATTTCTGAGTGTAGGGTGTCAAAGGGGTATTTTAAAAAAAAGTTTAGCCTATTATTCCTTCTAACAGGAGAGCATTAGCAACCCTCCCTAAGCATTCACTCAAAGGTAAATAGCTTAAGCATTAGTGATCACCACTGCATCTAATCTACTAGCTGATTGCCTATACAAATCCAACACTGCTCAGTGTTGACCTCCATGAAGAAAAAATTGATTCATTGACCTGTTACTAGATTGTTTTCAAGAAAATATAAGCGACTTATCCATGCCTATTGAAGGTGCTCCTTTTCTACAATGTGTCTGGCCTTTAGAAGACAATGGTGGGGTGTTTTTTCCTCTCCTCCTTCCCCAGCAGAACTGGAATGTGCAGCTGTTGAAATGGGAGAATCAGATGATTTAACTTTTATTCTGGTTTAGCTAAAGGATCTGGCTTGGGGTAAAAAAATAAGCTGATGAAAAATAACTGGCAAAAAATTAATGTTGGCAGGAGAGCAGAACTGGATGGAACTGTGAACAGTCACACTAGGTGAAATATGATGTATGTACTTGCCATAGAATCTGCAATAATACAGCTGCCTTTTCCACGGTTACTACTTCAGCAGGCATGAAAAGGTTTTCAGATCAGATTCTGCAGTCATCTGGGTTACAAATTGATAATCAGACCACATTAACAATTATGGAAGAAGAAAAGCTTATTAATTGTTGATCCGTGGTTCTTAGGTCACTTGTATGTGGCGGCATGTTAAGACCATAATCATAATTTGGATATCACGCATTCCTCTGCCTCCTCTTCTTAATCTATATTTTGGTTTATGAAATTTGCAGGGAGCTTCATTGCAGATTTGTAGAGATCCAGCTCCCACATTTGTTTATTTCCTAAACGGGGAAAAAATGGCTATGCTATTGTGAAGCAAAAGGTATTCATACCCTCTATAACTTTTCACCTACTTCTGCATCATGTCCTTTGAAACACAGAAATCTTTAAGCTGCTGTTGAGTAAGTACTTCTTCCCTTCCTCCTGAAGTCTTCCTGCATCATAGGTGCACCCCTACATCTACTAAGCCATCAGACCTAAATATTATCCTCTTCTGAATCTGCTATTCCTCTTTTATGGTATAAGAGCCTTTTGTTGGGCTGTAGAATTTGACTTCATGCATCTGTATGTGAACTAGAGCTACAGGAGATGCTTTAAGTAAGGGACCATAAGGAAAGTCAGTGTTTAGTGTGATCTGACCTCTATGCTTGCCTATGAGACTTATAACATGCAAATCGGAAATCTGCCATTAAATATGTCTAGTTATGTAAACTCTGCATTCTTCTCACTCTGGATAAGGAGAACATGTTATTCTCCTCTTTTTTTGCAGCAGCCTTTTCTGTATTTGAAGATGTTGAAACGTCTTCCCTCTGCCATCTACTCTCCAGATCACCTCACCAACCACAGTTCTTCCCACTTTTGTTCCTTGTAGGTCTTAGCATCTGGAACTTGGGCCATTCTTGTTGGCTCCCCTCTGAGCTCTCTCTAGTTGACTCATAACTTGGTGATGTTTTGGTGCCTGAAACCTCAGCAGCAGTGGGTGGAGTGTGTTGTGCTAAAAGTTACTTTGGTAAAACAAAAATGCCCATTTAGCATAGCACTGTGTGAATGTGGTGGCATTGACTTTGTGTTTATCTTTCCTCTGATCAAGGTGGTCTTCTACCCTTCCCTTTACATCTCTGTATGTTCCTTTCAGGACAAAACACCCTCTTCCCTTGAAAGTCCTCATTGCATTCTGGTGTATTAGGTCTTAACTGTCTGCAGAAAGAAGTCAGCCTGGCCAGTCCAAGCTTCAACAAAAACAAATAAACACTGTTGAGTTGGATGATAATTTATCTTTGTTTTCTTGTTGAATTTGTTGCATTGCAAAACTTTGAGTCTCGTGGCTCCAGCCTATGTTTTGGAAAGCTGACCTTGTTGATGTAGGAAAGGCTTAAGAGCAGCATCAGAATGGAAGATGTTGAGAGATCCTGTCCATGTGGCTGACTGATAATACAGTAAAAGAAGGGTGCTTTGCATTTTTTTGCTGTTACCCAGTCTGTGCTCAGACATTATTTGCAAATCCAGGCACACTGCCTTTTTCCCAAGAAATTTCCATGTGAGAAATTTTTCATGCTTCTCCTATTGCACTGAAAATTTACTGTCCAATAGATGGGATGGCAATACTGAGATACCGTATCTATAAATGTTATGTTCCTTGAATGAATAAAAAATGCTTGTCAGTAAATACTTCTGGGTGGGGTTTTTTCCTGTAAAATCTGTACTTTCTTCATTAATGGGTTTCCTTCTCTTAAATTATGACATGAAACAGCTATTTAAATTTGCCATTTAATTTGACTAAGCAATAGGTTATGTGACGGGAGCCAGGAACGAAATGGGGCTGGGTTTATCAGTTTACCATTTTGCTTTTTTTATTGCAGTGAGTATGTTTCATTGTCAGCCTATACAGGTTTTCACAGATGATGTCTGACTGCAGCCCTTATGTAATTTACAATTCATCAGAGCCTTAATGTAATTTCCTTTGTAAAAACATGATAAAAGTTTTGAAAAGCTTGTGAATTTATCTTTTATCAGGAGTCGGTATGAGTTTACACTTAGCCTGTCTGTATTGCAAGTGAGCAAGAGTTTGGATTGAGTTTTGAGGGGGTTTTTTGCAACGTCCTTACAGTTAAACCCAACTCTGTTGGGATGAGAATGATGGATTTATTCAGACAGATTCAAGAACATAATGCTAAATTGGTAACTGAGATCACCCTAATTTGTAAGATAATTTCTTCTTTGTTTTAAAATGTTAAATCCTTCATCTCTAGTAACTAGAAGGAACAAGACTGGCTAATGTGTGCTGCTGCAGGCCTGGTCCTTCTTTCCTGCTTTTTTACTGGTTGGTGCACATTAGGCTTTCAATTACTTTCTTGTTTACATCAAGTGAGGAAAACAATGCTGATTGTACCTACAGGTGGTCAGCCTTAGGTAATCAAATGAAAGCAATTAATTCCTTCCACGCACAGCAATGCACTTCCTCCTAATGCAAAATAAACACTGTCACTTCCCATAACGAAGCTGAACACCGGGAAGGACCCATGGATAGGCCTTTCTCAGCCACCATATTACTTTACTTTTCCCCCCTGAAAGGGACAGGTGAGGGCTCAGAGTGGGGCAGGGAGGATCATTGAATGGATGTTTTATTTCCCAGCTGCTGCCTTTGGGGGGAAACAGATCAAGACACAAAAATCCCTGATGTGGAAAACTTTGGAGCAATACATATCCAGTAAATTCTGAAGAATGAGTGTTTTAAGGGGCAATTTGTGGTTTACTGCACACCCAAACTCTTAATCAAGCAGCAAAAAAGATGCTGGAATTGGTTAAATTCCTGCAAGCAGTGCCTGTTTTGCAGCAAGTCAGGGTCCAAGTACCTCGTGGCCCAGATCTAGGGTCAGTGGTTTCACATCCATGGGAGACCCCTGGGACAAAGCTACACTGAAAACCAGCTGCTGTCTTTTCTTCAATATCCAAGAAAAGTACCTATGATTATCCAAGTGATGGAACAGCAAAAATGTAGATGAGTAAAGCAGGCATTACCTGGATGAGGATGGGAATCCACTCATCCCAGTGCTGGTAAGGTATTTACGAGATCCTCATCGATATATTACAGCGTAGACCCTTAGAAGAAACTGGGATGGGGCACCCACAACTTCCCTGGGCAACCTGTGCCAGTGCGTAACCACCCTCCTCATGAGTTTTGTCTTTCAAGTACAGGCAAGCTAACTGTTCATATTTAGGTATACTTACATTTTGGGTTTACTATCTTGAAATTAAAATGTCTTGTACTCTAGTACTTACAAAGTGCTTCCTTACAAAATGAAAATGAGAAAAAAAATGTAGTTCACATATAAATAGACTAAATGAGTATGAAAGCAGTCAGATTGATATTCAGAAGAGATTCCAGCTTAAGCGTGTCGTAGCCCAAAACAAATTTGGAGAAAACCCAGCCATAGACAGGGTGGGGTTTTGATTTATTTGGGGCTGATTCCTCCCCCTCGCCTTGCCATTAGTTTATGTTGATTTAAGGCAGGATTGGTGGTAGAAGGAAGACACAGCAAGGGACATGAGTTCAATGTTATCCCTGGGTTAGCAGAGAACAAGGACTTATTTTTTTTCTTTTTACTTTATCTAGGAGTTCTTAGTTTCAAAACAAAGCCCCTCAAAAACAACAACACAAATAAACAGACAGACAAACAAACACACAGGAAAAAAAACCCAAACCACATCAAGAACAACTGCAAAAAGGAAAAAAGAAAAGGCAGCAGGCAGAGTTCCCTAAATTTATCTGAACCTCCTTACCTGTGCTTAGCGAGTTCAGTCCTATATGACTTTTAATGGAAATAAACTTGAGCAACGAGCTTCATAATGCAAAGAATAGTAGTGCTAATCCCTCAGAAATTTTGTAGCTTTCTCTTTTTTCTTAATCTCTCAATATTTAATCTCTGTAGTTGGACAACTCTTTTTTTACTCCCACTGCTTCCCAAGATGTTAGACAATAACTAACGTCTGATTTCAGCAGCCTGCTTGTCCTATGTGTATCCACAACAACCTCAAGCAAATAAGCTTTTCTTGTTAACATGCAACTGGTAGAGATACCTCCAAACATCACCTGTTTGTGTTTAGTTTCGCATAAAAGGCACAATTATTCTTGTGCTTTAAGTGCCCATAGGAGTGACCCAAACCTTGAAATCCATTTTTTATCTTTAGCAGGAAGACTGCTGTGGTGTGTGCACATCAGTCCCGCTGATGCTATCTAACATTTAAGTTGTAAATGTGAAGTGTCATACTTCTTCAATTGGCTCAAGTGCTGGAAAACTGCTTCAAAAGCTGTCAAACCAGCCAAAGCATCTCTCCTCAAA
This sequence comes from Clamator glandarius, assembly GCA_033459285.1. Lineage (NCBI taxonomy): Eukaryota > Metazoa > Chordata > Aves > Cuculiformes > Cuculidae > Clamator > Clamator glandarius. Next base: position 1,237,158 of record JAUNZM010000026.1, read on the forward strand.
CATTATCTATCACTAAAAAATCCTTTCAGTGGGAAGATGCCTCAAATAGCAAACTCACTACCTGGGCTATCTGACCAATTTCTATTCATAGGATGGGAGAAAAGGAATGTACAACACCAGGAAAATAACTTGCTGGTAATTTTTTGTTGTTATCCTGTTCTCTCCCAGTTGCTTTCCTTCTTCCCTGCCTTTCTGGGATGTTGCTTGACATATGTTTCCTTCTTATCTCACTCTTGTTATATTACTCTGCCAGTAGTATCTGATTGATAGGAAGTGGGGAGACTGGTACTTACAATACTATCCTTGACTGATAAATCTTTTGCCACCTTTTTTAAGGGGGCTGGCATCATCGTTTTGTTTTGATTGATTTCTGCTAATAGAACAGGAAAAAGAAAGTGGGATAAATTGCCGAGTGGTAATTAATCTTATTTTGAATGGAATTTTAGTAAAACCTGAATAAATTTGAGCAAATCCTTGAGTTTTACAGATCTGAATGATCCATTTTAGTTTAAACATTTACGTAGGCTGGGACCTGGTTTGAGCTCAGACAATGATGTAAGAAGATTTAGGGTAAGAATTTAAGACCTTCCGTAATTTCTGTATAAATAAACCCTACTGACCAAGTTGCTGATCACATTGGAAGCGTCACCCTTTCACTTGACTCCTTTCCTTTCGTACAAGTACTTCCACTACTGCTAAATATATTCGGCCCTAGTCTTAGTTCAGTAAAACATCGTGCAAGTCAACAGCATATTTAGTACGAAGTAGAACCATTAGTGGGGAATACACCAGAATTTTACAAGGTGTCATCCAGAGGGACCTGGACCAGCTGGAGAAGTGGGCCTGTGTGAACTTCATGAGGTTCAGCAAGGCCAAGTACAAGGTCCTACACCTGGGCTGGGGCAATCCCCAGTTTCAATATAGGATGAGGAAGATGTGATTGAGAGCAGCCCTGTGGAGAAGGACTTGGGGGTGCTCATTGATGAGAAGCTCGATATGAGCCAGCAATGCAAGCTTGCAGCCCAGAAGGCCAGCCGTATCCTAGACTGCATCAAAAGTGTGGCCAGCAGGTTGAGGGAGGATATTCTGCCCCTCTACTCCGCTTTTGTGACACCCCACCCTGGAGTACTGTGTCCAGGTCTGGAGTCCCCAACATAAGAAAGATAAGAAATTGTTGGAATGCGTCCAGAGGAGGGCTACGCAGATGATGAGAGGGCTAGAGCACCTTTACTATGAGGACAGGCCAAGACAGTTGGAGTTGTTCAGCCTGGAGAAGAGAAGGCTCTGAGGAGACCTTAGAGTGACCATCCAGTACCTGAAAGGGACCTACAAGAAAGCTGGAGAGGGACTTTTAATTAGGGCATGTAGTGATAACATGCAGGGGAATGGCTGTATGTTGGAGGGGGGTAGATTTAGATTAGACATAAGGAAGAAGTTCTTCAGGATGAGGGTGTTAAAGGCCAGGTTGCCCAGGGAAGTCGTGGATGCCCTCTCCCTGGAAGTATTCAAGGTCAGGTTGGATAGGTCCTTTGGCAGCCTGGTCTAGTGGTAGATGTCCTTGCCCATTGTAGGGGTGTTGGAACTAGATGATCTTTAAGGTCCCCTCAAACCCAAACCATTCTATGATTCTATAGAGGAGACCTAACGGTCCTCCTAGGCATAGGAGAAACGCACTTATAGATTTCATCGCAATTTAGTCAATACTGTCTTGATGGTTCTTTAACCTACCTAGAACCTTTAAAACCACTTATGTGGGGAAATTTTGCCGAGTAATAAGGGGAGACCTGTTCAAATTACTACAATGCTTAACACATAAGGAGTGATCTCTGAGGAGTTTTGTTACTGTTTTTCTCTTTCATCACTTTATTTACTGTATGTCATTGCCTGTACACCCCATTCATCTGTGATTAATAGGATAATTTCATTCTTGACTTAACTGGGACTCTGCATAGTAAGAAAAATGTGGTGATTGTATTACTTTATGCGATAAGAGTTGTGTCATGTAAGCAATTGGAGAAACATTCTGCCTGCATGTGTTTATTACAGTGCAATATGTTGTAAAGTCCATTTGAATTGAACAAGGCTTTTGAACTATTGATTTAGCTGGCAGTTTGTGCACTGAGAATAATAAACAGTTGTAGCATGTAGGCAGCAGTCTATAAGAGATAGGTTTCTGTCTGCTGGCATATGTAATGCAACAACTAATGTCAGCTGCAGTGATCAGAAGCAGTAATGAATATGGTAAAGCGTAAATTAAACAGACAAATAAAGCAAGAAAAAAGAGCTTAACGTTAAAATATCTAAGCAGGAACATACAAGGCATTTTGTCCTGAGACCAGCTTTAGGTGTATATATCACTGTTTTGTAGTGATGTCTACTTTGCTGATGTAATTTACAGTGTTCAAATAGACTTAGAAATCAATCTAATAGGAGAATAGCGTATATATTTCCATTGGGTAGATATATGTTTATATGAGCTAACCTCCTCCTTCTGAGAGATTTTCCTGGGAATAAAGAAGTACAGCATCTTGAAATTTTCTAGCCAGCTTAAGTATTCGTAGATTATTTATGAAGTCTGCAGCATGATGATAGAGCTGTACATCTTAAATCTTTCTGTTTACTAATGTATCTGAATCGACTTTTCCCCTTATCAGTGAATGGAAGAGAGAGTTGTACCTGCTAAGATGAAGCAGACATAAAAGATAGGAATGCAAAGCTTATGTGAAGATAGGTCAAAATTTCTACAGGGATAATATTTTTGTCTCTGGGAATTCTGATGACCAATGAACGCAGATCAAATCCTCAGCACCACGTTAACTTAGTTGTGGATTTGGGGTTTTTTCTTACCTCGAGTGCCTGCCTGAATGCCATCCTTTAAAAGTGTAGACGCTAGCTTTGTAAAGAACGATGGGCCACAACACGCTATCACTTTGGAAGCAGAACTCCCACAGACTTCAGCAAGTGCTGCTGGGAACCAGATGGTGTGTCTCTGCCCGGCCAAGGTGTACAAAGATGATGAACTGAGGCACGAGTAGCCTGTTCAGCAAATCCTTTTGAAACTGGGGTAAATTCTTGAAGCTTTCTGTGATCTAGCCTGGATTTCAAATGGTGGTATTGCTATTATTTTTTTTCTTTTATTCTATAGCATCAGCAAATCTTTTTCACAGTTTTGCCAATCCTCTGTGATCAAAAATGGTGCTCAAGCCTTGCTGCTGGTGGAAGTTTTAATATATTATCTCCGTGAACAGAGTGGAACCTCTGCTTAAATCTGAAGCAGGTGGAGGGAATAAAGCAATGTGTTCACATCGTGTACATACTTAAATGTAAGGGTTTATGACATGATTCAAAGTAACCAAATTTATATTCATAAAGATGCTAAGAATTAAAACTGGCTGAATTTTTTAACTTTCAGATTTTTTTTCCCCTTCACAAAGGCCCAGAAGCAGCAGCAAGATTAACACATCATGAGCTTTTAAGTGCACAAGCATCTTTTTTTTTTCTCTTCTTTTGCATTTGCCTCATGCCTGAAGAGCTTTATTGGATCAGAGGTGAAATACAGCAAGTCTGACTGTCATTTCTAGCACAAGCAAACACAAATTAAGGACTGTCAGTAGGTTTTTGCTGGTTGCAATTTTTTGGGGCTCTGGAGTCTCCAGGAAAAATTGTTGGACCATATTGGGTGTGCAAAATTCACTTTTAACCTGTAGTAGATGTTTAAATATTTTTTATTATTTGATGATATGTTCTCCATAGTCTGCAAATCATCGATCATACACTCACTGGTTGCCACGATGGCTGTTAGCCACAAAAGTTTTGTGTTTTCCTGTGTCATTTGAAACCTGGTTTTAGTTTATTTTCGCCCTCCTGCCTGTATTTGGGTTAGGTTTTTTGCCCTCACTTGCTCTTCTAAGATTCTTTGCATCCTTTGACCCTTGCAATGAAGGGTTTGCATGTAAATGGCTGACCACAGGAAAAATGTGGTGTGTGGTTATTCCTGTTATGCGACCCAGGTTTTTGTTTGCTGTTCCTTTTTTTTTTTTTCCTTTTCTTTTTTTTTTTTTATTTCCCCTCCATTTCAGTGAAGAAGTGAAGATGATATAGTTGAATTGTCTGTCAGCCTCTATTTTTTCTCTTCTTGTCTCCGTGGCTTTTTATGCCAGTGAATATATTTTAACCAAATTTGACAGGCGCGGAGGTCTCAGATATATTTAATTTCTGCCAGTTTTGTGAAAATAGCAGGCATTACAGAGGAGAAAATGTAGTCTCTACAAGGGAAAATCAGCAGATCAGCCTTTATTAGGTATTCAAAAATTCATGTAGGAGGGCAACTTTGAGACAGAAATCAATAGGCAACGATGCCCCCTTTGGTTGTGCAACTCACTGAATCCCTCATCTCTCTCCCACCTCTACATTTAGCTGAATCACTGGGAGCAGATACAGCATAATTCTCTGAGCACACTGTGACGTGACATAAGATGAATGTGAGCTATAGTAGTGTTACATTGAATCAAAAAGGCAGTTGAAGAAACTAAATTTGAATTCACTTATTATTTCTGGATGGACATCGGAGCCAAGGAGGGCAAGGAAAAGACCCTGCTTAAATGTTTTGTGCACTGAAAGCATTTGAGAATGGGAGCAGGTCAGGCAGGCTGGTGCTGCTTCTGTGTGTGTGTGTTTGCAGTGCCAATTAATTGCATTTCTTTGTACTTTGGTAGCGATTTCGTCCAGGGGAAATGAGAAGATGTGCATTTAAATAAAGCTCTGCATGTATACATAATTCCTGGAGCTGCCTGTGAATGTGAATATTGTTACGAAAAGTTATTTCTGGTCTCTAGCAGCCACCCAGCAAAGCAGGAGTGGAAGTTTTGTGACTTCTGGGTGCCCTGTAAAAATGCAGCAAGTTTTGAAGGCATGATCTGCTTTTACGTGCCTCCAGTTCCTCATCACTGGGTAAAAATCTCCATTTATTTTCAGGTAAATAATAGGGAGAAGAGTGATTGACAGCTTAATTTTTTTTTAAAAAAAAAAGAAAAGTCTTTAGGTATAATTTTTTTCACAAGTGAATTCAACTCCAAAAATTAATCTAAGCTAAGAAAATCTTTCATTCTGACATCTGTAGACTTGATTTTTTGTTCTTCTCTGCTTCTGGCTGCCATTCTGCAAGATGACGCTTGTTTGGAGGTGTTAATCTATACATAATGAAATTTTGGAGGATGCACATCCTATATCTGTAGTGCACCAACTGTTCTTTGAGATCCTTGTGAATGCATCTCACAATAACCAAAGAAAACAGAGGAAAGTCTGCAATTAGAAAACTAACAAGTAGAGCTTATACAGTGATAGCTAAAAAAGCTACCATTCACATGAGACAGTTTCCTTTATACAACTCAATATGACAGATCTATGACTTTGATGGGGTAGAAAACACTATAAAACAGAGTACAGGCGTTTATGATTTCTGTGTCTCACTTATCTTTTTCCAATTTTTGTTTGTTTGGTTTTGGTTTATTTTTTTTACTGAAAACTCTTTTCTGAAGGTGCAAGACCTGTTACATTAGCCAGCTTAATCTTTTTTTCCCAGATTGTGTAATTCAGTAAAGTGAGAACCTTTCAGGTGAACAACACTGAAGGACTAGTACCATTAAAAGCATAGTTAATACCTGTGTTGAGTATACAACAAAGTACCTTACAAGAAAATACTGACCATTCCTTATGTACCAGCTTCATGCTTAATGTTATTTTCTGGCTTACTGTGTTTTTCTTACTTGCTACATAGGAAGGAATGTGACAACTATGTTAAAATAACTTGTCTGTGGCACATTTATGCAAATATGAGTGTAGCAAAAAGTAACTGAAGTTGTAATTTTACTACAGCAGTATACTGCAATATATTGATAATTGTGCACTGGCTTGTTATTACAGGTTCATTATTCTACATGGTTTTGGGTAAAATTTGCATTTTTTAAACAGGCCAAACAGGCCTGATGTACTAAAAATGTATTCTGTAATGGATAATGTACTTGTGATTTAATGCTATTGATTGAGGAGGTGAAATAGGAAATTTTCTGGAGGCGAGGGTATACAAACAGAATTGCCAGAATAAAGCAAGCTAGAGGAAGATGATATAAAAAGGGAGCAAAAAACAAGGGGAGGTAACTGTGACTGAACACTAGGAGTAAACCAGACAAGAGATTTAGAAATAGAAGTTAAAAAGACACATTATTGGCAATGAAATAAGGAACAGCCACTGAGACTTCTGCGAGGAAAAGATGTGGAAGTGTGGGGATAAACCTGAGCAGTGGAAGGGAAAAAGAAAAAAAACATCAGTCAGCTTGCTGGGTTTGGGCTTTTTCTTTAACAAAAGATGCGTAAAACCTCATATACATCGATAGTGCTGGAGTATAAGGGGAGGACTTCACTAGCTGACAGACAATAACATAAAGTCACTGCTGTGCATGTGAGGAAACGTCCACAGAGTTTATAAATGTTCCTGATTTCTAATTCTTTCTGTTTAAAATACAAGGCATTTAGGAGCCTGATATTCTTACTGTTGCTGTGGGGTTTGGATTCAGTGTTAACTCAACCAGCATTACTTGTGAGAGTCACCATCAAGAACCTCCTGAAGCATCTCAGGTTCCTTCGGAGGTGTCTCTCACAGTTCCAGCCAGACCTGGCCCTGTTTGGCTTATGAGATCTGACGAGGTCATAGCCTGGGGTGGGAATGGCTTCTGCAAAGAGCTCCATAGATTCGGGGAACAGGACGGATTGGGGTCAGGCTGACAAGATTTAAGTTGACACACGTTTCATTAAATGAAAAGGTCACGTTTCAATGAAAGATAAGTGGGGTTATTTTGTTTGTAGGTAATTCAAGTCTTTTGGCTTGAATTTCACTGACTGCAATCTGGACCACAAACGTAAGTGAATGTGGCCAACAAATATCAGGGGTTTTGTAAAGATTTTACAACTCATTCATCTTCTATGTCCCAATTGTTTGAATATGACAGTTAACTCCACATCTCCTACACCTTCCATACTTCAAGAGCCTTTCCTACAGCATCATAGAATCATAGAATAACCAGGTTGGAAGAGACCCACTGGATCATTGAGTCCAACCATTCCTATCAAACACTAAGCCATGCCCCTTAGCACCTCATCCACCTGTCCCTTAAACACCTCCAGGGAAGGTGAATCAACCACCTCCCTGGGCAGCCTCTGCCAGTGCCCAATGACCCTTTCCGTGAAAAATTTTTTCCTAATGTCCAGCCTAAATCTCCCCTGGCGGAGCTTGAGGCCATTCCCTCTCGTCCTGTCCCCTGTCACTTGGGAGGAGAGGCCAGCACCCTCCTCTCCACAACCTCCCCTCAGGTAGCTGTGGAGAGGAATAAGGTTTCCCCTCAGCCTCCTCTGCTCCAGGCTAAACACCCCCAGCTCTCTCAGCCGTTCCTCATAAGGCCTGTTCTCCAGCCCCTTCACCAGCTTCGTTGCTCTTCTCTGGACTCGCTCCAGAGCCACAACATCCTTCTTGTGGTGAGGGGCCCAGAACTGAACACAGGATTCGAGGAGCGGTCTCACCAGTGCCGAGTACAGAGGGAGAATAACCTCCCTGGACCTGCTGGTCACATCATTTCTGATGCAAGCCAAGATGCCACTGGCCTTCTTGGCCACCTGGGCACACTGCTGGCTCATGTTCAGTCGGCTGTCTACCAGCACCCCCAGATCCTTCTCCTCCAGGCAGCTTTCTAGACAGACTAATAAACTAATAATATCCAAGAAAGCTTTGCCCCTCTGAGTGGGATGGCAGAGCTGCTCCAATATCCCTCTTTCTCAAGGGATTCAGCTGGGGGAAAATGCTGAGATCTCTGCCTGGCTGAGAAAACTCTCCTTTTGTCCCTGCTATAATGTTTTAAACCTAAACAAGCAAGGATTCTAAATGGGGTAAAACTCAATGAGGAATTTTTTCTTGTATTGAAACATACCTATTTTTTTCTACTGAAACACTTAATGGCATCACCTCAAAGCACTAGCTGTACTCTGTGCTGCCTATAAATGCAGCAAAAAGTTGCTCCTGGCTCAAAGAGAACATGGTAATATATATAATATAATGCAACTAGGGGAAGCTCTTGCTAATGTAGGCTCCCCAGCTGGACATCAACTGTTGTAGATATATCTTCTGTGGACGGGATGGTTGGAGGGTTGTTTTCTACATTTGAAACTGCTTTTAAAGGACTTCTGCTGATAGCTATTTTTATTCTTCTTAATATTTTTCTCTTTGGCATTGATTTGTTTACAGCTTTTGTAGTTGCACACAATTTCCACCTGTCAAGGAGGTGCGATGATTTAAGTTGGATCTCATACATAAAAGAGTCCGTAATACCGGTTTGAAATATAGTACCCCCTAAGGTGTATGTATTAAGACCCTTAATACTTCAATTCCCTGGTCCTACTTTTTCCCCTGTGCAACTGGTGAGGTCACTCCAAGCAGCTGGTACCAGAAAGAGAAATCTTCAGTTTTCCTAGACACACCTGCATTATAATGGTATTGAAAGCTGTGTGCCCTAATGGTATTATTGACTAATGTGACAATACTTTCTTTCATGTGTACTGCAATACTCCTTCCTTCAAAGGCAGATATACGCTTCCATCTTTCCCATCTTTGATCAGAGCAATCAGCACACCTATAGCATCTAAATATGAGTATTTCCCTACTCCAGTGCATGTGATAGCAACAGATCTCCACTCTGCGTGCAAATGAGTAGTGCCAGACATTTTGATGATGGGGTAGGTTAGCCAGGTTATAATTGCCTTTAATTTGTACTTGCAGAATCTGCAACATTTACCTGAACATGATTGGCACTGGGAGAAGTGGAAAATTCTGTTGCGCTTCTGAAAAAATCAAAGAAACAACTTCAGATCTCATATTTGAAACAGAACATCCTGCTGATTGACCACGCACGTTGGTATCAGTAGGATTTTTTTGATCTGTAGAGCTGAATGATCACTGCAGGTTGTGAACAAAAAGATCAGTTCCATGGTGGAAAGCACATAGTTTTGCTTTAATTTTATCTTTAGGTTTTTTTCCCTCTTTTCTGAGAGCATTTCAGAACACTTGGACCTGTTACCTGCTGAATGGCACGTGGAATTCTTGCTCTTCTCTCTGCTATCCTTGGAGAGTTGGAAATTTTTTTAACTGAGGTTATCTGGGGTTCTGTCTAGTTTAGTTATTTTTAATAACAGAAAGAAGAGGCTGTCCTACCCATCCCGCCCACTATGACACCTTTTTACTGCAAAGTATAATTTCCTTCATGAGTGAGAAATGAGTGATGAACATAATAACTACTGCAGGCCTGTGCATAAGCCCTGGCACTTCTCATGAACTTGTAAATCAAGGGTACATTTTCTTATTCTGTTGTGTCCTGCAAACTTCCCCTCTTTCTTTACAGAAGTTCTTGCAGGAAATGCCCATAAGCTTTTATTTCATACTTACTGCTTCATTTTTTTGTTATTTTTCGACTTCTGCAGTGAATCGTTTTTGCTTTCAGTGTTTCTGTTCTGTAGGAGGGAACTGTGGGTGGTTACAGCTGTAACGTGTGCTCCATAATCTAGAAGCATTTGTTCAAAAATTTCCCGTTTGCTCTGTTTCAATTTTTAACCAGTTGAGTGGCATATGCTGGTGCCCCTGGGGAGCTTTCCTGCTCCAGCAACACAGGCTGAATTGCATCCCACCAACACTTGGAGCACTTGGCAAACGCAAAACGACCCTACAAGGTCTGCAGTCCCCAAAGAGTGGATGAGATGAGGAATGAAGGTTATATTGTAAGCCTAGCAGTTGCTGTAGGTGAGAGCTTCTGGAGATTTAAAGTTTTGTTTGATTTAATTTTTTCTTGTAAGCTTCTGGCCAGTCAGTCCACAACTCACATTTCTGCCAAAGCCTCTGGGGAAGGCATGAGGAGGTATTAGGGAACAGAGGGAGTTATCTTTTTGGTAGCTAACATAAGAAAGGCAAAAGTATTGATTGGGAAATGTGTGAGATTGATAGAGGATGCTGCTTCCTGCAAGGAAGCAGAAAGTTTGAACAGCAGGTGGCTTGGATGGGAAAAGGGATTTTGGATTAGGAACAAGTAGGAAAGAGACCATGGCTTGCCTCAGTTTACATCCTTTCTGAGTAACTGAGACTACGTGGATGTTATGCCCTCATGTTAACACTCTAGAATCTCCCCCTTCCCACCACCCTGCTTCCTTGTTGTGATGACATGATATTTGCTCTGCAAGTTTCCTTGATACTGTTGTTAGAGAGATGTTTTTCCTCTCTTTGTGCCAAATATTAAGAGCCATGATGTGCAGTAGCATTTGAGCTTGTTCTTCTCCTGGCATTAGCAGAGTATTTTTTTCTCTTTGTAAATGTTGAAATGTTTTGAAGCGTAGTTATAAATATAGAAAAATCAAGTTGCTTTAGTTCCAGCATCTGGTAGGATCACTGTAAAATATAATTGAGTAAAAATTAGAATTTAAACAGCAATTTTGTCCCTTTTTTGCTACTTTAAAACCAAAAAAAATCCAACATTTTTTCTCATGATATATATATATAAACAACCCTCTTCTTTCTTTCATGAAACTAAAAATAACTGCAAATGCAGTTTCTTTCTCAAATTGCCTGCAATTTATATTAGCTGTGGTTTCAAGATCTGAAGTGTGGATCTGCCTATTGAACAGTCCCTGAACTGATGAATATAGGATTGTGGGCTTTGTCATGGCGACAGCCAGGCATGGAGCTGTGTTTGTCTCTTATTTACTATTATGAATGTTCGTTTTTGATAATCTAGTAGAGAAAGCCAGATGATTGCATGTGAACCCTCATCGGTGTAGGTACAAGTTCCTGCAATGTAAGGTGTACACAGGGATACAGGTGTCTGTTCTCTACACTGTTAAAATAGGTTGTTAACCCCTCTCCTGGAGAAGTATATGTTAGATTTGCAGTGGAATATAAAAACGAAAAATGATCTATTTATTATCTTTACTTTTTTTCTACCCCTCCCTCTCTTTTTTTTTTTTCCCTATCTTTTTTTCCTACTGTCTTGTGGTTTTGGGTAGCCTTTGGACCAAAGACCTTTGAAATTCTGTCCCAGGTTTTCCCTTTTCAAGTCTGGTCTCTGTTTCAGCACAGAAGTTTTGCTGAGCCCTAATGCTAGATAAAAACCTCTGTTCAGGAGAAGAGGCTGCTTGGAAGCAAACTGTGAGCCTCACATTTTTCAGAGCACTTCTGTGAACAAATTGCCTTGGCCTAACCTTCTTCTGAACAAACCTCCCTTTTACGAGGTAATTCAAAACTCTAAATTCATTATTTATTTTAAATCAGCAGACGAAACTTCTGTAGTTCCCTGCACAGAAGAGTTTATTTATACATGCAGAGAGAGCCCACTGCTGCTCAACAGTGCTGGGAAAGGGAAATTCCTCTCTTTCTGTCTCAGAACTCCTCATTTGTTATGGTCATCTTTGCAAGAGTGAAATATCTTCATTAGCCCTAGTCTGTAATTTCTATTTTTGTGTAAGAGTAGTAAGTATATAGCTTGGCAAAATAGCTGAGCTTTGGTTAACTTCATTATTTTTTTTCTCCTGATGATTTGAAGAAGACTGAAGACGTACATGAGAGATTTGTGACTGTCTCAAAATGTGTTTCTTTAATTCCTATTGCTAGTTCAGCTACTCAAGAGAGGTTCTTGGTGTACAGTTTCTGTGCTACAGAGATTTGTGGCTGTAGTCAGAAACCTGTTGCATCTATTAAAAACATGTAAAATATAGACCCTGTCACAAAAGGTGCTTCTAAAATTAATCAAAGTGGATAATGTGGGCAAAGGATGGATATAAGGAAAAAATTCAGCTGTGATCCTACTCCAGGCTTCTTGATTATTATCATTATGCTGTTGTTCATCTATCCAAAGGTCTCAATCCTTGGAAGACACAACCAGCATAAGAAGAAAACTTAAAATGATTTGGTGGTTGTAGTTGACTATCTTTTTACATCACATCACTTACTTTGCAGTGTTTGGAAAAGATGGGTTACAGAGTGATAGAATTTTACATTCCATATCTTTATTTAAAAGCTGTGGCATGCATTAAATTTAATTATTCTCCTCCTATGGCTTAAATTGAGGGCAGCTTCAAAAATGAAGGTGACTTCTATTAAACTTAATTACTCTTCCCTGCAGTCTGCATGGTTAATAATCATGGGTAGATTCTAAACAAAGATACGGTAGAGAGATTCTTTGTTGGGTATAGGGCTGGAAAGTACCCTATAAAATATAGACAGATGCCAAATACCTTTTATGCCCAGCTTTAAGTTGTTATTGTTATAGTTAGCTAGTATAATAATAATAATAATGATGATGTTTCAGTGTGATTAAGACGGTGTTGGTGGGGAGGGAATGTTAGTTGAAGCTGGCCTTTAAACGTTTAAGCAATGAATTCTTCAGTTTTTCAAGTTCTTTTGCAGATTTATGGGGTGAAAATGTTAATTATAGAATTTTTTACAATGTGTTCTATTGACTATAGATGACAGATCTGACAGTTAAAATGAAATTTGTTCCAGAAGAAACTTGAGTCAAACTAATTATTTGAAATGTTATAAGGATGTATAATTATATTCACCTTTAAAAAAAAAAGAGAGAGAGGAGAGAAAAAGTTTTATTACAACTGTGCTTTTTAAAGAACAAGTGGAGAAATAAAAGCTGTAATTGTACTTAATTATAGCTAACTGTAAATGCACACAACCACAATATGTAGCACATCAGCAGCAGATTGAGATCCTGCAATGTGTAGTGTACAGAGCAACCTTGAGCAGAGGTATAGTTTTATGAATATAGTTACATATAATTTAAGTCTCCTGCTTTGGATTCCATCCATGTTGACTTTAGTTTAGTTTTATGGCTATTGTTGCAAGATAATTGCCATTTGGAAAGTGCTGCTGCAATGATTTATCTGTTCCAAATTAGTCAAAAACCTTCAAAAGGAAAACTTGTTTTCTTCTACAGCAGTGATGTCATATGACTAGGAGAGGTTTTCTCAAATGTGCTGGTGTATCTACTGATGCAGATAGATGGCTAGCAAGAGTTTATTTTAAGCATCTCAATATAATCAGCACTAAGCTCTCAAGGATTTTGCCGCGTGGTTGAAAATCTTTATTAGCAATCTATTCACAACTTTTTTAGCAATCTATTCACAACTTTTTTAGATTCAAACCTCTCAAAAATGTAACCCAGGAGTATTTAGCCCATGTGAAAATGCTGCTTTGAACAAAATCTAGGGAAGCGAATGCCTAGAGGGAGACTCTGATTTCTTCTCTTTGCACCTGATTTACAGTCTAACTTTTTCTTCAGCTACATGCACACAGCTCCTGGTTTTGAGTGCAGTTTTGCCTGCAAAACATTAAGCTACTGTTACGTAGTGAGCTAAAGAGGGAATGCAGATGCTTAAAGGAGGCTGTTGAGCTTCAAAACTGCTGGTTTTATTTCCTACTGCAAAACAGATCATCACTGAAAGAGTGAGGGTCAGTGCACACCATTCTATTCATGAAGGTGTGTGTTTTCTTGTGGTGCTAATTTCTACATCTGTTGAGTACCTCAGATGCTTTCAGTCTTTGTCTTGATGTGCCAGAATCCTCTCCAATGTTCCCAGCGTGTTTTAAGCTGTTCCCTTTTACCCAAAAATAAATAAAATCCATCTGACACTGAATGCCTTCCTTCCAAAACATAGTTTTGTAAAATCGGCAGCAGAATTCATTCAGCCTAAACTTTGTGGACCAGAAAGGTTCTTTTAGACTGCTGGGATAGAGTAAATTTTTGTCCCTTATACTGGCATAAACTGTGGCCCTGGTGGTAAAGAGCTGTACTTGTAAGCTTATTTGGCTTTATAGTTTGCAAAATGTGTGTATGTCTACCTCAAAGCAGTTACGAGAAGGCTTTATAAGAGAACTGTGAGGTTTTAAAGAAGAGGTTTCACCAAGGACAGAAGTGAGAAGCAGATTTCTGAGAATAAGAAGCAGCATCAAGAAATTGAGAGAAATCACTTGCAGCAAAAAGAGAGGTAAAATGGATGGGTAGTTACACAAGCAAGCATGCAATGATGTAGGTATAATGGAAGTTAAAATTTATTCTTGCAGGCAGGAATGAGAAATCAAAACTTATTGTTTCAAAAGATTTACTGCATGGAGAATCTCCTGATAACTGACATGTTCTAAATAAAGTGTTCTGTTCAAATGGCAGCGCTATAGCAAAAAATTATCTATTACAATGGCTGCTAATAAGCAAATATGAGCAATATTATTTGACAGCAGTCTGTGGGTGTTTTTCAATAAATCTGCGTTAAGTAGAAAAGGAATAAAAATTGAAACCCAAACAGCAATCCAGTTTGGCTACTGTTTTCTCACTCCAAGTATAGATGGATGTATTGACCCTAATCAGAAATTCATGAAGGATAATTCTGGTTAGTAGAAGCTAATGCGGAATTAAGTATGTATACATTTGTGTATGTGTCCCCGGAAAAGCTAAGACTGTGATTCCAAACACTGAACATGTTCCACACTCCTCTTCAATACAGTGTTGCTTATGCTCAGCAATAAACTATTATTTCTGTGCTACTTCAGTAATTACATTTAATAATCAGCTCTCACAGTCCAATAGTATTAAATGTAGGAGTCTTTTCAGCAAACTATGATAAATAGCTCCTTGCAGAACTGTTGTACTTGGGGAAGCTTTATGGCTCTCTTTGTAAGATTTGTCATTTTCTTAATGCAGCTTCAAAAAGCTTCTGAGCTTCGTTATGGACCGTCACTGTATTTTCCCTCCCCCCTCCGCCTATGAGTGTAGCTGGGTAAATGAAGCTTAATGTGCCATTTCCAAGCACTGTGACACTCCTCCAGGGCTGGTTACATTTACCATTGCTAAAGTCTAAATAAGTGAGTTTTAATGAGCAGGAATGCTTGCTAATAGCTGATTCAGGTACTTAGTAGTCCATGTTATTTAACTGTGGTAGAATTACAGAACATAAATGGTCTGATGATTAATAAATGTACCTGCTATATATTGCAGCCTAACAGTTTTTGCCATTAAAGAAATGTCTTAACATCTTCTGGTTTGGTTGTGGTTGGGGAGAAAAGGACTCGCCTTGTAGATTTATGTCACTGGTGATTTACACCTTAAAATACTTTATATAATAATTTCACAACAACATCAATATATTTTTCAGTCACATTAACGAATTTGTTAGAGAATGGTGGTACTTGTTTACTTCAGCTTCCTGAGGTGGCCGTCTTAGCAGATTTAGGCTCTCTGCTTAGAGCTGTCAAAAAGAAATTCAGTCTATCCTTTTAAGGTCAGAAATAAGACAATGAATTAGATCCTTATCTCCTTTCTTCTAATCCTGTTAATTATAAGCAGTACCAGAGGAACCAGTAAAAACAGAACTTGAGCATAGTTTTTTTTAAATGCTTCTGGTTTGTGGATGGGCAGGTGGCAAGAGGGAAAAAAAGGCAAAAAGTAACAGTTTGACAATAAAATGAATAAGAATGAAGAAATACTAGCATCCAACATCTGTTGTGGTTTGCGTTGAGATTCTTGAGAAGATACTGCAGTGTTTATAGAAATAGTATAAGGACTGCTTTGACCTGCAGCTAATGGCACACAGACTACTGGCTGGCAGGCTTGTTTGTAGAGTCCTTTCTGCAATTTTCCTATTCTATCCCATGTTTCAACCCAACATAGTTGTTGTTTGGATGACAAGAAGGAGATATCAGGGCAGAAAGGAGCTAAGCAGGGACTTTATCCTTGTCTAACTAGTAGAGATAAAGGCACTAAACTATTTCAGCAGGTGGATCAAAAGACTATATGGACAGATGTCTGAAGGAGATGTTGACAACACTGGTGTTCCAGGTAGAGATGAGCTGTTATCAGCAGGTCCTATGCCCACCCAATGAAGTCTCTGATAAAGAAAAGATTCCAAAATGTTGGCTTTTCCATAGTCATCACTTCCTCAGAAATGGATTAAGGTAGCTGCAGCATTTATCAGAGCTGGTTTCTGTTTCCGTAACTGGGAGTGGAGACAAAGATGTTTGTATCTGCCCGTGGAACAGCATGTGGCCCTGCCCAGCATCTCTCCTATTGACCTTTTCAGAATTCTGGTATTTACTCTCTTCTGAGCAGAAAAATAGAGTGAGAGTTCACTGTTTTCAAAACTGGAAGTAGGAAGACCCCAAAGCCTGGAAATTAGTGAGACTCTCATGGGGATGTTGTTTTCTGGCTAGGTTTTATTTTGTTTTGGTTGTTTGGGCTTCTCCCTACCCTGCCCTGGGTAGCGGCCAATGCAGTTCCTGTAGAAAACAAGTCCATTCACCTGTTAAACTGAGCAAGCAAGACCATCCTTTTCCTAACTAATGTTAGTTCTTCTAAGATGTCTGTATTTTAGTACTTCACTTTGTTCTGTAAGTCCCTCAGCTTCACAAAACTTCAGTTTCCCAAATACATGTCTCTGCCTGGTCTGCACTGGGTAAGAAAATGTTTAAGTATTTGAATACATAATAGCCGAGGTATTCAAGTTGTTCTGATTCAGTAAAGTATTTTGAGACTCAGATGAGATTCCTTTTCCACGGCTGGCATTTCTTTGTGGAGAATCATGAAATAGTTCTCTAAATAAGTTTAAATAAAGCCTCCGATTTTTTTAGTGGCTTCAAGTCTATGTATATTAGTGAAAACATTCAACACCATGGAATACCAAAGGTTTGAATTGTTAGCGTATGAAATGGGGTGGGGCAGGGAGTGACATATGGGCATTCAATGGAAAACAGTTGTTAGGGCGGCCTTTTCTTTTTTTGCATTCACACTGAAGACATCAATATTTGACCCAACCCCCACAGCTGCTGCATCATAAAAGACACTTGTGTAGATGGTATGTATAACTCCTTCCTGCACCCTACACAAATATGACAAAGTTTTAAATCAGAAGATATTTACTGCAGCCCTGCAGAGCATCCTAGAGACTAAGGAAAGAATCTAGGCCATCATTGTCTATAATATTTGACTAATTTCTATGTCTTTATTCATACATCCTATGCACCCTGGTGATTATATGCCTTTGGGGACGTATTATTGAGGCTTTTCAGCATATAAAGAAAGCTTAAAAGAAAGATGGAGAAAGACTTTTTACCAGGGTCTGTAGTGACAGGACAAGGGGTAAGTGTTTTAAAATGGAAGAGGGTAGGTTTAGATTGGACATAAGGAAGAAATTCTCTATGCTGAGAGTGGTGAGGCATAGGCACCAATTGCCCAGAGGAGCTGTGAGTGCCTCATCTCTGGGGATGTCCAAAGCCAAGTTGGATGAAGCTTTGAGCAACCAGATCTAGTGGAAGGTGCCCCAGCCCGTGGCAGGGCGGATGGAACTAGTTGATCTTCAAGGTCCCTTCCAACTCAAACCATTCTATGATTCTTTTGTAGAATTAGAACAGAGCCCAGAGTTATCCTTCAGTTCTCTATTTGTACAACTGAGTATGTCCTCAAATTATTACTGAGACTTCAGGTGTGATTCCCTTCTTCCCCTCGGTACAGTGGAGGAGCTATGGTGCTAATGTATAACAACACTCCAACCAGTGCAAATGGTGGCATGAGTTACAGGTCAGTCATATACCAAGTGTTGAAAATATTCCATGCAGGGAGTCACAGTAGGTTTAGTGAGCATATGGGGAGGAATTTCTGCTATGTTTTGGGTGATCCTTCTTATTTTGGAGAGAGATAGAGGGTATTTTCCTCCCTCTGATCTCATACAGCTCCCTTAGGCAGGAACCTGTGCATCACTTCTTTCTCTCCCTGTACTAACAAGGTGAGGATGTGGGAGTTGGTACCACAGTGGATCCCTCTACACATGCTCACTGCTGCTTGCTGTGCCCCAGAGAGCCAAATTCTGTACTCACGGTGCTTCCTTCTTTCATCTCCAAGTCATTAACTTACAAAACGCAGCACTTTCCTGTGAAGACACATGGCAACAGCAATCTCTATGCTGCAACAGCCGTAACTGCATACCCAGGACAGCAGGGTCTAATCTTGGGGGAAAAGCACCAAAGTAGGATCTTTCTTCATTTCTTCTCTATGTCCTGGCATTTCTTCCTGATGACCATGGCTAAATTGCATCCTATCCATGACCCCATTACCAATCTGTAAAATGAATGCACTGCTCTGTTTCCTCCGCCTATTAATTTTCATCTTGCTCTTTCAATACCAGAGTAGAAGGTTTAAGAGAGGAGATTTCATCTGACATGCTTGACAGATGCTTAGACAACAGACCAAGAACTTAACTTGGATATGATGGTGAATTGCAGGGTAAATCGTAGGTAAATTCGGCCTAAATTATACTTTAGCTCATAAGTTATAATGGTTCTGTCTTTAAAGATGTTGGGGGATGTAAAATAAAACTTAATTTTTTTATGAAATAGATAAAATAGAATGAAGAGGGTGTATTTTATTTGAGGTATTATTTGTGTGTTGGACACACACTGGACCCTTGGTGGCAGGCACTTATCACAGAGAGTTCTTTCCTCCTAACCTAAGGAAGTGAAAAATTCAGAAGTAGCAAATTTAGAATAGTGAAAAATGCAGCTTTTAAAAATAATCATGGGAGAAAACAACAAGCATGTTTGCTCATGTCCTTTATCTCAGTCAGCTAATCTTGCAGAATGTCAGCTTGTATAGAAATAGATTTTTACATATGAACTTGTTACATCACTTCCTAAAATAAGAGTGTTTAGCTTATACTTAAATAGCACATCCAGAGACTGTTTATGCAGTATTTCTGCTGCAAATTTATGATACTTGTTAGGTAGCTAAGCTCTGTGTGAAGTTTTAAATCTGTAATGTATTTATTTGCTGCTTCCTGTGTGAAAGATAGAATACTTACAAAAGAATCAGCTTGAAATATTGATTTTTATGTATATTTTATTTTTTTATTAAGATGAAATTGCTTTCTACTGTTTTGATCTTTACTTGTAATAGGGCACAGTTCTAAAAAAAAAATACATATGCTAAAAGCACGTAAGTTAAAGAAAATAGTACCTTCTGTGCAATCTATCAAATTAGTCAAAGTAAAACTGATTTCCAAATTTAAGCCCCATATTTTATCCAAATGTAACTAGTTTATTTTGCTGCACTGTAACAAAGCTGGGGAACCATCCAAGACTGGTGAAATATCTTGTAGCTCACAATGGTATTTCGATATATGCTACTAATTCTTCCAAGTCAGCTCAAACATAGTACCCCCATGGGACTTTTAGGAAGAGCAGAGCCAACAAAGTGTCTTTGGAGGTACTATTTTTCAGGTGAAAAGTGAAATCAATGTTCTGACCATTTGGGATCATTAAAAATACCATGGCACTTTTCTGCAAGAGTAGAGACATTGACTCCCGAGTCTTGGTGAAATTCCAGCTAAGTAATTATATTCCTCCTGATACAACCTTCCTTTTAAAGCCATTTAATGTCCTGTTTCAGCTGCTCTCCCCTGATTTAAGCGGAAAATCCTTCATTTCCCTTTGTAAACTTTCCTTTAGTTCTGCTTTATATATGACAACTAGTAGCTGTCTTTTCTCTTGCTGCATCGCTGATGCATGTCTATGCAATAGCAGTGAGCATGTGTGCAAGCATGGACCCCTAAAATTTAAAAAGCTGTTTATTGATGGTTTGGTTAAAAGCTGTCAAAATTAATGGGACGTATCCCTTTGAGCTGGCGGTCACAGTAGCCATCAACGCTGTAGCTAAGAGGTGTTGCTCAAATGTATGTTTTGGACTCTTCTCTACTTTGATTCTCTTGCACTCCTGAGTGTAGTGTAGAGAGTTGGTGGTACAGTGTCTGCTCCCTCTCTGCCTGTTGGCAGAGCCAGGAAAAAGTGGTCAAAAGCATCAGGTGTTTTATTTGCTCTGGCAAGACAGATTTGTCTGTGGGGCAAAGCAAAGAACAACTTAACGATTTTGCAATATTTGGAAACT
Organism: Clamator glandarius; assembly: GCA_033459285.1. NCBI lineage: Eukaryota > Metazoa > Chordata > Aves > Cuculiformes > Cuculidae > Clamator > Clamator glandarius. Next base: position 1,257,170 of record JAUNZM010000026.1, read on the forward strand.
TTCAAAGCAGAACTTCCTAGTTATCAACATCATTGCAAGTTGTTGCGCACACCTTGAGAAAGCACACTTGGCATATACAGTTTTGACCACTGTGGATATTCCTGGAAAAATAAAGAATTTCTCAAAGGATCCTATCAAATTCCTTATTTCTCTTCAACTTGTACTTAATTCTATTCACAAATATGTCCCTTCATGTATGATTAATTCTTATGCCAGCTGTAGGACTCTGTTTAGTAATAGTTTGAAAATTTCACCCAAACCAGAATATTAGTCACTGGGCATAAGTGATAGAACTAACTGCCATAATAGATCCTAGGGAATCAAATAGGTTGTGGTCTCTTGTCCTGGAGAAGACACGACCTTCTGACCCTCCTGACTGCAACAACAGCTGCTGGCTTTATTGCCTACAACCATGACCTCAGACTTTGGATGCTTTGGAAGACTCATACTCCGAAACTTAAGAGATTTCTGCTTGAATTTGTGCTGCTTTCTTAATAGCACACCATACAGATCTCTTCTTCAGCTTTGCCTTTATCCTTATGTCTTTATCCTCATGTGCCTTGTGCGCTGTAGGCGGGCTTTATCCTCTCCCTGAAGTGTGAGATGGAAAAAGGAAGAATGGTAACACGATTTCAGGAATGTGTTGCTGCCTTTCTTTTGCATCTTCTGCACCACGCCAACAGATTGCTTAGCTTGAATCCATATGCTTTCCTTTTCACAACAAAAATAGTTCTCGATGGAGGCCTACAGCTTTCCAAATCACTAAGGGTCATGATCCTGCAGAAGAAAAAATTGTTTCTAAGCACAGTCTTGACTCACATGGTTTGAACTGAGTACTTGCTAAGATTCCTGGCATGCATTGAGCAAAATATACACAAAACTACCTCAGCTGCCCTTTAAACCCCTGCCCTCTCTCTTGTGCCCCAGCTTACATCTCCGCAGAAGCACAGTGTAGAGTATTAAACTGGACAAAAATATTACACAGTTAAACCACAGAGCCGTGTTGTGCCAAACCCTGCACGTAGGTGGGTAATAACAGCTGCCAGTCTGAGAGAGGAGCACCATATGATTTCTCAGTGAACAAACATTTAATACAAACACAACACTTTCCAAATATTCTGTAGAGTTTGCCTGCACAACTTTCTTTGAACAAAACTAATAGGCAGTAAATTCTGTTTGCTGATCTTGATGCAGATCTTCCCACTTCCATTCACTATAAGGTTTTCACCAAAATATTTATACTTTTCTGCTTTGCTACGCAGCCTGCTCCAATTCTACATAAGGATTTATCAGCCTATATAGTGAGATGACAATATGTGTGTGTGGTGCTTGGTCCACCCATGCTGGCTTTCTGGGTTTTGAGGATAGCTATGTAGCCCTCTCTGGAGAGTGCAGTGCTTCTTCAGTAGCTCAGTGCTCCCCACAGCTCTAGTGAACATTTTGTATACCTGTAATTTGATATTTTTGGAAGACCACATGTGATGGAGTAGCATTTTGGGGTGCAGACTTCCCACCTAGCACTGTCCTGGCTTCAACAGCACTTTCATCTTCCGTAACTATGGAGTAGCATTTTGGGGTGCAGACCTCCCACCTAGCACTGTCCTGGCTTCAACAGCACTTTCATCTTCCATAACTATGGACCATATTGTTCCAGATCCATCCAGTGCACCTGAACAGAAAATGGTAGGAAATTGTAAGTGACCTTGCTGGAAATGCTGCAGCTGGGCTTTGTGACGTTACCCTCTACCTAACAGCTTTTCTAGGGTCCTTAGCCTTGCCCTCTCCTGTCCTTAGCACTGTGCATTAAGCTTATCCCATTTGCATTGGCACTGATTGCAGTGAAATGTGGGGAAATCCTGATACAGCATTTAGATTTCCATTTAAATGTTTCAAGGTCATCCTTTTGTATCATGGGCAGGTCATGAAAATACGTGGTCTTATATTCATTTTCCCTTTGAGTATTATCCTTCTTTTCTTTTTACCAAAGAAAAAAAAGATACTTTTTTTCTGTAGATGTGGTAAATCATTAGTTCTGTTTATTGTATGTGTCGGTTAGGAGTATTAGGGATCTGAATATGGTTGTATAAATCTAGCTTCAGTTTCTTGAAATACTTCAGAATGAGTATCCATTATCTTTAAATAAACTTTAAGGATTTTCTTGATGAGTAATTTGCTCCAGAAGATTTTCTTTTTTAAACTCCCATGAAAACTATTTATAGAGCAGTGTTTCAATTCCTGATATTTATAGGACACTTACAGTGGACATTAACCATGTTTAGCAGTCCATGAACCATTTATTTCCAGTGACATAGCAGGGATAATCATGTTTGTTTTCTAGGAAAAGAGTATTTTTTTTTCTTTAATAATCTAAAGGGGTGTTTAATGTTTACTGAACTCGATAAGAAACAGTGATATCTTTGGATAGTTTGGAAGTTATCAGACTTATCATCTTTTACTTGTGAGTTTTAGAGTTTTATTTGAGTTTGATCTGTAAAGATAATTACCTTACATATTTTTGTTCAAAATTGGAATTTGATCCGACCAAATGTGAAATTGGCAACACAATTAATTTCATTAAAATTGTATATGCTAAAGGCCTGCAGGGTCTTCGTTTAAGATTCTAATCACACCCAATTCTTTACCACTGTATTGACTATTTTATAATCATTTTCATAAGGCCAGCATCTCTGGTAGAAAGTTATTTAACGAAAATGAAAATCTTTAGAAATTTAGATGCACTGATCACTCACTGCTCTGCTCAGAAGCTGACAGCCTGTTACTTGTTTAACATCCTCTTTTAAATATAGCTGCTTCTGCTCCTTGAGGCTTCCTGCAATACCCACCTGCCATTTACCTTATTGTCTCTTTAAGCTGGATGAGCAAGTATTATTTTATAAAATATGTCCTATACTCTAAAGCAATAAGTTTTGTGCTATTCTGTTATTAAAGTGATAGTAGGTATCTAAAAGCTGGGGAGCCCCATTAGAAGAAGAAACAAAGAAATACCCAGCCTGAAGTTTTAGTCTAGGTCCTTTCTCCTGCAAAAAAAAAAGTTTCAGTAAAAGGAAATGATGTCTGTGATTATTGGTGGAAGGGAGACTGTTGAAACCGTTTAGTGATCCCATACTTTGACAAATTACAGAAAGGATCGTATTAATTTTTGAATTATATAAGTTATAAGAAGGGCTTGGAAAATAAGGTGGTATGGTACCTATGTGCAGGAGTTTAATGAAAATGAAATATCTAAAAGGTACAAGTGTATCAAATTACCCCGTAGAAATAAGGTCTGTATTGCTCTGTTTTAATTTCATGTTCTTATCTCATTCCATTCTCCTCTTCTTGCTCCTGGCTCTCATTTTTGATGTCATTTATGCCATGGACTCTGTTCATCACAGACACTTGTTAAATGCAGACCTGCCTGCCTTCGCTGGAGTGGGAACTGGCTCTTTTGAGAGGGCTTGTGTATTTGTGGGTCTGCTGTTGAATTGTGTGTGAAGAAAAGGGTGTGAGTCATCATTTTACTTTTTGCTTATTCGTCTTTGCAACCACTGAACAAGGTTCTGCTCTGTGCCTTTTGAAGAAAAACACTGGGAGTTTTGAGGCAACCTACTGTGACCCGTAAACTACACAGCTTGAAGACAGAGACTCAATGAAAATGCAAAGCTGTGCATGTTTAGAGGGATCATTTTATCTTGTCTGACACTGTAATGGAGTCTATAAGTGTTTGTGTAACCATTAAGGAAAAAGCCTGGGTGTCAACTGGATGCTCAATAAAAAATAATTAATAAATAAAACCTCAGGATCCTTGTAGCTGCTAACAGTCCATGTAGTGCCAAAAAGCATGGGGGATCTAGAACTAAAGAACAGCTCTAAGTTATTGTGTTTTTACTATAATTACTCTGTAGCTACCCAGTCAATAAAAGTGGTTTCAGAAGATGATAAAGCTCTATAATAGCCTTCAAAAATATCTTTTTTGGAGTTTTTTTGTCTTTACTAAAGAAATTCTCTATTCATAAGTTTTATACCCTCACAACAAAGATGAATAGGTTTTGTTCCATCCATAGAGATCCTAAGTTTTATGGTTTTTGCAGTTGTTGACTAAGGAAGATTTGAGGCCACCACTGCCCAGACTTTTTCCCCCCCCTCAATATGTAAAAGAGGATGGAACAATTTTCTGTGCCTCAGCTGTAACCAAGGAGAAGAGGGTGTTATGTTGAGAATTGTCCCATACCACAAGCTCAAAGCTACAGATGTAAAATTTTGCAGTTTGGACCTCAGCTGAAGCAAATAGGGTATGAACTATTCGGCTATCTTTCATGTATGCAGCAAACCTAAACATAGGACAGATATTTCATAACTGAATAAGCAAAGCATGAAATGAGATGGACCTCTGGTCAGCTGCAGGAGAATGAACCCCTTTATGCCTCGTTGCTATATTTTTAAGATCTTATACATGGGAGAGAAAGTAGAAATAGAGCTATTCAGATCCTTAGATGAGATCTCAGCAAATGTGCTGGAGAGGGGAGAAAGGACATGCAGTGATGATAGATCTGGGATGTATTTTAAGGGCTGTGTACATAAGCAATGATAAGATACTTAATTATGCTTTAACGTGACATACCAGTTACACTAGCCAGCTTTCACTAACTCACATTTGATCTCCTTCAACAAGTTGCAAATGCAGAAAACAGATTCAAACAAGTAAACTGGATTAAAAATTGCATACTTGGAAAATAATAATTGCCTATAGAAGATTTGACATTAACATGGCTTTTTTTTATTCAGTGTATGACATGATTATAAATCTCTTTGCTGTCTTGCTTTTGCTACAGAACTGGGAAAGGGGAAATTCTTCCACTGGAAAATTGGCCCAGTGCTATGTTTTGTCTATGTAGGATCACGCAGTGCTGGGATTTGAAGTAGTGATAATTTTATGCCTAAAAAAAAAATGAGTAATACAACCACTGAGAACTTTATTCTGATTAAATTGTTAGGTCACACTCCATCATCTGTTTTTCACATTCTTGTGTATATGTTCATGCAGAGGTTGCATCTGCAAATGACACATTTGCATACAAAACCATGTATATGTATCTGCACTCCTAAAAAATACAAGCAGTATAAAGTCATCTCTAAAATTTTAGATCTAATTTGCAAGCTAATTTTCCTGCTTTGTGTCTTTCAGAGAGAGTGCCACAGAGTTATCTGGAACATTACCAAGGTAAGCAAGTTGCTCTAAACTGTGTCTGTGGATCAATGTGTGGAAGGTACTGAAAGAAGCATGACTTTTTGAGCCAGAACATGATCCTTTTCCTGAGGAAAACTGCTGGGATACCAAGAACTGGAGGAGCAGAGAGAACACACACTGCATGCCATAGACAGACAAATGACTGTAAAATACTACTGCAAGCAAAACTATATAGCTTAAAGTGAGACGTTGAAGTTGCTTTGAGGCTCCGCACAGTAGTGCATCTAAAAAACAGATGCGGCTTTCTTCCAGCTGTGCAATTATACCCATTGCAGGTGGCTTGGCTTTTGCTTTAAATTTCACCTGAGAGATAAGGGGTGGGAAACTTTGGAGGTAGGAGGAAAAAAATACTGTGATCTTAAGACATTTTCATTTGGAAAGCAGGAAACCAACTTAGATCAAATTTTTCTATGCTGAGAAAGCTTTTCATAAAATAATAGAACTAGACAAGACTCCTAGGCTGTGATAGAGGTTTTTGAAGAGAGACCTGCCTACATATTGTCAGAGGATGCAATAAAATGCTGTACTCATACAGACAGAGAAAAGGGTAGCGAGAAAGGAAACAAAACAAAATAGAATATGCTAACTCGTCTCTTAGCAGAGATGCCTGATGAGTAAACTAATTGTACCCTCAGTCCTCTTGCATCTTCTGCCACGAGTTTTGTTCTTTAAGGTGCCGGGAGGTTTAATGAGGGTCATGGTTTGGGGGTGTTTTGTTATTTTCTGATTAATACTAGTTCATGCAATGTATAGTGTGTAAACAAAATTTCAACAGAAATCAGTTGTCCTTAAGCATGATAATACATGGAAATTATTTCCTCAGAGAAAAAATGTCTGCCTTTTTTATGGTGCAGCTGGTGTATATTAGTTGACTTGTCTACATTGATAAGCTGTAAAAATTTAGGTTTTCACTTATGTGATGTTTTTCCCCCCTCTGTAATGTATCACTTCTGTAGGTACAAACAATGCGATTCATACTGGTTGCTCATTTATTAGATACCTTTCTTATTGTGAATTACCATCACTAAATACCGTCAGTTGTACAAGTTGTGCTGATGAAACTTCACCAGGTGTTTGAAGTTCTGGTCAGTGACTGGGCCTACATGATACATAAAAGATTTTATATTCATCTTCATTGCAAAGAGAATTACAATTTCTCATGCATACAGAAAAAAAAAATGTGCTAGAGATTCAACCGAAGAGTTGCCTCCTTAATTAGGAATGTCAATAATTATGCTGGATTTAAGTGATAAAATATTTCAAGTTTGACTGCATGCCTCAATTGGTTAGTGTTACATGACCGATATACAGGAAACATAAAGTCCTTGTACTGCAGAAATTAATTCCACTTTGAGTTAAAGTTAAAATGAGAGATATAGGTGCTTGAGTAAACATCTGTTTTCATACTTGCCACTAATGATAGCCTAAATGTGGTTTTTGAATTATTACCACAAGGCTCTAATTTCAACTGTCACAAGATGTCATAAGCAAAAATCAGATTATACAAGCAATGTGCACAAGATACTCTAATTGTGTTATAAATATTAAAACCAATGATCTTGTCTTGATTTAAAACAAATGTTTACAGCTGTGTGCAGGTTGGCTAGTCTTCTAGCTTTCTCAGAGATTCACTTGTTCCTGCATTTCTCTAAATAAGCAGTTCCTTGGGGTTTTTAATCTTGTGTTGTGATATATTAACCTAATATTTTTGGTTCTTCTTTCAAACTTCAAGAAAACCATTTTGCTATTATTTATTCATAACACAGAAACAGTCTAATTTCCTCACCAACACCACATCATCTTCTTCCTTCACCCTGCAACTACTTTACAGCATATAAAATTCTAGCTATTGCACCTTGGAATGATGAAACTAGTAACTGCTTTCCCATAATCACTGTGTTGTTTGTACTTTGTCCAATAGGGCAGAAAAAGCCCTCTGTAATGCCAGAAATCTAACTCTCATTTGTGCAGGCAAATTTGATGCCTTTTTCTCAGAGCAATAATGACTTGTGGATATATTTGTCACTAGGATTGATCAAATCCTTTTCAGGCATCCACAAACCTGGTGGAAGGGTTTTCATTGCAAGCAATGTAAGTGTGAGCAGATGTGTTTGGAAAGTTTTGTCTGACTGTCAGGGAGATTTAGGCACTGGAGGCAGTAAGTTTTTGTTGTCGTTAAAAAAATAAAAAGTGATGAAAAATAATCCACCAAAACCTGTCCTGAATTTTACGTTGTTGAATTAAAGAAGAAAAGTTAGGGATATGTTCCCAGAAAGCCCTGTAAATAATCAAAAGTTGCAGAAGAGAATATTTTGAATATTTTTTCCCTCTCTTATAGTAACCAAGAGAGGTTACATACATGCATTTTGTAAAAAAGCAAATATACAAATACGTGTCTCAGTATATGGTAACTTTTTAATACAGTATTCCATTAAATACAACTGATTGATCTGTAATGATTGTCTTTAAGAGGAAAAAGAAATTACCTTACATCGTGCCACTTAAGAATATGTATCATTGAAAGGGAAAAGCAGAAAAATCTGAGTTAGTGGACATCATTTAGAAGGAAACCTAATAGATTAACTTTGCCTGTAGAAGATATAAAAATATTCAGCACAATTATATTGTGTCAGTTCTAATTTACCTGTTATTTCTGATGATTTTGGGAAGCTCAGGCTGGAGAAGAAATTGAAAATTTAAACTTAAAATATGATAAAGAAGCTTCAAATTTTTTATATTAAATGACAGTATTATATCTATGAATGTATATTGTGGTTTTTTTCGAAGAAAGCCTTTCTGTGTGCAACAGCACATCAAAGAATGGATCTTCACAAGGAAAACTTTATAATAATATTAAGTTGTTCATTGCATGACCTATTTAGAGTACTCAGATACTTCTTGTTGTAGACTACATAATTAAATTTTAAATGGAACATGATAAAGAAATTATACTGGTGATCTCTAGAGATTTGAATACCCTATTTGGATCTTTACAAGAGCTAGTGAAGGCATACTTTAAAATTTAATAAAGGTCTGGCCTACATTTTTTTTTTCCTTTTAGATGTTCTGTAGCTGCTGTGGCAGTCCTATTTCAAAATGCATTTGCTCTCAACATTACATAGACTGTACCTGCGATAACAGACCAGACTAGAAATATTAGAAGAAATATAGCTTAACTGGAGAAATCCAGCATTTAAACATGGTACAGAACAATTAATGAATGAAGATAAGCTCCTAAAGTCTCGTAGCACCTCAGCTTGTAACCACTCCTGCATAGACCATCATCTGAGATAAGCAGTCGAGGGGAGCAGTAAATGAGCTAGGCAGAGTGCTCGAGCACAGTGCAAAGCCCTATGGGCACGAGGGAGATCATGTTTGGAGCTTAAAGAAGAAAATACTCAGCTTCAATATCAAAGGAATGATTTCAGTCTCTATCCACTTCTGTTTGTTTCTGTGAAAGTTACTTTATATTTAAAGAAGAACAAATATTTTAAATATAGACTAACCACATAGATTATTTATTTGCTTAATACTAGATTAGTAATGATAACAGAAGTAAAATTTAGGCTACTTTTCCACTTCTATATAATGGCTTAAGCTTATATTTCATTCAGTAGTGGTACTGAATTTTAAATGGTCACTTCTGCCTCTAATGGTTGGACTTGATGATCCGATGGGTCTTTTCCAACCTGGTGATTATATGATTCTATGATTCTAAGCTGTTCTTATTTACTACTAAAAGAAAAATCAAGAGAATAATTTACATAGATATTTTTCATAGAAAAAAAAATGTAGAAACATCTCTGCAGCCCCTGCTTAAATCCTCAGGATAACTCAAGATATCTTGTATTTCAAGATAAAGGCCATCTTACAACTGTCATTTAGAAAAAATTTTTAGAAGGGTGGGAGGAAACCTGCAATAAAATATAATGTTATGGATGCTCTGATGTGAAAACAATCAAGTATGTTCACTAGTCTTACAATTGCAATAATATGCAAACTTTATATATTTTAAAACAGTGATCTGGAGTAGGGTAGAAATTTTAAGTCCTCTTGAGTTGGCATTTTGTTCTCCATCTTTCCATAAATTTCTTTAATAGTTCCATTCACTGTAGAGACTTATGTTCCTGCGTGTCTAGATCATTTTGAAAATAGAATTTAAGTACTGAAGTCACTTCGGTACTTTTGAAAAATGTTACCCTGCAACTTCACCATTATTTAAATCTAATGCAACTAAGCTTTTATCTAAAGGGAAAAGAAGAATTGACAACCCACCATATGACAAGCAAAATGAAATCTCTTGATCACTAACTGTCAGCAGTCTTTCTAATACCATTGTGTTAAAGAATGATATGTCTTCCAAGAAGCTAAGTACACAAGGTTTTGAATCATTTCTGTCTTGACAGCCTAACCCAAGTAACTACTTGTAAGTGCTTGGATGAATTATAAAATCTATGTGGCTCTGTAGAGTGAGTTCATAAAACTTCTATGAGCATTTTAATTACTATAAAATGAAAAGGATTTTTTTCCTGACAGTACTAGGGGCACGGAGTAAAGGCCTACTTGATGTCAGTTGCTGTCTGCACTGATTTTGCATGGGTGACAGGAGCTGGGGTTAGCTTCTGTGTTTGCTCTTCTGGTTCCCTTCCAGTTTAGGTCTTCTGCCAAGCAATTTTTCTCACTCTGAGAAGACCAGGTTATACCTTTCAACCCCATGTTTTGTATACTGTAGACATCCTCTCATGTCACCAGTGCTGCTTTGCCAGTCATGTCAGGCTTGAACACCCACCCACCTACACCACACATATGCCTCTGTCAGTTTACAACGGAATTTTCCTTACCTTGATATAATATTTACTGAAGTTTAAGACTCCCTTAAACAAAGCAAGGATTTGGCATAGTCCGTGTATGACCCTCTTGTCTAACGGAAAAGTTCTGCTTTGTACCTCCAAATCTCTTCTTAAAATGCACTTTCATTTAGAGGTGTATAAATAACAGGTGAAGAAAATGTTCATCTTGTGTGGCAGGCAGTGGTAGCTGATAATATTATATCTCTTGAATGTGCAACTATATGCATCTAACCAGAGTTAGTGTTTGGAAATTATATCATTTTGTGTCTTTTCTGAAACCACATCATTAAAGAAAAAAGATTCTAGCCCTCGGTATTTATGTGTTCTCAAGTCAAATGTCTTAAAGAGCAGGTTTTCCATAATTTGGATGCCTGCTATTTTTTGAAGAAAATCATCATTTGAAGTTGAGACTGGAATTTAGCTAATCACTCCCTTAAAAAAAAAAAAAAATCTTATATTTGACCTTTCTCTGTGCCTCAGATGCTTACTTCTAAATACTATTTTCTTTCATCTAACCTTTGAGCTGGTTTTCTGTAATGCAAGTAGGACTGCTTATTAGCCATTTTATGGGTAGTATAGGAATGCCCTAATGTTATTAGGTCTTTCTGAGGTGCTATAATATAAATTACAGCAATTATTTGGGATAGTAAAGAGTTTGATGTTCCTGTAAGTGAATCTGGATTGGTGGGTTTTTTTTAGGAAATAACGCACAAATTGTCTCTCCACTATACTGATTTTTATTTTTTCTAAGGAAAGCTTCAATATCATTGCGACAAGGAGTTATTCCTTCTAGAAGCTGTCTACTTTTTTTGTTGTTGTTTTTGGTTTACATTCATTTTGAAATATGTGTTTTACAGCTAATGCTAATCTTAAAGCACACTTATGATCACTTTCTGAAGAGATATTTCTAAAATCTTAAGAGGAGCTTAAGGAGCATGGCGGTGATTATCCATATGTGCTTACTGAAGACTTGCATTCAAAAATTGCTAAGATACCAATGAGGGGATTCACATTGCCTAAATTTAGCTATCACAAAAGTACTCAATGTAAAGAACCAAGGGAAAAATGAAGATAAATAGATGCCTTATCTCAGGACAGTGTGAATTGTCTGGGGGAATTGTTTTTCTTTCTCCACTGCCTGAAAGCAGAGCCTAGATGTTTCACCTGGTTATAGCTTTAATTTAAGGTGAGTTCTAGCAGCCTGAGTTTTACAAGTGTTAAAGTGCCAAGTGACATAAGCTGATGCCTACTGGAATTTTTAGGACATTGGCATGCTTAACCTCAAAAAAACCTTCAATATTTGGTACTTAAGTCCTAAATATAGACCTGGGGAAGGAGGGGGGAAAGTCAGACAAAAATGATTGTTGGACTTGATACAGCTCTGACCCAGAAGGCAGTAACTCTTGTCACAGAGCAGAGTCCTCAGAAATGACATCCCACTGTCTGGAAACAGCTCCTAATTCTATGTAGCCCTTGCATTTTAAAATGAATGTAAGTGATTTTACTCAGCGACCTGGGTTTTGAACCCACAGCCATTTTTCACAAGCTATTGTTAGTGTCTCTCACAAACACTAATGAATTGGACAGCAGAGCTTTATCTTAAAAGTCTGATAGGGCTTTTATTTTTATTCCCTATTGTGAAACTCTAAAACTAGAGACATATTCCCTTTTTTTTCCCTGTTATTCACCTTTACCAGACTTCCAAGCATCTTTTAAACTCATCATACAAAGCATTGACATCCAAACGTGCCCAATGAGGATAATGTGCAGCAGAAATGAAAGGACTCAGATCTCTTAATTTCCATTCCTGAAGGTGAATTCCAAGTTCATGATTATTTTTATTTATACAGTGCCTAAAGAGTGCTAAATACTTTATGGAACAAATAAAAGACCTCTTGTAAAAAGCACGCATTCCTATAATCTAATTTTAGTCTCAGATCAGCCAGTATGAATGCTAAGCAGCAGGGCTTGAAGGAAAATGGAAGATATATGAGGGCTGTACTAATAAGATTGAGCAGTTATTTAGGTTCATTATCTGTTCCACTTAATAACTCTGCAATATCTTACTGGTTTAAGTTAAATTTACATTGGTCTGTGGAGAACTTCTAACTGACTTAGGAATTTTATTTCTTCGATTTGTTCAAAAAATGAGCCTTTAGACAGCAGTTTGAATGAAGACGGAGAAAGGGACCATTACAGGTAGATTTTGAGAGGCCATTCCAATGTAAGAAACAGCAAAGAAATCAACTTAAAATGCAAAGCATTTTTCCCTTCCTTGTTTAATTTCCCAACTCAGTTGAAACATTTGTGCTCCACATTAGTCGTTTGTGTGTATCCTTAAGTTGTTTTAGCACTTAAGAGCACCAGAACAACATTATTTAGAAAGACAGTGCAAAGGATTAAACTTGTGGGAATAACTTCAGATGTAAATATGCATTTGGGAGAGGGGAAAATGTGTATACACATCAGCTTCTGGAGAAGCAGACCAGCAACTGAAGTCAAGGAAAGCTTTGCTAACACAGCAGAGCTGAGAAGCTTTCTCCTAAGACCTGTACTGCACCATAGGCAAGATATTTATCACATATTATGATATGTATATTATTATATTTTAAAGAGTATTATAACGTATGTTTTATACATAGAAATTGATGGCTGGTATACTGGGTTTTTTGTGCATCATCCTTAGCATTGGTCCCAGAAAAGCAGCAGTAAATTACATGGATGGGACAGTGTCAGAAAACCCACAACAATAATCCTACGCCAGTACAGACTCTGGTTTAGTGCTTTCTTCAATGTTCTCTGCCTTCTGAGCATTGCTTTTATTTATGAAATAACAGTTATTTTAAAGTTTACAAAAATTGCAACTGTTTGAATGATTCTAAAAGATTTGTTATGAATTGCAAGCAAATCTTAGACAATTCTATGTAAATTATTTAAAGGGATTTAAAAAAAAACCCCAAGAACCTAACACATTCCCCAGTGTTCAAGGTTAACAGTTTATACTTCATCTACATTATATTAAAAACATTTTTACTGGTGTCTGTAAATGTTACACATTTTTAAAAGGCAATGACCACAGTGGGACTAGATACGTTACATAAAGCCAGACACAAGACCTGAATGCAGTAATTGGTGACTTTTTTTTATTTTTTGAGGGTGCTGACTTGAGGTTCTGCCTGTGAGACAATGCAGATTTTCCTGTCTGTGCCTTGCCATTAGAAGCAGGGAGCCTCTAAAGTTTTTCTGTGGTCAGCAGAAGACGACTATAAGCCTCAAACTCACATGTTCAGAGCAACGTCTCATAGTGAAGCTGTAACTCTCCTTCCTAGTGATGATGCTTTGCAAGTTTGGAGCCACTGAGGACCTACCCCACTTTCTATGTACATTCTGCCAGTGTATTTTGCAAGTTGTGCCCTACACAGCACTTCTACAACAGCAAAGTGCCAGCACGGCGCTTCTTTTAGCTGGGCTATAATGGAAAATATTTTTCATTCAGACCCTTGGAATTTTTAGAGCTTTCACACTGTTTTCTGCAGGGAACATTTAAGCCTGAGCAAACCCCTGATGTTGTAGAGTGGATACAAATCATGTCTTTTTGCCATAATCTAACCTTTATGAATTCCATGGAGAAAGAACAAGGGGAAACAAGATGCCAGGCTTCACCTAAGACAAAAAAAAAAAAAAAAAAAAGATAACTGACTTTTCATACCTTTCTGATTATTTTGATTCTGAACTTTCAGATACTCGTCTAACAATGGTTCACATGCTTAATTTTGGAGAATAGCCCTGCTGATATCAAAATGATTATACAAGTCAGTGCAATTTGAGCATGAATATTGCTGCTTACTTATTGCTGTAAAATGAATATCATCTGATTTGATCCTGACTTTGTCACTAAGACTATAGACAGCCCTACTTGATTAATAAAGAAGAAGGTGCATGTAGAAGCTTAGTTTTGGTAGAATCCTCTTGAAACATCAACTGAGAATTGTAAAGTGGAAGCCTAAAATAAGGGCCTAAATGACTCCTAATTGGATATATGAGCTATTTAGATACATGGTTTGAGTTAATCAAAGGTACTGAATAAGTGCAGGTGACACTGACTTTGGTTCAAAAGGCAAGTGCGCTTTTCTGAACCAGGCTATTAATTCAAGTTGTTAAAAGGTGGCTGTGACATTTAGGAAATCTGCTAGGGCCTGAAGCCTAGAAGCCTGTCTTCTAACTAGATGTTCAAAAGTTATTTTCTTTACTAAGATTTTCTTTTAGGGGGGGACAGATGCATGGGCACCAGTGAGCTCACAGATGCCAAAGGGACTGCAGCTTGCCATGTCTCAGTTGCTGGTAGCTTCCATTCTGGGACCGCATGGTAAAATAAGCAGAAGTTCCTGCAACTAAAAAAGTTTTATTTAACAAAAATGAAATATTATTATTCATGTCATGAGTAATTGAATCCCCAGATGTTCTCATTCTGTATCAATGGCTGGGGACAATATGACTGTAGATAGGCTGTGACAACATGAATTGATTTCTTCTTTGTCCTTTTCCTTTTTTTTTTTTTATTTTAAACCTGCAAAGTGACTGTGAGGATTTTTATAGCTGATTGCTCAGAGCTGGCATTACAGGCTGTGCAGCTGTAAAAAAGGCCTTCTCATTTTCATTGAGAGTAAATAAAATAAAATATTGCAGAAGTAGCATTGCTTTTCCCCAGTCCTGCCCCTGCAGAAATAAACAAAGATAACTTCAATAAACCAATTGAACGTGGAAAGGCATTCACAGGAAAGGATTGTTGCTGCTAACACTGAATATTCAGAATGTAATAATAAAAGCAATCATGTTACTAAAAAGCCACCTGTTACTTTCTTCAGTTTTTATCTAAAGCACAGAGCTCACTTTTTTGTTTCTGAATTTATAACAGAGATGGGAAGTCCAGCTCTTTAGAAACCTTATTATATGCAAGCTAGTAATTCCTTATTAAAGTTAAATAGAAAAGGATACCACGCGTGCTAGCATTTCTCAAGCTGTTAAAGATGGGTGTTTTCATTTAGAAACAGAAGCAGAAAAACTTAAAAGTGCTTGTTAAAGCACGCACATGCAGTGCATGCAAGCAATAGATCTCTTTTGCTGAACTCTGAAATTGCACTGATTATTTCGCTAATAAAAGAATAGCTATTGCACCCCTGACCCCAGAGAAGCTCCAGGCTCGGTGCTGCAGCCGGCCTCGCATCAGCAGAAACTCATGCAACCAAAGCACTGGCTGTGAGCTGAGTGGTGGGAAGACAAGGAAAAAGGTGGCAACAAAAGAGGCTTGACATACAACTTGTAAATGTTCTGGCTGATCTAAAAATTCAGAAAATGATTAATGATGAAGGTACTTTATTGATTTCTTCCCCTGTCCTCCCCATGACCTGTTCTTCAGAGGAGCTGCACAATTGTGTCCAGAGCTGTGTGTTTGACAGCTACCTCCTACTTCCAAAGAAAGTATTCAATCCACTATGAGCGTACAGCAGCAGAAACTTTTAATTGGCATTTTATGCTAGCTTTCTCTTATAGAAATGATGCAGTGGTCATGTTTTTCCTCACTGTTATGGACAACGCCTGTAGAAATAACACAGTAGCTGGAGCAGGAAAAACAAAAAAAAATACCCACACAGTATCCCTCAGGATAATACTGCATGTGCAGAAACGGGAAAAGAAATCATATAAGAAAAACATTCAGTTGAAGCAGCAACTTGTATCTTCTATTTCAAAACTTGCAAGGTGAAAAAGAGTGATGTAGTTTAAAGGGGATATTGATTTGGCTGAGCCATGCATGAACTCATGCCATAACCCCAGTACTTCGCCATTCTCTGAACTTTTTAGAATTAATGCAAGGGGTTTAGACTGATTGCTTGAAGTTTTTTTCTGTAAAAACAGTGGGTCTGATGAATAGCATATACTCAAGGTGATTTAAAAAATAAAGTTACTTTAAGGACTGAGAAAAACTTTGCCAGTTGAGCTTTCTTATAGTGCTGCATAGTTCAAGCTAGGCAGTGTGAACCTCTACCTTGTTTCTTCTGCCTTCCATTTTATCTTGTGAATGATTGACTTTCTTCAGCAGCTCCTTCAGGTAATGTGACATAAATGGGAAATAAATCCCATCATGAATTTGTCTCACACTGCCAGGGACATAACAGACATTTTTAGATATTTAGCCATTTGAAAAATTTCAGAGCACAGAGAGATGTTGAAAATCTGGCAGGCAAGTTTGGCTTGCTATTCTAAAGCAGGTTTTCAAATTTTGATCATAAGTAGGTGATATTTTATTAATTTGTGGAATGCTGTAGGGCCTTGATAGTGGGTGCTGAATAATAGAAAACATGTGGCAGGAGCTGTTTATCTTTACAGAAGCATAAAACTTGTTCAGGAGGAAGCCAGTGGTTCATCTGGTACTACCTAGCAGATGCTTTGAAAGGCAGGCTGGCAAAGTCGAGAAGAGGCAGCTATGGAAAGAAACACATGCAGGAAAATCTTCTCAGCTCTTAACTAAATTTTCACAGAAATAAGAAGATGCTTTATGTCCCTGGTTTTTAGGCTCCTGATATTCTAATTTTTCAAGAATGTCCAGTTTTCTTCTTACTTTCAATGGTAATGCTTTCTTTGGATGAGCCAAAACCAAAAATATGATTCATTTTGTAAATTCAAAATTCAACTTTGAATCAACTTGGTTTTGTGAGAACAGCTTTAACAAAGCGCGGTGACGTATCAAGTCCAATGTAAGACAAATCAAATTTTCCAAAGCAAAAAGACACACTAAAAACCCCAAAAGCCCAGATCCTCCCCTGAGCCCATCTTTGATATCGTTTTCCACTGTAAAAGTCTCTCGGAGTAACTTGAGGCAGTTGCACATGATTTTACTGTGTCCAGTACGGCCTGCACAATGTTCACCAGTGGGCTACTACTCTCAAGCATGCGATGCATTCGTTGTCTTTTGTTTTTCCATCTTGACAAGCAGGAATTTTCGAAATGTGCTTTCCAAAGAAAATCTGCTCCAACCACCAGTCTTTTCTACTGATATTTCCTGATATTTTTTTTTTAAAAAGGGATTTCATTGCATATTTGCTTTATGGTGCTGAGCCTTGATAATCAAGATATGATTTTATGATGGAAAGTCCCTCAGGGAAGCATGCAGATGTATTGTGGAAAGGTGCTGACACTTTGTGCTTGATTTGTAGGAATGGTATGAACACTTTCTCTCCTTCTTTTTAACAAGAAAGAGTATTAAATTTAAAAATAGACCTGTGTCTCTTGTAAAACTTCTGAATATAAGTCCAAGAGATGGTTGAGTGATGTAGACATGTTAAAATCATACTCTGCAATGCATCAGGTTGAATTTGAAACAGATACCTCATCATTGATATCACTGTCTCCTTTCTTTCAGCTAAAATAGTAGCCTTTTGAATTTTAAGTGAATGCTGCAGACAGGAAAATTCAGTAACATACTAGTAAGTTGTTGATGGTATGCTCCATACAGGAAAGCTGCCTTGTTATTGAATGCAAATGTGACTTAAATATGTAAATTATATTCCAGATTTCATCAGTAAAGCTTTAATATATAGAAACTATCTTAAAGCATTTAAATAAAATATTAATTGAAAGTATGGAATAGTGTTAGCAAGCTCTTTTAAAGAAAACTTCAATTCCAGGCACGTAACAAGGAAGCGAGTGCTCTGATCTAGTCAAACAGAACCTCCCATGGTAAAAACCTATAATTGTTTTAAAGTTCTCTAGAAACCTACATCTCTCTTCTCATCTCATCCCACACACTGTGATATTCCTTATGTTCCTCACTCTCCTCTCTCAGAGCTGACTTTCTTTGTAGCCTTCTCCCACTCCCAGCGTGCTGCCTTCTCTCACCTCCTACACATGGAGCTGCCTCCTGCTGCCCATACAACAAGCACTTCTCTAGTCATCCCAGCCCTTTCCTTTTCTTGAGCTCATCTGTGCTGAATTCCCCACAAGGCCATCAGGATGTCTTGTCCTGCCTCAAAATCCAGAGGGTGAACTTTGTTTCTGTACTCAGGAAAGCTCAGTAATAAGCCAGACAGTGAATTTAGATCTTCTGAAAATGATCATTGTGTAGAGGATATGACAGATTTCTACATTTAAAAATAAAATCAAACTTATTTTAAAGGACAAAGAGAGATTGGTTGAGCTAGAAGTGTGGAAATGCTTTCACAATTGACAGGGCAGTTCTCAGCAACACAGACTTCAGTGGTTCAACCTCAACCAACCCAGGTCCAGTTCATCAACAAAAGCTTGAAATTAGGCCTAAGAGTTAGAAATGTGGGAACACAGAAGCACAAGCATCTTTTGCTGCAGCTCTGATTTTGATTGTCACTCCTTACCTACTCATTAAGCAGAGGGATTTTGGAGGTATTTGTTGTTACCTTCCTACCTACAGATGGTCTGCAAAAGTGACAGCAGCTGTTCCGAAAGCAAGCATGAAGGGGGGTATTGTTGTTGCTTAGCTATATTTACAAATTTGTAACAAGACTACTATTTAAAGTATGTTCTTTTGTGACTACATGCAATATGTTATCATCTAGATGTTACTGGATTGATGGAGGACATCAAAGGGATGTGGAACAGAGAGATTTCTCTGCTTTGGTATGGTTTTTTCTTCCAGAGCTTCTGTGAATCTCGTAGGTTTGGGCAGAGGTTGTACGGATTAATACTGTAACCTGTGACTTGTGCTCCCATGACCAGGGGAAAAAGGAGGGCAGCCACGTGATATTATTCAGCTGACAGAAGTTTACTCAGTAAGGCTGGGAAAAAGCTTGAATACAGAAAAGGCATAGTTCTATACTGAAAAACAAAAATAAGTAGAAATAAAACACATTTAATTTTGCCATGTTGAAGGCACTTTTGATAGAAGAGAAGAATTGCCAGCTAGAAATTATTTTTATGGTCTTTTTTCATGAATCATTACATCCGCAGACCAAAGGAACCCAGCTGTATGTTATGCCTCAGGGGGCCTCTTGGAGGACCAGTATATTCTTGGGTGACTGCTGACCATCTGTCTCTCCAAGCAGCAGTGACTCAGGCAGGCTGTGCAGCTTTAACTGCTGTGCCTCATGGGTATAACCAAAAAGCACAACCCATTCAGGTGGGACCCAGCTTTTGAAGCTGTCAGGGCCATATCAGCCAAAATCGGACCTGAGGGATGAAAGCTAAGGTCTTGCCCATGTTCTTCTAGTAGAAACTTCTCAGTTTCAGTCTATTCTTTCTGTTGTGCTCTACATTAAATTCTTGCCATTGAAGATAGGGTTTTTTTACTTGGCAGCTCATCTATGAGTGGAGATTTCTGACTGTGTATTTCTATGGAAAGTGTTCACATAAGAAAAAAAAAAAGATGATGATGTCAGGAAATGCATGTAATAAAAAATTTAAATATAAATCTAAACTTTTCAGTAGGGAAGTGAAAATCCAAATTACATCATTTCCACTGGAAACGTTGAGTTTCCATGTGGTTCCCCACTTGTGTGACTCATTGATGGTGTCTGTGCTATACCACTTGGCTTTGAAACTGTTCCCCACCTTCTCAGGTGAAGGGATTCATCCCACAGCCCTTTACACATCCGTGTTGGAGTGAGATGAATCATTTCTGTCTGTTTTCATGGCTGACTTGAAGGGCACCTACGCAACAGGGTTCCTATGGAAAAGTCCATGTCACAGACAGGTGAAGCTAAGGAAAAAGAGTTTCACTGTTGACTTTGCTGTCATTTTGGTGTGGCTTGGATTACAGTTCTCATTTTCTTGAAATAACAGAGGGGGTAGGGAACTGCAGTGATTTACATATACCACCAAGAGGTACCATTTGGCAAACCACAAAAGTTAGGCTGATGAATTGAAGACTGTAGCAAAGTGAGGATGTATTGTGTGATTCTGAGCATTAGATGTTAATGAATACATTTTGACTAGTGAAATATATTTAATTATATTTCTTGGAGCAAGCAATTATCATTTATTGATATCAGTTGCATGTTGGGAAGCAGAACTAGAAAAATGCATTTAAAAATTGCAGCTAGCTGAACTGGTTTAATTAGATGAGAGAAAAAGAGCTGATGCTTATGTTTTGAGTTTGTTTAGGTTGGATACGAATACAGAAAGCTTTATAATGTATGGCTGAAAGTTACACTGGGGTTCACTCAGAGGGGAAGGTGAGCATGCTGTGGCTATTAGAGGAGGCAGAAGAAAAGATCATTCTCTGCAAAGCCAAAAACCCAGCATTTGCAAGATTTTTCCTGCATATATTGTAGCTTACAACTGTTCTCTGTCACTTTTCTGGTGTTCCAAGTCTGCTGTCATCCCCCAAACGTTTTAATACACTTGTGTAATCAAATCAGAAAGTAAAGGTCTATCATTTAGTTCTCTCAATACCCCTGGACAGATTGCTGTCTCATTAGAAAGACTCAGCAAAGTAATTCAAGAACTGTAAGGTGCTAAAAAGATGCTGTCTTTAAAAATGGATTGGCTGAGTTGAAAGTCTGGCAGGTCCCCAGAATGAATATCTGGCCACAGGCTGGAATTATTTCTGTGCTAATCTGCTTGGTGTGTTCAGAGGATCTACTTGGATCTTGTGGGGCTGGAGGTTAGAAGGCTGCTGATCCATGAAGAGCTGCCGTGTGTAGATCCAACTCGCTGCAACAGTGTCTGATGGGGGGCCGAAATTTTTGCCATGTCCTGTAGCTACAGTTCATGGACTAGGATGCAGTCTGTGAACAGAGGCATATTCCAAATATGCCCAGCCCCAAACTGTATTTACATTTCATTAAGGTGATGTACAGGCTTTATGTAGCTCTGTTTGCTGTGCTGAACTGAGCTGTCAGAGTTTATCACTGTCAATTCCTTTTTTTTCTGTGCATCCTTGGGAGAGGGAGCTTTGGATGTAGAAAGAGAAAGGCAAAGATAGAGCTGACAAAGTCAGAAACTGCACTTTACTGAAGAGTCACTGGGCACAGCTCTTTAAAATAGAGGGCTTGCAGTTGCACAGAATTGATCTGGAAAAGATGCAAATTCCATCAAGAATAAATTCAGATTCACATTTAAAATGCAGCTCTCATGGGCACCAGCTAATACACCAGCCAAATTCACTCCATTATTAAGTTAAGAGACTATCAGGTGACCCCCATGAAATGTATTAACATAATGTCAATAATGAGTCTTTTTATAGGAAGGCGTTGAGGAAAAGTAAGCAAAGTTTGTAATATGGTACCGCACTTCCAGCCTGGCTCGTTTCTCCTTTCACAAAGCCTTATGTGATGGATCCATCTGTTCCCAGGAGATGAGAGTGTGTTGATGCCATTTTCATGGGAGATTTTGATTCCAGGCTGAAGCTTTCTGAATTCTCTGGAAGTTGCCTGAGTCTTGGTATTCATTGCCTGGGGCTAACTATAGCCAAGACACTCAGCACATCAAGGAGAGATTGCCTGCACAGGCTGGGTGGGGCCTTTACTTAACTCAATCAAGGCTCATTAAAGCTTCAAATCTCTGAATGCACATTCAAAATTGAGTGACAGGAACTTCTGGGAAAGTTTTGTTGAAAATCCTGGCATAACTGAGTAATTATAATATAGCAGTACTTCATATGCAACTTGATTGTCACAGCCTGTGTCAAGAGAACTCGTAATTTCTGAAGGATAAGACCATATGTTCCAAAAAGAGCTTTCAGAATGTGGGACACTTGTTTTGCAAGTTATTTTTTTCCTCTTCAAAAAAACCAAAGTGTTATGAAATGAGATTTAAAAAATCCCCCACACTTAATTAAACTGACTCTCTAAGAAGAGGCCCCAGACCTGTTGGATAAGCATGTTCTACGAGCTGTGTATTGTGATTTACTTCTCATTGTAGCTGAAATAAAATGCTGCAAAGATAGTTAAACTGGAACTGTTATCCTAAATATAAATCTAAGAATGTATATTTTTTTAAAAAAAATTATTTTTCCACTTATACAGTCTAATGCACTAGTTAAGGACCTCTTGGCATAAGATAACAATAACCTTGCTGGTTATAAATTGCCCCCTGAAACAAAGTATGGCTAGGACAGTCCGCAAAATGTCCAGACAGATTGCGCGTAGCAACTGAAAATGTTACATGCTGTGGTTTACATCAGCTTCGAATATAAATGTAGGTGACTTCATCATCTTCCATTTTAAGCTGTATCACATATATTGCCCTGAAAACTTCTTGCATTTTGAATGTAAAGTGAAAAGGTAGCTTGGGCTTCACTGGTGTTTAAAAGTCAGAACTGAACCTGAGTTGACATTTCTGAGTACATAAGAATTATATAGAATTCTGCTCCAACAGGAAGGAATAATATTGACTAACAAGGTCTAGGTCTTCTTTTGGAGACCCTGAATACACACTGGTAATATTTTTAGAATTTAGAATTTATTTTCATAAGCAGTAATATTCCAATAGTGGAGTGGTGAAAACCAGCTAGAGTCAGGTTGGTGGATTGGGATATTTTTATTCCTAGTAAGGGACAAGCAAAGAGGGAGAAGGGACTATTGGTTCAAGAGATTTTAATACTCATAGTCACAAGCACAACTTTATCATCTAAATGAGGATAACCTTGTTAAAATCCTTAATCTATTTTCTTTGTGCATTTCATGTTGAAGAAAAGTGCCATACAGCAATCAGTTTTCACTTGCCTTGCTAGGGATAAGTTTTACATACACTGTTGTGATGAAATGGGATAAAATTACCCTTGTAAATATTTTCTTAACCTAGCTGGGAGACAGTCTTGGCTTTGCATGCATAACCTTCTCGTTTTACTGTTAGCTTTCTTTAAATGAGCATAGCATCATGTAAAGTCTGCCTGCAAATTTACCCACTTTAAATACTTAGAATTTTCTGAATGTTTTGTGTGTGTCTAGGTTTAACTGTTTTCTGAACATTGTGTATTTCAAACATCCTCTCATCACTACCTTCCTAGTGGATACTTGCTAAATAAGTGACAGATACCTCCATTTGAAAGTATCTAAGTAGGTTTAGCATTTGTTAGGCTTGTAATGTTTGATTACCCATGGAGTATTGATTGAGACATTATATGAATCCAAACAACATATTCCAACTGAATATTGGTATCAACTCTGCAGATGTCCTTATATGGGCCAGTCATTCAGTGCTACCTTTATGGTCAATAGAAAAAAGCAGGCACTTTTTCAAATAAATATTCCCAAGGTAACTGTCTAAAATAGGTTGCATGGATTGCTTCGTACTCAGTGGGGAAAACCCAGCATCAATACACAGAGAGTCTGAGCTAGTGGTTCAGATGTGAACACCTTCTCTGAAGAGGTCTAAAGTCATATGAAATGTTTGGACCAGCTCGCCTCCTGACTCTTCATGGGGAGGAAACAAAATAAATCCTTCCATAAATTCTTTCCATTACGAGGTCTCACAGAATAACTTCTTATGGACTGACAGATGCTAAAAGGATCACTGATTTTCAGTGATATGTCAAGTTAATTAGGCAGATTCTGCCTAAATTCTGTTTATGTTCCAAATCCCAATGATTTGGTTGCTTGAGTTTTGGCTGGCCAACTTGCAATGTTTGAAGCAAACCATCTTGTCTGTAAAGGCTTCACTGACTGGTGTTAAGAATAAACTAATTCTGCAGAGGATAGCCTCCATCAAGCAGTTCTCTGGTAAATGCTAATGAGTAAGAAGCAAGAGGTGTTCCAGAAGTGATGTGAGCTGCCTCTGCTTAACAAAATATCCACCTTTTCCCTAGTTTTAGCTTGTCCCAGTCCTCATTTCCTAAGCCAGACAAACCTCCGGAGAACTGTTTAGCTAATGAATGATTGAAAAGTATGAACACCGAATTCAATAAATCAAGGAGAAAACAAACATAAAACCCCACAGAGATAACAAAATGTATGCTTAAATGCGTCATTCAATTACTCTGCTAGCTCTTTTCTTCCCATTATGCTCTCCTTTGTCAGTACACAGTATATCTAAATGGCAATCTCTTTGTGACAAGAAACTTCTCTTCATGCCTTTACCTGCTGGTGCAGAACACTGTTGGTACTTGGCAAATATCGAACAATAAAAAGAATTGATTTCAAGCAACGTATGAATTTCATGATAGTGAAGCTTCTTAGAATTTTCCCTACCCAGCACTAAGGTGGCCACCAAACTTCACCAGTTTGGACTGCACTCATCTTTCTGGTCATATACTGTTAGATGGTTTTTAGTTCCTTGAGTCACCAAGGGCCAAACAAGCCCCAGAAGGATTGCAATCAATATGGTATTATTCTTTAAGGATAAGTCAGCCAGGAATCCTACTGCTGTTACTGTTTGTCCCTGAGGATGTGATTTCTATCAGGTTTTCTGCTCAAGCTTTTCTTCCTTGAATGTTCCTAGAAAGCTGGTTCATCAGCTTGGTGCAAAGTGAGCAAACCAGCTTTTCTGCACAGAGGCCACAGTTATTGCAGAATATAGAAGTTTCCTTGCCTCAAAGAACAGAGCCAACTGCTTTGTCTTGAGCCATTCTTAGCAGGTCTTTTTGACTGCCTGTAATGTGAATAAGTCAAAGACAGGGCTAAGAATTGTATTATTAAGCTACATGGCATTGATGCTTTGGGGGATCTCAAAATCCTCATTTTCAGTGTACTAGCATCTGAAAATGATTGTATGATTCTCCAGAGACTTTGCTTGGATATTGCAAGCAGATGTTAGAAAAAAAACCTGAAAATAGATAGTAGTATTGATGAGTCCCTTTATAGAAAAATAAAATAAAAATGTCATTACCTTTGCATAACTGTGTAGCTTAAGATGATGAAATACAATAGTTATTATGGAAGAAATAGTCTTTTTGCATCCTCCAGCTATAATCTATTGCACATGATTAAAACTGAGAGTCTTTACTAATTAGCTTTTATGGTCAAACAGTTTTCATGAAGCTGGTTTCAAAGAAATCAAAATTAAACTCCTTAAAGCTCTGAAAGATAGTATTATGGAATATGAATGCATAGATAATCTTTACAAGCTAGAGGAAAACCATGACTGAGCAACAAAAACTGCATTAAAAGACCAAGTAATATATCAAGTATTGCAATATAGTGTGTATGGATAAGTGATGAAGCTATGATTTTTTAAACAGAGTCTAATTAAAGTGGGGGATACATAGGATGATCTTTTGTCTGATAGCATATATTGATGAAACTTCAAATACTGATGCTGCGAATGCAAGTAGTATGGATTTGATCAAGGTGCAAGACTTATTTCCTCATTCATCCTAGTGAATTTTAAAAAGGGGAAAATAGAATGTGGTGGACTGACTTCACCCCTTCTTTGCATTGTTCTGTTGGTTTGCCGTACCTTCAAAGTGACTTCATCCCACCAGTTGCACTGTATGTTCTATTTGTAACTATAATGATAAAAGAGCTTCGAAAAGATGCTTATACTGAAATGCAGTGGTTCTTTTCCAAGCCAAACTGCCTTAATTTGCCTATGTATTTGCGTAGATAAGCTTTACTAAACTGTGGCCCAGTAAATATCCTCTCTTCAGTGAGCCTGTAGCAAAAACATTTCATGGAAGGAAGGGGAAGCACTGGATTTAGTACAGTTTTCAAAACAACTTTTTTTTTTTTTGCTATAAAAATGTTTAAACATTTAGGGGACTCTATCTCAGTCGCTACCAATGAGTTTCTGGCTCCCAGATGATTTAGCAACTCGAGTATTTTTGAAAAATATTTCTTTTCCTCACTGAGTTTCATCAATGAAATGTAAACATTTAATTCTTTTACACAGGAAAGGGGAGGTCTTAGCTCTTGTTTGGGCTTCGCGCTGTAGTGTAGTAGATGGTGTATCACTGGAAATTAAACAAAACACTTCAAAAGGGCTGGTCCACATTGTTTTCATGTTTGGACTTGATGATCCAAGAGGTCTTTTCCAACCTGGTGATTGTACAATTCTATGAAATTTGCCCGATTATATCATTGATCTGTTTGACAGATGACAAATTTATGTCAAAGAGATCCTTAAACCAGTATTAAACATTAGAGACAGACACAAAAGAAGCAGCCCGCATAGGCTGCCTTTTTTTTCAGGGAAGTTTCATAGGAAGACTTTATCCTTGTAGTTGTATTGTGGATCCCTACAGCAGAAACTTTTGCAGTTCTGATATGGTTTACATGTTTGAGATTCCTCAAACGCTGTTTACTTTGTTCCCACTGTTAATGTTTTTATAATTAATTAACAGAGTGAAATTGAAGATGATTCTGCCTTAGGCTGAATTATAACAGCTCTGAGAACCTGCAAAAATTTAGTGTTCTCCTGAAATAGCACGGGATGACCACAAGATCCTTTCATTTGAAATGTTGTGCTCTTGTGCCAAGGTTTTGGGTTTTTTCATTGCTTTTTTAATATGGTTTGGAGTTGAGGGTGAGGGGGAAGAATACTTAGTCATACAAATTCCTGGCATCATTTTCAAGAAATAAACACATATATAATAGTAGAATATTACCCATTCAGTGAAGCATGAGACTGAATGCATTGGAAGCAATTAGATACATCGAGGCAATTTGTGTTTTCAAAGTCCTACACACTCCCTTCTAAACTAGGTGGATTGTCTCTCGGATCCAGGAAGTCTCCACAGCCTGCTGAGATCTTGACATTGTCAGTGTAGGCAAAATAAATGTAAAATTTATCTTGATTATGAGACGCACGCTTTATGTTAAAAATACACCGATGGCTGTCATTTTCTATTCAAGATAGAACTATCCACTAATAAACACATCTACTAGTAGACCAGATTAAAGGAAGCCTTGGAAATGCAACAATCAGTTAAGTTATGAAGTGATCCAGATGCACTCTATTAATAAAAATTTAAAAAGACTGTTTACTGTTTCAAGTGCTGGGAAAAGTTTCTTTCATGTTTGTATAATAGGTTCCATTGCTTAATGGACTTAACACAAGAAAAGGAGGTGGTCCCATTATATCATTAAGAGAATACACTTCTTATTTACAAGTTAGGATTAATTTTTACTGAGACTTAGATACTATAAACCCCTGATGTGTGGCAGAGACTGTGACATTCTGTTACAGGTTAATTTCTTTCCTTGCAAATCAGAAAATACTGTGACTTGCAAAACAGGGGGAGAGAAAAGGGAAATATGCCAGTAGCTGTGCTTAGACTTTTTTTGCCTTTTGGCTTCTTCTTTCATTTTCTAGTCTGCTGCACTTCTTCTTTCAGTGATTTGGATGCTGGATGCCAATTTAAATTTCCAGCACATTTAGTGTCCTACAATACCAGGGGATTGAAAAGAGAATTAAGAATGTACAAGGCACAACAAAAAGTTTAAATATTTTTCTTCATGGCCCTTTTATTCTTTACCTCTCTCTGTGATAACAGTGATAGCAGAATCCAGTAAGCTACTGCTGAAAAAAAGTCAGTAGTATGTTTATTTTGCAAAGGTGTGTTCATAATGGGAACTGGACAGGGCTTGTTCGTTGCTCGCAGTCTGTAGAGGGCTCTTTCACAGATCAACAGACTATAAGATTACTTTCCTGGATATGAGCCACTGATGGACCCATACTGGCTACTAAGAGTCATATAAGAGTCTTTTATCCTGTCTCAGCAGGGACATCTTCCTCATGGGCTTCACGAGAGGGTGTTTTCCTAGCAGTGGATTTAATGGGGGGAGAGAAAGAGGATAGAAAGAAGTTTAATGTTTCTGCCTGTTCCCTGCAAGTTCACAGAAAATATTGGCTAGAGCAGCAGTGGCCTGACTCCATTGTGTTCCTGCCTTTGCTGTGTACTTAGACTGGCATGTTTCTAATCAAATGTGAAATATAGCTTTAGTAGGTCGAATGGATTAGCTTTACTTGTAAGTAACTCTGTTTTAGTTGAGTGCAACTTTTTTAATATTCTTTTAATGTTTCACACTTAAGGCTGTCATGTTTAACTTCATAAGTTTAATGGGTCTTTGGAGTTTTGACTGCTAAAGGTGAGAACTATTTCATAACCTCATCCAACTGAATTTCGAAGTCTGTGCAGTGAAGATGGCAAGGTAAGAAACTTCTCAGCTGGTCTGTCATAAAAGCTTGGAAATGCTTGAAACTAACTGGAAGTGATCTTTTCCTTTTTTAATACCATTTCAAGATTATAGCGCTTGTAAATATTTAAGTTTTCCTTGCTTTGGTCTTCCAAATCTGCTTATGTTCAGAAAATTAACATCCTCATACTCAAAAGCTGGAAAATCTGTTCATGACAATGTACATATCTGATTTTCTTCCTCTAAAGCTAGCTGTTATTTATCAGCATCTCATTAGTTTCCTGTTCATATATAGAGTTGAAGTTATCAAAGAACTGAGGGGATTTCCAGATACCTTATTTCTGGGCCTCTGAATCAGCTGTGCCTCTAATAAAGTTAGACTGTTCATATCAAACCATCCCTTATCAGTAATGTACTTTGAAATCTTTTCAACCTGGTTAAATCCAAGTGAAATAATAGACTTTGTAGTTGTCACATCCTCAGACTGCTGTAAAGTGTTGTTCTTCCACTAAAATAAATATCTCAGGTGATTTCTATGTGCCAAGTAATTGATGTAAATATTTTAAATAATTTTTAAATATTTTAATTTTCAGAGTAACTTAAATTTTTTTATATATATTAATAATTGTTATAGTTCAGTGCCAGATGTGGTGTAAAATTGCTCTCAGTTTTTCTTGCAACACAGTATTTGACAATTTAATTTAAATTTTTTGGTACTGTTTGCAATTACCTTTTACATTTCGGATCTGTGTTCCAATCTGTTGTTTAGACAGGTTTCCAGGGGCTTCTTCATTTTACTAAGTATGTTTATAAAATTTTGGTTTAAAAAGTCCAAACAAAACAATAAAACCAAACCTCAAAACTTTTTAAGGTGTTTTTCTAGGAATTCAAGGGATTAGAAAACTAAGGAGAGACAGCAAAATAAAAGTATATGCAGAGATTCATTAAATGAAACAGGTCTCTACAGTACTCTTAAGACGAGTTTAATTTATCTGCACTGAAGTACATAAGAAATCTTAACACTCTATTTAGTGGAAACTGACATTGACTTCTCTGAAGACCGTGTCTTAAATTACTACCTTCTCATATTTGCTGTCATGTTAAAATTCCTCTTGCTATGCAGCAACAATCAGCAATGTAAGTTCAGACAGCAAAACCTCCAGGAGTCAAGTTATTCTGCAAAATTTCAGGTAATGGAGAACAGGACAACATGATAGCTTGACCATTAACCATTGGATTAAAAATGTAAGACATAGTCCTTTGATTTCTATGAGATTCATCATCCAGCCATTGCAGTGTGACAAAATTCATTCCTTAATGTAATAGGTTTATATATTTTCTGATTTTTTTTTTAATAGTGTATTGCAAAAAATGTTGGAACTGCATCCTCTGGTTCATATTCCCCATGTTTCAGTCTTGCATCTTTTCTGTTCTTCTGCCTCTCTGTTAAGCAGGAGTGCCTGTTGTATACTGTATTTTTTTTTTTTATTTGAATGTCAGTTCAAGGCTATGTTTCAGCAGAACATGTTAGCTTTTATTTAAGCCTCACTGACTTTAGAGATTAGCACAGTGTTTTGAGAAACTGAGGCCTCTGAAGTTATGTGAAACAGTACATCCTCAGTATAAAAATAATACATCTTGGTTTATCTGATTAGTGATGGACTACGTTTTTTTTTCACTTTTTAAAACAAGCACCTTCATTTATCACCATCCAGGGACCTATTTGGATAGTTAGTGGACAGAAAACAAGGCACGAATCTGTTGGAAAAATCATTTGGCCCATGTAGTCCTTTCTAAATATAACTCCCTGATCAAAGGGCAGAGTGTCTGTTCCAAGTCCTATCCCAGATATTAGACGAAGAATATACTGAAGCCTTCAGATTTTTGACGGTGTCTTTTCAAAGGCATGCCATCCTGAATGTACCATCATGTGATGCTGTTTGAACTGAGCAAATATTTTGCCTTCAACTTCTTTCCCTTGCATTCATGTCACTCTACAGAGATAACTGTAAATACAGCTTAAAAAAAAAAATCCTCTTCAATTAAAATGCCGGGGATTTTTGAAGACTGCTGGAGAAAACCTATTGTAGAGTTATATCTCAGAAGTATTTTTTTTTAATTTGTAGCAACTTCTGGACATAAATAAACATAAACTTTTTCAGGGTTTTGTAGTATATTCATAAACATAAGGGTCCTTGCAGCTGACAAGGTATCCTTCTGAAATGACAGTTAATAAAAGCTATTTTTGATTTAGCTGCTAAACAGTTTATATTGTAACAGTGTCCTTCAGGAGACTTACTGTCTTGAGGAGAGATGCACATGTAGGTGTAATAATATGATTAAACCCTGGTGAATCTTTACCAGTTACTAACTGAAATTTCATTTAACTTCTTTTCCAATGCTGTGGTTTTCTAAACCAGATTTGTTAGCTGTTCTGGGGGTGCAGTCACAGGAGAGAGGGATGCGCAGAGGCTCAAGTCTTTCCTACTAGTGCATGTCCTAAGAGAGGTCACCATGGAGAGAAAATTGTTATTCCTGTAAAACTGCCACAAACAGCCCTAATTAATACACTGATTCTACAAGTGATGTAGGGGACTTGTATAGATAGAATGAATTATTAAAATCTCTTTCTTCAAAACATTTTCGAAGGTGCTTTGCATGATTATAATATGAGCCTGCCCTAGAAAGAAGTTGTAGATCTAACACTGGATTCAGACAACAGTCATGTAATTTATCAACAGTTTGAAGATGAATGTATGCGCATACCTAGTAAAATTAGGGAGCCTGGTTCTGAGAGATGTCAGGATCAAAGCCTGGGAAGTATAACATAGTGAGTGAAGTCAATATGCATCTTTACTAAGACAGTCACAATGCATAGGACTGCTCTCTCACTTTCTAGTTTTTCAAGCCTTACATTTTTTGATACTTTTAGGAACTTTATTGTATCATTTTCATCAGAATGCAAAGAGAGATGTAGTAAACAAATCCAGCTGTGATTATGCCAGAATTGTACTCTTCTGGTGCTGGATTTACTCCTAAACTACTTGTAAAAATCTGCAATAGCTACTCTGTAGTGAGCTGGGATTTTTTTTTTGCAGCTATCTAATTGAGGTTCACACTTCAGGGACCTATTTTTACAATCACAGAATCACAGAATAACCAGGTTGGAAGAGACCCACTGGATCGTCGAGTCCAACCATTCCCACCAATCCCTAAATCATGCTCCTAAGCACCTCATCTACTCTAACCTTGAGCACCTCCAGGGACGGTGACTCAACCACCTCCCTTGGCAGACCGTTCCAATGCCTAAACACCCTCTCCGTGAAGAACTTTTTCCTAATTTCAAGCCTAAATCTCCCCTAGCGGAGCTTGAGGCCATTCCCTCTCGTCCTGTCCCCTGTCACTTGGGAGAAGAGGCCAGCACCCTCCTCTCCACAACCTCCCTTCAGGTCTCCCCTCAGCCTCCTCTTCTCCAGTCTGAACACCCCCAGCTCTCCCAGTCGCTCCTCATAAGATTTGTTCTCCAGCCCCTTCACCAGCTTCGTTGCTCTTCTCTGGACTCGCTCCAGAGCCTCAGCATCCTTCTTGTGGTGAGGGGCCCAGAACTGAACACAGTACTCGAGATGCGGTCTCACCAGTGCCGAGTACAGAGGGAGAATAACCTCCCTGGACCTGCTGGTTACGCCGTTCCTGATACAAGCCAAGATGCCATTGGCCTTCTTGGCCACCTGGGCCACTGCTGGCTCATGTTCAGTCGGTTGTCAACCAACACCCCCAGGTCCTTCTCCTCCTGGCAGCTTTCCAACCAGGCTTCTCCTAGTTTGTACCTCTGCTTAGGGTTGTTGTGCCCCAATTGCAGGACCCGGCATTTGGCCTTGTTAAACCTCATGCCGTTGGTCTCAGCCCAGCGGTCCAGCCTGTTCAGGTCCCTTTTCAGAGTTACAGCAAAAATCAGACCTTGCAGTACAGAAAAGTTCATAACAGTCGAAAGGCCAAATTGTTATTTCTAATGCTGGTTTTATTCTTAGAACTGCATAGTGATGTTCCTCATGTCTAGAGCACAGATAGAAATGAGATATTGATGACTTTCAGACTTCAAAACACTTTTTCTTTTCTAGAAAGCAATTATATAAGTGGCAGTAAGTGATATCTGAATGAGATTAATATAGCCTACCTTGCTCCTTACTTATACAGGTAGGAATGAGAAGATCTATGGAATGACTATAGAAAGTATTAAGCAACTAAGATGGGCCATAAAAAGGGTATACAGTTGTTTGGTCTTTTTCGACTTCATGAAAATCTGAAGTAATGAGTAGCTGCATTATGTAAACTGTCAGGTGTGATGATGCATTACAGATATTATTCTTATTTCATTTAAGAATAGCTCCAAAAGACCTAATGCAGCTTCTCAGTCTGATTTTAAGCAACTGGAAAATATTTAATGATATAAACCTCTCCTTATAACTGTCTAAATTAATAAAATTAAAATCAGAGTTTGCACAATTTGAAAGCTGTTTAGTCTAACAATATTCTACCAAAAGAGGCTCATCCTCCACTGATAGGGTCGTGTCTTTGTACTGGTTAAGTTTTGGGGCAGAATCTGTTCTCAGTTTTACAGCTATATAAACTGACAGTGATTTTATTAGTGCCATTATACTTAATCTGTGTAACTGAAGTAAGAATTTAGACCCTGGAGGTTGAAAAGCACAATGTCAAATTGCAATAACTATGAAGCCATTCTCTATAATTTCCCTTAGGTTTCATGGATAGTGAAGTCTCTGGATGCCTGGATAAACTTTGAATAATTGGGGGAACATAAATTCAGGGGCTTGTCTTGAGGAACTGAGCTTTTAGGGGAGGGAGATGTTTGTTCAGTTGAGGGATATTCTCCAGAGAAGGTGAAAAGATTACATTGATTACATTGCTGTAATTGATGCATGGCAGCCCATTGCTACAAAACAAAGCACCCCAGAAGAACAAGATTTGCTTCTTTCTTGAAAGTATAATGTTAAAATCTATTGAACTTAAATAAAGCCATTGAATTTCATTCTGGAAGAATCACTTGCTTGAAAAGTTACCTAAACTGACACTAACTGCGTGCTGGGAAATGAAGCAACACAACCAAATTTTGATCTCATTTATAGTGATATAATTAAGGAAGATTGTAGGCCCTTTGGTCTTTGAGGTGATTCTTGTGCATGAGTAGGGCCAATGGGGGCTATAATAATAAAACTAATACATCCAACAAAATCATTTCTTAGGAGGTTTTTCACATAATAAACACATAAGTGTGGGAATGAGAAGGGTGGTTATCTTTTACGTTAAAGTCTTTTTATGTCTCTCTGGAACATAAAGCAGCTGTAGGAAAGAATTTACACCTATATTCAGTTCTCTGCACACAATGCCTGCAACATAGATGGGCTACATGTGTGCATGGGAATAAGGCACGCATATCTCAGTGCTGAAAGGTGTTCTCTGCTTTGCAATACTCATAGGAAAGCTTGAGCACAGGACCTTGCCCGTGTGACACTCAAATTGAGTTGGTGCCCTTCCTAAGAGTGAGTTTAATCAAGGTAACCTTGTCCCCATTGCAGATGGAGGAGGGAAAGTGGCCTCTCTTCTTGAAAGCTATTCAGCTCTGCAAAGAGAAATCTGGGGTGTTGAGCTACCAGCTGCTCCTGCTGCAGGTGCCTCTGAGGATGCTGCTGGGGAAGGACTCAGTTTGGGGCCAGGCAATGCGGATCAGGCAAAATATCTGCTGTGAACACTTGAGTGCACTGTGTAGGGCAGCTGGTGTCACTGGTCCCTTTTTGCTTTTATGCCTGTTGGGGCTGCCTGGAAAATCCCATCTATTATATCACAAAAAATAGATCAGTATAAGTCTGCAGCTTTTACATCCAGAGCAACAGTCTGGTAGCTGTTTAATCCCTAATATTGCTAGTGTGGATAAAGCTGATGTTTCTCCTTTACTAAAAAACAAAAAGTAAAAAAAAAAATTACGTTTTTGTTAAGCACGGCAACTGTAAGCACATGGTTCCCATTAAACACTTTTGAAACAATCAATATTTCAAAAGTATCTGCTAATTAGGGCTGTCCAATTGGGCCTGATTTTTCAGATCTTCTGAGTGATTGTTGCTTTCATTGATCTTTAACAGGAGTGGACAGTCAGAGCATCTGAAATCTGTGAGGCAGGCAGATGAATGTTGATGAACCAGAGGGAGAGTGTGAAAAGAAAATGTTTTGTTTGATATTGCTAATTGTTTTGTTTTGGCAATTAAGTATTTTTTTGAAGCAAGTGATTGATTCAGTGAGAGATGAAAAGGGATTAAGTGTGACCCACTGAAACTCATTCCTAGCCCTAGCTGCTTATTACAAAATTAGTTTTTGTTTCAGAATAAAACATACAGACAGACTTGGTGGCATGGAAACCACCAATTAGCTGAATATACATAGAAGTCGCTTTCTGTAAGATGTCATCTTCTTGTGTGATGATCTTCTAAATATATTCTTTTGAGAGATTAATTATTTGGTGATGTTTTTAAAAGTAGCAAGGATAAGGAAAATAAATAGATTGGGATGGAAAGCAACTGAAAATACTTGGTTTTTTCGTTTTATTTCCCCTGGAAGAAATTCTTTTGGCAATTTTAATATGACGCTGTTGGTTTAGTCAAGGGGAGTATCACCCTCTGTCAGGAATTGTTTGATACTCTTATCATGAAATATTGATTTTTGTGCCTTTGGGTTAAAATAATAATAATACGATATTGTTTGCTTCAATTTTTCCTCAATGAGGAGCAATTACTATGAAGTTATGTGGTAGACACTGACTCAGACAGGAAAGCGTTTGTGTTACTGTAATTATCAGTTGCACAGACACAGGTGCTCTTTCCAGAGCTTTTCTGCAGTAAATGTCTAGTTGAAATGCAATCTGATGTACCTGCAAAGACTTGGGAATTAATTTTTCACACAAAAAAAATTCAATGAAAAAATCAATCTAACCTTACAAAGTATTTACTTTAAAGTAACGATGGGCCTCCCAAACCCTTAAATCACTTTTAAGTCATTCAGACAGGAGAAAAAAGGGGCCTAGGAACCTAGAATTTTGGGGATCTATTTTTAGGAATATGAATGGATTTCACAGAGTGCCCAGCGTCGCTGGTATAGCCCTTTGCACAAGGATGATCCCTGGCCATCCTTGGGTCCCCAGCCAACCAGCCACCAGCTTCATTTCTGTGGCTTTGTAGATGATCTTTCGTTGTAGCTGCAACTTTTGGTGCAAAGAGAAATAGCAGAAAAGCACATACAGGAGAATGCAAAGAATAAAGAATAGAGAGGAAGAGAATAGGGCTCTTAACAGTACAGCTTGATTTGATGTTTTGCCTGAATCTTCACAAGCGTAAATATTTGACTGCTGTTTTGGAGCTTTTTTATTCCCCTTCACGTGGAGTATTTGTTTACATAGCATAAAAATTCCTTCTTCCTCTCTTCTGCTCTTTCACTCCACCAGTGAAAATCTGCAGCATTTTTGACAAGTGCATAAACGTAATAACACTAGTGGGTGGGAACACTGCTTTACCTTGAGATTGTATAGATCGCTCTATTTTTTTCTAAAGGCACCTATGGTAAGGGGTATTTGAGTTTTGACCCATAGTTTTGGCAGCCTCACCCCACAGAGATTCCAAATGGACCTGGAAAACTTGGTTAACAAAACCATCAAATTTTTAACATGAACATCCGTGTTCCAAATTCTTGCTCAGGTGAAACCCTCCTTACAAAGAGGAGGGAAGTCCAGGAAATCCTGGGTGTCTTGCACTAGCCTATTATCTACTCCATTCATATAAATGAATACTGGCAGTACATATATCGGGAATATTGCCTTCTTTTACATCAGAAGAACAGTCAGCACAAGAGACCTATTCCCGAGGGAAAAAAAAAAAAACACCACATGGTTATGAATCTTCTTCTAGGAATCACATTCATTATTTACTGTTTGGTCATCATTCATTGCCTCCAGCATGTGCCATTATATGTGCCTGTGGTTGGACTGTTCAAGTTAAGGACAGTTTACCTTCTTTTTTGGAATTCATTTTTTAAAAAATAAGAGAGGAAATCTACCATAGGTTTCTATTTATATTGTTCGTTTAGAGGGTGGCAACAAACCTATATTCTTTCAGATGCATAGAGAGATATGCTTATAAAACTTATCTGACACTACATGAAGGTTGCTTTTATATGCCATAAAAGTAAAAAAAAAAATATTTTAGCCTTAAAATTCCATAAACAAGAACACATGTTGACATTTGCAGGTTCATACTCCATTTCTAGGATACTGCACAACAAAGTAGTCATAAAGAAGATTTAACTCTGAAGCATCTCTGGCATTTAAAAAGCTCCATCTTTCAACTGACTTTGCTGAAGTAAAGTGTATAGTTGTAAGATTTAGGAGGAGCTTAATTTAAGCTATTGAAACCTGATGATTGAGTGAAACAGCTTTTCCGAACAAGTATCTTGCTCCCAAGGTAGAGAAGATGACTTGCAATTTTTTCTTAATGCAAAAGGAATAGGAAGGAATTAGGTTTCATAGGCCTGGTCCAGAAGTGCTAATGCAAGAAGCAAATTAGTAATGAAAGTACAGAATTCTTTTTTGGTCATGTAAAGGAAAGTTACTGAACCTGTAATGACTGACAGGCCAATTTTTCACATTACTAACAATTTTCGCTGTGCATTTTATTATGAAATTATTTGACACTTAAATACCTTAATAAAATTATCGGGTTTAGAAGACCAGCATGGGAGAATGTGAAAGATGTCATGCTGTCATCTCTGCTGTTTCGCATTAAAGATACAATCTTACATATTTTGATTTACGAGTTGGGAAAAAAGGTCTTTTCCTGAATAACCTGCAAACACCTCATCATTAGTTGTTCACATTCATGGCATCTCCAGGACAGAAGGTACCAGCTAGGTTAATGATTTTTCTGTCTTAAATTAGTCATATTGCTTGACTTATGGAACAACAGATAATTCAAAACTGTAATATTCTTTCAAATCACACAAGACTAGCAAAATCCATTCATTTGGTTGGAAAGCAGGCAGATATGTATCCAAGAGTATAGTAAAGCAATTGAAGTAAATGGAAATTATTTGGGACTGGAATCTATGACCTGAAAATATTTTCTTAAGCTTAGCTGTACATGTTTTGAATGTTATTAGGAATTTTTAAGCTATATTTGTCTTTGAGTCCACAGGGTTAATTATCTATGAAACACTGTTCTCCATCTATGGAGACAGGAATCCTTGAAAACTAAGTTTAATGTCTCCTTGGTTTTTCATATGGAATTAATTCTTTGGGAACGTCATTCTCTCTTCAGTTCAGCCATGTCAGTTTTTGAGAATGATTTCATACCATTTGAAAAACTGAATTCAACTTTTCTAACGCTGACACATTTGATATTGTGTGATCTTATATAAGTGCTACCTGAAAAAATAGTATGGAGCAAGACTGAAATATGGACAGTGTGGGTTCCCATTAGCTGAAACACGTAAAGAATTTGTTATATTTAGAACTATGTTCACTTATGCTTAACCAAGCTCCGCTTTAAGTTAGGGAAAATTGGTTTCATTTTCTCTTCCTGCCATTAATAGCTATTAGAGTTGAAAATAAGGCTTTAAACATATCATTAAAGTACACTTAAGTATCTTGCAATTGACTGTTAACTCAGTGTGGTAATACATTATCATAACATTTTCCTTTGATAGGTTTGCATCTTAAAAGATACAAGAAAAACAAAGGATGCTTTTTAAGACTTATATTGAAGTTATTTCTCTTATAATTGTTCACATATTTTTATTTTATCATTGAAATATGCTCTATCATACATGTTCAAGAACCATTTACTTGGTGTATGATGATGGGCAGTTGTATCAGACTGTGTTGAGGAGGTGTCTGGATTTTGTTGATTTATTTCTGTGGGTATAGTGTTGAGGTGGCTGGATACAGAAATAAAAGTGCTGCACAGTTCATGGATCTCAAAGTCTGGGAGAATACTTCAGTAACCAAAGGCAGAACAGGCAGAATTCAGACCTACGTTCAAGCAAGTTTGGCTTTCAGGTTTTGTTAAAATCCTCTTCAGCAGACAGCATGATGAGTTCTAGGAAAATCCTCTATTACCAACATCTCAGCATAACATACCATGTGTTTTTACTTTCAAGACAACAGTGAAATTGTACTGCACTTAAACTAAGAGCTCTGTTTTTCCGGTCTTATAAGTCACATAGTTAACGGTGAGTGTGTGTGTAGCTTCTTCAGCACAGTGACCAAGGAATTCCACCTCCTAAAGCTGAGTTGGAATGTTACTATGACAATAGCAACATCGATGACATTCTCCATTCCCTGCACAGCCAATGGGCATTGACCTTATCCTGTCAAAGCATATAAAAAGCAATGTGGGCAACACTGGCTTTGTGAAAATTGGACACATTTATCTAGGACATTTCACCACATTACCATATACTGAGTTGTAGAAGTGTAGATAAAATAGCTGATGTATTGTAAGTTTTTTGCAGTGGTACTAGAAATGCAACAAAGACAACTGTATACTTAGCAAATGTTTTCCCTAATATCTTAAAAGCAAAACCAAAAGTGCTAAGCATGCAAAATCCCATCAGTTCTGTGCCCCTGATTTCTATTCTCCTGATTTCATGTAAATCCACTCTCAAACATAATGCTTTGGAAATTTTATATCTTAGGGCTCTTTAGCCTGACACTCTGAGCAGTTTGTTTTATTTTGAACACTCTTGCCATGCTTAAATCTGCCAAACTTAAAGAAATTAAACTGTTTGCATACATCTGGCTGAAGTCAATTGTAGCACAGCATTCAAGCGTAATATTTCCTTGCTCACTCTCCTCCCTTTCCTCCTCAATCATTTCTTGAAAATTCCTTCATAATAACCTTATCCAAACCATAAATATGAAAGTCAAATAAGCCCAAAGGAGATTTATCATCCTCTGACTCGGCATTCCTTTTATGATTAATAATGACATTGATTCCTTTAGAAATGAAACAAAAATTAATTTAAAGGTTCTGATTGGTTTTAATATTAGGTAAACTTAACATATTGAATGAGCGTAAAACAATTATCAGTCTTATTAACAAAATTAGCTACAGCAAATTTACCAGAAGGAAACTGTTGCTATTTAGCTCCCTAATTATGTCACTATTCTTTGTGACCAAATGATATAATGAAAATAATTTGATCTACTGGTGCTGCAT
Source organism: Clamator glandarius (assembly GCA_033459285.1). NCBI lineage: Eukaryota > Metazoa > Chordata > Aves > Cuculiformes > Cuculidae > Clamator > Clamator glandarius. Next base: position 1,296,582 of record JAUNZM010000026.1, read on the forward strand.
AGAGAATTTCCTTGGAGCAGCTGAATATCATAATCTGTTTTGAACGTATGTTTTCTTACTCTTCTTCTGTTTCAGAAAGTAGAGGTCAAGAGCTTCAAAGAACTTTGCAGTGAAGTAAAGTTGAACTGTGCTGGGCAGAATATGAAGTAGATTCTTTACTATTATATAATGTTAGATAACCCTTTCCTTGAGGTGAGAACCCTTTGACTTCTTCAAGTGATTCATGGACTATGAATTTCAGGCTCTGGAAAAGCATAAGATACCTTTTATTCTACCTGGCACTGAGGCTAAGAGTTGGACCTTCCATGCTGTGCTGTTGTCTACATATTTCCTTGCACTGTGCCTCAGCCCAGGCACTTAAACTTGGCAAGTTTTTCTTACCAGCACTGAAAATGGATGAAGCAGAGTGTGATTTGATGCCTATTAGCCATAGGTATTTCAGCCCAAAGGGACAGTCACCTGGCCAGTCTTGAACCTCAAGCACAGGTGATATGTAGAATTTTGGGTTTAGGTGCCTGCTTTCATCTATTCTTATGAGTATCCTGTGCTCGTGGGTTAGCGATGCAGTGGAGTAGAAGCAATAAGAGCTGACGAAGCTAATAAAAGAAATTATACATAGACTCGGAAAACTTCTTCACTGGTACTAATGTACTTCCACCCCAGCAAGCACCTAAATGGTGGAGTCTCAGAGCATTTTCTCCCTACCAGATCTGTCTGCTCTCCCTGGATGCATCGTGACTTTTTCAGGTTATGACCCCCAGGATATATGTTCTCATTTCTTTATTCCACTTGCCATCTAAATTCCCTGGATTGCCATCAGTGGGCAAGTTGGGTTTCGGCACATTTCCTAACACCATAACTATAACAACTGCTCTGGTGAAATGGTATAATTTCTAAGTGGGACCTTCCCACCTCTCCCTCCTGGTATAGTTTTATGAACTAAAAATAAGGAAATAAACACATTTAAGTATAGTAAGAAATCTGTAGTGCATGAGTGATCTGCATACTGTAACACTGCCTCAGATTGTAACAAAAAGCTTCAACATGATCAACTCTAATATTGAACTATGCTGTAGAAGTGAATGGGAAAGCTCCTGTGGAATAGAAACCCCTTGAGAACATTCCCTGGCTGCTTGGTTAATGCTCATGAAGATGCTCTGAAATACACAACTTGTTTTCTTGCCCATACTACTACTGACATCTTTATGGTTTGTGTCCTTTGGGAAACATTTTTATTTTTGTTTCATTATTTAAAGCAAAGCTAATATTAATGATGGGGCTGCTGTGCATTAAAGCACTGTGCTACCAATCCACATAAGCACATAACTTTTGGTGAGGCTTTCTGTATAATTTATGTCCAAAGGAGAATATGCTAACACAAAATTGAGGATTTAACTATGTTTACTGCTGCTTGCAATGTTTAGATCATTTCATACTAGGACTACTAAGCAAGTGCAACATGGTGTGCTTCTTAGAAACAGCTAAATTTATCATCATCTTTGTAACAGGCCAGACATAAACAACTTGAAATAAGCTTTGTAGCCTGCTCTTTATCTAGCATCATCAGAAAATCCACATACTTTAAATAAGATACTTGGGTACCATCAGATGGACCATTGCAAGAACTGGCAAGCAAAAATCCTGTCCAAATAGCAGTGTTTGCCCAATCATCCCTAAGTTGATTTGGTTTATAAAACTTGTATGGCATTTTTTGAAAGAGTTGGGTATGAGCTGTGTGAAGTCCCAAATATCATAATTTTTGACAGTTTCAACACTTCTAAACATGACTAGAACAGAAAGGGCTTTAAATGAGAAATCAAATCCACGTGTGTGCTTCTTTGACCTCTAGTTTGACACATTTTAAATATATCTGCTGTCCCTTCAGCCATGCTTTGGCTTCTGGTGAAAAATGTGTCCACATGTAAGAAATAAATATATGACATGTGTGGTGTCAATGTGAGAAAGACCTAGAAGATTGAATAGGCATCTAATTTGAATGTAGTAGGAAAGACAATTTGAGCGAAAAAACTCACCTTTCACAATATCATAGAAATCATGGAATAACCAAGTTGGAAGAGACCCACCAGATCATCGAGTCCAACCATTCCTATCAAACACTAAACCATGCCCCTCAGCGCCTCATCCACCTGTGCCTTAAATACCTCCAGGGAAGGTGAATCAACCACCTCCCTGGGCAGCCTGTTCCAGTGCCCAATGACCCTTTCCGTGAAAACATTTTCCCTAATGTCCAGCCTAAATCTCCCCTGGCGGAGCTTGTGGCCATTATTATTTTAATAGATATTTAAAATATCTATTATTTTAAGTGGAAAACCAGCATTTTTTTCATACTGACAGATTATGATAGAATTATAAGAAACATAAATTCAGACTTGTGCGGTCATCTAAAGAGAATTACATCCAGCAGCACTAAATTCTTCACTATTTTGCATAGGGAGACTGAAGAAAAGCTTTTCCATCAGTCACACACTTGTGGCTCCTTCTCACCTTCCTGTTCTGCCATCTGATGTTTGACATCTCAGTTGAAGGGGAAGACTATCATATTCAGAGTTGTCCTATCCAGCCTTTGACAGCACGGAAGGATTTAGGTAGCAGAATGCAACCCTTCATTTACTTTATATTCTGTTTTCTATCTAATTATGTTCTGCTGCTGGGGATGTCGAGGACAATCAAGCAGAGCAAAAATTTGTCCTCCCAGATTAGGAAGAGTCAGGCTGAATCAAACTCCTATATATAATCAAGTCAGTCTGTTCTGAGAGAACTGGTGGTTGCTAAACTCTACCTCACCAATAAGACTTTAAATTTTTAGACCCTACAGAACAGTGGGGAGAAAGAGGCTCTCATACAGAGCGCTCGTTTGTGTACCTGATGGTCACTTGTTTCTTTCCTGAATCAGAGAGTACCTGTTGTTATTTTTCGCAGATTTTCTGGGAACTCAGCTTTTTTCCTTTAGATAACTGAAGTGACATCTACAGGAGGGGGACTCTTGCTAGGGTGCACTGTTACATGGAACGTGTGTTAGATTGTCCCTGAAATGACAAGAGGTGTAACCTTCCCCTAGACATCAACCTACTTAGTTTTGGATTCCTCTTCTCAAAGATGGGTATATTACAGATTTCATAAAAGGTATCCAAACTCAAGCAATCTGGTATATATACTAGTGAATATCCATCGCTTACTCACATGGGGGCAAGGAGACTGCCAGAGAAGCCACACCTTGTTTTTTGTGTAGGCCTAATACAAACTCCTCCATTTGCATCCTTTGCTAGGAAAACAGAAACTGTTCTTCCCTAACTCCACATTCAGTTGGACTGAGCTACATCATTCTCAGTGGGTCAGAGTGTGCTGTGTTTCAATCTTGACAGAAATTCCTGTCTACAAATCCAGTTTTCCATTTCATGATACAAGGTGATTAAGAAAAACAGTTTCTGCATATGTTACTCCTGCACTTCGTTTCTTCAGTCATATCTAAAAGTGAAATGCATTCAAATGCCAAAAATACTTAGTTGTTCTGAAGCTGATTGTTATTAATATTGTTCTGTTTGGATTTTTTAGCTGTAAATCTTTTTGAAGTGCCTAGTGAACAGCGAGAGGAGCAGCTTTGGAGGGGGGAGAAAACTTTGAAATCCACAGAGCAGAAGCTTTAATCTCCAGTTGTGACTGACATCAAACAAAAGTGCAAAAACTCCCTTTGTTCTTGAGCACAAAGGGTGTGTTTGTTGTTTGTCAGGGTAAGTGAAAGGCCCCCATAAAGTCCCACTGAAGATGTTTAATGAATCTGGCAGCCTCCAAACTGTCTCTTCTACAGAGTAATCCTAAGGACATACCCATCACACCTAATTTAAGAGTGTGATGTGACAATCTCTGCTCAGAAGAGACTTTGGAGGGGTATGCTTTATTACTCAACAGCTCAGGCCTCTTAGGTTTGTTGTTGTGGAGAAGAACTCATGTTGGTCATGGTCACACTTTAGCCTCTGAACTGAAGAGATATACTCACTCAGGTATCAGTTATTCCTAAATACTGACTTTGAACTTGTGTTTTAAAACTGAGTCAATCGTACTGTCTGTACTGCAGAGGGCTGGGATTTTGGCAGCTTTAGTTTGTGGTATAAGTCTAAGTCAAGAATATCAAAGAAAGGAGGTCTGCTGCCAAAATCAGGCCAAACAGGGACATGTATATTAGGGAAGGAAGGGAGAAACCACACCAATTAAGAGTGGATCAATAATGGGAAAGACTGTTTTAAAAAACCCACAATGAACATTTCTCAGTCAGGCCAGTTAAGGGTTACCATAGTAGATAGATAGATGTAGACAGATATAGATACATCATGTTTTTATCAGTTCATCCTACCTGATCTTGGCATGTGACTTTAACCCCCCTTGTTCTTCCTAGGGTCTAATGTTTATACTCTTTTGTATTGTTGAAATTGGGCTATTTGCTGCCAGGTTTCATGCTGTGCTGTCAGGATAAGTATGTTTTGTATGGTTCGGAACATGTGGAATAGCTGGCTTGTGCCTTTTTGGTTTGGGCATCTGTTGCCCATGAATGGGGCAGAAAGAACTTGGATCCTCTCTAGGCTTGAGTCCTCAGCTGGGAATAATATCTCAGTGCATGGCTCTTCTCTAAGTAAAATCTGTTTTCAGCTCTGCCTCATGCTGCATGTGTAAATTTGGGCAATTCTCTTAACTCTTCCGTGTTGATGCTTCTTCTATAAAATGGGCATAATCTTATTTACCTCCCTTGGAATAAAGTATGGAGTGGAATGTGATTGCTTACTGCAGCAGAACCTGTGAAGAAGAAACCACTGTTCTGTTGGGGAAAACCACTTTTGAGGTGCTTTTCTTTTTTTCCTAGTTTCCTTATGACATAAATCAAATTTTATCCCTACTGCTGGACATAAATGCAAAATGCATTTGTACTGTAAATGTCAGACACTCCAGGGACTGCTGAAGAGCTAAGCACTACCTGCTGTTGCGTTTGATCCCCATGCCAATTGCCAATCAGAGCCCTAGCCAACCATCATGTATCAGGTCTGATGACTGGGATTCAGACTCACTGCCAAAACAATGCTGATATCCTGAAACACAATACACAGCCCCTTTCTAAGAGCTTCTCTGTTTGAAGTAATCCCTTGGTCTCTCTTGAATTGCAAGAATAGTGTAGGATCTATCTAAAATAGCAGTCCCTGCTTCCCTCCCTTCTTCCCCCACCCCTTATCAAATCAGACGTCCAAAATCAAGTGCCTGTGTACTTCGCTGACAAGCACAAGGGGATTAGGGAGTGACGGGTTTAACAAAACGGGCTCAAGGTTTTGTAAAATGCATCTTGGAGCTTGAGCTCTGAACGAGCCATAAAATTCCTCCCACGAGGTAGAAGTGATGTTTCTGCAAGACTGGATCAGAACTTAATAATGCTTTTTTAGGTTATTTTTTCTTGCTTTCTAAAAGGTGCTATGAAAGTATCTGATTTTTGAAGATGCTACATGACTAACAATGGCTTTATGTAACCATTATGCAAAAAATCACAAATGTGTTTTACCACTAGGAAAAAGAAAGGGCTGCATGCAAACTCTTTGGGGCAATTAGCTTGTAATTTAAATTATATTAATCAGCACAAGGTCAGCAAAAAATTAACTTTGGGTGTAGATTTTAAATATAACAATATATGAGAAGAAGGAAGGAATGGTTTTTATAGGGTGTTAATTTGGAGTTCAATGTGTTTAGCAAGCTTTGCAGGGTTTGGCCTTGCAGAAGAAAGGCAAACGATGTGGATTTGGGAACACTGAGAGCACAAAATGATGTGGCAATTTACCAAGTGTTTAATGATGCAACATGTAAATGTTTTAACAGACTTCTTGGCTCTTGTAAAGATCAGAGTGCAGATTATACTGAAGCATTGAACACACTGCTAGCACTGAAGGGCTGTGTCTAGCCGAACATTGACAGGGTCCTACAATGCTGTGTGTGCCGACCACGCGTTGCACCAAATGATTCAAGAACATAAGCAGATATCCGTAAGGCACAGATCTCTGTGCAAGATCCACAGTATTACTTTACTGAAGGCAAGTGACTCATTTTCCTTGTGCACCCTTTTGGCCTTTCAGTCTTTTCCTCTACTGCCGTTTAATTTCACCAACTCTTCTGGGGCTCCATGAGCCTTTGGTGCTAGCAGCATGGTAAGCATTGCAAGAAATCCACCGCTGGAGAAACAGAAATCAGTTTTGATAAGTGATACCTGAGCATCTGATTATGAGAAATGAGATACTGAGGAGTCTGGTGGTAAGGGGGTAGGTGAAACGTATATGGCTGTTCTTATGTCTTTTTCTTTGAATTAAATGCATTTGTCAGGTGTGAGGTATGGAAGGTGTCTGAAAGTGAGTCTCTTGTTACCTGTTTTTACCCAGAGGATAATCTCACTTTGGAGCCGCCTTGTGTATATCTGTAGTCCATGTACAGCATTGTCATACCAGGATTAGAGAGAACTATGGACAGCATTGCACAGTCCATTTCAAGGAGGCTGTCATTGCCAGGTCTGCATCCATTGACTAAATATTCTTCTGGCAACAGGATCTGTGGACAAAGTAGACCTGGAGACTTCTCATCCAGTTATTTATGTTTGACTGAGATGCTGAGGTTGACCCTAGTTCACCTGTGTCAAAGGGTTATCCATGGTTGGTTGAAATGGAATTGAATTGGAAGACAAATCATAGAATCATAGAATAACCAGGTTGGAAGAGACACACCAGATCATCGAGTCCAACCATTCCTATCAAACACTAAACCATGCCCCTCAGCGCCTCGTCCACCCGCGCCTTAAACACCTCCAGGGAAGGTGACTCAACCACCTCCCTGGGCAGCCGGTTCCAGTGCCCAATCACCCTTTCTGTGAAAAATTAATGGCATTAATCAGGCCAAAGCATCTCTTGAAGGAACCATCTATGGTCACATACAGTGCGGTCACTTTGGGATTCAGAACTAGGCTACAGTTTGTTCACAAACTGGCATCATATCTTTACCATAAAGCTTAGTTTTACTTCAGCCTTCCTGCCTCTGTGGTTTAGAATACGTTTACACTGTCCACTAAAATATTCAAGCTAGTGGAAACAGTCTACCTGCTGTGGCAAAAAGCTATTTGCAAGTGGATTTACCCTGATTCTCATGCTCCTTCCGTTGCTTCAGTAAGATTTAGGTATTTTGCCACCCTGCAATGTCAAGATATCCTTAAGCAGTGTTTTCCCTAGGTAGATCACTGTTAAAAAAAAAAAAAAAAAAAAAAAAAAAGTTACAAGACAGACGAATAAAGGCCAACTCAAACTTGATACCTTTCTGTTTAAAAACTTGTGCTGTGACTTTTAAAGGAATCTCTCAGATAGAACTTCAGTTTGGCCAGGATTTTCATCATGGGTTTTCAAATGCCTCCATCTTCTGGGTGTTTTCACAGGGTCTGACTCATTTCTTCCTCCCTACAAATCAACATCCTAGCTCTGAATGGCCTATGAAATTCCTCTGTGAATTTGGTCCCTGGAATCACCAAAAATCACTAGCCATTTTTAAAATCTTGAATAAAACTGTCAAGTGTCAGATTACATGACAAAGGTCAGAAAAAAATGTAGTACATCTACCTGAAGATTTATATCCCAGCTTTTTCTTTTTAATCAACGCTAATAGATTTTTAAAGACAAAAAAAGGAAGAGAGAAAGGAAGAACATCCTTTGGATAAAAAAAAAATGTTAGAATGTTAGAGAGCTTAAAGCACTAAAAAAGTGATATGATTTTTTTTCTATAATATCATAAAATTAATTAGGGAGAGTAAAAGCTGCTGAAACAAGAGTTTATACTATTTAATTTATAAAATATTAAAAATATTTTGTAGTTATTAGTTTTATTTTTATGGCAAGAAACCAATCCATTTCCTTCCTTTCAGAGCACATGTAAAAGGAAATATATATTCTGTAAATACTCCTTTTTTTCAGTGTCTGATTCAGTATTATCACATAATGAGCCAAGAGTTCTTAACGAGCATTTGCAGCCAAAGATCGCTTCATGTGATTTGAATTATACGACTTTCAGTTTGTTTCCCTTCCATATAGGACAATGACAAATTACCTGTATTTTCAGGCTACTTGATGGATCATGGGTTGTTCTAATAAGCCTATATTTCATGCTGGATATTGTAGGATTAAGGTCCACTTATGACATCACATTCATTGCTGACGGCGGTGTTGGTAGATGCATCCACTCATTGAGATCCTGGCCTAGAGATATTAAAGTCCTACTGCATCTCCACTTATACACTGGTTTCTGTTGAATATCACTCTCTAGTGATATCTTATTTTTAAAAATCTACATTATTCCCTAGTATTAGATACACTTCATGGATGTGAGAAATGAACCTTCTGTGTAGAGCACCAGAAAACCATTTTAAAATAGTCTCGATAGAACTGTTAAATGTGGTTCTATTTCTAACAAGGGGATGAGTAGTCACGAAATTCACATCTGTAATTATTAACTTTTTTCACATTCATAATAACTGTTAATATACAGTTTATATATTTGTATATATTGTGCTAGTTCACTCTTTAGAGTGTACTCACAAGAACACAAGGTCTTTGATATTCCACATGGCACACCTAAAAGTAATGATTATGGCATTACTACAAGTGTAAAATAGATATTTCTGTTTAGACAGAGCAAGTTTTACTCATACCTTAAATAGACTTTAAATTACAGTAGGAAATAAATGATTCTATAACCAGCTGTGCTTGTTGTTTCTCCCCCTTTTTTCTCTCTCAGATATGGTGCTCCGTTGCTTCCTCTGTTTCTCTTTGCTTTTTTGATCAGCCTTCCCTTCCTTCCTATTGGTTGCAAGCCATATGTTCTTATGACATGCAGATCTTTCCAATAAATTATTTGCTTTGTAGAGTAGTCATATCTGGAATCACAACCTGGCCAGTTGTAATTTGTTTTGAGTGACGTGTTGTCTTTAAAAAAACTTACTGATGGGTGTTTATGTGTTATAATTTGTGATTTACACAACCTGCAGGTTTTGCCCCTTTCCTGTTGCGGGTGGGGAAAGCACTAGGGCACATTCTTTAAGTAAATGGGGTGGGGGGGAGGTGGTGGGGAGAGATTGCTCCTTCTGGTGCCTCTGTCTTCCATATGCTGAGATGCACTGAGTCACTGCTGCTGAATGCTAGAGGGAGGCAGTGAACACCTTTTCTAACAGAAAGCAGCAACAGATACGAGTCTTGTGGTATGCTTTAAATACAAAACTTTTTATTCCCCCACTGCCAAACATTAATCTTCAGCATTTATGCAACATTTTGCACTTCTGTGTTTTCTGCCTGTTCTATTTAATTTTCACGATGCTCTTTGGATGCTCCCAGGATGCTCTCAGGTGAAAAAGTAAAGCTAGAAAAGACCTCTTGCATCGTCAAGACTGGCCTGTAAGTCTGCAAGTAATTGCTATCCCCATGACTCAGATAGGAAAGCTAAGCAAATAATCTAAAAGGTCTACCAAAACAGACAAAAGGAGTTGTGGGCAATTATTAGAATGTTTTTGTTGCCTTCTTAAACAAAAAAAAAACCTATGATTTGCTGCATCTCTACTGCAGGAGCTTAAAAATAATTTGCCTTTTCCTGCACACAGAGATGACATCAGCAGATACTGTGGGTATGATTAATGCACACATCGCATAGAGTTAGTATCTGTCCTGAAGACAGCATTGTCTGCATGCGTGCAGCTGCCTCTACAACTGATTGATATGGTTCTACTATGAATTTGTATTAAGATATTTTCTGGTGTCCAACTGTGCCTCCGTGTCTTGTGTTTTCATAGCTGGTAACAGTAAAGAAAGTTCTACAGCTGTATGGACGTGCATAATACAAATTGAATATGCAGGACTGTCTAATACCACATTTTTATTGCTCTCTTGATAAAAGTAGTATCTTAGATGTCAGATTGCTGAGTTTGGGACCAAATTTCATGTCTCATGTATAGCTATCTTAATGGCTGTATAAACAAAAAGGTTGTATAAACGAAAAACAATTCAAAAGAGGAAATGGAGACAAGTGTGCAATAATTTGTTCTAGATAAAAACAAACAAAAACTTCAATAAGAGGAGAGGCAAAACCTAAAGAGATACAGCCTGTAGAGTTACAATCCATTTCTTGCTATTCACAGTCACCAGTAAAGCGATCCATAGCGCACTGGCTCCAGCAACACCTGGTCTCATGCTAAACAATTTCTAATAACATAAGAGCTGCAGGCAATGAGTTGCTCATTTTTCTAGGAGACTTTAGGAGGAGATATCTAACCGGACTATCTGCTTTGTCAAAGCATGCTGAAATGTTTGCACCTGCTCCACTTCTGAAGCCGAGGCCAGTTTCCTTCAAACTTTGCGTAGGCACATAGTATAGGTCTGCTTCAGAGCTGGTAGTCTTGCCTCACTACAACTCGATTGCTGTGGATGTCCTGCAGGCAGGTTACAGCTACATCTGGAAGTGCCAGGCATGCTCAAGGTATCTGAGCTGCATTTGCGCAGCAGTCGCAGCCTACGAGGGGCACAGGTAGTGCTGTGGAACACAGGGACACACGCTGGCGATGCTGAAACAGGAACATGAGATTTCTCACCCTCGCTTTAGGCACACAGGTGGAATTCATCTTGCCTAATATACGTATCTAAAAGTTAGGAATCTAATCCCTTTGTAGTCAATGGACAGAGGTGGTAATGCTCTTTAGTATAACTAATCTCTCCTCACTGACAATAGAGAAACCCTATTTGACTAGCTTAGACTAATTGTTCAACTTCAAAGGTGAGATTTAGCCACCTAAAACAGTAAAATGCTATCAGATTAAAGAGTAGCTTTTCAGACCTAAACAAAACAAATGTGATTTGAGCCTAAATAACTGCATGAACAGCAAATAACCGAGACTTAGACTGCAAGTGCCTCCTGTGAGAAGACATTTTTTAAATGTTTGCAAGACACACAGCAATACACTGTTTTATGTGGCTTTTAGTGTCCTACATTATTGTCACACTGCTGTGGAGTTTATTGGGTTTTTTTTCATTTTAAAGATGTAGATGTGAGCAAGAGGTTAATTGGATTGTATACGATTGACGCAGAGACACATGGTGAAATGGGAGAATGAATCAAGCCTTTCTATACCTCTCATGATTTTGGGGCTGTTTTTCTGGACAATTGTTCACCATTTCACTGTCATGAAATGAGGTTCACTGCTTGGCCAGCAGTATTTCTTGTTCAGTGTAGCAAAATGCCATTATATTTTTGGGCTTCTGAATACTTCAAAATATTGTAAGCAAATGGAATAGTCAAAGAATAATCTGAAGTAGAAGGAGAGAGCAGAAGGTGTATTTTTAATTCATATTAATTACTCATTTGTACTGGTTTGCCACAGAAGTTTTAATAATTTTGGCTCTATAAATGATGGGTATCACTGTAGCCTTTTAAGTATTGGTAGCATCACAGAATTAGTTTAGCAAATACACAGGCCTTATGTAGAAGGCTTGGGTTTACATCAGAGACAGGGCAATAAAACTTAAATTTCTTCTGTACATAATTTGTGCAGAAAATTTTATAATATACATATATATATATCAGTTATGGATCAATTTTCATGTTAAATGTTGAATTTAAGCTCCACAGCTGGACTTCCATCTTGAAAGAAGGCAGATAGCCTTGTGCATCTGGTTTAATCTTCCCTTTAGCCATATTATTCTAAAGGCACTCCTGCTTAGTACATCTTACAATTGAAAAATAATACTCATATTCCCTCTTATCCTCAGCAGCTGTGATCCCTCTGCAGATGTTGTTCTGTCAGACGTTTCATTATATGCGATAGAAAGCATGAGTTCTTTTTGTCCGTCTGTGTTACTGCTTTGTGGATTTTATTTTCTTTTTCTTTATTTATTCCTTTGGCTATAGATGAGTCCTTCTATAATACTTCACTTTATTCCCTATTGCTGCTACTTCGCTTCTTTCAAAGTAGAGAAACGCTCAAGCACTTGCAACTGCGTGGAGCCACCCAACAGAAGCCCATTGATTACCCACCAAAGGGCTCTGTGTGAGCCATTCTACTCCAGCCTGAAAGGAAAGCTTTATGCCTTTAGCTGGTACTGTCTTAAGATGCTGATCTTTGCCATATTTTTGGAAAACTGTAGCAGTTTATCAGACTGTTTGACACTTCCTGCTCAGCTGTATTTTCTGTAGTGTACTCTGGTATTTGCCTCTTCTCATACATCAGTCTCACGAGCACGAGACTGGTCTGGAGCAGCCCAGGCGTCACGGTGAGTTATGCTGGGCAAAAGTCATTTGGAAGCAAACAGCGAAGGAGGAGGAATTCGGAGTGCTGGTGGCCATGCCTGAAATGGTAGTAATGGATTTTGTATTTGGGGCAGGAGGTATGGGATTTGTCATGTTGGCTGAGTATTTTCCTGGCCTCCTTCCATGACTCTTCAGATATTTTTAGCATGAAGTATAAGCTATGTTGTCTCATTTGACCTTGGAACATGACATTTTAACATGGAATTGGTTTGAATTGCTAATCATTAAAGTTATTTAATATTTTTTATTACAAGAGCAACTAGAATCCCAGTTATGTTTTGTAGATGAAAGGGGGAGCAAATCGAAACCTGTCTTCTCTTGACTTGCAGTCCTTCATGATAACCACGTTTCCTAAACTACTGTCTTCAGCTTTTTCTCTCTTCATCATTAGAGGTAGATTTACTAGGTTTGTTCTTTAGCTAGTCTTTTGGTCATTTGACAAATTTTATATCAGAATGACTGAGACTAAGCTCAGAGTCTCACAGTGTTCAACAAGAAGTGTAGAACAAAAGGATTGTCTTTGTTGCAAACAATTTATGACCTTAATAGAAGTTTACAGTTGCTATCAGGAAGGCAAGAACTTGATATCAGTATATTTATACTGATGATTGCTCACTCATTGCCTTCATTCCCAGACTCAAGATTACCAAAAAGATCGTGCCCCTAAATGCCAACTTCTTTTAAGGAATTAGAAGCAGTAGCACTGCATCAGGATATTGCAGCAGTATATTTTAAGGCAGCAATATATCATGTAGGCTCAGATCAACCACAGATATAGCTGAAAGTCTACGAAAGTTTGAGTTCAAGTTTTGAGGACCAGATCTATTTCTAGCTTAGAAATTGGGCTTTTTGAGTAGTTCTCAGTTTTGGACCATTTGTGTTTATTGAGTTTTGCATGTTCTTATATTAACAGGACCTCAGAGGTAATGACAATAATTTTTAATATGCATTTTACTGTCACAGTGGTGCAGAGAAGCCTTTGACTGAGAAAAACATCAATGTCTTGTTGACTTTTTCAGTCTGTTAAAGAAGCACATACTTGAGCATCTGATGTAGATTTAAAAAATATAAAATAAAACCAAAAAAAACCCAACAATACTCCTGCCTTTAAAGTAGCTGTATTGTTTAAAGATTTACACAGCAGAAGTTGAAACCAAGATGTGAAAATAAACCTCTCCTTGACTACCCTGGCAACTGGGCAGACCACAGCCTGTTTCTACAAATTACGTGGCAGATTGTCCAAATAGGGCCAAAGAGGCTGTTTTCCTGAAATAAGTGTCACGCTATGTTCCTTTCATACGTAGGAAGGGAGTAAATCATTGAATAGTGCAACACCCTTTCTCATCTGCAAGAACTCTGCCCAAGCCAAGCCTAGGGATCTGGGTTAAAGCAAATTCAGTTACTTGGTAATTGAATTGTGTTTTGCAGGGGTTGGAATTGGAGAAATTTGGGGCTTGTGTTCTGGAGGGGTTAAATTTGCTAGGAGAAACTGAAAACTTGAAGAAGATGCCCAGGTGCCTGCATTAAATACTCCCCAGTTTCTCTGATGTGAGCTGGCAGGTCCCATAAAGCCACTCAGCCTTGAACAGGGAAGGGAAGGAGGGAGAGAGCAAGAGCTCCAGCTGCGACTCCAGAGCCCTAGAAAGAGCCTCTAACCCAGTTCCCTTAAAGTGCACAAGCTTCGCGAGCCACGGCATCTGTTTGCCACTGTATCCACCGAGTTTGCAGGGCAAACAAAAGGTCTATATCAAGCATGAATCCTTCCACAAGGGGAATCCCTCCCCTCATTTGCCCATAGATTTTTCCCCCTTTTCTTTCAATTATATAAAAACATTTTTTTTAGAGGAGGGGTGGGGTGTGTTGCTAATTTTTTTTTTTTTTGATATAATTAAAAGAGCTAACACCAGCTAGGCTAGAGTGAACGCAAACAAGACCCCTATAGGCAGCACAGTGCATTAATGTAAAATATGCCCAGACAACATAACTTGTCAGAGAGGATTATTTCTGCTTAGTGAATCTGCAGGGGCCCCTTTGCTCCACCACTCAGCGCCTGACTAGAGAGAGAAAGAGAGAAAGAGTAGCCATTAGTGAGTAGCTACTGTGGCATTGATGTTTGAGCGCACTTCTGAACTGGCTTTTGTTGAGAATATCGGTGCAGAAAGCATGCGCTGTCCCAAATCCGCTGTTACTATGAGAAATGAGGAGCTGCTTTTAAGGTATGTTGTCTCCTTTGTTTTAACGCGTGCTTTCGAGTTGCCTGGGCCCGCTGCAACTATAACCGTGCTCTGTATTAAGTAGTTTCCCTATTTAAAGCAAAAGACAGGCATTGCTGTGTGCAAGTAGCGTTTTCCACTAGTTAGAATCGCACATTTCATGTATGACGACAAATGTACGGAGAGGGCAGGGAGGAAAAAAAATATTTTATTTTTTTTTTCCTAAATGAGAGCTGGTATTTCTTTTACCACCTCCTTTGCAATATTTCTGCCTGCTTCATTATTATGCACTGGGCATGGAATAAGCATGGAAAAAGCTCAGGGAGACTCCATATTAGAGCTAGTGCCCTAAATACCACTTTAATTTCCACTTAGCCTATGTAAATAGTTACTAATGCTCTACCTAGTCTTTACCACTTGAAGATGTTTAAAAATATCTAAATACTCCTATATGTGGGATTACCCATATATTCTTAATGTCCCAAGGTTTAGTGAGGGGCCAGCATTGACTACTCTTTTCAGACACACACACACACACACACAGACACACGCACATACACACCGAATTATGCTAGAATTGGCACCCCGCTTTGAAAAATGTAGTCTTTTGTTTATTTGCTAGCAGACATTGTAGCATTGAATACATCTTTTGGTCTGACAATGGGACAGCTGAACAATGGTGCTGTCAAACTAGCTTAATGTATGTCTGGCGATGGGTTGGTTTGGGTTCTTTTTTTCTTTCATTTTCTCAGCCCCTTTTTCATTTCCCTTAATTGTTTTGTATATTCAGTAGAATATGAAGTGCATTGCCTGTTTTGTGACGGTTGTTTCTTTTGATATCTGCTGCTAATAGTGCATGGAGGGGGGAGGTTTGCATCTTACAATTATGCCTATTGCATTAAGTTGGAGATTTATTACTAACCTCTCCTTTAACTGTGATGAGAAAACTTATTGATTCTGAAAGCTTACAATACTTCTGTCAATCTGGTGAATACATAGTTGCCAAATGTGCCCTTGCCTGATTTTACGCCTGATCTTATCAACTTTAACTGCTGTTTTGCAGATACTGTTTCTAATTTTGTTTAGCTAATGAAAATGCAATAAAAATGATAGATCAGATCTCAAAGTGGGAGCCCATGCTACTTTCCATTTTTATAATCCAGCTATTAGCATACGTTAGAATTTTTAAGGTCAGGCTGAATAATTTACCTGGATGATTCCTATCCCAAAATCTAACAAATTATTCAGATGACATTTCATGAACTATCTTTATGTTTAGACAGCCATAGTTCAGCATTAACAGTTAACAGTTTTGGGTTTGAATTTGGCAATCATCTGCCTTATGCATTATGAAAAGAAATTGTTATAAAGCTTTTGAAAAATTTTTAGTTACTACACGGACAGCAGCTTGTGTCTGGAATGAAATGAATTGTCATCAGTTTGTGGAGTTTCTCAAACTGTTTAAAGTCTTAAATACTTTACATGTTAAGTAAATTTATTACTTTTAGTAATAATTGTAATCATTTTCTGAGAGAAAAAAGATATATTTATCAGTGGTTTCTACTTTTTGCTTAGGTAAGTTAATTATATGGGGATCATGTTTTTTCTTGAACTGTATTCTAGTGCATGATTTATATGGGTTCAGGGGTCTCTTGGACCCCTTAATTAAAACAAAAAAAAAGACATAACGATTTATTTGTAGTAGTCAGAGTTCTCTAAAGCATGAATTTTCAACAAGAAAAGTGTTTTATGGGGAGACTCTGAGTACTTGCTATGCTTTTTTTGCAATTTTTATTGTTGTTGCATCTTCTTCCTTTGTGTGTTGAGATGTTATAAATCAATACGAAATAGTTTACGTGAACAAAAAGGTAATATCGCATAAAATATTCTAGAAGCCTAGAGGTTATGAATTATCAGGTAGTACTTGCGTGCTGTGTGTTGTGCATAAACATGTAGAAAGCAAGGATGGTCTTTAATACTTTGGGGCCATGCTATAATTCACTTTCTTAGAAGAACTTCTTTCGAGACAAATATTAACTCATTCACAACTGCTCTGCTCTGCCAGAACTGGAGGGTATGGGGTTTTTATCAAGTTATCCTCCTTCAGCCTTGGCTTTCTAGCAACCATTGCCCTTTGTGAGTAGCAATAAAGTGAATTCCCCACTCTCGGTTATGTGGAAATGCCCCTCTGATTGCCCAGAGTAGAGTGGATGCCACTTTTGTAGCAGTCAGCACCAGACACCAACTGTCACTTTTAAGGACTAAATACTAAAGCTGTTTCCTAAGCGCTCCTCTCACAGGTGAGTTTATACTAAACTTTCAGTAGTTCCTATTTTTTAAGATAAAATGCTGCATAAAATACATCTACTACAGGTTTTTGTCTTGGATTGCCAGTTACTTTGTTCCTTTCCAATCGTATTTTATGATATTGCTTTCATATCAAAGAGTAATTTTTGAATTATTCTGTGTGAACCTTACTAAAAAAAAAAATCCTTTCTAAGCATATTTACTGAAATATTGCTTTTTGAACCATAACAATTACTATTAACATCAAAGAAAGTGAAGCAAATCTGTAACAGAAGCCATTTCTTAGCATGCTTTAACAAAAGTGCTGGCTTTTGAGACACTCTGTAGGTTTAGAGATCTTATACATAAACATTATAAGTGTCCTTAATGTTACCTGGTTTGACTCTCAGCCATTCACAAAGCAATGTGGTGCCTTGTGGTTGCCAAACTTGGCAATATCTGTTTCCACAACAGCTCTAAAAGAGCTAAATCAGGCTCTGTATGAGTTGTTATTTGTTCTTGTAATGACCAAGTTTAATGCCAAAAAGAAAGACCTTTGGTCCTACCTGTTAGAGCAAGAGCAGGATAGGTCTTAAGCTGGGAACCCACTTTCCATACCGTCATAGGAAATGGTAGTGAATTCTATTTATTTATTAGCCTGGAGTCTTTGTCTCTATTTTTTTTCCAGATTTATGAATCACAATCTCTAACATCAACATGTTAATATTCTCTTTGTTAAATGAGAATAAAACTGAAGTGTTTCTGTTATCAAATTTAAGTATATAAGATTGCAAACTATACCTTTGGGGCTAAAAAACAAAGGAGAGCATTCAATTAATATTCATATCTAGAAGTTTTACTGCAAGTGTAGATTGTGCTTGAATACTTAAGAAGTCATTCAGGAGTGAATCAATACTAATTATTGTAATCAGGAGGGTTAATTAGCTGAAGATGCTGCTGATGGAAAGTTCACTGCTTATAGCCCTGAAAACACCTAAGTTGATGAAATCTGAAAGCAAGATGTCTAAGAGGACTTTATATGGAGAGAAAACCTTGGCTTTCCTTTAGTATTTCAAAAGCCAGTTTTTCCAAAGGAGAAGCATAGCTTGTACTTTGTTTTGCATGATATTAATTCAGGTGGTATTAGAATTTGCTACTAAATCTGTCTTGAAGATATTTTGTGGTAGTTTCTCATTACATGCAAGTACCATTTTGGATAACCTGTACTATCTCTGCAGCATTCACTTGTAGATTACCATAAATTAATATGAATAATCTTATCCATTTGAAATCTTGTTCCAGCACTGTTATTTTGAACAGTGTTTTGGTCTGGGCTTTCCTTTTTTTTGTTCTATTTATTTAATTTTTTACTATTTGTGTGTAGGCACAGAGTCCTTACGGTACATAAATTACCCATGCTCCGTATCCAGTATAAAGGTATTCATCTGTGTGCATACGTACACAATATACACAAATGCACATAAGTGTAGGTCTTTTCTCATTGAGGGTGTTTATTTCTATAGCTCTGTGCCCTCAAAAGCCCACTCAGTTTCCATCTGCAAAAAAGTATTCAACTACATACAATTCAGAGAACAGTTTCTGAAAAAGTAGTTTGTGAAATTTAACTTAGATGATAAGGAATAGAGACTGAAAAGAACTGGCTGAAGAAAACCTTTTATTTTCCCTTAACTGGAGCAGTTCCATGTCTTAAAGCAAGCATGTCTGAATATAAGCAAAATCTAGCTATACAAAATCTTTCTCACAAGTGAATTGAGAGAAGATTTTTTTCTTTAACGCTGGGTGTTTTGTTAGGCTTTTTCCCCCCCTTTTCCCCTTAGTTATATCTATTAAGGTTTTAAATAAGACAAATATCTGGATGTTTATTCAAGAAAAAAATCAAAAAAACCACGCCCATACACACACACACACACAACCCCCCTCAAAGTCAAGTGATGCTTTCAGAAGAAAGAAATTCAGTCTCCAAACACATTCTTCTTTGCTTTCTAATGACATTACAGATTATAACGTGCAGGTGCTATTTATCTTTGGAACTGCTTTCCTATGACTGCTTTACTGCTTCCAACACATTTACTTGTATGTCAGCCATAGAAAAGGTAACTGAAAATGGCAGCTGTTGAGAAAGCATGTTGCCATGCCTGGAATGACATGCATTATCGGGGCAGCAGGAGTTGCTGCCTCTACAGCCCATTTCTACTTGACCTGCCGAATGATTGGCTGCCTGGGATGGTAATGAATCACTGGAGTTTATGAAACAGGACTGCTGGCATCCTCACAGAGGAAATAAAAACGGGATATATATATATATATATATATATATATTTTTTTTTTTCCCTCTAACACTCTTGCTGTGGCAAAAAAGCTTTTTGTTTTGTTTTGTTTTGCTTTTATGTTATTCCACCCTGCAGCGGAAGCAAATGTGTCAATTAAAGTCACTTTAATACCACTCTTGGCAAGTTAATAATGCTCTAAAGGTCAACTATCTTTATTGGATGGAAAGGGGCAGGAATTTTTCTCAGATTTGGGGTAAATCTTGATCTAGACCTTAATTTTCTCATCCCTCACTCCAGTCTTGAGACTGGGATAGTGTAACTAGTAGATAGCTTGGGCAGGATCTAAAAAGGATTTTAGCTGTTCTCACACACAACTTTATTTTCTCTTACAGTCTTAAGTATCAGTGACCATTCCATGGGCTAATGTCAGACATACCCATCTTCAGGGTTTCTGAACTAAGGGCTAAATTAATATTTCTGGAAAGCAGTGACTCCCAAATTTGCACTCAGTTCCTAGGTAGTTCGTGAAATTATATTATGCATTAAGACCACATTACCGGATTAGGCTCTTATGAGTCGATGCTTGTAGGAAAGTATTGTAGGTCTGTAAGCCTGCCAGTGCACTGACAAGACTGACACAGCGTGGATCACAAGCTGCCCTGCAAAATGCAGCCAAGTAAAAATGATCCTTCTATTTCAATTAAACACCCAAAATTGTGTTTAGAGGTGGTGAACAGAGAGAATTACTTGCCTGCCTCTCCGTGTAGCATACTTGGTGGCTGATGTGTCCCTTGCTCAGGCAGAATAACCTAATTTTATATTAACTCTCTCTTATTCGAAAGAATAGGTTTACCAACTTAGGAAGTGTTAAACATGGTACTTATACAAAGATAATGCTTTCTGCCATTACATTAGAGAGGTTTTTTTCCAGTCTTATGCTTTGCTGCCTAAGCTTTTTCTCCACTAGTTTTGAAAAGCCATTTGCATGCTCACACATGCTATTAGACTTTTTTAACTTTCCTCCAGATAATTGAGCAGTGGCTGCTGCTGGACACTGGAGAGCCTGCAGCACTCAGGTTATTTAAGGCAAAGCCTCCAGATGCCCCTTGCAAGGCTTCTGAAACAGAGGAAGGCAAGGGCGAGAAGGGTGGCATGGGTAACTGTTGCTTGTGCCCCTCAGTGTGTGAGGGGTAAATGCCGTCCTCGCTCTGGAGTTCCCATGGCAGCAAATCAGCAGGTCATCTTCAAGAGCAGCCGTTGAGGATGCCAGACAACAGTCTGTCACTGGGAGGAAGACAGAGCAGAGGGCTGGAGGGGGAAAAACCTGCTAGAAAACCAGAGAGAGGATGCAAGAATTTACTATCCCTTTTAAACAATTAAATGAGCGAAGAGAAAAGCAAGGGCGCCTTGTAGATCATCCTGAAATTGAACCTTGTAAGTGTAGATAGCTGTGGATGACATGCTAGCTGTGCTGTGGACTGAATTTAAGATTCAAATCCTGCACCTGCTCTCCCTAGAAGCTGCAGTTCAGCATCTGAAGAATTGAGGCCCTCTAGAAAGGAAATGGTGAATTATCAGAAAACTTAAATTTTTAGAGACTCGATTTTCAACTGTAACAACCTTTTAGTTTCATTTTCCTTCTCTTCTGCCTAAAAATGATCAATGTTTCAGCTAAACTACAAGGCAGAAGCTCACTCTAAAAGCCTGAGAATTTGCCTGCATCATTTCAGCCCACATTTAGTTTTAATGAGAGAGTTATATAACCCCCTTAAAAATAACAAAACACTAACAGAACTGCATCGGCAACATCAGGTGTTCTGCAGTGCTGCTCCAATGAATCATACAAAGATTTGTCTGTGCACAGCTGATGAATGTATGTTTAACTCAGTTAACCCCTCCTCTCAAATACAGCAATCCAAAGTGACCGAAATTTCTCCTAAAGTGCATTTCTCACACAAGGATGACAAACTAGATGCCTGTCCTAGGAACCTATTAGCAGTTTTTCCTTACAAAATTGTGTTATCAACGTCCTGGACTCTTTCAAAAAGTTGCACATAAATTATTGTGACTCTACTGAACTGAAACATTCCGTGTTAAAAACTAAGTTGGGTTTCATATGTTACTTCAGAAAAGAAAGCCACTATTCCTGTTTGTTGTACTGAGCCCCAGATCTGTGAAATTGTTAAAAACATCCCATTTAAGAGGCAGCTCTGGGACTAATGAACACGCAACTTTATAAGTGTTCCTTTCACATTTGGGGGGAAAACTGAGTCAGCAGTTGTGAGCGTGTTAAACATTTTAGTTTGGATGCTGTTATTGACTGTAGCAAGAACTGGTTGCTGGAAAGTGAGAAGGATCACACTGCACTTGCCATACTCGTGCTCTTTCTCTTTGCATCTATCACAAGCCATTATCAGAGGAAGAATCATGGACTAGGCAGACCTTTTGATCTGACCTATGTGGCAATTATTACAGTGTTAACTTAGAGAGGGGAAAAAAGACCCCCAAACCAGGCACAGCGCAGTTTTCTACATGTCTGACTGCCTTACAGTTACCGTGGGAGCCTTTTTGGTCCATCCTTCGTGTCTGAGGTTTAATGGATTCTGTTTGCAGGAAATAACGATATCAAACAAAGATAGTTACTTTACATATTATCAGGGTGATTTTTTGTTATTTTTGAGGACTGAGATGTATGCTAGGCACTTCATGAACAAATGAAAAAAAAATTTAAAATACCTCTGAAATTTCCTGCCTTAAAGATGTTACCATTTAGCATAAGGTGAGATCCAAAAATTTGCAGTGAAAAAGAAAGAAAAAGACATGGCAGAAGTGATCAAGAAGGGAAGATGGTGGTTAACATTATGAAGATCCTGCAGTTAGGCAGAAGTGCAGTAGATTAACTCAGAAATTGTAATACCCCCACAAATTTCTTCACAATTTGTTTTGAAAATAGGTCTTCCTTTATCTCCCTTTCTCTCTTCATGATGCTTACGCAACCTCTTGCCTTGCCGTTGCCACATTAGAACTTCACATTTGCCTTTGCCTAATACTTTTGGAGCTGGAGCTTCCTTTCAGCATCACCTTCTGACCCATCTTTTTGCTCTGTTCAGTCCATCCTCACCATCTGCTTCCCTGATCCTGCATTTCTCACAATAATCAGTCTTCCTACTGGGAAGAAATCTCAAATTTATAAAACATGAGGGAGTGTGTCTCCTAGTAGTTGTTCCTGTGGGTTTGGATGTGGGGGAGGCATTTTGTTACAGTGGGCTTTTTTCCCCTTCCCTGCATAAGTGAGGCATTTGCACATTTTGAGGGTGGAGCAGCAAAGACAAAAGCAACAGATGCGTGATTGCTGGTATCCTAAGTCATACAAGATTATAGTTTTTCACATGAAGATAATATATTAGCCAAATCCAATAACAGTGAGTTCCATCATCCAGAGTTGTTTGGAAAGGTGCTCTTTCCTTACCATAAATAATGCACCTGCTGTATAGTAGGAAATCGGGTCCACCCAGTGTGTGCAGTGCCCCACTTTCTCTGCTTGTTGGGTAGTGGTTTTTCATGGAATCAGTCAGTAGGTGAGAAGATAAGGTAGTTCAGCAAAAAAAAAAAAAAAAAAAAGAGTCAATGCTTGTTGTCAAGTTGAGATAGGACTGGGTTGACAAAAGCTTTGGTCTTGTGTCTTTATGCACAAGGCACTGCACAAAGGCAACATCGACAGATCAATAGTGATGCTTTTCAATAGGGCTGTAAATAAATAACAGGATGGTAAGACTTGGTTTTGCAAATATTTACTTGTTACTACTTTACTGTAGCATTTCCTAAATACAGTGCTGAGTGCATGAATAGAACAGCTGGAGCAAAGGGTACCGGGCAGCTCCTGCACTATGCAGGATTGGACCTGAGGTTCATGATTGATTCTCCCAAGTATTTGCATGTTATTAACTAAGCTTGGTGTTCCTCCAGATTAAAAGCCCTCCATCACATGTAGCATCTTCGCTGTGCCATAAAACCCTGCCTAATTGTTTTTGGAAAGATTGAGTTATTACCCGTAAAATGGAACAAGGCCTTTTACCCACAGCAGGATGAAATCACCTCTTCAGTGGCATAAAATAGGAAGGGAAAAAAAAAGTGGTGAGTGGGAAGTTTTAGTATAGCAATCAAGTTTACATAATATCAATGTGCTTCGAGTGAAACCTCTAGAAATGCTTCACTTGAGGTACCTTTCCACAGGGATAATTTTAAAGGACGTTTATTTCTGAAAATCACTGATCAACTGCAATAGAATGGAATTGGGGAGACCCTGACAAGTGGCTAAAACTTCAACACTTAAAATTAATTGATTTGCTTTAACCAATATTTTAATTTTCTTTTTTTAAAGGTTTGGGTTATGTGCAAACTGTTTTATTTCTCAAAAT
Organism: Clamator glandarius; assembly: GCA_033459285.1. Lineage (NCBI taxonomy): Eukaryota > Metazoa > Chordata > Aves > Cuculiformes > Cuculidae > Clamator > Clamator glandarius. Next base: position 1,320,153 of record JAUNZM010000026.1, read on the forward strand.
AACATGAAGGAAAGACTATTGTGTAAGTAAATATATCCCTACTGAAAAGTTGAAGCTTTACACGGGAAAACTTGATTCAAATATTAGATCTAACTAGAAAATACAGATTTTTTATAAATAATTAAAATCTTCATGAGTGGTAAAATAGTGCAGAACTGGGGCCATTACTTTTTGTCACTGGAAATGCACAGCTTTTTGCTTTAATTACTTACTGCTTTTACACCATTCTTTAGCTCTGCCCAAGTGCTTTGTGTAACTTGCGCTGAAGCGCTTTACTTTGCTGTTCTTCCTCCCTCCCCCTACATGTCCCTCTAGAAGTCTGCTACTAAAAGTTAAGCTGCTGGGCTTCCTTGCTCTGTTATAAGCAGTTAGGCTCATGTACCGCCACATGACCCAAAACGCTGTATTTTCTGCTATTAGCCATGCTACTACTTTCAGGCTCGTGGTTTGCCTGGAAGGTTATTTCTTTGTGAAAGACAGTGAACACCTCATTTGCATTCACTAATGTTATCTAGACCAGATTTCATTTTCCCTTCGCATTAGTGGAAGATCCTGAGTGATTCCACTGAAGTAATTTGAGCTCGATCCAAATTTGCACCACTGTTGCTGAGCTCTGTTTCTCCTGCCTCTGTTAGAAACTTGCTTTGATGCCAGAGATAAGCTGAATCCTGAGCATGTTCATTGGCTTAGAGAGGAATAAAGCAGAGGATTTGAACTCTCTTCATACTGCCTTGCAGGCTTGAGAGAGAGTGAAGTCATTCAGAAACTTTCCCTTGAAGTGCTTCCAACAGTAGCATTTCCTTGGCCCAAAACTGGGGGGGCAAGTTGATTAAAAGAATGGCAGTTAAGGAAGGGGTGAGGAGAGGGTCTGGAGAGGGGACCTGATGTGAGCCCCATGCTGGATTTGGTCTGCGGGATCGGGAAGGGAAGGGGGTGCCTGCTGTCTTTGTCACTCACTGAATGAAAGGCAGTGATGTCAGAGTGAGCTCATACGCTTCACATCAATCCATAGCTCAACCCCTGTCCTTCTCCAGCTCAACTTGTTTCTGTGTTTGGGGGGGGGGGGGGGAAGGGGGAGTGTGCTCTGAAGAGGTGTTCGGTTTTCAAAGGTTGAGTTCTTTCAAGAAATTACATACAGCTCTGTGTTTGAAAAGCTGCTTGAATGGTGACTAATCTGCTAATGTGCGGTGGAATTGCTTCGCTTAGACGAATGGAGAAACCAAGGCACAGAGAGTAAATGATGCGACTGCGGGGGAAAGTGGGGTCTGGGCCTCTGAAACAAGAGGAGGATGGATAAGAGGAGACATTTGTAGCTGGAATAGGATTAAAGCCCAAGAATTGCTGATTCCGAATTCCAGGTTCCTTCCTCGAAACTGCCATATGCTCCACCAGCTGAAAAAGCTTAATATCGGCGGGTAGCGATAGCGCAGCGATAATGCAGCTCCTCTAAGCAAGTGTTTACATCCATTGTCTCATTTATGCTGCAAAAATTATGTACCTTCATTTGCCATTCCCCCTCCCCATTTCCCTCTGTGCTGTAATAATGGACCAAAGCTTCCATTTTTTCCTTCATTTTTAATAAAAACTGCTATTTTGCACGCATGTGCCAGTCAAGAAATTAGCATTAATGCCACAAATAACAGAGCCTGTAGTAGTGTGAAAAACATTCAGAGTTTTGGGTATTGTTTTTCAGCACTTACGCTCTGCATTCGAGAGTTAAACACAAGACGCTACATAATTTATGTTTGAGAACTGAATTATTCGAATGCGGTTTCTCCCTATAAGCTTTCCCTGAGTTATATCTCGGTATCTTTCACAGAGTGGGTTTCTTTTTGCATTTGACCCTGTTCCTGCCTCTAACTTTTAAATGGCAAAAGCAAATGTGCTCTGAAAAGTGTGTTACACTGTAGTTGTTAAATAAAGCAATAACCTATGCACTTGTAATGCTTTCTCTATGACCTACTTACATACTACTTCACCCTCCTTATAGTATGATTAAAAGCTGCTTTGAATCCACTATTCCCTCAAGGGATTTGAGGCTAGAATTTAACAAACTGCTGAGAAGGCTTAAGTCAGTAAGAGGGCTTCCCTACAGCTTCTTCCAGCTAATTCACATGTAATTAAAAGGAAAATAAATATTTCAAAAGAACGTAAGTTTTAATGAATTATTTTAAGCACTTACACCTTGTGAAATGGGGTAAATTTTCAAAGATCTCACTAGCCCATATGCAGATTTTAAGTAAAATTATTTGTGTCCCTTTCCTCCTCCCCGCTTCGCATCCCATGCAAAGTGTGGATTTACTTTTCAGTCAGCAGCAGTGGGACTGTGGTCCTTAAAAGCACCAGGCTGGTGAAACTGAAGCCCCTTAGAATTAGCATGGATGAAAAAAAAAAAAAAAAAAAGATGATGAAGAGGTTCAGATCCCCCCACACAGCATGAAGTGGGGGTGGAGACTTCCTACTTAAAAGAGTATCTTCATCCTCACTGAGCTGCCTGTATTTCTTCTGAGCTAAAACCTGCCCCTTCTGCAGTGGTAAGATTTTGAAATTGAAAGTTAATCCAACTCTGCTCTGGGCTGGATTAACCACCATGGAGGCCTCGGATCAAAATCCAGGTGGCTGCATCCAGCTGGAGAAAGTTGTCCCGGTTTCTCCTTTCATTTCAACTCTGCACTTATTTTTTTTTAATCTGCGGTATAGTTCTGCACTGTGGTGGATGGGTGGCATAGAGGAATTGCCATTTATTTAGTAAAGAGGGGCCATAGCTTTGCCACATCTATGTAGACGTTTAGGTGCCATGGTGATGAGGACACTATGCAAACATATAGAACAGAGCAGATTAATAACACTATAGGTATCTGTTCAGGATTGCAGCTGTCCTGCGGGGATTATGCTGAGGGCCAAGTGAACCTTTTATTTCTTTAGACTTGCAAAGTAGGCAAAAAATTTAGCAGCCTGAGGGGGTTTTCTTCCTTTTAACTGTTTAAAATGGAAAAGTCTCTCTTAGTGCAGTAAACTGGACTCTGAAAATTTGCCTGATCTGTATTTTTATTATCAAATCAACACTGGTCAAAATTTAAATAAAACTTGGCCTGACTGATAGCGTATTTATGTATTAGTTGACATAATTTTATTTTAGAACCCTTTTTGGAAAAGTTTAATTCTAATAGTTTTAATTTCCTTTTGTTATTTTTTTTCAAGCATTGATTATCCAGAACAAATGAAATTATAAAACCTGGAGAGAAAGGAGAGGCACACACAATGCAGGGGAACATTTTGTCTGCCTAGACTGCTCAGATCATCCAGTCATCTTTGTAAATATGTTAATATTCTTTCGCCTGGAGCTGTTTTGCATTGAAGCAAATAGGTTCTTGGAGACGCAAAGGAAAATTTATACAGATTTTCTGGGGGTAGGGAGAGAGGGGGGCTCCAGCTATTTGTCTATGTGGAATTTTGTGTGCACCATGGTAAGGTCACTTCTGTGCACTGGCTGTGGCCAACTCCAAATGCAGCAAAGCTGAGAACGGGCTCTTGGCAGGTTATGGACCTGAGGATGGATTTAGCACTGTTACTTATTTAAATCCCTATTTTTGATCAGTGAGGGCAGAGTTACTACTAAGTACTCGTGAGCCAGTAACCACACTTGGAGTGTTTCATAGGTGCCAAGGTCTGAATGGCAGGAATTTGAGTAGAGAGAGCCTGTACCCAGCAACTCACTGTCAAGGTTTAACCACAACACTTCTCTAAATGTTCCCAGCGTTCCCAGTTTGGCAGTGGTGACTATGCCTTCTTACCATACTGGGAAGAACTGAGTCTGTGCAAGCCACTTGTGTGTGGAAATGGAAAGCAGAGGGTTTGTCCACTGGTGCCTGGTTGCAAACTCTCCATGGGGGCTGCAGCTCCCTGCTTAAAACACGATGGGTGCTGTGAGCATGAGACAGCAGCTCCCCCTTTGTAACACAATGGGTGCCATGAACGTGGAGCAGTGCCTCTGCCCTTTATAACGCGACAGGTGCTGTGACTATGGGACAGCATCTCCCTCTTTATAACAGCGCGTGCTCTGAGTATGGGACAGCATCTCCCCCACTGTAACACGATGGGTGCCGTGACTATGGGAGAGCATCTCCCCCCGTTATAACGTGGTGAGTGCTGTGACTAGGGGACAGCAGTTTCCCCCTTTATAACATGATAGGTGTTGTGACTATGGGACAGGGGCTCCCCCTTTATAACATGATGGATGCTGTGACTATGGGACAGCATCTCCCTCTTTATAACGTGATGGGTTCTATGACTGTGGGACAGCATCTCCCTCTTTTATTATATGATGGGTGCTGTGACCATGGGACAGCATCTCCCCTTTTATAACATGATGGGTGCTGTGACTATGGGACAGCATCTACCTCTTTATAACACGATGGATGCTGTGATTATGGGACAGCATCTCCCTCTTTATAACACGATGGGTGCTGTAACTATGGGACAGCATCTCCCTCTTTATAACAGGATGGAAGCTGTGATTATGGGACAGCATCTCCCTCTTTATAACACGATGGGTGCTGTGACTATGGGACAGCATCTACCTCTTTATAACAGGATGGAAGCTGTGATTATGGGACAGCATCTCCCTCTTTATAACACGATGGGTGCTGTGACTATGGGACAGCATCTACCTCTTTATAACAGGATGGATGCTGACTATGGGACAGCATCTCCCTCTTTATAACACGATGGATGCTGTGATTATGGGACAGCATCTCCCTCTTTATAACACGATGGGTTCTGTGACTATGGGACAGCATCTCCCTCTTTATAACACGATGGGTTCTGTGACTATGGGACAGCATCTCCCTCTTTATAACACGATGGGTTCTGTGACACGATGGGTTCTGTGACTATGGGACAGCATCTCCCTCTTTATAACACGATGGGTGCTGTGATTATGGGACAGCATCTCCCCCGTAATAACGCGATGAGCGAGGGGCAGCGCTGCTGATGCTCCGGGCCGGCGCTGGGTCTCGGGTTAATCCCACCTCCCTCCCTCGAAGTTTATCCGGGCGAGGCGGTGCCCCGGGGGCGCATCCTCGTCCTAACCAGCATCCCCCCCCCGCCCCCCCCCTTCCCTTATTGCCCCCGGGTACCGGGATGCCGCGCCCGCCGCTGGCGGGGGCTCAAGGGGTTAACGGGGATCCGCAGCGGGGCGATGGCTCCGCCTCCCCGCTCAGCACCTGGCGCTCCACCGACAGTTGCCTCAGCAGTCGATTTCGGAGGGGATTGGCGGAATTAAAAAAAAAAAAAAAAAAAAAAATCAAGAAGGGGGGAAGAGAGAGAGAGAGAGAGAGAGAAATGTGACAACTGCCGGGGCTGGCGGCTGCCGCGGGGAGGCCTCCGCACCTGTGCCTGCCTCTCCGCCGCAGTTGTGGGATCCGCCGAGCCCCGCCGCATCCTCCCTCCCTCCCCACCGCCCGGCATGACTTCTTCGTTCAAGCTGGATTTCCTTCCGGAGATGATGGTCGACGGGCGCTTGTTGGTCTCTGACAGAATGTAAGTGGCGGCGGGGTCCCTCCCGGCTACCGCCGCATCCCTCGCCCCGACGCCCCGCGCCGAGCGGGCACCGCGGGGCGTCCCTCGCCTCCCTCCCGCTCCTCCCTTCTCCCTCTCCCCGAGCCGCTCCCTGAAGGGCGGCAGCTGGGCTCTTTAGTATTCCGCCCGGTCCGTGCCGCGGGGCGAGCGCAGGGGGAGGTTTCCAGGCTGCTGATGCAACGCGGAGACACGCACCGCGGTCGCGCAGAAGGCAGCGCGTTCTCCTCCCCGTGGGAATTCCTCCACGGCCACTTGTCCCCTTCCTTCGCCCAGCCCGGACCCACCCTTCCCGGCAGAACAAACCTCCCTTGGCAAAAGCTTCATCAGTTTCCAAATTCCAGGGAAACGCTGAGCATCCGCTAGGAGTAAAAACAGGCAGAAAGCAAGGATTTTCTTTTTTCTTTTTTTTTTTTTCTTTTTTTTTTTTCTTTTTTTTTTTTTTTTTTTTTTTGCGACCTGTTCCAGAGAGCTGCCTGGCACGGAGAGTGTTAATTGGGGTGAGGATGGTTGTTTTACGTGCACTTAAACGGGGGATGAGATTTATCGGGAGGCGAGGAATGCTGGAATTTCAGCATGGGAAGTATTCCCTTAGCCCGCCTCTGCTCCATTAATCTCGATCCGAAAGTTTCTATTAACGTTCTCTGGGGCATTGCCAAGTGACAGGGGGTTTCAGGTAGCCAAAGCCTTATACAAAAAATATCAGAGCTAGAAACAAGGAAATAGGCACTTGATGAAAGATAGGAAGGCTGGGAACTGTGCTGCTTTTTTACAGTATCCAAGGTGTCTTTTATTTTGTTGCTTTTTATTCTTTCGTCAGGGTGACAAACGTGGTTTGAGTTACATTAAAATGAACCGAGAGGCTTTGACTCGGTACTGGAGCTATTCTGGTTGAGGCAGCACTTAAGTTACGAGTGTAAATAAACCTGTGTGTGCAGCAGAGACCGTCACGTGTGATTTGTACAAATCAGGTTGCATATTGTGCCTCCATCGAAGACTATTCAGACTTTTATGACCTTCTGTACTGGCAAACTTTCTCCTAAGGCTGAGTGCTTTCTCCCTGGCACCAGCAACCTTCTGCATGGAGATTCTCAGCCGGGAGCAGTTGTTCAGGCAGCTGTGATTTAGTAAGAGGCAGGGGGAACAGCTACTTGGTGTGGATGGCTTACTCTATTTTTACAGTCCTTGAAGGACAGCAAAGTGTTTGCGTAAATGCTGCAAGTCGCCTCTCTTTCTTGATCTTAAATTCAAATGAGTGCTTTGCTGTGTTTTGCTTTTCCTTGGGCTTTGATCCTTGTTTTTATTGGCACCAGTCAGTTTTGGAGAAGTTGCTGTATTTCTCTCCTTTTGCATAAAAATGGCATAGATTGGACTGTTGGGGTGCAAAGTTGCAGCTGAATGCTAGTATCGCTTGCTCTGTAGGGACTTGCCACAGCCAAGCTTTCCCTTGTCTTCCTCGTCTCAGCTTTTATTAGAGTTTCTACTCGCTGCCCTTCCAGGCAGTCAGAAAAAAATATGCCAACAAACATCTCTGAGCTCAAAGCCACTATTAACTGCGCTTACGATGCCCTGTTGTCACTTAAGCTTATATAACTTTATCTCCAACTTGCCCCTGGAGGTGGGAGTACTATGTAAAACTCTTCCTTCTGCAGTGCTATCTTTATACTACTCTACTCTGGGAAGCACCCATAATGTATTCTAACACGCCTGAAGCACAGTTTTCATCAGATGCAGATCTTAATGTCTGTTCAAAGAAAGAAAAATTACTTTAGAGATGTGTCAGCTTCTGAGTGGATCTCTAAACATAGACATTTAATAATGAAATAGACAAGCATCCTTGTAAGATTTAGTGCTGGTTCCTCCTGTATTTAGGGGGGGGAGGGAGGAAATACTTAATAGTCTGTTGGAGAAAAAAAATACTTTGTCCTGCATCGCCAGTGCTCGTGTTGTGATGTGCTTCCTTGTATTAGCCAACCTTTGCTCTGCTGCTGATCTAAGTAATTGTGAAGATGTGTGATTTCAAGGGATCATGTGTCATGCATACAAATTAATATTGAGGCTAAATTGCTACTAAAAGGGCTTCTGTTCCTAAGTAAAAATAATCTTAATGCTGTCTGTGGAAGCTTTGCCACACTGCCTTTCTAAAACCATCCAGTTCACTATTTAAAGCGTCTTGATTTTGTCCTTCTAGCCAAGCAGTGACATACATTTATCTACAAGTCCTCAGCTCTCTGGACTAATCAGTGCTGAGGAAAATGTAGTTTGATTACGCGTAGAGGGTCATGGGCACGTATGCTCCGTGCCCTTTAGCTGGCCCAGCCCCGACATGCTGCAAAGCGCCAGCAGCGTTCCGTGGGGTGGCACAGCGCGTTGCAGAGCGTGCTCCAAGTTACGATGCTGCACAAAACTTACAACCTCACCATCTGGTCTATCTGTTGAGCATAGCTTAGTTCAGTCTTAAGCAGAAAGGAATTTCCTACTTTAGACTGAGGCAATTAGCAAGATATATGTAGAACTCTTCTCTTTCATAATGAGAATTAGCAGAACTAATTTTTTATGGGTTTTTGTACAACGGTGGCATATCAGATGTTTTAGGAAATAGGCACCATCCAGTACCACTTACACTTCCCATTGTTTACACATTTAAAAGTTCTCTGTAAAAGGAATTCTTTTCCATATCTTCCAGTCTTTCAACAAGCAACCGAGAGAATTTTCATGGAATCATTTTCAGTGCATACCTATTGTGAAAGTTAACTGCCAGATTGATAACTGCCAGAGTTAAAAGGCTCTTATCTCTGTGAGACTGTTAATTGCTCTTAATTGTCGCTTCCTTCAAAATTCTGCTGCTGTTATTCTCTAGCTAAATATAAGTAAAATGCAGCATCAGATACTTCAAGCATGACTGTTAGTGTAATTAACCTGTATGCTTGGGATTGGTGTACTTGTTTAGTCACTGAATGGCAGTTTTACTAATAAAAAATCATTAATGAAATGGTATCGGAAAATAGACCCTCTAGGATATAAAGCATGAAGATGTATGAACTTTTGTTTGTGAGGGCAGGTGGTAAATTGGGTGCTTTAGCCATGATAAGTGCTTGTAAAAGGTCCACTTGGTTAGTGCTTTAGTTAAAGGACCAAAAATAAAATTCCTTTGACTGGTGGCCTTTGTTTGTTAACTGTGTGGAAGAAAATAAATAGGTGGAAGTGTGTGTGTGTATTGGGGCAGGGTAGGAAAGGGTTAATGGTTACTAAGAGCGGTTATACAACACGAGTTCGATGTAATTTGCTTAGTAATTTCACTGACTTACATGTACATGCCAACTGGATGGTTGTAAAGGGGTTGCTTTGAGGATTAAATACTCATTGTAGTAACCCCCCCCACGTTGATTTCTGCAATACCACCAAAGATTTTTCCATTCCATGAGAGGCATTCCACTGCCTGGGATTACCTTTAATGGAAATGAGCAGTAGTGTTTGTTACTACCAAGACAAACTCAAATTTTACTTTAATTTTTGATAGCTCGGTATAATGTCAATTTAATACACGATGCTTAAAGCAGTCCGCATGCAACGGCTTGGGATACATGGCAATTATGCATAAAAGTATTTAGTCTTTGAATTCCTGCCTCTCTTAATACAAGATAAGTCAAAATCAGATATATGTGCGATATGCTGGTTAAAAAGGCAGTGAAGATCAATTTACAACACTTTTTGTTTGTTTGTAGTTATTGTTTAATAAATAAGGGATGTCATTATTTACAGGCGTGCTTGCGCTTTAAAAAAAACGAAACTTCCCTTTCTGCACTAAACCTGCAAACTAGGACCTTTTCCAGCATAAACTGGAGGTAATAAAATTAACTTTTTTTTTTTTTTTTTAACTCTACCACAGGGAAAACTCAACGTACTGTTAAAAATATTTTTTCAGCTGTCTGGGATTTTTGATATGTTGAATATCAAACCGTGAATAGCTAACTGAAAATGCATAACTGAGTATCAGCTGAGTTTTTATTACTTCATAGCCTCATCCCTATACTGACATTTTATTGTAACTTTGGTTTAGTAATAGCTTTATTTTAAGTATTATGATGTCTTACTTAAGTTACTTGCATGACAGATTCCTTGGGCCAGTACTGAGGGAAAGCAAAGCAAAAGGATTAGAAAATTCTTGACTGTTAACAAAGAGCTTCAGAAAGGAAAAGAAGCCTTTGGATGTAGATTAAGTAATTACGATTTCATGATGTTCTTCATCTCGCCATCATCTCTTCTAGTAGCTGCCCAGAACCCCATTCAGTTTTTAACCTGCAATATAACTCTCAGCACATTAATATTTAAATACATCTTCCACTTCCTATGATATTATCTCACAAGTTTTGAATCCTCCCCCACATGTATTCATCATCCAAATTAATCATCGGTTATGACTGCATTAAAAACTTGATAACTCTAAATATTTCATTGGCATTTTAGGATGTTTGAGCATTTGGACTATTCAAATTCCATAATTAATTCATAGGTTAATATAAAAATATTTGACCCAACTGATATAGCAGAAAGGTGTACAAAATCTTTTAGTTTTTAAAAACTCCTGGACTCTTAGGAATGCACTTGGGCACAACAAGAGAAAATAAATTGTTTTATAGTTTAAGCATATATAAAATTATTTCCTTCTATAGCAGAGTGGTGAAATGTTTTCCCTTCATTTCCACAAACTGTTTCCTACAGCGGCTTTATTTCTTATGTGTTCATATAATTGCAAAGTACATTGCGTCTCCTGACATGGTTTCCTTTGATTAAAACAAACTGGTGGCAGGGCAAGGTTAACCAGAGGCTAAAGTCACAAAATAGAGAATACACAGAGAGAGTGAGGCTGAGCTTTCTTTAGCAAAGAAGTGGGAAAACTGGAAAAACCTTCATAGGTGCAAGAAAAATGCAGGAAGGAGAATGCCTATTTGCAAAATAAAAACTAATTAGAGCGATAAATGTAATGTTCTCAAGTAATTGTGAAATAATTACTCCCCTTTAGAATCATCATACTTTAATTGCTTTCCCCCATGTTCCCGCGTTCTGCATGCCTATGGAAAGGAAGAGAAGCACTTGTGTTCCCTCCAGGATTTCATTCTTCATTTGCAGTAAGCTGCTGGCTTTCTTGTAAAGGTTTTCAGAAATATGTTGCCTTAAATGCTGTTGTTTTCTTCCATATGGTGTTAAATGGAAAAGGTGAATGGCAGCTGCTGAAGCTGTCGTCCAGATAAAGCACCTTGAGATTTAGTGTGCTATTTATCCATCCTCTGTATCACAGATTTATAATCAATCTCTCATTTTCATTGAGACTGTGTTACGTAAATAAGACACACTTCAGCAGCATATTCTCTTTGCTCACAGCTTGATCTTTGAGAAATCAGCTGACAATAGTTTAAAATTGTAATATTAATAAAGAGGAGATAATCTGGCCTTCAAAATGACATCTGAAAGCAGCTTCTGTTTTGCATTAAATCTTAATTACTGTATTTAAATGAATGTCTAAATGAGTCAGTTCACAAAGGAGTTGCCTACTGTACCAATAGCGACTGACTGGTGATATTTTTTTCCTGTGGAATTACACAACTATAAAATCCAGTTTATAGTGAAGAGAACAGCTATGTTGTCTTGGCTCTTACAGCTCAGCTAAGGAAGACTGACTATCTTGAGTCTGCTCTCTGCCGTGGTTCAGCTTCTCCCTTGCGTATCAAATAGTGGCAATACTTGAAGCCAAGTTCAGAGGTGGTGCTCCTAAAGAAACACTGGTCCAAGAGCAGTGGGAAGGACACCACGTTTGCCTCCTGAGTGTTTTATGACCTTACCCATTGCTTACTGTCAGGGGCAGCACCTGAGGGAAGGAGTTTTGGCTCAGGAGCATGGAGAGGCTTACACCACGCCTGTAAATGCAGCAACCCTGCTGCCTTTGGTTATGCTGTGATCATGTCCAGCTTTTTCCAGGTTGCTCTGGAAGGAGGCAATCGCGTCCAGCTGTCCCCAGCTCACCCCGCTACCACTGCAGATACACTCATCCGCTATGAAGGAGTATGCAGGGAATTCATGTCCTGTCTTCCCCATCAGCCTAATCAAGTTGAGCTACTTCAGGTTTGCCAGGAAAACCACAGCAACCTGAGTATTTTGGTTTATGATTCTTCACATCCCTGTTAATTTCTTAAATAGTTCTGTGGGTCTTACACTGGTGTTTTAAAGTTTATGACCACTGTTAATTTCAGAGATGTTGCCATTGATCTTTCATTAAAATGGCATTAGTGATCTACTGATTTTTATTATTATTATTTTCCTGTTTCCATGCAGGTTAACATTATAGAGCAAATATAGCAAAGACAGAAGGGCCTAACACTGACTGTCTGCCAGTCGTGGTGGTAATTCGTTGCTAGTTAACAACTTTTTCAGTTTCTTGCCATTCAAATGTCCTGGCCCCTGGATGACAGTGGAGTTGATGGATGGGTAAGAGATAGGAGATAGCTAGCTGCACACATCGTTTTAGGTGGATATCTCCTAGACTGGAGGACAGGTAGTTCCTTTTGAATCAGTTATGACTCTTTGTGTCCCAAGCAGAATTGTGCTTTTCCTTTTGCTCTGTTCCTACATCATATATCCTTTGAAGCAGTCCAGTCTGATTGAAAGTCACAGCTGACGAGCCACCTTTTGTTTCATAACCCTGAAAAATAATTAAGATCCTTCATCCTCTTAATTCACAGGCATGACACTGTCATCTTGTTTGATATATACACTCTCCCCATTTCTTGCTTCTCAATGGCTTCACATCACCAGCTTGCTCAGAGATAAAAAAACCCAAAACAATGCACAGCCTGCTTGATGCACCACTTGTTCTGTCATTGACTCCAGACCTCAGTGGCACTTGGTCCGGTGGCACTGATGCTGCTTGGCCGAGTGTGAGGGAAGTGCTCTTCATTTGCCTGAAACAGATCCAGGTAATTGAAAGTTATTAACTTCTGGCAGAAGATAACTGTATTTTAAAATCTACAAATTCAAGTGATCTATTCCCTTTTTTCTTTATATATTTTTTCTGTCTCATTCAATTGCTTGGCTCTCTCAGCCTTCACCTGCAGCTCATTACTGGAGGGAGACATCTGGCTATGCCCTTTATCAATAAACACTTTCATTTTTTAAAATATTTTACCACAGATGGATCGTAGAACAAGTATTAGGAGTCTGAAATGTTATCAAACACACTCTGTGCCCAGTGGCTATCACTTAAAGAAAGCCCTGTTCCATACTTGGTTTTCGTACAAAACACTGTTCAAATTGCAAGTTAGAAGCCTGAAGTTTTGCTTGATTTCACTGTGTAATATGGTAAATTTGATAACCTTGTCATGGCTTTGAAGGGAAATAATAATCTATCATTTTATCTGCAATGTTTCTGTATAAACATGTAGAAAAGGTGATCATTTCATTAGTCAGTAAATGAACTTTCACATTTTTTAAATTCAGTTTAAATTCCTGTTTCAAGATCTTATTGCTTAGAGACCTTCCTAATACTTTAACTCCCTTATTTTATGCCCTGCTGTCCAAAAAAATAACAAAGAAGGGAAAAAAATCATAACATTACTAAATATGAATTTTATTGCAAAAATGTGTAGTTCTTTTGTATTGTTAGTCTTAAAATTGACTCTTGAAAATATCCTGATTGCGGTAAAATTTCTGGAGCTGCTCTCAGACTCATAATTAAGGGATAGCCATAGGTCAAGATGATCTCCCCAGGGGAAAAAAAATGCAAGCATCGTTCTCCTTGTCCTATTCTGACACATGTAATGCAACAGCTTTCTTGAAGCACAGAGATTTTAGGATTGCAAGGTGAGCACTGGCTTTCTCCAGCAGGTTGAGTTGCAAGCTCCTTCTGGAGATCATTATTGAGTAGGAGGGGACCAGGGGAAGAGGAAGACATAAAATTAACATTTAATTTTGAAGAATGTGGAAAAATAGATGACAAGTGAAGCAATTCTTAGAAAAAGAGAACGTCTCTGGACGAGTAATGCACTATTATCTGGTATTTTATTACTGACTATAGCCTGCACTCCATGTTCAAGCCAGCCTTCCAATGGGTTTAGAGGAGTTTGGCTTGAATGAGGAATGCATAATGATGGGCCTTGCATCCTGCGCCAAGCTGTCCAGCTCTGAACCATGAATTGCAATCATATAAATGGTTTTGCAGGATTTTTTCCTGTTGCTTGCTTCGGAGTGAACATCAACATGGAAACATGAGGCAACTAACTTCTTGGATATTGCACTACCTTGCTAGCAGAGCAAGCTGCTGTCTCAGTGATAGAGTGGAAGATAAGTCAATTTTAATTTGGCCTGTATTCTTCTGAGGGATGTTCATACATCTCTGGTTGGGGCAGGGAGGGGTCTTTTCTTCTTGGGGAACCTTTTCCCCTTTGCCAGAGAAGAGGGTTCATCTCAGCCTCTGAGGGCTGTTGTCTTCCACCACCATACATCTCTTATCAGCTGGCTGCAGAAGACAGAATACAAGTTTTCCTTTTACGCTGGTTTGCTATCTGTGGAGAAAGAGTAAATGCAGCAGGTTCACAACAGTACTCAGATGTAGACGAAGTCCAACACTATATTAAAGATTTTTTTAAAAACACTTTGTTTGTCTGATTCCATTATTGCTTAAGTATAGCCTGGTATCTCACTTGCTAGACCATGTTTATTTATCTTCAAGACAAGGCTGTGTAGAGTAGGAAAACCTCCGAGTTTAATATCTTCTTCTTCTTACCGTGCTCGTGTCTGCTCTTCCTGGGGTGTTTCAGTGGAATGGAATGAATCTTTTTACACCGTATTATGTATTGTAGAGCATAATGACTCGGGAGCAGATTCTGTGTGATTTTGAGCTTTTTTTTCTGCACTAGCCATTCCAGCATGGCCCTATAGATGTTGACATAGGGTTCCTAGCTGTTATTGTAAAGTAAGAGAGAAGCAACTCTTCAATGTCCTATGCAAACCCTTTCCTTGCAACAAATGTACAGTAGTTCACAGAGGGATGACATCTGTTTTCCAGCTAAAAGTATTGCTTATAAGGCTTAGTTTGTCCCAGGCAGTCGTCAACAGCACTGACAGATGCCTGGGTTTTCAAAGTATTATTCCAGGCTCCTTTAGGTCATTTCTTCTTTCCCCTGTGTGTACAATTTATCGGATTTGGGAAAAGGTCCTGCAACAGCAGCGTTGTTGCCTGTGTGTCTTTGTTGAGGAACAGCAGGCCACTCATAGCAGGAGATACATGGCCAGGATTCAGAAAGGAACAATTTTCAGCTTGCTAAGATGCCCATTTTGCTACCTGGAAGCTCTGCAGGAGCTGGAGACTTTTTGGCTGTTTATGTGCCTCTTTGCTTCCTCTGTCCTCACCCCCACATCAGGGGGCACTTAGACTTCTTTACTTTGCTGGCCTTCAGAGGATTTGAAGGTCTCTGAGCTTCCCTAGGCTCTCCATTTCTGCTCAAGTGGGAAAGGAAACAGAGAGGATGGCTGCTGTCTTCAGTTGATTCTCTGATGTTTTTCCTGTTTAGTTTGAAGCCATGTATATGGAGTGAATCTGGAGTTGAGAGGTGCCAGGTCCCTGGATAATAAGGATATTGTGTAGGGAAACTGTGCAGAAGAAAATGCAGGGATGAAGGTGTATATTTAGGCAGACTTTCATGAAACATGCAAATTGAGGATAACTTAGCAGAGAAAACAATAATTTAAAATTAATGTTATATTTAAAAAGAGGAGCATAATTTGTGTTACCAGGAACAAAGATCTTATTTTTAAGTGCAGCAAAGCCTTAAATTCCAGAAAATACAAAATTGCTGCTGATAATTTCTGAACATGAACCTGGAAGACTTCATGGAAACTTAGAAGGAAATAAATCTACTTCCTTCTCCTTCCCCAAAACTCTTTGGGCAAAAAAAAAAAATCTGTAAATATTTAACAGCCACTAATCACATTGCCAAGAACCAGCAAACAAAGCCCTTTATTCATTCCTATAGTATACTGTAAATAATAAAAACCTCCATAGATCTAACTTAAATATTTTTAATCACTGAAGAAGCTTAGCATCAAGTACTTTAAAAATCCATCAACATAGCTAAAACTCTTTTTCCAGTTTCTTACCAGTTCATGTCATATTTTTCTCTGTCCTTGACACATGCAATTTGCCCTGCTCTCGTATCTGTTAAAAATGATGTGAGCCTTCAGTATGCTCTACTCCACATTCAATGCCTGTGAGAACCTTCCCCCCCTTTCCCTTCCGCGAGGTAGGAACTAACCTGCTCTGCTGTCTCCACTTAGCCACTGCTGAAAGGTTGCTTTGCCCACTGGGTTCACCCCCTTATCACCATCCATTCAATATTCAGACAAACACCTCTGTGATTACTCCCCTGCTGCTCTGGTGGAAGAAGTTCCTATAAATACCTGCAAAACGTGTACTTTATTTTCCTCCCTCTTTTATAAGGTAGGTAAGAGAAATCTACTGAACTTGGAGAACCGTCTGTAATTTTGTATTCTTAGTATCCAGCTGGTGGCTCATGTCTTGAAACTCCCTGGAAGTGTGACCATCCTTTTTGGTCTGTGCTCATTGACCCAACACACTGGAATTATCAGCCCTGCTTATGATTTTCTAGGTCTTCTGAGGGTCTGTTGTCTAATAAAAATGTTGCTTGGCTAAATACAGTAGGTTTTCTTGCTTTTTTTTGTGGTGGATGTTTTATGATGTTCTGTCAGCTCTGGTTTTTGAATAATTTCATACAACAGTAGTGAGCCAAATGCAATACTATCATGATTATTTTTTATTCCCACAATTACAAGCTGCCCTACTTACCCAATGCAAATCACTGTGGATCTACGTAATATGCCTTTCTCAAGGGCATTTGTTAATTCCACATGATAAGCTGGGAGTTTCTGCCAGGAATATTGAGCGTTGAAAGAAGACCTGGTTAAACACAGTAGGACTTAAATTTATTAAATTTTAAGCGATTCTTCCAAATTATAGTGTTGACCAACTTTTTGTGTGAGTAGTTGGTTCAGTGTTGAGGTGGATAGGTGAAACTTTTATCATTATACAGTAAAAGCACACAGCTGCAAGTTAGATTATGCAGCAGGAAGACATACACAGACTTCAGTAGATTATGGCCCGTTCTTTAAGAACTTGACTTCATATACAGTGAAACTGGTGGTAAAACTCAACTAACAGGAGTGATTTAAAATCAGCTCAGAGATTCAGATTCCAGAAAGACTGGGGTTCATGAATAAACTAAAGACTGAATCCAGGGCTTGCTGAGTCAATGGGCAGATTCCCTTTGATTTCAAAGCACTCTGTATCTGTGATCCAAATGTACTGTGAACAAATAAAGACAAAGAATTTATGTTGATTGGACATATTCAGTGTGACAGGAGCTTAAGTCTGATTCTCCTCTTTGCTTATGAAACACAACTGTGCACTTCTCCTAGGGATTCCTGGAGGACTAGTATTTTGGTAGCTACATGCTAGGACTTCCAATTAGTGCAAATGCTGACTCCTAGCGCTAAGAATCACGAAGCTCTATATAATGGAGAGAAAATTATGGTTGGTAACAGTATATTTTGGGGTTATCCTGATTTGCCTTCAGGGATTTAAGACATTAATTTATCCTCTTTCTCCTCTCTCCTTTTAAAAAAACAGTCATCTTGGTTTGTTACGGCAGTAAAATTAATAGTATTAAAAAAACTTGCAGGAAAATTGCAGGCTTCAATGAGACACGTGCTTCTGCTGTTCTCTCCCCTTTGTGCTGGATGGGCAGTATATTGTGGCACCAAGCTCTGAGTCTGCCTGCCCTTCATGCTTGATCACATATGAGATTTTGGTATGCTGTGTGAGTTCTTTATTCTGATATGCAAATATACATCCTCTTCATGGGTGCAAAACTCTCTTCTTTAGAAAGCAGGTTAGTTTTCTTAGTCAAGGAGTTACATGTACTCTAAGGGATGGATTTGTTGAAAGTAGCACCAAAGCAGCATCAAGATCACTTATGCCTCAGGCTAATTCTGGTTTTCTACTGAGGTGGATGAGTAGTTACTCTGAATATAGAAGCACAAATAACTTTTATTTAGGATACAATTAACTTATATGAAGCAGAACTCCTCTGATATGGATTTTTTTCTTTAATATCGGGTACATACCTTTCATTTCACCTTAAAAACAAATTAAATGCTTGATTTCTCTTCCTGAAATTCCTGGTCATGTTAGCTTTGAAGCAATCTTCAGTCTTACTTCTAACCTGAACCTGCTTAGTATGTCTCAAAGTGACTTCCCCTCTTGCAACATTGATACCTTTTCACTTGTTATCATTTTTGTTTGATCTGGATTTACTTTTGCAAATGCAAAATATACGGTCATTTGAACAAGTTGTACAGATATACCTCTATATTTTTAGTTATTGCATTTTAAATTTTTTATAGACAGCAGATTTTTCAAAGTGACTGTAGTTAATATTTGCTCTGATTTATGTAGATTTCCTAAGAAGAGAGTAGAATAATGAGAAAAGTAAAAGCAGAATGTTCGTATGGGTTAGTATAAACTACTATAATTTTCATACCGAACATTAGCTTGTTGAAATGCTTCCACTCTTGGCAGAAGACAAGCTTCGTAACCTAAGAGGATGTGATTTGAGTGGAGTTTTCATGCCCCATGTGCTCATTGTGTTCTTGCCACTGATGCAAACATTATCTATAATTACATTTTCAAGAGACTGAAAATTGCTGTCTTTGTGGAACAAAAATGCAGCTGAAGAATGGAACGTATATCCTCTCCACCCTCATTATAAGGCTTATAAAAATCAAACTATAAGGCCCCGTACCGTAGCTTTCAGATACAGGAAACCAGCACCATTAGATTGTGTTTGAGTATTTTTCACTGAAAATTATAGCCTTTTGATAATCAAACTATTGCTGTCATTTCCAATAGTTTGCCGTTTAAACTAATCAAAGTGAAATTTGTAATAGAGATCAGTATAAATAAAGTCAGAGTATTTGCTCTCTTCCTTCATATTTATAATCCTATTTTCATGGATTTGAGATTCTGTTCACCATGGGTGGTAACATCAAAGATTTATTAGACAGGTCATAACATGAGTGTTGAAACTCCCTACCACACCATGCTGTGGAACAGCTGTGTTTTTCAAGAGGAAGGCAATAGTACTGAAAATGCTGGGTTTAAGGTGTTCTCCTGGACACTGAGTACTTCTAGTGTTGCAGTTCAAACTCCACACATCTGACTAAAGCACCTCTTCTGCACCTCAAAATGTTACCGTCTTCCATCCCAGTAGCAGAAAAACCAGAAGCGGAAAGGAGATGGGAAGTTAAGGACACCAAACTGTGTAAAACAAGCACTGGAAACGCAGACAAAAACTTCTAGGTTAGGTGGAGACAGCTAATCCTGAACTTCTAGTATATGCTTTTGGGAGTATTAGAATCATAGCATATCAATCACCTGTTCATAATACCCATACATGCTTTTTCCTATCATGAGCTTGTTTAGTTTTGAGGGGTTTATTTTCCTCCAGTAAGTGAGTATTTGAATCTTCTCTGAAAGTGGAATTTGACCCTGTAGCGATGATAACAAGGAGATAGCAACCTTTGTCAAGAAAGGCACATGCAGTTATTTGTTCTGTGATTTACTGCATTGAGAAGTGTGAGTAGAGGTATTGAATGCTAATAAATAAATAAGGGATGGTTCTGAATGCCTGTACATCCATGAACAATTAATAAATGCATGCATGTAGGGCAATGCACTGCACAAATAGTCTGGACTGAAATTAATGTGTGTCCAGTCCTTTTCTCTTATTCTCATTGGTTTTTCTTATTCTAAAGAAAGTTATAATTTGGATGATCTTCATAACTCTTGATAGGTTCGCAGTTATTTTTTTAAAGCAATTTTTATAATAATTTGGATGAAATAACATGAATCCTATTGCGTATCTGTTTATGACTGTCCAGCTTTCTGTGGAAGAGGCTCTGGGTAACTTCCTATTACAGCCAGGTAAGAATAAGGGCAATTAGATCCACGTGCTTTATTCAGTTGCTGCCCAAGTTGGTAATTCTGCCTCCAAGTTCTGCTGCCTGATTGCTACAAGTTATGCACAGGATCACCATCGTGATTGAGTGCTGGAGTTCCCAGGACAGCATCTATTCTTAGTGGTCCAGCAAAACTTATTAAGAAAAGTAATTAGAACAAAGCTCAAGTACATTAGCCTCTTTAATGCTCCTGAATTCTCAGAGCTATCTTCAACATTGGCAGAGGCTGTGTTTCTAGTAGAGAAATTGAAGCAACTTTCTTTGCAGAAGTTAAACTCACTTTGGTCTTAGCATCATGAAGGGAGCTTCTTATGTAATAGTACCAAGATCTAGACAGATAAAAGGGCTCTGGTATGCCAACTAGTAAAAGATAACCCAACTTTGGTTTTATTTTTATGGTGAATTTCTGCTGAGATGCAACATTCTGTGCTTCTGCCTGCTTCTTATGCATGTTTTTCCTCTATGCTGTGTCACTTTCCACCTTTCAGTCAGCTCCTGAGGCTCAAGAACTCAACTGTGGCTACGTAGCCAACTGTTTCTTTTTCAGGAATCATTTTTCTCCCTCCCTTACTCCCTTCCTGGCAGGCTAGAAATGTATTTTCTGCGTGCAACACCACCCAGTGTTACCTTTGCTCAACAAATCATCTCCACCATCCTCCTTTATATTTGTTTCTGCATTGGAATCCAAAAAGTGGTCTCAAACCTGCTCAGTCTTTTTGTTAGGTCAATCAAAACTAGGTCTCCTCAGGCCTTCAGGATGTCTTTTGAGGGATCTGTCTGATCTTTAAGCTAGTTCAGAAATGTGAGTGACCATCTTAATGAGGTAGGAACGTTCAATAGATTTGAACACCTTCAGTACAAGGAGGGACATGATTGAGTAGATGACAAGGAGAGATGCTCTTCAGTTTTCTTACCGTATGCCCATATTCATTCAATGTGCATACTTCGTTCCTTCCCTAAGCATCCCCCTCCTTGCTAGTTCTGCTATAGATGGACAAGATTTAACAAAGTGTCCTTTGTGCTGTAGGTTGTCCGGTTAGGTAGGTACGGAGAATTCAAACAAGGCAGGAAAATAGCTTTCTAGGTTTTACAGGTCCAGACTACTCACAGTCACTTACTGAAAAAAAAAAAAAATCCTTTTGTAAAACAAACTACAAGATATATTTTTCTTTCCTTACGCCTATTAGTGACAATTTTTAAGTCTTCTCTTCTGCCACACACAGATTTTTTTTGCTTTGTTCTTCAGTTGCCTGAGAGGGGTCTTTTGATGCTTTCTATACTGTTGCTTTGTAGGCCAGATAGTTTCGTGTAATGTCACTTCTGGCAACATGTGATCCTTATAGTAAATTTAATAGAATAGTACCCATTTGGTATTTTTCTTATAAATAAATTCCTCATTCAGTGAAAGGTGCCAAATTGCAAGGATCACACAGCAACTTGTGTTTTTGTGAGCACCTGAAGGACGGTTGAGAAGACCTATCAGTGTCACAACACCTGTACTCTGGTATTCAGTTTTCCTTCTTGGCAATCTTTAGATATATGTAGGAGTGAAACATTGTTTTCCATAAATTGGCTTATTCTTGTATTGAATCAAGCTTGTCTCATTTCAGATCCTTGTGTGTTAAATTTCCAATGACACTGAAAATATCACATTTGTTAATTTTAGAAGATTTTCAAAATGTTCCCAAGGATGGAGATGATGTATGTCCGATAACTCCCGAGGCAGGCTGATTGTAACCTGGCACTGCAGGCAGGATTGATGTTAGTTTCACAACCAACTTTTTAATAAAATACACTGTTTGAATATAAATATTGCAGTAGTGAGAAAAGTCTGCTACTACCTGCCTTAAAGTCGCTGGTTCTCCACACCAACACGCTGAATGCTGATCCTCGGGCTATTTTATTCCGTGATGCTAATAGTGCTAATACAGTATCATTGTGTTGGAGGCTTCAAAGATACTATTCAAGCATTTTCTTATGATTCCCTGATCTCTGCATTTATACCCAGCTGTTTGTTATTCAGTTCAGCCATCAGCATCTAAGTCTCAATGGACCATGTAATATGCAGCTGTAGCCAGATGTAATGCTTCCTATTCCTAAATGTTTCTGTTAGAAGCTAAGAGTGGCAGGCTAAAGACTACTGATAACGGTGTTGCTTGCATTAATTTGAACTCCAGAGCTACACTGATTCTGTTTGGCAGATTTATTCCATGGCCAACAAGCACAGCAATATTTCCAATCTCCATCATTGCTAGCAGTGTTGACATTAAATACATCGAGTATGTCTGCTCTGATACAGAATGTACTCATAGCGCTAATTCAAATATGAGAAGGATGTCCAATTTGCATAAACAAATATATTTTCAGATACAGTTCTATTTAAGAGAGATAAAGACAGAAAGGAGCCTGTTCTAAACAATGACTCGCAATAATTTAGAACAGTTCAACAAATCTTCACCATCTTTAATTTTTCGTTTTCTATGGATAGATGGGGAATCTTACAACATCTTGTTCAAGCTGCCAGCGGGTCTTGCTCTGCTCAGCTTTCCTGGCTTGGATGCTGGTGCAGGAGGTAATCGCAGCATTTGCGTTTTCTGCTGCAAACACTCTGAAACATTTGGCAAATTGCTTCAGCCATGTGAATGGGGTTGCAGACATACTTGAGCAGTCTTGGTCAAGCCCTGCACTAGAAGTTGATGCCAAGACGTGGTTAGAGATCTCCAAGAAACATTGAATAGGAGCGTTCTTCACAACTGCAAAATGCCTTGTCGATAGGGACTTGCCATACATCAAAACCTTTATGGAAATGGTCTTTTCTCTGGGGATTTTCATTTTTGATTGACAGTGTGTCTTTATAAGCAAGCTTCCAGGTGGATGGTTTAACTCAATGAAATCAAAATTAGGTGTACAGTGGAGGCTTCTTTTTTCTTCAATTGCTCTGTCCCTGCCTTAACTCACATTCTGCTTTGTTTTAGTTTGGTTTTTTTTTTTATTATCCTGCACATTAGGTAATCCTAATCCAGCAAGGTTGTTCAGGTTACAAGCAGAGCCTTGCTTTCAGCTCCTCCCTTTGCCTCATGCATGCCCAGGACAGTTAGTGCTGCACAGCAGCAAGCTTCTGCCCCGTGTGCTGGGCAATATAGGCTTATGTTTTGATTCCAGAGCGAACAGCATTGCACAAAGGATTTGATGTGATTGTAATGAAGCGCATAGGGGAAGCGCTCGTTTGAAATCCACTCCATTAACTCGGAGCATAAACCATTGCAAAGTCAACAGTTTTTCTGAGTGGCCACCGCCAGCCATCACTTTTGAAAACACTAATGGGCTGTTTAATTAGGTGATGAAATTTGTTTACAGTTGGTGATCCGAAGTTTTGTCATTTTAATGATGGTTAAATTCAATGTCTTCTTTGATTCTTGGCAACTCTCTCATTATTTCATAACCTGCTTATGTCTGGTTTAATTCCTTTTTGTGTATTAAAACCAAACCTTTCTCATGCAGCAATGGTGTTTACTTAACTGCACTGTCTCATTATAATAGGTGGGGAATGACTAATATACAGCAGTGGATGTTAAATAAGTATAGAGTGGAAGAGAATATGCACATTTGTGGAAGATGTATTCATTTCGAGCTGACTATATTTATATAAAGACCTGAAGATAATCTTGCCAACAGCATCTAAATTTCAACTGTTCTTGTGCATCTATTTCTCCTGGGGTGTGTTAGCTTTGCTTCTCTCTCTCCTAGCTTAATAATATCTGTCACTTCGAGGATCTAAGAAGGGACGACTTACAGAAGTGTCCTCATATGCTTGGTTTTGGCCTCAGTGGTTGCTTAAGAGCAACCAAGAACAGTAATCTTCTTTTTCTCTTAATTTTGTTTTGCTTATCTTTACTTAGAGAAGATGGACCAGAATATTGGAAGGCACCGAACTGATTTAATTTTTTTGAATGTTGATGGCCATGTGGGTAGCAGCCTTTTGGACGGATTTTGGATAGCACCAAGAAGGAAACAAAGAGGGGGGTTTTTTGAGGAGCTGGTGACTGGCCTGGTCAGATGTCACAGTTTGGTTAAGTTGATACTGTGATATGAAATCCTAAGGCATTTCTAAAACCTCTTTGCACCTCCTGTTTTTGTGTTGCAGATGTAAAGGTATCATTAATAGAAGCATGCAATATGTTACATGGGTAATTAAAGCATTCTTGCATAGCTTTCCCCTGCAAAGTAGTACAGAATGTAACAACCATATGTGACTGCAGTTAGATAAAGGTTGTGCTTCCTGGAGCTCAGAAGCCATGTAGGACGCCCAATCCCATCTTCAGAGGGCACTTGATGGCTTCTGAGTCCCAGTTAATTTCAGCAAGTCCTATTTTCCCAAGATGTTTTCAAAGAAAGTCCTCCTGCAGCTCAGCTGCTCAAGTGTTCTTTAACCCTAAAGTCCATTAAAAAAAGGACAAAACCTTAGCTATAATTTTACAGCAGGTGTTACTGCTGCGGTTGTACATGAGTGGCCAGCTAAGCATATAAAAACCAGAGTGGTAAGAAGGCTGTACACAACAGGGCAGGCATTTTCAAGCATGACAATATTCACTTAAGGCGCTTTCCACTGCCATCATGTGTACTTAGCTTTCTGAAATAAGGTAAAGAGGCAAGGTAAATAGGCAAGCTGTGGATTGTTCTGCTCCTGTGTCTCTGACATTACTGGACTCGTGCAAAGTATTGTGTTGCTACTGGAATATAACAGGTGGTCTATTATATAAATAAGAATGGATAAGGAAGCAAATGTGCATGTTCATGGAGTAGAACTGCATAAATAATTCCAAGGAAATGTTTTCTCCCCTTTTCAGGCTGCTGCATTTTTGGGAGGTTCTCTACATATTCACAGAAGGTGCAAGCAAAATAGGGGTTTTAAAATTTCTAATTGTGTGGGCTGTTTTCTCCTTAGGGAGCAAACAGATGAGCCAAAAAAAATTAAGTTTATTCTACAGCTTTAGTGATACAGATGCTTGACCTGAATAATGGGGAAAGTAATGAATGCAAATGTTTGTAAGAATCTTGTTACATCTTTATTATGTAATCAATACAAAATACTTGGGAATATAGTCACATAGCAATGGCACGCCCTATTCAAATATTATTATTCACATAAATTCTATTGTAAGTACTACTCAGACCTGCAACACATAAGGGATGTTCTTAACCTTTTTCTCCTTACCCTTGTGTCTTAGTTAAACATTCAGGAAAGTCACCCCTTTCCTTAAAAGTTTGTATAGTAAACTACATGTGAAAGGAGCTTGAGGTTTATTTGGGTTTGGTTTTTTTTTTTTTTTTATTTTGGTCAAATTTCTACTAACTTGACTGTTTCAAAGCTAGAAAGCAAAGAGTTAAAATGAGACTTTGTATTTCTCTATTCCCAAACCAACATTTAAATTGAAATATAATTTTATAAGCATTACATCTGAATACCATTTCTCTATACAGGATCTTTTACCTCTGGGACACTGGTTTGGATCAGGATTATTTTTTTCTTGCAACAGCTGTTCAGTACATGAAATAAGCTAGTGGATATGATCCAGTTCATAGTGGGAAAGTGTCCATCTCAAAACCACCATCTCAATTGGCGCTGAGTAACATCCTTGTCTCAGCAAAACGGCCAAAAATTGAATGAGCATGAATAATGAACCCTTTGCAATTGTCCAGGTCAGGTTGACAGCAATTTTGCCTCTGTGTATTGATAAACCTGGCAAAGGTTCTGCATTTCCAGGCATGCAGAAGCTTTTCTTAATCATTAAGTCTTTAAAATAAAATTTACCAAGTTTAAAGTCACTGTACTTCCTACTGCTGATTAATATGATGATGTAGTTTTGAGAACATTTTAATACAAAGATCTACTTCTTACCCTGAACAGTTTTCATTTTAAAATCACAACTACAGGAACAATACAAAGTGGCTTCATGTTGCAATAATCCAGGATATGAGATTTAAATAGTATAGATTCTCACATGACCTAAATTTTTGAATTTCGGTATCCAAATTTAGACACTGAAAATCAGGCCAATTATTTTAGTCTTGCTACCCATTTTTGCAAGCACAGAAATATATTGTAAAGCCTGATATTCATTTTCTATGGAAGTAATGATGGTTTAGTTTTAACTTAGTGCTTTTTCTCTGAGGAGCACCAAACATTTTTATGAAGTATGTCAATGTCTTGGTAAAGAAAATTTGATATTGAAACATGGGGACGTTGAACCTGTGTTCTCATCTTAATATACAACTGTCCTTTCAGCTCAGCCTGGAGCCCTTGGAGATATTTGCAAGGAGGATTATCTTTCTTCGCTTTTTCCATAATCAGTGGAGAATGAGTGGATCTAGATCTGAAATGTCCTGTTGGAGTCAAATTCTTGGTGCTTTGCATCACACGTCTGAGGAGCTTTTTGTCTGGTGTCTGTAGAGGTACCCAGGACACTGTGTTGCTATTCCTTAGAGTAGCTTTGTGAGAACCTACTTTTGTGATATTCATGCAGTATACAAGGATAATGATTCTTCCATGTTTGCCTCCTAGGGGAACTTTGCCCTTTCAGGTCAAGCTTTTTCTTATCCTTGGGAGATCCACAGATCAAATCCTATAAAATGCACAAGTAGAGTTTAGTCAAATAATTACTTGAGAATAAGCCTTTGCCTTCGAGGGGCTGGTGTGACACCTTTGTGTTGTACAAAAATGAGCCAGATTTTTCCATCAAGTTCATCTTTATGTAATTTGTCTTGATTTGAGTCAAGTTAGGTGAAGAATGTCTTCTTAATTGGCTAGTCCCATATGATCCATTTGTCCAGGCTGAGACCTAGACCTGCTTTCAACAGCCCCATCCAAGTCAACTAAAAAGCAGTTGGCTCAGAGAAAGCAAAAGAAGCATCCCAGATGGAGGCTTGTATCAGAAGCTCTTCATCAAATGCTAAAAGCAGGAATGGAGATTTAGGTTCATGTGGTTTGGGAAACTCCCAGTAAAAATATTCTCTTTGCAAAATGTCAAGTCTTTGTTATCACACTTGGTTTTGTAGAAGTGTGCTAGCTTTCTGTCAAGGAACAATCCTTTGCTCAGGAGTGGAAGTGGGTAAAAAAAGAGATTAAACTAAATGAGCTAGCATGCTACCAAGCAGAACACTGTCTAGACTGACCTGATTTGAGTGAGAAACTTAAACTTTGGTGTCTTTATATCAACTGAGTTCCCTGCCTGCCAAGTTCCTGTGTAACAGTGGAAAGAGTAGGGACTTTCCATCCCTCCTGTTCAAGACCACTGAGCTTAGGAGTCACAAGAACAGTGCAAGACAAATCTGGTCTTCAAAATTAAATGTTTTCTGTCTTGTAGAGATAATAGTAATTCTTATTTCTGTTTAAACTTCATTCCAAGTCATCACTGTTTCCCCTGCCCTCCACCAAGACTGACTGTCTTAGAACACTGAATTGATTTATACATACCTTTTCTAACCTTAAGGTAAATATTGTTCCCTGAAAGGAAGGCTCTGGATCCAATTACTGCACTTCTCTGGTGATTAGTAGAGCAATCATACTATTTATTAACATTCTATATATCTCAAAGCTGCTTTGCATCATGAAAGCCATTGAAGGTCGTCTACAGACTGACTGTTTACAGACAAGAGCTCAACTCTGTCCTAAACTCCTTTTACTGAATAAATTTTCTTCTCATTTGAGACTCATTTGAGACCTTAGACTGTGCAAGGTCTTTAGAGAAAGAGACGCATTTCCTTGTACTGTGTTTATACAAAACCTAATTCTGGGGACCCTGATCCATGAAAGATCTGTACAGCTCCCACAGTGCAAATAACCATTTGGGAAATATAGGCTTAACCCCTGCAAAAAACAAATGTACTTGCTGGTTGTTGAAGGGTGGAAGAAAACAAAAAAGTGTGCATAAAGAAAATGGCATCTGGTAGGCTGCTGGAAAATGGACCGGTCTATTAGGAATCAGTGCTAACAGGGCTCTAAGTTTCTTTCATCAAAATTACTGCAGTCAAAAAAAAATACCACTTCACATTTCTGCTTAATTTCACCTCTGTTTATTCTCCTCTCCTGTTCCCTGAAGAATGTAGATGAGGTTTAAGTTAGTCTTAATAGTAATAGGTTTGGAATCTAGCACACTTTCACAAAATTAACTTTGCTTCTGTTGATCTGGGAATTAAAATGCTTCATTAATTTAGCAAGTCCTGGTTTGACAGCCAAATAATGCATTTTGTGACTTGTACTCTTAAGTCTAAAATTCTTATCTGCAGTTCTCCCTGGATGTCTCAGGCATTCAGGGCAGCTTGGAGATCTGCATGACCTGAAAAGGAAAAAAAAAGTGTAAGGACGTATACATAGAGATATATAGATATATAAACAAGTAATACAATACAGTTTATATGAGTGACTGTGGGGTGTCCAAGCATGTCTTTAAGAACAGCATGAGTAGATAACAATCAAAAACCCTGTCTCTCCCCTCCCTTACTATATATGCTTGTTTTTTCCTTTGGGTTTTTTGTAATCTCTTTTAGCAGCGCAATTCAACATAAGGAAGGATGTTTCTGATGAAGGGAAAAAGGTCGGGAAGTGTGATGAATTGTGCTGTACACTAGGCCTAGAGGAAAGGAGAAAAAAAAAAACAACCCAATATGACTGTATTAAAGGAAGATATTTGTCTTCTTCATACTGGCTTACTCCTGGGAAACTCGAGATGCCTATATATGCTCTATAGTTGTGTATTTGAGAACTTGGTGGCTATTTAGAGCATTCCTATGTTGCTTGTTCCAGTCATTCTGAAAATGCTTTTTATCCCATAGACCTTTTACACTAAAAGTTTTCAGGAGCTATGATCGTGTAGTAGGCTTGCAGACCGTACTATTGCATGATACACACTCACAATGGACTCACATGGGGCCGTTGGAGTTTTCCCTATCATAGAATACAAAACCCTTTGTGACATGTGTTATAAACTTGTATGATACCCCCAAACCACTTCTAACTGTATTGTGATGTTTCTCAGGAATTCGTTTGGTTGTGGGCTGTAAAATGTGCACTCAAATTGCATGGCACAACCCAGGCAAATGGCTACAAAACACAACTGCAAAAAGAGCTCTGGACCCTCAAGGCTTCATAAAATGTAACGTAAAGCATTGAAATATAGAAGAATTCAAAATAGTTTTGCTTTATTGGTGCTAAGAATGCTTTCTCCCCTTTAGTGTCACCTCAGAGTGGTGCAGTCCAGTAGTTTTTCAAGGAAGCTATATAAAAGCAGATACAAGTTCCTCACCACGAGACATTCCTGGGTTCCAGTTTATAAAGGCAGAGAGGCTCAGCCAGCCCAGTAATCCTGCTGGATGAATACTCCTCAGAGTATTGTAGCATGCTAAAAAAAAACCAAAAAACAAACAACACAATAGATTCAGATTAAGTTGTGCTTTGTTGGGGTTTTTTTACAAATGCAAAGATTTATGTCGTGCTCACTGAAGTGTCATGCAAAGACAATCAACTGCAAAATTCAGCTTCTGTGCCCTGCTGAAAAAGTAGGGATTTTCTACTCACGCTAGATGAGTGATTTTTTTTTTTTAATTTCTTTTCTCTGCTTTAATTATCATAAGCACAGATGAGTCCATAGATTCTTAGCTGGGGCTAATTGTGTTTTCTTTGGGAAAGGATGTGAAGTGAAAGGCAAGGTATGTTTTTGTAATGTAGAAGCGTGACAATTTTTTTTTGCCATGCATTGCTTTATATTGTTCGTTATTTTAGCAGTACCTGCTATTTAATATGGTTCAGATAACAAAATCCAATATTTCTGCCTCTTTTTTTTGGAGGGGTGGGGGAAGAGTTAATTTTGCTCTTCTGTTGTCTAGGAAACAGTGGTTGTACTTACTTCCCTTTCGAAAATAGATAGTGAATTCCACATTCAGGGAGCAGTGAATAAGATAAAAAGCCACAGATTAGAAGCCTGAATTAGACATCATTTGAGAGACCAAAGATAAGGAGTGTGATGGAAACTTTTAGGTTGCACTAAAGTGAACAGGAGCTGACCGAGAGCTGTTTTTAGAGCCAGTGCTCCGGGCTTTAAGGTTTGAGAGGGAGGTTGTGCTGATTCAGCAAAGCATTTAACGAAGTGTCTAATTGTAATGACATAGAACCCCACTGAGTCCATCTTAGTGACATGGTCTCGTTTGTACACAAAGTACCTTGTCTCCCACCGCTTGGAGAATTCAACCCTGTGCATATAGTGCTAAAGACTAGGAGAGAGTTACCAGCAATTGCAACTTGGATGCCTTTTCTAAAAACAAGTCCTCCGTCAAATTTAAGGCTGTAAATACTAAAACTGCAGATGAAGTTAATGACTGGGAACAACAGAACAGGATTAAGGAAAAATAAGCCTTAACATTTGACATGATGGGCAGTAAATGACAAGTGCATTTCAATGCAAGCTTAAGACGATTATACTTGGAAGAAGGAACTAAAATATAAAGGAAGGACTGTATGCAACACTGCACGTTCAACTGGAAATGTAGGTTAGGTACTTGGTACTAATTCATGTCCCAGTGAAAAGAAAAAATATATCTCTTCAATTCAGATGGGACTTGAGCTGTAGATTTTTCTGACTAAAAAGCTCTGGATAATTCTTTTCTTATGTATTATTAATACTTCTATTACATTAAATCTTAGGTGCTCCGAATGATCCTCTGGAGGTGTTTCTCTCTCTCTCTCTCACTCTGTCATTCCCAGATGAAGTCTAGGGTGACTATGCTCCTGGGTAGGTGAAACTGGACTTGGAGAATAGGCACGCAGATGCATATAAAGAGAGACACAATCTGCAGGACTAATTTCTTGT
Organism: Clamator glandarius; assembly: GCA_033459285.1. Lineage (NCBI taxonomy): Eukaryota > Metazoa > Chordata > Aves > Cuculiformes > Cuculidae > Clamator > Clamator glandarius. The sequence goes on from JAUNZM010000026.1 coordinate 1,350,677, forward strand.
AAACGATTCAGCAGATGTGTTTTCAGGAGGGATTTTAGCGTAGTCAAGGAGGTGCTGCCCTCCAGAAGGAACAGTTTGAAAAACTGCAGAGCTTTGGGAAAGAAATACTAAAACAAATGAGGAGGAGGAGGGAAGGAGTGATTAAAAAAAGGAACATTTTGGAAGTGGTGAAGCAGAAAGATCCTGGCAGAAAGTGAAGAATGAGTGTTCCAGATGTATTTGAGGGTGCAAAAAAGGGCAGTGTCAGAGACAGTAATGCAGGTCGAAAATCTCACAGCATTTGTGATTACTATGTCATGATTAAATATATACAAAAACACTCAAACCCAAGACAAAAATAAGACATTACCTGGAAAATCCTCCTGGATCTTCTTTCGTATTGCTGATCGCAAGCAGTCCCTTGTGTGAAAGTGGTCAGTATGACTATACAAAAATGTATGCCATAATTCTTCGTACCAAATTCCAGCTCCCCTTGAAGAGAGCTTTGAGAGACATTTTGGAAATATAAATGCAAAATCCCCAAATTGAAAAGAAATATCAGAAACAGAGAATGTGCAAGAGGATTTGTGATGGCTTTGCAGAGTGGAAATAGGATGCAAACTCCCAGGTTGGAAAAGATTTCTGAAATGGCAGTCAATTAAAATTATATATGATAGGGGTTTGACAGTCTGCATGTTTTCAAATGATCCAGCAGTGGCTTGGAGTGCGGTGGGTAAGGTGCAGCACATAAGTTGGATGTCCTCCTGTGTTAGTTGTTAGTCACCTTTTCCCTTCTATGGAGCAGTGAGAGCCCTAATGACAGTGAATATAACGATGCCTTCAGGGATGCTTAAGGAGTAACACAGCTCCTATAACCAAGGCGTAGCCTGATTCCCTTTATCTCCTCTGTTTTGCCAGTGTCTTGAGGAGTTGAGGATATGCCTCAGGCGGATTGTCAGCCCCCCTCATCACCCATCCTCCCTCTTTAAAGTCCAGGAGCTGCCAGAAAGTTAGCAGCTGCTTCCTGCAAATGTCCATAAGTCAAAAGGGAACTCCATCTCCAGTGCCTCGTGTAGGGCCAGCAGTCATTTGACATCTGCCGTAGAGAACAGAGAAATGTCAGTTATCATTGTGCATTTTAACGTTATCTAGTAGGTTCTCTGTGAGAGGCATCCATGTTTCCTGACAAGCCTTCCTAGTGTTGCTTTTGCCTCATTCCTCTCTGACATCAACTTTCCTGCAGCCTTATGTAACTACCCCATCTCTCCCAGAAGCCTTTTTAGGGGGAAAAGCTGCTGATTCACCCTGCACACCGGTGCTGCAGCGTGGCTTCAGTTGCAGTTCTTGGGTCAGGCAGCATCAAACTTCTCTCCTGAGCAAAGCTGGGGTGAAGTAGAGGGGAAAAAGTTGGAGCTTGAGGAAGGTCATACCTGCAGGATCTACGTTTCTCCCTCTCTCTTAAAGATGCTTTGCAGGGAAAAGAAAAGACAGACCTGATGGATGGTTATATTTGCAAAAGGATGGAATACAAAGCAGGTGGTACTGGTGCTTAATAGACTCAGGGTTATGTCTGTGCTTCTTTCAGCCGTACACCTCCAGCAGGCTTTAATCCTGGCTGCCATGGGTCATGCTAACAAAAAAGACACAATGGCAGAGACCGCAAGGCAAACCACCCATGTGTCAGGCCCCAGCAGAACAGTGCATGAGGATGAATACTAGTGCTGGTGCCTCTTTGTTGTCACAGTTTGATATCATCGTGATAATTAGCAGAACTCAACATACCGTAGGTGTGCTTTGCCCAGCTGCAATATTGCCTCCCTTCAGTAGTATCAGCAGCCACTTCTGCGGTGCTTGGCTGTGCTACAGAGGCAGTTTTCTAACTGTGAATCCCTGAATCACACTGGACCATAGACCACAAGTCAAATTTTCTTGAAAGCAGCTGATTGAAATCTGAAGCGGTTACCTCAGGGGGTTTTGGTTTTCTTTTTTTTTTTTGTGTTTATTTTGTTTTTTGAAAAGTTTGGGGCTTGGGTTTGGTTTGTTTCTTTTTACTTCTCATCAAACCATCCTGCAGAACCTCTCCATCAGTTGGCTCTAAGAAACTGTCCTAAGAAGTGTCTCATCCACAGGGTTTAGCTGCTTGTTGTGAACGTGCTAATTTCAGATGATAGTTCTGAAAGTGTATTTTCTTTCATTGCAGATAGAGACCACATTAGCCAGTAAAAATTATTAAATTTATATTATCTAGATGTAATTGGTGATTATGCCCTCTAGATGGGAAGAAATGCTTTCAGATGAGCGGAAGCCTATATCCTCTGTTCAAGTGACTAAACTTCTTTAATTTCCACAGAAGTGGACTGCAGGGAGAGCGGTGTCCACAAGCCTGCACAGAGAGGGCATTAGCAGCAATTTCCTGAAGTAATTTATAGTATGGTTCACTGTATTATGCCAACTCTAACAAACTGTATTCTCCTTTACTGCTAGCACGGCTGTAATTCTGGTTACTCTACTGGGAATTTGGCTCTTGGAAAGCTAAGTGATTTATAAATTTTTAAGGAGTGATGTATGCAACTAATCTAAAGGAAAAGAGGCTCTTGCAGCTTGAGCACCTGCTGTCAGGGAGGGAAGAGGCTTTCTTGCAGGATTCCTCTGCCAAAATGGGAAAACACTGACAATCTTTAGCAAAGCTTGTTTTAACTGAGTGTTAAAAGGTCACTGTCCCTGGGGCCTAAAGGCCTTGATTTACCTCAAAATTATTAAAGCATGGATTTTGCAGCAGTGCTTAGCTTTGGCTTGTAAACATAATTTTTCCAAATACTGGCTACTTTGCTGTCTATGCAGGGGTGTGGTTTGTTCTGAAACCACAGTGGCTTGTAGCTAAGTCAGACTTCTCTCTTCTTGCACTGCTCCCCAATATGCCTTCACTAAGGAAAAAAGTTTTTCTAGGAAATCATCTCTAAACGGCCTCTTCCAGCTGGGACCTGGAGGCAGTGGAGAAAAGTGTGGTGCCAGTAGGGCTGCAAGGCAGGATGCCCAAGAAGAAGTGCTCCTTGTTGAATTCATACACCAGTTACTTGATGTTTGATTTCTGGAATGGTACAGTTACTTCTGAATTCATGAAATTCCCTCTGAAAGACCCACAACAAATGAACACTTCAAAATGTGACTTAGAAGAAATTTAAAGCTAATGCATTTACCCTTGGTCCTTGCCAAGGTCCAGGTCAAAAGTTGTGCAGCATTCCCACTCCCCTGATGCTGATGGCACCTGACACAGTGGAGAGATGGAGGAGAAGCTGCCCTCTGCCCTGCTTCACTAGTTAGTGTGTCATTGTTGCTAGAGAAACACAAAACCTCGGACTGGGATTCTAGCAGAATAAAAGGCTTTCAATTCATATTTGATCACATTTAAAGGAGGGGGAAGGAGGGGCCTTGTAAAAACCCTGTTCATCCACTAGAGAGCATATAGGCAGTGCTTCTCCTTGGAGAAAATAAAAATGTCAAGCTCTTATTATACACAATAATGCAATGCAGTTTAAATGTTTACTGCAGTTCTACCCATTGCGGTTACATATGGAGAAGAGAGTATGTGAAAACTGGAAGAAGGCTTTGCAAATATATAACTTTCATCTTCAAAAGCCTCTTGCCTCCTTGTTAGCGTTTAATATCTTCTTGTTCTTAAAGACCGTTGCTATTCTCCCCATGGAAATATTAAATTATTTACAAAGTTCCTGAGAAATCCAGGAGTGGACTCAAGATGGTGCAGAACAGATCTCTGCAAGGGCGTTTTATGGCTTTTGGAGAATTCAAGTATTTCATTTCTAGCTGATCTGGTTGGGAAGAAGCTTCTGCAAACAAACTGATGTGAGGCTGTTAATTCTGCAGATGATCAATGCGAGAAGCTGGCGCTGAAAAGGTGACATCCTTTGAAGTCTAATGATATTAATGTTGACTCTTAAATATTTCATAGCAGTTACTCTTTTGTAGTGATTTTAGTGCTTGCATTATGGAACACACCCTTTCCTAACCTCATTTCCATTTTTACCCTCTAAACTGCTGCCTTCTGTGTGTATACAATACACGTATGTAACTTCAATTTAAGCCATAGGGATTTGTGTGCATTAAATGAATGGTGGTAGACCTCACTAATTAATTAAACGTCCCCCTCCAGGTATCAAATTGACTTTTTCCGAAGGCAATGCTACTGTTTGTTAATACAGTGCATGTTAGAAGCAGTTTCTTCAGTGGAATAAGCTGCTGACTCTCTCTGCTGCCCCAGTTAACCTTATTCCCTCTGTCTGTAGGTTACAGATCATTCCTCTTACACTTGTAGCCTGCTATGAGAGCTAGGCATGAAAATCAGTATATAAACCCAGGTAACTCTTGCGATACGTATCTTTTCTTCTGGTTTCTTTTTCTGTGCTGGTCTCACTTCATGTGCACTCAAATCCTTCATTGTTATGCTCATATAAGGCAATGTGGTTTTGATGTGGCGTGGATGTAGATTCATTACGTGGCCTTTCAGAGCGCTTTGTAAAATGTTATATTTTTACTTTTCATATTCCATGAATGTGATTTACTAGTTGGCAAAATATTTGTGTCGTAATTAGACACTGGATGGATTTCTGCTGAGAATAATGGACAATCTGCTCAGGATTTAATTTGCCCTCAGCACCAAGCAAAAGTTTCTTTTTGTTGCCTTTTGCAAGTGATCAATGGATCCACTTACATTATAACCTGGAGTTAGGAGTAGAATTGTATGTTAATATCTCTCATTGCACTAAATTGACTGTTGAAGTCCATTACTTTTCTGGGGAAAAAAATGAGATGTGTTTAATTTTAACAGCCTCAGTAGTGTACTGGTGCATATAAAAATCCTGATGAATGAAATCAAGCAATTAGGATTAGAAATGAATAACACAAGGCATCTAGTCATTTCAGCAAGTTTGCATTTTGATTCTGATTGATTTTTCTAATATTTGCTAAATGCATGTGTATCAGCAAAGGCTCCATATCCATAGGTTGTATTTTTTAAATGCCATTGTGTTGAATTCTAGGGCATAGATCTTATTTGACAACATATTATGATTAAATTTCAGTTATCAGAAAAACTGCACCATTAAAATAGCTGTCACAGAATTTAAACATGTCCTTCATTGTTCCCTTTTTTAAGTTTTTTTTTTTAAATTGCTCTTGATGCTTAGCACTGCAGAGTCAGTTTACATTTCAGGCAAGGTTATTTTTCCTCTTTGAATGACAGCAAGTATTTGTGTGCATGTATGCAAGCGTGACATAAAAATACAAAGATATGTCTCTTACAGTTTTGTTTTGCTTTGTTTTGGTTTTAATTGATATTTGGATGATATAAAGTAAGCAACTGCCATATGACAATAAAGTGGACCAACTTTCCCAGCTGGATGTCGTATTTTACAAAGTACGTAACCAGAGTAACTGTGAATTATGTAAACTGCTAAATAGGATTCTGGGTGTAACTTACTACCCTGCTGGCTGGAAGATACTGCTTGTTACTTGCACTTTCTGAAGCAATATTATTCTGGCTGTTTCTCAGAAGTGCTAAACTTTGTTATTGGAAAAAAAAATATTTAAGGAGAGAGTGGTATATTTCTTGTTTCCTATGGTGAAGGAGCAGGAGGGTTTGGAAGGCTGGAAGTGAGTAGTATTCAGTACAACTTCTGAACAGCTGACTCCCGTGCCTTGCATGTGTCTGCTCCGCTGCCTCCAGGTAGGGACCGGGATGAGCTAGACTGTGTGATAGCTCCTGACGAGGACAAATGTTGTTGTCTGGGTCCGAGATAAGGGTGAAGCAGGCCAGTTTGGGGTCATGATTTTATTTTATATTATGTTACTTCGCCAAGGAATGTTTATTCGCTTGTGGTTGTGACCCTTTGTGATTTTCTGTGTTTTTTGTTTAAACTGAATCATGTAATTTGTTTATACATATAGTTCTTGAAATACCCCTTTCATGGTATCCTGCAATTGTTTTGCTGCATAACCCTAACGAAATGTTGCTCAAACAGACGTTTTAAATTTTATCCTCAGTATAAAATTTGCTGCTTTATTTTTTCTACTTTTCACCTTTGCCACTTTTCACACTGCCTCTGCTGTTCTTGCTCAGGGTTCATGGATCTGCTGTTGGACCATGTGCATCACATGATTAGTTATCAGCTACTATGAGCGTAGTAGGTGCTCTGTGGAGGCATCCAAACTTTCTGCAGTCGCATCCAAGTTGTGTCAGGAGATTGTATCTACATGAGGGTGTGCAAGTTGGTTTGGTTTTAGGAGGAAAGACTCTTTGAAAGGGCCAGACTTGGAGAAGAGCTTGGCTTCTGTGCTAAAAATTGCGTTGCTCTAGAATGCACTGGGCAGGGCTCACACAAAATTCCATTAGTCAGAGCAGATAATTGGAGTCAAAGTAGGTGTAAGATTAGTATTTGTGGAAGGTATACATGTCAGAAAAATACTTATGCCCATATGATGTTGAGTAGTTGTTGTGGTTTTGTTGATGAGGCAATATTAGCTGCTCGTGTGAGCTACATTTCTTATTCAAAGGAACCACTTCTTGAATGAAATTCAGTCCAAGAAGACTATGACACAATGAGAGACAGAACATGATACTGAACTAACTCATCAGGGCTTGCTGTTTGGATTTTAATGTTAACTTTTTTTTACCCCCTCCAAAAGGCCTGCTGTGTCAGGCCTAATGAGACATCTTGAGAAAATCCCCCACAGCTGCTTCACCTATTCACCTTGTTCTCAGTTATTAGAGCCCAGGCTACAGGCAAAATTGTACTAATAGGCAGCATGATCAGATCCTAGGGCCAGGGTCCTCTTTGTTGTCTCTGGCCCTGGAGGTGAAGGAACAGTTCAGGGGACTTGCTGGCTTTCCATCTGCAGGGAGAGGCAAGGCAGAGGCAGCTCATCCTGCCTGTTTCTTCATTAATTGGAGGGGACAAGACTTGGTAAGGTGAGTGATGCTTTAAACATTAAAACTGCAGCTCTTGAGTTTGAAAATAAATACTTTAATTTTTCTTCTCTTTCTCTCTCTCTTTCTGAGGTTTTAGGTCCTTTTTTCTGGTTTTTTTGGTTGGGTTTTTTTGGTGGTTTTTTTTTTTTTTGAGTCTCTGCCTTTCTTTCTAGGACATGGTTTCCTACACTTTACGTGTGAGTTTTATGAAGGGTGAAGGAGAGGCAGCGCGGTGTGGCTGGGAGACTCAGCCTTGCTCTTGCCTCGATTCCTCAATTTCAGCGAATGGCAAAGCTCATCTTTCCGACACTTGGGGCACAACAACCCTAAGCAGAGCTACAGACTAGGAGAAGCCTGGCTGGAAAGCTGCCAGGAGAAGAAGGCCAATAGCATCTTGGCTTGTATCAGAAATGGCGTGACCAGCAGGTCCAGGGAGGTTATTCTCCTTCTGTACTCGGGACTAGTGAGACCGCACCTCGAGTACTGTGTTCAGTTCTGGGCCCCTCACCACAAGAAGGATGTTGTGGCTCTGGAGCGAGTCCAGAGAAGAGCAACGAAGCTGGTGAAGGGGCTGGAGAACAAATCTTATGAGGAGCAGCTGAGAGAGCTGGGGTTGTTTAGCCTGGAGAAGAGGAGGCTGAGGGGAGACCTTATTACTCTCTACAACTACCTGAAAGGAGGTTGTGGAGAGGAGGGTGCTGGCCTCTTCTCCCACGTGACAGGGGACAGGACGAGAGGGAATGGCCTCAAGCTCTGCCATGGGAAATCTAGGCTCGAGATAAGGAAAAAATTCTTCATGGAGAGGGTGGTTAGGCATTGGAACAGTCTGCCCAGGGAGGTGATTGACTCGCCTTCCCTGGAGGTGTTTAAGGTGAGGGTGGATGAGGTACTTAGGGGCATGATTTAGGGATTGGTGGGAATGGTTGGACTCAATGATCCGGTGGGTCTCTTCCAACGTGGTTGTTCTGTGATTCTGTGAAAGAGCTGGGCCAGAGACTTCCTTGCTCTTTCAGCTAGCAAAAGGCAGTGTCTTTTTCAAAATCCCTTCGAAAGGACAGGAATATACTAAGAACTAGTAAACACCTGCATTATTGTCTCTTACAAGACTTTCCCAACTTCTTAGCAGATGAAAGAAAGACGTGGTATGTGCCAGAAAGTTCCAAGTCTCAAATAACGTGTATTTTCCTGAGTCAAAATGTCCTCAAAATATGTCAGATCATCTTACAGAGTAGGCTTCTTGGAGGCAATACATTGGGAACCATCATTTCTCATAATCTGAAGGCTGTAGGAGCAAAAAGCAGAATGCTGTCACAATGGTGAGTCACAAGAGCTTGTGCTGCTGCACACAATGACCTTCACGCAGGAAGCTCTGTTACAGCATAGAAACTGAGTGCACTGTGGCACGGGTGTGCCTTCCTCATTACTTGTTCTCATTTTGAGTTTTATGGTCTGCAGACCTGGGCTAAACCTACAAGAGAAGATCAGTTAATATTGATGTACAGGAAAGATCTTTCAGAACCTCTGCAGAATGAAAAATCTTGCATCAAAACTTTGGGAATTTAAAAACTTGTAAACAACATATCCTTCTGTAGCCTACCCTCAAATATTTTATTTTTACATTAATCGCAACTTTTTCCTGATAATACAGCTGTCATCTCCAGTTAGAATTCTGTAGTTTCTTACTTCCACGTGAATCTAAATATCAGTTTAATGTAGTAGCCTTTAGGCAATATGGCAATAAGTAAAATATTGGATAAATCACAAATCTAAAAATTGGTGTTGAAACTTAGGTTCATATGTCAGTCATAGGACAAAGGTGTAGCAGTCACCACCCAACAATTCCTATGGTACCAAACAATTACTAAGGTACAGTGTAAAACTATTAGGCATAGCAAAAAAGTATTAAAAATGCAGCCAAACCGAATGTTCAGTTGCTTTCGTGTTTTTGGCTTTTAGATTCCAGCTACCATATGAATACGATACTTCCTGTCTAGGTATCATCATTTAAAACTTTTGGTTTTGTAAATGTGATAATATGTTTCCACTTATTCATTTCACTGTCAGATTCTAGGTTTGGTTGAGGAAGAAGGAGGGGAAAAAAACCCCAAACACACCAAAAGAACTAACAATTGAGAGACTCAAGAAAAAAAGTGAGTTTGATGTGTGCTGTATATTTTTCATAAGCTTAAGCACCTTAAAAAGAAATTATTTTGAATAATTGTCAGACGACTTGGGCTAAAAATTGGAAAAATACATAGACTTCAGTGGTCTATATTCAAGTTCTGATTTTAAAAGCTTAAGGTGGGAATCTTTTAATCCATTTACTAATTTCCAGTATTCCACTTCCATAAGGTTTTGCGAATCTTTTCCTTTTACTGTAGTTGGTTTTTTGTATTCTGTATGTAATTGTTCAGTTATGGGGTAGTATTACCAATATAATTCTCTACAAACTCCAGTAATATCTCTACCCTTCACAAAATAATGCAGAGCTTATAAATATTGCGCACAGTCTTTAAAGGCTACATTTTTTTTTTCAGTTTTCAAACAGCAGGTAAACAGCACTCAACCTCCTCTCAGATTCTTTTTAAATATCTGGTTCTCTTACATGGTTCCACTGCTGGCCATGATAGGATATTCAATTATCTCATTTTTCACTAGATTTTTTTTTGTCTTGTAGTCCTCATGCAACCTCTTGCTTTCCGTTTGAATATTAAATCCAAGCGATTTTTCACTTGTTTTGCAGCATTTGGTCTGCACCAAAATTTAGCTTTTTCAACTCTTCCAAATTTCCTTTCCCAGCTGTGTTCTATAGTAGATTTACTCCTGGTTTTCTGCATTAATTAACCTTCTGCCTTGTAAATATTTGTTGATGGAAATTTTTCTTGTTTGGCTTAAGTTTCTCACAGTCAGCAAGTCAAGGCTGTTAATGAAACCCTGTTTGCCAGCATGCCGAAGAAAACATTAAACCACAGCTGTACTCCTTGGTGCTCCTGTCTTTACCTGCCCCTATCACATAGTATTACACTTGATTTATCCAGTGTAACATGATCCTTACACAAAGCCAACTTTGGTTGTTGTAAGACCTTCCATTTTCATGCCTGCCTTATCTCTTTTCCAGCTGCCTTTTCCCCAGTTCAACAAATGGCTCCAATGCAAAAATTTCCAAGTAAAAGGAGCCAGGACTGAACCTGGGCAACTTGGATTTGCATGGGACTCAGAGGGATGAATGTGTGTTTCATTTTGATCCTCCACCCTTTCACCCTTTGTTTTTCTGATTTCTGTGGCACTGGCTATCTCAGTTACCTCAGAACCAAAGAAAGTCAGCAGCAACATGCACCGCTGTGTAGCATATCCCGTTGTCTACGTGTTTTTCTTGATCTGCATGCAGTTGCCTTGGGAGCCCAACTGCAGCCAACTCAGGCTGGCTTTTGAGGGAGTGCAGAGGGCTATTTTGCATTTCCATGAAGCCGAGTACCTAAAAATTAGACAAAGTAGTCTGAGCAAAATATGCACAATTCTCCTTCTAGTAAATCCCACTAGGACACCTTCCTTTTCAGACTTTGACATAAAAAAAACTCTTAGTGCTATTCTTTGCACTGGATCATGTGTAGAGGGAGTTAAGCAAAGAAAACTTTCATTCATATCTCCGAGGGAATGAAAGCAGTCAAAGGCCTCAGAGAATGATACAAGAAGTTGCAAAATTGGAAAGTGCTGCTAAGTTCAGGTCGTAAAAACTAGTATCATGCCTTTAGAAGTCTTTAAATTGATTGAAAAATGCAGGATTTCTGTGAAATAATACAACCTGAAAACCTAACCACACATATTTCTTTGTCTTGAGACTCATAAACCTATAGGATGCTCTAGTTTCATTTTTTAAATTTTTGTTTGTAGCCACATGGACAGAAAACTTAGTTTGTCCATTTTTGTAAAATGAAACTGAGCATCCTCTGTCATTTCAGGGGTTACGTACTTTCAGTTCTGATTTGTACTAAGTTTTTCGGATGCTCTAAAAGCTTGACTTGCAGTCAGAATATGAATGTCCTTGTCAACTTTTCAGTAAGTAGGGGTCAAACCTGAACCTGTGAATAGAACTTACATATTCATACTTGCATAAATTGACCCCAAATAAGGTTTCTTATTATACACTATCCATTTGCATGCTTAGTTAATAGTTTAGTGGACACCATGAAGATGTTAGCTGCTCCTTTACTGATTTATTTTATTCCATTTTGCATACGCCTACGTATTAGTGTAACCTTTTTCTGCATGATAGGGACGTGAGTTCAATGCCTAAAAGTGCTGGAGCATTGCAAACCTGTTAGGAAGAGATCCTTGAAATAAGCCATTCACCTATGCAGATAAAATAACTAGAGATTCATACAGTCCTCAGAAGACTAATACAATTTCACTGTACGATATATAAGTCTATCAACATTTGCCTCCAAAAAACAACCCACCTTGCAGAAAAGAGAAAGATAATATGTATGAGAAGATATTTGGAAGTATTTGAAAAGATGAAGCAACTACAAACAGTTATTGTACTGAATGCAAGGCAGATTTTTAACAGTATGGAGAAACAAGATGGGGCAGGCAAATCACGTGCAAGCTAATGTAAACTCTAGTGAAAACCGATGTGGTTTCCATGAACAGCCTCAAGGTTTTGGGGAAAAAGCCACATAACGAAAAAAAAAAAAAAAGACTTTGTTATCAGTGGTAGTGACGTCCAGTGATTCAGCCATCTGAAGCTGAAGAAAACCAGGAAACCAGGTGCTACACACTATTGCTTCAGTCCAATTTTTAGTGTGATCTTTGTCACCAGTGACTGTTCTGCAGGAATGTTTGAGGGTCTCCGCTTTGATCAGCTCTATAGTAACTTGAGCATAATGGTCAAATTCTCTAAATTGCTTAGTTGAAGTACAGAAAATCGAAACCTGCCTTCAGTTGGGATAGTTGCAATGGTGAATCAGGCCAACACCTGAGAAAAGGTGACAGTTGCAGAGAAGACAAAATGTCAGAGGTGGAACAAGACCTCCACCGGATTACTAGTGAGAGCAAAGCCTGCAATTTGGTTTTCCTTTTTTCGCTGGGATGTCATTTAGCAAAATTGCCACCATGTGCCTGCAGAGGTGATGAGCCCCAGCTGACACTACAGGGCTTGCGAACAGCCAAGCCGTGCAGAGCGTGGTGTCATCTGTGCAGCAGTTGATATGCCATATCTCTCGGGGCAAAAAAAAAATCAATCCAAGAGGCAGTATGAAACTGCTGAGAAACACAGGGGCGCTGCCAAACTCCTGTGTGGGTCAAATGCAAATGTGCTTGTAGGAAACAAGAGGCTAGTCAAAGACAGAGCGAGGCCAGCAACAGAGCCCTGTGATGGGTTCATCCTTGGGAAGCTCAAAATTTCAGATCTGCTGCCCTGCGATGGTGCCTCTTTGCCCCCTCCCCCTGCCAGTGCATCCTCTTGCCAAAGGGAACTGTAATTTTTATGAATGCCTTGAATTGCAGCCAGGTAATTACCTTCAGGAAATTTTCATTTTGCTAAATGCTAATCTATAGAGAGTGAGGGAAGAGGAGGGGGGGGAAGCTACAAATTTAATGGCACAATAAACAACTGTCTCAATTTAGAAGCCTTATAAAGGAAGCCCCAGCTATGATCTTCAGGGAAATACTTCATTTCTGTAAGTGCTAGTCCTATGAGGATATTTTGCCTTTGGTAGGTATATAAGATGTCCACGTACAAGACCCAACACATTGAATTCTGTTCGCAAACCACCCAAAATTAGCTTTGAGCAGCATTGGCCTCCTGTAACAGCACTGAGCGTCATATTACGGCTCGTGACTTTTCAAGAATCAAAAAATAGCATCTCTGCTGAAGAGGATGTTTCCTCAAACTGACTTTCAGATTTAGTTTCTTTTTTTTTCACTTATATTAATTTATTTCCTGCATTCCATTAAAAATGGCATTTACAGGTCAAGGAGCATTAAAATTATTTCGTTTGCCAAAAAAAAAAAAGTCAACCTCCAAAAACAGCAACAGTAGAAATCTGCCTTTGTTGATTGTGCACTTTACATTTTTCACATCTGTTGACTTCACATTATATTTTTCTTCTTGCATGTAAAATTGATATAGCAAGATAAAAATTCTTCCAGACACTGGAGTAAGGGAGCTTAATAATAGCTCTGATTATTAGTTCATTTTTTGTTTGGTTTTTTTTCCCCAGAAGAATGCTAAAGCAGACTATTTTTTTATGATGTCACAACTAGTGGAGAGTTTGACATTATCACAACTTCTAATGCATAAATGCAACAATAATGTACTAGAATTAAAACATCGTGTAATGACCTTTCCTTGGTTCAGCCATTAAAAATACATTCCTACCCTTTCTTGCAAATTGAACCTGACGCAATCTATTCATTGATAAGTGGTTTGTGGGTTTTTTTAATATGGATATCTGTGGAAAAAATACACTGACTTTGTCTTTCTAGAGAGTAAAAGCCGTCAACATCTCCAGCACATTTATATAGCCTTTATTTTATTTAGAAGAATAGGAACCACAACAAGGAACCTCTTCCTCCTTCTAGCTTTTACTCAATTTGCACTGGCTAGTTTTATCCAGCACTGTGTAGTTCAAGATGTCCGTTTGTAAAACTAGTATATTACCCATCTCACATGCAAATTGAGACTTAATTAACAGATGTTTGTAACTGCTTTCATATCCTCCGAAGAATCCCGCAAAGCAGTTATTGCTGGGAGATGAGAACAGCACTGGAGCAAAAGCTTTATTACAGATGGGGAGAGGGTTAGACAGGGGGTGGTGGGTTTTTTTTTAAGCTACTTAGGTACTTTTTTAAAACTCCCTGTTTTGAAGTAAGTGGCGCACAAGATGGCAAAAGATAACTCGCATATAATAGTTGCTACTTCCTGCATACCCTTCTACATCCTGCGCACATCAGGGTTTTAAAGGTTTAAAAAGCAAGCTCAGAGCTGAACAAAAAGACTGCTAGAACAGCAATGGGCATGTTGCAGCACACTTGAAGCTTAACAGCTGTCAGGACACAGGAGATGAAAATGCAACCAATACACAGGCTACAGGAAAACTTGGCCTTGGGCAGTTTGCTTTCAGTTCAGTAGCTTTAACCCTTTGCACACCAGAAATCATTTTAAAGTTGAGGGAGCACAAAGGAAAAGAAAATCCTTTTTTGAGTTGTTTCTCAAAATTGACAATACACAAGAAACTAGCAAATAGCTGCTGGGTCACAGTTATAAAGTACAGACAGTGCTGCATTTAGACAGCTTGGCTTCTATCTGTTTGTGAGCCATGTGTTTCCTCATATGGGAACTACCGCTGACCCAATTTTAATCAGTTGCAATTTTGCTTTTATGTCTAAATTAGAATAGCTTGGAATGAACAGGAAGTGGAAAGAAAAGTCTGATAAAAAGTGTTCTATAAAGCAACAGCTCTCTTACTTTAGCTTCATTGAGCATCTCCGGTCTCTTATTCTTAATTTTACTCAAGCATTACTAAGGCTATCACTGATGTATTTTAAATCAACCCCCTGACTGCAAACTTTAAGGCAATTCATTACCGATATGGGGAAGACCTCACTCTGTAAAACATGTAAGTACAAGTATGATTCAGGAGATTTGAGGTGAGGAACGGAAACTTTCGCTTCTGTTGTCTTGAATCCACCTTGATTTGAAAGCAACCAAAAATATTCCTTCCTGATGACTGTTTGGAGGCCAAAGTGAAAGGAGTCTGTGGTATCAGTTACTGCGATTAAGCAGTCTCATATTTGGCACAGAGACCAATATATCTCCCAGCTAAGCTGAGGCACGTTAGCAGGACAGTGCTTGATTTGTGGCTAAAATCTGATCTGCAACTCAACAAAACTTCTCTCTGACCCTGTTGCTCCTGCACTTTCCACCTGTATTAAATCCAGTTTAAAAAAACCAGCTATATACAAGCTTCTGCTAGCATCTTTTTCCATGCTTATTGTCTGAAACAATGCCTAATTATCACAATCTCTTCCTTGATATTTTCTTTTGACTTGCCCAGTTTTCTACAACCTTGATATCTAGGGCATAAATGCCAAGGCTGAAACATGCATTCAATTAGAAGATGACTCTTGACTGACCTACATAACAGTTCATTCATGAGATAATGTGACCTGGAGTCATGGAGATAGAAGTCAGTTGATTGAGCTGGGTTGGCTGTGTACACTGCAGACTCTCCAGTGACTGAAGAATCATCTAAAATTAGACATATGCTGTATGTTATCGAGTGCCTTTCTGATCTGGCTCTATTTCTGTAATATTTCTTTTATGAGATGGGCGTATAATTTGTCACATTGTAATCCTTTAATGCTTAAATTTATTAGCATGAAGTACTTAGGTATCAAATAAAATGGGCAATTAAGTGATTTATCTTTAAGGTCTGCTTTCAGCTCAGGGCTTAGGTAGCCAGCCTCCCGTGAAGTGGCAAGAGCATGCATGGTATTTACCACTTCCTTCAGAGAGCTACAAAATGGTGCTTTTTGAAGATGAATCTAGTTGTGCATGTGGATCCCAACTATTACTGCACCACGAGTTAATGCGTATATTTATATTATGGATTAATATGTGTTTCTAGGGAACTTGCAGCTCTCAGTTTTGGGGGAAAAAAAAAAAAAGAGTTAACCAGCAAGCAAATGGTTTAAGCATAACAATTTAGCGACACTTTTCATATTACTAAACCACAAAGGAAGCTCAGATAGTAGGTCGGTAAGAAACCCTCATGAGCATGCTCGTGAAGTGAGGTGGTTCAAGACAAGCTGCAGCTCTCACATGCAGATCTAAGGTATTTAAATGATTTTCTTATCCCATCTTGTCTTAAAAATTCGTTAACACAATAGCATGAAATTATCTTACGTCTTCTAGAGCATAAGTTCCTCTTTTTTCCTTTTTTTTTTTTATTTTTTCTGTCTGTAAGCATGGTAGGAGAAGTCTGCACTCTGTCACATTGAGTCCTGGGTTCCTGTCAGATGAAGCCGCTTCAGTGCTGACTGATGGATGTCATGAGGAGGAAGGGGGGGACATTTTGTGCAGGGAGGTTGTGTGCTCTTCGAATCACATTTGGGGCATAGCACTACAGTTTTTAAAGTTTTGTCTGTTATTAGGTGCATCTCATAGCTTATGTGTGCGTTTAAAATGCAGGTTGCATGCTCTTTCCTTCTCTGTCTCCCGTGTGCTTCTTTGGTGCTTAACTCCATGCTGGCATGGGTCTGATCTTCTCTAAGAGAGGTGAAGGAAGAGGTAAAGATTAATCAAAAAGCACAGGAGCTTGCTGTCAATCTGTCTGGCAGGGAGGGTTCAAGAGTGTCTTTTGTGAGTTTCTTAGTTTATTTGGAAGTCTTGGGCGGCTTTAGTTGTATGAGAAATAATAAGGAAATGACTGTCTCGACAGAAGTAAAAAGGCATTTAATCTTTCGCTTTGTGTGTTTTGCAGTGCTGTCGTACAATCCATTTTTTTATGCTGCCTACACATGATTTGGCTTTGAGTGAAGAAACCATCACGTGGGCTGGCAGAAGGGAGCAGGAGAGAAACTTTTATTTTGGGGGGGAGTTTTTTTGATTTAGGTAGACCATTCTGTCTGCAAGCTGAGGCTGAAATTGCACAGGACCCAATTAGTGCCTGGTACCTTTTGTGTTTGCTTTTGATTGGTTGCAGAGTCAGAGGTTTAATTAAGCAGAAATGGGGATGTTGAGTTAATGTTCATTATAACTAAAATCGAAACAGCTGTTTACCTTGCCAAAGCCTTGTGTGCTAATGTCCATAAATCTCACCCCAAGGAGAAGTCAGAGGAACCATCTCCTGTAAAACACGCCTTTCTGGATATCATGTTATATCATTTTACATACTCATTTTCACAACATTTCCTAATCACATTAATTAACACATTAGAGTATAATTCTTATTGTCTACAGAAATTACTTCAATTAAATCTATTAACATGTTAGCATGATTGTTATATTATTATTATTTGCTTTGTTAGTACTCAAAAACTGCTCTATCAAACCCGGATGTCTGAAATTTGCATAAAATTGCAGTGGCTGTATTTTCCTCTTAATCGATGGATCAAGTCTAACTGTAAACTTCCTGAATAATCTCTGTCTCTGTGCTAGGGTTTCTACAGTGAGTAAAGATGTGAGAGGCTGCGACTGTCCCACAAGATGAAACTAAAAGGAATTTGTCTTGATTAGCCTCTGCAGTGCCCAACAGGAGTGTGACCACTGTGCAGAAACATATGGAAAGAGTAAATGCCACAGAGAAGCAGTAATGGATATAAATTGGCCATATTCATACTAAAAAATTGCTAGCGTTCGGCATTGGTTTGGGTTGGTTTTTTTTTCACTGTCTGAGCTGTGAGGTTTTGGCCTGGCTGTCTTGTAGGAGCCATGAAAGCAAGAGGCATAGCTAGCTTTAATATTGAACGTTGTTACACTCATAATCTTTATGCAGGCAAAATGAAATGTGCCCTCTGTGTAAAGGCAAAAATTTATTGTTAGTGTAATTGAAATCTTAACAGTCCAATCAAAGAATTATTATTACTCCATATCTACTTATTAAGAGAAAAGAGAGAATACTGTTACAGAGGGGATAAGCTTCAACGGTAATAAATTTTAAATGGATATACACACATTTATGAGTATCTACCCCTTTCTGTGGTGTTTTGCTCACCCTGCATGGGTCATGAGGCTGTTAGCTTTATTTTTGGAGCTGGAGAGTGGTTATGGCAAGTTGTCGGTTACCAAGGGCTTCACAGGGAGATGTATGTTTGTAGCAGGGGTTTCTTCTTCCTCTTTGCTGCAAGAAGCAGGATGCTGATTTCTTCCTCCTAATTCTGAGATCTGCTCCTGGCTATTTTTGTTTTCCAGCATGCTTTTGCACCTTGCTCTTTCTTCATAGGTTACAACACCACTTTATCCCTGAATTCACTATGTATGCCATGTCTTACATTTGTTGGATCATTTCTGTTTTATTGCTTATACTACAAGTTTGTATTTCTCTAGGCAGAAGTGGGATAATTTTTGTAGCCCTGGTGTCTTGGGTGTCAATCTGTGCCCTCTCTGATATCAGCTCTGGCGTCCACTGCTCTTCACTGCATTGTGTGTCACCTCTTCTGAGACCTCTGTTTATCGTACCGTGTCTGTCTTCCTCTGCACTCTGTCATTATCCTGGGATCATAAATATTTAATCTGATGCAGAGTAACTACTTGTTACTACTGTCTGTATAAAAATTATGCTTAAGCTACATCATTATGCGAAGATAAGCAAAAGTAAAATAAATTAGGCAATAGCCCACCTGGTCATTAGGAAAACTGCTGCTATAGCTAAAGTAGCTAAAATGAGGCTCCGGGCTGGGCAACGTAAATGTAGGCAAGCCTGACATGCCTGAGTCCTGGAGCCATGCATACTCAGCACAAAGACTGTGGCCTATTACTGGCACCAGCAACACTGTGTTTACTGGGCTACAGGGCTTGAACGTGATGAATGAGATCATTATTTGGGTTTACCCATACTGGCTGGGGACCAAGCTTGGTGACACATGATGTCCCCTCTTGTCTTAGGTTCCCAGCACCTGTTGAAATACAGTTTGCAGAGCAGATGCATATTGGTGTACTGTTACCAGAGAAGCTGAACAAAAAACACGAAAGTTGATCTAGCTGAGGTAGATAATTGCTGTCCTTATTTTGAGCCTTACATATTCTATTCATCTTCATGATATTGCTGTACAAAAGCTGTTATCCTCTTTTACAGACATAGTATTTACCTACATTTGCCCTAGGATTCCTCTGTAGTCAATGGAAAGATATTGCTACCTCCATTTTAGTCCACCTGAAGTGTGAATTGCACTCTAAAATGTTATTTCTCTTCACAGACTAAATAGGAAATCCTGCACATATAGATTTAATAAATCTGAGTCAAAGAGATTAGAGATTTGTCTGCAGCAGATGAGTTACACAGCCTATGCTTTCACAGCTGTTACTAGTAACTAGCTTAGCTTAAATTTATTTTGTATATGGTCTATATGGGCGACTGCTGCAATTTAGACTGTACTGTTATTACATCCCAAATAAGACATGTCCACAGGAAGTCTATGACTGAGCACAGAATTCAATTTTCTTATTTCAGATGAGAAGATAATGCCCTAACCAGTTCTCATCCATGTAATGCGGTCAGTGGCACTACTCAGTTCTTTTCAGTTTGGCTATCACTCCAAACTGTTAAACCATCTGCTGGTGGCAGCCGAAAAGATGACAATATAATAAATTGCTAGAAAAAGTAAAGTTGCCTAACATCTGCTCTCCACCAAGCTCGAGCATCTTCTCTGTATTGATGTTCCATCATCTCCTGACACGGTAATAAAAGATGCCTGCTCTGAAGTTCTTGCAAATTCAAATCATTTGCAGCTGGATTTATATTCTACTCATCCATCCTCTTGTGAATTTTGGGCCTAAATAGAGAATAACAATGGAAGAGTGAGAAGGCAAGGATGGGATAACAAATACTTTCTTGAAACACCTTAAGAAGCTCCTGGCAAAGGTAAAAAGCTTGCATCTACTCATTCTTCATTGTCATTGACAAACAAATACCTAACGATGGCAAGCAGAATTTTGCAAGACAGAGGCAGAAACTGCAACCTCTTCAGAGCCACATGACTATGTCCTGGAATTATGTTCTGCGTAGTGTTTCAATCACATAACAATTTGCTTAGTAGTATGGGCCGCACTGCTTAGCGTAAACAGAATGCAAGCATACTCTAGATAAGATTATGCCGCTCTGAAAGTGCTGGTAGGCGGACACTGTTGAGAAAATAGACACATAATATTTACTTAAAACACTCCTGGAGCCTCTTTTGGTGTTATTAGTCTGTCATGAAAATCTGCAAACACACAGGTATCAAAAACTCACTGCAAAACATTAGGCAGTTTGCGAAGTCAAATAGAGAGAGGGATGGATGCCATCACAGTTAATAGCTCAGCTGTGATTTCACTTACATCCAACTGCAAACATAATTAAATTAGAAAAAGTCCTGAACCAAATGTAAGAGGTATAGCCTACTTGGAATGCAAAGATGAACATGGATCCCTCCCATCCTACTGCTTCAGTCTCCTGAAGTAAAACTGCAGGAGATCAAAGTCCAGAGTTGGGTCCATGTTAAAAGGTGTCAGCCACCCTAGTAGTTGCCCCAGTGTTCTGATCATTATTTTGTTACAAGCTTGCACGAAACAAGGTGATCTAAGAGAAAAGAATTCTAGCCTGTAGGGCTTGCTGAGGTTGGTACGGCACAAATTTGAGGGATTTTCCTTACAATAAGTAAACAATATGTGTTGATTTCTAGTTTTCTAAGTTTGTGCTAGCCTAAAAATCTCCTCTTGAGGCATGATTTTTCCAAGCGTAATTATTGATTTATTTGTATGTTCTTAATTTCTCTCACAGGCAGCTGCTAGGGCCATGTGAACAGGCAAGGGAGGAGACTCAGTGCAGATCCCTCCTTAGCAGATCTGTGATTTTAAGCCAGCTCAGTGAAATTCCACGGGACCTGAATTCACCTTAAGCAGAAGGATCATCCTTGTAAATAAATATTAATATGAGGTAGTTAAAATTAACAAAAGAACACAAACATAACAATAAAGAATGTAAATACCTAAATATTCCAGTAGACCAACTCCAGTAGTAAACCAACTGGATTTGATCCTAGAGAGTATCTTCTAGACTTTATTCCTGTAAGTTCTCTTCTGCCACAGATCTCTCATCCATCTGTCCATGAAAATCTATTTTTGCAGGTCTAGAATTAGAATTAACAGTAGTCTGCACCTTTCACTCTGCAACTTCTCCTTATCACTTTCTATCTTATGACTAGACCACAGGACTTCTGGTTCATGTTCCCTAGGTCCAGCAAGTTTTTCCTGAGCCAGACCCTGTAAAAGCCATAAGCAAGCTATATTTTGCTTCTGTTGTTTGGCGAGCACCAGATATGATGTGGTTACAGCTGAAATAAGGACTCGGTAGGCCAGCAACAGGAATCTCAGTAACAGAGAACATCACTGTGATGGTTAAACAGAGATTCATGCCAGCAGTGTGCCAGGACACGTGCCTAGGAATGGGCACTCAGGTTTGTGTCATACTCTGGTAGCCTGGAGAAGTCCTGGGGGTTACTCAGATGAGCTGATGTGTCTTGTGTGGACCAGTGCTGTTTGGAAAAGGAGGGAGGGTAGAAGTCCATGTGCGTGTGTCCCTGACTGACATGTTTAACCTAGTGGGCAACA
This sequence comes from Clamator glandarius, assembly GCA_033459285.1. NCBI lineage: Eukaryota > Metazoa > Chordata > Aves > Cuculiformes > Cuculidae > Clamator > Clamator glandarius. The sequence continues at coordinate 1,371,949 of JAUNZM010000026.1, forward strand.
AATGCAGAAAACACAATCAAATCTGTAGCTGTCACTGTGTCATCCCATCATGGTGACCAGCTGTGACTGACTGGTTGTAACAGGCTGTTTTCCTTGTTAAACATGTTATCTTTTAGAGGAAGGTGTGAGACTGGTGTATTTGCTGGATAGCAATGTCAGAATGTATGTCTGCTACACAGTAGAGGTGATGTTTCTAATCAAGCTGGGACTGAATGGGCTTTCCAAGAGGAGCATGGTGAGGTTTCTAAACAACTAGAAGGATTTAGTTCAGAACAGTCATTAATCAGTCATTAAAAACCGATTGCAAATGCCATTGCTTTCTGTCCATCTCTAGTGTTTCTCCCCCTGAAAGCATGCCCCTGAAAGCTCAACAGCATTCTGCAGGTTTAGCAGTAATTTGAATGCAACAAATTGTACCTGCAAAGCACAGATGTTGAAAGCTGAAAAATCTGAAGGTGCCTTATGTTTCCTGTAATTGAAAGCAGGTGCCCTGAAGGAAGCAGAGATTCTGTTTCACTTTATGAAGTATCTAGTTGGCAGAGCAGGCAAAAAAATACCCTCTAAAGCTTCATTGACTAGGTCTGGATAAAACAGATTAAAGCTGTTGTTTTACGATAGCTGTAAGGGTCTCCAATAAGGGATCGAGGTTCTGTTGTGTTGGGCACCATAGGCAAAAGGAATTAAATCACAGAATTTGGAGTACTGAATAAATTTAACCATATTTATTTAAAGGAAAGGATGAGGAGGGAGGCCATGATAACCCTGATTTGTGCAGCACTGAAAACCAGGCCCAGCATCTCCAGCAGTTTGGATCTGTTCCATTTTGCTTAGGGATGGATGTTGCATCCCAGGTCAGCATCTCCCAGTTGTTCTAGTTCTAATTAATTCTATTATTGCTTTCAGTGAGCACTTAGTATAGTAGGCTACCAATCTGTGTTTTGCTTTAGCCATTGCATACAAACAATCCAGACATAAAAATGAATGAAAACTATGAGAGGTTATGTTTCCAAGGAAGACTTTTTGGGAAGCAGTCTGTAATGTGAAGCCTTCAGGAGAAAGAACAGGAGAGAAGCATGGGATGCATCCTAGCTGTAGCAGATTGCACGAGGCTTTAGAAAGGAGCTTTTTGAGTGTGTTTGTGCCTCAATTTACTTATGGAGAGTGGTAAAAGCCCCAAGGGTACTCTGAGAATTATCTATTTGATGTTTGTGGGATTTTTTTTGTGTGTCCCGTGGTACTTCTAAGACATGCAAAAAGCCAGATGTTATTACCCCACAGAATTTAGCTGAATTGCATTCAAGCTGAGCATAGCCTTTGGGTGTAGGTAGTATTTGAGACTTGAAGACAGAAAAACTAACTAACAGAAGAGTGCCCTAAAATATCAAAACTTACTAATGCTCCCAATCAGCATTGTAGTGCTGCAGGTTTGAGCAAGCCAGGACTGTTTCCCTTTCTGTTCTGTGTTTCAGTAGCTATAGCAAGCACAGAAAGAGGACACAACTTTGATCAAAACATTTTTCAGCTTTCTCTAACAAGACCAGTAGTGCCTGGCAGGGTATCATCGTACAGTTATTTCATCTCCCCCAAAATACTTTCGTCAAGCTCAGAAGGCTCTTGAGTGACCTGTGTGCACCAAGCTCAAAGCTCTTGCTCTGAGTCTTCGACAGCTCTTTGAAGACGCTACAGAGCTTTCACAATACTCACTTTCTCTTTGGATTGCCCACCAATTTTTTCTCTCCTTCAGTAGCAGGCAGACATTTTCTAGGAATTTCTCTTCTTTAGCCTATTGAACCACCTGAAAGAAAGAAGAAATATCTTTTGTCTGCATTGTGGCAGAGATCATTGATTTTGATGAGAAAACCGAGAATTATGTTTACCGTCTTTCACTAATGGACCAGAATAGATAAGAAAAATTGTGTACCCAACAAGTGGAAGAAAAGGCCTGGCTTTCAGTAGATATTTGTCAGGAATTTTCATTCTTTTTGACAGTCTTATTTAACTGACTTAATACTGGATCTCAATTCCAGGCAAATTTTTAAAAACTAGGAATTTAATGACTGTCCTCATAAGTTCTCTCTGTATAGCTTCCCATACATGAAAGGTCATTGTCAGTCAGACTGTACCATTTGGCATCAAGATGAATGGAGAAGCTGAAGAGGATTTAAAAATACATGATCTGGCATTTGAAGCTCAAGTCTGGGAGTTGAGTCCTGCTTTCACGCCTTTAGCTGCTAAGCTCTTTCTTTCTTATGAGATGTGTTTACAGATTTAATAATCTTTTTTGTTCTAGTGTATGGCAATAGGGAAAGTCCTGCAGAGACCGAGTCAAATTATAGGTAAATGGAAGAAGAGATGCTACCACTCTCTTTAGAGATATCTGTGTGCAGCAAGTACATAAAATAGGATTAATGGTCTCCACACCTCACAGAACCTGATAGAGGAATTAGTTTACCTAAAAATCCTTGGCAGGGCTGTCTGGTCCCCTTGTTTCTTATTATTGACTGTAGAAAGAAGAGAAAGTGGCTGGGTTACTAATGCGGTACTTACCGAGGCTTCTGTAGCTCAGTGAAATCACTCTGAGTGTTACTGCCTTAATTTTCCCATCTGTGAAACGTAGGTTATGTCTCACAGTGGAATCATGATTCTTACCACTTCTGCATTCAGAATGCTTGGAGAAAGAAGGCCAAGTTAAAAGACAAGATGGTATTTAGATCAATGTGTCGTCTGCAATATACAGCCTGGAAGTGTTGCACAGATACAAATGTGGACACATACAGCATAAAATTATAGCACAGAAAAATAAATTAGCACTAAATCTCTTATGTGTAATATTTTTTGTACATTAATGTTTTTAGATGTTATTCTTGGGTATCTTTGGAAACTAGTTGAATATTTCCAGTCAGTCTTGAAAATACACATTTTAATGTGCACAACAAAGGTAGAGGATCTTTATTTATTACTTGAATATATACACGCAGTTAGGGCTCTTTGCGTAGCGTCTCTGCATCTGTTGTTTAACTATTTTGTCATTAGCTGCTTACTTTTACAAATTGCAGTAACCTGTAAAATAAAAAACAAATATCTACATCTTTATTAGGCTTCATTAAACAGTCGACAGACAGCAGCCAGCCAGACTGCAACATTGCCTTGTTGTCCTTATAAACTTTATAACAAATTATTTCCAAACTTCAGAGGTTTTTATGAAATGAAGCCTATCTGAACCGTAGAATGGTTTGTGTTGGAGGGGACCTTAAAGATCATCCATTTCCAACCTCCCTAGCATGGGCAGGGACACCTCCCACTGGATCAGGTTGCTCAAAGCCTCATGCAGCCTGGCTTGAACAACTCCAGGGATGAAGCTTCCATAGCTTCTCTGGGCAACCTGTTCCAGTGCCTCACAGAAAAAATTTCTTCCTTATATCTAATCTAGATCTCCCCTCTTTCATGTCATCCATTTGTATTTCTCTTGAATAACACAAAACTCCCTCATGACATTCTTGAGGCTTCTACACTTACAATGCCATGTATTTTACATTTTTCTTTATTTGTCTTGCCAGCTACGTGGCCGCATCACGGGGTTTGAATTGTATTGAAGGTATTAAGATAGTTCAAAAAGATGGAGAGTATCATGGTGATTAGATTTTAGAGAAATCTCATTAAGGATATAAACATCTTTTCTACTCTATCGAGCCATATAGTTTGGAGACGATTTGCATGTTTGTGCTCTTCACTGATAGTTCTTAGACCTTGAAGCACATCATTGTGTAGATAGTCTGGTGGTGTCTGACCATCTTATCTGGCTTTTAAGGTGTTTAAAATGTAAACTTGAACTTTAGGAATCAAACTAGTCAACAGCTACCAGTTAGTAGCTTTTGTCTCAGGTTGTTTGTAATTTAGTCTCTGTCTTTGAAGTTGTTTGAGCAGGAAGTGACTCTAAACTGCGCATTTAGTATTCGCTCCTGGGGTTTTTCTTTCTTTGTCTTCAGTAACTTCTCCTGTGGAAGCAGAACTAAAGGGTTTGTGAAAGGTTGACCTCATTGGTGCTCACAGAACCTACACTGAACCCTAAGTTACTCTAACAGCATTTCCCTAGGGGCTGATGAATGTTTTCTGTAACTTCAGCCACTGAGATGTGAAGTTTTGAATGTCTCCCACTTTTATACTTTCATGTCTAATTGCATATCTTAGAGAGTGGAGGGTGGAGGGTGCTACTGTGTAGAAATTTTCCTCTTCAAATGTGTGTTACCTCGTTTTAGTTTTTCATGGTTTTGACATGCATACATAATATCGGCTCTTATTCTATAATAACTTTCTGATGTTTAAAGTACAAGCTGAGTTTTCATTTTGATATAACCTATATAGAGCTTTCTCTTCCCTTTTCAGGTACAGAGAAATCAACTATCTACATTCTTAGGATGCCTAGGTTATTGAGGTATATGCCTAGGTATACTATAAAATATCCTTCACTCATTCCTACATCCAGTATGTTGTATGCAGAGAACAAAAATCTCAATTGCTAACTGCAGCAAATTGCCATTTGCAGCAAAATGGGGCAGGTTTTCTGAATGAAATCTCAGATCATCTGGTAATGTTTAGCCTGTACAAGAGAGTTGTTCTTCACTAGCAGGTGGTTCATAATTTATCAAAACCAAAAGATTTTGATGCTCTCTATCCTGTCTCGAAAGACTGAGTTGCTGCTGTGATGCATGAGATAAGGTTATGCTGCCCCTGGAAAAAGAATTCAATTTTTTCATGTTCTCTGATATTTCAGTTTATCTCTTCATGATGTGATGGCTTTCCATTGTCACTTCTCATTTTTGTAAAGTATTACTAAGTGCTCCTACTGCTGGTAGTAATAGGATCATGTGATAACTCAAGTAGGAAAATCCCTCAGGAGGTCTCTAGTCCAATCTCCTGCTCAAAACTGGGTTAGCTGTGAGGTCAGACCAGGATGCTCAGGGCTTGATATAGTTGGGTCTGTAGATGGAGACTGCATAGTGTTTCTGGGCAGCCTATTCCAATGGATGGCTGCACTCATGGGAAAAATATTTCCCATTCTACCCCATAAATTACTCTTCGTTTAACTTACACATGCTGTTTGTTGTCTTCCTGCCATTGTGCTATGCAAGAAACCTGATCCCATTCAGCCTGGAGGGGAGGCTTCAGAGGAAATTTCACATAGTTATTGGGACACTATTGAGAAGACAAGGCCAAGCTCTTGAAATGGTGTATATTCCAATACCATTTTATCAGTGAAAGTTGGTTCACTCTTTGAGAAGTCTTTGGAAGAAAATATTTTGAAGAGAAGTGATATAGTTTCTGCTTATCAGCCATGTGTCTGAATTTAAGGGGTTCTGCCCCTTTTTCTAGTCTTTGACTTAGGGAACCTATTCTGCACTGCATGACATCTTGCCTGTCTCACGACTGGCGTTGTATGCATTGCCTTAGTCTTTTGAACATCCATAATCCATTGGCAGCCTCCTAATAGACACAGTGAGACTTGTTCTGCTCCAAGTTTGCTAAACAGATATGATAGAGTTTTTTCCTTCAATGTCTAACATTTACATATGCAAAACTAAGAATGGTTGTCTCAAGTTTTGCATATTGTCTGAATTTGCTCTCCAGTAGCTGTCTCATGTTAACTTACTGCCTGAAGTTATACAAGTTGCTGCTACAAATGGTTAACGCTTAAGGAAACGGGGAAATTGTTTGTTGTTCAGACAGTACCTATCAGTCTGGGTAGGAAGTATACAAAAACTTGTTTCACTGTAAGGCAGAGTAGCACCCAAAGGCAAAGAATTGCATCAGTCTTTTCTAGCTATTTAATAACTCGCTTTCTTTATTTAAAAAAGAAGTCTGCCAATAAATACACATATATTTGAGCTGATTTTTTAAAAAAATAACATTTGGGACTATGCTGTTATTTTCTTGTTATATATCTCTAGGGTTTTGTATTTTTTCTGTAATGTTAAAAGAGAAATAAAAGTGGATTACTAGTCCAGGATAACGCTGTAATTTATAATTTCTCAATCTTCTGTGGCCCTGTTTCCCCAGCAAGGCAGATTATGTAGGTATTAACTGCAGACATAAATGAAACAAACTTACGCTGTATTTTATTTCTGTTCAGAAGAAAAAAGTATGCATGTACTTATTTAATGAAAAGAATATCCTTTCGATTCCTTTCAAAGGACTTGCTGCATTTCTCATTTTGGAGGGTTTGCTACTATCACTAATGCTACTTGCAGTGTCTCCAAAGCATACCTGCAGATTTCACAAAACCAGAGCAACTTCTTAACCAAAAAGAGTTTGACTTCTGAATCTGTCATGAAAGTAAGGACTGGGGAAATAGAGAAAAGAGAGGATTTAACTTATGGGAGACGGGAGCAATGCTTAATAGCCACACTGTCTTGCATTTTAACCTAAAACATTAATAAAAAAGAGGGTTAAATATTTTTAAAGCTATTTAAACTTCAGCACTACCTATGTAAAAGCATATGAACTGCTTTACAGAACCAAACTAAATGATGATCTAGGTCTTCCACAGAAGCCTATAGAAAATGTATAACTAAAAAGAAACAAAACAATAGTTAAATTGCTGAAGGATTATTTCCACCCACCCACCCCCTGCAGGCCCTCTCACATGTTTTCAAACTGTAACGTGGTAACTTCAAGCCTGAAGTTGCACCTACATGTTTGTTTTAAATAGATTTTGTTGGATTTCTTTTCACCGGGGAAGAATTCAGTGGGTCCTTCCAGGTCCTCATATTCTGTGCTATTTTGAGAGAGAAGAGCTAGATGTGTTTTCATGATATCGCTGTTTGCTGCTACTTTATTATACTCTCCTGTACATTAATAGTACTGAGCTATTAGCATCATCCCACAGATTCTGTATTTATGCCAGCATGGTGAATCAGAAAAACATCTGCCTGGAAGGCAGAAATGTGTTTTTATGTAGGAATGCATAAACATGCAAACTCTACACCTTCTGATTTGAATTCACACTAGAGAGCATAGGAGAGACCTATGAATGTCTGCAGTTGGGAACTGGCCTTTGTGCAAATACCATATGAGAGGGCTGGAAGAGATAAAGTGTCTGTCCACATCAGTGTTAATGAAGAAGAAAACTGGTAAAGCGACTGCTTCCTCCAAGAGCAAAACTACAGATGCCAGGACACTGAGATACACATGCTGTGTATTTCATTAGCATCCATGAGCTACTCTGTCATTAATTTAGGTCAATGTAGCATTACTTGAATTTAAGATTAAACACAGGGAATTTTTAAGGTAACGTGGATTCTTCCCATTTTATTCTCTTTTTTTAAACAGACTTTTTTTGATTTTTGATATATTTTATTTTTGCCCATTCAGTATGAATGGTATGTGTTAAGCATTGTGACTCCTGATTGGCATTCAGCTCAACAGCGTTGATGAAGAGATAAAAGACAGGAAAATGTTGGCTTAAAATAAACCCAGACCTCTTCTTGAACATTTTTACATTCAGAGAAGTGCTGCTATCTAAGCTTCTCAGAACACACTGAGCTTTTAGTAAATAACTAAATAGGCTCAGGAGTCACAGTGATACTCCTCTTGATACTGTGAAGTTTTCTGGCAGCTGACAGATCCACAGCAATGCAGGAATCTCAGCTGATGAAAGCTGCATTAGCATCTTGACAGATGCATGTTGTAATGGCATCTTTAGACAGGTTTGGAAGTACAACAGAGCTCATCTGTTTCTTAAGGAACTTACTTTATGCTACAATTACTAGATTTTTTTAAGTCTTGTTTTGAAAGGTACCTATGATAAAATCAGGTGTTCCAGAGCTGGCTGCACAAGCTTTCAGGAAAAGCCCATGGCTTTGTCACTCAGTTCTGCCCAGAGCTTGCATTATTAAGAGTAAAATGGACCCAGAATTCCCTTTCCTCTTTAACCATACACCATCCCCCTCCTTATCTTTTTAGGCATTTTAAAAAATTGCATCATATGCTAAAACAGAAACTTGTCAGGTAGGAAAACTCACAGCCAGTGAAGACGCTGTACAGAGTTGTAAGTATTTAGCAAAATCAGAGTAGCCTTGTTTCACATTTGCAATTAATACACGTCTGTGTTTGCATTTGTTATAGGACTCTTGACAGCACCAACATAACAAGAAAAATGAACAACCTGAGTAATAAATCTCTGGAGACATTCAGCAAGTGCCATAGGGCTCATTAATCTTGATTATTCCCCATAATAGATAACTTCACAAATCATCTATTCTCCCCAATCATGCACATAAGGATAACGTATATATTATAGCCTCCTGCACTGTAAAACCCCAAACAGAATTTCATTTTTTAAATGTAAGTCTTGACAAATGCAAGACAAATATTTATAGAAAAGGGATGGGTATGAATAACAATGAACTGGACTGAAACATGTGGGGCAGAGATTGTTGTGAGAAGAAAGTGACATCTTTTCTGGTTTCTGAATTTGGTGTTGCCCCTTCCCCCCTCCTGCTTATGATGTCTCTATTTGAGTCAAGGAATTCATTTATTTATAGCCTGAAGTAGATGGGATTTTCTTCCTGAGAGTTTTGGACCAGGAGATAAAGAAGTCTGCAGCTGCAGCCTTCATACATGCTCTTTAAGGAATGCAGACAGGGGAAAATAAGAGCCACTGAGAAGTATTCTGAATTTCAAACAATTTAGTATTTGTGATTTGTACTACTGATCCCTTCTTTTTCTTGTACTCTTCCCAAAGCCTTCCTTTGAAAAGCACCAGACTTAGAAAAGAAAACCACAGTTCTGATCTGATGTGGTCTTTACCTGTTTATCAGATATTCTCAACTACAGCTTAAATATGTCAGTGCAGTATAAGAGATCTGTGAGAGGCATCACATTTAGACTAAGGCTGTATATGATCCTTTCAGTCAAAGTAACAGAGGTGCTGTAATATCCATAGTTGACTGCAGGTTGTGGTTCAGCTCAGAAATATTGTTATCTCAAAGCTAATTCTGCAAAAAAACCCAAAATATAGGACACAACTTTAAAAAGTAAATAAAATATTCTGAATTTAATGCAATCGGTATTAAAAAAAAGATAGGCAAGTGAAGTGAGGAGGAAAATAGAAGAACTTTTCTTTCTGTAGAAGTGGACTAGTACCTTTTATATCTTCGTAATTGTAGTGACCTTTACCTGATGCTTAAGAGTGAGTCCTGTTGATTGAAGTTTCAGAAGTGTAAAGCTGTATTCACAGCTGATCCTTCCTCTTATATAGTATAAAGCATAAGATTTGATTGTCCTCATCCTTGCCCCCATTCCCATTTTGTCACCTTTCTTCTCCCTCCCTCCCTCCTTCCATGTATGTAACTGCTCTCAAACCTCCAGGATTGTGTTCTGTGACCTGGGGCACCAAAATAGCAGTTTTGTGTGAGTGGAAAGGATTTAAAAGAGTAACAATTGAACGACTTGAGGGAGGGTTTTCTCTTCTTCTTCACTGTCCCTCCTCTACCCTTTGTAACGAATACTCAGGATTCATTTTCCTTAAAATTTAATAGAAAAAAGAACATGTATCATCTTTGGAGCTAAAAAAAAGAACAGCCTGAGATTTGGATCCATTTCTTTTTCGAAGATATGGTGTGCCCATCACTTAAGCAATTCTGCTTTTTTAATTCTTTTGCATGTGAATGCAAACCATATCTGTGAAGTATCAAAGTCCTTTAATAGCCTACATTGCACGTTGTGTCTCTGTTCCTAAACACATGCACATTAATCATATCCATGGGCAAAGCAGCTTCTGGCACAGAGATAAAGAGTGGGTTTTACCTCTAAGAAGGTTTAAAAAGGGGAGAAAAAAATTGAAAAAGTTCACCATCTTATAAATTTGATTGGATGGATTCAGGATCCTGTAGATCTGTTTTTTGTGTTTAGACCCACTTTTTTCTTCAGAACTGTGCAAGGAACTTTCTAAGACAGTGTCAAACAGTAGTGCATTTCAGCTTGAAAGTTTTCTTTGATATCAGCACAGTCTAGTAGTTTGAGGTAGAGTTTGAGAATCAGGATAAATGAGTTGTCTTCCTAGCCTGTCTGAGAAAAATTCTAGTAACTCCCTTAATCTGTCTTTGCCTCAATGTCTCTCTGTATAGAAGTATACTAATAATCCTTCACCATCTTTGTAAAATGTTTCACAGTCTTCTGATGAAAGGAATTATTTTAAGTTCAAAGTGTTACTCTTAATGAAAGAAGGAACTTGCTTATTTTTGAAAAAATACATTATAGAAACATCAAAGAGATGTTTGCACCAAGTAGTAGTCTGCCACAAGGTGCTCCTGTGTCTCAATTAGCAATGTTTTCTTTTTCACTTCTTCATGAAAAGAAGTGATCTGGATGCCATGTGATACAGTTCCATTGATGTCAATATGTGCAGTAGAACTAAGTACAGTTATTGTCATTGGCCATCATTTCCTATTCTGTCCAAAAAATTAGCATGCCAATGGATGCAAGATGATGTGCAGTCTCTTGTTATCATTCTCTTTCCACTGCCCTGCCTGGCAGATTCCTCCAAAGAGCCAAGAGTCAGTGCTGGAGAGCAGCTTGAGCTTCCTAGTTCAAGTTGTGATCCAGTGGGTTTCTGGCTGGTTTTCATGCTTGGACCTATCTTTAGATACTGTCACTTGCCATCACCTCAAAAAGTGTGAGTATCCTGATCTTTTTTGGGGGGAAATTGCAAAATGCAGGGATTGTTTCTGTAGTAGTTAATGCAAAAACCTGCCTGTTCAGCTAATGATTGACACTAGCTGACCACCAGCAAGTTAAGCTATTGGAAAATATGATATGTTCTTAACTGGATTAACACACATTTTAACCTTTTTCCTGCTTGTTAATTTTTTTTCTTCCTCTACCTAGTCTCAGCTCAGACACATGAATTTGGTTACTTCTCTGCCTCTTCTCTCTTAGATAAACTGGCAACAGTCTGTCTGCTTTCTGCAGCAAGTTGCAGGTTAATGTCTCTCTTAGAGAAGTGCTTTTTTAGGAGGCAGTTGGAAGAACAGGAAGGAAATGAGCAATAAAAAGCTTCTCTGTGTCGGGAAGTTAACTGCAGTTAACGGAGGTGATTTTGCAAGGCATGGGAAGTATGGCACCCTTCTTACCAGTAGACGTCCCCAGGGTGTCATGTTGCATTCGAAGGAGGAGTTTGCTCTGTTCTGAATGTGGATTGTGCTGCCTCCCCTGGAAAATGATATAATAGTTGAGGTTGGAAAAGACCTTTTATATCACCAATTTCAACCGTAAACCTAACACTGCCAAGTCCACCACTAAACCTTGTCCCTAAGCACCACATCTGCAACTCTTTTAAATGCCTCCAGGGATGGTGACTGTACTACTTCTCTGATCAGCCTGTTCCAATGCATGGTAAATCTTTCAGTGGAGGAATTTTTCCTAATATCCAATTTAAACTTCTCTTCCTAGCTCGACTTAAAGTCGTTTCCTCTTGTTATATGATTTGTTACTTGGGGCAAGAGGCCCAACACCTGCCTTGCTATAACCGCCTTCCAGGTAGTTGTAGAGAGTGTTGATGTCTCCCCACGGCTTCCTTTTCTCCATGCTAAACAGCCCCAGTTCCCTCAGCTGCTCCTTGTAATACTTGTGCTTCAGACCCTTCACCATCTTTGTGGGTCTTCTCTGGACACACGCCAGCACCTCAATGTCTTTCTTATAGTGAGGGACCCAAAACTGAAGATGGTATTCAAGGAGCAGCCTCACCAGTGCCAATTACAGGGGCATGATCACTTCCCTAGTCATGCTGGCCACACCATTTCTGATACAAACCAGGATGCTGTTGGCCTTCTTGGCCACCTGGGAACACTGCTGGCTCATGTTCAGCCAAATGCCCACCACCATCAGCAGGTCCTTTTCTGCTGGGCAGCTTGCCATGTCAGGAGCTGTAGGCATGTTCCAAGTGTGGATTCTTCTTCTAGTAGTATGGATAAGGACGGCAACATGTAAGAAGGACTGTACAGAGTAGGAGGTGGCCCTTGTGTAACTTGCCCCTCGTCTGGATTGAAAAGGAGTGAACATCAGAAGGGTTCATAATAACCCTGAACAACGTAAGTCCTGAAGCACAACATTCATATTACTTGAACAGCAACACATCTGACTCACATAGTCTTGTCTTTTTGCATCTTGAAAAGGCATTAGAAAGCCTTTTATTTTTTTTTTATTATGCTGAGATGATGGTACGAAAGGAGATATTGCCCCTTCTGGTTTAAACAGGGATTACTGGGTTTAAACTGGCCAAGTATAGTTAAACAAGGCCAGAATATGAATACTGGGACATCTTTGCATCTTTTTAACTGTGATGTTAAGAGAGATGACTGCCCTGTATTCATGTCTTAATAGACATTTGAATCATAGAATCATAGAATAACGAGGTTGGAAGAGACCCACCGGATCATTGAGTCCAACCATTCCTATCAAACACTAAACCATGCCCCTTAGCACCTTGTCCACCTGTGCCTTAAACACCTCCAGGGAAGGTGAGTTCAAGCATATAAAGGGTTACAAGGATAAATGGGTCCCCCTCCAAGCCTTGCAGAGATGAGACTGTAAATACAAATAAATAAGTGACCAGAGCTTTGCTGGAGGGACTATTTCCATTTTCCAGGATAACATCTAGTATTGTGAGGAGGCAGCACTTAACAACCCTTTCAGTGGTGTCTCTTTTTACCTGAGAAAACATCTTGGTAAGCACTTTTCTGATACTCCTGTGCTTACTTCTGGGAGATCAAGTGACCAAAAACCTGTTCCCAATGTAAACAGAAAAATGTATTAGCTGGTTTATTTTTAACTAGTTTGGAAACTTGACAAATGAAAGCAGCTCTAAATGAGAGTCAAATTAAAAAAAAACCAAAACGTTACTCTCAGTATCTGAAATAGAAGTTGTAGTTGTGAAAGACTCCCAGTGCTCATGTCTCCAGAGCTTAAAAGATGAGAAACACGTATTTAAACCCAGATGCCCAATATAGAAATAAATTCATACAAGCTCTCAGTCTCTAGACTAGGACCTGTGTTATGGAAAAAAGTTTATGTAATGCTGTTTCCGTTATAAATAGAGCCTAATTTTCTTGAGAAGACTCTTAATACTAAGCAAACAAGTAAGTTTAGTACTAAAAACATTCTCAGTGCTTCATTGCCTTGGGTTTACAATATCATTTGCACATCAAATTATATTTCATCTTATGATTTAGTAATGCCAGAAGAATAGATCTAATTCTGTGTCTCATGATACCCTTAAAGATGGAAGATTGCTTTCCATGGAGTGTAAAACTCAATTTGTAGTCATGTGTATAAAACATGACTTTATGGAAGACTAGCTTGCTGTAGATTTAGTTCTCTCTGACAGTGAACTGAAAAATATTAGCATTTCACTGAACACAATATTAATGGCAAGAAGAGAGTATTATTGTAACATAGAAAATAGAATGGCATTTTTGAAAGTAAAACCAATAAGCAGAAGAAAATGTATTTAGAGATTTGCAAGGTGTTTAGATAGAGCTGATTTAACTTTTTTCTTTTTCTCCCTTCTTTTTTTCCCTCCTTGTGAGCCATTTAACAAATGAAAGTATGTTTGCAGTTCTCATATAGACCTCCAATCGTTTTAAAGAAAACAGCAGTTATAGCACTGAAAGATGCCTTTGGACGATATATGTTTCAAGTGACTGTAGTAAATTAGAAATTTTAAAGTTTTTTTTAAAGATTTCCTTTTTTTTCTGATTTGCCAATGTCTTGCTTAGCGGTGAGACATGTTGTTTGCTTTTCCCAGTGGAAGGAAAGTGTGTAAGCAGATTAGAGTGGTCATTTCCATGCAGTTCAGTATTTATAATACTGTGATGGTGCTGTCAGTTTGCAGAAGCAGGTGAACATCGCCTCCTGGGTGCGAGGAGGCTGTCCCTAGGCATGCTAAGTACTTTCATTAGAAATGAAACCCAAGCCAATTAAGATATGACTAAAACCATCACATCCATGTGTTGCACTGAGGGTTTCACTAGAAGAGATGGAAGAAGGAAAGAAATTGAAAAGGAAACCAAGTAGACGCTATAATTAAATGGCAGTCAAGAGGAGACTGTTTAATGAAGAGCATTTTGTACTGTTCTGTATCGTGCACTTGAATTTTTGCAGCCTATCTTATGTGTATCTGCTAGAGTGATCCGATGTGTTTATAGAGTTTTATTATTTGACTGTTAATATTGCAATTCTTTATGCCTAACTCCAAGTTAATATATTCAAGATACAAATTATATATGAGGGCATAGAAAGCACTGCAGCGATGTAGCTGCAGTTGTAGCAGGGTTCCCCGTGCTTCTGTGCTAACTGGATACTATTTATTTGTTAATTGTGTTCATTTTAATTCCATAGAAAATCAAATAATGATGTGTGACAATGGCATAATTATGCTTTGATATTTCTGCAGAAGTAATAACTGAATTCAATCTGCTTTTCATCTTTCAAGCTATTAATTGTATCTATCCCTTATAGTTATCTTTTTCCTCATTCTCTTTGAATAACAGGCAGTGGAGGTCTACCTGCTTTCTTGGGTCAGGAACAAGCTCTGCTTCCCTTTAAAATAACTTTCAGTGTGATTACTGTTTCTTTGTTTCTATTTAGGAATGCATTCAAGATTGCAAATGATGTGCTAAATTGTCCCATTCTCTACAGAGTATTTTCCACAAATTCTAAAGGCTGAAAATTCTGACAGCGTGCATGTTCTTAATTATGCATGCTTATATTAATTTAAGTTTTCACTGATTTTCTTTCATTTTTATCTACAGTTTATACTGTGTGGACTTAGTCCTACAAATATGCGTGTGATTATTTTTTTTCTCGTCAGAATTGGTTTTGTTACTATTGACTTTTGCATTCTCCATGGGACCTGCTTTGCAACATGTACTATGTACAACAACATGCTCTTTCTGCGAGACAAAGCTTGGTATACAGTCAGAATAGGGCATCAAAGGATGGGTGGAAAAGCTGTTTACAGCTTCTTGATGTTGACTGGTTTGTAACTGGTTTGTAACTGGCCGATTGAAAAGAGCAGAAGGGTACTTAACATGGCCAAGTGCTCTCAGGAAGCTCAGGTGCTTGTTTCCTGAGTTGTGAGTAGCTGCTGGGCTCAGAGTTTTCAAAACCACATTGCTAGTGATACCTGAGCTCTGTAGTAGAAACCTGATGCAGTGGCAGTCAAGCCTTAGATGAAAAAAATGAATTGCACTAAGTTCAGAGGAAAAAACTACAAGGGCACATGACTACTGTAATGCTTATTTTACAATCTATCATAAATGATATTTCTAATCGATAGAAGATGGATTATGATGTTCTTTGATCTCATGGTGGTTTCATTGTCTTTAGTGATAGTGTAGGAGGTTAGCTGGGTTTACTCTTGGAGTTATAGCCTATCTAGACTGAGAATTTAGCCCTAAAACTTTTGTCTTTAAAATAGTTCCTTCATTGCCAACCCATAATGGACTTTGGTTTACCACTTCCGAGGCAGAATTTCAAGGAGACACAGGGACCTGTCTGGTGCGACTGCCTTGCTCTGACCACATACGGACCCTGTCCCAGGCAGAGGTGAGGAGCGCACACAGCGTTTCCTCCAGAATCTCTCAAAAATACAAGAAACCTGTCGTACAGTTGGGCATGTGAATTGTCCTCAGTTGAGTGTACACCCCATGCAACCCATCACTGAGGTTTGCAGTGCACACAGCTGCATCACATGTGTGGTTGGTCTCCAGCTATGTGACCCAAATGCAGCTTGATATGACTGCAGTCTTCAAAATCAGCCTGCTCAACGGCATGTTTTGGAGCTTGGGTTTTTCACCTCTTTCCTCACGCCCAGCACAGCTGCTCCCTTTGCATGTTCCTAGCTGTGTAAGCAGCACTGTCTGCTGTGGCCCTGGTGAAAACACATTTCTAGAACAAACAGGGACAAACCCCATGGGTTTGGTATAAAAAGGGTACAGAAGTAGATATTTAATGACATCTAGCCCCAGTGGGACCATAGTGATACCAGCTGTTAACCCTCTCAAGCAAAGCACTTACTGAAATGTTAAATTTATTTTAAGTTGAACAGGCCAGGACAAATAGCCAGGGTTTCCTGTGGTTTATGTGGCTTATTGCCATGTGTTAAAACTGTATCAGCCAAGCACACACTGGGACTGCAAGTAGGTAGGTAGTCTTGAAAAATACATCTTATTCCATTGTGATATCAATGTCTTCAGGCCTTAGCTTTTAGAAAATCCTCTGTCACTAAATATGCTGCTCTGTGTTGTATAGTTTACAACAAGATACCTGGAAAGGACATCTTCAGTTTATGGACTGTGTTCTGTGGTACAAGAAAAGAATATCAGAGGTGGTTTGTCTGCCTGCCCAGAGCAAGGAAACACACTTAGCCACACAATCCTATTAATAACAGCTTAGATGACGTTACTGCATGGTGCAACTTAGATCTTTTTACTATGTGGCACAACAGAAGTTTTTTCTTTGCACGCAAGGATCAAATTTTTCCCATACAGGTATTTAGAAAAACATGCATCTATGCATTTTTTAAGGGCTTTCAATATACCTCACACAAACACCTTCTGTCCTAACAGTTAATAACTTTTTGGCATTTTTGTTAAGCACTTACAAATCCCTTGAGGCTTTTATGTAGGAATTGAAAGAGGTATACCAAATACTTTAAAAAAAATAGGCATGGGCTTTTAATAGTTAATGAATGTGCACCATTTACCTAAACACTGTTTTTATAGATCTTTGCAAATATGACATTAATTAAGGAAAGTAACTAAAGCTGAAGTACCACAGAATGTTAATCCTCAGCATCAGTAATTATCTGTGGATGAAAATTTTTTTAAATGTTTCAGTTTGCATGATTTTGTTTTGGAAAAAACACAAGAATGTGTGTTGAATTATTAAGAAAACAAATGAGCCCTAAAAAAAAAAAAATACCTCATAAAGAGTGAATGGACTTATCTCTACTGTTGTAATGAGACTGTACCAGTCCATGGCTTTACTGGCTCCGTGACAAAAGATAAATCTGAGATAACTATGAGACATCCCCTTTAAATTCCCTTTCTACCCCGTGTTCACGTAAGGTGTGCATTGTGTGTCCTTTGCTCTGCACCAGGAGAAGGGGGGATCGATCAGCCTGGCCAGTTGCAGAAGATAACATTGCAAATGGCCAGTGAGACCAGGTAGTGCAGACACCATCTCAGTTGTTAATTTGATTGTGTTTTTAACAAACCAGTAAAGACAGCTTCTTGAATCTATTCCTCCTGCATGCCCTGATAATTGTTTTGTTTATCTGCACAATTTTACTCGCTACAGCGGGCAGTGGAAGGGCTCTCTGTGTTGTTTGTCTTCTTAAATTGTTAAATGAAATGACTGAGAAGATTCAGGAAATTAATTTTTGTAGTCTGGATATATGGCAAAAAAGGAAGCTTTGAAGTGGTGGTGTCAGTTTAGCCGTTCTGAAATTCATGAATCACTAGATTTTCAGATACTTAACAAGTGAGATTTTTTTTAAATAGTTGCATCCTTTTTAGTTACTTATTGATATCTGAACCTTAACAATTCATGTCACTCCATGCTTTATTCAATAGGTATTTCATAAGAAAATGAAAGCCAAGATAACCATATAAATAGGACTTCAAGAAGCTTTTAAAATAAAGCAGAGTATTATTGCTAGATTCATATTAAAATTGTGATAACAACCAATGTTACCTATTCTTTTCTCTTTTGTCTTTTATTCTTTTTTTTTTTTTGGTGGGAGGGGTGGTTAATTGAAGAGCTACTATTGAATCAGCCATAAACAATGTAATAAGCCTAGTAAAACTTCAGAGGATTCTTTATTATGTATTCAAACAGGATTCTCAGCCTCTTGAGTCCCACTCTTTGAATGCTGCTAAATAGTACCATTAAAACAGCAATACTAGGAGGCCATTGTCATTTATGGTGATTGTAAAACAGGGACAAGACACTAGTTTGGATTCAGTTTGAAACAGATTGTTTCCACAATAAATAAATGAAATATAGAGTAAAGTATAATGTTTCTGAATACTGGTGCTGAATGTGTTAGAAAATGGTAAAAAACAATTGTCTTACCTAGAAGACATTCAGATTGTGGCTAAATAATGATTTTGACTAATGAAATAACATAAATTTTCTATAGGTTGATTCTTTGTTAGCTGAGCATGTTCAAAGGGAAAACATTAATGCTAGACAATAAAATATTTTTTATTGAATGCTTATGAAGGAAGGCTTATTTGAACATAGTTTTTTTAGGTGCGTGATAAATATTTATGGTTTTTTCTTGTACCTGGAAGTTCAGGCCTTAAACACATTCCATTAGTTGAAATATGTTGTGCAAGTTCAAAAATTTTATTTTGGTGATATATTTTTATAGGCAATAACTTGATCTGTGTGACAGCTAGGTGAAATGTGAGCTTGTGGTTTTCTCTCCAGGTGAAAAAAAAGGTGAATCTGCCAGCCTTTGACTTCTTGGTTATTTGAATACACCAATACATGTGTATAGTAAGGTATTGAGGTATAGTAAAGGTGTCATCTTTGCAGTTTCAAAGATATGCAAGACTTGCTCAGAAAGCATCCTAAGGTCTAAATTCGTAAGGAGTCATCTTTGGGAACTATGGGTAGAGGTTACTGATGAAGAGCAAGTGGGCAATTTAGCAAACTGCTACTGCCTCCAAGAAGCTGGTTTGCAATTCCTTTTAGACACCCAGGGTGTTTCTTTACATTTTTCAGGGGGTTTTCTGCTTCAGTTTGTAATCAGCAAGTTCAACAGTTCTGTTGTCCTTCTGCATCTAAATAAGGTCAGGTTTGCTCCGTTCTTCACCCATTTGGTTGAGAAAGTAGATTTTCAAGAGACGGCTGCAGAAGAGTACTCATGTCTCTGATAGGCCCCTTCTTTGCTTCCAGAATTTGTAGTTCTGCATAGTGACAAGCTGATTAAGAGCAATTTTCTACAGCGGAACAAATCTACCAACAGTAGATGGAGAGGAGAAAAATATTAGGCTGTTGCATAACGTCCATATATCAGAGGTTGTGCTCTGGTAATTAAATTCTGACAAACAGATGAACAAACAATCTCCAGGGGTAATGAGGCTCAGTCAATGAACCACAAGTGTTCACAAGTACTAACAATAAGAGAAAATACAATTGAAACTGCTGCATATATGTTACTTAAAAAGCAAGTTAAGAACTAATTAAAGGCATTTGTGTTTTCCTCTCCATGCTTTGCATTTAAAAACAGATTTATAGAGTATGTTCTCCCCATTCACGTATTCCAGAATGCTTAGATATAAGCATGAAAATAGGTTTTACATTTGTTTATTTTAGAAAGAAAATTTAATAAATTCAGTGCCCCGCTTGACCAAAAGTTAGCACCAGGATTATGGGCTGCTTTTCAAGTAACATGAAAACCTGTAACCAGGGAAGTGAAATCCTTTGATTGCCCTTTGCTTGGGGTACATGAAATGCCAACTCATGAATATGTGGCTGTAGAAATAGAATACAGTTCCTTCCAGCCTGCGTGGTGATAGTGTATTTCACAGACAAAAATATAAGTATCTTTTCTGCCTCTCAGGAAAAATGAGAACATATACAAGCACCTTAACTGTGCAATAAAGTAACTCAGATAGGTTCATGTCTGTATAGAGATGCTTTATGTCATGTGATATAAATATCTAGATTTTTTTTAATGTCACTTTTCTAATCACCTGTGACAGAGGCCTGTCTTCACCACTGTCAGCATTGATTTTTTTCCCTTTGAAGTATTGTTTCTTAGTTCTAAAAATTATTTTTCCAGAAAAAAACCCAAACATAAAATTGGCAAAATGACTATTTCATATGACAAGTACTGATGGGAAGCTGACAGTAAATAGATTATCAAGTTTCCCTCCTGCTGCTGCTAGACTGAGAGAGTTAATCCCATCAATAACAACAGTAATGTTAGTTCTATTGATACTTTGTAAACTGTCTTTCCTTTCTTTTCCCTGGTTCACTGCATACTGCTAGTGGTTAGTGACCTGCAGCACACTACTTGGAATAAATTGCTGCATGTGTTACTTTTTTAATTTAAAACTGAGCTTTTTAGGATCAAGTGAAGTATCTTGATGAATACTGTCAACTGGCTGGAAATAAATTACTTTTTGCTCTCTCTCCCTTAATGGATCTTGTATTTAAACTGTATTCATCAGGGTGCTCTTTGGCTTCTGTAAATGATGGAGATCAGGAGTGGCTGACAATTTCAGCTGCTCCAGAGCAGTGGACAGAGGACGTTTTGGAGAGGTTCAGTAATGCATCCATAGCTGCCTAGAAGTCAAGGTCGTTTGGAGTGCACCAACTGATAGTGTAGTACCAGGTCCATGGTAGCCCTCTATCACCAATGAGGAATCTTCTTCTGTTTTATAGGGCCTATAGCTATAAGATACATCTTTTTTTTTATTCCTCTTTATGGCAGACCCAGCCATAATAAGTATTAAGGTCTTCAGCACAATTAGGGAAAGTCCTAATGACTCAAAAAGACCCAAGAGCTGAACTGAAGTTGATTTGCAAAGTTTTGAATGGGATTCTGACACTCTCGTCCAGAAAAAGATTTGTATCTGGGGTTTAGTTTGTTCTCCTTCTGTAAACAGGAAGAGAAACTTGAAGGCAAAGGGAGGCTGCCTGGAGGCTCAGTGGCAAATAGAACTTGTACTGTACAGCACAGCTCGGGCAAAGAAGGGGGTTTGTCTTTTTTTTATTTTTGTCTTTTTTATTTTAAATCTGTATCTGTGCCAAAATGAAGTGTATATCTTCCTTGGGTGAAAGTAAGAGAAGTTTCTTTCAGTACTCTTGAAGATGCAGCCACACTGTCCTTAATTACTCTCTACAACTACCTGAAGGGAGGTTGTGGAGAGGAGGGTGCTGGCCTCTTCTCCCAAGTGACAGGGGACAGGACGAGAGGGAATGGCCTCAAGCTCCGCCAGGGGAGATTTAGGCTTGAGATTAGGAAAAAATTCTTCACGGAGAGGGTGGTTAGGCATTGGAACGGTCTGCCAAGGGAGGTGGTTGAGTCGCCGTCCCTGGAGGTCTTTAAGGTGAGGGTGGATGAGGTACTTAGGAGCATGATTTAGGGATTGGTGGGAATGGTTGGACTCGACGATCCAGTGGGTCTCTTCCAACCTGGTGATTCTGTGATTCTGTGACTAATACCTTGGGAGCTTTCGTAAACTTCTTTTGATTGGGATGTTACTGTCTTTGGCATAAGCAGGGGGCTAAGAGACTGTATGGTCAAGACATTGATGTTTCCTCCACTGATATCCAAAGATGTACAACAGAACAGAAAAGAAAAATTAAGAGTTTCATTCTCAAATGAAACTTTTTTTCCTACTGCCCACATTACATATTTTTAATATAGAAGGAGAAGGAAAAACAAATATGAACATTTTTATAGCTACTCCATTTACACGTTTAACTTATATTATATATGTAACACTGACTGATGAGGTATGGTGTTGTGGCCACCGATGATGTATTTTACACCTAGAATACAGTGCTATTGCAAATCTTAGGTTTAAATCCTTTGACTCCATCATGGGATATAAATACATCAAAAGGACAGAGCACCTGAACTGGCAAGGCATAGAGATTTCAGAATTGCAGAACATGTTGAAGAATCTAGTGTTCATTGATTCAGTCACTTAAAATTTCATTTTACCCTGAAGCTTTCTACAGGAATGGAGCATTGCTGTAATATGAATTTTTATATACAACTGGTAATAATGGCCTAAAATCTAGCAAATTTAATGAGTGCATTTTAATAAAATCTTACATTTTAAAAGAATGAACTTGAATAACTTGCAAACTTGGCAGTAGATATCTTTGGAATATACTGTAGTAACTATAGCTGCATGAAGGTCACAATTCAGCTATATAAAAATTGTTCTTTAATTAGTTTTCATAGTACTAGTTGATGTTGTGATGGTGTTCACACAAGAATCTCAAACACTTAATTAAATGTAAAGTTAACCTCAAAAATGCCCTAATGTAGTTCTGTAACAATTTTTCACATTCTTTTGCTGTGGTGTAGGGAAGTGAAGTAGTTTTCCTTCCAGAAGAGTCAGAAATAGAAGCAAGATTGCCCCTAACCACTACCCTATGTTCATCAGTTAATACATGATCACTTATTGGCTTTATATATTCTAAATGTTTTAAATTTCTTCTGCACACTTTGCTTATCCCATGCACAGTATAGTTCTGAGTGTGTATTTCATGGTCTGTATTGTGTTTCTTCTCCTTTTATTTATTTATATTTCCTTTTTACTTTGCCCACATTTCTGACCCTCCTCCCTGCAAAAGAAGTTTCTAAGCATGAATCACAGAATCATAGAATGGTGTGGGTTGGAAGGAACTTTCAAGATCATCTAGTTCCAAACCCCCTGCCATGGGCAGGAACACCTCCCACTAGAATAATGTCTATGTGTTTTGTCCCCATGAATTATGCACAAGGATACTGTGGAATTAGTATTTTAATTTTGGAGAATTAATTACAAAATAAGTGTTTTCATGGCTTCTCCCTCCTATGAAGGAAATCCCCTAACCCTATACCTATTTATCTTCCCTTAGAAAAAGTGGCCCTGATCTTACTATCTGGTCTATATACTAACGGTAAATGCACAATTTTTGACAGTTAAAGGAGAATTTCAGCCTTAACTGAGAGGTAATTTATGTACCAACAGGCATCTCCATCCTACCCGTCTGTGCATGCAGGCATGTGGGCACGCACTCTTTCACCCTCCCACTGCATTCTTCCCTTGAAGAGCTCTCTATATCTGAGAAATTAAGCCTCATTACATATCCAGCTCCAGTCAATCCTATTATCATTAAACTCTTGCTGCGGGATGCCTAAAAGAACTAACTTGTGTATAGAATGCTGTTTTCCCAGTGCTAAGCAGTCCCAATTTACGTGGGGTTTTTTTTCTGCTGGGGAGCCATAGCCAAGAAAGACAAACTTCCCTCCCACAGCACAAGAACAAAGCATTGTTTCCTCTTTGCCTGAAATTATTTCTCTTAAGATAGTCCTACAGGGACCAAAGCCATTTTGCCATACCCCTTAGTGCTACTTTATGTGGGATTTACAATGAAATTGCTTTGACAATTTGGATAATGACAGAGCAATGCAGTAATTGATGAAACATTTTGGTGTAGAACTATTTCCTTTGGGAGCCCTCAACTTTTGTATTAAAATTGTAGTCCTAATGTAATATATTGAAACTTTAAATAATAATAATTTGAATAAAAATAAAATAAAATGGTCTTTGGCTGCATTACTTAGTGTGTCTCACTGATCTTAGTTTCTGATAGTTCTTACAGTGAAACTAAAAATGCTCTGGATCAGTAAAATCCATATATCTAAAGGATTCTAGCTCTGCTAATCAAATAATCAGGGAATTACCTTTTTTGTGTTATTTCCAAGATGGATGTTAATAACATGAGTTTTCTGGAATTTTCACTAAGCCAAGTAAATAAGCTCAGTGCTTTACTTTATGCTAACAAAGAGGCAGAGTTTTATTGTGGTTTTTTTTAATAATTTCCCTCAAATTCTTAGTTTAAAGCTTATTCCCTAAGATATTAATATATTTTACAATGTCTGCATTTTTTATTGTCCATCTAATGCTCTTTTATTTAAAGATCTCAGAACATTTAACTTCAGTTAGTTTATTAATGAGTAGTCTCACAGAGCAGTTAATGTACAGCAGAGAATTACATTTACTACTTCTTGAATGTTTTCATTCATTTGTAGATCCAAAGGACCTAATGAAAGTCAATTGTCCTTCATACCTCCACTTTGCAGTAACGAAAAGTGAAATTCAGAGTTCAAGCCCCTCAGCCAAAAGCAAGGCAGAGGAGCCATGTACGCTATGTATATTAAACCCTCTTTGAGTACTCGGTTTTGTTTAGCAGAACAGTCAATCTCTTTTAATTACAAACATAGGATTATTTGCATGGATGGATTTTTGTCATGCTTATTTCCAACACTTAAATTCTTTAAGGTAAAGCAGGCAGATTAATTGCTATACAAAAAACTCTTCTGAGAAAAAATTTTACAGCTGAGCTGTGAATTCCTGGAAAGGGAAACTGAATCCTTGAAAGCACAGCTCCGCAGCTCCAGAAAGCAATGTGAGAGCGCTGCATCGGGTCGATTTGTCTACTAATCAGAGTAGTTTTGCCATGAATGCTTTAAGAAACCTGAACTTGAGCTGTAGCTCTGACTCTTGTAAAAGAGATGTTGAGTTAAAACATGTGACATTACACCAAACAAATATGTTTAAAATTGTACTTAAAGGTTAATATAATAAAAGTGTAGTTCATGCGAGAGTGATAGAAATATTGATCATAAAAATAAGTAGTAGCCCAGAAATTCAGCCGAAAAAGGGGGAAAAAACTAGTTGATATATGAAGAATTTGAGTTGTGACACTAAGATCGATGGCTATATTTTCACCTAGTGAAGCATGAGAGCTTCAGATAAGGGCAGTTAGTGAAATACTGACTGACATACCCTTTTACAGTTGGCATTTGGTCTCCAATATTGATCTCACCTGTCACTGCCAACAAAGTATACCGAGGCTGTATTTATGTTCAGATAATGTTGTGTTCATTGCTTTATGAATGATTTCTAAAAACTCAAGGTTTATAAAGAGTTAATTCTAGCATCTACTCTCATTTATTTGATTGCATCTTTTTATTACTACAAGCCATTATAATCTTTTGCCAATCAGTCAGAAAAGAGATAACATGCTATAATCCACGCAAATTCTTTAAATCTGAACATTTCCTACTCCTCTGCAGAGAAATAGTGTACTGTAAACAACAATTATATAGCACAGTCATTCTTTGACTGTCAGTGGTGGGAACACTGTTTCTGAGTGTACATAAGGTAGCAGCTAAACTGGTTAAAGAATAAATCTTTAGGAGGAAGGCCATTATTTCTTCTGTCAGTTCAGTGGGGCTGCAAGTGTTAAATTCAGAGCTTTTGGAAATAGTAGTGATATTACAGCAAAACGTGTTTATTGAGAGACATAGATCAGATTTTTTTGACGTTTTATTTTGCTTTACCTTTTATGCTGGCTCCAGCTAAAAATCATGTGTGAATAAGATTTTTGGTTCTGCTTTTGTAAAATTAACAGTTTGAGCTTGAGTCAGAAGGGCTGAGAGAATTATGTGCTCAGTTGACAAGTGTGGTGGCTTTCAGCTTTGCTTCAGCCACCTTGGACAGACCAAAGGTCAAGCTCCTGCTCCACTGCTGTCAGGAGATTTTTCATTTTATGAGTTAGACATTGGATGCTTCAAAGAGACAGAAGGATTTGTCTAGAGAAGAGTAGCTCAATCCAAATCAAACCATTTTTCTGCCTTTCTCAGAGCAGCATTTGGAGAGCTGTAATTTCTGGTTTATTTTCCTCATGTTTGGTCATGCCTACAGGATCCCCTGTGATTATCGCAGCTAGCAGACCCAACGTGTTTTTTGTTGTAGCCTGGCATACATTGAACTTCAGAAGAAGAAGAGACAAGGAAGAAAGTACAGCCCAAGCAATGAGTTCCCTGACTGCTGTGAGGGTCTGATGTGCCCTACTCTAAGGCAGGCTGGAGTGGAGGAGGTGGCTCTGTCCACATAGTGAGTACTTATTTCTTGAGAAACAGCTAGTTAGATAAAATTGAGTTTTGTCATTTACCCAAGACAGCTTATTTCAGTCTTAGCCTTTGACCACTCCTTCAAGTTGGTTTGCTTTCTTATAGTCAAATAACTCTCTGGGATAACCCTAGCCAGCAGAAGAAACATCCCAAGAATAAGGATTGAACTTAGAGGCTGGAGACATGGGAGAATATCAGGAGCAAGCTGGGAAGTTGCAACAGGTTTTAAGAAGACTGAGTGGTTGTCGTAACAGTAATTTAAGAACATAGCACTTAAGACAAAGTCTTTGCATGCAAAAGTAAATAATACTGAAAAATAATTTAAACCAACCCTGCTGTATCCTACACTAGTAATGGAGTGCTTAAACCACTGTGATGTGCCACCCAGCCAGATTTCTCTACAGCCAGTTTGAAAGAACCTGTAATTTGAAAATAGAAACTTGACATTGATTCTACCTCTTTGCTTCAGATTTTATTTTCTACAATCCATAAAATTTTATGCCGATTACCAGATTTTGCCATCATTGGTAGTGAGTTTTATGATGAGAATGTCTACCCACTGAGCTGCATGCCGATTTTTAAGTTATGACTGGATGTTTCTCTGATGGTATATTTGAATTTATGACAGTACTTCTTCAAAACTCTAGGGTTGTTCTGTACATGGCAGTTCTAGAGATGCTGAAAGTGCAAAAAGCATAGCGTCATTTTTTTTCTTTTTTCAAAAAGGGTAATGAACATCATATTTAATCAGAGTGAGGAACCACATTTGAGATAGAGATGTGCAGTATTACTGGGCTCCTCAGACTGAATTGTACTGGTGCTTGTCTTAATATGGATTTTCCTAGGCTTTCTGAGGGTACTGTGACCCCTTTTCAGCTCAGAGACAGTTGTGAAATGTAATGCAGTGTATTGGTGAGAAGTATTCCTAGACATTGGATGAAACCAGCTGATGTTCTTTTTGCATTCTCACCTGAGGGAAGAAGATAAGAAGGTTAAAATTGGAAATTATGATACTTTATTCATTAATGCCTTTACAGCACACTTATGAGTGAGGATGAGGTTAGAAGGGAAGTCTTCTGGAATATCAAAAGCAATTCTTAGCACTTTGAGATTTTGCCTTTTCCTGAAATGGGGAAATCATTTATGCATAGTACCAGTTGTTTCCTAAAAGACAAGATATTTCTCTGCATTAAGCTTAAAAGATGAGACCTTTTCAAATTTTTGGTTCAGTCAATCAGCTTTGATTTTAAAGCATGAAATTGTTTAGATGTGAGTGAACAAAACCAAACACCTGTGAAATACATCTGTTGATGGCGGCCAATAGTCATTGAATTCATAACTGAGCTAAAGCACTTCTGGATGTGAGTCCAAGTAAACCAGAATGTGCTAGTTGTCTATTTTAAGCAAAAATCTTGAAAACTTTGAATTTGCTATTCAGGAAACTTCTTTCATTAGTAATAAATTAAATTACGGGATGGGGGAGGGGAAGGTGGTGCTGGTTTGTTTTTTTTTTAAAAAAAAACCCAAAACCTGGAAACCAAAAGGGGATGTAAACCAAGCTCCGCTTTTGCTCTGGTTTTCACCATGAGTCTCGTGGGCTGAGTCCTTTCAGTCAACAGAGTACATTTCTGGGTTGCTGGAAAATTTGCAGAATTCCTTCTGTTCCCAGTGTGCCTGTCCTTCCATCATTTCTGCAGCCTGCTCTTCCCAGTGGTCCTCTGCTGTCCCTCTTCTCCCTTGCTGGAAGTATCATACCCTTGCCACCATGGCTAGAAGCATCTCTCTTGAACGTGTTCTTTTCCTCCTAGGGAGCTCCATCTCCCTGTTTACAGGAGCAGCCTGAGAGCAAAGCCTGTTGGAGACATTAACCACACTTGCATGCCCCAAGTCGGCATCTTCAGTACTTTGAATTTGTCAGGGGTTCTTGCTCCAGCCACAGTGCAGCCCCCAAGTATTCTGTAGCCAATGATCATCCTTTGGCTTGACTTTTCTATTTCTTTCTTCTTTGGTGAGATTTGGAGGGCCTGCAGCAGTCTGCAAAGCCTATAAAATCATTAGGAATGCTGTTACCACAGATGAAAAAGTTTTTCAGGTAGTACTGTTTTCAGAGACAGAAAAGGGGAACAAGGAGGTATTTACAGGGCTTCAGTGTATTCGTTATTTTTTCCAGTTAAGGGGCCTTTGCAAATGTTCTTTTCGACACTTTTTGAGGATCTAATACAGCAGGTGTGTCTTTGGACTTTGTTTCATTCTCCCTCAATCCATCTTTGTCATAATCTACAAAAAGAAGAAAAGTGGTTAGGAGTGAATGAAACCAGGCATCCAAAGAGGAAAAAAAAAGGTACAGCACACTTCAGTGGCATTTTACGATGATATGATCAAACAAGCTCATACACTACTACTGACATTAACGTGATGACAATTTAAGAGCGTTAATGATCTGTATCAGCATTTTCATCAGCCTGCAGAAAAAGGCAAAAGCAAATATTAACATAGCTTATTACAGGCTGACTTCTTTTCGTATTTCAGTTTATTTTCACATTCTATGTATTCTGCCCACTGTGACTGTTCACCTTATCACTATCATCTCACCAGCTCCACTTAAACTTCAGTTCTTCATTAAATGTTGCACTGAAAAGAATAATGCTCTTCTGTGTTTGGAAGGATTAAGGGTTGTTTGCAGTAGCTAAGGCAGATCAAGCTAGCACTGTAACTAAGTCTAATGACTTTCTATTCCTTTTTGTTTGGGTTTTGTATTGGGTCTTTTTGTAGTTGCTGTTGTTCTCTATCCCTCTGATGTATTTTGATGTCTGTAATTTTAGAAAGTGATTGTTTTGTCATAATTTAGAACATGGCTCCTGATAAAAATATATATGCATACGCACACATGTATATATGTTTGTACATATATACATCATATACATATATACAGGGAGGTGATTTGAGACAGGCAGCATGACTTCACCAAGGGCAACTCCAGCCTGACCCAACATAGTGGCTTTCTATGTTTGGGTAATGACATCAGTAGATATGGGAAAAGCAATGAATGTCATCTATCTGGACTTCTGTAAAGCCTTTGACATGGTCCCCCGCAACATCCTTCTCCCTAAACTGGAGCGACGTGGATCTGATTAGAGGACTGCTCAAGTGGATAAGGAGTTAGTTGCATGGTCACATTCACAGAGCAGTGGTCAACAGCTCGATGTTGAGATGAAGATCTGTGACAAGTGGTGTCCCTCCTTATTGGGATCAATGCTTTTTAATATCTTCATCAACAATATAGACAGCGAAATCGAGTGCACCCTCAGCAAGTCTGCAGATGACACCAAGCTGAGTGGTGCAGTTGTTACATCAGAAGGATGGGATGTCATCCAGAGGGAATTGGACAAGCTAGAGAAGTGGGCCTATCTGAAACCTCATGAGGTTCAACAAGGTCAAGTTCAAGGTCCTAGACCTGGGTTGGGGCAATCTGTGGCTTCAATACAGGGTGGGGAATGACATGATTGAGAGCAGCCTTGCAGAAAAGGACTTGGGGGTGTTGATTGATGAGAATCTTGACATGAGCCAGCAAAGTGTGCTCACAGCTCAGAAGGCCAACTGTATCCTGGACTGCATCAAAAGAAGCGTGGCCAGCAGGTCAAGGGAGGGGATTCTGCCCCTCTACTCCCCTCTTGTGAGACCCCACCTGGAGTATTGTGTCCAGTTCTAGAATCCCCAACGTAAGAAGGATATGGAGCCGTTGGAATGGGTCCAGAGGAGGGCTACAAGGATGATCAGAGGACTGGAGCACCCCTGCTATGAGGACAGGCTGAGAGAGTTGGGGTTGTTTAGCCTGGAGAAGAGGAGGCTCTGAGGAGACCTTATAGCAGCCTTCCAGTACCTGAAGGGGATGTAGAAGAAACCTCGGGAGGGACTTTTACAGGGGCCTGTAGTAATAGGATTAAGGAGAATGGCTTTAAATTTGAGGGGGGAAGATTTAGACTAGAAATTAGGAAGAAATTCTTCACAATGAGGGTGTTGAGGTTGCTCAGGTTGCACAGGTTGCTCAGGGAAGTTGTGGCTGTCCCATCCCTGGAGGTGTTCAAGGCCAGGTTGGATGGGGCCTTGGGTAACCTGATCCAGTGGGATGTGTCCCTGTCAATGGCAGGGGAGGAGAGGGAACTGGATGATCTTTTAGGTCCCTTCCAACCCAAACCATTCTATGATTCTACGATTTCTGTATGTACACAAAGTACTTCCATGTTTCCCCTTCTATCTGGGACCTATGGATATATCCTTGAGTTCAGAACCTATCATTTCTGTTGTCCAAGACACTGAAAAATTCATTAAGCTACGTTAAATGGCAAACTATTGAAGTTACAGAAACATGCTTGTTTGATTTTGGGACTCTTTTCTTTGTTGCTTACCAAGCAGTGTTTCCTTGTATTAGAAGGGCTGTGATTTCAAAAGGCTCTAATAAAGCTAGTCATATGCATGTGTATTAGAGTGTAGCAAAAAGCCTTTGTTCATTTTGACTGCAGTGGAGCTGACTTAATGCCCTGGTTTGCAGCTGTTCTCTAACTACCACTCACTCCAGTAATTTTTCCTTGCAAAGATCAGTTTTGTCCATCCCATGGGTTCATTCAAGAGGTTTCCTGTAATGTATTTTGAGACTTTGCTAGCCTGTGATATGTCTAATGAAACAACTGGATGTTTGCTAGTGTAGAAACTGAGGAATATTTTCTGCACATTAGTTTAAGAGACCGGCAATAGTTTTACATGGGGATTTGATAGGTTGGAGTATCTGTGAATATCATTCATTGTGGTGTTTAGAGTGCAGAATCATTCATGAGTTCACTATTTGCACCTTAAGCTCCCTTGTTATAACTAAAGATACGTCAAATAATTTCTTGACTTTAAAAGAGCCTGTCATTTGATGGTTTGCATTTAGGCACCTAAATAAGCTGCCTAGTATTGCAGATCATTTGGCATCCAGCAGGCTTGATTGATCTTTTTGGGATCATTTGCAGTGAACACTTCTAATAACCTGACCGCATCTTTCAGGTCACTAATTGGGAGCTGAGCACCTTGAATCTAGCCCGGGCTGTGTGGAAGCTGGACAGGCTTCTAGGCTTTGTATATCATCCTGTTCACCATCAGCCTGCTCAGCAGGTAGTCCTTGCTTAGTAGCTGATAGAAGAGGCTGAAGGTGAGAATATGCTTAGACCTTCTCCTCCGCCCTCTCCATAAGCTAAGCAATGCTAAGTTTAAGCAGCTGGTGAGGAATCTATCATTTGTCCTGGGTTTGAAACCTATAAATAGCCAGATCGTTAAAGGTATCGCTTACAATAAGCCTTTGTCCCAGAAGCTATTTATGGGTTGGACTTTGGCTCTGCACAGTTTTCTAGGATTGCCAGAAGCAACGTTAATCTATATTGGCTGGCATAGCTGGTAACTATTAGTTCCTCTCCTTTGCATATTTGCTTAGTCTGGTCAAACCATGAAACCTGTGCTGTTATTGTAAATTCATCTGTGCGTAAATGAGAGCAGAATTTGGCCTTATGGTTTTATCACCAAATAAAAACCAAAATGATCCAATAACTGGCAAAATTTTCATAAAAGCGTTTTAGATGGGGAAGTAAAAATATTCCCCAAATTTTTAGTGCTCTTCAAGGGAAAGGAAGGAAATGCACTTTTTATTTTAAAGATTTCATTGAGTCCCTGTGTACTGGCTGGGGAACAGAGAGTACCACAGTCCAAAGCCAAATATATGCACTTTAGATGAGTTGTAATGAAAAGATATAGGAACAGAGTGTTCAGTGGTTACAGGGCTATTAAGAGACTCAGCAGACCCAGATTAATTTTCCCTTCTCTGCCACAGACCTATGTTATTACCTTGGTCAGGTCACTCAGTCTGTAAAGGGAGAATTATGCTTGCCTGTTTCTAAGAGTAATGTTGAGATGAATGAATAAAGCTTATGAGTCACTCAAATACTGCTCTAATGAAGGCCATTTAGTGTGGATGCGTGCAAGTGTTTTGGAGATGTAAGCACCAAAGGAAAAATAAGTAATATAAAAGAAAACTTAGGGCAAATATCTTTAAGGATAAGCTGATAAGTAAATCAAAGATAAGTAATATCTTTAAGTATAAACTACAGGTTTTCAGGCATCGTGTTTCATTTGGGAAGCCCCAAATATGCTGGAATCCTTCATTTTGCACCAGAAGGAGCAAAATAATAGCAGGTGCTGCTATTATTTCCCTAGCTTTCTTCTGTAATTCCATTGTTAACTGCACCAACATCAGTGAGTGTCTTTTCCATTAGCCAAAGCCAGTTAAATCATGAAGTTTTTCTCTTTTAAAAACACAGAAACAAATGTTACTCAAATCAATTATTATCAAAAAATGCTTTGCTAATTGAGTTAGGAGAGGCTCTGCCCATTCTGTTGTTTTGGTGATTCATTGCATATGACAGACTGGTTTGTCTGAAGTCAGTCAGTGTATGTGCATAAAACTCTGTGTGTGTGTGCGCGTGCCTGTGCATGTGTGTAGCACAGCTAATGCTCGCTGAAAGCTTCTGTGCAGTGAACCATGACATATTAATAGCGAAATCAAGGTTTGCTAGCTGACAGACATCAATTTGCCAGAGGCCATCCCTCTTCTCCACCCTCCCTGGCACATTTGTGCGCTCACGCACACACACATGAACATATAGAATCTCATCTGCTCTTTTCTGGCAAATCCTATGGATACGTGGAATCTGTGCTCAAGAAATTTGCCAGCCAGTCTCTCATTCATAATGTCTTGTGTGCATTCCTGCAGGCTGAAAAAAAAAGTGAGAAGAATTACAGATGATTCAATTAAACCGATATTGTGCACAACAAAACTGAAAGGAAATGCAATTTGGGTCCTGTTCATGTGACTTAATTATCTCCTACCTCCCCACTCCACCCCCTTTTTTTAGAATTTAAAAACAATTATGATATAATTGCCAATCTGGAGATCCCTAGATATGCAGTAAATACCCTTTGTCTCATTGAATGCTCTTTTCCTCAATTCAGAAATGGGACCTTATTAAAAATGCATACACACAAAAAATCATATAAAGTCATCAAATGACCTTCAGGAATAAAATTCTATAATGCTGTATACCCAAAAAAGACATACCCATGTATTAGAGTGAGCAAATCAGCTAAAGTCATTGAAGATAATTAGCTGTGTGCATTTATAAGATGCATACACTTTCAATACTCGAGGCAAATCCCTAGAAGTCAATTGAGACATTCTCTGATAGAGGCTTGGAGGTGCATTTGAAGACCAAACATGCCTCTTTTGCTTGAATTAGTAACATGTTTCAAAATTTACTAACAGCTTTTTAATGTGTAATCAGCTTGACTTAATGGGGAAGAAAAAAATCACAATCATTAAGAAGCCAATACTGAGTATATATATTCACACAGTGGTAAAGTGCCTTGCAGTATACAGTAGATTGGAGTAAGAAGGATCCATTACCCATATCTGCTGAAGGGCTGTCAGATATGAAGTAAATTTAGAGACCTTCTTGTCCCTTTAGCTATTCATCACTGCTTAGTGGCTCTAGCAGCATCCGGTGGTATTTTTAGAGAGGAGAATGATATGGAATTTCTCTGTGTGCCGAACATTAGCTGATCCCATTACTCAGAGATGCTCAGAAAGTCACAGCTGACACTTTGGGTTGGTGGCAAAGAAGAGCAATTGGGTTAGAAAGGAAAACACAGAAGAAACGTCTGAGGAGGGCACATTTGTGAGGACATTGACACATTGGGGCTCTCGTCAACCATGGTGTTAAGTTACTTTGAGTCAGCAGCAAAACACAAAAGATAATATTTGAAATGTACATTTTCTAGGGATTCTATGCAATATTGCTCAGCTGTGTTCTCACATAATATAGGTAATAGTTTGAATAATAAGAATAGCAACTCTTTGTTAGCTACATAAAGCATCTAGCAGTTGAAGAAAAGGTTTGTCCTGAGCTTTGGGATATTTTGAAAATAATGTGGGCAACTGCCTATGAATAAGCTATTTTGCAAACAGCCAAAGTCATGTGTGTTATTATTTATCATTATTTCATCAAAGAAAATACATTTAGTTTAATGCTTATTTGAATTGCCTCTCTTTAAGACCTCCAAATCCTAATAATGCATCGAACGCAGTCCAGAATGTCAAAATAGTAAATTGTATGTAATTTTCTTTGACAGTAAGTGGATAAGTCCTTGCCAGAATTGTTCCTCTTTACACCCAGTGTGAAGTCATTGCTTTTTTTTCCATCAAGTGATATTTGACTTTTTAAAACCCACTTACAAGAACATTGCTGACCTTCTTGTAACGAATTCAACTGGTGCTTAATGGGGCTGGGTGAGTGGGGAGAACTACTGCAGCCCCAGATCCACGTGATCGAGAACTGAGAGTGGCCGTGTATGCCAAACATTTAAAAACCAGACGATTCTTTAAAGAATATACTTTTTTTTTTTTTTAATAGCTGTACTACTGACCCCCAAGCACTGCGATACTGAACTTCCAAAGCTTTGGGCTTACAATGAATAGCATTCATCTTTGCTTCTGGTTCTGATCTTGTAAAAGCTAACTCATGCATGCACAACATGATAGACCATGTTACGCCTCAGAGCCTTTTTCAGAGCTATCATCTAATACATTTTTTATAAGCCAGA
This sequence comes from Clamator glandarius, assembly GCA_033459285.1. NCBI lineage: Eukaryota > Metazoa > Chordata > Aves > Cuculiformes > Cuculidae > Clamator > Clamator glandarius. The sequence goes on from JAUNZM010000026.1 coordinate 1,406,354, forward strand.
GAGCATTCATAGAATTCTGCCTCAAAAGGCATTCTGCTTTAATGGCTGCACTGAAATGCGTAGTCTGAGTACTTGTGCTTTTTGGAACAAAAGGGTAATGAAAACGTTGAAATTTTTTGTAGCCCTCTTTAAATTTCACAGGTTTTTTTATTAAAGGTATGATGTATAAAAGTGGAAGAATGTCTAGAGAAAAGCTGTTTTCTGGTAGTCCTAAATGAAAAGGGTCAGAATTTTGCCAAGAAGGCCTATTCTCTTTGTGGAAGTGGCTCTTTGTATATATTTTAAAGCATACTCACACACCTATGCATCTGCCGATGGGCTGATCTTGAAAGAAATTAGATTAGGAAAAGATTTAAGAATGGCTTTCTGTTGTTAGTCCCAAGACTTAGCTCAGATTAGCTGCTAACAACAGCAGTGAAAAGCAGAAATGGTTGACAGATTTAAGTTAGAAATGTGCATCAAAGTATAACAAAAAAAAATTAAAACATTCAAATTTCAATTGAGAAAGGGAAGCTTCAAAATATAAATTTATCCTCACTGGATGGAGGAGTGGACAGTTCTGTATTCTCATAGAGAAATTAATTTTCCAAAGACAGGTAGAATATTAAATAAAAAATGGTGCTCTTGAAGATTTCTAGTGCTCTGTAGGCAGGACTCCATTCTTTTGGCTTGCTTTGACACATTTTGAAGATTATTTTTGTATTGATCAGAAATTTGATTTAGCAACTAGAGTTATTCTTGTGTTTGTCTGTAACTAGAAAGCTTGTTTGTCTTTAAAACAGGGAAGAAATTTGTCCATAGCAGTAGAAAAATTGAGATTTTACATTATAATGCTTTCCCAAGATAAAAAATCTGTTGAATTATTTTAGAAAATACTTTGTCTTTTTTTTTAAGATACATCTGAAAGACTTCAAGATAAAAATTTTGCTGTTTACTGGTTGTGAGTGACTCATTGTAAAGGCTGAGCTTGGCTCTGTGTTTGTGCTTTGAAAATCTGCAAAGATATTGTGTCAGAATCTGGGCCTTTGATTCACTCTCTGTAAAGGATGGAGTATCTTTTGCTTTGTCTTAAGAAAGAATAATTTGTCCTGATGCTATTGTCCTCAACTGAATTTAAAAAAAAATAGATTTTATGCATTTCTGAGTCAAATTAGAGTTGAAGACAAGATAATTGGATGTGACGATGGGGTATTTGGTGCAAATACTGTCCAGAGGGGCTCTTGTTTTAGATATTTTTCTGATAATCTAGAGCCTTGGTACAGGTTGCCACACTTTGCTTTGGCTTGGCATCTTCTGCATCATACAGCCATTTAGCCACTGTGCTTGTAGGTTTATTTTGTTTGTAGCGATGATTGCAAGCAGTCTAACCTTTTGTGCATGTATGTCTTTCCATGGGACTTGAGTTATCGTTTGCTTTGCAGAAAAAGCCCTGGAAGAGGGTCTGCCTGGACAGCAAATTGTGTAGGAGTCAGCATCGGAGCCTGGCAGCACGGAAGGGCAACACCACACTGGGGTGTTCTAGCAAATGGGTGGGCAACAGGCTGCGAGGTGGTTATTTCTCCATTTGGTACCTGTGAGTCCACATCTAGACACTATGTCCAATTTTGGGCACCCTGGTACAAGACACTTATGTATTGGGAGGAGTTTCAGGTGGGCCACCAAGATGATCAGGGATCTTGAACATGTGCTGTAAAAGGAGAGGCTCTAAAAGCTGCTCTGTTATCCTGGAAGAGAATGTGAAGGGGAAATCTTAAAGCTGTTCTCAAGTACTTATAGAGAAGTCACAAGACTTTTTTTTTCCCAGAGATGCACAGAGTAAATAAGAAAGGAGGCAACAGGCACAAGCTTTTAGAAGGAAATGCAAATGTTGGTTAGACGAAGATCCTCACCAGGATGGTAGCCAACCACTCTAACTGGCGCCCAGAGGTACCACCCTTGCAGATACTGAAATATCAGCACAGCCTTGAGCAACCTGATCTAGTTGGCCCTGCACTAAGGGTGACTTGGCCAGGTGACCCCAAGATGTCCCTTCCAACCAAAATTACTCTGTGAATCTATGCTGACACAGGCTTTCTCTGTTTAACTATGTAGTCATGAAATTTTAATGCTGACAAAAGGGAAAAGGTCAGTTCCTCCTGCTTTAACAACCATTTGTGTAAAGTTAAACCAAAACAAAAAAATGCCCGTGTTGTGAGTTTTGTACAAATTGTGACTGGAAGTAGGCAAGTTTGAATTTTTTATGTTACGTTCTGCAGAAGCAGAAACCACATGGCTATGCTTTTGCAGTGATTGCAGTAGTAATTCATGGTTCCTGCAGTAAATAAGTATTTGCAGTGATGTACATTGCACTCTAATTTTGTTGGAGAGTGGCTGGACATTGAAAAGGAAGAACTGCTTGGATCCTATAAGGAATGAGATGAGCCAATGGGGAACTATGACTTCAACTAAATGCCTACTTTTCTTTCTGCTTGTAGACTATCAGGACATCTAGGAGCAGATTTAACATATCTAATATTTTAAAGCTATAATTAGCCTTAATTTCTATTGCAGTAGTATTCAGAGAGGTCCATCAAGATTAGTTGCTAGTTGAACAAACACATAAGAGAGACAGGCTTTGCTTCACCCTTTCCAACAACAAAATTTCACTTCAATGTTAAGCCATCTGTGCAACTCATGACAAGACTCAGCCCACTTAATAGTAGCTATCCTAAATGTTCATCCCTTGTGGCCTTTTGCAGCCAATGGAGCAAGAGTGGGTCCTGCAGAAGACTGCCTCAGATGTTTTGGGTGCTACTAGGACAACACATCTGAGATTTATCCTAACAAAAGTCTTATTAAAGACCTTATTTCTAGTAATGTACCAGAGCCTAGAAAAAGAGCCAGGTCTTCTAGGTCATGGTCCAGTGCCTGTGTTATTTTTACCCTGTATCTACCGTGATCCTGAAGATACCCCTCTCCCTGAAACACAATGTGCTATTTCATGGAATATAATTTGGTCTGTTTTCTCCAGAAAAGTGTGTTTTGCACACCTGTATCCCCTCTGAAACAGGCGGTCTGTCACTCTAGACATTTTCAAAAGCAGCCTACAGCAGCCTTGTTCAACATTTCTGCAATAATGATGACAACCACTGGAATAATATAAACCACTTACTAATCAGTTTGCGAAGGCAGGACATCTGCTTTACACAATACAGAAGCAAATTAAGGAGGCTTTCACAGTAGTCTGAAATTGTGTGTTAGAGTTTAAAAAGAGAGAGAGAAAGAAACTAATGGTAAATAAATTGGACCATAGTGCTAGTTTTCATCCAGCTGTACACAGCGCTAAAACAGCTATCTCAGAAAGGTACCCATTATTTATTAATTCAAGATGACTCCAGAAAGCAATTCCTTTATAAATTTCTTTTCCACAACTTTCTAATCTTAGTAAGTTTTCAGCAGAAGTTTTGCTGGGAGAGTACTTCCTCGGTCACAGTCCTTACTATTGTAATTCCAAAAAGGACTTAACCCGTAGACCCTTGGCATTTTAAAGTGTGTGGGTTTGCATGCAGGCTTTTCACATGTGAGGTGCTGACTCCAAACTACTCAGTCCTATCCTGCACTGCAGAAGAAAGCAAGTGAGTCTAGGATTCGTGGCATCCCAGATTTCGTATCTGCTTTTCCATCATCTTCCTGGTAGCAGCTCTAAAGCTAGTTTTCGCTGCCTCTAAGAAACTCCATACATCATCTCCTGAGCTGAAAAGTTTAATATTTTTCATGCATGGAAAGCTGTCAACTTATGTTCTGAGATTTAAAATCTGGACAAGGGGGAGACTAACTCAGCTGCTTTTGGGGATTAAGTGTCAGAGCCAGGAGTAAGACAACTAGGCAAAATTCAGATATAGATTTGATTTAAGATAGGCATTGCACTTCAGCCTGGAAACAGATATCTCTATTTAATTTACTTTCTTGGATACATAGTCCAATAGACAGATATGTATAGCAAGGTTTAGAGTGAATCTAGACAGAAATCCTAAGACTAACTTTTATCACTGTCTGGTCTGTGATAAGGATGCCAGTTTAACTTGCTCTTCATTTGCTCTGAATGCTAGCAGGGCTGGGATCAGAGGTTATGTCTCCAGCAGTTAACTACATCAGTTCTGTTTGGTTAAGCATACTCATTTAGAATTGGGAGAACATAAGTCTGAACTGCAACTGATTGCATGGAGAACCCAGAGATGGAATATACCCACTAATGCACTTTGAATGTTTTAGATGGCACAACATACAACAAAATCTGACAGTCCAGAGAAAATTAGTCCTTTTGGGAAATGCAGATGTTAAAGATGTGAATGTGTGCAGCCTTTAACGAGGAGAAAATTACACTTTAATGTCATCAATATTTCTTTTTTTTTTTTTTTGGAGTTGGGAATGTGCTCATTGGCAGAACTTCTGTAGAATTTGCCAGTTTTGCTAATGTTAAGAGTAACACTTTCCCACTTAAAAGAAAAGGGAAGGACTGAATCCAGTTGTGGAATTTATGTACGTTATTGCTTTTACTTTTTCCTAGATATGAAATTCCCATATTCCTTTCAGAGTTGGAAAGTTTAAGAAGTAAACCAAAATATAATGCTATGTTTAAAGCTGTTCAGGAACATGTTTTCATTTCAGTCCAAAGTATGACATACAGGTTTCCTTTCATCTATGTATTTTTAAAGGTTATGAAATATTTAGTACACAGTGTTACACTTTTACACTTTCTAAATTAAGTGCTGCAGATGCTCATCATCTTTCATCAGAGATGACACAGCAAAGTAGTACTGAAGAAAGACTACTACAATTTTTTTCAAAACCAAAAATGTGAGAAAATACAGAGTTTGGGAACTACTCAGTGTTTCTCCCAGCTGATCCTCTTGTCAGGGATGACAGCAAAGGCTGGTGGTCCTCTAAGAAACTGTGGTCTTCTCTGATGTTCATGGGTTCCATCTGTCTCCTGCTAGCCCCGATAACGAGCTTGTCCAAGATCAAAGCTCTTAGTACTGCTGCAGTGAAGCAAAAACTGGGGGGTGTCCCTCTCTCGGTGATGTAACAGCTCACTTGAGTGTTCTCTTGTCTCAGAATTATCTCAGCATTTGCTGAAAAGAGTGCATTCATTGAATCTATTCAGACTTGTTACTAATATGAAATACTGCTCGTCTGCGTGATACTGGTTAAAACAGCCTTAGGACTTGCTGCATAATTTAGGCTAATGATTCTTTATATTTCATTTCATGCAGTCATCTATTTCTGCCTGGAAGCAGAGATACTGCAACACTGCTAGAGCATCTCTAAGAATCACCATTACTCCAGAAACTCATAGCACCCCCATTTTGTGAACTCATAGTTGTGCGTTAAACAATCAATAATTATTTTTTGAACTAGAGGTTCAGAGGAAGTCCATGGAATAATTTTTTTGCAGTAATTCAGGACAGAACTCCCCGTGATTGGAATGTACAAAGATATTCTAAGGATGGCAGCAATTTGTGCCTTCTGCACGATGTTTCTCAAACCGCAAAATGTCTTTCCCTCAGCAATTTAAAGGTTGCTGTTGGCTGTGACTGCAGGGGAAAAGACATTACCGATTCTGTGAAGAAGTTAGTTGTAAACATTAAAAAAGCTTCAGTAATTTCTCTAAGGGGAAGCACCAAACCTCATAAAAATATTGACTGAGCTTCTGCTTAGCTTTTCTGTACTTTGTTGGTTATAAACAAAATCAAGGTACCCAGACTGTGTTTCGTAATAGAAGAGAGGTGACCTGAAAAATTTATGAAGATGGGACATAATTAAGAATGATAATTTTCCGTTAACATTTGAGTGATATAGGTCTATTATAAACCATTTAACACACGATGCAAATGAATGCCTCTCAAAAGGGAACGTTAAATTTGTGGGTTTACTGTAATCGAGTGCAATATGTATTTGAAGGAGTTGTTTTTAGGAAAATGAAAGTTTAAGGCTGAATATGACTGTTTTGCTGAAAAACCTGAAAGCATTTTAAGTAAGTAGTGAAAATAAGTCCTTAAACAAACGGGAATTACAGGAACACTGGGGTGCTTTTTGGGGGCATGTGATGCCACAAAGATCTTGAATAGTCAGGGGATTATGAGGCAATGAGAAGAGCTGCCCAAATTGACTTTGTGCTGTTGGTGTTTGCTGTAAAGCATCTCAGTTCATTCCAGATCTGATATCCAGAACATTCTCAGAGCATCAAGTTTTCTACCTCATCAAGAAATTTTGATGAAAAGATGCTTTAACAACCATCAGTGCCCATGGAAGAACAGAAGAGGCACCGTTGTCTCCTGTGTGGGCAACAAGAGACCCAAACCAGTCCCTCAGTTTGACTTTTCACAGGGTATTCCCTGTGTCTTGTCTGCTGAGAACAAATTAGCCCTGTTTGAGAGACAGAAGTGGCACTGACTGCTTGTAGAGCTGCTGAGCTGGAAAATCCTAAACCCAAAACTCCAGAACCACTGAAATCAAAAGGAGCAGTGGGCGCAGTGGCATCTGGTAGAGCAGCAGGCCAGAGCAAAGGGTGATAGGAAATTCATTAATTAACCTGATAAGTGCTGTTTAAAGACAGAAATGGTGGTGTATCTCTTCCCAGGTGAGGCTGGGAGAGAAATATTGCCTCATGATAAGTGAGGCCCTGAGAAGGCATCTGCTGGCAGATCTAGCATCAGTGCTTCAAATATCAACATTTTGTGGGGATACCTTTAAATGCTGCCACCCTCCTCCTCTCTGGGAAAACACTGAAAATAGCATTTTCTAGCCCAGAGCCACTGAGCAGAAGTAAACAGTTGCAGTCTATTGACATTGTATGTTAAAAGCCACAATCTATATCTGGTAGATGAGTAGAGATTTTGAAGTTGGAGATCGCTGAACTGGCTGACGTAAATATACAAGAATAGGTGCTTTGGTCTTTAATTTGTATTCAATTTTAATATCATTTAATTCATTTTGAAGTATTTTTGGAGCTTCCAAATAATTTCAGAGCTTTAGATATAGCACATTGTATTTTCAATTAAAGAATCATTATTTAATTAACATGGCTCAGTCAAGTCCTGATAAATATGGGCACCATCAGAGCTATTTTTGTTTCATAATTCATTTCTCCAACAGGACTTAAGAAATGCTGCCTTAAACTGTGTCTCTAATTGTGAATTCATTTCCTGCTGAATAAATACACTGAAGTATAGCATTATTTGCGTGTATTCTGCTAAGAATTCCACCACATGATATAAAGAATAATAATATCACTATATTTCTCCCCTCTAAAATCAGCTGATTTGATTTTATTAAGCCACATACTCTACAGCAGAAAGCCAAATGCTGAACAGAAATAGTAGCTAATATGTAAAAGGAAGCTTAAGAAAAGAAGGATTTTAGTCCAGTTTTGGCTGTACTGTTGTCATACCCCAAAACCTAGCTCTGTTTCTAAATTATTTGTATTCTGTTGTGCTGTTAGAATTGCTGCCATTCAAAGTTCTCTCTTTTTTCTTCTCCAGCCTCCCCCTCACAGTATTTCATTTTTATACCTGTCATGAAGTGGTTGGGGTCAAAAGTCAGCACAAAGTGCATCATTTGTACATTGTGTCTCTTTTCCTCATGTGCCTCTGCTGCCAGAGAAATTGAACTTTCATCCATTAAAAATCCATTTATTGTGTCTTGACTTCACTGAACAGAAGAACAGGACATTTCATCAAACAGTACAGTTTAAAATCAAATTAAATTGTACTAGTGCCCAGAAAATGTGACAGGATAAAGACCCTAGTCATTTAAAAAGTCTTTTTAAGGACCTCCCTGATTGTACTTACTGATACTTGTAAATGTCCTTTAAGGTCAAAACTGGTCAGTGGTGTGAGGATTCAGTACAGGACACCTAAACCCTTTGAGTTTTGGGGGTTTTAAAATCTTCTTTCCATAAAACAGGTTGTAAGCTCTTCTTCCAAATTCATGCTCCCTTAAGCCTGACACCCACAAACTGACTTTGTGTGTAAGTGGCCCGCAGTTTTTATGTCTTTAAGTGGCTTTAAATTAGAGGGGGGGAAGATTTAGACTAGACATTAGGAAGAAAATCTTCACAGTGAGGGTGTTGAGGCACTGGCACAGGTTGCCCAGGAAAGCTGTGGCTGCTGCATCCCTGGAGGTGTTCAAGGCCAGGTTGGATGGGACCTTGGGCAGCCTGGTCAAGCTGGAGATGTCCCTGCAGGGGGGTTGGAACTAGATGATCTTTAATGTCCCTTCCAGCACAAACCACTCTATGATTCTGTGTCCTTCCCTATCCTTCCAGGTGAAACTTTATATTGGACATCTGCTCCAGGTGACACTTATGTTGGACACTGCTACAAGGTTCTGGTGGTACAGGACTGCCATCTGCAGTGGTGATTTGCATTGAAGTGTGTAACATCTGTTAAAATAACCTGGTAGCAGCCCCCATGCAAATCAGGGAAATTGTGCTTGTCCAGCAAACTTGCCTGATGGCCTTTCAACTTCATTAAACAGATCCCCCCAAAACTGGGATTGCATCATATGTTCTTCTGTTGGCTACCTGGTTCCTTTATTGCCATATGTAACTACAACAAGTGGAAAAGAGGCTCCTTAGATATGTTTCTTACCCTCGTTACAGTTTCCATAATGTTGATGTGCCACTGGACTCAGAGAAAATGAAGTTTCACAGATGGATTACAGAATTAGATTGTGCAAATCGCAGGGCTACGTATATGCAGAATTTCTGGAAGTCCAGAAACGAAACCAAGGTCTCAGAAAACACCTCACTTCCAGGTCTAATCTCATAGGCAACAACAGGATATCACATGGCTCCTTATTCAATTAATATTCAAAATCCAGTATTGCATTTTCCCAAGAGCAAAGAGACAGTAAGAGCAAGCTGCTGTACGTAACTTCACTATTTGTTCTCCTCCTTACACAGGGTTGAGTTGTTCAATTGATTGTTGGTAGTGTTTTGTTTCTTTTTTTAACTTCTTATAAATATGTGTTACATTTAGCAAAGAGGCAACTAGGGACCAAGAAGAGAACAGGAAAGTAATGTTTCGGAAACCAAGAGAGAAACATGTTTAAAGCGAATCGTGCCAGCTTTTTGTTCATATGGGAGATGCTTGTGTTGGTTTTTGCTTGACTTGCTTCCCTGCATAGTAAACTACTGAGATCCTCATTTATAGTTTAGGTTTTTATAAGGTCTGGTTTGGGTTTATGATTTAACCAACAACAAGGAGAAGGTTTACCACAGTGATAAACATTTATCTGGATATTATGCTAACAAATTTTCTAAAATTTATGGAAGCAATTAAATACAAATATGTTATTGCTGCCTTTCATTTTAGAAAAATTAGCTCTATCCTTTTGCTTTTGGAGTGAGCTGTTCTAAGTGGAACCAGATTTCAAAATTATATTTGGAAAACATATTCTACAAACGCTCCTTTTGTTTGTATGTATATGAGATGTGTCCATTTTATTTGTGTGCAGAAGGAATGGAGCCAGTATCATGGTTTTCCTGGATCCCAAGCTGCTAAATTAAAAGATCAGGCTAGGGACTGTATTCCCTTATGGTGCTGTTTCTGGACTGAAGCATGAGCTGGTCTGTGAATTGCATGTGCTGCACAGGCTCCAGAAGAGTCAATTCTCTGGCAGCTTGGTTTTTACCCTGCTCAAGGCCAGCCCACCAGTAATAGATGTGAGAGTTACTAAATTGTATAGGTTGCTACTTGCTGGCCTCAAGGGGTGGTTTCAGTCTAGAAATCGGTTATCATTTCTCGTGCATTGACAAGCGACCAAAGAAGGAGGTCGTGGAAGTCAAGTTCTTAGTTTGGTCAAAATGAGAGGCTTAGGGGATCTGGATTCCTTCTTTTTCTGACCCACCAATTTTAGGGCAGTGAGAGTGGGAAGCGCTACGATACTTTTTCATATACTTAGTTTTGTAATACTTCAACTCAAATATGTGTTTTTAATCATACATTCCAGCATAGGTAGAGGAGATGCAGATCAGTGGTCCTGACTTCAGTGTTTAGCTTTCTGATTTCAGGGTTTCAGTACACAGCAGTTTCATCATTTTAATAGCAAAATACTTCCTTTGTGTACCTCATCATAGTTTAAATAATTGATTTTGTTTAATTTGTACTCTTTTTTTCTATTTTGACAAATTACGATTATAGTGTACAGCTTTATCATTGTCTCATAAATGGTATAACAACTGCTTGTAAATGCCCATAAGTTTTTATTGTTGTTTGTGCATGTTAATAACAACATCGTGGAATGGCACAGAGAAATTCTCAACACAATAATGTTTGCATTTCCTCTAGTAAAACATAATACTGCAGTATAATTCCTATATAATAAATCCATAGAATGTCTTATCTACGTGTATCATGGTAATGATTCAAGTACAAAGCTACTAAACAGCCCTTCAGCTTCCTTTTCTCTAAACTAGACAAACCCAGAGTCCTTAGCCACTCCCCATTTGTTGCCTTCCTCTGGTTTTAAAGGTCCTTCCCATACTTCTTAAATTGTGAGGCCCAGAACTGCACATAGCACTCAAGGTGAGGCCACTTTGTTTCCTAAAGCATTTTCTGCAGTTCCAGCAAATCTGGATGCTGATATATAAACTATAGAGTAATGTGAGTTTGGACCATTGGAGTCATCTGCTCCAACCCCTGAATCCAAAACAGGTCAAGTGCAGTCAGGTTGCTTGCTTGTCATGCCCTTCCACACAAAAATTCCAAGAGTGAAACACCAGATTAATTATCTTAATTCCCACTTCTTAGTATTATGTTGTTGTCATACTTTGCTTCTTTGTTTTAGTTTGAGAGGATATTAATATGTGTCTGAATGGGGATTAAACATGTATAAGCCCTGTGTTGACTAGCGTTCTAGGGAATAGTTTCTTTCTTCTGCTATAAGGTTTTACTCCTGTGAAATGTTCCTAGTATTTTTTGAAAGCTTAGTCAAAAGATTAGAGCTAAAATTGGGAAACGATACATGTTTTACCAAAAATGTATTGAGTGTTTATTTCAGTCATTTTTTAGAAGAACACAAAAACCTCAATGGGGCAGCTTATCAGCAGTGAAATAACCAGCTCAGACACATATTGTGTTTAAATTTACTGCTTATTTTGCTGTGTGGTGGCAGGAATGTGGCTTGAATGGGAAGTCTTGAGACTGAACCAAACCAGGCTCAGGAGATGGGCTAGATGGCAAGGCAGGACTAAGACATGACAGGCTCTGCAAGCTCCGTGTGGGAAGCCAGGCACTGCTCTTATCCCTTTCCTCCACCCTCCTCTAGAAAGCCAGCACTGTGATAACACAACCTTAAACAGAAAAGGCATAGGGGGCTGTACCCTGCTTCTCACCCCAGGACCTTTCAGCTTCTCTGGTCCATTACAAGTAGAGGAGAATTCAGTATCTGTGTGTGTTTTCTCTCCTAGGATATTTCAGCAGTCAGGGCAACAATCTTAGCATCTTTAACACTAATGAAAGTTGAAGGCAGTAAACAAGATCATGGACTAAATAATCCAGTGCTGACATGTCTTTTGGATAGTGAAGAGCCTTTCATTTGAAGACATGAAATAACATTTCCTTCGTGGTTTTACTGGTCTGATAATTAGAAGTGATTTAGGAGAGCAGCAAAGGTGCCTCTAATGGGCAGCTTGTGGGTGTTAATAAAAGGAAGACTACATTATGTGTAGTGATTTGTGATTGGGCTGATGGGGTTAATATTTTCTTAGAATATAGCTGGCCATTTTTCTTCCAAGTTACAGCATAATGTAATTCTAAGTACCTTAGTACATGGACTCAATTGCTCCTATCACAAAAATTAATTTCAGGATCACGCTGAGGCTTTCTTTCCTTTCTTCTTTATTTTCTATGCTGTGCAGAAGAGAGTAGGCACATACAAATGAAATAATGTTTGAACAGACCTACTCACAGAGGCCTGTCCAATTCCTATGAACTACATAAATTGAAACCTATGGGAAAGGAGTTAATTTCTTGCTAGGTTCCTTCACATTTTCTGTATTTTTGACTCCCAGCTTTCTCACATGCTCTTTTAAGGTACTTGCCAAAGCTAGATGGATAGTTCCAGTTTATAGGAGGGAAAAGTGAGATAAATTGAGTTTTCAAAAAAATATTTCCCGTTAGTAACTAAGCTACTATCACTGCTTTTCCAATAATTTTTTACAAGCCTTCTAATCAAGTTTGCTTAACATAGGTAAGTGTTGCTGTAGTATTTTTAAACACTCAAATAATTAATAACTGTTATTATTAAGCTTCTATGTACTCCTTTTTAATGCATAGCAAAATACAAAATCCTGTAGTTGTAATCTCAGGATATACATTACTAAATTTTTGTCATAAGTGAAAATCTAATATACAGTACTATTGCAAAGGTTTTCAAAGAATAAAATAAAAACCTGATGTGAAAAATGTCTGTTTAGTGATATTTTGAGCTCTTATCGGTAACTTTAGCCTTGAAGAACTTAATGGAATTAAATCAAATAGGACACTCAGAAATTGCTCTGAAAATACACACATATTTAGAGAGATATCAACAACATGAAAGTGTTGGATTACTGCTGTGTGGTTTGAAACCTTAATTACCAATACTCATTAGCAGATATACATCTGACCTCTACTGATTTAAAGCAACTAAAAATAAGTGCTAAACTCATGAAGGAAGAGGAATGTATAACGGAATACAGTAGTGAGTCTTAGTCTGTTTGAAAGCAATTTATTACATGTTTTTAAACTCAAAGCAAACACACCCAGGATTAAGGTTTGTAGGTATCAAATTGCGTCCTGATTTGAGCTGATGATATGAATGTGTATTCAGGCAGAGTTTCAGTGAAAGATTTTGAACCAGTTATATAGACCTCATGAGTTCAGAGAATTGGCTGTTGTGTGTGTATGCTTTTCCTCACTTGCTTGGTATTAATACTTCTTGCTAATCTTAACACAGGCTATAAAGTGTTAATGAAAGAAAAAGAAAGAGTGGAGATTCCTTTGCAGAGAATCCTTTGCATAATGAGGAAGGAAGAAACACAAATGTACTTGCAGGTTCAGGCAGAACTATGCTAGAGTTGATCACTCCCTTTCCTTCAGTTTTCTGGAGAGGTACCTAATGGTATTTGAATATGACTGTATAGTGCCATTAATATAACGAGTTTAATTCATACAGTGCAACACCAGAAAGATAATCTCTGTGTTAAGTACTTTTCCTTTATAAACCCTGGAGAGTCAGAACTCCAAAAGCAAATATTGTATTTACTGTAGACTATAAAAGGGAAGAAATGAGGCTAAAATGCAAAGCAGTGAAGATAAAATAGAGTTCCTTTTGGATGTCTGCAGTGGTACTATGAATATATACATACACACTGTTATGCTTTTTATATTATCTCTAATTTGAAATAAACAACATGATTACAGATTAGATCAATCATGGCTTCAGTATTTCTGGCCAAAGCAAGAAAAGACTTGATGTGCTAGCTAACCACATAATTGAAGCAGAGATTGTTTCACTGTTGGTGATTTGTTTAAGGATTTTAATTTACAGTAATGGGTATTCTTTGCTGCATTGTAACCTGGCTCCCCATGTCTGCCTTTGGAAAAGAGTAAAGTGGTTGTATACACCACTGGGGTGATGATACAAGGCACTAAACACCAAAATGCAGTGGTTGAATGCTGCTGCCTGACATTTCTTTTCCAGAGTAGAATCATAGGAGGAGAAGGACCTGGGGGTGTTGGTTGACAACCGACTGAACATGAGCCAGCAGTGGCCCAGGTGGCCAAAAAGGCCAATGGCATCTTGGCTTGTATCAGGAACGGCGTGACCAGCAGGTCCAGGGAGGTTATTCTCCCTCTGTACTCGGCACTGGTGAGACCGCACCTCGAGTACTGTGTTCAGTTCTGGGCCCCTCACCACAAGAGGGATGTTGTGGCTCTGGAGCGAGTCCAGAGAAGAGCAACGAAGCTGGTGAAGGGGCTGGAGAACAAATCTTATGAGGAGCAGCTGAGAGAGCTGGGGGTGTTTAGCCTGGAGCAGAGGAGGCTGAGGGGAGACCTTATTACTCTCTACAACTACCTGAAGGGAGGTTGTGGAGAGGAGGGTGCTGGCCTCTTCTCCCAAGTGACAGGGGACAGGACAAGAGGGAATGGCCTCAAGCTCCGCCAGGGGAGATTTAGGCTTGAGATTAGGAAAAAGTTCTTCACAGAGAGGGTGGTTAGGCATTGGAACAGTCTGCCCAGGGAGGTGGTTGAGTCACCATCCCTGGAGGTGTTTAAGGTTAGGGTAGACGAGGTGCTTAGGAGCATGATTTAGGGATTGGTGGGAATGGTTGGACTCGACGATCCAGTGGATCTCTTCCAACCTGGTTATTCTGTGATTCTGTGATAGAATCACCAGGTTGGAAAAGACCTCTTGGATCATCTAGTCCAACCATTCCCATCTGCCACTAAACCATGTCCCCTGAGCACCTTGTCTACCCATCTTTTAACTACCTCCAGGGGTAGTGATTCAACCACCTCCCTGGGCAGCCTCTGCCAGTGCTCGATGATCCTTTCTGTGAAAAATGTCTTTCTGATATCCAGTCTGAACCTCTCCTGGTGCAGCTAGAAGCCATTCCCCCTTGTCCTATCCCCTGTCACTTGGGAGAAGACTTGTTCTCGAGCCCCTTCCTGGTTGTCCTTACTTTGATTTGCACAGGACCTCTGGTGGGAGCTCAGTCACTACCGGGGACTTGGGGAAATGGAATTGGGAAGTCTTTCAGAATTCACCAAGAGAGCAAATGCGCCCCAGAGGATAGGTCAGCCTTGGCTACTGGAAGGACTAAAGGACAGGATGACTTTTTGCTGCATCTGGCTTGTGTGTTTCTTGTTACAAAGATAAGCAAAGGAGCAGTGGTAGCTGGAGAAAAACACATGCTTGAAAGCAATTTGACCAAAAACACTAAAAGGAAAGAGGTCAATGGTATACAGCATTTATTTTTGTGGAATAGATATTTAGACTGAAAGAGAGCTATTGTGAATCCAGACAAGGTTCAAAAATGATAAAACGTGGTGCTAGAAGCCCCATGATCAAACATTTTTGAAGTTACTGTCACTTACACTGCTTTCGGAATACTGTCCAGGAACGGAGCAATAATGAGGACCAGCTACCACAGTTGCTTTCCCTGGCTTTTTATATTTGGTGTATTTTTGGTGGAATCATGAGTTTAGCAAAGAGCAAATAAGCTAAGCTTAAATAAAAGGTGTGTTAAGGACAACTGAAAAG
This sequence comes from Clamator glandarius, assembly GCA_033459285.1. Lineage (NCBI taxonomy): Eukaryota > Metazoa > Chordata > Aves > Cuculiformes > Cuculidae > Clamator > Clamator glandarius. The sequence continues at coordinate 1,421,645 of JAUNZM010000026.1, forward strand.
AGGAATGGCAGAAAGACCATGAATATGTAGGGAAGTAGAGGAACAAGAAGAAGGAAATGCGGTCAAGCTTATAAAAAGTTACTTGAATGTCCAGAAAAACTGGTTTGATTGCCTGCTCCAGATGGACAAATGATGCTTTTTCCATTGAAGTCCCTCTAGGAGCCCCATTCATGTTTTCAGTGCACATCTAAGGAGCTTGATAGATTATTTGGGTGCATGGAAGCAGTGGCTGTATGTCAGGATCCTCTTTCTCGTGGGCAGCTAAGTAAGTATTGAGAGTAAAAGTCTGGTTTTCAGTGAAAGCTAATGTAATTATTCCTTTAATTCAAAAGTGGAGATGAAGTCAGGAAGTCTTACAGTCAACAGGATTTTATTCTTTTTTTTCAAGAATCTGTTACTTAGGCCATCACTGCTAGAAACCCATGATTAGTTTGGTTGTTGGTATTCCAGCAGTAATTATATTTACAATTCCTTTTGTTTGGATGCTTGTGACTCTAATCTTTGTGTAATGTCAGTGGTGTGATTCAGCTCTGATGTACAGGTTGACCATTCTGCTAACTGGTGGAACCCATTGCAGATATGATTTCTGTCATCTGCACAAGAGTGAGGAGAAAGTAATTTGTGTATGTGCTCTGTAGAAAAAGAGTGGTATGAGGTAGAGACACAGGTTAGGACCAAATCATCAATCTCGTCTACTGCGTAACTGTAATTTAAATGTGAATCTATATGCATGAAATTTAATCATATGATGTCCTTCTAATTGCTAGAGGAACTGAGGTACTGGTTACAGAGAGCAATGCTGAGGTGCTGTGCATTACTGCCAGGAAATGTAATAAATGACGCTGAAAGCTGGAACAATCAGGGAAATCCAAGTAACTGCACTGTTACATACTCAAGTTAAATTTTTCAATGAGATGCTTGAAATGACATCTTCTCTTTTACAAATACTGAAGAGTAGGATTTTCTTAAAAAGGATTGCGGAACAACACAAGTCTTCATTTTCACAGGACTTTGCACTAAGTAGGAATATTACTAGGCTACTCAGAGGGAAGTAGGGCAGATGAATGATATCTTCATTTCATTTCTGTTGAGCCTCAGCAACAGAGCTTCAATGCTTTTTAATTACATTCCTTACCTGGCTGGTGAGAGCAGCTGTATTAAACCACAAATACCTTAACATCTGGGGTTCATTTGTTCCAAAATGAACACCATCTTCCTTAATTCCCTATTTGTATCTCTCTGCTTGTACAGTATTTGCCTTATATTGATTCTCCTTGCTAATTGCAATCCATCCACCACTGTGTATGAAAAAAAGCCATTTTAGTTGTGCGGTTTAATGCTTTCAAGTCATCATGGCGTTGCTGACTCATTGGTCAACCTTGAAAAATTATAACAGTCCAAACATTGCAATGCCATCAGAGGACTAGCAGGTTGCACGAGGGACTCTGTTACTGATTAGTGTCATTTTTTTTTCTGAGTTGAAAGAGCTATTGTGTTTAAGGCCATGAGATTTAGAATTAGGAGTAATTAAAAACCAAGGCTGCTGCCTTTATATTTTTTAAATATGAAGGGCCCCAGGAGTCTCTGTAGTCATTAGAAAATCCTATTCTCGTGCTAAGCTTGTCCTTATAAGCAGTTCTGTTGTTGGCTTTCCTGAATGTAAAGCAGGAACTTGTTCAGAGTAGATGCTGGGGAGAGGGGGGGTGGATATTACAGAATCACAGAATCACAGAATAACCAGGTTGGAAGAGACCCACTGGATCATCGAGTCCAACTATTCCCACCAATCCCTAAATCATGCGCCCTAGCACCTCATCTACCCTAACCTTAAACACCTCCAGGGACGGTGACTCAACCACCTCCCTTGGCAGAATATTGTAAAGGCAGGGGAGGAGAAAAGTGCATATGTGTTTGAGGGGCAGGTTGCATGGTTGCTTTGTAATGTGCCCTGAGCAACTGGTTTTCTACTCTAATGTGAAAAAAGAGATGATGGGAAAGCGTTCAAGGAAAGTGGGTCACATTTGATACATGACCTAAAAGGAAAAGTGGGGGGAAGAGGATAATCAGCTCATATCATTAATGAGGTGAAAATTTATCCTTATAATGCTCATTCATCAGACTGGACAAAATTGCTATCCCAGTATCTTGGTTATGTGATAGAAAATGCTGCTCCTGCTCTCTCAAAACACTACAACTGCTCCGTGGCTTTTTATTTTTAAAAAAGAAAGAAGTTGTTTGTTTTAAACACTCTCCGGCAACACAATGATTAGACATGACAGCTTGGCTGTGGGGCCTTCCTTTCTGTTCAGGAAAATATAGAACATAGCTGAGCTGTCCTTTCCTGGTAAAAATGAGGTCATTTGTAAAGCTTTGTGTACATTTCTGCAGCACTCGTAGAGCAGAACTGGCAAAACAGTTCTCCTGAAGTCTCAATCCTACCTCCACCAATATTCCCATTTTTAAGAAATGCAGACCCATTGACCGTGTAAGATGAGAAATCACAAGCTGTGATTTAGTCTAAATGACTCCTCAAGGATGTATAGTTTTGATTTAACTGTCAGGGGCACATTTGCTGCAGTCATAAGTGCGCTGTCGTTGCTGACTCTGAGCTTCTTACAGCTCCGTGTGGCTAGGGGAAAGCTTCCTGTAATCTGTTTCCTTTTCCACGTGAGCTCTGTAAGTGTTCTGAAATAAGCAAAAGAACTCTGTCAGGCTTGATTTTTTTCCCTTCCTTACATATACAAATGTATTGTATACATTATACTTGTTACTCCTTGTTGTTCATAAAAATGTCCGAGACAATTAGAATTTATTAAATAATAATTTATTTTATGTAAAAACAAATACTAATTTTCGTACCCAGCTATTTTTCTTCTACCAGTCAAACCTTATATAGCTGCTCATATTTCAAAGGTAGTTTTAATTAGCATCTCAGTCTAATGCAACTCTGTCTGAGAACGCATAATCAAATTAAATAAGAAAGGATAGAAAAGGATGTACTGCATAAGTGACTGGAAAACATGGAGTAAGGCAAGATGTGAGCTGGTGCGTTAGAGTTGCATTCCCTTTCCACCTTGAAACTTCAGGGAATATGTTCCCATTCTGTTTAGGAAAGTTTTTATACCATCCCCCAGATTGTCTGAGCCTTCTTAAGTAAGTATGAACTGTTTCGGTCAACTGTGTTCAGTCCAATCATGGAAAAATGGAAGCACAGAGAAGTAAAAAAGCATTGAAGGTCTTGGGTTCCCTAATGAAGATACTTGGTAGAAAACAGCAGATTAAAAATTCCTGACGTGATATGCTAAATGAACTCAGACCTGCTGTGTCCCTTTCTCTCCTTTTCTTCTTAACCACCTATTAAAATCTTCTGAGAGTGTATCATGTTTCCTAATGTATGAAAATAGTAGGTAAACATCTGGACCTACTAACAAAATTAGGTCTGCTCCTTAAAAAGCAGCCAGCATTGTCTTGGGGCCTCAGAGGTGCTCCTGCAATGCAAATAGTAATAGTGGCTTTGGAAAGTACTTTACTTGCTGTATTGCATAATTTTCAAATACTGCTTTTAAAAAACAGATTAGAATTGCATCAAGTTAAATGAAAGACTATATCATGAGAGGGTTTTGTTGTTTTGGGGTTTTTTAATAAAATGATGGTTCAACATTTATATAGTGCTTTACTCTAGAGTGTTTCAGGTTGTGCTTCATTGGGATGGAAACCTAGTGTACCGATCCAAAGGTGAGGGAGATAAGCAAAGCAAAGGGAAGAGATGTGTGAAATAGCATGGCTGAGAAAGAGATTTCTTTATTACAGAGTCCTCTGCTCTTCACCATAAGAAACACTTCCCAGTTGTGTTCTTCTGTTGGATTCTGTCTTCTCTGAAGCGTGGTTATAGCAAGAAAACTGATGTGCCTTAAAATAATCTCTAAGTAATACCCTTCTCAATGAATTTGAAATTTCTCAAGTAAAGGTCCACGTTTGGTGTTCATAGCTGACCTGCTACCTAACTAGTCACTGTCTGTCATGAGTGATTACATGGGCAGAAGGTATCCTGCCCTGCATTAAACCAAAGCGAGCACAACTCCATACTTCTCCAGTGGTGGCAGTCAGAATGAAAATTCAGGCTTCATATTTTTTCTCCATATCTTTTACTTACAGTGACAAGCCCAGCAGGTTCATCCTTCAAATCATTAAAATAAATGTTTGTATTACTAAAATCCCGCATTTGATGCTTGGATTTCTCTCTGCTTCCTGTATCGAGCAATTGAGACCTGTGATCTTCAAGGCTGTATTCTCACACTGCAAGCATCCAGGTTCCTCCACCTGCCCTGGGGCAGGTTTCTTCCCTTTTTTCCATCTGCTTAGCAAAGGTGCTGATGACCATACAGAGGGGGATTATGTGGGAAAACAGTTGGGAGAGGGCTAGAGATCATAGGGAACCACATGGTGTTACTTATCCTCCAGCTTTCCAAAGACTTGTCATCACAAATAAGAGTTTTCCACTTTCAGAGGGAGGAGGGAAAGAGAAAAAAGAAGGAAAGAAATTAACCCTGTGGTGTGATGACAGAGATTTCTATAAATCACACTGAGTTTCACACTGCTGCTGACAGCCAGCCAAACCTGAGCTGGCCAAGTTTCCACAGGTCGAATACATTACAGGGAGCATAAAAATACATCCATAAATGTTTTTACCACCTTTTCTGTTGCATAAAGCTTTTGATATTAAGAGGCTTTGTACATCATAGGATGACCAAAGGGATGTGGATGGTATTCACATTTCTTCCCATCTTCTCCCTTCCCATTTCTTCTGGAAAAGAGCCAGCAGGTCCTGAAGACCTAGCTTCATATTTGCTTGTGATTAAAATATCTACAACAAATAATAACCCACTAGGACAAACTTCCATCCAAAATGTAAAATTAGGAAGTTATCTTATCCTTTTATATGTCTCCTGCTGTAAGTATTTACAGTTACCTTAAAAACTCAATTTTCTATAATTTTTCAAGAGATATTTTCCTGTTGATTTGGCCAACAAGTTCCAAATGGCAGTGCTGGGCCATTTCCCTAATGCTGCGTTTGTGCAGAGCGTGCTGGAAACTCACAACTAGAAGCTGGAGTTCTGTCTGTGAAGTCAGAAGCGTCCCTATAAATGACTGCCATATGACTTGGGAAGCATGTGTGTTAGGGTTCGGTTTTGTCGGGATTTTTCTTGGTAGGTTTATTAGGAAGACTCAACCCAGGTTTTGTGAGGTTTTTTTGTTTCTTTGAGTGATGCTTCTTTTCTAATTCTGTGTAGTTCTTTATTTTCTCGTAAATCTCAAAAGAACAGTGTGACCAACGGAGCAAAATAACTTATTTGTAGTGTGAGGGTAAAAATAAGAAACTAAATAAAATCTTATACTATGATAATGATTTATCTTAAAGGCTCAGATTTGTTGTTGACTGCTTGTGTGCCGCTACTACTTAGCCTTTTATATAGCTGCGCTGTCTTCAGATGTAAAAGTGTAACTGTCTGTAACCCAAAGTACAAAGGAAAATGAATCCTTTGAAGAGCTTAGAAGACACATTGCAACCGGATTTAGAGGTTTCAACAAGCGAGAAATGGAGCCAGCATGACCCGCTTCACCCTGTGTAGAATAACGCTTTCCATCTAGTATGCATGGTGTTCTTTTCGTTAAAGATTGCTTAGCATTCTGGCTCCATAGACAGTTTCTCTTCTGTAATCTACACAGTTGCATGTGTTGATAGTGGTACCTGGTTCTGCCACCATTTGATGCCTAGCAGCAGCAGCATGTGAGGCTTGCCTAGCTGAAGTTGAAATCAGCCTCCAGCTCAACCTATTATTCTCTCTTCTGTGAAGCTGGTAGGAGTAATACCAGTAATACTAGGTTTGGGTTTGGTTTTTTTCCCCAAAAAGTCCCTAGACCAAGTTATCAGTATGTTGAAAGCCACTGGGGAAAATCACTTTCTAACTATCGACATTTTAGTAGCAATTTAATGAGGTACTTAGATTTTTCTAGTATGTTATATTGAGGAGTAGTTAGAAACAATTCAGAAAGGGGAAACTTTTGAATTTTCTTAAGCTTCCCTGTAATACAACTTGAAAAAAAAATAAAACCCAACAACTTATATTGATTTTGTTGTTGTCCAACAATCAGATCAGAGCTGAGATCTGCTCTACAGAAAGATTGGGCACTTCTCCAACTTCCTTTTCTGCCCCTAAAAACCTGTCTGAACAAAGATGACTTCTCTCTGAGGAACTGAGAAGTATTTCCCATAAAACATTCATGCTTTCCTTTACTAAATAAGTAGAATTTAGAAGAGGTAGGAGGAACAGAGGTGTTCCATGGAGAGGAGGTGGGAAAGAACCAAAATCCCCTGCTCCTGTCCCCACGCCCCTGCTGTATTTTCCCTGTGAACAGCAAAATCAGCTTGTCTTCTGCCCTGCATGCAGAGCCACCATTTCATAAGTTTGCTCATCCCAGCAACACTTGGGAGCTTTCTCACAATTACCATAGTTTTGTCTACCCACATACTTTACCCTTAAGCCTTGAGAGGGATAAAGATTTTCTTTGTTGGCTTGTATGCCTAAGATTTTTCCGTCATTTTCATTTAAACCTAGCCAAATCCTCATTTTCAGTTTCATCATTTTCTCTCTAATGCTCGACTAATACCAGAACCCTGTTTTCCAGCACACTGTGCAGGAGGATTGACTCTACCTGAAAGAGTTACAAAGGTGTGAGGAGGGGCAGGCAAGGCATTAAAATTCCCAAGGCCAAATAGTGGAATGAGAAGAAATGGGAACAACTAGCACCTCTTGGTTCTCCAGCCAGAGGCAATACCACCTAGTGGGTAGGCACTGAATAACTTAGCGCATTTTATACACCTGCAAAAATTGCCCTGTAGTCCTCTGGGGTGGGATTGCCCCACTCCTGCTCTACTTCTTCTGGCTTCTGATAGACTGCAAAATGAAACCACTGAAAAGTACTGGAATGGCTGAACTCCTTCCCCTTCCCCTGGCCAGTGGTGGAGGTCTATCCTGCCCAAATGAAACACTTGATTAATTGAAATAAAGTACGATGATCTGTGTTTCCTCTGTACTGGAGAAACCAGCTTTGCTATGCATCTGACCTCCAGCTGACTGAAACTTTTCCATGTTTGGAAAGCCAAAAATTGGCTAACATGCTTCAAAGAGGACCTACCTGAAAGGAGGTTGTAGAGAGGAGGGTGCTGGCCTCTTCTCCGAAGTGACAGGGGACAGGACAGGAGGGAATGGCCTCAAGCTCTGCCAGGGGAGATTTAGGCTGGACATTAGGAAAAAATTTTCACAGAAAGGGTCATTGGGCACTGGAACAGGCTGCCCAGGGAGGTGGTTGAGTCACCTTCCCTGGAGGGGTTTAAGGTATCGGTGGATGAGGTGCTAAGGGGCATGATTTAGTGATTGATAGGAATGGTTGGTCTCTTCCAACCTGGTTAATCTATGATTCTATGATTCTAAGACCACGCCAGATTGCAAGTCTGAAGTGTTCACGGTTATCACCTCAGCGGTATCACATTAAACCCATCATGTACCAAGATGTGGTGGACCGGCCACCCTAATCTAAGCGCGTACGATACCCGAGAGCTCTAATATTGTGTGCTGTGTTTGTGTATATGCTATTAGTGTTTCCACTGAGGTCTGCATCTTTCTAACAGCTCACTGCAGCTGTATTTGCGCATTATAAAATAGCATGCTTTAAAATGTCTTGTGAAGCAGATCCTTCCAGCCTTGCGTTGTAAGGAAACAAGAGTCACACCATGCAAAAGTGTGTCTGCGTGTGTCAGCAAAGTGCTTTTTCAGCATTATATCTGAGTCTAAAAATTTCAAAAGGAATCAGGCAATTAAATTGTGAACCCACATCTCTTCTGATGTTAGGAATTCATCCTTTTACATAGATGCAGTGTTTCCTTGTGTGTTGCATATCTCCTGTATACATAAATTCATTTTAATTTTAATTTTTTAATATTGTCTTTCGCTGTTGTTGGGATTTTATTTTTTCTTTTCTGGACAGGTTATACATATGCTAATAGAAATATGCCTATTATTTGAAGCATAGTTCTGCTTGTCAATGAAGCTTCATTAACACCGTTATCACTGCCTGACATTTATCTTATAATTTTCCAGAGTTGACTGTTACATCTCCATGGAAACCCAAATTGCAATTGAAACAAGTGAGATAATAAAGGCATCCGTAGAGGATTGACAGTATGCAAGCCCGCAGCATTTGCAGGCTACATTTGTTTATAGTTCCTTAGATAAATCCATTGCAGTGGAGATTTTTATTACCTGTGTCCTATCTTTCTGTGGCTGCTACTTATTGCAAGGTTTAGAACAACACTTTTTTTATTTATTTTGCTTTTTAATTAGAGCAATAAATTTTATTGGACTCAACAAGGGAGGTATTGAAGATATAAATTCTAGTGTGATTTTTCTGGGATGAAATATGAAGTTTTTCATATGTGATTCTAGCACTATATAGAGTGGTACATTCTTAGGTTGGTTTAAGAGTTCGTTTGAAGCAGCCAAAACTACGATCATATACTCTTTGGATTTATTGACTCTTTCAGTATGCAAGAAGGATCTTTTTTTTTTTCCTATACCTAAGGACTTGAGCTCTCTAAGTTCATGACTCTAAATCAATTTAGATGGTGCCTCAAAGCATAGAGTCATGAAACTGGAGTGGCTCCAGAGTGAATTAATCTGAAATTAATTTGATTTTGAAAGGCTCCATCTGGCTCTGTTTGGAAAAGGCATTTAGACAGATATATAAACAAATGATCATCTGTATTCTATATGCCAGATGTGGTGTCAAAAAAATGAAGAAAAAATCAGCTGAGAGGGATTTTGCTGTAACAATGCTCAACTTGTTAAAATTTGAATTGCATCACACTTTCAACAATAATCTTTTCTTATATTCAGATTTGTAAAATGGGGTAGCATGGGTGAGCTTGGTAGGAAATTTTGTTTTAAGTAAGAAAATTGAATGTCACAGCTTGCTTTAATTGTCTCTTTGAGATCTTACATAAATAAGCACAGCTTACCAAAATTGGCTGTGCCCTTAATACGAGCAGTACTGTGATCTTCCATTCCCTTTTTAAGGAAGCTATTTAGGTAAAGCAGCCGTATCAGGCACAAGCTGTTGGCCTCCGTCTCTTTGGACATATGCTTTTGGGCCCTATGGAAATAGCTTCCTGAACTTTGTGGAGCTTGGCTAGAAGTGGGTCCAAACATGTGTGTACACACACGGGTGCCAGTCTTGAAATACATTGGACTGTAAATTACTTCTTGCAATAATCTATTGACTTTTACATACAATCCATCTCTGTGTTTCAAAACAAATGTTTGGAGAACCCCCTTTCCATGCCCTCCAGCCCCAGCTGCAGAATGCAGTTTCCCATGAACTAGCCAAGTACTTGCAAGCTGCAGAAGAACTTGTAGATGACGCCCAACTTGGATGTAAAACTTGCTGAAATAGTCATGTCATTAATTATCAAATTAAAAAATGCTATTAAAGCCTTCATTACTGCCTTTGAAGTTTGGGGCGGGGGGGGCAAAGGGAAAAGGGAATTGAGTAAAACTTTGTAAATTTGGAGCAATAACTGTTTGGAATGTGGAGAGAGAGGCAGAGGTTGTTGACAAGAAAACAGATGGTCCTATGTGTCCTGAATTTTAAAAGCCTAGTACTATTCTAATTCGGTTGTTGACATGTCACAAATATATAAGCATTTGGGTGTAATCAGTTTCTTCTTTTTTTTTCAGTAATGCCGATAAATGTTTCCTGCCACACAAAAAGAAGTATGCTTCACTGCAAAAATGTGTAATCAGTAAAGCAAGGCATTAATAATCCACACCATTAATACTGAGCAGTCACCTACTTCAGACTCAACTTCATATAAAAAATTATGTCAATTGGTACTCCAAAACTATAATATAATTGTGCAAGTGCATAAGCGCTCTCTCATGTTACTGTCCGGCTTACAGTAATGTGGAGAGGGCCCCTTTGCAATCTGAGACCCTTTTAAACATAGCTCAGATATTTATGTGAAAGGACAGCCTCTGCCCCAAAGAGATTGCAATGGAAGGAGTTGGTGAGTAGCACAATACGAGTGGAAAGATAAGTTGCAGGCATTGCTGGTGAGCATCATAGTTGTGATGACCTGCCAGTGTTCTCCTCCTGCCATAACAGAGATCAGTTTAGAGACAGAAAAATTATGAATATTAAGCCTTTGTTAATGCTTAAGCTCTCCAGGTCAACACCAGATGTGCAGACGCCCATCTGAGAGTTGGCCAACAGAAAACAGATATTTAAAAATCATGACTTAGGTATTTATCGGTCATGTCTTAACTCTTGTGGTACTTTTCTCCTGCTGTGTAGAGTTAGAAATGCATCTACTTTACGGTTGATGGCGGCAGACTCAAGCTTTTTTGCGGGTTTAATGTACAAAACAAATTCTACCCAGGAATACAGCAAAAATTACTTCTCGGATGGTTGCTTATGCTGAGCTTTGTGCTGCAGAACATTATTGCTTGAAGGACTTCATCTAGTATTGAACTAATTAGTACCTAAAGCCCACAGGAGAGCCTGGAAGAAAAAGGCCGGGGGCTATTACACAGCCTTTCAGTGTAGATTTCCAAACACATGTTCTTGTGATTCTTATTATGTAAACTTCAAAATTTGTGATACTCATCGTGAATAGGAAGAGGGACAAACCCATGAAAGCAGGGGTTTGTTGGGGTGAGTTTAGCTTTCTTCAGTCATTAAAGGACAGCTGTCTGTCACTGGCTGTTGAGCTTCACTAGTTTCAGTTTAGTAAATTCTATGGGCCAGTGTAAGCAAATCCCTAAAGATACCAAAAATAGACCATTATAAGTTTTATTAGCATAAGCTAAAAGATGCTACCCAGTTCAGACCTCTACAGATGGTGTGTTTAATTGTTTGCTTCCACTATTGGATAAACTAGCAATGATATTTTAATTAGTTTCCAAAATAGATTACTTTAGAAAAAACTGAACCTCTTCTTCTCCATTTGCTGTCACTTCTGTACTCATTCATTCTCTTGTTTACATATATACTCTTGTGTGTATATAAACTAAATATAAAATATGTATTTAACTTCCATGAGTTCTCCACTTCTATCTGTATACAGCACATACACGTCATTAAGCACTACTGCATGTTCTGAAAAATAATTTCCTTTATAAGAAAGAGGTCCATAGACAGGATTAAGAGTTGAGACAGTATGACACTATGACATTAAATATTTTTTTAAAAGATGTATTTGAATTTAAGGTTTTTTTGAAGATGCGATGTAGCATATATACAAAGCTTTTGCAAACTTACTGTTGCTTGACTCTACAGTTGTAGGAAGCATTACTAAAGCAGAACATTAAAAGAACACTATTTGGTAGTTTTAAACATGTGTACAAAGGGTTCAGGTTGAATCCTCAGCCTATAATCAAACAGGTTTGGAACACACTGACTGAGCACCTGAAGAGCCACTAGCCTGTAGAGGTGAATGTTTCACAGTCAGCTTGGGGGAGGTTGCAGCCAAGTAGGGACATACACTTTCCCATTTGCTGAGTAGAACTCTGAGAGCTTATTTTAGGAAGTCAAGAAACCTTAACACAAAGGAGTACATGTGCTATAACATGTACAAGGTAATTGCATTTTAATATGTTATGATTTCCTTTTGTATCCCTGATTTATTCCTGTGATGCTAATGAGAAATCTGCATCCGTACTCCTAAAGAATAATGCATTTGGTCTGAGGTGTGCTAGGCCCTCTTCTGAGGCTTCTCTGGTGTGTATATTGTTCAATATTTTTACCAATTCATATTGCTTTTAGTATAACGCATACTGCCCTACAAGTTTGAAAGAAACCTTCTTTTTGCTGTTCCTGCTTTCAGCCAAAATTTATTCCCTGCAAAAACATTTTTCAAGGTAGGAAAGGTGTTTTCTCCAGATTTTCAAATCTGTTTTCTTCTGTGACAGGGTGTTACCTCCTAACCTTACCTAAAATTTGCATTTAAGTCATTAAAGTGATCACATGTACTAAATTAGGAATTAATCAGAAAAGAGGCATCCCCTGTAGTAGCAATAGTTTGCCACAGTTTCCATGATGTAATATATGGAAAGAGTTAGCAAAGCTGAGCTACAGGTAATCGCTGACTCTTGCAGAAAAAAATAACTGTGACTTTTAAATTATCAGGGCACTAAAAAGGACTTCAATGTCTTAGGCAATATTGTGCTTTTACAGATAATTTCTGCTGAATGTGGAGGCAACAAGAGAAAAAAAATCCTTGCATTTACCATTCAGTGCTTACACAAGCACTTGAGTATGATTAGCCACTGAGAAGAATAAAATCTGAGCATTGGATGTCAGGTATTAAAAGCCACCAGAATTGTTTGTGTAGTTAATGTGCTTGCATGAGTGCAAGTGCGGTTGCTCTTTGCTGGGTGGATGAAGAATTGCTCAGCTCTTTGTTACAGGCTTTATGGGTCTGTAAGATGGAGTAACGGAGAATGTTTGGGGACCTTAGGGTTTCAGTATCCTTCCTGCAATCACAGCTGGCCTTCAAGTGTAACAGAATGGCAGCTTTGCAAGTCTCATAGCTGCTCAGTTGTCAGCTCTGCCAGTGGATTCAGAGAAAATTATTGTGTAGGCATTACTGTATGCATAGGACCAAACATTCTGCTGAATGCTGCTTTGTTCCATGGGCATGATGTCAGGTTCATTTAGCAACTGATGTTATGGATGTATGTTACATAATAATAACTGTTAGTATTATTAGCCTTTAATAGTTCTGACAAAAACTATACAAGACGTTACAGCAGGAGCAGTTAATGATTTTTGAAACATCATTGTTTCTGAGCAACTGCTCTGTGAAAATGCTGATGGACCAGAAAGCTTTAGAAGATGACTTCTTTTTTTCTCCTCAAAATACCTTTACAGCTTAGAAATATAGAGCAGCTTCTTTTTTTTTTTTTTTTTAATTTGTCATAGATTCTGGCCAGAATTTTGATGGCCAAAATCTGATTTACTGAATTGTATTCTGTATCTATACATTTCAACCCCCTGCAGTTTCCAGTTGGGTATGGTATTGTTCTAACCTTCCTGGCTGAAATCGTTGTGCAGTAATGCTCCATGTCATTAAACAGCTGCCATCTGTCACCTTACGATGAAGTCATTCCTCTCTAAACAATGAGTTTATAAAGCCCTTTTGGGTCCTTCCAGATAAAATTTGCTTGTAAAACAGCAATTATGATCTCTCAAGTAAGATAAGGTGATGATTGTTTGAATCTCTTGACAGCAGTTGGAGTCCTTCAAACGGGTGGTGGTGCTTTTGTCAGCTTGTGTGCTATCCTGTCAGTGACTCTGCAACTCAGATGTAACTATTTATTGCTGTGAAACCCTGATGTCTGTAAATGCCTCTGTATTGGGGTGGACTTAGTAGTCTTTATGCTTGCAACCCATTCATTATCATGTATCTTGTTGTTATGTTGGCTCTTAGGAGGAATTTGCCATTCTTCTACAGATATATTAGTCTTATTATACTTATCAGAGAATATGAAAAGGGCAAAACTCTAACAAAATTTTAAAACCATTGAAATAAGGTGAGGGTTGAGACATGAATTAGCCAAAAATGGACAGTGAGACAGGTTCTGGGCAGGTTTAAAAAGACACTCAAAAACCAGTTCTCAGGTAAACCTGTTTGGTCTCCATTAATGACTGGTTTTCAGCACCTGGCTCAACACCTAGTTCGTTAATGGAAATGAACATGGATTAATGCCAAAGCCCTTAACAGTGGTGAATTTAATATAGTCTCTTTTGATCCATACTTTGTTTCTGAAGTCTACTTCAGTCTACTCAGCAATCAGTTTGTGTTTAGCCGTCTTGATGTAATTACGGATATGAATGGAAGAGGCAGAGAAGGCATCTACTAGGTTTTTCCAGTGTTCCTGCTTAAGCAGCAATGATATTAAAACAATCTCTAGCTCCTCAAAGAGTGGCCCTGTCAACTTGCTGAAATGATGGAATGGTAGTTAGGTTATTAGAAGGAAAATTGGCACAAATTGAGAGAGAGGAAGCTCTGGCAGCAGCCACAAGAAGCCAGCAACTCAGTGGCTTAATCTCTGCCCTCAAGCTGCTCTCTAAGATATAGATGACACCTTGTCAGTGAAGATGATGTGCTGGGTCACCCCTGAGTCCAATGGGCTAAATTGGCTATGGAGGGAAGGATTGCTACAGTGTAAAGACAGCAAGCCACATAATCTAATTTTTCCTATTTTAAAATGTATGTCATCATTTGGGTACTGACAGTAATTGTCAAGGGATCCCGTTCTCATTAGTGTCTCAGAGACACAGCTATTTCTGTATACTCATGCTTTCAAGAAATGAGTCCTAAGCTTTCACAAGGATTGCTTTGCTTTCTCTTGGAAAGTTTCGCATGTGCCTTGTTATTTCTTGGGTACAGCAGGAAGGAAGGAGCTGGTTGCTCTGAAAATTGTGATGGCAAAGAGGAGTAACAAAAAGCCCTGCAGCTGTTGGCATCTAAGAGGTTTTAGAGCAGACCGGTAATGTCCTTTGGGTGAAGATGAAGGCTGAGAGAGGATAAAGGAATTTATCTTTTGCAGAGATTATTTGTGAGAGATCAAGAATATTTGGCTAGGTTTTGTATTGTCCAAACAAGCTGTGAGGTAACTGAACCGTCAGTCAGATGTGCTGTGTAATTGTGTTCCTCAGTGGAACCTTCAAGTACATTGTAGGGAATGGATCCACAAAATCTATAAAATCGGGGTTTTTTTTTCCCATTGTTATCTTTCTGTTGTTTTATTTGCTTGTTCAGTTTGTCTACATTGGCTGTAGTCCTATTGCTGCTGCTGAAGCTGGGTGAAGATGTTACTGCAAGTGCCATCACTGCAAGAATGCTCCTCAAAACCACAACAGTGGTGAGAACCCTCCTCCAAGATGCTTGAGAGCCTTTGTTTCCACTGAAGTCAATGGAAACACAAATTAGAAAGAAGCCCAGCAGTGGTTGTAGAAATTAGCATCCTCTCTGTAATCTGAACTTGTCTATCAACCCCCATCATGTTGGCTGGTCAAGAAATCCCTACCTTGTGGTAGAAAAGGAATATTAAAAAAGTTATGCTTGTATTTTTTTCCTAAATCTGCAGGAGCTAGTGGATTTGCAGAGCTGTTAGGGTATGGTAGAACGCAGTCTGGAGAATTTTTAATGACTTACCTGAGTTAATTCAGGCAGCAAGTGACAAAACTTGTCTCCTATAGCTTCGCATCACAGCATATGGTAGCCTACACCTGGAGTCAGAATCTGTAACCATCTTTATCCAATAAAGCATTTAAGGAAATATGATAGATGTAATTCGACTGAAATTCCACTAAACTAAAGAAATAGTTTGAGCATTTGGTGGAATTAGAAGAGATCTTAGACTGTGCCTGAGCCTTTAGCTCAAAGCAGGAACTTGATGCTATTTGGCTTGTTAACCTAAGAAAACAGTGAAAAGCGTTAGATTTTGTGGTTTCCTAAAAACTGGCTTCTTAGCAATGGAAATTGTGGTGCTCTCTGTGGTAACAGTGGTTTGAGCAAAGAAAAAAGCAAAGGAATAAACTTGTTATTCTTTATTAAATATGACCTTTGCTGCAATTTTGCACTAAGGTAGCAGTTGTGTATGGATTTCTTAAAGAAGGGATCCAACAGAGAGAATAGATGAAGAGCATAATTTAAAAATGCACTCAATTCGGGGTTTTTAGTGTAAACAGCATAGAGAATAAATGAATCAGATTTCTGCAAGAAAATAGTCAACTGAATCCAGAGCAAAGCTAAGGGCTGCAGAGCTAAATTCTACCTTTTCTTATCTTTGCAGGTCCAAAATAATATCTGAGTATTTTCCTTAGTTACTTTAAGCTCACGGTTAGGTATTTTTCCACCTTCCCGCTGAGGAGGTTATTTAACAGATTGGGTTTTACGGAAAGCAATAGGAATTGGAAAGAAATAGCAGAGTGATTTTATAGGCGTATGTGTCATATATGTGCCTCCTGCTCCATGAGAGTGTTGAAAGTTGTTCCCATGGAGTATCAGTCAAGTGAGTGAGTCAGAGTTTTTCCTGTTTCTTGGAGATCCGGGGGAGTGGTTCTTTGGTTGGGTTGGTTTGACATCAGTGGTGCATATGGGAAAATTTCTAAGGCCTAGAGAAGTCATGATTTTTCTATGTGTGCTTGTGACTTGTTGAGCATCTTCAAGAAGAAGAGCATATGTAAGACAAGAGAGGGTATTTGTGCCATAATACAAAAATTTTGGACCGAATCTTTCAGTCGCATGCTCAGGCAAGATTGCCACTAGAATCAATAGTAAACTGCCTAGTAAATGAGCGTGATGAATCCTGTTGTCTGCCGATCCGTGTTAAAGACACATCATAAGTGATGATCAAACTTCTTGTTAGTTAAAAATGTGCCTTTAATCATAGAATCACAGAATAACCAGGTTGGAAGAGACTCACTGGATCATTGAGTCCAACTATTCCTATCAAACACTAAACCATGTCCCTCAGCACCTTGTCCACCCGTGCCTTAAACACCTCCAGGGAAGGTGAATCAACCACCTCCCTGGGCAGCCGGTTCCAGTGCCCAATGACCCTTTCTGTGAAAATTTTTTTCCTAACATCCAGCCTAAATCTCCCCTGGCAGAGCTTGAGGCCATTCCCTCTCGTCCTGTCCCCTGTCACTTGGGAGAAGAGGCCAGCACCCTCCTCTTCACAACCTCCCCTCAGGTAGTTGTAGAGAGCAATGAGGTCTCCCCTCAGCCTCCTCTTCTCCAGGCTAAACACCCCCAGCTCTCTCAGCCGTTCCTCATAAGGCCTGTTCTCCAGCCCCTTCACCAGCTTCGTTGCTCTTCTCTGGACTCGCTCCAGAGCCTCAACATCCTTCTTGTGGTGAGGGGCCCAGAACTTCTCTTTCCTACAGTAAGCAAGGAAAGTGCTAAAGTTAATATGGGCATATTAATGTGTTCCAGTAAATTATTCTTTCAAGGATATGAAGCACAGAAGACTAAATAATTTCTCTTTGCACAAGTTCTAGCTGCAAGTCAGGAAGATTATACAGGGTGGTTGTTTTCTTGCCATTCATAGGAATTTTTTTTGTGTGTAAAATATTTTGGTCTGGTAATGCAGATTTTGAGCTCTTTGAAGTCCTCTAGGCATTCTCTCCCGAACAATCATCAAATGGAGAAATGGTAATTAAATCCAAGTTGTTCAGAAGTGGCAGGTGGCTTCGAAATGCCTGAATTCTGCTATGATTGGCTTTTGACACTGCCAAACACAGACCATTTCCCCCTTCACCCAGTGGAAAGATGGGGGGAATGCTCTAAAAGTCACATCTCATTACTGTCCTTTCTTGAAACTGAAGGTTCCAAAAATTATCATCACCTATGGAATCTCTAGCCAAGTAATTAGTTGAAATTTTTGTCCTTAATTAACAATAATGGTGGGGCAGGGGAGCTAGGGTGCATTTTTACTTTTGTTCAGTATTTTTAATCATTTGTTTTCCTTATAAGAGTACAATTTTTCCTCATCCATGATATGTCATTTGTCTCTGAGACCAGGTTAGTATTTATTACTAAGGTTTTTTTCCCTGCAAAAATGTGTGGTTGTTTTGAATTTAGATGTACATCTGGAGATCAGATAGAGTAATAGTTTATAGGGTGTGAAAAATTTCAAAAATTTAATGTCTCTTTGGAGAGAGAAAAGTTTTTGAATCAGCATATTCATTTTTTTGCAACAAAGTAGGTAATTTTGCCGCTGTCTTCTCTCTTTGAATTCTACTTTTTTTTTTTTATGCCACGGTGCAGTAAACATTGTGCTTTCAACTGGAGCTCTCCAGGCTGCTTTTCCTTCTTAAAGAGTGTAGGCAACTAATCGGGAGCAACCAGCCACATAGCTGGAGTGTTTTCCATTCTAGGCAATATCATACTAATTTGATGCACACATGGATGCTTCACACAATCTGCAAATTCATCGCTGGCATCTTGCATTAGTCATCTGACAGATTGCCAAGTGTTTCATATTCCTTTCATGTGACTTTATTACAAAACACACACACACGCACTGCCTTGTTTCTGCCAATAGCCAGTTTAGTGAGAATTCACTGCAGTTCTGTTTACAACAGCCATGAAGAGAAATCTACACTTATTTGCAACTATCCTCTATTTTAAAATGCAAAAGTCCCTGTTTGCTTTGTGTCGCTGTCTTCTTATATAATGATATTAAGCAGCAGCCTGTAGAGAAAACCAGACTCAATGAAAAAATGTAATTGCATTGGTTTTTGTTCATAATTCTTATGCTATTAATTAAATACTGATTTTTTTTCTGCTTTGTGCCAATTGACATCATCTTCTACATCTTGTGCAGAGGAAAACTGCGTAGTCTCCTAACTTGACTTCTCTTTTTAATCTCCTTTTCTACTTTCTAGTAACGGCACAGCTAACAAGATGAATGGAGCTTTGGATCATTCAGACCAACCAGACCCAGATGCCATTAAGATGTTTGTTGGACAGATTCCCCGTTCATGGTCGGAAAAAGAGTTAAAAGAACTTTTTGAGCCTTATGGAGCTGTCTACCAGATTAATGTTCTCCGAGACAGAAGTCAGAACCCTCCCCAAAGTAAAGGTACGGTAGTTGTGCTCTCTTTGCTTTCAGTTTGGTGGTTTTTTTCTATGATCTTGCTTGCCTTCAGGATTTCCAGAAAGGTTTGTATCTGGGCTGTCTGTTTTGAAGCATTCCACGTTGAGCTATGCAGCAGTCCTAAGAGGAGAGGATTCCTGAATACCCATCGATTACTGTCTTCCTCCTCTTCTGAAATTGCAGTTTAAATGTCTGTTATCTGGAAGCGTGAGTTCCAACTGTGCAAAAAATAACAAAAGATTGCTGTCCTTGTTTAAATTATTATTGCAAAGAAACAGGGAAACCTGAGTGGTCACTTTCGCAGGATTAGCTCATGAAAAATATAATTTTCTACTTCTTTTCGTTTCCTCTCTTTGTAACCTGGGTGGGAATAATTTTAAGGATTCAAAAGAGAAGAAGCTATAGCACTGGGCTCTCGCTACGTCACTGCTTTAGAGGCAATAAAAATTACAAAATAGAGTTGCCCTGCCCTTTTCCCAAAGTCTGATTTCTGCAGTCATGTTGAAGGACTGGTTTTTGGCACTGGTATTTTTCTTAAAGAAAGGGATGGTTTTCCTTCCTGCATACACATATAAAGCATTTGTCTGTGTATTGCTTTGTTTCACCATGTATTTATGAATATTTAGACACATGAGAATTCTGTGTGTTGTAGCTGTGTAAGTACAACATGTGCTTACGTGTAGATTGAAAGTGAATATTTTGTTTCACAGAGTATCTTTTTGTCCCTAAAGAGCTGTATACAGTCATTTACACTTCAGGTTCGGTACATGAAAGTGTTGTTACAAATAATTAGTGCAGCTCAGAGGCATAACTAGATATGCATGTGTGCCCGGCTGTAAGGTTACTAGATCGTTACTCATTCTTACTGTACTCCTGCCACTGCTTCTAAAAACCTTGAAAGTCCACATGCTATGGAAAATATCATAAAATTATTTTGTGGGCTAGCAGCCAACCAACAGCGCAAAACAGCACTCCCTTGAGATTTCCAGTTCAGTGAGAGGTGGTTGCTATTGTGTGAGGCACACAGCACAACTTCAGGTGCTCCTGAGCTGTCGTGCAAAGCACTAGCAAGGCTTAGCATTTCCTCCTTGCCCTGGTGTGGGGCAGAGGATCCTCGCAGTGACCTCTTCTTTGCTGCCCTGATTTAAGCAGTCTTGTGCTTTGAGTGACATTAGTTTATTTTGGGTTGTTTGTGTATACCACTTCTGATTAAAAGTCTTAGTGCATTGGTGTCACACCGATGTCAGGGTGGAAGTTCGTCTTATACCTGGTTGCTAATCAAGTCTGCATACTGGATTGCTCTTTCCATTCATAAGAAGAAAGTATATTTGGTTGGAATGTTTCAGTGCAGTTCTGCTTCCAGCTCCCTCCATTCCTCAGGATTGATGTATTGTAGCATGTAGACCCCTGCTAGGTTAGCACAGCCCTCACCAAGTATCTTTTTCTTGTAATGCTGGATAGAAGGCAGCATTAAGAGGTCAAGCAACTGGATTTTCTGCAGGACAGGCTGCTATGGATGAGCAAACTCCTACTTAGTTTAAACCACTAAAATGCTGAACTTTGAGACTCGTCCATTTAGAAGGAGCTGATTCCTGGGCCACAGAAATGCCTTCCCACTAAGCAGTAAATGAAGTGAGAATGATATTGTGGTTAGACACAAGAAAGCCATTGATTCCCGTTTCTGTAGTGTTTTCCATTATATTGTACCTGCCTGTCAGGCAGCTGGAAGGCATAAGGATTAACCACAGGTCATGTAAATCATTGTAGACTAATTATGAAGGCTTGTAGTCCCCATATTCAATATGTTGGCTGGTTGTTTGGTTTTGGGGTTTTTTTTGCTTAGACTCCTCTCAGCCGTGCAGAGATGATGCTTTTATGCTACTTCAGGCATTATATGTTTTAATGAGTAAATGAAATTAATCCTCAAGAATGACAGAATAACCTTCAGACTTCTATTTCCCTGACACAGCAATAGGCTTCTCTGGTGCTCAGCTTTTCCCTTGGAAGCTTTGGAGGAGTATGTCTCCATGCTGGCTCTATCATTCCTTCTGACTGACTCTGCCAGCAAGGTTGCTAGTTATAGAAACCTCTTGAGTTTCTTGTGGATATCTCTTGATTAGGAATGGTCTTTATTTTCTTAATCCAGTGGCAAAAAGGATTCTATCTGATTGTTAAGAATGTTAGAAACAAACAAAAATTGCCCTGAAAAATGCCTGATAGTCTTGTTGTTATCGCATTGTATGAGAAATGCTTCACCTATGCTGTCTAATTGGCATTTAATAGTGAACCTGGGTTTTGACTTTTTGTTCAGAGGTGTGGTCGAATTCTGTGCTCTCTTTCTGTGTAAACGCCTACACGAAACAACCATTTTTATTTTATTTGAGTTGGATGTATTGTGGTAATGCCAGGCATTTTCCTGCTCTCTGCCTCTCTACATTGCAGCCAGTCTTGCAGAAGAGCTTATAAAGGGGACCTTATGGTTGGGTGATGCTGGAGAAAGTCCATCTTTCATTTCATTGCATGGTCATGCAGAAAATTCACAGGCTGGTATCACCCAGAAAAGTTCTCTGCATATTCTGCAAGCCATGAATTGCAACAACAGAAAGGCAAGTTAGTGTTATTACACCTTGCAGGGGTGGGGGAGGAGAAGGCAGTTTGGTTTTCTTCTTTGAAGAAAGACATTTTTATTTTTGAAATATTTCTCTTTTACCAGACAAGGGCTGTGTATTTCTGTTAGCTTGGCCAAAGGGGCTTCTCCAATTTGGACAGAATTTTTCTCTGATGAGCTGTTTATGAAGCTGCAATCTGAGTCTCCCAGTTCTGTCAAAAATAACCATAGGCTGCTTCTCTCTCCTGCTGTTATTAAGACTGTCTTTCATACCCTCCAACAACAGACGGCCTAGTTCATGTCTTTCCTCCTTTTTTGTACTGCTTGTGTGCTCTGCAAAGCTGAAACTACAGGAAGAGGAGAAAGACAGGTAGAAAGCCAAGTTTTACTCACTTTGGAAAACTAGAGGAAAACCATCTTGCTTCCACAGATGCATTGCTGCTGGTGCAAATGATGAAGCTCAGCTTTATTAATAGGGATCCACAGGAATGGCTGCATTTTGATGGGTGATGATTGGAATACCCTCCATGGAGGGGAACTCCTCGTGCTTTCCAAAGTTTGCAGTTTTGTGGTTCTTTTTGAATGTGTGAAAGAGCTCAACTAAATAATTTGATTTTGTGTTTATCCCCTGTTGTTTTGTAAGGCTTTTCCCTCTTTCTGCAAAATGAAAAATCCAGGGGATTAGGTAAACTAAATAAAAAAAGGGGGGAGGGGGCAGGAAATCCTGTAAAACTGAAATAAATGGCACTTTCAGCTTCTGTGGGCTAAGGGGATTCAAAAAGTCTAGGCAGATCAGCCCTCCTGTTCCAAATCCAGCTTGCTCCCTTTATATAATTTGTTCTGGGTGGATAGATAACTTTTTTCAAGGTAGTTGTTAAAGAGAACTTCTGTAGTACCTCAGATACACCAAGCTCTATGTGAAGGCAGTATACGCTGCCACTGAGATCTCTTCTTCCCCAACTGTTCTTCTAAACCAGAAAGATTTCCTTGGCTGCTCTTGTTTTGGAGTCCAAGTGCTGAAGCAAGCAGATGGCACAGGGCTACTTTTCCCTTTGAAATGCAACAGAAGAGTCCACCGTGTCCTTTCAATACCTTGCCCCTGTTTCAATATCTGTTAATCTTTGTAGGGATCAACATCCCCTAGCGAGCTCTGTGAGCTCAAACCTGCTTGTGCTACTGTAGGAATCGCATTGCGATAAGCAGGGGAGAAGCACCCATGTAACAACTAACTCCATGTTTCCTTGTAGAGTTTTACAGACCATTTATCAGATTAGAGGGAGGCTGCTGAGTGAACAAGGATGTGCTGTAGTTAAAGGCCAGTGTTTATTATTATCCTATTTAACATGATAATTTAAGTCTACCGGGAAGCAGGCAGAGGAATCTGATAATGAGGCATTCATCTGCTGCATACAGGAGAGATGGGATGGGCAAAGCCGAAGTTATCTAGCTTGTTTGGGTACTAATTCTGGTTAGGCATTGGAACGGTCTGCCCAGGGAGGTGGTTGAGTCGCCGTCCCTGGAGGTGTTTAAGGTTAGGGTAGATGAGGTGCTTAGGAGCATGATTTAGGGATTGGTGGGAATGGTTGGACTCGACGATCCAGTGGGTCTCTTCCAATCTGGTCATTCTGTGATTCTGTAATTCAGCTACAGTTTAGCCCTTTAGAAATACTCTTGTGCAGGCAGAAGAAACGGTTCCTCCCTTCTGGTAGCTTAATGCTCGTGTTGCCCCATTTTCTGCACAATGGGGCAAGAAAAAGGAACTTCAGCAGTGCCGCACAGGCACAGAGCTGGAGCACTCTGCTTGCCACATCAAGCTATCCTGACTGTCCGAATCAGCAGAGAAGGTGTAAACCAACTGTTCCTTGCCTGCCCTCACACCACCACTCCGCCAACTGCATGCTCCCGCTCCTCGAAGCAATTTCAGTTTGTTGTGTTTTGCAAAACTATTTTAGATGCTTTTTTAAAGCTTCCTTCAACCAGCACTCCAAGAGTCAGGGTTTCTCTACACATTTTCACTTATTTTGTGTTCTGAATGCTCTCACACGAACTTTGTTTAGCTTTTGAAATCCGATGAGTTGCATCATGAGCCCATATGCTGCTGAAACTGCAGGACTTGGGACCACAGGCATTGCATGTGTGTTTTAGACTAAATTTTAGTAATCACAGCTTAGAGACTTTCTGTAATAATCACAGATTTGAAATCTCTCATGCACTGAAAGAAAAAGTGCCTTGCATATTTTATTTTTTTTTCTGGTAGCTTTGTGCACTGCATGAAGTTTCACATAACAAAGAGAGTCAAAAGCCAAATGTTGCTATTAGGTACACGTACGAGGGGAGAGAGAGCAAATGATAAAGATGAGTTTTCAACTTTCACTTTCTGACTTAAAGGATGTTTAAATTTAAACCTTAAGGACCTTAATTCTATAATTTTATATGGCTTATTAGTAGCATTATAAAATATATTATAGATGTGACCTGATTTTTATAAAAGGTAATTCTTATTCAACAAATCTGCTGGAGTTTTTCACTAGGTTTCTCTGAAAGTGGACAGGTGTGAAATTGTGTATATAATCAAGCTGGATTTCCCAGGGGCATTTCACAGAGTGTCACACAGGAGACTAATACATACGGTTGCTGGTGAAGCAGAGAAGGGCCCATTTTCAAATGGAGAAAGGAGCTGGTTAGATGATCGAGGGCAGATTAGAATGGGGAAAGGTTACGGGCCAGGGGAAGAGAGCGGATGATGATTGGAGAGCAACGGGAACTGTTATTGGAGATCGATACTTTTTCACTCTCTATGTAAATGGCTTTGACAGAATGAACCACAAACTTGTTATCCAACTTTTTGGATCATGCAGAAGGGAATGGATGGGGCCAAAACCACTTGATAACCTGGAGAAAACAATCCAATACAAAGAGATTCAGCTGCGTAAAACGAACTGTAAGCAAGAATAGTAAATTTGAGTTTTGAGTGAACTCATACGTCGAATGAGTATATTTTTCAAAGATTCAGGAGCAGGAGAAGATTTGAAGACTGCACATATCATAAAAGGACTGACACGATGTTTTGTATCCATGTGGTCAAAAAGGCACAGAAAATGCGAAGCTGTATAAATGTAGGCATTGAACATAGCTTTCAAGGAAATACTGTGCCACTTAAAGGAAGATTTTTTTGATCATGTTTAAACTACAGCTGCCAATATTTAGTACTATTCTATGGAAAAGGGCAGAGGTACAGAGAAAAGCAGCATGATTTTATACAAAGTCAGGAAGGGTTAAGCTATGGTAAGAGGTCTAAGAAGGTTAACTTGTAAAGGGCTTCAAGCATTGACTTACAAGAAAGCTAAAAGGGGAAAAAGCTGAGAAAGAATACAGGACCGTACCTTGGTTTGGAAAGAAAAAGTTATAAGGGAATATGATTGAAGTTTCTGCAGTATATTGAGGTGCATACTGAGGCAGGAATAGATAAGCTCTTTCAATTAATATTAAACACAAGGACAGCACAGTATAGACTTAAGATTGAGAAACAGGCCAGCAGGAAAAAAAACTTCTGAAGTCAAACTTTCTTCCTCAACATGCAGAGTAAAGAATGGTCTTCCAGAAGCAGCAGTAAGAAGAGTTCTTGAAGAAACTTTTCTGTTGCTTGCTTCCATTTAGTATTTTAAAATAATGCCTCTGGAGCAGTATGTGACATGACTGCCCCCAAATCCCAGTACGGTTTCACCCTGTAAGCAGGATGGGGTGCCAGGGCCAACAGTGGCTTATCTATGTCCAGCATGAAGAAGGTCTGCGATTTCTGATGACCCCTGATATTTTCACATTGCTTTCAAGAGGGAGATCAGATGAGGATAACGTCCCGTTGAGTACTTGACTGCAAACCTGTTGCCCACGTAAATCAGTATCACTGTATAGTCCCATCATTGACCGTGGCCAAAATGTCAGTCCCTTTACTACTGCAAACCAAGCTAGTCAGATGGTGCAGAAGCAGTGGAAGAACTTTGGGAAGATACTGTAACAGGAGTGGGTTTTTTTATAATTGCAGACAGGAAGAGTAGATGATCTTGACAGAATTGAGTAGAGAGTGGGTTTTTTTGGTTGTGGCATTTAAAGCAGGAGTTAGCGTGTAAAATCTTCCTTAGCCTTGTTTCTGAAGTTCCTATATACACCACTGAATGACTGGAGCTGTAGCAGAATTAAGCTTTTTTTTTTTGAGACCTCTTTTCACTCAATGTTTTTACAGTATTTATCACAGATAAGTGAGGACTAGGTGTTGCTGTAAAAATTTAATAAAAATAACACATCTCTAAGGGATTAAAGTAGATCACTCAGAGACTCATTGCTTGCAGTTTTGTAGCAGCTTAACTATAATTTACTACTGTATATGAATTTTCAAAATTAAGCTAAGAATAAATAAACCCATTACTAACTACATCTATGCTGAAAAAGTGCATAAACTCTAACTACATGAATTGGTTTGGTTAAATTTACAGAAAACCCATGTGCAAACCAGCTACTAGAAGAGTAGGATTTCATGTTTCTATGTGGTTTTCTTAATTGCTGTCTAATGTTCATGTCCGATAAACACTAGGGAAAAAGGTAAGTTAGGTAAAAGGATGTTTGAGCTTTAATTCAGGCATGTAATAAATTGAAGTACTTTCCCAATGCATTCAACAACTCCAGGAACACAGGTGAAAATATGGGTTCAGTTCTCCTGACAGTTCAGGAAATACAAGAAAACATTAAAAATGAAGGGCTATCTATCTGTCTTTTTTTTCATAATTAGGTTTATAAAAAATTGAAGGCTAATGAGTGATAATTAGGGGCCTCAAAGAACAGTGGGGTTTTGTCAAGACAATGCTGGAAAAGTGTTTTGCACACTAGATAAAAAAGACAGACAATTCTTTGCTATAATGTTGTCTTTTTCAGTGCATCATCCAATATTTACTTATAGAGTATTTTAGAACAACTTTACCAAAAAATCCCAGATGTTCTTAAAATATAAATGGGTAATCTGTTTTTCGTATTTCCATCATTACATCAGAAAAACCACATAGGCAGACAGTTAAAACAGCCTGAATTTTCAGTAATATTGAAAAAAATGGCTAATCAAATTTTACTGTTGAATCTGAATAATATGTCAAACCTCGATCTCTCAAATAGATAATCTCAAAGGCAACAGTTGTAACACATGGAAAATCTAAGTCAAGTCATGCACGCATTTGCACACAGGAATTAATCAATGGATATAATGCTCAGACATAAAATCACATGCATGTTTAAGCATTTTCAAGATTGGTGCCTACATTTAAAATATATACCTCTGTAATAGTACCAGATACTGTCAGTCTGAGATTTATGGTATCCAGTTTCTTCAGTTGCATATTAAAGCTCACATCACTGAGTTTTGATCTTTTTATGACATTGTTATGGCATTGGAATTCTTTCCTTTTCTAATTCTGTGTTAAATGAGTAAACATACAATATTTATCTGCTTGCCACATAAAAAATGATGTATGTTTTTGTTAAAGAGCAATCACTTCTGAATAAAAGCCTCACAACCCTTCTCTTATATAGTGTCTCATTCTATTCAGTTGTAATATTTGAATCATTTGCTCATAACACAGGAGGAGGTTTTGCAAAGCATTTGAAAACTGGTCTGAGATCTTCATACACTTTGGTTTGAAGCTCAAAGGAAGAAAGTATTTGATAGCAGCAATATCAAAAAAGTGTAATTCAGGAGCAGACTTAAGCACATGTATTTCAGTAGCACTGGAGCTTGCAAGTCTCATTTCCACTGCAAGAATGGCTTTTTATTGCTTTCTTCTTCTGTTCCTGCCACCCCACTAAAATCTTACACAAATCTGCATGCACACGATCACAAATAAATAGAAGTCCAAAATTAACACCCACAATGTGCAAAGTTTTGATCATTAAATATAAAAAAGAGACTCCAAGGCACTAAGAATTTCTCTGTCACTGCTAGATGATCTGAGAGTGAAAGACAGGTAGATATTACAGTGATATGCAGCTGCAAAAAGCTGAAGACCATGTAAAATATTTTTGCAGAAATATGTCAGCTCTTGACATGAATTTTAAACCCAAGGAAAGCCTTGAAAGAATGTCTGTTATTCTTGATCATTTTGTAGTACATTACAAAATGGATATATGTGTAGCATTTGTGGTGTAAATTAATTACTAGATCATTGCTTCCATCTTCCCCACACCAGACCTTGTCATCCTGTATTTCCTCCAGGGGCAGGTTAGGAAGAGGACCTGGGCATGCTCTGGGTCTGGACCCTCGTCTTCCTCAGTGTCAGGCTTCTGTGATAAAGATGACTAGAAAGGATCTGCTGTGCCAACTGTAATATTACTTTTTGTTTTAGACATCACTTCCATAGTACACTGTAACGATCAGCATATTTCAAAAGAATAGCAAACAACTCTCTAAGAATAAAGTCTGGTTGTGGCTTTTAAGCCTAGTTTGAGCTTAACGGAAGCCAGCAAGCTGTGGGTGAAAGGCTGCACCTACCATGTAAATCTCCAGTATGTCTATCTCAGGGAAGAAGGCATTTCCAAGAATCTGTGTCTTTCTAATTGCTTATAAAAACACCCTGAAACAAGCCAGTGAATAAATTAAATTTGAATGTTTTCAGATTTTCACTGAACCTAATTAGTGTCTAATCTCTGTCCATGAGTATGCAGTTTTAAGTGGGACGTTAGACTTTCACTCTGCAGATTAAACTCCGCGGTGCATAAATCCATTATTATTTGTGGAGGAAAAAGCTTCGGTATCTGCTACCTCATGGTTTTAATTTAAAATTAAGTACTACATCTGGGCCATGCATTCTTGTAGAATAATAAGACAAGCTGTAAAGAGGTGGAAGATCTTTTCTAATAAACCATGTCTCTTATTTGCCTAACTGAATTGGGAAAATTTATGTTTCAAACAATAATTAAACTGTCCTAGTAGCTCAAGATGTCACGCTTTCAATTGCAATTTTAGGGAGCTGTACCGCAACAGGGAGTAGATTAATATAACGTACTGCATGAAACTTTTTAGCTGCAAGGATGAACGTGGCACCGTAAGGAGCAGCACTGCTGCTTCAGCTGCACATCTCCAAGTGTTTTGCAAAGGGAGAAAAATATCATCATTCAATATTTACCAGCTGGAAGAAATGAGATGCAGTAGCCTGTGGGGACTTTTTCCCAAAATTTTTGATTCACTTTGAGCAGGCAGAGAATAATGTTCTGCCAGTGCTGTCGTTGTGTCACCTAAATCAAATTTGCTCCCTTCATTCTCAGTGCTTGAACCCCTGAGCTGGCTGACACAAAGATTTTGTTATGTTAACACTGCCCAGGTGAGATCTGCATTAGTTTATTCACATATTAATTGGATCTGGTAAGGACT
Organism: Clamator glandarius; assembly: GCA_033459285.1. Lineage (NCBI taxonomy): Eukaryota > Metazoa > Chordata > Aves > Cuculiformes > Cuculidae > Clamator > Clamator glandarius. The sequence goes on from JAUNZM010000026.1 coordinate 1,450,389, forward strand.
TCAGTGCTCATAGGCACCAGCTCCCACTCTTCCTTTGCCCCTTTAATTAAAACAATGGGTATTAAACAACAGGCTTCCTTTATTATTTGCAGATCATGGGATATAAAAATCATTGTAGATTTTAAATGGACTATATTAACCTGAGTAATTCCATTGGGGCTTCAGTTTCTATAGCGAAAAGTGTTGTGTTGTCTTCGGCTCAATTAGATTTTTCTCAGTGTCAGTTTTAATTCACTTCACCAGAGCGTGGGGGAACTCTCTGTGGAAGGGAAAATGTTACTTCTGAATGAGAGCCTCTTGTAGCCCACATTTTATTTAAGAGTTTTAAAATGCTTTGTGGTCCCATGTTTTCCCTTGAATGTCTGGTATTGTGTGCCATAAGAGCTGTGCAAAATTGCTTGATGTTTCTTAATGAGACAGGCATCTAGGTTTGAGCAGAACAGTAGAAGTAGGGAGAGCAAGATCCTTGGCTCCCTCTTTTTATTAAATCCTGCAAAGAAAAAATGTGCCTTGGTAAGATTTGATGACCCAATATACATAATTATATCAAATGATTCTCACCATTACAAACATACACCTGGACAAGCGAACAGAGAAGTAAAAACTAAGCAGGGTTCTTTTTGTAAGAGTCCAGGGCAGCTGAGAGGCCTGAGAACTTGTTTTTTCAACTTTAGACTTGACATTTCTCACCTCCCATGGTAGTCAGCACTTAGGTGAGGATTGCTTGGTGCACTTTCTGCTCGGTGCACGCTCTGCTTGGTGCATACTGCTAGAGTAGCCCAAAATGTACTGTTTCTTCCCCATTTTTAGAGGGAAATAATGAGTAGGGCTTTAATTTTAGAGTGCTTCTCATTGTGAAAAAGTGAAAAAAGGAACGTATGGCAGAATTTTAGGGGAAGGTTTGCTGTAGACGAGGGACTGAAATGTCCACTGTGTTTAAGTGGGGTTTTCTGAAATGCTTGTTTCCATCATGCTCAGTGGATTTCTTCTCCTGTCTCGAGACCTGTCCTACCAATATTTCACTAAATTCTCAAGACAGTAGGTTTATGGATATTTGTGCACAATTAAATTTTACTGTGGGGTTAGGGGGTTTTTTGTTTGTTTGGGTTTTTTTGACTGATACCTCCTAGTTTTCAGTTTTGCAAATTATTTAAGCTGCTTTCCAGTGTATGACTGGGCTACATATAGGAAAGCACCTGGGAGTGTGCTCAAAATCAGTCACTTGGGTCAATAGATGTGAACCTCTTCTGGTTCAGACAGAAGACGCTACTGCAGAGTGATGCTGGAGTGCCCCGTCGTTGCTAATAATGCCAGCTTGTGTAGGAAAGATAAATATTAAATTGTCTCAGGAAAGAGACAATTCTATATTCTGCAGAAGAATTGAACAAAAAGCTCTACCAAAATTCTGGTTTCCGAGTGTGTCATCTTCCAGCCTTTCCTTTCCAGTCCTGAGCTGTTTAGCATGTAGTACCTTTTTGTGCTTTGTTACTTGCTAGTTCTGGCTTGGGTATATACTGCATTAAAAGGTGCTGCGCGAAAGTCAGGAATTATTATTATTATCCTCATTATTTAGATGCTGCAGTCTAAGTAGTTAAAATCTCACAGCTAAAGGTCAGTGTCGCTTGTAGGCTTACACATGCACAGTACAAGTAACCTTCAGAAATTTCCTCATGACAAAGTAAGTGTAGCAATTATATTTAAATGAGTGCCAGAGAAAAATTCACTGTAAACTGCATTAGCTGGATAGTGTATGCTGTAAGAGGATTTAATTAAATTAATGTTACTTACTATCAAATGCTCCATCTAGTGTATTGCCACATCTCCTTATTACTAAGAATAATATTTGGCTCATAAAGACCCCTGCTCAACTAGGCACACAGTCCTGATGACTTCAGGAAGTGATTAAAGTTAAAGCATGTTCTTCACTGGTTTGCTGAGTAGGAATAGGCTTGAAGCTGTGATCAATAAATACCAGTATATGTATGTGAGGCATAATCACTCAGCCCTTTAAGAAGGCTATTCATGGAGATTCCTCTTACAGATGGTTTTCAAAGTGTCTAATCATGGTGTGATTTTGGTAGAAGTGTTCTTCCTAGTTTGAGTGGAGCTGTCATGGATAATGGCTCCACCAGCAATGAGGACGAGCAGCCTGAGCACAAGTCTGGGTGTTCCACAGGAGGGGTGTTGGGATGATCCGCGCAGGGGCTTCGGAGCCCTCTGCTAATAAGCGCACTAACCAATCAGGATGGCAGAGAGATTTCATTGAATAATCCTGGTGTTATTTTTAGTGCTGTTATTAATGCAGGATTCTCACTCTTACATTATACAGAGATTCCGCAGTGAGATCCAGGAAGGTATTTTGTGTGACTTCCTACATAAAAGCAGAAATGCAAATAAGCTATATTAATATATTCACATTATATAAATGGAAACCTCAGACGCATGGAAATACAGTGACATAGCCAGAGACATGCTTCAAGCCAGTGATAAAGAAATCCAGTTTTCCTACTCTTTTCTTACATTTCAACCATTCAGGAGAAAATGTGATATATTGGATGGTTTTGCAGAATATTTTTGAATGTCAAAATCACCATTGAAGTATGCGTCTCCTTTATATTTGTTATTATTTTATTTTCCTTTCATACATATTCTTTACAAAGAGAATACATGAAATCTAGCAAAAAATATTTTATTCTCTATTCATTCAGTGACAAAACCAAAACGTTTTTAACTGCTCTTTTATGGAAATTGGGAAACAGTGGAATAGTTTCTAAAGCAACTTACTTTATCATTGGCTGAATCAAATGGCAAAAGTTTTTATTTACCTCTGTGTCTTACATTTTAATGATCCACATATCACTCCCTAACCTCACCCACCCGTGTTTATGTATGCAGTTTACATTCTGGTACAATCAGTAAGGCACATGCAATTCAGGAGAGTTACAATATCCTCTTTGGTTTTGTGGGTTTGGTTTTTGGGGAAAAAAGAAAAAGTAATTGCCCGTGTCAACTGATGTTCATTACACAGAATTGTTTAGCTCTCTTAAAAAATCATTGATCTGCTTCTCCTCCGTGAAAATATTCAAGGTCTCAGTTCACAAAAGAGAAATCAGCAGGTAAACAGCAGACAAACAATTTGTGCTGTAAGGAGTGAGAGTGCGATGTTCTGTGTAGCAAATGTCAGAAGTGCTTGCTATCTTAAAAAAGAAAAAAGACAAATATTTAGTAAGGATGAGAAACATTATTATTGTTGCAGTCAGATATGATTTTGGAGAACAATGTCTTTAAATGTAGGGATTTTTTTCATACATTTTTATGTAGCATTTACGATTGGAGATCTATTAGGGGGAATCTGGCATGAACTACTCCTTTTTCTCTCTAAGTTTGATAGCTTTATTTTGTATTTAAGGAGGGTGTTACAAAAGGTAATTTGATGTCTCACTCCCATTGCTACAGTCATGGTTTTGATTTTTGAATGACTCCCTTGAAATAGGAAGAAGGGAAATAAACTCTGTCGTTTGGGTTTTTTGTTTTTTTTTTCCTAGGGAATATACAGTATTTAGATTTCATGGAGAGTGCCCATGGTACACTCTGTGCACACAGCAAGTCATAAGTGCTGTTGCCTCCACTGTGGGTCCGTGCACTCCAAACAACAAAGGAACCCTAAATCTGGGACTCCAGTCTCACCCACATGCTCTTATTATCATTCGCTGTTTGTATTGCAGATGCACGTAACAGATTGTACAATATGCTGTACAAACAGATTGGTAAAATGATCTTTGTCCCAAAACACTGGCAGCATAGATGAATGAGAAGGATTGAAAGCGTGCCTGCACTGAAAGCTGCACAGCCCAGACGCCAGAGTTTTGGACCCATGTCCTCAACAAAAAGGGCTTTGTACATCTTTATTGAAGCAAAGTTCTGTTCTTGCTGACCTTACTGTAAAGGGCTGAAATTTTAAATAAGATTTAAAAGCAAATAGCACAAAGATCATTAGAGAGTGAGTAGGAGAAGAGAATGTGCCTACTTCTCCCCTTTTTTTTTTTGCCTTTTTTCCCCTTTCTTCTCATTTAACAGCTCTTCTCCTACACTTGCCAAGTTGAGCATGTCAAAGGAGCAGACTTTCAAACTTTGGGTAGTTGCTCACAGTATTGGAACAATGCCCTAAAAAAAAAGCTGAGGCTTTGATGACCTGACTCTGGGAGGCACTGCTCATGGAAACTCTGACGCTCTGGAAATGACAACGATAGCAAGTCTGCAAACTTGGCTCTCACTCTCACTGGGCTACTCAAACAGGAAAATTTCTAATACTTAATGTCTTTTTCATCGTCTAATGCATGTAAAGAGATCATCCACTTATGCCTTGTGTAGTTAAGGAGACCAAGAATTGCTTATCTTATTTGTTGAGGTAGCTAATGTGCATTTCAAAGTGCCTAGATGTTAGCTTGCGAGGGAAGAAGGCATGAACATTAATTCCAATAAAAATATTTTTTGAGGAATAGATTGCTTAGTGAATATAGATCATCTGCAGCCGGTAAAATAATGATATAAGCCTGTAAGCCATAAGTTTCTTTTTTATTAAATCAATAAACTGTTTACATGAAAATAGACGTGTCCAAACAACATTGTGCAAAGAGCATTTTTAGAGGAGCTCTGCTTCGCGACCAGAAATTACTTTGCCATTTCAAAACACTTCTGTTTCTCATTCTCATAAAAGTGCTCTCTCACTAACATTATTAAAGAAAACATTTTTCAACTCTGAAGTATTGCTGATATTTGGCAGAGGCTGTGGCCAGTAGTCCAACTGATGGGAACTACTAAGCACTCTTAATTTAAGCAGCTTGTGTTGACTTTATGGTAAAAGAAATTTTATGCCTGGTCAGGTCATGAAACTTCGACCCATGTGGTTTTCTGGGTTTGAGGTATGATGGTGCCTCAATGTGCTCGAAGCCAGGGCTAAACATCCCTGGCTGTTTGTGGATAAGCCACTGTGGCCATGGTCAAGAGAGGCAGGTCTCCTGACTGGCTGAAAATCTCATTTTCCAGGATGCAAAGGTCTCAGGTTTGGAAATCTAACTTAACTGAAAAATGACATTCTAGTTCATCCAGCCTATTGCCTGCCAAATCCACGCTTCTTTCATTTAGTGCATTCCCAAATGTTTTGTCCAATTTTATTTGGAAGTGGACCATGGGATACTGTTTCCAACCTCTCCCCTCCTCCAGGATTTGATGTTTTATTATTATATGATAAACGCACACAGTCCTAATGGTTTTTTTTCGGTATTTTGGTCTCCTCACTTCATTTTCTGTTGTATAATCTATGTTCCGTGCTAGTACTGATGAATGTGAGGGATGCATTTTCTGTCATGTAAAATAGTACTGGGGATAATCGCTGCCTAAGATTTTGGCTGACCCCCTCATCAAGCTTAGCTCAAAAATTAATTCGTCATTACCCAGGTGCTATGCACTAAGCTATATTGGCATAAAGGAGCGCCACATATTATATGTTCTTTGGAAGGAAAAAAAGTGGCCATGTAATCACTGAGACAGTAAACAGTCATTTCCAATCTAGTAATATTTTATGTGAACTGGCACTGTATGTTGTATATCATCCATCTTGCTAATCCTTGTTCCACATTGCCTCCCACTTGAGGCCGAGAACATTACAGCTGTGCCAGAGAGTGGGTGGAAGAATAGCCTTATTATCAACCTAAGTTGAAAACATAATGGCTTTTTGAATGTCTTCATTCACAGATGCAGTCATACTAAAATATTAATACCCTTAAGTATAGAGAAACAGAACTTTCATTTAAAATCCATTGTTCGTGTGTGTTGCAAAAGTGAAAGCCTTAAAAAAGTTATATGAATGCCCTTTGGTTTATATTTTACCTTGTAAATTCCAGTATTCTGTAATAAAGGAGCTAAAATATTTTTCAGAGTAGATTGTGAGGACTGTGCCATCACTAGCACTGTCTTGTACTAAATGAAAGAAGAGTTTCTACAGTCTTCTGTTTGTCTTAAAACACAGGTAATAATCAAATGGATATAGAAACACAGATAATGACTTTCTAGTACCGTGATCAAACAGAGTTGCATTGTTGGTATCAGTGTTTAAATCTCAGCCCCAGTGAAATCAGAAATATTCAAGATGCATGGGCTTACAGGGAGCAACTATCACAAAGAGTAGAGGAGAAAAATGCAAGCCTCACCTGGTTAGTCTTCACAGCGCTCCAGGATCTTTGATTTACAAGCTGAAATGAGGGACCTAGCAGTGAAAACTGAGTACATTTGCAGCACAGTATTGCTGAAAAGCCACAAAAGAAGGAAATTATATTGTTGTTCAGCTGTAGTCGTGGTTTGCCCTTCCTGGGTCTCTAACTCATTTCTGTGTATATCTTCCCAGGTAAAATATGAATCTTCCATAAACACCTTTAGGAGGTGTAAGAGTTGTTTTTTAATAGCATTCAGAAAAAAAAAGTAATAAATCTTGATTGTCCTAATTTATGACCAGCATGAAAAAAATGTGCCCCTTTTAAAAAGCAAAAAAGGATTCAAACCTATGGTGTATCAGGCCATGTGTTGTAAATCAGCCTAATTGTTTTAGAATTCAGAAGTGTTTCATCATTTTAAATTGGGCTTGTCTGATATTTAGTTCCACATTTTTGATAACTCCGCAGGACTAATCTGAAGCCTGCTGTTGCACATGAAAAGCTTTTTTTATCCTATCTTTTAAGACTGATGGAATGAGAGGAGGTTGACAAGTAATGGCTTAGTTATCTCTGTGTCAAAGCTTATAGTATCCATTATAGTGAAAACGCGCAATATAGAGTTCCAGAAATAATTTTACTATACCTTTCTTGCATACAAAATGCAAAGTGAGTAATGCTGCAGTCTGATACATGCTTTCAAATTGCTTGAAAATATCGTAATAAGGCTTAGCAGGAGCTAAAACATGATACTGGATATGGGTCCCAACCCTACCAGGACTTCCCCCCAAGCACATCCTTATTCCCATGTCCCCCACCTCACGTGGGAAAAGAAACTTCACATTTTTAGGACAACATTTTGCAGTTTCTCTGTTGACCTGCTGCACTCTGTGGATAAATACAATTCATCTACAGAAGGTGTTTTTATGTAAAAAGACCAAGCGATGCTTTTTCCCAGTAAGAACTGGTTGTTACAAAGCTCATTTGACAATCTAACCTCTAACCCACCATTCCTCAGTCCTCCTTCAGGAAAAGTTTGCATAGTTTTTGCTTAAGCTAGATATTTTAAGCAATAAGAAGATGTTGAATAAAGGACAAGGGCACACTGTAACATTTCCTAAAGGATGCTGCTACCAAAATATTATGATTGTTTAGGTTAATCTTCATGTGACACTGATAAAAAGAAAGAACTTTTTGTCAGAGAAGGAGCAGAGACTGAAGATGAAATACTGCACAAAGACTTCTTGGATTTTTTATTTATTTTTATTTATTTATTTTCTTTGTCACTTTCAGATAAGACTGAGGACTAAAGCTGTATGAATTTTTTGGTAGCAAAGCACCATGAAGCTGCACATCCGTGATATTTCATTGGATGTGTTCCTGTGGCTGCCATGGTGACCTGCAGAGAACGCTGTACAGAATCACTATACTCCAAATGTGATTAGATGCATTCAAGGTGTGCACGCCATTGATGCCAAGGAACGCAGAATAGTTTCATCTACTTTGCAGACAAGCTTCAGTTTAAGCCCTCCTGCCACTTCCTGCTCAAGGCCACCTTTGACAGCTGCAGGAGCCAACACATAGCTGTTTAGGCACACCTTTTGTTCCTTTTCTCTGTTTTTCCTTCTCCCTCTGATTAAGTTGCCAATCATCCAGTTTTTTTCTCTTCTTGTCTTGATAAGTTGCCAATCATTTCATACAGCCTGTACTTCTCTAGCCAAGTATTTCTCTTGTCATAACTTGGGGAGAGGCTGCTGGAGATTTATTTTAAATCTTGATCTGATTAAATGCCAAATCTTGATCTTTGGAGAGCCATGGGGCCTATATGTCATGGTACTCTCTTTTTTGGACTACTCTGAATTGGTATTAATTAGAGGAATTGAGATGTGCAGCATAGGTCATCCAACAAACTCCCAGTACTCCTCTCCCTTAGTAGATATTAAATATTGGTGAACAGATTTTTATAATCAGTTTTCCAAGTCATACATGGTGGAAGGTGCCCCTGCCCATGCCAAGAGGGTTGGAACTGGATGATCTTTAAGGTCCATTCCAACTTAAACTATTTATGATTCTATGATTCTACGATTCTATATTTCTATGATTCTATAATGGGATCGAGAAAGATACCATCAATTGTATGAAAGTTTCTGGTGGGAATAACATATTTGTATGGTACATGGGTTTTTACTGTTTTGCTCTGGTTAAGAGAGCATTTATACAAAGATTGCGAAGTAGTAGTATTATTTAAGAAGATTTTCAAGAAATAAATAGCAATGGGAAATTAAGCAAAGCTGGAAGTGTTTACCATGAAAGATGTCTTTAAAATTTATGTTTGTGAGTTTGGAAAATAGTTTTCTGGGGAAATTATGGGAAGCCCGATTCTGAGAAATCTGCAGATACAGTCCCATAAAACTTTGGAAGAATTACATGCATAGTGCTGTCCTCTCTAGGAGCGAAACTTAGCGGAATTTTCCTGCTTCTAACAGTTTTATTATTCTATTAAAACCGTTTTCCTAGATTTGCAAGATGGCACTTTCACCGAGTATTTATACTTCATTAGTTTATTTTCCAATCACAAGGAAAAGACTTCATGAATCATCTTAGTTTTTCTCTCTCATTTTGGAAATGCGTGTATTAAAACATCTATTCTGCATCTCCCTTTGTTGATTTTACGTTAGTTAATCATCAGACAATTAAAAAAAAAGCATAACAATAAAAAACTGGGACAGCTGTATCTTACAGAGGCATTTTCCTTGCACCTATGAGGCTGTTCAGGAAAGGTGAAACATGAGCTGTAATTCTTCATCAGGACAGTTTTTATTTTTACACTGTTAGTCTGTGCAAAACAAGATGCTGCACAAGGGACAAATGTGAGTCAGGCTGGGAAGCTATTGTGAGATACTTCTCAAATATCTTTCAGTTTGAGCTTTCTGAGCGTGGATCCCCCACACAAAGTGTGTTCTTCATTCTCATTGCTTGGGCTCATTAAGCGTTGCCATTTATTTTTTCTGTGTCTGCACAAATATATGGCTTTATTACTAAAGTGGTTTGTTTATCTTTGCTGCTGCTGCATTTATTTTAGCACTCATCTAAACAATTAATTAGGGAAACACTTGAGTGCCGAATACACTTCTTCAGATACCACTCAGTTGTGGTTTTGTATTTCCAGGAGCATCAAGCATTTTAGAAAGCCCATCTTTTGCATTTTTTTTAACCATCCCTTTTTTCCCCTTGTTTGAAGCATCCACAGGCAGAATATATTGCTTTGAAAGATCATGGGCCCTATTGAGAGTTCAAAGCCAAGTAAAGATGATGCTTAAAGTTCAAAGGCTCTGTGGAGTTGCATCTTCATCTGCATAAAATTGTTTCAACCAGCTAGAAAGACAGAAGAGTTGCCAGGAATTTCTTCTATTTCTTTTTTATTATTTTTATTTAAAAAAGCATAATTGGGGAGTAAATGTGTCACTGCCAACAAGTTCAAGGAAAGCAAAGCTCCTTAGATGAAACACTGCTTGAAGGTATACACAGTGTAGGAAAGATTTGACATTTGCTGTGAACCTGTGACAGTGAAACTGTGAATGCCTAGAAATCAATACAAGATACGTAAGGGTTTCTAAAGTTGAATTCAAGGAAGAATTGAAGGTGTTTGACTGCATCTTGAGCAAACGGAGCAGGGATTGTGACATATTCAGACAATGATTTTAGACCCAAGTTTTAAAGATAGGGGAAATAACACATCTCAAAAAAAAAAATTTTCAAATAGATGCAAATTTCCTCCTTGAAAATAGTATGTATTTTGTAACAAATCGTGGCCCAGAGTGGAGGCTTTGTCAGTTCTTTGACCAGCAGAGAATGGAGCCCCTATTAAGTGGCTTGGCCAAAGGCAGTAAAATATGGGGTTGGGTAGCACTGGGTATTGGGGTAAAATACATCTTTGTCCTCTGATGCTCAGGGCACTTTGAGATAGTATTTCACCTGGAGTTTCTTTCCACGCTGCTTAAGTGCTCCTTAAGCCAGTTCAAATGTCTTGTATTGATTTCTTCCATTTCCTACAAGAAAACTTTTGGAGGAAGTGTGCCAGACTCTTGTTGGTTAGATGGAAGCACCACTTGAAACTATTGTTTTGCTGTTACTTACATCAATGTTACTGCAATGTCTTTTTTTATTGGTTTTTTTGTTTTTTTTTTTTTAATGGTGTCTTCACAGTATTGCTTTAAACTCAGGACTTTTTCTTCCTTCAGTTTTACAAGGAGAAGTGGGGCATAGGGAGATTAAAGGCCAGACTTTTCAAAAGCATTTCGGCATCTAAAGATTCAGATGGGCATTGAAAGTTATTTTCAGAAGAACTTCAACACTCTGTTCCTAGAAATGAGTTATCCAAGGTCAGATTTAGACTCTCTTGCAAAAGGGTATCCAAGTCTTCCAGATGCAGACAAGTGTTGAAACTAACTGATGCACCATCATCTTACCAAGTTTCTGGGTAAGGGGCAGGGTTGGGTTTTGGTTGTTCTTTCTTGAATGGGTTTTCAGTAAGTATCAGCAACAACAATCTTTCCACTCTGTGCATTCTTTTATAACTCCTTCTCCCTGGACCTTGTCCTATTGTGTATCTTTGTACTGCTAGATCTGGCTTTTCCTATACTGTCTTTAGAAGACACAAGCTCAGAGTTTTAGAGCTGTCAGAGCTGTGAGTGGATAGGTGGTCTTGTAATACTAAAAGAATGCATGGGATTTAAACAAAACTTCATTATTTCAGATAGAACAGGACCAGATAAACTGTAACTTAAAAAATGCATCTTAGTACCAGCTTTTGAAATGAGGTGTGACACGACATCCTTACTGTCTTGCATGTCTGTGGCAATGTGGGTCAGGGTGAGATTTTAATGTCTCTGGTTCTCTTTCCAAAAGAAAGATTAATTACTGTGTTCTTGCTATAAAAAAACCTCCTCTTGTATGTGAAATCTGCTAGTGAATGAGAGTTGGTTCCCAACTGATGAGTGCAACTATAAAAAAAAGTAATTTAACTGATGTTGTTGGCTAAAATTAAAATAAGCTTGAAATATATTTCTGAGGAAGTTAAGCTGTGTTAATAGGGATTTTGTGGAAAAGCCACGTAGATTCCTTCATTGCTATTTCACAGAATCAAAGGCTAGATGAGGTTGGAAGGGACCTCTGGGGTTAATCTCATCCAACCACTGCTCAAAGTAGTTTGCTCAGGATATTGTCCAGGTAGGATTTGAGTATCTCCACAGATGGAGAGTCTACAACCTCTCTGGGCAAACTATGCCAGCGTTTGATTACCCTTACAATAAAAATATTTTTCTTTATGTTTAAATGGAATTTCCTGTATTTTAATTTGTGCCTTTGGCCTCTTGTCCTGTCACTGGGCACCACTGAGATGTCTCCATCTTCTTTACTTCCTCCCCGTCAGGTATTTATACACTTTGATAAGGTCCTCCTGAGCCTTTTCATCTCTAACTTAAACAGTCTCAGGTATCTCAGACTCTCCTCTTATGAGAGATACTCAAGTGCCTCCATCGTCTTCATGGCCATTTACTGGACTCCTTCCAGTATGACCATGTCTCTTTTCTACAGGGAAGCCCAAAACAGGACCCCAGATATGTCTCAGCAGGGCTTTGCAGAGTGCAAGGGTCACTTCCATTGACCTGCTGGCAGCGCCTTGCCTGATGCAGCCTAGGCTGCCATTGACATTTAACCAGTGAAAGTACTTTCCAATGCAGAAAACAGGGGGGTTTTTATAGTGAAAGTACAGGTTTATAAATTTCAATTGACTCTCAAAGTCAAAGGTTTGAAGGTTTTAAAGGGATAGTTTTGTGGTAAAGCTATGGTATTCCAAGTATTTTTTACTGCAGAGTTGCCTTCTAGTTGAACTAGAACTTCAGTTGCTTCTCAAGAGTTACAGTGCAATTAGAGGTTTCATCAGAGCAATGGTCTGGAAGTCTTATCAGGAAAAAATAGTCTTAACTGATCTTTCTCAAGTAGTCAGGTGAAAGAAAACATAGAATGAAATCCAAGATTATGAGATGTGTGCACCTGGAAGTTTGATTTGGTACTGGTGAACGTCGGGGTTGGAGACTGTAGGGCTTTTGAAATGTCATTAGGGAAAGATCTGTCCCTGTCTACATTAATTTATGTAAACATGATCTTTGTAGTGTCTTTGTGAATTGCAGTACAGTGTCACACCAGTTTTATTCTCTAAGAATGCATTAATAAGGGAAGACATCTTAATTTTTCATTTCCTTTTCTTTAGCATCTGTGCTCTGAACCCTCTTCCTCCACTGTATCCAAAGACACATTTAGCAGATACGCAACCTTGGGAGGTAACGTGCACAGAGGACACGTTAATTCATTTCAAAACCAGGAAACTAAAACCAGTAACTGTTACCTGGCTAAGGCCAAAAGGAAACAATGACAACCTTCTAGGAAGAAAAGATCAAGGATTTGTATGAGAGGAGGATAAAGTGAATTAAAGATTAAGGCAAATTAAGGTAAGAATAAGAAAGAAAAAAAAGAAAAGGTAAAGGGGAAACGAGGAGAAGTGATTATTTGCATTGTAATTTCATTGAGATGTCATCCCCAAATTCAAGATTGCTCTGTGATGCAATGTATGCATATAATGACTTGTTTAGAATGCCATCCAATTAAAAAAAAAAAATCATTCTTCTGTATTTTGTTTCTATCCTTTCCTATACTTTACAGGTAGGAAGTAGAGTGACTTCCCATGGGAGACTCCTCACAGGACTAGAGACAGGAGAACCATCTTGCCACCCTTCCCCCTACGGTCCTATTTACTTGAGAAGTTTTGTTGTTTACAAAATCTCTGACAGACAGGTTTTGTTGTAAGCCATACATAATGATGTACAAGATCCCAGTTATTCCCTACCACCAAGATCTAAAAATGTGAATGGACCAGACATGAGCTTGACAAGAAGTGCTTAGCAGCTACTTTAATTTTCCGAGTGATGTTGATTGACTGACAGTCTTCCACCTTAAAAAGCGATGATTCTCCCAGGGGATTTACACTTGTGCTTGAAGGGGCTGGCCAGGCCAGTGGTGTTTCCAGCAAACTGCAGGTCAGAGTGTTGGCACAGTACTGTTGTGCAGGTTCAATGCCACCAACTACTCTTCAGTATCTCCACAGGACTTTCTGAGTTTGTATTTGAACATTTCTCATCTGCTAGACAGCACAGACTGTTACAGCTCAGCTCAGGCAGTGACAGTTTCTTTAGGGACAGATTAGTTAGTAGTGACATGAGATTGTCGTGTTGCTATAAACCTGATTTGTATGTATTTATTTACCCTGCCACTACATATGTAATCCAGTCTTGCATCTGCTATTTCCCCTGCCTTTATCAATATCTACTGCTAAATTCAAATGAGTATTTTCAAGCTGCAGATGTGGAAGCTGGCCCCTTTCTTCAAAAGTAAACCAGAAAGCCCTGACACACTTCCTGGTCACTATGCAGGCAGCAGGACAATTCGGGAATTGCTGAAAGCCGTCGTTGTCCTATACAAAAAACTGTACATTGAAATTCTTCAGATACTTTTACAAGTATTAGCCATTTAAAACTGTTTAATGTAAGTGGCTTATTTCAGAGAGCAAGAAAAGCAGATTCTGGCAATTTTGCCCTTGATATCTTTTCTAACTGTGTTGCCCTTTAGTCAAAATTTACATAATAATGGATAGGGAAATGCTGTGGCACATAAACTGGTGCGTATTAGCACTTAGTTGCTTTCCCAAAAGGCTTGAAAATGCAGCAGATTTAATCTAGGTCAAAAAAAGAAAAAAATTAAAAAAAACCCTCTCACTTCCATTTTGTAGGCAGAGGACATTTATAGAGAGCATTTGTATTCACAAGGGTATAGGAATGACAGAGTGCAACTCCTCCAAAAGAGCTCCCCGGTGCAGCTGAAGGCTGACAGCAAACTAGGACTTGTGGCCAATTAACAGAAAGGCCGCGATAACTTGCAAGGCATGGAGAGAAAAAATTGAGCTCCGTGGGATCATTTTTCACTGGCCATTTACAGGGCTGTTACTGGCCTGGAGCATTTGTGCTTTAATGCGATAGGGGCGGTTCATGGCATGCTGGGGCTAGTGCATTGCTGCCCTGGATGCTATATCCAGGAGGAAAAATAGAGCACAGAGTGGAATTTGGCACATTCCGGTTGTGAATCCTTCTCTTGTACAAGCCCCTGCCTACCTTCAGCTAAGGTATTAATATTAGAAGTGGCATCGCTGCAATATGCACTGTCATTAGAGTGGCGATGCGGTTTCCTGGCTGGTGACAGGCTTGGTAATACGGTTTCCATCAGGGTGCTAATTACATCGAACTATTAGCAAACCTGAGCTAATTGGGAGGTGCCATCATTAAGGTTGATTTCTGCAGTATATGGCAATTCTATCAGGGATTGCTTTGGGAGTGAATCATTGCCATTGTATTCAACTGACACCACACACATTTGAGCAAGAGGATGGTACAGGTAAGAATCAAAATGCATCCCTTCCATAGCCACCTTCTTTTTCTGTTCAGCAGAACTACAGAAGTAGTTGGGGCTTTGTTTCTGAAAAGATTTTTTGCTTTCCTTTGTCAGGATTGTCTGTATTTACTATTCAGGATTTTTTTTTCTCTGTGTTTTTTTGGTTTTTTTTTTTTTTTATGGAATCACCCCAAATCTCTAAGAGTTGAAAGACCTCTCCTAGTGCTATACTGGTGTCTTCCATGCAGGTTAGCTAATTGCGCTAAGAAATGCTAGACAAGGCTCACTCCACCAAAGTAAATGAATGTGAAAATGCTTGTTGCCCAGCCATGCACCTGAACTCCTATAGCAATAGGTCTTTTCAGTGGTTTTACTGGAAAAGAATTCTCTATGTCTTCATTGCCTTTTGGAAATTGACAGTGTAGTGGTGGGTTTGGTTGCAAATCAAACTGTTTGGGCAGCTGTTTGTGATTTATGGAGCAGGTAATTTAGCATTCAAGTAAACAGCTGGAATGCAAAAGACTCCTTAAAAGGGCAGTCCTGTTAAACTGCGGTGTAATGTTTAAGTTTTGGTAGTGAAAGAGTGAATGTGGAAATGAGGAAAGGAACATTTGGAGGGTTAAAGAAGAAGAAATTTTCCTTAACTTAAACTAGCTTGAACTGTGCTGGATTGACAAGAAACTACTGTCCCCATTGAGATTCCAAGCTTGTATGAAGCCAGCACCTGTTCTGCTTGCAAATGCACACACAAAAGTGAGCTTCATTCACAGAAAGAAAGAAACATAGCGGGACTTCACTCATTTAGCCTTCCAGGGCCTTCAGTCCCTTGATCTGTCAGCCCCTTAGAATTCAAACGCTGCCTTTAAAGGAATTTTCAATTCACAACATGATGACTTTGTTGATGTCCTGAATGTGAATGTATTTTGAATTGAATTTGTCTGCCAGGATTCCATTACTTGCTAAAAGAATACAGAGTTCAATCATCAGATAATCATTATAGCTGTTTTGAAGTGTTTATTTTATTAGTCTAGAAGGTAAAGCAAATTTCATACTTTTAAGTTGTTGCAGGCTTTGCAGGCACGCCGATAAGCTCTTGTATTTCTATACCCTATGGTTAGGGTTCACATACTGGCAGCAGGTGATAAAATGCACAACGCAGGAGAGATCCAAACTGACAAATTTTGACAGTTGAAAACTATAGAAACTTATAAATCAGACCAAAGAATATGAGGGGTTTTTTTTTTATCCTATATACTTCCTCTTTTAATTCCCAAAAGTTAAATTTTCATACCAAGGGAATTGCAACACATTTTTATTCAAGCAAATCAAAACCTCAGAGCGTCTCATGGAACAACATTCCTGTCCACATCCAAGAGTTATTTTCTCATATTTATGCACGCGTCATTCCTATAACTTTAATTTAGGGACCATATATTCAGTTTAGGCAGTTGTAAGAGATGTTTTCACACCCGAAGCAAGATGGAGGTTGCCGCATCCATTCAAGCATAAAATCCTGGCTGAGAGATTAAGCCTCTTACACAGATCCCAGTGTCGTTAAATGCCAGTGAGGACTGTGTAAGCCACAGCTCCGAGTGAGGAGAGGTTCCTTTTGTTAGTTGTTCAAAATTAGGAATGTAAACAGCTCTCACAGAGTAATTAGTCTGTGCTTGAATTGGAAGAAAGTGATAAAAATAATGACACAATGGAGCTCCTAACAATGTTGTTTTACAGCTGTATCTTGCAGCCTAACAAAGCCATGTTTGCTCTGCTGGATGGATGGAGGCAAGTGTTCCACAGGTGGCTAATATGGGTTCTAGAGCAGAAGTCACACAGGACAAGAAGTCTCATTGCAGGAGGTCACTTACAGTTCTTTGAGAAAATCCTCTTGCTCACAGGAGGGAATTTGAAGTTTCATGGTGAAAACTCTGCAATATGTTGTAATTCCACAATGTGCACAAATGTCCCTCGGAAAGGTGCTGCTAATGGAAGTTCATGGGTACAGTGGTGTGAAAGTCCTCACCATTCGCTCATTTTTGCCCATCCCTAGCATATAAACAGCTGCTTTAATGAAGCCATGACTGCATTATCCCTGCGTAATCTTGATGCCATCTTTGACAGGGACTCAAGTAAAGCTTTTCTAGCTATACACAAAGCTGTTTGCTCCTGTCAGTGTCTTGCTAAACAGGTTTGTGCAGAAATTAAATAAATAAAATCTCCACCACCAATGCTAATTGGTGCCCTTGGCACCCTGAGCAGGGGCTTGTGAATTGAATGTGTCATGGAGAATTGAATGTGTCAACTGTCTCCCAACGGCTGGGACCTTGAGGTCTTTTTCTGGCACTAAATTTCCTTTCAAAAAAAAAAAAAAAAAAAAAACAAAAGGGAAAAAAAGGGTCCACACTGCAGCATTTTCTCATCAGGTGCTTTGAGAAGTGTGGCTGGTTTCTGCCTTTGTTTCTCAATCATCCCATTTGTTGCTATCAGACGCTGTGCAGCATGGGGTGGCAGGTTTTGTTCAGTCTGTTCAAGCATCTGGCAGGATAGCCATGAAGTTGTTGCTGATGTCCTTAAGGGACTGTAGGGATCTGCATGATTAATTCAGTGTCTTATGTTGTAGTAAATACGGTTCCAAGTAGAGCACAACCAGCTTACCAAAATGCAGGAGATTTGGAGGCACTGACTGCCAGCACAAGCTCCTGATCCTTTGGTTGAGAAGATACTAGCCAACATGGAGTTAAACTGGGCTGTATTTAAGGCTGTTGAGGATATGCAGAACCATGTCCACAAGCCAATTCGCCTTTGAAGTTGTCCTGAATAGGAGGGGAGAAGGTTATCACTGTCAGGCTTTGAGTTATTTAGATGTCAGAAAAGTTTAGTTGTGGTTCAAGCTGCTGTCAAGCCAAGATTATGTGTGCAGGAAGCTTGAGAGAGGAGGGTTGGTTTATTGGTTTTTGGTTTTTTTCTTTTAGCAGGAAATTTACTTTTTCTTTTCCAGAGGTACCACTGATTTGTCTTTGGTAGTGTTATACTTTCTTACAGAAGCAGAGGAACGAAGGACATTCCCTTGTTGTCTTTCAGCAGAGGTTAGCTACCAGCTCTAAAGCACAGATTAGCCTTGACCTCTTACATAGGTGTCTATCCATCCAAAATTTCTGCAGAAAGGGCCAGATTTGGTACTTTGTCCTATGGGATGTGTTACTGAACCAAAGGGATTATACACAGGAGGCATCTTCAAAGTCATCCTATTGGAGCTGCAGTGGTTCGTGAAACTTAGCAGTGAGCACCTCTGGAAAAGTCCATAGGCAAAGCTGTGGTGTTTCCTTTGGGACCATGTGCACTTTTGCCTATTTTGTTCACCTGGTTTTCCTTATTTTCTTTTTTCTTTACTCCAGCCCTAACGTCTTGCAGACAGCTTCAGAAACGGGTGGCCACCACTGGTGCCTGTGCTCTCTTTAAACCACAGCAAAACACCTCCTGGTTTGTTGTGGCTTTTAAAGAATACATGAGCAAAATCAGTGCAGAGAAAGATTTTATCTATGAGCTTTTTCAGATGTGTCCATCTGTAAACTTTTGTCAGGGTCCAATGACCTGCCTGAAACATCTGCATGTTTCCCATTATGCTGCTGTTTTCTCCCGGTCCTAATTCATAGAGGCGTTTTTCTCTCCTGAGCTATTACTTCCTAAAAATAACTAGTTAAAGGGTATTTCACAGCATATTCATCTTTCAAGTGAAGTTCTTTCAAGTAGTGCCAAGACTGATAAACCAATAGATTTCAGACTACTTCTTATCAGAATAAGCCCTTATAGCTGAAATCTAAAATGAAACTTTTTGGACCCATGGTAAAGGACATGGCAATTACAAAGTCTTGACTACAGCTTGATATTTTCCCCTCTGAATCATGTTTCCTGGTTAAAAAGCTTTATATTAAAAAGCTAACAAACCAAATACAGAGACAATAGCAGAAGATACAGTGAAACTGGATAGCAGAATAGAAAAAAAATTGCAGTACTTTCTCAAAGTCACACTATAAATTGCCACAAAGCCATTCTTGTTTCTCATTTTCATCCCGGAGCAAAAGAGTTCAAATTTTCAGAATTTTCTAGTGAAACAGAAGATTTAGAAATGCTTATAGGAAACACAAAACAGACTGTGGCTGTCTCTAATAATACCTGCTCTACAATGTTCAGCTCACTGAAATAATTATTAAACCGTCTCTCCTGTAAGCTGTGAAATTTTAAGGAACCTCTTGGCACTATGAAAAGGGTTTCTCCCAGGTGCGTTAAGTTTGTGTTACCTGCTATGCGTGTATTGTATTGCCTATAAGCACTTTTCTGTAATGGATAAATGTGCTGTATTCCAACTGGGAATACATTATTACCTTTTCTTGTTATAAAGGTAGTGGTCGTCACTGGCCTGGCTGCAAAGCCAGAGGGAGTATTCACAGTGCAGTGCACAGCTTGAGCCAAGGAAGAGGGGGAGTTCTGGGTTCAGCCCTGCCTTCCAAGGCGTGGTATTGGCCACTCCACACCATTACTTAAAATGTGCTGGTTGTGTTCTCCTATGCATGCTTTCCCCAAGGTCTCCTTTGCTGTTACAGGGATGCTGTGAGGCTGAACAAAAGCAGGCATACCAGGTGGGATGTGATGTTTCACCTTGGTCAACATCAGGGAGTGGTGCAAGCAACAGATTTTCTCACTGCCTGAAGGACAGATTATTTTATCCATGTCACGCTCCAAGGCAATACCAAGGTTCAAGAGCCAGGGTTTCTTCTATTTCCTCTTTGGTTTTGACATTTCTCTGGAGTTGCAACAAATCTCTGTCTGTGATTAGAACAGGATTGTTTTCTGATTTATCAGTAACATCTGCATCGTGTTATTTGGTATGAAGTGGGTTTTTGCTTTAGTAGCCACTTCTGCCTCCCAGCCAGCATTTCCCAGCTTGTTTTCTCCACGCTTCCCCCTGGCAGCTGGGTTTATGAGCAGCCACAGTGTTCTATTGGAATTTTGGTGTCTCTTCTTAATGTGACATGGCTCCAAAGCAAGGGCTGCCGCTGTCCACGGGACAAGGACTGCATTCAGACTCACTCTGTTTCCCCTGTGGACAGAGAAGGAACGTATTAGTCTCTAAAAGTGTGCCTAGATCACTAATTTACTGTGCTGGGTGGGACCTACTTAAGTTTAAATTTTCTTTGTGTCTGTACCTGCATTCTTGTATTATGCTCATAAGTGCACATGTGATACTCTCAAAGTGGTCTCCCTCCTGCTGGAAGTAAAGTTCATAGAATCACAGAATCATAGAATCATAGAATCACCAGGTTGGAAGAGACCCACTGGATCATCGAGTCCAACCATTGCCACCAGTCTCTAAACCATGCCCCTCAGTATCTCGTCCACCCACACCTTAAACACCTCCGGGGAAGGCGAGTCAACCACCTCCCTGGGCAGACCGTGCCATTGCCTAATGACCTTTTCAGTGAAGAAGTCACAAGCTGTGTTATTGTGTTGAGCATCCCATCTGTAATGTGGATGCAAGGTCCTCTCACAGTAAGCTCTCCACACGTGCCCTGTGCGTCCCTGGGAACAGACTTCATTGCTGTGGGACCTTACAGATTGCAGTGAGTCGTATCTCGGTCCTTGTTTCTTTGTCTCACACCTACCATGTTATAGCTGTCCCTTGAGCATCTACCTGTGAGCCTTGGCATCATCCTGGGGTGGGTGTTGAGCTGCTTGGGTTGCATGTGCTGCAGGAAGAGTTACTTTCCATGTTTGCAATGCGGGAAGTTTTTGGTCTCACAGACCAAACTTGGACCTTGCTGCCAAAGGGATTAAGGCAACTAAAAAACTATCTGCTTTACTGAAGGTTAAACAGATACAGCCTCCCTCAGTGCTGCCAAACATCAGTAACCTACACTATCCCATCAGTGGCAAATTCTCCCATAGCGTATCTTTCTTTTTGCACTCGAGTGTCTTGCCTCCAGTCCTATCTGGTTTCAAGTGATGGGGAGCAAACCTTAGCTCTTACATGTAAGGTCCTGCTTTAACCTGATTTTCTGCCTGGGATGCAACAATGAATTCCTGCGGCTTCAGCTTGCCGTGTTGCTTGAATTCAAAGTATGACGAGGAGCCTTCAGAAAAATATAACCTTATTTACACTGTACAAAGCCAATTGGATTTTGGTTAACTTAATATCTAAGTGATTACAGGTCACTAACAATGTAGGTGTGCTATAGATGCAAGTCACAGGGGGTGACTTTTTATTTTAAATCTCACAAGCTTTCTTTTATTCATCTCATTCAGGCAGCCTCATGGTAATTCACATTTCCAGCTTTCATAATGTGTTGTTCAACTAGTGTTTTTTCTCCTTCTCTATTGTACTCTCACAAATCATACTCACTAATTTCTGAAAGCTTTTCATTTCTCTCTATAGGTTGTTGTTTCGTAACATTTTATACAAGAAAAGCTGCTCTTGAGGCACAGAATGCACTGCACAATATTAAAACTTTACCTGGGGTGAGTACATTTACTTTTTGGTCCTAATTATTTTATCACGAGAAAAATAACCCTTTTGCTCAAGATTCTGCTTGATGCCCTAAATGACCTTGATCTCTTCAGGGGAGGGTAGATAACCTGATGGTCTCTCCTGTAACGGTGCCAGCCCTGTAGCAATGGCATCATCTCAAAAGGCAGTTGCTCTTCTGTAGAAAGTCCCTTGGCTGGAAACAGTGCTGATTCCTGCTGACTAGAGGCAGTTACTGAAGTGCAAGGTAGATTCAATTATTTTTTTTTCTCTTTGGGGGGAGGGTGGGAACATATGGCAGAAAACCCACCACTGGGGCTTCTTATTTGAAAAGGGAGAGAAGGGGAAAAGACAAAATACAGCCAACTTTGTTAAATGCAGCCTTTATCCACGTGGTTTCTAAACAATATGACTGCATTGGTATGGTGGCTGCACGTCAGGGTGCCGTAAAGCACGATACCATGTAATGGCTTGCACAGTGTCACCTTGTTCTCTGCCGCCACCTCTCCTTAGCAATCTGTTCTCACTGCTACATCACACTGATGGGTGAGAGAGTTGCAGTTGTGTTGTACAAACTGTAGCTTTTGTCATCCTCCAGTATTTCAGAGACAATTATATTACTGGTAATTGCATGACTTAATTCTGAAATCTTCTTGTTCTAATGTTTTCATTTCTTCTACTGAACATAGCCAAATACTTCGGGGATGGGGATGGAAATATGTAAAGGATGGAGGTATATTACCCAGTGATGCAGAGGAAGGATTCAAGTGTTGGAGTGTATAGTTGCAGACAAAAAGACAGAGAAATGTGTACAATGCTGTATAAAGAAATGGAACGTTGTTTGGACTGACAGCTGTATGGCCAAAGCCTCCTTTAGTTCCTATGTGCTGTATGGGAAATTGGACACTGTGTTTGAAAAATTCACATCTGCCCAACTCACTTCATGCAAATCCTGTTAGGAAAGCTGCCTCATCTATCATGGAAATGACCAACGTTGATAAGTATATCAGATAGTTACACATGAGTCCTGCTAATTCACCTAGGTAAAATGGGAGTCCTCTGCCATTTGCAAGTGAAAATGCTGGAAGCAGTGGTAGGAAATCTGCAGAGATTGGCTACCTGTGCCACTTGAGACGCAAGTGATTTTTTCTATCAGCTCGACCTTGCAACTAAGCCTTACAAACCTGTGAGTGGCAGACTTAGCTTTTGAGGATACAGAGGATGGATTTGCATCCTTAGAGAGAAAGGAAGGCTCTGACGGAAGATTCACAGCATCCTCTGGCTCTACTACCCTAGCTGTGGGTTCCCATCCGCACTGCCAGATAACCCCATCCCCATCTGGATTCCCATCCCCACTGCTGAGCCCTTAGATGAATACTTTCTAACCCAATTCAGCTAACATTGCAGTTAACTAAACTTGTTGTGTAATTGCTCTCCAACGTGCTTTGAATCAGGCAGTTGTGTTGACTGGATGGATGGACCCTCCAACAGAGCTGGTGTCAAGCTGCTGGTGCAGCACCCTGCCCATCCAGCATCCTTGGGTCCAGGTAAAGAGTGAGACCCTACCCTGAAGCTCTACAACAAGATCTATACATCTCTCCCCTCAGAAGCAGTGAGGGTCCTTTTGTTTGCTCCTCTGATCTTCCCTGAGCCCCATGAGCTGGCTGCTGTGTTTAAGAGATCTTAGTTCTGCCAGAAGGTGAGTGGGAGGGGCAGGCTTCTTCCCTCATCTTCCCAGTACAGGGTGGCAAAGCTGTCTCAGCTCTGCATTGCATCTTCTTTCAGCAAGGCATAATTTTCTTCTCTGGTTTTGTACAGCTAACAAGCATGCAGCAATTAAAGATACTACTGTACCTTTTGATTTTTTTTTTAAATAAACCTCAAAAATATAATATTTTTTCTAATGTAACCTCTAGCTCTTTGTTGTTTAAAACTTATCTTTACAAGCTATGTTTCTTCAATCCTGAGATTACAAACTTCTCTTTTAAGGAAATGTGCAAATTATGTTCTCCTGACTCTAGAGCCTGGGCTTTAAAAATATTCTTGATACCACTAGAGGTGTTAAGATTTTACTTTGAGACAAGTTCTTATACCTGCTTCTTAAAGGAACACTTCTAATAAAGAGAAGCAACTTGCATACAGATTCATTACGTCTCTTTGAGAACGATTCAGCGTATATTATATAACAGATTCTATATTTTGCACATGCTGTATGCCGACATTCAGATACTGCTATGCTGCATCTGTGTATTCCCAAAATAACTTCATTTAAGCACACTGTAAAGTTGTAGCACACATGCTGAAAACCCTTCACGTTAGCAGGATTCTCCTTATATGAATTTTAGCAATTTCGATGTTGTTAGCTCTGGCCTGCTAAGCAGCTTCCACTGAACGAGCAGGAATTGGTAGTGGATAGGTCCGTGTGTCTTTTTCAAAGCAAATGAAAGCAATCTTCTGGCAGAGTTACAACAAGGGATGAGTTTGGATCAGGTTCATTTGGGCATCAAGTGTCAGCTTGCTTCCAGTAAACAAGCTGTGGTTTGTAGGAGGTTCAGTAATAAGGTGTCTCCTGGAAACAAAAGAATCTGTGCCTTCCACTTTTACTGAAATACCACCATGGGTCAAATAAGAGGCATCCTTAAATAGCCCAGAAAGAAAATCTGAGGCAGAGGCAGGTGATTTATTAGTGCAAGGTAAGGAATGATGGCAGGAGCAGGGGCCTGCAGGGATGCTGTGGCAACAACTCGCTTGTATTTTACCTGCACACAAGCATAACCCGCACGGCTGCGGAAGCGTGGAGGGGAATACCTCTGCATTCATTAAATGGTAAAGGCCAGATTACTTCCAGGCTTTGTCTCTTCATTTCTGAAATGCAGACCTGTTCCGTGTGGATCAGCAAGCAGGTTTTGGATCAGCACTGGTGAAGCTGAAAAAGAGTTTTGTAGTGTGAAATTTATCCCCCCTTCCAAGACTGCATGTTCAGTTTAATTTAGGTAGGTATTTGAGCAAAGCCTGCAGTGTTCTGTATCTATTTTTCGTGCAGACCTCATCCTTAACAGAGACATGAAAACATGAACGCTTGATCTGCTCCTTTGAGCTGCACCCTTTTAGTGGACATGAAGAAAATAAGACCAGACATAAATGATTAATGCAGAATCTTGGAAGAAAATATTGCAGGGTGCCTTGCTGTTTGATTACAAGCCTTGGAATTAGTCAACATTTCCATAATTCTAAACCAATATACACCTGTTTTCCCACTGTGATGTGAAGGCACAACTTAATTTAACAGAAACCCTGCTGTGCTAAGTCTCTCATTAAATACCAAGCTAGTTCTGTAATTTAAAGTTGCAGCACCACTATTTTAAGTGAATTGCCTTTGTATTATAAAATTAATAAGAAGCTAATGATGCTCTTTGCTGTATTCTCTCAGATTTTTTTTCACAGCAACAACAACAAAAAGGAAAGATAAAGAAGAAAAACATGTCACCAGCTGACATCTCCAGGCTTTTCTGGTTTTAATCATTTTCCTGAGGATAAAATTCATTTAAAAGATTTTTTAAAAAATTTTTTAAAACTTTCAACATAAGAAGGATCAAACATCTTCTTTTTACTCATGATTAGTATAATCTCTGTGTTACTCATAATATTCCTTGTCATATGACGGAGCTTTTATCTTTCCCCAAAATGTATTTAGATATCACTTGTTATGGTAGGATTGCTGCTAGGCAAAGCAGAAGATATACAGCGTTTGAGAAATGCAGGCATATTGATATATAAGATACATATCAATGAAATAGGGACAGTTCTCTTCTTTACTTGTTGCTAGTGTCGCAAGTATCATTTGTGTCTTCTAAATGAACACCATGAATTTCCAGATGTGTCTTTTCAAATATAGCATGCAAACGCATAGCTCATATCTTAGCTCATGGGGATGTGATTTGTATTATTCAACTTACAATCAGGTTTTCTCGGTTTGGATTTTATTTTAAAAGACAGAAGGGAGAAACAAGAAAATCTCAATTTGAATGTAATAATGATCTTAGAAATGTGCTTCTTTGGGATGAGATGCAGAACTGAGGCCTTAACTAGTCTCATCTTCATTAAGAATCTCATGGCTTTGTTAGAGGTATTTAACTTCTATTCCCTGAGCAAAATAATGCAATAAATTCCTCCCATATAAATTTCTTCTGTACCTTCAGTTAGATGTAATAATCTTAGTCCCCACATGCTCTAATTTGCTGCTTAG
Source organism: Clamator glandarius (assembly GCA_033459285.1). Lineage (NCBI taxonomy): Eukaryota > Metazoa > Chordata > Aves > Cuculiformes > Cuculidae > Clamator > Clamator glandarius. The sequence continues at coordinate 1,475,857 of JAUNZM010000026.1, forward strand.
TTAAAATTGGCTTTTGTATAGAGGACAAACCTTTAAGGCCTGTATGCAGGGACTGCTTTACCTGCCTTTGTGGCACTCACATTTTTTGTGGGTTTTTTTTCAGTTTTAACATGCATTACTTTGAAAACACAGTGTACTCTGTCTTGCTAATGAGTGAATCTGGTAGGATTTTCTGGCAGGAGTTAAGTGCAGATGGGTAACACAGGAGCACTATGTGTTGATTGGATTCTTGGAGCCCAACAGCTGAACAAATGCATCTTTAATCTCATGCAGAAGGTATTTGAAGCCAGGAATCAATGGGAATCCATTTGTAAAATCTTGTGCTTATATATATATATCTATCTCCCCATAGCTAAAGGTTATCACTAAGAATAATTAACAGCCCGTACGGACTTAGGTATCAGCACTCCTATGCTTTTAACAGACTAAATGTTTGCATGATTCTTACTTCAAGTGGAATATACATATTGCAAGTAAGCCCTCTGTATTAAATTTCTGGCATGAAATTAGGACATTAGGTTATGAATCAATTTAATAAAGGACTTAACAATAAAGAAATACAGTTTGGGAAAGCTCTTCAAATTTTAAAATAGCAAAGTGGAGTTCACAGGACCTAACTGTCTTGTAAAACTTTAAAGGCTTCCTTTTTTTGCTGTATTCTGTGCTGCCTGTAAGGAAACCTCAGGGTCCATATAAGGGTATAGAATATGAAAAAAATTATCTTTAAAGATGAACTTGCATCATTGTTCTCCATTGGTGCCCATTCACAGTAGGGTTTGTTCTGCCCTACGTCGGGCTGACGATCATGTCCACTTTCAGACATTCCCCAATGCTTGCAGATCAGCTCAGGTTTCACATGGAGTGTAAAAAACATACTTGCTTTTCCTGTGTGCCACATTGTAGGTATCGCATGTATTGGCAAGCTAGCACCATAGACCGTCCGAGTGCATGGGGCATCAGGGCTTGTAATGTGGGAGGGAAATCTCAGCACTGTGCTGAATCGGTTTAGTAGGTTATTTAACCTTCAGAATAAACTATTTTGAAATGCAGGCATCTGTGACAACTTACTGTGAATCCTTGTTCACTTTCTGATAAAATACCATTTGCCCAACAAGAAGCAAAAAAATAACTCTCTCTGATTTTCACTTTACATCATGAGCTCTTTTCTAATTAATATCCTGGCATGCTCCTTTCTGGAGAAGCGTTTTAATGCCCAGTCCCTTCTCTGCTTTAGGCCTTATGAGTTGTCAGTACTGTACGAACATTATGTAAAAATTACCTGTAATAAAAAGCTAATCATCCAATATGACTTGAATAATAGCCTGAATATGTGATATCAGTGACTTTGAGAGATTTTGACAAACAGAAAGGGAATTCAAAAAGCAATTAAGTTAGTTAAGGGATTGGAGTGATTGATTTATGATGACAAATTAAGCTAATTCAGTACCCATATAGCATGGCCAAATGCTGCTTAATGAAGGATCCAAAAAGTCAAGAACTGTTTAAATGATAAAAATAACCAGATGGGAAAGTGGAGAATTCCCAGGGAGCACCTATTCCAAGGAACTGAGCTATAGGACATTGAATGATGATCAGAAAGTGAATCTGGACCCTTCCTTCCTTTAAAAGACTGTGCAAATAGAACTGCTTGATGATACATTTTGTCCAACTCAAGAGTGATTTCTTATTATGCAGACAGACTGCTTGCACCTCTGCTCCTTGAGAAAAAAGTTGCACCGATTTTGCCACTGAAATGAAAAATCAATATTTGCACTAAATACATGTACCTTAGTAGAGGGGTGGGTTTGCATCTACCATTACTGTGAAACACAGGATAGATCACCACCCCTTAATGCATAAAATGGTAAAAACTAACTTAGGAGCCCAATAATGTCTGTGTAAGTAGCTGAACTTGCAGCTTAATGGCAGAACAGTGGGTGTTGTGCAGGCATAGGGAGTGGAGATATTGACTAAATGAAAGTAACTTCTCTAAATCAAGCAAAACATTTAATTAATTATTATACTGTCTCTTTTTCTCAGTGAAGGATAGGGTGCAGATTCACCTTCCCATACAGCCTGATCATTAGGATAGCTCTCTGGCATGCAGGAGAATGCCGTTCATATCCACTATGACTTGTTTGTTGTAAAGATTTGACTTGAATTGACCCAACAGAGCCTTCACCACTGGATTTAGTTGAGATTGAAGGTCATCGTTTCTCCTGTTGAAGCTGTTCCACTGTTTATGAAAATACTGAACTCTCACAGAGAGTTCTCTTTCTTGGGAGAAAGCAAGGAAAAGCACTTGGTTGCCTAGTACTGAGGGTAGTGACTCAAGAATTGGGATATGAGTCCATGTTCTAGTAAGTACTTTTATCATTGTGAAAAGCTTCAAACCTTTGGACAATACTCTCCAGGAACAGGGCTGTGCAGAAAGATAAATTGACCTGAAGTGCTGGGAGAGGAGGTTAAACGTTGATCTGCCTTACTCAGGGCGGGGTGATGGCCTAGCATAACCTCTGGGGTTTGTCAGGAGGCTACAGAGCTGCACAGGGCATGGGTATCAGTGAGCTGTTTCAGAACTTGGATGCTCATATCAGACTATTGCTCTTCTCTGGTGTAGCAGAGCTGTGGAGAAGCAAAAACACATTAACCCATCTGTAAACGCATGCTTTTTTAGATAGTTCTTTTGGAGTAGTTCAGGAACTTTAGTTTTGTTTTGGGGCTTTTTGTGCAGTTTTGCAGTATAATAATATTGAGATTGAAACTAAGCAATGCAAAATACTCACTTAACCTCAGAAAAATTCCCTAGTGAGAAGCCCATCACCAAAAGGCCAAACTGTTCTTTATCTCTGATTTCTAGAACTCTGAACAGTTTAGGTCAAATGCCTCCAGAATTTAAGGGCCAACTTAGATCTGATTCAGCAAGGCTGGAAGATCTATTCATAAGGTATCACTTTCAAGCTGGGTACCCAAAAATTATGGGCTGGAGAACCTTCTGCTGTGCACATCAGAACAGAAAAGTCTGACAAAACTCAGAGGCCATCACTGGAGTACTCTAGGGGATTGCAGAGCTCACCAAGATTTAGGTGGGATGCTTAGCTAAGGATAATAGCCCAGGCACTCTTTTAAACAGCTATTTATCCTTCTGCTGATGTTAGCTGTTTTCTGTTATCCGGAACAGAAAGTACAGGTGCTTCAGTCAGCCTCATTAGCACCATGACACAAGCTATTAAAATTGTCTTTGTAATGAAAAACTAGTTCAGGGAGCCTTCCTAGCTGTCTGACTACTCCTATAATAGTGAAATTAGAAAAGCAAATCATAAACAATGTTGTAGGCATCAGGAAGTAACATCGTTAGAGGTGCCCTTGGATGCCATTTACCTGCTTCAATAGCTGAGTTTGGCATCCGTGGATCTAAGTTATAATAGGACTAAAGAGCCTGGGCTTCGTGGCATGTTTATAACAGACAGACTGTTTGTTCAGTGTCCTTCTGCCATTGTGTCCAACCCTGTGAACTGTGCTGCTTCTTTCAAAGACCTCTGTTGTGTGGTCTGTGACTGTATGCATTGCTATCAAAGGGATGCGATGTTGTTTCATTTAGTATTTGTACTCCCATGATGATGTGTGAAGCTGAGGCATCCCTGACTAGCTTTCTCCCATCTCAGTCAAGTAATGAACCATCCTGTATACGTGCACCGTGCTGTTTTACATGACAACACACGTGAGGACAGAAAACATAAGTTCTGTCTTCTCTCTGGTAATTAGAAACCCTGTAGTATGTCCTGGAAAACCAGGTGAAACTGGGTAACTTGACTGAGCTTCCCGCTCTGATAACACATTTTGGGCAATTATATTCTGCCTAATTAAAAATACTCTTTTCAGACCTAGAGAGAGAATTGATTTTTTGCTCATTCTCCAGAAGAAAGTGTCATCTTCATCAGTTTAGTCAGAAGAACATTCTTTGTCTGCTTATCCCCTCTTACCAGCAGGGTCACTAGGGCTGGTAGAAATACTCACAGAATCATTTGGATGCAGGCACCTCTTTGGGGTACATGTGTTTATCTTGTTGTCATGGTAGACATGCAAAACCTTTAAAGACACTAAAATGGGCTGCAAATATCTGCCCTGAAAAGTTAAGTAAGAATCCGACTTGCAGAGCCTATATTTCAGATAGTTAGTGCATTGAGCAAGTGATCAGTATCCTCTAAAACAGAGAAGAAACATCATCAGAGTATTAAATACCTTTTTCTTGGAAAAGCAGTACCAGAGTGGGCAAGGCCAATGTTTGTCTTACTTCTTGAATGGTCTGTCTTTTCACTTGCAGCTTTCTTGAAATCAGTAATGGCTTTGCTCCCAGAATGTAGCCTGACTATGTCCAGAAGTGAAGAGAAGCAGCTGCTGAAAACGTGCCACCATAACTCCATTCATTAACGAAAGTCTGTGTTGCCTTGTGCTAGGGAAGTTAGAAAAGCAAAGACTGCAAAAGAAAAAAAAAAATGAACTAAATAGCGTCTTAAGCAGTGGTAAACAAAATGTAGCTTCCTATGTGGTTGATTTTTATCCAGCTGCAGCCAAATATCAAAGTGATATCAAAGGAAAGCTACCCATTAATTAATTCAGACTGACTTCACAAAGAAAACTGGAGCTTTTGCTGATATCTGATTCTGACAACTTCCTAATCTTCACAAGTTGTCATTAAGAGTGGCATTAAAGCAGTCTGCAGTCAATCCCAGCTCTTGCCCTATTGTAACTCAGAGATGGGCTGTCTCCCATCGAAGGAGTAGGGGGATACATATGCAAGGGTTCGAATAAGCAACTTTGCTTCTTTTTAAATTGAATTTGCAATGTATCAGGGAATCTCATGAATACATTACTTCTGTCATTCATGCTAGGAATGCTCACCCAGTCACTTGCAACAATTACAAACTGCAGTGAGTGGAAATATTCTCTTCTGAAGGAGAAACACAGGGAACAAAAAAGAAGGAAAGAAAAAAATGTAATTTATGTTTGAAAGAAATAATTGGAAGCCTGTAACAATCTTTAAGAAAGTACGACTAGAGCCTTATCATTGATTTCAAAATAGAGAACATAGGATTCTGTGTCGGAGAAAATAAGATTGCGGAAAATAAGGTGCTAATCAGAGGATAAGATTAGTTTTAAACTAAGAACTGAAGGCCAGGTACCAACATAAGTGAAGCTTGTAATTCCATTGTGAAAATAAACAAAATATTCTAGTGTTCCTTAACTGCTGCCAGGATCTCTCAATGGGATTACAGCCTCCTGCAGACATGCGAAGTGCATGATACCTTTGTATTTCCAGTCAACTGTGAATGGCTCAAATGATTGAACGGAGTTTGTGTTCTAGACCATCACTTGAGCAAGTATCTGCCAGACAGCATCTAATATTATTTTGTGGCCAATTGATAGCTATACCTTAGAGGAAAATATGCTATGTTATTATACAGTATGTTCATTTCAAATATTGTGAGGAATACAGAGAGGCTAAATGCTGTTGCAGGAGTGCCTTGCCAAGCATCCGCAGCAGCATGGATGTAGATGGTACATGTATTTCCTCCAGGGCCAAGTACTACCCAAATGCCAGTGACAAATGGATTTATTTGGAATTATTTTTGACTGTACTCAGAACTCAGGATTTGCCATCATAAGAGGTAAACTGAAACTTAGAGTGCATATCAGGAATAAAAAAACCAGTATCTGTCCAATTAGAATAATCTTCTAATAGAAATAAAGTTAAATCACAATCCTTAGAGCCATTTGGTATAGGAAAGAATTAGAAAATATATGATAGGCAGTAATCCTGTGTTGGCACTAAGTCATTCAAGATTACTTATTGGAGTTTTTCATCTCTTATTTCTGCAATTCCTAAGAAGAGAAAGAAATTGATATGCTTGCATAACTATAGAATCCTTCTACTGGTACAGCAAAACATGACTAACCATAAAGAAAGATGTTCGTAAGTAAGAGCTATAGTCAGCTTAAATGCTACATATCTGGAGGGCTCTGAGGTTTGCTCAGGCAGGCGTGTCCCTAGCCTCTTGTGACCCTATTCATTTTGCAAAGAATGACAAGGATTTATCCCAATTTAAAAGTAGCCTGATAGCTAACAGCTCTCATGTCTGGCACTTGTCTTCCTCCCTGTTGACAAGAGAGCCAAAAATAGAGGGTGTGACTTGGTGAAAATTTCTTTTCTGCGCCCATGTCTGTCTTCCCTTGTGCTTTCATTGCCCTCTGCTAGCTTCACCAAAGCTGCAACAGCCCTCAGGCTGCATTAGCCCTGCTCAGAAAAAAACAGCATACGCCAAGAAAACAGGAGTTCAAGACTTCTCAATAGCTCTAAATGCTGCCTTTGGAGCAGGTAGGGTGAATGATGTAAGAGCTTTGAGCTCAGCTGGTTTTATCAGAGGACCTTCTTTATAGCTCTCCATGGCCTCCAGCTGTTCCACCTGAAGCCATCTCTGCAAAGAGATTTCTTTGACCTTTAGGCAAGTCACACATGAAGATGTTACTCATGGGGCACATTGCAGAGAAAACTTCTGATTGGGTAGAATAGCAATATAAAGAATAACTAAGAGGAGACAACTTTCTCATACTGGCATCTATAGTCACTAAATGAAGCACATTGGTGCTTTTTTCAAAAGAATCAAAGGACCCAGTCTTTGGAAAAATGTATTAAGATTCGTATTCAGGGTCAAATGCTAGTTCAGAGCTTTGCAGATGGGTGGAGGCAGGTTGATTTTGGCCTTGATGTTCCTGATACTGTCGCTTTTACTAACAAAAGCTTGATCACAGCTCAGTCCAAATACAACAGCCAGCTGGATATGATTCATTCTTCAAAAATATATGTTTCTACTAGTTTCCCATTTGTTGTTGTTGTTGTTTGTTTAACTTCCCAAGCATCTATTGGGGAAAATATTTAAATACATTAGAATTTCTTTAAATTAACATTATAAAAGCTACTGCATGTTTAGCATGAATAAAAAAAACTTTATTCATCCCAAAGAAACCAGTGGCAAAGTATGTTAGCTAGAAAGGCTAAAAAAAATTAAAGTCCATTCAGTGTTAAAAATTACATGGTTACTTAATGTAATTCTTATTGATGCTTGTAACTGTAGGTATACACAACTAGATGTTTGGAGTTTTGTGTGATCAGTGTGTTTGTGTATGCTTGTGGCTGGTGACTGCAGTAACATTCTGTTTTCATAGAAGAATCAAATATCGAGCTATCTTTTTTTCATTCTCTGTCCACAGCCAGATTATTTCACCACTGCAGAGTATTGGCATAACACTCAGAGCTTTTATTTGGATGCTGGTACTGGATAGTCGTGGAAAATTCCTGTAACTTCAGCTCATGGAGAGCTTAAATAGAATTTATGAGCCATATCCTCATTTGGCATAAAATATTATGGCTTCACTGGTTAAACAATAAAACTGTATGATATACCCCAGCTGATCTCAGTCAAGAGAGTAGGATTTTTGACATCTTCATCCAAAACTTCCTTTATACCTGAATGCTTTGTCTTTTCCCTGCAATATTTAAGGAAATATCCATGTTGACAAGTGATCTGGGGGTCATATCTGACCTTTGAAGAAATCTGGATTAGTCTGTGTTTGTAACAGGGAGAAATATGACTGACTGACCACTGGAGAGGTGGGAATTGTGAATCAAGACATGTATTCTTTTCTCAAAACCGCTCTGCATCTTTGCAAAGTTAGAATGGCAGCAGCCTCACATCATTGGTGCCAACTCTTTCTGTAAATTGTACCCATTGCACTAATTTAAAGGGTAGAGTTTCAATAGAAGTTATAATTTAGATGCTTTGGGGGCTTATTTTAAACTTACCTCAATCACACTCTTTAGCTATAAGATGTTCTTGCTGGTACATTGTAATGCAAATATGAAAGCTTTCCAATAAGAAATTTACAAAAAAAGCTTTACATAAAAAAAGCTGAATCTGAGTTTTGTACCAAATAATAGACTCTAGTTTCTGTCAGAAGAGGAGACCAAGTGCATTGTTGGATCAAGGTGACCTTGCATGGTGTAGAGAGAGTCAGACAGAAGATCCTCTTAGTAAATGAGCAGAAAAATCTGTGATGTGAAACTGAGAGAGTGGTTGAGGGTAGTTTCTCTCTTATAGAATGAAAGCCAGAAAATGACGATGATAAGTGTAGATGAGATAACATTGTGAAAGAAACAGAGCCACTGACTATGCTTTCTTGCCTTTCTGAAACAGTGCTTTTGCTGGTCATTCCCTTTAAAGGGTTATTTCCTGAATTTCAGCTTGGCACAGGTAGAGGACATTGCTGAGCATAATCACATGGTGTTTTCCCAGTGCATAGTTCACCGAGGAGACAGTACATGCAAGCACAGAACAGCATAAATCCTAAAATAAAACTTCTGCAAAACAGGCATTTAATATCCTGGTTGCCGTGTCCTCAGTCACAGCCAACGCTGTGTTTTGCATTACAAAAGCCGTTACATGTTTTTAAAAACCTTTCATTTAAACTGAATTTATTCATGGTCATCAGTAGTGTTGTGTTTGAGGGAGAGAAGGGGAAGGGGTTTAAGGATTGCTTTGTTTTCTTAATAAATTTCAAAAGGCCACCTTAAATGTTCATGTGGAATCATAGGGATACATGTGGAAAGGGAAGTTCATGTGGACCAGGCTCAAACATTAGCACCCTAAAATGTTGCCTGCACACTGAGCATTTGGCAGCAGAACAGGGGTTTTTTAGATCTAAATTTAGAAAGTTGAAAGTCTGCAGTAGTATTGTCTCAGTCATTATGACATAAAGACATAAATGAGAAGGGCAAACTTCCCTGAGCATTGAATCAAGAGCCAGTGCCCCCTAAATAGGGAATTTAACTTTTGCTCGGAGAGGAAATGTGAAATATGTCTCTACAGACCACTCAAGTGAGAACAAGTATCTGCTGTGCTGGCTGCCCTCTCTGGGACATTAAATGGACCTCTGTTTCTTTCCCATGGGAGATGGAAAGTCTTTTTGTAGAAGATGAGATAATAGGCGTATTTTGGCTTTGTTCTTGTTCTTCTTTCCAAATATGAATGGAGAGATAGGAATTGGATGGGTTCAGAGGGGTAGTGCTGTTAGAATTGAAGGAAAATTCTCCATTTTAAGTTTCAACCTCCTGTTGACTTCTGGAAGCCAACGCCCAACTAGGGAGATGGAAGAAAGTACAGCTTCAGAACACTTGAGTCATGTCCAGTGAGACATTGACTTTAAGGCTTGTGTCATGGTGGGAATTCAGTCCTGGCATCTTAAGTCATACTGGACAAATCCACACGATGCAGTGCAAGGCTGTGTAGTTATGACAGCTCGTCTGGTATTTGGTTCCTCCAGCTATCCTGGATCACTGCTTCAGGTTCTTATGTTACCTCTTGAGTAGGGCATCTAGGGAGTAGTACTGTAAAAAAACATAAATGTGTGTGTTGTACAACCACTCATTAGTACTTTACCTATACCTGGTGATAATATTACAATGGTTCAACTTGAGAGACCTGGCCTTGCTTGTGGAATGCCAGATGAATCACGTATAGCCTCTGTGCCTTTTTCCCCACATCAGCTTCCTCTCTGCTAAAAGGAGATAGCAATAGTAAGGACCTCGCAATGAAGTTAGGAGAAATCAATTAGAGTATGAGGAGGTCAGGCTCTGCTGTGGTGCAGATAGCTCAGCTGCCTCTCTTCAGATAGTGCAGTGCCTCCCTGTGTGACACTGGGCAAGCTACTGTTTCACTCTGCTTCATTTTCTGCTCAGAAACATGGACAGTAATTTTTGCTCCTCACTGTTACCTTGAATGGGTTTTGAAACTCAGTCAATTAATGTCACAGAGAGACTTTTGTTATCTTTCTGTTCCTTATTATTTTAATGCAAAAGGAGGATAAAAAAGCATTGGCATGCAAACTTCAATTGGCAAAATGTCAACAAAAGTTATTGCCACTGCAGATGAGATGGATAACTCTTGCTGTTAAAATAATATCTGGTATTTTGCTCAGACATCTAATGGGTTTGCTTTTTAAGCATGGATGATACAAAATATCCCCAAGGCACTATACCCAACAAGATATAGAATCCCACTTAATGTCTATTTTTAGGATTGAATAGGTTCTGTAAAGGCTCATTTGTTTGAAGAAAAGATACTTAATCACTTTGGCTTCCATGTGATTTTGAAGAGAGAAATTTTGGTCTTACCACCGCTTCCTTATCTCACATGCGTTTGGCTTGCTTGTGTCCTGGAGTTGTTGCCATTTGTGTGGGTAGTATGAAATGAAGGAATAAAATAAATGGAGTAGAACTGCTAACAAAGCAACTATGATTATTTGTACTTTAGGAAGTGAAGTTGTCACTTCTAAGACTGACAACTTTTTTAGTCCTATATAAGAGTACAACTTTTAAAGGAGATTGTGTTATAGCCCAATTAATAAATATATGGGAGGAACAGCAGGATGCATGGCTAACTGCAGAAGGGATCACTAGAATATTATTATTATTATTATTTTAAAGTGCGACATTGTTTTTAGTCACTTAGGCTAATGTTCAGTTTAACTTGAATTTAAAACACAGACTGGAGTGGATTGCAAATGACTGAGTTGGAAAGCTTCCAAAAGTCATTGAATTTCAACAATTTTTAGTGTTCCACGGTAAAAGAAACAACTTGTTTTAAGAAAGCTATATGCTTGTTTCTCTACTCTAAATAGAAAATAATGATGTTATGCATTACGGCATGAACTATATTTGGCACCCACCAGCAATATTCATTTTCTCCTGCTTCTCTCTTTTCCTTCTTCCCTCCCTCCTTCTCTCTTTCTCTCTCCAAAATATACAGATATATATAGATATAGATAGATATAGATGTGTATGTCTGGAGGCCAAGCAACAGACTGCATTCTTTGCTACTAAAACTGTATGAACACCTAACACAGTTTAAATCCCTTGAATTGGGATTTATGTAAGTATGGCAGCAATCTTCTGGCTATGCCATTGCTCAGGCTGTTAGAGCTACTGCTTTGCATTTATTTGTGAGAGTCTGTGTGATGGACGCACATTTGTCCTCCTTTTACCCATGAATAAACTAAGCTAAATAATTTTAATTGATACTGGGAATGCAAAATTCTGCCTGTGCTGGTAAAGCAAGAAGGACTGTGGCACTGAACTCAGTGCTGGCTGGTACATTTTGGACCGATGTCTGGGCATATTTAAGGGAAAAACATGGGCTAGACAGTGTTCCCACTAGGCAGTATGGCCAAGGGCATCCTGTTTTGAGAGGAAGGAGAAGCGCAGCTGTGGAAATGTAAGCTGTGCCATGCCACTTCTCTTAAGAGTCAAAAAGCAGTCCCTTGCATCTTTTATTCACTAGTATTTATTTGGCCTCAGAGACTGTCCTCAGTTTCTGGAGAAGTTCCCTGAATCTGTAGCCAGATATTGATAGTGTAATTCAAGTTAGTTTGACCCTAGAGAAGTTGTTCTAAACAGTTCTCTTTGGTAGGAAAATATACCTCTTTTACTTCTGGGAAACTAGTATCACTTGTGAGTCAGAAGGGTTTAAAAAAGCAGAATGATTTGGCATTGAAGTGATGTGAGAAATATGTTCAAGAGCTCCTCCAAAAGGATCCTTTTGAAAAACCTGGGAGCTAAGACCTGAAACAAGTGACTGGGATGTGTGTAGAGCTACTTGCACATGAAAATTCAGAACAATAACGATCTTTGAAGACAGTGAAAATCATTTAATTTTCTGGTGCTCATGGACCATTTTCTCTTCTTTCCTCATTTTTTTTCGTAGGTCAGTACTTTCCTTCTTGACTTCCAGACTCAGTGAATCTGTTCATGAACCTGGCAGGTAGAGGTTTGGGTTCTTCTTTGGATCCAGGGAAATGCAGGCCTGTCAGTCTGACCTCAGTGCCAGGGAAGGTCATGGAGCAGGTCATCTTGAGTGCTATCACATAGCACACATTAGATAACTGGGTGATCAGTCCCAGTCAGCGTGGATTCATGAAAGGAAGGTTCTGCCCAACTAACCTGATCTCCTTCTATGACAAAATTACCCATTTGAGGGAAAGCATGAGGGAAAGGCTATGGATGTAGTGTACCTAAGCATAAATAAAGCCTTTGACGCTGTTTCTCATGGTATTCTGCTTGAGAATCTGGCTGCCGTTGACCTGAACAGACATGCCCTCTGCTGGGTTAAAAACTGGCTGGACGGCTGGACCCAAGGAGTGTGGTAAATGGAGTTAAGTCCAGGTGGAGGCTGGTCACAAGTGGTGCTCCCCAGGACTCAGTGCTGGGTCCAGTTCTGTTCAATATCTTTATCGATGATCTGGATGATTGAATGAACCCTTAGTAAGTTCACGGATGACACTAAACTAGGAGGAAGTGTTGATCTGCTTGAGGGTAGGGAGGCTCTATGGAGGGATCTGAACAGGCTGGATTGATGGGCTGAGACTAACAGCATGAGGTTCAACAAAGCCAAGTGCCCAGTCCTGCACTTGGGACACAACAACTCCATGCTGTGCTATAGGGTTGGGGAAGAGTGGCTCAAAAGCTGCCTGGTGGAGAAGGGCCTGAGGGTATCGGTTGACAGCAGCTGAACATGAGCCAGCAGTGTGCCCAGGTGGCCAAGAAGGCCAATAGCATTTTGGCTTGTACCAGCAACAGCGTAGCCAGCAGGATCAGGTAAGTGATTGTACCCCTGTTGTCGGCATTGGTGAAGCAGCATCTCAAATCCTGGGTTCAGTTTTGAGCCTCTCACTACAAGAAAGACATTGAGATCCTGGAAAGCAGCCAGAGAAGAGCAACAAAGCTGGTGAAGGGGCTGGAGAGCAGGTCTTATAAGGAGCAGCTGAGGGAATTGGGACTGTTTAGTCTAAAGAGAAGGATGAGAGGAGACCTTATTGCTCTCTACAACTGCCTGAAAGGAGGTTGTAGCGAGGTGGGTGCTGGTCTCTTCTCCCAAGTGGTAGGTGATAGGATGAGAAGGAATGGCCTCAAGTTGCACCAGGGGATGTTCAAAGTAGATATTAGGAAAAATGTCTTCATTGAAAGGTTTATCAGGCCCTGGGACAGGCTGCCCAGGGAGGTAATTGAGTCACAATAACTGGAGGTATTTAAAAGACGGGTAGATGAAGTGCTTAGGGATATGATTTAGTAGTAGGCAAGTATGATTGGACTCGATCTCAAACATCTCTTCTAATCTAGCAATTCTATGAGTCTGTGATTCTTTTCATTGGATCACTGGTCTAATTAAGCTGCCTTCACTAATTGGATCAGGAGCCTGAAGGAAACTTCAAATTCATACCCCATCCAGAGTTAAGTAAAGAACATAAATTTTTTATGTTGGTGCCTCTTTAGGTGCTTTTCTTCCTCCATGCCCTTTCTTCCTCTTTGTTTTTCCTGTTGATTCCAAAAAGCCTCTGGATTTATAATCCTTCTCCCAAGAAGAATATAGGGTTTTATTAAGGTCTGATATCTTTTCTTCTCTCTCCCACATTCTTTCCTGCCATTTTACAATTCTGAGATGCACAAAATATGAAGGAAGTTCCCTTTGTCTTCAACAGTGACTGACTGTAGCAAGAAGCAAACCCTAAAGTGCTAGAAATTACAAGATACGTGCAAGCTGTCATCATTTGATCCTATTGAAGTTTGTTTGGTTTGGATGTTACCAGAATAACCCAAGTTCTTCAGATGTACCGTGGGGAAAGTTTAGTTCAATTTTCTGTCGTGTTTCCCACCATGCAGTCTGCAAGGATGACAGGTAAGGGACAAACTGAGCTAGGACATGGCTAGAAACTTAGAGCCACGGCAGATGACGGGGAAGAGATGAAGGGGACAGGTCCAAAGAGGGCTGAAAGCTCTAGAAATCTGCTGATGGCTTTAAAGGGTTGTAGAAAGAAGATGAGAGGAATGGTAAGGTGTGAGGAGTCATGGCTAATGTCCGCCATACACACACACCCCTAAACTCCCATTGTGTGAAGTCACACTGTGCTTGACTTCAGAGGCCTCTTAGGAGATGGTCTTTGATTGACATACTGAGCTGGGTGAAGTCATGGGCAGATTTATATATGCATTCAGGGTCTTTTCTTGATGAATAGTTTTCTTTCTTCAAGGCACAAGAAATGACAGTAGTGAGGCACATGCAGTCTGTAATGCCAGGAACGGAGAATAGAAGTGCTTAGTGTATGTATTAATTGTGTATGGAGGTGGTTTTGCAATGGACTATAAAATAATGATATTTTATAGTCTAACTATGTGGCCAGAGTTTTGGAGGTGTTGACGGCATACGAATACGTATTATTAAACCAGCCAATACAGATCATTTAGAGTGTTGACTGCCTCAGCCTACAAACTTTCTTTCATTCACAGACCTTCCTGCTCACAGGAAGTCTTTAGCCTACCTAGAATATACAAGTGCTCATTTCTCTTTAGAAAATGGAGGGAAAGCAGGTGCCCAAAAGCCTTTCCTCCAAATACACTGACAACTCTGAAATGAGATTTAAGCAATCTCGATGATGACTCAAATCATGCCAATCCCATGCTTGGCCATGCCTGGAGACAGTTCTTCCCCATTCACCCTTAGAACTCCAGGCTTAAGATTACACCTGATCTGAAGCATCCCTTGACTAAGTAAAACAGGCCATAAGCTGATCTCGTCATGCAATGTGCAAGCACACAATAATAATCACAGCTAATGACTCTGCTAAATGCTACGCTGCACACACCTCCTTGTTTGGTGTTTGTTTTGTATACAGAAGGTAACACTGACTGAATAACGAGGATGCCAAGTTACAGATGGGGTTGTGGAATCGTATTTGACAGCCGATTAGAGTAATCTGACAGAAATGATGACTTAATCACCACGACAGACTCCAAATTCCCAGATAGAATTCCACCCAGGTTAATCTAATTTCCTTGCAATATTTCTGCCAGAAATAGACTCTTAGCCATCTTGTTTTCTCCCATGCAGTTGTCACATGGCTTTGACAAGAATGTAAATAGATAGTGATATTATTGTTGAAAAGATGATTTTGAGGCTCCAAAGCTGGAGAGGATTCATGCTTTTGAGAGGTTTTTGGGTTGTTTGGATGTGTTTTTTTCTCTAATGAAGTTGTACTTACATACGGTGGAATGTACTTGGGAAAAGGAGAGGGAAAAAAAGATGTGACTAGTCAATTGTAATTCTAGGCCATGGCTTGGTCCTGCTGCTGCCCTCACCATAGCCAGTGGCCAGATTCCCATTTATTTCAGGGAGAGTTTCAGGAGTGCATGTTTCACAACTGTTTCTTTCCCTTTTTCGTTCCTGTGGACCACATCAGCACCCCTGCTTGGGATGCACCCAAGGAGAAGCAGTGATGTGCTTGGCTTGGGGCTTTGTGTGGCCTCCGTGACCGCACAGGCAGCAAATGGAGCCCCTGCTTTGCTGTCAGTGCTGCTATAAGGCACCACACAACCTCAGGCAACAGCCATTTGTCTGTTCCCTGTTGTAAAATACTGACAATGGTGTGTTTTGAGACCTATGGATAGAGAGCATGCATAAGATAGGTAGGTCATGCCATTGCTCACCGCACAACTGCATCCCATAGAGCTCTCTAAAATATTGCTGAAGAGAGGTTATTTCTTAAAGCCCATTGTGCAGTCTGATTTTGACATCTCCATGCACGGTGCTTGCTGGGAAAAGCTACCCACACTCAGAAAGAGCTTGCCTGAGAACTGCATTGTTCTCTTTTACAATAGCATATGGGCACAGGATGATGTTAATGTCTATAAATTATTTACTGCAGTTACTTTTCTCACTCTTTGCCTATTCATTAATTGCAACTGTGCACTCATAAATACTGTATTTTTACAAGCAAAGCTTTTTTCAAGCATAGAGAAAATGTTTCTTGTTTTTCTGTGTGACAACATGACATACTGAGAAATCACTTACCTTGAGATCCATAAGTGTATGGCTTTGTGATGTATAGCTACAATAACAGCTTTCTGATAAGACATGAAATCTTTCATTTCAGTAGATGACATGATTCTAGTGGGTGGCATCTAATTTGAAACAGGTTTATATCATCTGTAATCTTTTGGAGGGCCTCAGAAAGCACAGCTATTTTATTATTTTATAGCCTGCAGTTATACAAGCAAGATATAAAACGCGCAGATTATTTTCTCTTCTGCTTATCGTAGAGTGAAAGGATAGTACCTATTTAGCCTTTGTCTCTGCCCCTTTAATTTTCTTATTCACTGCACACTTCTTAGAGATTCATTCTTTTCTTTTCTTTTTTACACTTACTTTTAAATATTTTATGGGTAGAGAGCTTATAATATGTATTGTCACGGCAGTTGTCTCTAGAGGTCAGCAATGAGTTTAATAATGAGATGCGAACCAGTGACTCTGTAAAACCCATTTCAGGTTATAAATGGCATGTTTTATTGAATCTAGTGTTAAAGGTTGTTAACGTATCAATTGGTGATGGTCAGGGTTAAACAAGCTTCAACACGAGCCCTCTCATGTTAGGAAACTGTCAGTAACATATTTTTCCACCTTCCTTTCGCTGAAGCCATGTTTGTGTATCGCATCCATTTCACCATGGGTATTCTGCAGTTTAAACCCTCCAGGCCTGATCTGAATCTTTTATTAGTTTTGCACTGATATAATTTTGTTAAGCACAAAACCATTGCTCCTGACTTCAGCTTGCTGGCAAAGAGAATTTGGACCATGAGCCTTCAGCAGGAACTTTTGAATCTAGTCACAACCTAGTTGAAGTGTCCTGTTAAATCTTGGCTCTTGCTTTCCCAGCATAACAGACTTAATGAACTTGGGGTAATTATGCATGATGGAAGAATATGATTTCTGATGTGGTAACTCGTTTGTCAGGTAACAGCAATCTTTATATTGTGACTGTCGGGCTGCAAAAATAAATTCTTCACGTGAATTTGGTCTAAAGTTGGTTTCTCTGGTTCAGGCAGTTTGAAAACTGAAAGGATTTTAACGTTGTTAGAATGGCCTTTATTCAAAGTACCTCCACTTAGGGACATATAAATGCAGCTAGATAGAGCAATAGATTCTCTGTCTACTTAACTTCTGAATTTGAGTTGGATTTTTCTTCAATATTCCCAGACTTACAATACTCAATTTTCTTTTCTCTATTTTCTCACCACTGTGTTGCTCCACAGAGACATCAATACCTGCAATGGGCTTATGGAGCAAGTTACACCTTTTTTCTTCCTTCACTTTTTGCTTGCTGAATAGACATGCTGCATCACATTCCCATGAATTTAAAGTCTCCTGCAGTGCCCAATGTATTGTTGATGCCAGGGTAAAAGTTAAGCACTAGTTAAAGAAGATAGAGTACAATAGAAGTTCCTTTTTTTTTCTATAAATTAGATCGAACAAGAGTGATGATAGGCGAGTGCTGGGCTATTAAAGTCCATTTGGGAAACAAAATTATTCAAAGAGAACAGAATTGTTAAAACTGGAGCAAATTTATGAATACTAGTGACTACATCCACCTTGTGCCTTTGCCTTTTCCTTAGGGCACAGTGAGGAGTTTTGCAAGCTGTACAAGGAATGCATTGATTTGCAGGGCCAGAGACTGTTCTGGACTTCGAGTAAATCTTAGGGAAACATTCACAGCAATATTTTATGTTTTCTAAAGAATCTAACAGCTGTGTCCCCAGAGGTTAAGTGCCTCCACCAAAAGCAATGCAGATTTGGTTTTCTATGCTGCTTTGAAAGCATATTTGATATGAGTACATGGATGTTCTCTCCTTTTCAGCTGTTTTAGTTTCCCAAAGTTTGTTATAATAGTCTTTTATTAAAAAAGGGAATTGCCACTGACGTTTTCAGGCAATACTCAGCCTGACTGCACTGAAAAATGAGACAAAAGCAGAAAGAGCATAGATTTTTTTACATGCTCACTTGAAAAGGTGATAAATTGCTGAGGAGACAAAAGAAAGTGCCCCTGATACTGCAGTAAATCCCAGCAATTCTGCCAAGCCCTGGTGAGGAAAGTAAGAGAGGGGTTCTTTTGCAAGTTTAAACATCTCCCACATTGAAACTCAGTGTGGGGTCAGTTCTGAAGGCTATTGAGAAGCTGTAACAACATTTCCCTGAATTCTATGAAAGTGGTCACAAAGCTGACTATAGCCAATGTCCAGTGCTAATGCTACATGCTTTGATAAGAAGGGGCTCAACTGTTGTGATGTTGCTATTCCTGAAACAATAGAAAACACTATTCATAGAAATTCTCTTGGAGTTATCAACAATTCAATGTTGGGAGAGCAATGAAACCTGATGACACACCATACCAAGTGGGACAAGGTAGAATGCCAAGTGATGTTCAGCATAGCATGTTGCACACAGAGACTGTTTTCTTTTGCAGGAAGAGGGACATGAATGGAGGAAGAGGTTGAAAAGGAAAGAAGTATTAGGAGTATTTATTGAAGCCAGAATTGCTTAGTGTTATGATGGAAGCTTTATGAATGAATGCATAATATGTTCTTTAAAAAGAAGGGAAAAAAAAAATCAGATGAGACACTAAACAGTTATAGGAAGCTATTATAGGAAGCACAAATCTCTTCCTCTTCAGTCCTAAAAGAATCAGCACATGTTTTTTTAATTACAAGCAAAGTTCATTTGTCAAACTCAGCTCCTCTGAGTATGTGGAAATGCTTGCTAGCTCTTAAATTACTTGAAAATTCCATCTCTGTTTTGGCAGTGGTTGAGCTCAAGGAAAAAAAGTTGGTAAAACAGAAACCACGCATGCCATAAACTAATGACGGCTGTAACTTTAGAGGTCTTCTGAAACTAGAAACAGCAAATTAAAGTTTTATATGAGTCCTCTGGGCCCAGTGATCTATTTTTCTTAATCTTCCTGGTTATAAAATGCTCCTTTACCATTTTATTTTTTTTCTTAGAAGCCTATAATAGAGTGTTATTTTGAATTTATGTATTTTCAACATGTTTAATATTAATCATGTATCCTTTAAGATCTTCATTAAAAACATGATTTTGATTTTTATAGCTATCCAATCTGCCTCACTCTCTTTCATTTTTGTTTTTAGATGCATCATCCTATTCAGATGAAACCTGCAGATAGTGAAAAGTCAAATGGTATGTGTTTTATTTATTTTTACTAAATTATGGCTTTCCAAACAAACACAACATTGTGAGACGTTTTTGCTTTACTCCCAGTGTGTTGGAAATGATATGAGGTAGTTTCCCTACACCTGACATGTTGGGGAAGATGTTGACCTGCTGGGAGCTCCCATTTATCCTCAGCTTTGAAGAAGGAAGGAAATGTTTTGAAAAAAGCAAATACTCTGAAAAACAAATCTTCCTTTTGCCTGCTGAATGTCACAGTCTACCTCACTACATACGTCTTTCCCTTGTATTCTCCTAGCAGTGAGGTGATGCAGGAGCATCTGCTATTGATGAAATGGAGACAAAGTGGTGAAAAGTAAAACTAGAAAAGAAACAGAAAACATTCTTATGTTAATAAACCACGTGAGCAGCTGATGGGCTTTAATCATTTGCCTAAACTTCCTTGTTATAGAATAATGCTGTTCTGAATATGAGCCAAATTTAGATTTTAATCATATGCTTGGTTCTGGACTGGGAAACACACCTTGCGGCTCTCTGTATACTTATTCCTCTCAACAACTGTAAAATGAATGCTATAATGACAGTAATATCCATTCAGAATACTAGGGTACTGCCTAAGTGGATGTATATGACATGCAAAATAGATGGCATGCTAAATCTATTAAACATGCCAGGTTTGTATATTCAAGGAAATAAGATAATCGGATGGTAACGCTGCCTGGTTGTGTGTGATTCTTTAAAAATATATACATGTGTATATTTTGCCCCTTGATTTGTTCCTGTAATTTTCTAAAATATATGTTAAAGATATCATCTGCCTTCTTAGATTGCAAGAGCTTCATTTTCCCATAAGGCCCACATAATCAGAGCTGGTTCCTCCAACAGGCATCTTTGCACCTCATTAATTAGTAATCAGGGCAGAAGCCGTGCACTTAGAGATCTACATACCTGCAAATGTAAATTATGATTGGGCTCTAAATCTCTCCGCAAGGCTTTTTTAAGGCTTCTTTTTTGCTAATTGTAGTGCATCCCATTTTCAGGCTTCTCCAAGGATTATAAAGTTTGGAAAGAAATTAAAACTTCATATTATGCTACATTTCCTATTCTGACAGCTTTCAAAACAAAACTCACCACAAGCACAGGAAATTTGAGCCATTACCCATGTGTGAGGGAGTGGTGTTCTTTCTCTTGGGTTGAGTTTGAGCTTTAATTTGTTGCTTCCTTTGAATGCTCAGAAGAGAGCGTAAGATACCTGCATGGTCAGGAGGACCAAACTTTGGAAACACACTGCAGTCAAGGAGAATTTTGCTGTTGGAATCCAAACTCTACTCACTAGTATTTATTGTGTTTGCAGTGGGCAAAATTCTCCCCTAGGTACAGGAACACTGACCTGGACTTTCTGAACTAACTATAGCCTCTGTGGGTTCTTGTTTCAAAGATAAATTTCACCTCACATTCCTTGGAAAATTAGAAAAATAAGAGGCAACAAGCCCAAACAGACTCCCAGGGAGTTTCTTTTTCATTGCCTGAAGTTTTCTTTCCTAAAGAAGATTGAACATATTGGAAAAGTGCTATGGGGAATTGTGCAAATTCTGTCTTGCTCTGCAAATAGCACCTGCTTGGAAAGCAGGGTAGATAAGCTCCTTGCAGCTGCTGTTAGACCAGGCTTATCTATATGATACTGCTCTCTGCACTGTGGAAATACTCTCTTCTTTTCTTGCACCTATCCCTAGCATTTAAGTCATGAGGGATTGGCTTTTTTTTTTCCTTCCTTTCTTTGTAGTTTGGGGAAAATACATTGACAGATCAGAGGTTGCAAGTGCCAAATTAAATATTTTTTAAAATTTGAACTCCTGGAGGGTGTAGGTACTTTTGGTAGCATGTTATGGGGATGATGATCTCTTCTTTTTTGACAGCTAGGGAAAGAGAAGGCAAAGTAATACCATGATAATGGTAACAATGGTACATCTCAAACTACTCCCCTCCTATGGGGTGTAGGCATGGGATCCATGGAGAAGGTGGGAGTTTGCAAGCAGCTTGGAGAGCCAAAAAAGAAATAACAGTAGTTTGAGGGATGCAAAGGCCTGTTTGGCATGTGTTTCCCATATGCTTCAGGCTATCCATCTGAGGTTTAGTATCTGTGCCAACACCAAATTGTAAACTATACCACTTCAACCAAATTGGTAGGTTCAAAGGGGAAAAGAAAGAAAGCATGCCAAGGCATCTTGGTTTTCATGATCCGTGGTGTTTGAGCTTTTGAGGTATGCTTGAAACCCTTTGATTTCTGAATAGTGGGAGGATCCAACTACATTTTATAGGTAAAGTGGTATTTCTCAAGTTTCAGAGACATTAAAGAAAATCTCTTGGTCAAAATTCCCAGATAGCTTGTGGAGAGATATGTATGAGAGAACACTCATTACGATTCTGAGTTTGTGTACATTTGTAAAGGCTTGAGAGACCTGTTCAAGTTCCACAGGGAGGAAGAACATGTCCCCTCATTCATGCTAGAGAGGTTTTCAAAGAACAGTATTTACTGTGTGATAATCACAGAATCACAGAATCACTAGGTTGGAAAAGACCCACAGGATCATCGAGTCCAACCATTCCTATCAGTCACTAAAGATGTCCCCTCCACATCTTGAGTTCCTTGCAAAAAAGGTTTGAATGAGCATCCAAGCCCAGGAGTATCAGGATGAAATGCTCCTCCTTCTCCATCATTGTTCCTGTCTTTAGATTCATGCATCACTTCAGAAATCTGTCCCTTAGCACAGAAGGCCACACTTGCCTCATGAAACAGGGAGATAGGTATGGAAAAGGTACCTCCTGCACACAGTTAACTAAGTGCTTGGGAACTTCTGCAGGATTAGGATTTTATTAGCAACCTGAAGATCTGTTTTCACCTAGGCAGGAACTGGGTGGCTGATAGATCTATGCAATCATCTCCATTCCTCCCCTATGTACAATAGCTCATGTGTCTGAGTCATCTCTTTGCTCGTGCAGGTGAAGCAAAGCTGATTTTTTTCCATCAAGCTTTTAGCAGCTAGAGTTGGTGGGGAAGGACTTGCCTTTCAATCTCATTGATTTGTCTGCCTGGGAGGATTCTGAAAAGACTTCTATTGCTGAGAAATGTAACATCCCCAAAAGATTTTCACATGATGAATTTTTTTGTGTGTCCTGGTCTGATCACTCATTAGGTCTAGTCTGACCACCTTTATACTTCTAGGTGTTTATTTTAACCTGTCTACAAAGTTTTTACTAAGGATTACCTGCATGGCTTTAAGACTTTGAAGGATCCACCACTGCTAGATTCATCTTGACTGTTAATCACACACAGCTTTTGTCCGTTTAAGGATGTCTTCCCTTTTTCAAAGAAAGGAGTTCCTGTACTCTAATGCCAAAAAAAACACCTAAACACATCCTTGATTCTAAGTTTTCTGTGGCCATTGACTTGTTAAAGTTTATCAAATATCTAAATGTGTCTTGGATCAGGATTTGAACGCAGTCAATACTTTCAGGCACATATCCTGCAGACCATATGCTCTTACATGGATCAAAGCATCACCACATCAGGGAATATAACAAATTTCTCTACTTAAAAAAAAAAAAAAGAGAGGGTAGGGTAGATGAGCGATCTTATATTTTATTTTTATTTATGTTATTAGGGAAAACTTGAACAAATAATTTTTAAATTCTAAGTGTCACAACTTTGCTCATTTGGATGGAGTAATTAAGTGCCATATGTTAGCACTAACACAGAAAAGTTGATAATTAATGCAGGCAGCTCTGAATCCAGGTGTGACTTTGACAGATTGTATGCAAGGTTTTTTCACAGACTTACAAATAGGAATAAAAAATCTAGTTTTCCCCCTTCCCTTCTGGATGAAAAAAAAATAACAGCCATTCTTTTTATAATTCAATATTGCTTTATTTTCTCAAAAGAGAAAGCAGCTTCTGGGTGAAAAATCCTCTCTTTAAATGACTGGACTCCTTAAAAAAATTTGTAACAAAGGGATATAATTGTGATTTTACTGGACAGAATTTTTGGGGCTAAGAAGAAAGAAAGGGAAAGTTCATTGAATCTTCAGGGAGAATTCCTATGATTATTAGAGAGTTTGAATCTTTTGTAGCATACAGAAAATAATCTCTTCTCCTTTATTCTCCTGGGTTAGCACAAGTGATCTAATACAGCCTGCAAGAAATGCTCATTATTGAAGTAAATTGACTAAAGCTAAAAAATTAGACCCTTCAGGATGTTATTCTGCAAGCTGGATGTAGGACTGTCAGAAAGCAGAAGGCTCATTTTGAAAAAAAAAACTCCCCCGCCCCAGAGCAGAAGCAGACTTCATCTCAGATAACCTTTGATAGCTAATGTAGCACACTGTATTCAAACGTGATACCTAGGCACCCATGCTAGCGACTGCAGAGCTAGTCTTGATCGAGCTACAAGAACAGCTCATCTCTTTTTAAAACAGATAACTGCACCTCATCACACAGGGTTCCTACATTTCATTTGCACCCCAAATCCAGCAGGGTACACCATGACATGTCGCACTAACTGCCCTAGCAGCATAAATAACCTAAGTTTGTTATATGTTTGGATGGATTAGAGGTGATACTCACAATTTTTTAAGGTACTGTGCAGTTTTACACTTTCCTTAATGTAGCTAGAACTTCAATTCTTGTTTGCTGCTTCTGCTCCATTAATAAGGGACAACTACCCCATCTGACTATCTGCTTATGGATGGTTGTGTCTACTTTATGCCCCGAGAGTGGTGAAAAACAGCCAGAAAGTGAGGCAGTGGAACAGGCTGCCCAGTGAATTCGTGGATGCTCCATCCCTGGAGGTGTTCAAGGCCAGTTTGGATGAGGCTTTGAGCAGCCTGATCCAGTGGAAGGTGTCCCTGCCTATGGCAGGGGAGGTGGAACAAGATGACCTTAAACGTCCCTTCCAACTCAAACCATTCTGTGATTCTATGAAAGTACAACTAGGCCTATGAACAAAGCTCAGGAATAATTATACCAAATGCTCACCAAAAAAAAACTTAATTCATTTTCTGGATTTTGAATTATTACAACTTACTCCTGCTGTGGGAGAGAGTTATCAATCAGCAGTGAAATGCTTATGAGATATGTGCACACAGGTGCTGACCCTTGTGTTCGGTGCTCCCTTCAGCCTTCTCCTTTGTCTGCCCTCATTACCCAAAGTACTCTCAACTCCCAGAGGCTTTTTCCAGCCCATCAGAGCTCATTTATTCCTCCTGTCCTTGCAGCTGAAGCTCAGGACATCTATGTGTTACCATGATGACCAAGTCTGGGGAGTTGACTGGAAGGTAACAGCCCTATCTAGTCACTAGCAGGGAAGAAACTCCCAACAACAAGTTGTCCCATCTTGCTTTGAGAGGTGAGATCAGTCACTCTTTGGAGGAGCTGGTCTCTTAGCATTGACAACAGCCAATCAATGAAATTCTAGCTGTGACTGACTAAAGTCAGGTGAGGTGGCTTTAGACTGCCATCCTTTCTCCAGTCAGCAGTGGGTAACGCTTTTCCTGATCTCAGTGCTTTCCTGGGTCATACATGGTTAATATTGGACCCCTCATTTTACAGTCTATGGGAGCAATACATCATGTACAGGTGAATCAGCAAACTGATCAAAAAGGGAGTTTGCTAATCTCTATGTTTCACCCATATTTATTGCAATCCATTGTCTATTTGATTCTCAAAACGTGCCTGCATGGCAGGTTAAAATTCATTTTAGAAAGAAAGGACTGGCTGACCAAAAATGCAGAAACAAATTCAGACAGACAGTCTTCTTTCAAGAGGTGAAAAAAGCATTCTTTTCTCTATGTAAGACTGTATCGTTAAATCCTCTCTCAGCCTAATAATATCAAATGTTCTATCAGATGGAGTGGAAATGTGTCATTTTGATCCTGACAATTGTCCCTTTTAAATGTTTTTTATGCTGGGGCCCTAGCCAAAAAAAGAATAACGATTTTCTGAAGCTTAAACACTGATCAGCACTGACTAATGGCACTGAATGCAGAGCACGTCATCATATCAATATGTTTTCTGTACTCTGAGCATTCTTCGTGAAATCTACATTTTTAAGATGTACAGTACACAGGAGCTGGATGTTTAATTTACTATAAAATCACCCTCCAGCTGAAAACCTGCAAATCATGTTAGTTAAATGGCATATTTATAGGTTTGCTAGTGAAACTGAAGGAGGCCAGTGGGGAGTTTGTCACCTGCTACTCTTTGGAAAATTAAAACAAAGCCTTCCTGTTTGTATCTCATTTCCTTTGAATTTTTGCGTGAATCTCTCTGGGTTTAGTCTTTGTCCTTGCACCTACGCAGGACCCAAGGGACCTCCTTTTAGATGATATGGCAGGCATTTGTCCAACTCAGCCAGCAGCTGTTTTTAAGAGAGGGTTGCAATCTACTCACCTTCTACTATAGATCAGCATGCTGTATGTCAAGCCTAAAATCAACCCAAATCTAAACTGGCTGTTATTAGCTAACACACGAGCAGAAGTTAAGAGATTCATAACACAGAGCAGAAGGCAATACTTGGACCCATGCTTGGCACCATGGCTTCCTCCAGCCTGACCTCAATTTGTAGTAAGAAGAAACCACACCTGGCAGCCCAGCTGGGTCCCTTGCCTCGTACCCTTTCCTCTGCACCCTTCCCATAGTGTGTGGCTGTTGTCAAGGAGACAGGTTGGCCAGGGATCTTCCTGGAACAGATCACTCAAGGCAATATAGGAATTGTAAGCAGCGAAGTAACAGGTATTCTTCCACCAGTAAAAGTGACTACCTATACTCTCCTTGTGACTGTGAGTAAGGCATTTCAGTGTTACCATCCTTAAAATAACTTAGCAGCATCAAGGCCAATTACATATTGTGAATGAGGTGTGAAGTTTCATTGTAATACATAAATATTTATATATATAAAGCCCAACTTGCAGGTCTTTCTTGTAATTCCACATATTCAGCCTCTGACCTGCATATAAGTGGCTCATCCCATACATTCATCGTTTTTTAACCCTTTCTGGAGGGTTAACCTGCATGTGAATCTAAAGTGTAAATTAAAATGTTGACTTTTGAGGAATCTCTGCTGAGGAAAATTTCTTCTCTTGAGTGTATAATTCATGCCAGTTTTCCTTCAAGCTTGTAGAGTGAGAAGTTGGGATTGTAGGGGCTGGTCTCTCTTTTAGATTCTGAAAAATCCACAGTCTTGGTACTTGCTTGAATAAAAGCTACAAATACCTTTTAAAGTCAGTGATTCTAAGGAAAAAAATACTTCAAATGCCTCTCGTGATCAATAAACATGAACTTCTTTTTATTGTTGGAAATATTAAATGCACTTAAAGTGTTGAAATATAACACAAATAAAATCCTATGAAAATTGATGCAATTTCTTCTTCCTTAGCCACAATTTATTCCATCTGAGAAACTCATACTAATACAGGAGAGAGAGTTGAGGAGCAAGGGAAGATTCATTATTTTTTTTTGTAAGCCCAGAAATGAAAATACTTCATTACAAAAATAATTTGCACAATAATAGAAATAAGTAAGTGCACTGTAGACTCTCTGGAGTAATGCTCTCCTTCTCTCTTTGCTTCCTCGCAAACTCTGACAGTCTGCTCATTAACAGTGAATTGGATTTACATGCCATTTCAAGAGATGAAGAAAGCACTGGTGTATATACTGTATAATAAGCACTTTAGATTTTTGGTTTAATTTGGATGGGAGGGTGCATTAACATTTTTAAGTCTTTCCAGGGTGTATTAAGTTTTGATGACCTATTGGATTTTTGACAAAGAGTCCACAGCTTTAGTCCTGTAGATTTCGGTTTGATTAACAGGACTGCATGGGTCCTGCTGTGCAGTCTAGCATTTGCTGATTTTGGTGACAATGCAGGCAGGAAACATTCTGCCAATAATGCAGGTAAAGCACCTTGTTTGTGTTTCTTTTGCAAACTTGATATCATTACGAATCGAAGGGTTTGTCCCTGAGACTGCATTATGCAGCCCCCTTGTTAAAGGGATGCCCTGAATACACCTTGTGTCCTCCTCAAGGGGAGAGGGCTGTGGCAGTCTGCAAAAATAAGCACGAAAACTCAAAGCGTTCTTTTTCTAGAGCAGTTGTTACATGTCTGACTTTCGAGTGCCAAGCATTAAGTTGGCTGAAATTGAAAGCTCAGACAGGAGCTGCTCTCTCAAAACATTTCTCAGGAATATTGTTCATTAGCTTATATCATTATGTGCACAATCCCTGCTTCACCCTCACCCCTGTCATGATTTCTTTAATATTTGAAGGAGGTAAGGGAATCTATCTGAATTAAAACCTATGCAAAGATATCTTTAAAAGTCTGTCTAACAGGGGTTGCTTTTCTCTTAGAACCCTTGATGGGGAGGCATATGCAGAATGACTAAGGCAGCCAATTAATATATTATATAAACAGGAAGCACCACTAGAAAAGGGAAAGAGAGAAAGGAAAATGAGAGTTTTGGGGTGAGAGAGGAATGGGGGAAGGGTGGTTGTAAGTATAAAGTGTTTGCCTTAGGACTTGTCTTCAGTTACAGAGCCAGACTCACATGACTGGAGCTTGGTTTGATGTGGTAATGAAGCATTGATCACAGGAAAAAGATGAAATGGCCTTTGCTCATTCATTATTTTTATCTTCTAGCTGTGGAAGACAGAAAATTGTTCATAGGAATGGTTTCGAAGAAGTGTAATGAGAATGATATCAGGGTGATGTTTTCTCCGTTTGGCCAGATAGAAGAATGCCGAATCCTTCGGGGACCGGATGGGCTGAGCAGAGGTGAGTGTGCAGTCTGTAAGATCTCTTTCCTTAAGTGCTAATTGGGAGCTATATGTCACAGCCAAGGTAGGCATAGCTGCTGTCTGCAGCTAGCAGTTACACTGTAATATGTCCCACGTGATGAAGTTATCCACATGAACTTTTCACAGTGACTGAAATTATCACCTTTTATTTCCAGTGTCAGAAAGGTCTCGGTGCCAACATATTAACTTGTGTTATCACCCTGTTTGTCAGCTGGAAAGGTTCCTTTGCATCCTGAGAAAACACCCTCAGTTTTCTGCACTTACCAAATCAAAGATACTTCCCTGACCCCTTTCTGCTTTATAGCATAAGGGGAAGAAAAAAAAAGGGGAGGGGGCTGAGGGGCAGAAAAAACTGTAAATGACTGCT
This sequence comes from Clamator glandarius, assembly GCA_033459285.1. Taxonomy (NCBI): domain Eukaryota; kingdom Metazoa; phylum Chordata; class Aves; order Cuculiformes; family Cuculidae; genus Clamator; species Clamator glandarius. The sequence continues at coordinate 1,504,192 of JAUNZM010000026.1, forward strand.
TGCAGGCACACAGGGTCATTGCAACTGGCCCACATTTAGCACTACCTCCTTCATTCCTGTGTTTTCTATAACTATATGCAAAACATAGGTCTGCTGTAACTCAGAAACAAAGAGGTTAGCTTGAACATGAGAGCTTTGCCCAGACGAAATTTTGTAGAAAGAGCTTTTAAATCTTGTGCGTCTATCACAATCGAAAAACCAAGGGCAGAGGTGTTAAGCAGCGCCACCAAGAACAGTCATTCAGCTGACCTAAACTTTGGGAAGGATGTGCAGCGTAGGCTTCAATAGCTGGTGATCCCTTTTGAGTGCAAAAGTGCCTTTTGGGGAAAGACTCTCTATAAACATAATGAAAATTAAAATAAATGTATATTGATGACCCAGACTGCATATTAACTCCATGGTATATGGATCTGAAATTATTCTTGGAGCATGAACCTTCTCAAAAAGTCAGTGCCAGGTAGTGCTGAGTTGAAAAGAAAATGGTGATGGTCTCTTCTGTCTGTGGGAAAGGATGCTGTGATACTATCCATGGCCATCTAACGGCACGGGGAATAAAGTAATTTTAAGTGTGGTGCTGTGAAAACATCGCTTCTGTTTCTATAGAAAAAAATAATACATAGAAAGCACAGTTTATGCATTTTATTACATTTTCAAAAGGCACATAAAAAATATCATCCATTTTGCATATAGACATAGGTATAGATATTTTTGTTTACTTTTGGATCTACTTTTGAATCTACTTATTTCTGGAAGGGTGTAGGGTCTGCTGTATTTTGTGCAACAATTTGTGCATGGGGTTTCTTGTTTTGTGTGCAACCCAGCTTCTATAAAATGCTTATAAATTTCAGCAGGGGAAGTTGCAGGTATCCCTGTATTTCATGACACTGTTTGAAAGCATTTACTGGGCTACTTCTGAATAATAAGGACTTGCTGAAAAGACGTGCTGACAATAGGGAACCCCAAAAATATTATACACTTATGCTTATGTATGCTTGGTCTGCAGTCCACAGACAATTGGGGCTGGGATGCAGCAGTCTTTTCAGGCAAGGAGAGCCTCAGGATCATGGCTTTTGCCTTGGGGAAAACTAAGGGAAATCTCTGTGCTTGGTTCCTGCAGCTCAGTAATGAATGTTAACTGATGGAGTCGAGTGCTGTCATTATCTGTCTAGACCCAACATTGAGGCAAAACAAATATTTCTGATTTTCACTGATTTCACTTTGTAAGTAGCACAGAGAAGGGATGGTGGAAGACACAAATGGGAAAGGAGCTAAGTGTCTGCTGAATTAACAAGATATGGGCAGCAGATGTTTTGAGCCTCCAAAAGATTTGACTCCTCAGCATCACCCATCAAAGAAATGGATCTTTCCTGGAATCCATAGAAATCTTATTGTGGACTTGCTTTTATTCAGTAGACACTGGGCATAGTACAGGCATAGAAAAGATAATTATGAAATGTAACAGGCTAGGTAAGAGTGATGAGGTAGGTTTTTTCTGCCTTAAATAGCAATACCACCATAATCAGAAACTGAGATTTTTAAGCCATGTCACCAACATATCAGGCAGGACAGTGTTGTCAGCCAGCCAGTGGAGTAATAGAGCTAATGTGCTGCCCTCTCCTGCGGGAGGCTGAAGATCTCAGTCCAGGTAGGTCACACACCAGTAGTCATTGCAGAGCTGTATCATCTCTTCCACTCCAGTTTATTTAGGTCACAATCACGACTCATATTTTGTCATGCCCTCATGCATCATGCCTTGTTAAACTTGAATTGCTTTCTACACACCCATGTTCACACTTGAAAATGACTTTAGCTGTGCCAACCAGGTTTTCAGGCAGATGTTTATCAGCTTCACAAAACCACTGCTCCATGAGAGAAGGCAAAGTGTTGGGAAAATTGTTGATATTGCAATCAAAATGAAAACTCCTAAGGGAGATTGGCAGTAGAGGGGATTTGACTGAAAAAGCACGGGGTGAAAAACTGCTTCACCAAAGAAAGAGGGAAAATTTATACAGTTAAGTCTTTTTAACGAGTTCCAATAGTAAATGAGTTTTGATTCATGTTACGGTTTCCAAGATGTGAATTCCTTTTGCCACAAAGAGTATTTGTTTTCCCAGCACCCGTCCAGGTGTGCTTCTATCCCAGACACAGAGGGGTGAATGGAAAATAGCCACTGTCTTAGAAGAACACTGTCCTCACCATGCCAGAGCCTTTGGGAACTCTCAGCGCGCACAGTGACAAGACAGAAATGTGGTCCAATAAACTCTGTTTGGTAGCTCTCTCCAACGGCATAACAAGTGCACCTCATGGTATCTCAGACAAAAAGAGCTTGAAAAGTATACTCATTGGTATTTATGCCAACTTTCAAGCTTTGTTAAAGGGTTCAGTCTTCAGTACCAGCAGATAGTTGCAAGGAATAGCTCCAGGTTACACTCCTCAATAGAACAATTTTGGGTTGTACTGCTATTTTTTTTTTCTTAGTAAAGATTAAAAAGCTTAATTCAATTGACTTTTAGGCCATGCCTACCCTACAACAGCAACCTTACTGCTATTAGAGTAACGGCCTGCTGTCAACCCATAGGGCTGTAGTGTGCCACCTGGCTCCAGTAGCAAGGAGAATCCCGTCCTGTAGCATCAAGGGAAAATGTAACACTTGATAACACTTTGTGATGAGCGTGATATTAATGCTAAGATAAAGAGAAGGACAGAGATGGAACTGGTTGTTTCTATTGTACTTTCTAGCCAAGAGTTGACAGAACTTTAATAAAATCACACCCTTTGCTGTCACTGCTGCTAATGGACCATCAGCATTTCCACTCCAAATTCCTATTGTCAGCTGTTTTTAAATTCATCTGTAAAATGAAACTAAAATAATGATACAAACCTCCTGTGATGGAGCAGTGTACATTACAGAAACTGAGATTTTTCTTCTTTAAGTCATGTTTTTTCCCCAATGTTTTTCACTCTGGCATGGAAGAAATAGTTGTTGTTTCTATCTGTAACTTGTTATATTCTGGCCAGCTACAAGAAATAGGCAGCAACCAAAAGACATTGCCTTCCAAAGGCTCTGGGATAGGCCCTGTGAAATTAGTTGGCTGGCAGAGAGTAATTCCTAGCTGTGAAGAGTATTAAAAAATAAAAATACCCTGTTGGCTGTAGAGATAAAGAAACCAGAGACTCAACAGACATAGTCTGGCCTTAACTTTAGCAGGGTTCATAGGACTATCTAAAGAAGCTTGCCACTGCCTATACTATATTCATTATTCAAAGAGAAGGATTCGGCCTGCAGGGTTGTTTAATCCAGCACTTTTTCAGAAGAGCTAAGTACGCTTTACAAAAATTCATGATTGTGATATCATGTACTAAGCTTCATTATCATGAAAAAGCAGAAGTGAACTGCCTCAGATGATTAAGATTTTAAATCACTTATTGTAAATGGCTTAAGGAAACTTTCAGACCTCGTGAGTCCTAGCACTGTGTAATGCCTGTGTGACCACAGACTCCAACACAGGCAGCCATGCACTGATAGCTGGAGTGTGCAAAAATAGCCAGAAATACCCAAGTTTGATTTGTAGCTGTGCCACTGATGTGCTGTGTTAGCCATAGGTGAGTTGGTCGCTCATCGTTCCTCCATTATCCTGTTCTTTAAAATAAGGATAGTGGTGTCCTTTACTTTTGTTTGTTTTTTTTTAAAGCAGTGGATCAATATCTCTGTATCTGTCTAGGAATTATTACCATCCGTAATGATGATTTAAAAAATCCTCTTATCCTTATCACAGGAGCACCAGACAGCAAATCATTCTGCTGCATTGCTAAGCACATGTTTGTGTAACAGGTACCAGCAAGAAGTCATATGGGTTAATAGCATGCACTGAAAAAAACCTGCTAATAACATGCATGGATGGTTGGATATACCATGAAAATTGTGTAAGAGATCCAAATGCATATTCCTACACCTTCTAGGCTCCTATTTGTATGATATTTTAGTAGAAAATTGCCAGACATGAGGGGCAAGTGAACATTTCTGCAGACATTGATTACATGGATGTTTTTTCTTGCTTTGCTTTAAAAGCAGGTTGAAAGTGGCATAGAGAGTTATACCAATTTAAGGAATTTAATTTCACAAAAGCGCCATTCATAATTTGCAGATTTTGGGTGTTTCTTGGTGAATTAGTAAAAGGAAATTAGCATTTGCATCATAATTAATTGCAGTAAGAGTAGCTGAGGAGATTTTATGCCTGTTTGTTTTCTGTATGGATGGTTACTGCTCCTTCATGAGCTAAAGTAATGTGAAGTACCAGCCATGGGAACAGTCTGGATTAGAGGCCACCTCCTGACTTGTGTATCAGTGATGGGAAACAAGCATGATGGAAGTGCTGTATTTTGAGTTGCTCTCCATTACTGCCTCTTTGCAGCAATCCCTCCCCAGAGGGAAGTCTGAAATCAAATAATTCACAAGAGTTTTTATTCCAGCAAGACAGTCATTGAGGCACTGTTAAAGAATGTGGTCTTTGGTACCTGTTTGATTCTGATTTCATGTATATTCCAGTTACTGAAGTCTGTACTTTGCAGGGTGATTAATTGACTGTCCATTAGAAATGCTTCAAGGGAATTTAGGAAATTTAAAATCTGAGTCTGTCATCTGGTCAACAGTCAAGAGAAGTTATTAAAGTCAAAGAGGTGAGGGATATTTACAGGAGATGCCTCATGTTATCTTTATGTGCCTGATATGCATGAAGAGCTTCACTGTGGCTTTCCAAAATGCTTTACTTTGGGCTGAGTTGTTGCACTTGGTCTCAGATCAGTCATTGTGTGTCTTAAGCAATACCTAACGAGCAAACGACTGTACAATGAAGTATTTGATGTCTTCATTCGTACCTGAAATATAGTTTAACCACTAAGACAGATTTTGGTGCAATGGCTTCATTAGGAGGCTGTTTCCCAGGCTGGTCCATCCTTCAGTCTGTGCTGTAGTAACACAGCATAGAAAAGGGAAAGTCTACTTTGCAGTTTCAGCTAGAAATAAGCTAGAGCTTCTTTTTAGCACGCTTCAATTTCCATAGCTTTTCATTTAAGCCTTTTCTTTAAGCAGAGGCTTTCGTCTCCAAGAATCCCAAATACTTTTTTCAGGAGTTTTTTGTCAGATTTTCACTATTATTTCTTCAGAGAAAATGAAGAAATACCTTGTTTACGGTGATCTAAGAAGCTGTTGTGCAACCATTACACCACCAGCTGTGCATCCACCATACCTAGTACTGTGATTTCTCAGATGATTTTGAAAATCTCTTGAGCCTTCTGTGTCAGAGGGGTCACTATATATTTTTTTAAGAAATTGATTACATCTGCCTTTCTTTCATCTCCAGAACTTTAAAGCTATGGCCTTTAAACTTCCATTTTTAAGTCTGATTCGAAAATGTCTAGGGGTTTTCCATCTCCCTTGGCTTCATTGAGGGCTTGGGGGCTTTAAAACCTCTGGTAGACCATGTTAGTTTTGTGGGGGAGGTGTCTTGTGTAGGTATGAAATCAAACCCCTTATCTTGAGGCATCTGTACTGAAAATGTCCTACTTCACTTGCGGCTCACAAGTACTGATGTTATATTAGACTGTGTAAGACAGAACTGACAGAACATTTCAAAAGTCTGTGAAAGCCTGAGATGAGAAGAATCAAGTGAAGTGAGAGCTGAAATGGAGCAGTGCTGAGATTTTTTAAATATTTCAAATAATGCAATTGCTTGACCAGAAAACCCTAGGTTTAGGAATGCACAGGCCGAGGAGGAACCCCATGAGTTCTGATGTTCTCTCAGCAGAGGTTGCAAATGCGATAATGTGTTCCCAAATCTCCTCTTCAACAGGGTTGGATGCCTCCCTCTAATTCTGCCTGCAGGAGGAAATTACTTTCCCCGGTCAATCATTTATCTAGTGTAGGGGATGAGAGGGAAGCCTTGAAGAAGCAACTAAAACTCTTAGATCTCCTTTCTCCCCCCTCTTTTTTTCTACTAGTGATCCCTGACATTTTGAAACCAGAGGTGATAAATAATTGCAAGGTGACTTGCAGGTTGGCCGTGTTTACAAAAAGGTATTTTATGTGTGTGTTTGGTTAGGTAGCTGCTGGTACAAAATTAAGTAATTTCAAGGCATTAGCTATAGAAACACCTCCGGTTTTCTCCTGGAGAGCTGCATTGTTCCAGTAAGAAGGGAGAAGTTCAAGTGTCAGAACTCAGTATGGTTGAACAGAAATAGTTTGCTTGTAGCTGTTGGTCCAGAAGACCTCGGCCCGCAGCACTACAATCAATGCAGCATCATAGGAGGAGGTAAAAGGCCATGGAAATCTTTCTTGTTTCCTTGCACCATGAGGCATGAAATCTGATTAGTCTTGTCCTCTTGTAATTGTGATTTATGGTCCTGAAGCTGGCAGTATGTTCCCAAAAGACTACCTGGATAATGAGATATAGTGAGTTGACAGTATGCTGAAAAGGGTTATCCCAACTCTTGAGAAACTGCTGCAGGAGTACAGGATGGTCCAGGCAGAGCTCACCTGGCTTAAACAAGTGAAATCCAGTGTCCTCAGACACCAGCTTCTGATTAAATTCTAGGTGCCCAACGAAACCACCCTCTTAAAATGCCTATATACCCCATATAGGAAAATAAAAGTATTGCCAGTGACTGTGAAAGAGAATATAATCATCTCAGAACAGCTTTTCTAAATTATATATGCAAGTTCAGTGACTGAGTTACTGAATTGTACTAAATCCTATAATATAGCATCCCTCCAGTGTGACAATCTGGTCATGAAGGAAAGGATCCCATGTTTCACAGACAATAAAACATCTAGGATTTTTTGTTTCAAACATAGTAAAATGTCTGTGAACGCATAATAAATACAAGTATTCTGTGTGAGTGTCGAAGTTTGGTAGTTAAAAAAGTAACCCTGGAATGTAAATATATCTAGTAATATCTAGAAAGATGGTTAAATTACCTAGCATGTAATTGGGGTGCTTAATGGTAACAACTGAAGGTCTAAGTTATCAAATAATTTAGAAATAAGGTTGTCTACTGAATTTTTACCTTGGTTATTGAGGCAAATTAGGTATTTACTGTGCAAGTGAACAGTGTCCATCAGTGGGAAATGGCCTGCTGACTAGAGATAACAAGGAGACCTAACCTTGAAGCCTCTGGCTGGCAAACCATAATTAAAATGCAGTCCCATCTTTTCTGTGGAATGCTGTTTCCAAATGCTCATATTCAAGCACTATAACCTCATTCATCAGGCATTCCCCTTGCCCAGAGAACATGTTTCTTTTATAATGGTAGTTTGCTATGTGGCACTTTACAGAGGTCTGCTACGAAGCTCTTTTTACTTACGACAAAGGGAACGGGATCCACACAAATTATTTGGGCTGAGGAACAAGAAGAGAGGTTTTGCAGTGGTGTTGGGCATTGAAAGACCCCAATAGCTGAGCTTTGTGCTTAAAAAGAGAAAAAGCTTAAGGGAGAGAAGAGAGAGTCTACTTTATCTTGAGAGGAGCGCAGCTTTATTTCTCTGGTGATTCACATTTCTTTTGAGACCTGCTAATTGCAACATCTCTCAGTAAGTTACTTACAGCAGTACTGCTGGGTAGAAATTGTGATAAATGCATAAACTGTGTCTTACTGATTTTTGTTGACATTTTACATGTTTCTTATGCATTCTAAACATCCATTCGGTAATTGTCACTATGGTACACAGTCCTGGATAATGAGAGCAGAAGAAGTGAACAAAGCAGTTTCTTGACCATTATAAACAATATTATTCAAGGCTCTGTATGGGGTTTCTTGCCCTGCCTTCCAGTATATCTCTGTTGGTGCTCATCCTCCATTGAATTTGCAAGACGATAAATGAAAACCCTTGGTGTTATTTCCTCTGTTAATGATACTAACAGAAATGTTTTTAAGAGAGATTACTTTGAGACTGATGGTAAATTTGGGCCTCTTTAATTTTAGTGCACAGCAGCAATATGGAGTCTAGCAGAGGTACTGTAGTTTATTTACCCTTCTAATGCACATTTTGTTGAGATTGCCATACAGAAAACTGCTTTATTGCATCATTTTCTCTGACAGAAATTTATTGCTGTGTAAGAATAGTGTAGCAACATGTAGTGTGGCTAAACAGCGGTGAGACATCATTAGCTGCTGTGGTACCTGAGGAATACGTACAGTCACATCACTGCCATGAAATCTGCGTAAAAGAATTCTGACTTCTCATTTTATCATACTTGATTACCAGGCAGAGTTAAATAAGCCAGCTTAGGTTCTCTTGTGTCAAGGGCCTTTACATTAAAGAGAAAAAAAAAAAAGTACCACATGATGCAAAAATGCATTGACTTTATTTTCATGACTAGATGTAGTGCTTTTGGGTAATGATCAGGCATTGCTTTCTCTTACTGTTGTTTGATTAAAATGTGAATACAGTCTTGACTTGATAATCTTACCAGGTACACACAGAGTGAAAAAGAAGAGATATTTTATGCCTCAAATTTATTTGCATAAACCAAACAATCTGTTGCTTATTGGATTGCAAAATGGCTTATTTTGCCCATTGGCCACAGGGGCAACAATATTGTAATTTTGATGCCAAAATGTAGCTTTCATACATTAGCTCTAAAATCACAATATGCTTCAGCCTCTCAGTGCTTAGATTTGCTTCATTTGGAAATCTTTTAAGTAGTAATAATAATAATGTTTTGAGGAAATTGAGTGGAACACTAAATTATTCTCTGAAACCTAAGTTCAAACTGTGCAAGGCTAAGGGAGCTGAAAATCAATGCACTTTTAAAGTCATTAGAGATCACAAGTGAAATAAGTCTGTGTTGCTTTAGCTAAGCTTTTAGTGTGCCATGGTATTATTACAAAATCAGCCTGAATCTGCATTAATTTCACAGTCTTTTTCTTTAAGATGCCCCAGTGTGCATGAAGAATGAAATGTAAATCTCAGAAGGTAATGTTTTTATTAGTGAAAAGGGCAGTGAGTCATGCTCTAAAAAAGTTGACCTGTACCATGCCCAGTGTAGGTATGACTGACAATAGGACAAGGGTGGAAAAAATAGCCCAGGCATTAGCCAACTGGCTTTTCATTATGGTTTGAAGTGCCAAGGAGGGAAAAAAAGTGATTTTTTTAGATATTAATGCACATAGCTTCAGGATTGTTCAAGTTGGTAGCTTTCATAGATAAAAGAATTATACTTGTACCTGGGACTCAGAGAAACAAAAATCATAACGATTTTTATTTTTAATGTATTATTTTCTTAAATATTGAGATTCCACCTACATTACTGAATTTTGTCTGAGTCTTTTCACACTTAGTTGAAGGGCATACAGCGGAGTTTTTCCTCATCCTTATTTGTGTGGTTGCTCCAGGTGCATCACAGAATTGCGTGACTTTATGGACTCCTTTAATTTCCCAGTTCAGCTGTCAGTGATGCCGGTCATTTATTCACTATCCAGGATTTACCTGCACAAAAGCCATAGCAAGCAATTGTTAATGCAATTGGTCTGAATAGACTAAACTGTGCAACCCAAAGTCTGCATGAAAGCTTTATTTATTTCAAACCCTGTGGCTAAAGAACAAAACCAAAGCAAAACAAAACACCAACAAAAAATGGGGAAAAAATAAAAAGAAAAACGACAAAACAAATTAAAGGAAAAAACCTTTCTCCTCACCCATCCCCATCTAATTTTTTTTCTTTCATCTATGGTCAGATTAGCAAGTCAGCACTGTCGATAAATAAACTAGAGAAGTTGTTTATTTTTATGTACTACTGAGAACAGTGTCGTCTTGTGGCCGTTCTCGTAGACTGTGTTGGTTTAACAAGCGTCCAACCCTTTTGTCTTGTTGTTTTTTGTCTTTCCTGCTCCCTGTCCCCTTGTTCCCACAGGCTGTGCGTTTGTCACATTTTCTACAAGGGCAATGGCACAGAATGCAATCAAAGCCATGCACCAGTCTCAGACCATGGAGGTACAGTACTGTATCATTTGCCCTTTCTTTGTTTTCTTTGTGCAAATGATTGCGAATGGTAAAGCCATGCTCTCCTGGACCAGATCAGACACATGACAATCACAGATTTAATCTTTTTACCAACTCACTCAGCCTCTCTTTGTGGAGCTTATTTTTATTAATGATGTAAAAGCACACAGTAAGGTTGCTGTGTGGTATCCAAACACAGCTTCTGATCCTGTTTTCAGTGGCATTCAGTAGGAAATAAAGATGCCATGAATACCACTCCTCAGTCACACTCAGAGTATATCTGATTAGTAAATTAGCTTTAATTTCAACACACACACCCCCAAAGAAAAATCTGAGTTTCTTTTAAATAGATTTTTAAGTGTGGTGGTTTGCGCTGCTCTGAGGAAAAAGCTCAAGAGATTTAACCTGGCCACACTGAGTTACTAGTGCATGTGTTTTCCTGCAAATAGAATCTCTTTTTAAGTTAATAAAATTTCTCCTTCTTCATGTAGCCAATAAAAATGCTAATGATGACAGAGCATATTGAAGTGTGGCACTTCCTGCGGAGCTCTGTCATGGCCGGGTCCGTTGCAAGCAACGCTCTGTATTTCCTCCCAGACTGCCTCTGTGGCCTCATATTGTATCATGGCAAGCAACACAAAACTTTAAACCTACCTCTTCACTTAATGTGAATATAGCTGCAAGCTAATGATGCATTCGTAGGAGTGGTTATTGAGTGCTATGGCTTGTCTGCCAATCTCAAAACTTTTTTCAGTCTGTGATTTTTGTCATGGTCTTCCCGAATTTTGCACAAAAATCCGCACAAGTATGAAGTCTTTACTTACTCTGGATCTTCTAGCTTATCACTGGAGAGTGCATGTTATACTGTATTATGTATACTGTATCTTTGTGTAGTGATGATTTTTCTCAGAGGTGGCATTAATGTTATGTGCACTTGTTTCTTTTTTTTATTTCTTTTTCCACCAGGATCTTTCAATTTATTTTTTTATTATTATTTTCTCAGTGATTTTTCTTTGCAATGCTCTAGTCTCCCAAAGCATGCTGGGTGCTAAACAATCATTATTGCGTCATGTCGTTGAGCTGCTTTGTGTAACGAGGCAAGGGGGGAGACCAGGTGGGAGGGTGGAGAGAGGAGAAGAAGAAGAAGATGATAATCAAGCCAGTGCATGAATATGTCACTAACTGTTTCCTGTATACTACAAGTAATGATACCAGCATTGCAAAGCTATTGTCTTTCCAAACATCGTGTTTGAATTTGGTTGAGCTTCTTTTATAATCCATGTGTTTTCTTTTCAGTGCAATGCATTTTTAGACTCTGAGTATACAGTTTTAGATGAGAATCTGCCAATGAGATGAGAATAATTGAAATTATCTTTACTAGAGATGTTATACAATCTATGCAGTCTCACAGTATACTGTGAAAAAATGCCACTTTGAGTCTCTGAAATAATACTTATAGTAATTTGTCTGCCATGCACTACTCCGTTAATTCAGATCTACATGTTTTGCTGGGTTTGATTCTGAGTTAAAAGGGAATGTTTATTGGTAATATGGTGTTTTACCTATATTTTACATGTTTTTTTAATGTATTCTTCTGTCTAGCAAAATGAATTTTACACAGCTCTACCTCAGAAGATGGTAAAACTAAGGAGATAATGCTTCCCAGACTAATTCTCCCATTCTTCTGTTACATGCAGTACTCCAAAAGAGGCTGAGTTTTGATGTGATACTTCTGTGGACATTAGTTCTATAGAATAATTGCTCTTGGATCAAAATACTTCCCAACACCTCTAGAGATTTCATCAATGAGATCCCCAAATTGGCAAAGTACTTCCATATATTTTGTACTTTGAACATCCAGTCTTTGTGTCAATTGAGCTTAGGCTGACAGTCCCTTCTTGGGAGAAGCAGTACACCCTCCAGCTCTCTTGGTGAGGGACTCAACAGAGTCTGTATGCCCTGTCTTGTCAACGAAAAGACAAACATGAAGGCAGCACTGGCTGTTGGGAAGAAAAATGGCACTAAATGGGTGTAGATACCATGCCATTCAATAAGGAATGGCGATTCACCTTATATATGTGCTGGAAGCTTCTACTCAAGTTGGAAAACAGAGGAGTATAAAACAGAAATCAGTCTTTAAGAAAAAAAAAAATCTCTCTTTCAACCATACTCTTCTAGTGAAAAGTTGACTTGGGTCAGCTTATGTTAAATCTCAACCCTAGGCCTCAAAGAGTGTTCCTTGGATGCTTTTGTTTCATGGTTTTTGCAAACAAAAGTGGATTGGGAGAACAATACATGGTACACAATAATATTTCAACCCAATCACTGCAGATTTTTTTTTCCGATTTCATTATTTTCAGTTCTTTGATCATTGACTGAGATGAATTTCTAAGTGGGCTAAGAATGAACAATGGGGATGTTAATGTCCAGGTGAACACATCTCAGAATAATGAATTCTCTCACTATTCTTTCTACCTAACTTTCTGACGTGGTTAAATCAACTGATTTTTAAAACTTAATTTATACTCTAGGGTTTTTGCTCTTCTACCTCATTTCTGTAGAGATTTGTTTGTTTGTTTTAGGCATTCACATGCAACACCAGTAGAAGACACTAATTTGTTATCATGAAGTAAATTTGATGCAACAACAACAACCCTTTTCTCATATAGAGCCACTTGCTACATATAATTCCAGTCTTCAGTATGTTTGCTCTCTTGAAAATGATGAAGAGGTGAAATATAGAGCAAACAGTGAAAAAGTGAATTACAGATTCATAAATTGCAGAGATATTGTTTTTATACAATTTACTGACATTTAAGCAGTCATAAATTTTATGTCAGCTGTAGAGTTGAGTGCTAAGCTGCTGAACTGAGAACTGAAATAGCCATGTAATATTTCTTTCTTTGAAATTCATTTATATTTCCTTGGAAAAGACCTGATTCTCTTGTACATCTAGGTAGAAGTCAGCGAGTTCTGGTTGTTCATAGCCCAGTTCTACCAAACCTCATATTAAATAGAAACAGCTTTTTTTTTGTTAGCAAAACCAGAAAAATCCCTCACACCCTTTACCCCACAGCAACATTTTCTTTCTTTTTATTTAAAAGGGTCTTGTTTTTAATATTAGTATAAAAATCACTGGAGAGAGGTAATTGTGTAACAAACTGACTCCTTCATAATCTTTATTTGATTGCTGGAGTGGTACATATCTCCTTTCTTCCTCACTGAAACACTGAAAGACATTTTTACAATGAAGCGCACAGGAAAGGAGATGGAGATGGAATAATAAATCACAAGTGATGATTTTCTAAGATAATTCTAAAGGAACAGTGGTGATGGGAGATCTTCATACAAGAGATGTTATTATTGTGGTTTATTTCATAATTTCATCTGTTGATTGTGAATATTCTTATAATTTCTCCTGGTGTGAGGTTCTTCAGAGAAAAGATACACAGCTGCTTTTTGTAAATAGTAGAGGACAGGAATTTTTTGAAGATGTTCACAGTGTTGACAGAGCAGCCATGGGAAGAGTTAGGTTAAGTATAACCCACTCCCCAACCCATGCTATCCACCTTGGTTAAAGTGCTGCTGTGTTTTTTTGGATTTCAGCCACCTTTCACAGAGTGAAGTTAGACAAAAAAAATAGTATAATAAAGCATGATGGGTAGAAGGAACTTATTCATTGGATCCTATGAATCTGGAAAACAGGATGCAATGGATTGACAGTTTCTGTGACTCACAAAATGCTTAAATTAATTTGAAGAAATGAATCATTGTAGTATACAGTTTGCTGCCTTGATTTGAAAAAAAAATAATGGGGGTCCTTAATTTGAAAAGGACCTGTGACATGCTGATGATGGGTGCTGAAATAAATCTGTTGCTCAAAGCCTATTTACATAGGATAAACAAGCCAGCAGCACTGAGCATGACCACACAGCCAGACCGTGGTGGCATGGCAGTGTTGGCTGTGTTGTCCCTGGCAGCAGGGAGGTTGGATACCTCTCCCTTTGGCGATGCCTTGAAAACAGACTGCAGACAAAGCACGACATCCATCTCATCAACTTTGAAGCTTAATTAAAGAGGACTGGTACACTTCACGGTCTCTGGCAACATAGAATCATAGAATCATAGAATAGTTTGGGTTGGAAGGGACCTTAAAGATCATCTAGTTCCAGCCCACCGGATCAGGTTGGTTAAGACCCCATCCAACCTAGCCTTGAGCACCTCCAGGGATGGGGCAGCCACAGCTTCCCCAGGCAACCCATGCCAGCGCCTCACCGCCCTCAGCGCGAAGAACCTCTTCCCAATATCTAATCTAAACTTTTCCCCTCCTGATTTAAGGCCAGGCACTTGGGGGACCAGGCACCCTCCCCCTCTTCCCCCTCCCCTGTGAGGACTCACAAGCCCCTCCATCTCCCTCAGCATCCTCAGACCGATGGGCAAAGGCGGGGGAACGGGGGGTTGGGAGACGGGGACGAGGTCTTGGTCTCCCACCAGAGCCTGGCCCCGCCTGTCCATGTTTGATAGCTGGAAGGAAAAGAGAGCCTGAGGAAAGGTACTATATGAAAAGAAATGGAGAATCAGTAATTTCTCCATAGCCTCTTTTCCTAAAAAGCTGAAAACCTTAGTCCTTGTGGTTCTGTGTATGCCAGTCAGAAAGAATGCGAGCAATAAGTTTGTACCATTGCCAGTGGCACTATGGGACATGGCTGAGCTCATGATGTGAGGATGACTCAGTGGGATTTAACGCTTCTCTCTTTCCCAATTTGTCTAACCACAGGGCTGCTCTTCACCAATCGTGGTGAAGTTTGCTGATACCCAAAAGGACAAGGAGCAACGGCGTTTGCAGCAGCAGTTGGCACAGCAGATGCAACAGCTCAATACTGCCACTTGGGGAAACCTCACAGGTCTTGGAGGACTCACACCACAATACCTAGCTGTAAGTTCATTTCAGAGGCAGTGGCTGTATTGTACTGTATTTATTTTAAACCCAAGTTGCATCAGCTTTAGTAAATGCCCTATAATAAATGCCTAAGTCCTCCAGGATATGTAGCATGTCTTTTTCTATATAAAAGATTCTCCGTGTTTATCACACAGTCTAAATAACAAGGAGTAGAATTTGAATAAACATTTCAAGATGTGTCAGTGTTGTCCGAGGCAAGCATTTAAGTTTAGTCGTTTATTTGTGCTGCAAAATAAAATTTTATTGCATTAGTTTGATTGTTCTTTTGAATATTAGAGTCTGTTTTTTATAGCTGGAATAAAATTTAAGGTTATCCTTAGGAGAAGACAGATAGGCAGCTGAACACTCTAGGAGCCATATCTATATGGTGCAGCCTCTATACTAGAATGTTGTGGTTCAGTTCTCTAATTTTCCACATTTTCATTTAGAAAGGGCTTTCAATTTAACGCATGGTCCTGTCAATGCTAAACATGCGTGGTTCACACTACCTTGTACTGAAAGTGAAGGTGGCAGGGGAAAGCAATTTGTTTCTCATAAATTTAAAATAGTATTTTCCTTGGTCCATTTGTAAGATGAGAAAGAGACATTACCTGCTGCCCCTGTTAGAGAAATTCGAAATCCACAGCTACCCATCTTCGGTCCTGCATGGCCACAAGAGACTCCCCTGCAGCACAGCCTATGTCTTTGGTGGCTCTGGAGTTCAGATCTCGTTGAGCAGCTTTCAGATAACCTGGGGAGTTCCTGATGGTTCCAAGTTAGACAATAGATGTGTGTGTATATATATATACTGTGTATACATAAATACATATTTTGCATGCATACAATGCTTTGGTATAGTGATATAATTATAACAGCAATTTACCTGGGGATTAAAAATATATATTAGTATTCAGGTAGACTAATTGATACTGAGGTAGGCTGAATTGCTGTATACAAATACCAGTTTAATGAGTGTCTGTCTGTGTGCTTGATTGATAAAGATAATAAAGAAAATCTGAATTCAGGGGGGTGGGGGAGAATGGACCATGATTGACAGAGATGAGTTACGGTAACTACTACACTACAGAGGGTTGTAATTAGTCACGCTATGTTGGTTTAAATAGATTTAACACCTGGTTGTTAAAAAGAATAAATTGATTAATTGTTTTAAAGCAGCAATGTTATTGAGTTTCCCTTGTGTCTCTGTGTTTCTTAATAGAGATTAGACATTAATATGGATTTACAGCATTGACTCTAGGGATGTTCATTCCAACAATAGACAGAAACAAGAGACTATATAAATGTAAAGGAAAGCATAAATACTCCAAATGTGAAATGATAGCTCATTTTAGTTTTATGTTCATTTGTTACATAAACGTCAGATAGATTGCTGTGGTATGTTGTTAATTTGCAGCTCCTGCAGCAAGCAACGTCCTCCAGTAACTTGGGTGCCTTCAGCGGCATTCAGCAAATGGCCGGTAAGTTAAAAAACATTTCATTTTGCTCCAGCTATGTTTCGTATTCTTAAGCTATTGAATTCTGTACTTCTAATAATCACATTGTCAGGGGGAATGTTTTTTATTAAATGTGGCAGATGTGTTGGCAGGGGACAGCTCATGGTTCAACATCAATAGAAACACTTTCTCCCCTCTTTCAAAAACTGAAATTAAACCCAGTGCTCCCAGGTTGTGCAAACAGTTTGTCTTGCATTAGTCGCCTGCCATTTGTCCAAAGTAACCAATTGTGAATTGCAGGAGAGCTCTTAGTCCCTGCAGCTGTATCCTACCCTATGAAAAGTGCCAGTACAGCAACAGCAGGATTACATTCTAATTTCCAGTGAGATTTCTGTGTCCTGAAAATTCAAATTAATGGCAGCCCCAAAATATTTTAATAATAGGTGGTAAGTAAAAATGTTCTGAACTTTTTAATGAAACCCAAGATTACAGGCCTACCTTCAGCATGAATTTTCAGGCTCTTTTTATAATCATGGAAAATTAACTGGGTGCCTTTTTGACTTTGGAACCCTAGTTGACAAAATTACACAACAGAAGCCTTTATGTAGAAGTGTAATCTTCAGTCTGAAGGGAAAAAAAGAAAGAAAGAAAAGGGTAAAAAATAATCAAAGTGTGAGCGGATTTGAAAGCCAGCTAGTTGGAGGGTTTCTTGGTAATGAGCTGTGTGCCAGTAGTAACTGATGTGTAGTGATTAGCGAAAGGTCACTCCCACTGTGTGACCTACCATGCTGATACCCTAACTTAACATGATGCTAGAAAAGGCAGCATGTGCAGTAAATCAGAGCACAGATGCACATTATGCCTGCCGTGAGAAACTGTTAAAAAGCTTTTTTTCTTGTTAGAAGGAAAAAAAAAAGGAAGCACAAACCCCCTAAATTGCTGCATTAGTTTATTTTAATCATGAGCCCACTGAATCAGTGAAATACAACATTGTGCTTGCTTCATCATCACAAAACAAGGGCTAAAATATTTAGAACTCTTTATGAACACCATTTTCTCACTCTTCTTTTAATCCTGGTCTGCTGCTTCTGATTCTGCTTTGAAGGAATCTTGAAATACTTTAACAAGTACAGAAATACCGCACTATATAGCTATACCCCACAGGTATTCTTTGCTCAATCGTTATATTATGCCATTATTGCAGTGACATCAGAGACTAATGTGAACCTGCTGTCTGACAATATAAATTGGCCTACAGATGACAATATCTCTGAATTATTCTCTCTTCCTCAGACCTGCTGGCAGTGCTTGCTGGTTCTATTATGTTACACTTGCAATCTAGCATTTTTTTCATTAAAAAAAAAGGCATCTTAATATGATAAACAGAACAGAGCAGTTCAGTAACAGTTTTATATTTGGTAATTTTGGAAGTGTCTTTTAGCTCAAAGATTATGTTTAATGTTTTCATATATGGTTAGGTCTACAAAATGAAAGAACTGAGACATCAAGAAAAAACAACGTGATATCCATTGCATTATGTGCATCTTACAAGTTTTCTGTTCCTCACTGTTAGTGTAGATTCAGCTTTGTCTCCAAGAACTGTGATGAAACTAAGAATTTTGGTCAAATAATTTCAGGATGAGCTCTCAGTCTGAGATGTGATTTATTCTCCGAAAATCACATGGTCTTGAGACTAGCAGAAAGTCATCTTAATAAATCATAGTTGCACATCATTGTTACTTGAAGGATATACCTTCTTGACTACAGGTTAGATTGCTAATGTGCTCATCTGTGGGATAATTTAATG
This sequence comes from Clamator glandarius, assembly GCA_033459285.1. Taxonomy (NCBI): domain Eukaryota; kingdom Metazoa; phylum Chordata; class Aves; order Cuculiformes; family Cuculidae; genus Clamator; species Clamator glandarius. The sequence continues at coordinate 1,522,389 of JAUNZM010000026.1, forward strand.
ACTGGCTGCTTCTTCTGGAAAAATCTGTATTTTTTCTTTTATATTCATGTTATAAAAAACAGCTCAAATTTTACTCCTTTCTTTCCTTAAAACATGTAACTCTTAAATCTTGATGTTCAAGGTCAAATTAGTGATACTAAATTTCTCTCTGAGGTACAGCTCTGCATGAAACCACCAAAGACTAAGCATTTCCATCATTAGGAATGAGGGTTCATGTCCTCTCCTCAGAGACCTTGTAGTGCTTTGTGGTGCTGTGTACATAGGATTACAGGTTCATATATTGTGTTTTGTGAAAGGAATAGAAAATACTCCTGTGTCTGTAGCAAGATCTTGCATTACCTACTGAAGCCATTCTTGAATGTTTGTATAGGCCTAGAGTTTTTTAACTTAAGCTATATACATTCATTTTACAGGAATGAATCTAATATGTATTTTTCATATTGCATTTAGCTTGCTTATTAAAATAATATTTCAAGGTGACGAATAAAATCTAGACACATTTGAGTAAGGTGCTAAAGAAGATCCTTCATTACAGCTTGCAAGTTCTTTGAACTTTCTGTTTGAGGGGTCCGACTTTTATCTTTGAAGTCAATGGGTGTGCTTACCACAGAATTCAAACACTAAAAGTTTGATCAAAAGCTACATAAGCCATTGAAATCTCACTCTTACTTGCATGTCAGGGTTATAGCATCTCTTTTGTGCTTAAATCTCTATGAAGTCACAGTTCCCTAAATTAGGATTTCTCATACAACCACTATCTTGTCCCAAATTAGGTACCTTTGGATCTGCAAGTATTTATTTGTACTGCTAAAGCTCATTGTCTCTGTACTGGGCATAAAGGACAGAGCACACACCCTTCTGCACATGTGAAAAAATATTTGCCATGCAGTCCTCAGTGGTATTTTTTTAAATCAAAACAATTTTCTTTCCTAGTAGAGCAAAGACACGGTTCTTCAGTGTGAAATTTTAAATTCCTTTTCCCTAATAATATGCCTCAGTCTGTCTAAAGTATTTTTTATATGGCAAAAGCAGAGATTCTTTCGTTTTGTTGAAAGGAGAGGCGGTTTTAGGCATTTTTGGTTGAAGAGAATTAGAGTTTTTGGCAATGAAGGATCCTCTCCAAAGAAAAATTGGGACTTTTGTTGAGAACTTGCTAACATGCAGACATTAAACGCACAGAGTACCAGCTCCAAAAGTGACTGGTGCTCTTGCTGTAGCAACCCACTGGCCCTACTCTATGTTCAGTATTGGCTTTGCCTGATGTTCATAAACCATGCATGAAGTTCAAGCAAATCATGGAACTGGCTCACTTAAAACTCGTGAAACATTACCATCTGAGAGACAAAAAGCAGCAGTTTATCATTTGGCTTTCCAAAGGCTCCACATTTGGTTCCACAGTTTAGGTTTTCTCATTTTTAAGTTGGGAATGTTGGGAATGCTTCTTTGGAGTTATAGTTATCCCCTGGTCTTGATTACAGGAGCTAACCCTACCTTGACGAATGATGCTTCACTCTCCTTTGTAAAACATACAAGCACATACCATCATCAAGTATATATTTTAGAGTAAGCACTTCCTCACTTTTCCTCCTTTTCTCTGATATCTGTGAATGCTAATTTAAAGGCAGTGTTTTCTCTCACATGTCTCTCAAGCCTCCATGTCTAGCTTATGCTTTATCTTTGGGGAAGGCTAATAACGTAGATTAATTACTTTATGAGGTTTGATTGTCTTACTTTAAAAAGACAGTGCTACATTAAGCACTAGTAACCTTTCAAGCATAAAAAAGATTCCTTCTTCAAATATATACAATTTGCATGGAAAACTTAGTTCAAAGGAGACTGGTGTTGCTTGAACGTTTGCATTGAATTTGGCTGGTGCTGGATCAGGTCCTAAAAGCTGCAGTTATTTAAGCCAAACTATCTGGTTAAGAAGAACCTGAAAGTACTGTAGAGATAGGATAAACATGGAGTGTTTATAGTATATGAGGTGATTGTAGAAAACTGAAATGTTCAAAAATATATGTTCTGTGAAGATTTTCTATTGTCCGTTAATGTAAAATATTTTGGCAGGCCTAAATACTTGCTTATTACAGAAATATTTCTATATGTCTGATGATTCAGGATATATAAACATACACACTACACATAAAAGACATAAAGGGTCTCTTAATTTCATTGAACAGTCAGTGTGTTTTACTTAATGAAGTCATGCAGTAGAAGAAACCACACTTTTGGCTTTTCTTGCTTTGGCTTTCAGATCCCTATACTCTCTACAGCTGGAACTTTCTGTGTTTTTCCAATGTATGTTTTTTGTCCCAGTCCTCTCCAAGTTTTCTCACAGTTTGGTTGCATTTTAGGTTGAACTTCTGGCCCTTTCTGAGCCCTGTTCAACCCATTTCACCCTTCTTCTGTTATCCAAGCCAGATTTCCTCCTGTTGCAGAGTCTGTTGGAGCAGATGGATGAGAGAAACTCTGCAAGATTCTGCTTTTTGAATATTTTCCTCTAATTGTTGGATTGGCTCAGTGGATCTGGAGGGACCGGTGGGAAGCCAGGACCATCTGCACAAAAGCTCTATGCTTTTGCATTGGCCTAAGGATCCTTCATATCCTCTGAGTCTTTGGTGGCTTCATTCCAGCAAAGCCATACTGAAGGAAGGCTTCTCCTGCTATGACCTCTTTAGGGATATCGTATTAAAAGTAAAGGTCACGGAGAAACTGTTTCCAGCTCATGGGAGATAGCTGCTTCTTAACGATAACTACAAGTTTTAAAAATACTGGCCTCAGGGACTAAAAACATTGAGCTTTTGCAACAGTAATGCTATTGAAAGTCCTGCTTAATTTAACCCGTAGATTTTTTGGGGACAATAGATTAAACAACTCCATTTAGCATTTTTGAAGAGGTGAAATTTGAAACAAATGAGGCTGTTCTCAAATCCACATGTCATTCCTGCTTGCAGGAGGAGGAGAGACACCTTGTGAGGAAACCCAAGACTCAGCAGTTTACAAGACGTGCTTATTCAAGTGGTAAAAGTGCATGATGTGGAAGTTTGGCCATGTCTGGGTTTTCCGTAAACAGTGAAAGGAAGGAGAGGGGCTTTTTATTGCCTTCGTGGGTGGAATTCATTCTACTGAACCTCAGCAGTTTGGAAATTAGGCATCCAGTCTCCCTGTGTTGTCAATGAAGTCACTCCCAGGCTGTAATTCATCCTACCAAGGGCTGGGGTAATCTATCTATCTTAGGATTCAATGACTCACCCGCTCACTCTCTCTCCTTTAACTATAACAAGAACCTGGACAAGTAACTTCTATGTGGATAAAGTTATATCAAATTAATTTTTCCCACTAGAATGCGAAGATTCAATTGAGAAAAGCATTTTTTACCAGGAGTGTGTTTAGAGCATGCATAACTTGCAAATGTGCTGAAATCCTACACGAGCCAACCAGTAACTCTAACTTTCAGCTGAATTTCAGCCTGTACTCTTAAAAAGCAGGACAGAATTAAATGTGGACTTAAACACTTTTTTAAGGGCTTTGCTAAATAAAACACTAAATGGTCAGGGTAACTTAAACACTGTTCAGATAAGCAGCTGTTCTAAAAGTAGGCACAGAGCACATATAGTTTGATGGAGGGAGCACTCAGGTCTCCTGTCTGGTTTAATTCTTAGAATATTGCTGGATCACATTCTGTTAGACATGGGCTCTGAAATCTTTACCCTCATTTTTAACATCAGCATCCAGAATGGCTGGTATTAGTGTTAGCAAATAGCTGCTTTTTGGCCTGGAGATGCGAAATTTTAACTTAATCCACAATTTTTAAGGTCCAGTCAGGATTTAATTCAGAAGGAATAAATCCTTATAATTGGGAAGGATAAAATTTCCAACAAAAAAATCAAGTTAGTGGGAACTGCTTATGAGCTGTCCAGATTTCACTCTGATAATCACCACTGACTCTGAAATTCTCTGTGCATATTTGTCTCTAAAATGTAGCCAGTGCCTTCTTTTATTAGGAATTTGTTCAGCAAGTGAATCTCAACTATTTCCTAATATGATTTTATTAGGGGTTTGGATACCCAAGAACTGATGAGGCCTAAGAAGTCTTCAGAAATGGCTTATGACTCTGTTGCCTCCTCTACAAGCACCTGGTAATTCCAAATTTATAGCTATCACAGAAGAAAAGCTGCGGTGACTGAAATGAGGCAAATTGCTTCATTATATGAAAGTTTGTGTCAGAGGCAGCACAAGAAGTTGTAAAATGTAAATCTCAGGCTCTCAAATTTCCCCGTGTTTTCACAGAACTGCATCTGTGACTGTGCAGCACTACAAAAATTTCCTGCGAATGTGCTAATAGGCCTTATGAGAATGTTCTATCACCACCCATCTGTCACTTTTTAACAGGCCTGATTGGCAAGCACTTGTAACAACTGACATCTGTTCTCGCTTATTGATATGTAGATTTATGGTAATTGCTGTGAACAATAAGACACAAAATTACCTAAGGTGTACATTAAATTAAATTTTCATGCCCCTATCCTTACAAATAATTTTTTTTTAAATCTTAAGTTTCGAGCAAGGCATACTGTGCATCTGTTTTGTACAGAATTTAATTGTTTTTTTAATCTGCCAAATAACAAAATGAAAGTTGAATTTCCTTACAGTCTTGAATATTTGCCAAGCTGATAACGCATTGGTAAATACATGTTATTAAAAATGGAATCAAACTGTATTGTAAGTCTGGGTTTTTTAATCATTTCCCTTTAATTCCTAACATCATCTCCATCATGAAGATCAAGAGTTATTCCTTACCCAGACGGGTTTTTTTTTCCCCTACAGGGGGATTTTCATTTTTCATGTGCAGCTCTGCCTATGAGGCTCTTCTTCAGCATTAGGCAATTTGCATTTCTTCAGAGAGAGGTGCGTTTGCTGAGTGAGCAGCGCTTTCAAATAAAAACGATCTCCTCATTTGTGGTCCAGCTCTGTTGTGGGATTTGGGACTGTTTTGAAAAAGCTGTAGGATGTGAAATGTGCGAAGACAGTGTGTGAAAAGGAATGAGAGAGCAGATTAGTCCCACGTAACTATGCCGTGGCTGAGGTTCAATTGAACCCAAAACACCCATTTGAAAGCAAAATACTTTCTGGGCCTAGGACTTAAGACCATTTGGTTTCCTCCTCCAAGTTTGTCCTAGCAAGTGAGATGTTGATGCACTTGACAAGTTGATGGGAAGCAACCAATAAAAAGGGAGCCGAGATGGTAAAATGCCTGGGGAATGTGAAACAGTGATGACAGGAGCCTTTTTGTGTATGTTTGAACAGGCAGAGGATCCTAAACAGGATTCATATTAAGTGATAAACCTGTTGACAGGAATGTCACAAAGAGGCTACCAAGCTTCATACAGCTCACTGACTATTATCCACTGCAGTTATTTCATGTGGGCATCAATGATATAGCCAGGAGCAGTCTGAAGGTTATCAAGAAGGATTACAGAACCCTGGGAGCAGCAGTAAGGGAATCTGGAACACAGTTAGTTTTTCATCCATCCTCCTGGTCAAAGGAAAGGGGTTTGAAAGGGCCAAGGGAGTCTGGCAAATCAACAAATGGTTACAAGTGTGGTGCTGCAGCTAAGAATTCAGCTTCTTAGACCATAGGATTCACTTTGAGAAAGCTGGTCTACTGAGGACTTCTGGATTCAATCTGCCAGAGAAGGGGAAGAGCATCTTTGCTCATAGGCTTGCCAAGCTGGTGAAAATGGCTTTAAACTAAAGTTGCTGTAGGAGAGGAAACTCAATCAATCCCACTCCTACCAGTTTGATGCCAGTGCCAGCAATTGATGCCTAGAGCTTGAAGAAAGATCACAGGTCAGCAGAAGAGCACCTGAAGAGCAACACAAAAGATTTCCAGCCAATAAGTCAGCTTCATCAGCCCAACTTAAATGCCTCAATACACAAATCCACATAGCATGGGGAATAAACAGCAGGAGTTGGAGATGCACACAAGACTGCAGGGCTATGATCTCTGTGGCAACACGCACACATAGTGGGATGGATCTTGTAACTGGAGTGCTGCAGTGCAGGGATACAAGTTCTTTAGGAAGGACAGGTAAAGGAGAAAAAGGAGGGTGTATTACCCTCTATGTCAATGAGCAGTTGGAGCCCTTGGAGCCCTACCTGGGGTTGGATGAAAAGCCGATCAAAAGCCTGTGGGCTAGGATTAAAGGGAGGGCATGGACAGGTGACATTACAATAGGGATGTGCAAAATTAGCTGATTGGTGACAACCAACATGGCTTCACTAAGAGTAAACTGAGCCTAACAAGTTTGTTTGCCTTCTACAAGGGAACCACCGTGTTGGTAGATGAGGGAAGAGTAACTGACATCAACTATATGGACTTGATAAAGCATTTGACACTGTCCCATGTGACATCCTTGTCCTTAAATTGGAGAAACATGGATTTGATGAATAGACCACTCAGTGGATAAAGAACTGGTTGGATAGTCACACTCAAAGAGTTGTGGTCAATGGTTCAATGTCCAAGTGGAGAATGGTGATGAATGGTGTTCCGCAGGGATCAGTGTTGGGACCAGTGTGGTGTAACCTCTTTGTCAGTATCATGGAGGGTGGGATTGAATGTACCCTCTGCAAGTTTGCTGGTAGCATCCAGCTGTGCCAACACACTGGAGGGAAGGGATGCCATCCAAAGGGACTTTGACAGGCTTGAAAAGTAGTTTTGTGCGAACCTCATGAATTTCAACAAGGCCAAGTGCAAGGTCCTGCACCTAGGTTGGGGCAATCCCAAGCTGAAATACAGGCTAGACAGAGAATGGATTGAGAGTCGCTTTGAAGAGAAGGACTTGGGGGTGCTGGTGGATGAGAAGCTCAACATAAACAAGCGATGTGTGCCTGCAGCTCAGAAAGCCAACCATATCCTGGCCTGCATCAAAAGATGTGTGACCAGCAGATCGACAGAGGTGGTTATCCCCCTCTGTTCCACTCTCATGAGACCACACCTGGAGTACTGCATTCAGTTCTGGAGTCGTCAGCACAAGGTGGCTTGTAGTGATAGGACAGGAGGGAACAGATATAAACTGGAGAGCAGCAGATTTAGGTTTGACTTAAGGAAGAATTTTTTTCACCATCAGAGTGGTGAGGCACTGAAATGGGTTGCCCAGGGAAGTTGTGGCTGCCCCATCCCTGGAGGTGTTCAAGGTCAGGTTAGATCGTGCCTTAAGTAACCTGATCTAGTGGGATGTTCCTGACCATGGCTGGGGGGTTGGAACTAGTTGATCTATAAGGTTCCTTCCAACCCAAACTATTCTATGATTCTATGATTTCCTAGAGCGAGTCCAGAGGAAGGCCATGAAGGTGATGAGAGGACTGGAGCATCACCCATACAAGGGCAGTCTGAGAGAGCTGGGCTTGTTCTGCCTAGGAAGGAGAAGACTTCAGGGGAGACCTTACAGCAGCCTTCCAGTATTTGCAGAGAGCCTACAGGAAAACTAGGGTGGGGCTTTTTGTCAGGGAATGCAGTGACAGGAGGAGAGTTAATGGTTTTAAGCTGGAAGAGGGTAGATTCAGATTAGATATTAGGAAATAAAATTTAATGTGAGGGTGGTGAGGCACTGGAACAGGTTGCCCAGAGAAGTCGTGAATACCCCATCCCTGGAAATGTTCAAGGGCAGATTGGATGAAGCTTTGAGGAACCTGATCCACTGGAAGGTGCCCCTGACCATGGCAGTGGGTTGGAAGTAGGTGATCTTAAATGTCCCTTCCAACCCAAATCATTCTATGATTCTATGACACAATCAGCTCTAAACTGTCTCGTATGACATTGTGTGCCATGAGCCCTTGAGGACAGTTACATTTGAGTTCTCAGTTCAATGGGACTCTTTTTATTCCCTTCTATTACGCATGTGTGACAACAAGCAGTCTTTTTTCCTGAAAGCGTTGAAGCTGACACCCTGTAACATCTGCAGAGCTGGTTTGTGGCCAGTGTCTTTTAGTTACCTCTGCAGTAATACAGGCTGGGTGGGGAGACATCTTCGTCACTGCCTAACTCTTGTTTCTTAATCTTTTTTTGGCATTGAAACTCTTTCATCAAGTTGATGGGTTCCTCTTGTGCTTCCACAGGAAATGTCCCACTATTAAAAAATTGTTTTCTGGAATGAGGCAATGCTGATGTTTGTTTTGCATCCACACAGACGCGACAATGGTTTGTGAGCCCAGAGAGAGCAGTTTTTTTGTTCCACTGCCTGTTGACCTTGTCTTGCCTGCTGTACTTTTCCTTGAGCGCTATACAGTGCACGTATGCTGCCTTCGAGTTTCACAGCCCTCTATGTTCATAGCCTCCTGCAGCCTCACATGCTTGGGCAAAGCTGTGCACATAAAATGCAATAGAAAAAAAAACAGTATTAAATTGCTTCAAAATCCATTTGCTTCTAAACTGAGGTTTGGAGAAAAGTCCATGCATTTTCAAGAAATGTGTAGGATTTCATCTAGTTGAAGCTATTTTGCAGTAACTCCTCTAGTACCATTCTTTATTTCTTCATTATTGTTTAATCCTGCCATGTGTGCTGTTTTAAAAGTACAAAGTGGAAACCTTCCCGCAGAAGAAATATAAGCTGATTATGACTGATCCTTCTGATGAATAGCTAACCAGCAGGTGATTGAAAGCCATGGGGCCGTGGTAGAGAGCAACCCACTGCTTTCCCAAATCTGTGTTGTGGAACAGCATAAAATATGACCTTAGTGAAGAATGACAATGTTTCCTGGATGGTCTTTGCTGCTTCTTATGAAAGAGGAAGATAAATGGTATTTGTGGACCAAATATTAATCCAGGATGAAAATTAATTCCATGTCTCATTTTGATACCCACTGTCTGCTTGGTCTGCAAAGAGCTGGACCCCAACTTAAGTCTTCTCTATCCCTAAAATCTTGTTTGAAATAATCTTCAGAATCTCACTATCAAAGAAAGAGGATTTTTTAATGGCGAGGAAAAATATATATATATGCCCAAAGCAAGCAAGTAGATCAAATAAATAATTAAGAAAAAAATCAAAATTATGCTTGCATGTCTGAATGTCTATCTGAATTGCATTTTTTGACTGAAAAGTTCTCAAGTTAAATCAAAGTAGTTATGAATTTCCTTGCCATATCTGGTTTCAGAAATTTATTTGTAAGTATGATTCTGCTTCCAAAATTTTGATATTAGACTGTTAGTAAAAGCATTTTTTTACAATATTCAGTCAACTTTTCCTGCTTTAGAAGATGACTTTGTTCAAGATTTGAGATGTTTTAAGCAGTTTTATTCTATTCTTTGGGTATCCAATACCTAATTCTTTATAAAGTGTCTGTGTACTTAAGGTATAGTATTGCCATTTCAGAGCTATCTTTCTTTAAGCTCTTAGACTTTGAGAAAGCTGGTTTAGAAGACTGATCAAATGACCTATGATCACCTTATTTAGTAGTTACACTTAACTGTCTACGTTAGTGATGATTTGTGACTAGGGTATTTATTGCACCTTGCAAAATAGTTTGGATGGTAGGATTTGAGAAAAGCCTTTATTTTTAAGATGGTCATTAGCTTCTGAAAGAAACCTGAAAGAGATTTTTTAGTCATGTAATTCCTTCACATCTATTGTGCAGATTCCAGACTACAAAGTGGTGGATCTTGGTTTGACTAAAACGTTACTCCTAATGTTCTCATTATGTCAGATTTTCAAAAGTGTCAACATCTGAGCTGACTTTGGGCATTTGACTGAGAGACAGAAGTTAGTACCTCAGCCAAACTAGGTGATCACTTGAGACTTGACCTGCCTGTTGAACATGCTGGTTTTAGATTAGGGAGTTTATTCATTGACTGTACTAACTTGAGTATGCATTTGAAAGTCGTATCACTCTCTAATTACTGCAGGAGTTCTCAGATCCTAGAAAATACCTGTCCTGCATTGCATTTTTTTTTTATTCTCAAACATACTTACATAGCATTATGTTTAACCTCTTTTTTTATCTTCTTCAAGTTGTTACTATGTTCCCCCAGTTTGAGAAACAAAGCATGCAGGGAGAAGTAATATCTCCTCTTAGACAAATAAACTTCAGACAAAATTGGACATGTTTCCAGGCACTCAAACTCTTCTTTTGTTGTTCCCAAAACATTATGCAGTCTTCCCAGCTCTATCCCAGCTCTATCCCTTGGTTTAAAATAGGTGTTGCTCTTCCTACTACCTGACCTTTTGTGTGTAATTATCAGGACTACAAGAACACAATAGAAGTCTTTTAGCATTTTGGTTTTATATGCTTTGTCAATTCTGTTGAGGGCTCTAGCAGCATGCACAGATATTCCTCACATGTATAAACCAAAACTGATGATGTCTGACTGCTATCCAAACAAAACTCTCACACTTCCATATGTGAGCACCCAGTCTGACTGTGGCCCCTGTGGACACCTGTGTCTTATTCAGAGTATCCTGAGAAGGATCTAGTCTGGTTAATGCTAGCACCTCACTTGTATCTGCATTTTAGTCTGTTACTAAAGCAATTTGTCTTAGAGTAACTGCCTATGTATTTTGTCTAAGTGCAAAGTGGATATTTTTGAAGGGCTCTGAAGAAGCAGACACTTGTCCCTCTGATTTAAGTCCAATTAATATCATTTGCTTAATCATTTTTTCTCCATTTTGCATAAATTCTATTTATTGTTTGTCCTTTTTTACTTGCCATCTAAATTAGAGCCCTTGCTATATAAATGCATCCCTTTCTTGAAGGTCCTCATTGAAATTCAGGTATATCTTCCCCAGATCTTCTAAAATAATGAAGTGATAGGTGGCGAAATAGACTTGATATCACAGTACAGCGCTCTTGGCCCAAAAATCCCTATCTCAGTGATGGCTGCGTGATCAGACTGATACTAATTTGATGTTCATAGTTCATGTGTGTTTTTAGAAATGAAGCATCAAAAGGAAAATCAGTGCAATTATTGGCTACTGCATAGAGTAGCCTTAGTAAGGTTAGTACATTCAGAGAAGACACGGGAAACAAATTGTATTCATCCCAATTATATGACCTTGTCCTGAATGTGTTTTAAACATTAGTTATCTTCTTTATATCCCCTGTTGTGTCAGGAAATAATATTGCTCCTGGGCTTCACACAGAGTTTAAATTACTTTAAATTCTACACTTCCCTTATAGAAGAGGCACAAACCAAGTTTAATTTTCTTGAACTAGAGGCTGATGCCTTTGCTATATTCTCTCAGCTCTGAGGCAGAGGGGTGAGAGATGATATTCAAGGACTCTGAGAGGTGGTTCCCAGATTATACATGTCTTGGGATTGAAAAGAAGAATTGATACTCTTGGCACGATACATGCCAAGCTCCACATCCATTGAAAATAGATTTTTTTCTTATTACTAATACCTGTGTTAATTAAACTTATTGCTTCTCCACACAGGCATGAACGCTTTACAATTACAGAATTTGGCAACTTTAGCAGCCGCAGCAGCCGCCGCCCAAACCTCAGCTACTACCACCAATGCAAATCCTCTCTCCACAACAACTGGTGCTCTGGGAGCCCTCACAAGTCCCGGTAAGAGCAGAGTGCTTGCTTTCAAATTACAAACATGAGAATAAATGGGAAGATCATAGTTAAAACTGTGATTCCAGGTCGTGTCTAAGTTCTGTGATCATGTAGATTCTGAAGGCCCTTTTAAGAGCTGAATATGTTATTGTTGCTGGTTATTTTTAAGCAAATAACTGTTTTTTCAAGTGATGCAGTGTAAATTTGATCAGCTTTCAAGAATCATTTCAGAGGCCATTAAAGCCTAACAGACCTGTGTTACAAAACTACACGAAAATTATGGTTGCATGGAAAACTTAAGCTAAACTGTATTCTTGAAAAAGAATTCAGAACACGATCCAATCATTCCTATCCTGCACAAAGACCAACTGAGGTGATTCCCAGCACATCACATGTGTTGTCTTCACACATCATGAACTGCATCCTTCTCCTTTTCCTTCTTATTCTTGCTGTAGTCTCATTTGAGCCTTTTTCTGGTCCCAGCTGAGAATACAGTTAGAGAAGTGATACCAGATGGACAAGTAATATACAACCAGATTCTGACTTCATTACACTAAGAAGAAGACAGGTTTATGAGGGAATAAGGGACCAGAAAAAAGGTGGTGGTGCCCTCATGACCACCATGTAGACTTTTGCCCATGCATCTCCAATGTCTACAAAAACCTAGAGAGAAAGCAGGGCAAATCCAGAGTTCAGTAACACTTTAGCATCTCCAGAATCCACAGAGGGAGATGTTGATTCAGGGTACTTACTCTGGATTTACAGTGATGCAGCTGAGTCAAGAATCCTGACACTTATCTTTACGTAAAGACTGCAGGGTGTAATTATTTGCATCATGAAGTGTGTTTATTGCTGTTCTAAAAACATTCATATTATCTTAGACACCGCTAAAGACCATTTGTGTTTAATCTTGTTTAAGTGTGTATTTGTTCTCTGCGAAAAAGTAATTCATGGCAGACGGTTTGAGCTCATCATTAAGGAAAACAGTCTTCACTGCACAATAGAACTGGGACTGAGTTTTGTGCTGGGTGTTAAAGCTGGCCAACATTTCCTATTATATTGCTATTTTAACGTTTGTTGGTGGGAAGAGGTTAAATTGAAGGCTACATGGCAAATACTGAGCTTGTGCAGCATTTTCCTGTTTCTGGTACAGGCCTCATCTTGACCTAGAAATAATATTCATTCGCAACACCTCTGAAAAGATAGTTGGGTGACAATAATTTTGATTTGCAAATGTATATTGTTTTTAACCTGAGCAATCTCTTCGATCTGTTCTAGAGCTGGAGCTTAATGCTTTGCAAAAGGCTAGTGCCACTGTCAGTGTTTCTGCAGTACTCTTGTCTAAATGTCACCCATTTATGGAAGTGAAAATGTTGTGTTTCGTGCATGCTCTGGAATATCTCTGCAGTTTAGCTGTTAAATGTCTGATTAGTCTGCCCTCCCAGAGCATGTTCAGCATTTCTTAAGCCATACTGACAAGACTTCTCAGACCAACTCAGTGTATTGCACTGCAGTGCAGGGGGGCTAGGAATTAACTTTCCTTATTGTTGCTGCTCTGCAGCAAAGTGGCACCAGAACGTCAAGCAGTAGCGTGTTCCTGCCGTGCTGTTTGTTCTGCCATGTTAGCACAGGACTCAGATTCATCCTTAAGGTCCACATTTTCCTCTTTCCCTCTCCAACACAATCATCTTATCCAGCCTAACTGCCCTGCTGTTCCTTCTTTTAACCTGATCTCAAGGCTCCTTGAGTTCCTTGAAAGTGGTTTCATATGTGCAGGGACACATGGTTAGAAAGGTACTTCATTTGCACTGGGCAAATACTTCTTTGGGCTAACTAGAGCTTAATATTGCTTGGAGTGATATTGTTCAGCAAATGCCAAGGTTTTTCCAGAGAGATTAATGATTTTGGCTAACAAATTGAAGATGGGTTATTTTCAAAAAGTTTTGGACATTTAACCTTTGAAATGTTGTTTTCAGAATGACAATTGCTTTTGAAAGTCTTCTAGATAGTGGCTGTACACAAGTGCTTCTAATATTAGACAGCTTGTTGCGTCAAAGAGAAAGGCTATATCTAATAGGTCCATTCACCTATTTATGTTGCACAACCAAGCTAAAATAAAGTCTTGTTAAAATGTCCTTCAGTTTAACCTTTCTTATCTGGTTCCACATGCTCCACCCTATTAAATATTTTGTTAACCTGAATAGTATCTTCAATGATTCTTCTCTGCACTATGGAAAATGAATTTAGTTCGATAAAGCTTTTCATAGTAACTCAAAGTATTTCCATTAAAACTTGAAATATGTTGGCAGAAAACATTTAAATCTGCCTTTCAATGTGTGGATATTTGGAGGCCTTGAGGGTATTTTTTTGGTCTCGTTTCCTTTTAATAGAACACTTGAGTTTGTTGTGTTTCATAAGTGTAAATTATTTTGTCTGATTTCAAAGCCTGCACTAAGCCCAGGAAAAAAATGTTTGTGTGTCTCCAGATAATGTATTAAATTAATATTTCTCAGTTCAGAAAACTGCCCAAATTTAGGAGAGTGCAAAGGTACATGTTTAAATTTAATCCTTTTCTTGATGTTGGTAAAGCATACTGCATGGAACAGGGTTGGGCATAAGCATGTACTTCGAATATGCCTTAAACGATAGCAGCTACATAAATTATGTCCATGTTTTTACCCATATATAATTAGATGTTCCCTGAAGATCTTTCCTGAATCAGTCTTTGACCAAGAGCATTTACTTCTTTGTAGATGTGTCATAAGAACCCTAAAAGGTGGTTACTTCAGTTAAATTCAGCTTGCAGCTTAATTTTAAATAAATAAGATTCAGCAGCCTTCAGTGCATCAAACTGTTCTGGTGGGATGTGGTCAGATCAACTGTGTTGCATTGGCAACACAGAAAAACAGGTGAGGAAGTAAGGAACCAATAGGGCATGTAATATTTGGGGATATCAAGTGTTGCTGCAGGCTTGTAATTGCAATAAATTCAAAAATAAGAGAAAAATATTCAGCAACTAATAATGACTGCGCAATCTGTATGAAACTCCTTCTTCAAGGTTCATACAATCACATATTTCCAAACAAATTAAACTCCAATGATTGTTCTCTCATATACTCTTACTAAATAGTTTTGACCGCAAGAGTGTCTGAGGACACTCATTCTCCTCCAAGTGCTAAATACTTTCTCTTAAGCTTGAAACAGTATTCATTCAGAAAGATCAGAGACAATGCAATCCCCCAAACTATTAATTTTTTTATAATTGTAAATTTATAATTTCAATTTTGCATACCCATGGAAGTCTCTCCCTACAGCATTGTTAGAAATGATTTTTTAAAAGACTTTGCTTAAAAAAACATGAAAGATTAAGCTTTCATTTTAGTATAAATCCCCTCAGGCAATAAATAGGTTCTTTTGTCTCTTGGCCCTGGAAAAAAAATTAAAATGGTTTAAATTGCCCATGGTTAAAGTAACTGTTTCTTGCAATTATCAGATGGTACTGAATAAAAATGAAAATGAAATCATGAAAGAATAAAAACCAGGTAAATGCATATTATGTCTTTCATGAGTTTCTCAGGGGTCTTTTGAAGACTCATTTAATCATCTTTCCTGTCTTTTATTTTGATATGATAATTGTTTCCTTTATTTACTTTAATCACCTCTATTTAGTTAATTAATTCTTCATTTTCTTTTCTTTTCACTCACTTAAAATACTTTTCTGTTTTAAAGGAAGATACCTGTAGTATTTCATAACCTGACTCCAGGTTGTCTGACCCAGTTTCCCTCAACTCCTTTTTGGTTGAGCCAAACTGGGATTTAGGAGGCACTACCTCAGGTGTAAATATCGATGCTGTAAATTCTCATTTTAGGCAGGATGAATCTTCGTTGAGATTCGGGAACCTTGTCCTGTCCTTCAGAGACTGACCTTGACATGTCCTGCAAATGGATTGACTAGCAAAGAGCTCACAGGGAGACTGCTATTCCAGTGCCTGCAAAGATTTATGGTCAGTGGGTGGCAGGAAGCCCTGGAGGTGAATGTGAAGGAGGGACATCTAAGCTCAGGATGAGAGTATTTGCTTCTAACACTCTCCGACATTTAATTTGCCTCACTTGACCCACTACCCTGATTTTCTCAAAGATAATAATGTTTATTATGAAGCTCTTGATCATTTTTTTTTTGCAAATTGATGTTAAGCAACAGCAGAAAAATGTTTTGTACTCATAGGAAGAAAGTGGAAGTTGAGTTTCATATGCCGGCTTGCTGTGTTATCTTTCCCTTCTCTGTTACTGCATAGAATTTTATTGTTTAATGGCATAACTTTAGAGTCACAGAATCACATAAGTTAGTAGACACTTCCCAAAGTCTCTACTCCAGGCTGCTGCTCACAGCAGTACCGCTCAGAGCAGGTTGGTGAATGGCATGTCCAGTCAAGGTTTGAATATCTCCAAGGAAGGAGATTCCACAGCCTCTGTGAGCTCATTTCAATTTTGTTTGTTAAAATTCATGTATAAATGTTTTTTTCAGTAACCAGTAGGAAAGCCCTTCTATGTGGAAATGAAGAAACGAAACATCTAATTATACATCCAAATTTATCTGCATGAACATACGCAATATAAATTCTGAGCTCTAGGGGGATGGAATTGCTAAACCAGAAGCTAATTCAGTTACAGAATTAGGAGCCTTGTTTTTCCATGACATTTCATGATTATTTGATTCTCCAAACTATTATTTATTCACACAGCTGAACTAGCTATTCATGCTTCAGTAAAAAAAGCTCTTCAGGTTTATCTGCTGTGTAAACCTAAGAAGAAATCTTCCTGCAAAAACATATTGTCAATGTAGAAAGTAAGACTTTTTTTCTTTAACAACTTCTTAAAATCCAGTCCAGCTTTTGCCATATTGTATCAGAATTCAGTCATTAACTTTTATGCTGGAAAAAAATTCTTCTAAGCACAGAAGTCTAAAAATGCTCATTTCAGATGGATACTGACATTGAAGAATAATAACCAAAAAAAAAAGAAACTCTGTGAAGTATAGAATAAACTGAAAAAGAGAAAAAAGCCTGATTATGGTGCCTGTCCTGTAGGAATTAATTCATCCTTATCCCCCTGCTAAAATCAGAGAGTTATAAATTATAGTTAGCGTCCATGGTTCGTTATTTTCTTTACCCCCTAAATAGCATGAAGATTGTCTTTGATAGTTGAAGGTATTCATGTTGTGAACACAATTGTTGAAATGTTAGAGATTTTATAGAATATACAAGACGCTTCAGCTGAGAAGCAGTGAAAAATGTTCAAATAATCATTCTTAGAAGATTCTCTTTTTGTTCACTTCAGTACAATACGTTTTTCTCCAATCAGCGGTGCAAGTCTGCCACCGTGACTCTTTTGTTAGAGGCCAATACACCCACTGAGATAGCTGTGATTTGCTTCCAGAATGATCCAAAAATAACCCTAGCAGTAGGTGTGTAGGAAGGTCTGGCAGTTTGCTAAAGAATGAATTGAGGTAGATGTTTCATGTTGAAAAAAGATCAGTTTAAAATTCTTCATGCTGTAGTACAAATGGATTATTTTTGGACCATTTCGTAGGGAATTAACACAGGTTCCAGTCTTATAAAATCATTTAAAATAAGCTTTATTATTTTTGCAGTACACAAGAAACTTCCCTAGTATAATGTTCATTACTTTTAGGATAAAGAAACAGTTGATAAATATAACACACATCTTAAAAAAAGGTTTGTACAGTATACATACAGAACATACACACTGGATAGATGCTGAAACAACCCAAGTGTATGATTTTCAATTCTATACTTAAATCTGGTTGCATTACTAGCACCTATACCTTAGTGTTCTGAGCACAAAACAGTCCAATGCCTTAACCCTGATCTCAGCACCAATTATTTTAAAATATGTGTTTGCAAGGAAGCCATGGATTAAAACCTTGTCTTAGCATGCCCCCGATCCAGTGTCTGTCACTTGACTGCATAGTTCAAGGAGATTTGTTATGAGAGAAGTATATTTCTGAACAGTTGTGTGTCAGCTTACCCACAGTGTGTTGAGTTTCTGAGTCTGTGCCTAGGCTCCTAAGTAAGTGAATTGATTTTGACTGTTCTTAGTGCCCAGAGATTATGCTAGTTCTTGGAGAAATATATAGCTACTAAGCCCATCTGATAATTAGGTCACCCTTTAAGCAAGCATCCAAAAATGAACCAAAGCCAAAAATAGGAAACTGGGCATGCTTTTTTGACCCATATTTGTATTTTTAATAATACTTCAAAATGCCTTAAATGATTAAAGAAGAAAAGAGTAGGAATTGAGGCTAAAAATCTCCCAGAGTCTCAGTACAGTAAAAGGAGAGGTGAAGGGGTGATGAATTCCCATGGAGCCTCTCTGGAAGAGTGCTGTCTCTCCCTGGTCTCCTCATTTGGAAAACAAGCCAGCAATAACCTGAAGGATGCTGATGGCAGCAGACAGGCTGGCAATTAAGTGCAATGACCTGTTTGCATATTTCTTCCTTAAAATGTAACAGATCTTTGTATATTCTCCCAGCAAATTGGTTTCCGAACAGGTAGGTGTGTTCAGGCTGAAGGGCCTTAGGGAAGTTCAGTAACTGAATGGCTGGACTTAGAGAGGGAAAAACCTGTCAGTAAAGTGTGAGACTGCCAGACAATTGCAGAAAGGGATATTTTGGAAAAGCTCTTTGCCCCTTTCTTAGAATAAACATTGTCAATTTATTAACGACTGGCACAGAAATCTCTGATTTTTTCCTCAGAACTGCATAAATACGAAAGTTGTATACTGAAGGACAGAAATGTGTGCATATTTTTCAGTGAAGCATTTTGCTACTTAATTCTTCTGGGTTGTTTTTTTTTAGGAAACATTGTATGGACTAAACCATGGATTAGCAGGATCTAATTCAACAGGAGACATGTTTGTTTTTTAAACATTAGTACATTATCATCTTCCTAAAGTATTAAATCCGTTGCCTTAGCACATTTCAGGATTTATTGTGCTTGCAGTATACAAATAACACTTATAATACACTATATTTTGGAAGTGTCTCTCTACCCCACTCTTAATCTCTATTTCAAGCCACAAGGATTCCAGTTTTATAAAAGGCTATTTTTCTTTCTGTTGGAAATACTATTTCAAGTTCATTCAGTGTTGTTTCCTGCTAAAGGAACATGATATTATCAGCTTGGCTACACAGGTAGATTTGTGAGCTTATATGCTCTATATCTTACAAGAAATTTCAAGCCCAGAAAATGCTGGAGTTCATAATATTCAGAAAATAATGTAAATCTTAGCAACACTTATGCACTTGAAGGAATTACGCAAGGTTAATTACTGCCAACACTGCTCCTTCAACCCTACTGAATTGTGCATGTGTCCATGGGTACTCATGGTCTGTTTTGCTAAGGCAGGATAAAAAGTGGAACATGTTGGGACTTAGAGTTTCTGAATGTCTTTAACCTAAGTGTTTCAGTGTTGTGTGAAAGGAGCTAGTTGTTTGAATATGGGGTCACTGATTTATACACTGTCCAAGCAAAAATATCTCTGACAACTACGTGGCTTTAAAACCAAATACACTAAACCATTTACTGCCTTTGCTGTTCACAGAACAAAAATGTGCAATATGAATGGAAAGAACCAGTGCCATATTGAACTACATATGACTTTACAAATGGTCTGCAAAGGATCTGGCTGAGTAATTTTACATGACAAGATAATCCTTCAGTTCTGTGGCTTACAGAGGTGAATGACTGTGTCTTGTGGTGTGCTGTTACAATAAGGTTGTGCTTGGACACGCCACTAAAAATCCTAGCTTCTATGGAAATTATTATTTGTATTCTTTCTGGACCTGTAACTTCTTTACCTACAGACTCAAATTTTCAGTATATAGTTTATCTCATCTCTAGCCTAAAATACCAGGGACAGGACTCCTAAGTGTCTAAAGTAACCAAATCTTATAGACACATCTTGCAGCAATCAGAAGACAAACACCTTCTAAGGAATATTTACCTGATCTTAAGAAAAATCACAGAATCACAGAATCACAGAATCACAGAATAACCAGGTTGGAAGAGACCCACTGGATCGTCGAGTCCAACCATTCCCACCAATCCCTAAATCATGCCCCTAAGTACCTCATCCACCCTCACCTTAAACATCTCCAGGGACGGTGACTTAACCACCTCCCTGGGCAGACTGTTCCAATGCCTAACCACCCTCTCCGTGAAGAATTTTTTCCTAATCTCAAGCCTAAATCTCCCCTGGAGGAGCTTGAGGCCATTCCCTCTTGTCCTGTCCCCTGTCACTTGGAAGAAGAGGCCAGCACCCTCCTCTCCACAACCTCCCTTCAGGTAGTTGTAGAGAGTAGTAAGGTCTCCCCTCAGCCTCCTCTTCTCCAGACTAAACAACCCCAGCTCTCCCAGTCGCTCCTCATAGGATTTGTTCTCCAGCCCCTTCACCAGCTTTGTTGCTCTTCTCTGGACTCGCTCCAGAGCCTCAACATCCTTCTTGTGGTGAGGGGCCCAGAACTGAACACAGTACTCGAGGTGCGGTCCCACCAGTGCAGAGTACAGGGGGAGAATAACCTCCCTGGACCTGCTGGTCACACCATTTCTGATACAAGCCAAGATGCCATTGGCCTTTTGGGCCACCTGGGCCACTGCTGGCTCGTGGTCAGTCAGCTGTCAACGAACACCCCCAGGTCCTTCTCCTCCAGGCAGCTTTCCAGCCAGGCTTCTCCTAGTCTGTACCTCTGCTTAGGGTTGTTGTGCCCCAAGTGCAGGACTCGGCATTTGGCCTTGTTAAACCTCATGCCGTTGGTCTCAGCCCAGCAGTCCAGCCTGTTCAGATCCCTTTGGAGCCTCCCGACCCTCCAGCAGATCGACACTTCCACCCAGCTTGGTGTCATCTGCAAACTTGCTAAGGGAGGACTCAATGCCTTCATCCAGGTCGTTGATAAAGACATTGAACAGGGCTGGACCCAGCACTGAGCGCTGGGGAACCCCACTTGTCACTGGCCTCCAGCTGGGTTTAACTCCATTTCCCACCACCCTCTGGGCCCGGTCATTCAACCAGTTTTTCACCCAGGAGAGTGTGCGCCCATCCAGGCCAGAGGCCGACAGTTTCTGAAGCAGAATGCTGTGAGAAACTGTATCAAAGGCTTTACTAAAGTCCAGGAAGATACATCCACGGCCTTTCCCTCGTCCAAGAGTTTAGTCACTCATGTATTAGAGAGGTGAAAATGAAAATTAATCAGGCCATCCACTCCCATATACTAGAATCTGAATTGCCACATATGCACGTGATTCGCATTCTTGCAGCGAAAAACATTGCTTACCTTGAACTGTCAGCTTGGACTGCATTGACACTTTTTTTTTTTTTTATGAAGAGATGCTATTGCTTGTTGCTTTTTATTGGTGAAAGTAAGTCAAAGATTTTGCAGACATACTGGGGTCAGTGTGAAGGAAATTGTACTCCAGGCAAGAGATCCTGGCCTCAAGTAGAGCCTTATTGATTCTAGATCAGAAATTCCTTGGAAAGTGATTTAGAAGTGGTTGTATGCTGAAGGGGCTTCACATGGAGGTTATTACAGCACTGAGGCACAAGTCTTTGAACAACAGGTCATTTCAAATTGGTGAGATAGCAGTAATAAACATGAGAGCACAGCTGGAAGTTTGTGAAGAAATACTAATGCTCTGGTTTTGATGTGAATTCGGTGGTGCTTCAATGAACACAGGCCACAACCATCAGCCCCACTCAGGGAAACAGAATCATAAATGTTCACTAATTTTTCTTTGTTTTTTTCATTTTGTGAACTTTCAGTTTGGTTTGATTCAGCCCAAGTTAGAGCTGGAAATATCTAATGAGCGTCTATGAAGTCTAACATAAGCCAGTCTCCAATACCCTATTCTTCTCCCCAGCCTATTTTTAAAGTACTTCCCACTCAGCGTCAAAAGTGATGTATCATTGTGGTCATTGGAGAGAATACATGGTATTTTGCAGGCATGTTGCTGAAATAGGATATATGACTTGTAGTTTACACTGGAGGTGGATGGTCTTCACTGAGCAAGACATTTCAACAAACCAGAAGCATCAGTGTGGAATTGGCCCAGAATATTAACTTGCTTTTTACTCTCTCTCTCCATCTTTGTAGTATCACAGGAAGATGTGCCCTTAAACACAATAGCCTCGATTTACAAAGATATGCCAAATTAATACATTTTTGTTTCCTAGAATGTCATAGGTAGGTTTGGAGGAAACTTACGGAACATAAAACTAGAAAACTACAAAAAGAGCCAGTTGATAGGTTTGTCTGCCATACCTGTAGTACTTCTGTATGGTCTGTTTTCTCCTTCTTTTCACTTCTGTTGCTTCCTTAGTTCTCAAAGACCCATGCAGTACTGAAGAGTTTGGATTTATGAGTTTGAAGACAGTTTCCAGTTCTTGATGACCTTGACTTCTTCTGAATTTGCAAAGAATTTAAATGAATTAATTCACCTCCCTGTTCTCTTTTTTATCTTGTATAAGTGAGTGTACTCAAAGGACTTTGAAAAATACAAAACTGTTTTCAGAAAACCAGTTTCAGCCAAAAGGATCATCATGGGGAAAGACTCCTCTCTCCCATGACTTGCTCAGTCTCATTTGCACATGCATGCACACAGACACATAGAAGCAACCAAATGTTGAATGTACACTGCTCTCTCTTCCTTCTTTGCTCTCTGATGCGTCTCTTTTTGTGTACCCTGCCTGAGAAGATGTAATCTTTTGTAGGAATTTTTCACCTGTGAGTAACGAAGTAGAGGGACACTCACCTATTTGAGAAAGGCTGTGATATTAGTATATGTCTTTCTATATTGTCATTCTTGTTTCCCCCTGACTTTTTCTTGCTCTTTTGCTTTTCTGGTGCTCTTTCCCTGGAGTGTGTCTGTCACTTTTATTTTATTCTGTCCAAGCACAAGCAGAGCACTTAAACTTACTAGAATTTTCCTTTTTGACATGTCAGACAGCACTTCCAAAATACCAGAGAATGAGCAAGTTTTACTTCTCTCTCTACGCCAATGGCAGTATATTTATCAGAGGACCTTATGGAGAATTAACCTCCTCAGAGCAGGAAAATCCACCTCTCCTTTGCCAAAAATTGCCTCATGAAACAGAACAGGTGTGTGTTGGTGCTATGTTAGCAACTGGGAGACCACTGGTTTGTGCAGGGGTGAATACTTGGATTGGCTGGAGATCACCATAAAGGGCAGACAATTTAATGCCAATCACACATGCTAGTTAGATTAGAATACTGATGAGCCCTTTTGAAAGGCCAACTGCATCTTCTTTCGGCAAAAATATTAAAATGCCCCCTTTCCCCCCACCTTCCCCTTAAATTCTCCACAAGAATAAATTAAAACTCGGAGGTGTGGTTATTATCACAGAATAATTAGACCTCTTGGGATTAGAGACACTCAACGTTTGTTAATGCCCCTGGGTTGTGATTATCTAATAATGATGATGCCTCTGTCATTGCTTAATTATTCTTCCCCTTTAGAATGTTCCTTATGCAGTCAGAGCCCGTAGAGTGTGCTCATTTCAGACAGAAACGCAACTGCAAATTCCTGAGAGCAATGTCACATGGGCGGTGTGATTGACTTACCCGCTTCTCCCCCACACCCATGTTTATAATCCTCATTTCATAAGCTCCATCATTACTAATCTTAAATCGCTCCTCTTTTCCATGAGACATTTAATTTGCGTGTTTAGGAGGAAATTTTTGAGCCTCCATCTCTTTAAAACAACCAGTTATTATTAGTGCTACATAAAGAGAATACACCTTACTCAACTGACCTTAAACATATAAGATGAGATCTGGCCAAAATCCCACAGAAAACCAGATTGGTGGTCCAGATTCCACACTGCATGAGAGTCTCCTACAGTCGGGTGCTTTCCATCTCTGTTTAAAAGAGTATCTCAAAATAAGGCATTATAAATCAGACCAAAGTTGGAAGCTGTGCATAGACTTTGTCCAATGCACCTGGATTTTGGCCAATGTCTTCTAGTTTTTCAGTCAGGCCAGCAGGTGTTAGTCTTCTTTAGATAAAGTTTCCAAGACATATTTCCAATGGTTTATGCAACCAAAGATTAGAAAGAAAACAGATAACACATCTTTAATCTGATTATGGTTAAATCCAGCGGTCTCTTAGCTTTATTATCCTTCTTGTACTAACACAGGGATAAAGGAATACTCTGTTTACCCAAGAGATTTTGCGTAGTAAACAAAGATTTTAAATTCAACATGCTAGAGATTTCTACTTAGGGTTTAATATTTCTTTTCCTTTTGTCCCTAACTCTTATAATATTTTTTTCCATGTCACTGACTGGGAAGATTTTAGAAGTATTAAAATAATTTTCATTTTCTTTTCTAACTGCATTTACTCTCCTTGCATAATTTCTTTATATCTTTTTGGTCTTCTACTACTATTGTATTTTCTGTTGCACATTTCTGTATATAAAGGAAACTAAGAGGAATCTAAAATCTCAAGAAATCATCCAAGGTCAGGAACTCCTTTTCTTATACGTAGATCTAGCCCTCTGAATTTTATACACAAAGTAGTTGTGGTAAACTAGAATCAGAAGCACAGTCAAGTGGCATATTCAATGTCAATTTCTGTTCCTGTAAACAGACCCAAGAACAGAAGCCAGATATCCTGTTCAGTTTTCTGCCCACACATGTTCCTTCTTCAGCTTTCTTTCATTCTGCCTCGTTGTCCTGACTTTTTCTACTTTTCCATTACACTGCTCTAATTTTCATAGGTTCATAGAATAATTAAGATGGAAAGGTCCCTCAGGATGTCTATGGTCCAACCCCCTGCAGGGTCAGTTGTGAGGTGAGGTCAGGTTCATCAATGCCTAATCCAGTCAAGCCTTGAAAACCTCTGGGGATATGGACTGGGAAATCTGGGTAATTTGCTCCAGTGTTTGACAATTCTCACAGTACAAATGTTTCTACTTATATCTGGACTTAACCTCTCTTGTTTCAATTCATCTCTTATCCCCTCACCACACACTACTGCTCAATCTAGCTGATTACCTCCTCAAAAGTACCGGGAGCTGCTTCAGGTCTGCCTGAAGCCTTATCTTCTCTAGCCTGAAAGAGCCCAGCTAGTTACAGGGTGAGTGCTCCAGCCCCTGACCATCTCTGTGGCCTTCCATTGAGCTCCTGCCAGCTGATCAATGATTTCCTTGCAACAAGGAACACATATCTGGATGTAGTATTTAGATAGGATCAAACAAGTGCTGAGTAAGGAGGAAAAATCACCTGGATCTCCTGGTTCTTCTCTTGTTCCAACAGCCCAGGATGCCATTGGGTGTCTTTGCTGCCAGAGCATGCTGCTGGCTCATGGTCACCTCCCACCAGGACCCCTCCAGGTCCTTTTCAGCAGAATTTCTTCCCATCCATCCTCATCCTGTGCTACTGAAAGGCATTATTTCTTCCCAGGTGCAGGACTTTACATCTGTCCTTGTTAAATTTTGTGAGGTTCCTTTTGGCCAGCTCTGCCCATCTGCATCCCTCTGAATGACAGCCATTTACTCAGAGGCAGATTAAGTCAGATCTATTTTATTTAGTCCTTGGAGTCAGTGAGCTCAGGAAAGCAGCAGAAAATCAGAAATACACCCAAATTCAGTACAAGAAAGAGGATTCTGGACTCAGACAACCTCCATTACAGATCTGACAGGAGTCTCTCCCAAAAGAGAATATGTTTTCTCTGCAACTTCTCATGCTTAAAGTCATAGAGATACTGAAGTTAAATTTGTGGGCAGTATTGATCCCTAGTGCACTACTATATCATCTTAACCAGAGCAAAATAAGTACTTTGAACACTGAGTTATTTAAACTCTTCATTAAGTAAAACAAAAAGAACAAAGCTGTGGTTCACAGCTGAGCAGTGTGGTTTGCTTTTTAACATATACACGTGCCCTACAACTGACTAAGCAGGATGTGACCTGAACACAGATAAGCA
This sequence comes from Clamator glandarius, assembly GCA_033459285.1. Classification (NCBI taxonomy): domain Eukaryota; kingdom Metazoa; phylum Chordata; class Aves; order Cuculiformes; family Cuculidae; genus Clamator; species Clamator glandarius. The sequence continues at coordinate 1,547,966 of JAUNZM010000026.1, forward strand.
GGTAGCTGATATCAAAGTAAACGTTAAGTTTCCTGTTGTGCTGTGCATTAGGTAGTGACAAGCAACTGTGGAGTGTAGCAGAGAGCTGCCTAAAGGAAAGCTGTCAGCTGGGCTGAGATAGGTACCATTGTGAACCTCTATGTGGATAGCCCCAGCATAGTTAAGCCATTCTTGGAGCTGCCTTAAAGACCTGCTGCACTAGAAAGCTGGTTTTGCTCCAGAAAGATTAGCTGCTTTCTTCACATGGATGGAGTGGGTGAAGTTCTATGGAAACCCACCATGCCGGCAAAGAGCTGAAGCTGCCCTTGCCTTTCTATCCCCATTCTCTCGTTTAACCCTAAAACCAAAATGATGTTTTCAAAAAGAAATTTTACTTAAAATCTTTGAAATATCCTTTTGATATTCATAATATCTTAGTCCTGGACCTGCAGTGTGACTGTCTATCATTTCCATCCAGTATGCCAGTGTTGAAAGAGGAGGAAGGGAACATGACAAGAGGAAGAGGAATGTAGAGTATACACAACCTTTGTATCACCTCCCATATGATAGCATATATAGTATGGAGTTTCCAAGTGACTCCTTTTTTCTGTGGTATATAGCTTTAGAATCATAGAATAACCAGGCTGGAAGAGACCCTCCAGATCATCGAGTCCAACCATTCCTATCAAACACTAAACCATGCCCCTCAGCACCTCGTCCACCCGTGCCTTAAACACCTCCAGGGAAGGTGAATCAGCCACCTCCCTGGGCAGCCTGTTCCAATGCCCAATAACCCTTTCTGTGAAATTTTTTTTCCTAATGTCCAGCCTGAACCTCCCTTGGCAGAGCTTGAGGACATTGCCTCTCGTCCTGTTCCCTGTCACTTGGAAGAAGAGGCCAGCTCCCTCCTCTCTACAACCTCCTTTCAGGTAGTTGTAGAGAGCAATGAGGTCTCCCCTCAGCCTCCTCTTCTCCAGACTAAACAACCCCAGCTCTCTCAGCCGCTCCTCATAAGGCCTGTTCTCTAGCCCCTTCACCAGCTTCGTTGCTCTTCTCTGGACTCGCTCCAGAGTCTCAACATCCTTCTTATGGTGAGAGGCCCAGAACTGTACACAGGATTCGAGGTGCGGTCTCACCAGTGCCGAGTACAGAGGCAGAATAACCTCCCTGGACCTGCTGGTCACACCGTTTCTGATACAAACCAGGATGCCACTGGCCTTCTTGGCCACCTGGACCACTGCTGGCTCATGTTCAGCCGGCTGTCAACCAACACCCCCAGGTCCCTCTCCTCCAGGCAGCTTTCTAGACAGGCTTCTCCTAGTCTGTAGCTCTGCTTAAGGTTGTTGTGCCCCAAGTGCAGGACCCGGCATTTGGCCGTGTTAAACCTCATGCCATTGGACTCTGCCCAGGGCTCCAGCCTGTTCAGATCCCTTTGGAGCCTCCCGACCCTTCAGCAGATCCACACTTCCACCCAGATTAGTGTCATCTGCAAACTTGCTAAGGGAGCACTCGATGCCTTCATCCAGGTCATTGATAAAGACATTGAACAGGGCTGGACCCAGGACTGAACCCTTGGGAACCCCACTTGTCACTGGCCTCCAGCTGGATTTAACTCCATTTCCCACCACTCTCTGGGCCCGACCATCCAACCAGTTTTCCACCCAGGAGAGTGTGCGCCTGCCCAGGTCAGAGGCCGACAGTTTCTGAAGCAGAATGCTGTGAGAAACTGTATCAAAGGCTTTACTGAGGTCCAGAAAGATACATCCACAGCCTTTCCCTCGTCCAGTAGCTGAGTAACTTTATCATAGAGGCAATCAGGTTAGTTTGCTGAGAAATTATTGGAATTCATTATTAGTTAGACATTAGCCAAAAAAATAAGGAAATATTGGAATTGACTAAACACTGCAAACCGTCTCTCGGCTAAATCATAGTGGTAATTGATGATGTGATTGAGAGCTGCCCTGCAGAGAAGGACTTGGGGGTGCTGGTTGATGAGACAGCAGTGTGCGCTCACAGCCCAGAAAGGCAACTGTATCCTGGGCTGCATCAAAAGAAGTGTGGCCAGCAGGTCGAGGGAGATGATTCTGCCCCTCTATTCCTCTCTTATGAGACAATATCTGGAATACTGTGTCCAGTTCTGGAATTCTCAGTGTAAGAAGTGTATGGAGCTGTTGGAATGGGTCCAGAGGAGGGCTACAAAGATGATCAGAGGGCTGGAGCACCTCCCATATAGGACAGGCTGTGAGAGCTGGGCTTGTTCAGCCTGGAGAAGAGAAGGCTCCGAGGTGATCTTATAGCACCCTTCCACTACCTGAAAGGAGCTGACAAGAAAGATGGAGAGGGACTATTCATAAAGGCTTGTGGTGATAGAATGAGGGGAAATGGGTATAAACTGGAGAAGGGCAGATTTGGACTAGACATTAGGAAGAATTTCTTCACCATGAGAGTGGTGAAACACTGGAACAGGTTGCCAAAGGAAGTTGTGGATGCCCCATCCCTGGAGGTGTTTAGGGCCAGGTCGGATGGGGCCTTGGGTAACCTGATCTAGTGGGATGTCCCTACCCATGATGGGGCGGGGGGGGGGTGTTGGAACTAGATGATTTTAAGGTCCCTTCCAACCCTAAATATTCTATGATTCTGTGATTCTAATTGTATGATTTGAATAGCTTATTTTATTCAGAGCAGCAGTGTGAAGTGTTCATCTAGTATTTTATTTCATCACCAAGTGCTCAGGCAGCCTCCCTCGACCCTCCAGTTGTCTGCCTCTGTTGGGGAAGGGAATTCATTTTATGAATTGGCCCTGAGACATGAGAGGGGTGGGATTTGCCCAATACTGTACTACAGACAAACATAGGTCTTCTATTTTCTTATTTCAGTATACTTAGAAGCTCTGTCAAGTGCACTCCTTGATCTTAGGTGTAGGAAGTAAATAGACATGACAAAAATGTGCCTGTGCCTCTTAAGACATGGCTTTCTAGGAGACAAGCTAGCTCCTTTCTCTAGCAAGGTGCGCTCTGCAGAACAGGTACACCCTCTGCAAATTAGCTCAGAATTTCCCAGCATCAGGCAATTGTCTGAGACCAAAATTTGATTAAGGTGATTACATTCAAACTCCTGAGTTTGCATGGTTTGGCATTGGTTCTGTGTGCAGGATGAAAGCAGATGCCTTGCTTTCAAATCACCAGCTTGTGACACAATGTGTGGTCACAGAAAGGGCAGGATCCATCCCACAACACATTTCCCGTCTGTAAGTTCAACATCTCATCAGCGGGAACAGGGACACTTCCAGAGGGCAGTTTAGCCCATCGTGAGTTAGAAATCTGAAGGTAAGGTGTTAGATTCGAAAGTCTCTTAATCTCGGAGGTACTTCAAAAGATCAAGTTTGACCAGACTGGCTTAAACTAATGATGAGGCTGCCAGAGGTGGGTAAATTAATCCCATCCATAGTGTACATGGCAAAGCCAAAGAATATTTACACATCATTTCCTTTCCTAGATGCTGTTATCCTGAATCTAATTTTCCAGCTGATGTAAGTCCAGATGATGTAAATCATCATGACTCTATGGACATAAGCTAGCCAAAAGAATGGCCAAAAATATGGACATAAGCTAGCCAAAAGAATGGCCAAAAATTTCCATACCAATACCAGTTGTTTATCTAGGTTGGCATTGATTTTAGGAATTGGGTTGAAAAATTATTTAAATTAAAATGGAAATGGCTCATTGCTAATCTAGATTTCTGTGAAAAAAAATCTCTGACCTAAAGGTGCTACAACCTTTTACAGGCAGAAATAAATGTATTGAAGAGAACAGATGAAAAACACAGCTCCTCGCAGCCTTAAAAATCTGTATGAATGCAATATTTCTATTTAAACACAGATTTCTACACTGTGTAGAGCTTCCACTCCAAATGTGTTCTCTGACTTAAAGCAAACTGTTAAACATTATATTAACTGAAGGCTAGGTCTTTATTCATAATGAAGCTGATCAATAGCAAAAAATTTCATCAATTAAATGGGGGAAGCGCAGTCAGATCAAGAGACTGGGGCTGGAAGTTATTTGAGTGGTTTGTTGGAGGAAGGCTGCAGCTATGCCTTTCTCCATTTCAAGCTTCTTAATAGTAATATTTTTATTATTTGAAGGTTTATGGATGTTTATTGAAGTGGAGTTGAGTTTGGAAGAGGATGAAGGCTGTGAGTCTCATACAGCTATGTGGGAATAGAGGGATCAATGAAGAAGAAACAATGAGGTCTATAGCAGTAAAACAAATGTTTTGAACCTTTTCACCTTTCATGGTTGGAGGTAGTAAAGTGTTCTTTAAAGGCTTTGTATGTGGCCAGGATGAAGAAGGCAACAGGTGAGCAGCATGCAATGTACCTGCAGCAGAGAGCACAGTTTTCTCTACAGATTACTGGATGACTTTACTCTTACAAATCTAAATTGAACTCTTTATCAAATGCCATGATATTATTTTCATGTATTAGTAAATTTTTAAGGTCAATGGGGAATATAGTGAACATCATCTCTGAACTCTTGCAACAACAGTCCTGTAATTTCTTAGTGTCTTGATTGAGAAACAGCCTCATTGAGAAAGTTGTCTTCTTATTCCAATGACGGGTGATAGAAAGGAAAAAGTTCCTTTGAGTGGACAAAATCTTGCCTACCATGTTCTGATGTTTATCCAGGGCTTAACATTGTGATGGAAGGATTGGTGCAGCTGGTAACAAGCAGCTCTGTGCTTCACCAACTATTGTATACTCAGCCAGCATGTATCAGGCTGGAGTTCCAGTCTGCTGAATCTCTACCCCTGGCTTTGGTATAAACTTACAGACTTAACACTGCCCCAGAAACTTATTAAGTCCCTGATTTATACAGCTTTTAAGGAAGAAAGACTAAAATTTCCAGTATAAAGAGAAAAATAATACATCAAATGTTGTGTATACAGGGTGTGCCATACAGTGACGCCAGAATCCTGAGTCATTTCCACTTTTTGTGTGTGTTTTGATTTTCCTCGGTGTTGCACCAAATGCTGCTGCACCAGAAGGACAAAGAGGGCAATTCCTACTAGCATTCCAGCTCCATATACCAAGCTATCTGAGTACCTGGAGGCAGATGCCTGCTGTTTATTAAGCAGCACTATGAAGTGATTCCGTTCAGAACAGCAATGTTCTAGTAGGGAGGCAATTGTGAAATATTTTCTTTTAATTTATTCTGTAGCAGGTGAACATGGTAAAAAACAATTTATAAATTCTGTAGGTATCCAATCTATTTTTGTCATCTGGACAACTAAAAGCCATAAATATAGAATAACATATTCTGACACTGAATTATACTTCTTCTGCAATTACTTTGAGCAGTGTGGAGCCCAAGAGCTTTGTGACACAGGAGAGTTATACAGGTTCCCCCAGCATAGTGCAGTCATCTACCATTACCATGAGGCATGTGATTTTTCTCTTTTCCCTTTGGTTCAATATATGTTATAGGGTTTTTTGGCTGAAAGAAACTAGAAAAGGGGAAAATACAGGAGAAGCATAGTTTTTGGTTTTAGATGGATTTCAGCGTGTTCTGGGAGGACATGAAGTAAAACCTTCCAGAGGTCCTAAGCCTTCATGTGTGTCTTGTAGGACCTTCAACTTTTGTTTCATATCCCTTTAAGTTTCTTGAGGAGAAAGTTCCTTTGAGTTCCCTTGCTTCCTCTGTTGACTGTATCTAGCATTTTTTTTGAGAAATTATCTCCTCTCTCTTGGACTTTTTATGGCCACTTTGTGGTAGTATTTCAGCTCATTTCTGTCTTCATCTTCATTTCATACGTGCAGGTCGCGGTCAAAGAGAAGGAGATAACTGCTGTGGAGTCTTTCAGGAAACCTCACCCAGCAAGGTGCTGGATCTGTCCTTTACAAATGCCCTAACAAAAGGAGCTCCATTCATTTCTGTTCAGCCCACATTCAATAAGATAATGGAAACCACACAATTTGTTCAGTTTCTTTCTCCTCAAAGAACTGATAAGCCAAAGAGGAAAAAGCATTGTCCCAGTGGATCTGTGAGACAGTTCACTGCTAAGCAGAAGAAATAGTTGCAACAACAAAATGCTGATTTCTGAGGTGCTAGAGTGCCCCAACTAGTACTTTACATTGATTATATGCCAAGTCATTATTTAGGCAAACTAGGCAATCTGCATTGTAACTTCAGAGGGAGAAAACACTGAGGCAACTGCTCCATGTATTTCTGATGGAACAGAGAAGCTTGATATGAATAAAAGAAGAAAAGAAATGTTGGCCTTAGATACTAGCCATCCCTGAAGCACATGTTTGAGCAGCGAGACTATTAAAAGAGCCACCACAACACACACTGCTGTGCAAGAGGGAAGGATTTAATCAGGTTTTTCTGCCTTTTCCAACAGATGTGTTGACAAACCAAAAGCGTATGGCTCTCATTCGCAGGAATTGTTTGCCCCCAAGAGCTTTAATGTAATTTTCAGGCAGTTCCCTAGCCCTCATTTCTCTCATTTCTTAAATATATGTGTTTCCTCAAGAGAAAAGGGTAATAATACTCTGAAACAGAAATGGATGGAATTCAGCCCAGTCAAAACCAATCAGATCCTTCAGATTTGAGGTTTATATACTTAATTTAAATGATCTGCTAATAAACATGAACAGAAACACAGAGAAGTCTTGGTCACAGGGAATTCACTGGCATTCTTTTGCTTCATTTTTTTCTCTCTTCTCTGTTGGTGCCCACATTATCAGACAGCAGTGGGTTTTTACTTGTTTTTTTTAATTACTTCTTTTTTTAATCAAAGACATTATTGGCTTCTTATGGCTTTGTGGAGAGAGATTGAATAATCAAAGCTGCTTTTATCTGCAACATATAAAATTATTCAAGTTACCATTGCAGATGCTAGGGAATTGGGGACAAGCAACGCCTCATGGAGTTTGAAATCTCTCATCACCCACACCAGGACAGTCTTTTGTACTTTTAGTTCCCATAAATGCAAAGGCTTGGTTTTGATGGGTCATAAGGCTGTAAAGGTGGGTTATTTGTAGGTTAGAGCTTTGACTTGTTCCCACAAAATGGAAAAGTTGCCTCCTACTTTCCTTACTGGATCCTGCCAACTGCAACTGTAGAGACATCACTTTCTTGAGGGTTCACTTAGTAATCTGATGTGTTTGACAGCTCAAAAGAGCATTGAGATAAAAGTAATCTTCACCATTTCACAGCTAGGTAATGAATAGGAGCAAAGAAAAGCATGGTGTAGACATGATGTGCTTCTGGTAAATCATCAACAAAACTCTGCCTTTAAATGTTCGCTTTTCAGAAGATAATGCAACGTTTTAAAGGAAAAAAAAGTCTTTATGATTGATGCAGTAAAGTAGGGCTCAGGAGAAAAGCTAAAAACCTAATTCTGCAGCTTTTATGAGTATGATTCATCTGGTATAACTTTACCTACCTTTAAGTTAAATGTTTAACTTAACTGGTTATTCAAGGCCCTTCTACAAGAGAGACACATTTTTATAATTAATCCAGCCTGTCCTAAAATAGAGGTATTTCTAAAGTTCTTTTTTATTTTCCTATGACAAGAGAGTGACTCTTTCTTTTCCCAAGTGTGTAGTTTAGATGTATTCAGCTCAACCACCTTCATCATTCCCTTGGCTTTTCAGCAGCAAGGTCCTTTTCTCCACCTGAGCCTCAGCTCATCCCTTTAGCAGAGCCTTTGGGAAGCATAAAGTATCATTTATGGTGTGCATATGCATGACAAGATATACAAAATCTAGGCTAAGAGCCTGCAATGAAATGGCTAGTAGTTACATTTTTTATTTGGCTGGTCATTCTGCTTTTTGTAAACTTCAGGGGTTTAATGATGTTTATGTAGTGTCCTAGAGTGGAGGCATAATTGCATAGTGTCTTGTCTAGAATAATTAAAATTTCTCTCAGAACACGTAGGGGCCAGAACGGAAAGCTCTTGTATAACAAAATTAAAATGAGTAATTCTAATTTTTTTCAATGACAGAGTTTAAAATGTGGCATAATCTCAGTGGCCTGGTTAGTTGATCAGCTTGGATTTCTAGGGTAACTGGCAATTTTTTAAGAAAGTGACTGATCCTGTACTTACTGTTTCTCTATTATGTATGCAAATAATAGCACAATGGAAAATGTTATGATCCAGTCTTTGCAGTTCATGGCTTAACAACATTTTCCACAAGCAAAAAGATGAGTAGTATCTTGAGCAAGGCTGGTCTATTGGTCTCATTTTCTTTTTTTTTATTTTTCCTGCAAGTAGTCCTGTATTTGAGCTCAGCATTACTATAAGCTGTTTTGTGATCAACTGAAAAAAAAAGCAAAATATGGCCTTAATTTTGTCTTTTTTCTTATTTTCTTCTTTTAGTGGCTGCATCAACTGCTAATTCCACAGCTGGTGCGGCCATGAATTCTTTGACTTCTCTGGGTACTCTCCAAGGACTGGCTGGAGCCACTGTTGGATTGAATAATATTAATGCACTAGCAGGTACCGTAAACAGTGAGTATTTATTGCTGTGGTGGACAGCCTTCCCCAGTAATGATGCCACAAAACCTATCAAACGTAAAACAATGAAATGATTATTTTTAATCTCTACACTAAGTAAAGGGGGCAAGTGGATCTAGTTCCATTCATGGTACATATGCAGTTCTGGAGTCTTATAGTTTCACACAGTTTCCACTGCAAAGTGAAGTCCCTTGGGTCCCTGCATAAAGACTCCTTTTCTTGCAAGGTGTTTGAAAGGTAAAAGAAATATCAGAAAGGATTTGGGTTATCTAGGTTATAGGACAGGCTCCTTTTCCACTTAGGGAGTCTGACAATAAATGTATCACCCCAATGTAGGAAACCTCACTCAGAAATGTAGTAGTTAAGAAAGATGTTTGCCATGGAGGATGTCCTTTAAAAATGTCTGCAGGAATTATCAAATTGACTTTAAAGAAACATACTTTAAAAATGAAAGGAAGTCTTTGGCTTTTAATTGGCGAGTGTAAGCAAAGAATGTAGTCAGTCACTTGCAATACCAGAGCATGCACATCTATCCTACTACATCTTAAAGAAACCCTGGCATCTCCAGCTAAGTAGATGCCAGTACTTAGAACATTCTTCCTTGTTCTTAGTCTTGGTCAAGATTTTCCTGAAGAAGGATATTTTTTTATTATTTCTGCTATGATGACTTCACCTTTGCCTGCAATGGAAGAGATTTGTCCAGCTGCATTTTCCCCCTCCCTTTTTTGAGCTGCTGTTGCTCCTTGCATTTCCTTTTGCAATGCAAGGAATCTATTTGGTCATTACCAGTTCATGATGTGTCCTGATGTACCCCCAGGAATGGATGTCCTCCTCAGTATCTCTTGCTCGGATGCTATGCATGATGTCCTTTTTGTCACTGTTACTTGGCTGCTCACCTAATCTTTTTGTTCTGTGATCTCTGGTTGTTGTTGTTGGGAGCTGGGAAGGAAGTGGGCTAATGGATGGATGTCCATGTAGCAATGTTGAGTAGTTGCATGGGGTCTTGTGTAAAAAGGTCTTGCTTCTGGCAAGGACATGCATATTTCACACAAACAAGTTCAAGGAAAGTAAGTATTAGGTCCCAAAATGTCCGATATTGGTTTCCTTTCTTATTATTACATTAGCATCAAGGCAAACCATTGAAAGTGGCATGCATGAAAAGCTAATTTATCTCCTCTCATGAGCTGTCATAGTGAGAGAGAGAGCTGGGGTTGTTTAGTCTGGAGAAGAGGAGGCTGAGGGGAGACCTCATTGCTCTCTACAACTACCTGAAAGGAGGTTGTGGAGAGGAGGGTGCTGGCCTCTTCTCCCAAGTGACAGGGGACAGGACGAGAGGGAATGGCCTCAAGCTCCTCCAGGGGAGGTTTAGGCTGGACATTAGGAAAACATTTTTCACAGAAAGGGTTATTGGGCACTGGAATGGGCTACCCAGATCTGTGGTTGATTCACCTTCCCTAGAGGCGTTTAAGGCACGGGTGGATGAGGTGCTGAGGGGCATGGTTTAGTCTTTGATAGGAATGGTTGGACTCGATGATCCGGTGGGTCTCTTCCAACCTGGTTATTCTATGATTCTATGAACTATGCTGGCATAAGTAAGAAACTATTATATGTTCTTCCCTGGTGAACAGTCATTGTACTTTACTTGGTTTATTAGAAGTCACAATATCAACAGTGAAGTGTGGCATCCCACTCCTTCCTTCCCACGAGTACTAAGAAGCCAGGCACACTGGAGCACTCCAAAACAGTGTCCCCTTCATCAAGACTGAACAAGAATGAATTACCTATGAGCTCTTGACTTTGTTGGGGAACCATTCAGCTGCACTCTTTTTAGCATTTATTGATAGACTACAGGCAAGGAGGTTATGTTTCTCAGCAAGTATTTTGAACTAATGTGCATGCAAACTTACATGCATGTGTCATTTGAAGTGTTAATGATGTATTCATTACATCATTAGCAATTTTCAGCCTGTAGCAATTTTCAGCCTGTTTTAAGCCACCATTACTTCCAAGGACTTGTACCATCAGTGGCTTCAGTCCCAAATCTTCTTTGTGGATGTTTTTATGGGCACAGAATATGTACATGCCTAGAATATCTGTAATTGTATGGCACTTACAAAATGTATGTGGATATGTCTGTCTATGTATATATGTGTATGAGAGAGATTTAAAAAGGGGAAACTGCTTCCCCACAACACAACGCAGTGTTATGATATTGTTCCTCTCAAGAGGGTGAGACTGATTATCAGTTGCAGGTATTTGTGATGCTAATGATGGCAAAGCATTGATCAGACGACAACAGCCTCCCCTGTCTATTTTAATGACAAGCCAGTGTTTTTTGTAGTGACCATATCTGATCCAGTTGTTCAGATTCAAAACCACCTAGGAGTTTGCCTTCAGAAAACCTCCTGTTTCATGAGTCTGAGGTTACACACTATGCCCTGGTCATAAGCACTCCAGTAAAAACATTCATTTGGTCATGTAGATTCTCGAGGTAATTGTGCAGAGAAGTTGAAATTGTGTGACCTCTTTCTAATTGGGGAATTAACAAGAGCAATCCAAAGCACAAGTCAAGTGGAGCTTAACCCAAAAATTAATCAGAAGGTGGTATTGGGCTTGGGCACTGATTTACACCAAGATGTTGGGTGAGGTGCTCTTCTGCTGAAGCAATGTCTGGCTCTGTACATGAGAATCACAAGGAGAATGTCTTCCAGGCTGAACTCCCTAGGAGACTTATCTGTTTTCTGGATACTGCCTGGGTCCATGAAAAGAAGCTGCGCTGTGGAGACTAATAGTGCTCTTATTGCAGAAAGAGGCAGTGTAGAATGAGGTTTGAAGGTCTTTAAAATTAAAGGAAGTGTACTATGACAAGTTAGACTGTTTCCAAGTGTTTGGCACCAATTGTACGTACATTTGGGGATTCACCCAGTCTTCCCTCAGTTGTGCTTGAAGCATCTAAAACCTTAAACGACAAAGTATTAGACTGTCTCCTTTAGGCACACTAATTTAAATAATGTAACTTACAAAAAAAAGAATTAAAAATAATGAGGAAAAATTAATAAAGGAGAGGAAGAGATTCTTTGCAATTAAGGACAAACACAGTGGATTCAGGATACGGGACAAATATGACACAATGTTTGTACGTGAACCCAGGGCAGTCACTTAACCTTCCTGCCCCCCTATTTACATCTGTATAACAGAGATAAAACTGTTTGTGACAGATTTGAAGGTGCTTGGAAAGCACTTTAAGAGACCTTTGGACTTGCTAGACATTGTCACTTCTGTAATATGTAGAGTAACTCAAAAAAGTAGAAGGCCATAGATGAGAGATTTCAAAAGGTTATTTCACAGAAGTGATGAAGAGACCAGAGTTCAATATCAGACTGAGGTGCACCGGTAGAGATAATAAAGAGATGGCAGAGATGTGTAACTGCGGCTGGACCTTGTAGATTTCATAAAAATGTAAAAAAGGAGAATATAAAAAAAAGTTGAGTTTTCTGCAGATCTGTTTTTCTCAGGAGGGAAGTGTATTTAGACATGTGCACTGTGGTAGCGGTATCTGTGCCCTTCCCAGCAGTGGTGCGGTGAGCAGATGCTGTCTGGCTGTAGCTAATCAGAAATCATTTGATGGGAAGGGGCTATTGATTCTAGGTGAAAGAAGGGGGAGGATACTGCCCACTGCAACACAAAGCATGTTTATCTGATAGGCTGATGACTCACAAAAGATAACATGCTATCCTAATGCTTCCTCTATTATCAAGTTATTTCAACACTATAATAGAAGGAGAGACACAAGCTATTTTACCAGGAGCCTTTGCTTTAACCAGTGTTGGGTGTATACACATGCAAACGACAGAAACATAAGTATGACAACATCAGAGCAGGTGAAGGTTAGGCTCAGGATCCTATTATTATTATTATTATTATTATTATTATTACAATGTCCTGTATTTTAGATATTGGTTCGCAAGTCTTTGTTTTATACCTGGAGCTATTATACAACAAATACGTGGCTCTCTTGAGCTCTGACAGAGGTTTCTGTCCACAATAGTGGCAGCCAGTACTTCCTATCATGATGCAGTTATGCTCTGAAGTGGGGTGGAAGGGAGAGAAGTCTTCAAAGAGCAAGCTGTTTTATTAAGGAAAGGCTAAGAATATCACATCTCTGTCAAGTGTTTAGTCACACAAATTATAGTAATATCAAAAGGTATAATTTATGCAGCACAATTTTCTTAATTGGCAAAGACTCTGGTGGAGCCAGAAAGGTGCCACTTGAGCAATTGTCCTGATTATCAGAGACTCATAGGAATACACTTTTAGAATCTGCATAAGAGATGGAAGAAAACTAATAGGTCAGCATCTTTATCCTCCTCTGTCAATGCAGGATAATTCCCTGCAGTATTCTTTCTATCTCTAAATTACTCATATGATAAGGCTTATGCCACTTTCCTTGAAGATTGGTTCCCAGTATAATAGATTTCATTGTTAATTTGCTATAGTGTCCTCTGCTTAATTTCCTCACTTTTCTCCAATTTACATATAACCCCTTATTATTACTCTGAAATCAAGCCCTCGCTTTCTCTTCAATGTTCCTAGCTTTTGGATCTTAAAATGGCTACACCAGTTACCTCTTCAGCCATCATTTTGCCAACCAAAACACTACACTGTAAGAAATGGTCGCTGATGCTTCTGGATGCCCTGTTTTTCCGGTGGCTGATTTACTGTACTTTGAGGAGACTAATTAAGCCTTTTTAAGCTTTTTGTGAGTTCTTCACCTAAAAACTGGGAAGCTTGGGATGGCTAGTCAGGCAGAAAATGTGGCTTTACTCTCAGTCCTGATGAGTGCTTACTCCTCTAATTGGCACCAGTAGGAGGTGTGGGCGATGAGGAGGGCTTTGAACTCCACCACTTCTTCAACTGCCAAAAAGAATGTAGCTCTAACAGGAAAAAGTCTTCTTTTCTGGAATTTCTGGAAAATGTAGGTGTTAACATTGTTGACTTCAGCATGTCTCATTTAAGAGCCATGATGATGAACAGAAGCCATGGAGAGAGGCTGTAGCCCAGGATTTTGTCCACCATCAAGTCAGAATAGTAAAACTTCTTTTGCAGACGGCATTGTTTGCCCAGACGAGGGATGCTATTTTCCACACATCTAGCAATCCAGTCTGAAATTTCCTCTCTGGCAGTCATCCCAGCTAAATTACTCTGATATTTATCAGGATGTAGCATTGCTTTAAAGAAAAAAATATTAAGCAGTTCTGCTTCCAGTGAGAAGTAAAGAAAGACATTGCTAGAATTGGATGCTTTTGTTTCTTCCTGAAAGATACCTGGTCTGATGAAGCAATTTTAGTGACTCCAGAAGTGCTGCTGTTCATCTCCTCTGGAGTAACTGGAGGAGGAAGGTAAAAGCTCAGAGCATCTCAGTCCATCTTCCTTCTGCAAACCTAAGGGATTAAGCCTGTAATTGTATAGAGGGTTGTTTAAAAATGCTAATAATTAGGATTCTTTGCTGACTGTGTATAAGCAAAACACTTCTGATATGGTGTGGTCATGTCCTGTTCATAAAGACCCTGGTAAGAAATTTTTGGTTTCCTCACAGACCATTTTTTCCCAGTGGCCAACATGCAAGGATGCAGGTCAAATGGGTCCCTCTCTGCCAGCTTCAGATACCCTCAGCAGAAACATGGGTGTCAAGGAGGGTGGGCAGAGAGGCTTTCAGGAGCACCAAGCTGTAGTACTTGCCAGTAGCAGGCTGCATGCAAGTCCGTTTGACTGTGCGACCCTTGTGCTAAAGTGATCCTGACGCCAAAGTCGTGTTTCTTTGTTTTCAGTCCCATTTGGTGAAACACCGAGCTGCATGCACTGCCATCATTGTCAGTGTCATATAATACCAACGACTTTCGGAAAGCACTAATGAACAAGTGCAATTTCTTTTCTCTATTGTTGGGTTTTTTGTAAAGTTGCTCAAATGCTCTCAGGTATGGCGGCCCTGAACGGAGGACTCGGCGCAACAGGCTTGACGAACGGTACGGCCGGCACGATGGATGCGCTCACCCAGGCCTACTCAGGAATCCAGCAGTATGCTGCCGCCGCGCTGCCAACATTGTACAGTCAGAGCTTGTTGCAGCAGCAAAGCGCTGCAGGCAGTCAGAAGGAAGGTAAGTGCCCGCTGCCAGCAAAGCAAGTCCCACACTGAACAAACTATGTTCAGGCAAGCAAAACCAGTGTTGTATGCTCCTTTCTTCACAGAGAAGGATGTCAAGTAGCCTAATCTTTGCATTTTTTCATTTTTTTCCTGTTTAATATTATTGCTTTCCCTAACCTCTAATGTAACTAATTTTTTAACCCTCTGTCCTTCAAGTTTATACTTTACTGACCATCCTTTCTTATATAAAAGTATGTACCAACTATCACATAAGAAGTCGTCCCTTTATGGGTGCCATTCTCTCTTCTGATTTCCATTTTTCTGTGATAATAGGTTTAATCTGATTAGGTTGAAGATTTTGATTTAATGACATGATCCAATTTCACTTTGAGTGATTCTTTTCTTAATTGTGGGTCTTATGGGGAAGCAACTAAGTGAATGATTGCCCCCTTTTCCCAGGCCAACAGCAAATAAACTGCAGGAAGTTACTGCTAAGAATAAATTAATACTAATTACAAGATTTAGGAAAATGAGGTTACCCTTTTCGCCTCTTCCATTCCCCTGCACACTTCCCGACCATTTGGGTGGGGTATTTTTCAGTTTTCAGTACTTTCGCTCATCCTAATTTCCAGCTAATTTGAGAAGGATAGGAAAATATTGCATGCTTTCTAAGGCTGTATCTGTGTTGTCACTACTGTTCTTGCCAGGGCTAAGCTTTGGAAATAAACCTAGTATAATACCCTCAAGAGAGAAACCTTTTATCCTCTTTTAAAATAGTATCTTGTACTGTTAGGGGAAGTGTTTCTTAGGAAGACAAATTTGGCATTCCCCCAGCTGGCTATTGATTAGGGATACTGCAGTTAAAATGTGTATTTCCTCTGAATTGTTTATTTCATTTACTGCTAACATCTTGGACCATTTAAAGTGCACTCTGTATTTATCTTACATCTCGCTCTTTTTGATCAATGGCAACAGACTATTTGACACCAGAAAGAAATTGTTTATTTAGTGTCATTGTATTGGAGGACAGTTTGGGTTTTTTTCTAACTATTTTAGTTTTTCTTGTTTATGAACACTGATATCAAGTGTAGCTTGCTTTTTATTGTTATGAATTGGCAGTATCCCTTCTAAAATACAATCTTTCTTGGTTTTGTTAGTAAGGGATTAAGTTAAAGTCAGTAAATTCTATCACTAAATCCTGACAACTATGTTTTGTCTCTTAACATGATTTCTGATAGAATGGTGATGAGTCTGAAGTGGTTAAAGATAAAAAAAGTGCCAGAGAACAATACTACATGAATAATAAATGCTGAAGCAGAGTCATCTGCATTATGCATATGCTCTAAATTGTTTAAATTGTTGCTTAATAAGTTTTTTCTTACTATTTTAAAAAGTACTATTTTCTGGATAAAGTAGTTTACTTGCAATAAGAAGAAATAACTTGCACATGGCTTATTTTTTTCCTCCCTTTTTTTATCCCCCCCAAAATTTGTTTTCTTTTTAAAACCACTTTTTTTTTTCTAATCCAATTATCCTTTCTTTTTGGGCAAAGATTGCAACCTTTTCCTTCAGGCTGAGAGTAGCCAGCCTGATTCTTCTGTGTGGGAGAGGTGAGGCTTCATGACTCTCTTGTGGAAGGTTCTTCATAAATCTGATGCACCCTTTCCTCTTCCTCTCCAGAAAACCAAGGTCATCACATCTGAGGCACACTTAAGTTCCATTAAGCAAGAGACTACTTAAACATGTTACTCTACGTGTGGTTTACCAGAAGTGTTTGTTCCCTTTATGCACCACTTAAGCTTCTGGTGTCTGCATGGGAAGACCACATGTCTGGATCCATCACATTTTTCCAGATTTTCATTACTCTTTACTCGTATCTCATTGTAAAGAAGAAATTGAGCCAGGGTGAAAAAATAACCTATTATTGGTATGAGTGTTTGAACCAACAGCACTAATAATGTGTATCTCAAATATTGGCTGTTAGAAAAATATCCAAAACACCTTTGTGTTTGCACCTTTCTTTGCTAACTTAACTTCATCTAAAGACACTTTGATTTCAACCCAACTACTTTATTTTGAACTATTTTTAAAGACTTTCTTTACGAAGGTTCTTCCAGGAGACAAAGATTTCAATGGGGAATTCGGTTGGTTTTTTTTCTAAAAAAAAAGAGCTCTCATTTTTAAATGAGTCAGTACAAATTTAATTGAATTTCTTTCTCTCCCTGACTTCCCTAATTTTCAAGACACAATGCTTTCTTTCTCTTATCCTTTTTATCCCATCTCCTCAGTTTCCTGCCCTTTGAGTTTGTGTCTGTGACACTCAAATCTGAGTTCAGCTCATTGCATTTACGTAAGTTCCTGTAACTTAAATTAAACTGACAGACCCATGCAGCTGTTCGAGACAGCAGAGGACTCCTTGTGCAGTTCTTGAGGGAGTGGTACATTGTATACCTGTTTTTCTAACCTCCATCGCACTGAAAGAAACTCATATAAATTGAAGAGGCTGAAGTTTAATTTCTTCTGTGGTAGAGTTATCGAGTAAACACTTTTCATGATAGGATGCCTTAAAGAGCTGCAATTCAGCTCTGTTCCTTTGATGATCCACTTGCTTTTGTTCCTTCAAAGTTGGAAAGTGAAATACTTTCTGACTGTCACCATCAGTAAGTATTATGGAAAAATACATTAAATACAGCACTTTTAATAGCTATTTTCATACTTTGTTTGTTTGTTTTCCTAAAGGTCCAGAAGGGGCAAACCTCTTTATTTACCACCTCCCCCAGGAGTTTGGAGACCAGGACATTCTGCAGATGTTCATGCCTTTTGGAAATGTTATCTCTGCTAAAGTCTTCATTGACAAACAGACCAATCTGAGCAAGTGCTTTGGTATGTCAAATTTAATAAATCGAATAGTAAAGACCACATGCACTGTACTGAAAAGGGGCCAGGAAAGAAAATTAACAGCAATGTGAGAAATGTCATACTGGAATCTCATTCCAAAAATAATGGACGGTTAATCCTCAAATGAGCAGGAAGATGCACAGACAAACTATTTCTAGCTGAAAACTGTGCACGAAGAAACAATAATAATCTTCCAGTCTGACATCTCGCACGAATGTGTCAAGTACATGAAACTAATTACACCCTACATGGGGGAATGTCATTTAGTATACTATTAAACTGCCTTATTATGGATACCTAATTACTCTCTATTGTATATTTGAGCCACTTAAAAATGCTCTATGTTTAACCCATTACTTCTACATCGCAAGAATTTCGTTCTTCTGAATTAAGTACAAGGTTTTGCAATTAGTGATTGAATGGTGTGTACATGTAGTTCAGAATGCTTTTCAGACAGTTGATGTCTAGATATGCAGCTCCAGCTGTGGCGCGTGGGCTTCAGCATATTATAGAAGCATCCCTTACCTTAGGGCAAGGATGAAGGCAGCCTCACAAGATGAGTGTCAAGTTTCCCAGAGAACACTTTGAGCTGGCAAAAAATTAGATCACAACAGAGGAGAAGATATGTTGTTATAAAACAAGTTCTAGGGTTCATTAAGTAGGACGATGCACTTTGGATAGTGTTGATGCACCAGTTCAGTGTTTTGGTGGAGCAGAGTACAGAATGTAAGTGAATGGCAATCTGTTAGGGCATTGCTCTGATAATTGTGGTCTCATGCAAGACATGAAGAGGGTCTTGGAAGAGGAAAGAATCTCTTAAAGAAACATTTTATAAGGTTTGACTTGAAGGACTTGGGGTTGCTGGTTGATGAGGAGCTCAACATGAGCTGGTAATGTGCGCTCGCAGCCCAGAAGGCCAACAGTATGCTGGGCCACATCAAAAGAAGCGTGGCCAGCAGGTTGAGGGAAGTGGTTCTGCCCCTCTGTTCCTCTCTTGTGAGACCCCACCTGGAGTATTGGTCCAGTTCCAGAATACTCAGCATAAGAAGGATTTAAAGGATATGGAACTGTTGGAACAGATCTAGAGGAGGGCTACAAAGATGGTCAGAGGGCTGGAGCACCTTCCTTATGAGGACACGCTGAGAGAATTAGGCTTGTTCAGCCTGGAGAAGGGAAGGCTCTGAGGAGATCTTATAGTGACCTTCCAGTACCTGAAAGGAGCCTACAAGAAAGCAGGGGAGAGACTGTCTACAAAGGCTTGTAGTGATAGGACGAGGGACAATGGGTATAAACTGGAGAGGGGCAGATTTAGACTAGACATAAGGAGGAATTTCTTCACCATGAGGGTGGTGAGGCTCTGGCACATGTTGCCCAGGGAAGTTATGGCTGCGCCATCCCTGGAGGTGTTCAAAGCCAGGTTGGATGGAGCCATGGGCAGCCTGGTCTAGTGGGACATGGCCCTGCCCATGTCTGGGGTTTGGAACTAGGTGATCTTTAAGGTCCCTTCCAATACAAACTATTCTATGATTCTATGACTTAAAATACTGGCACTTCCATAGAAGTGACAGTGTAGCTGTATGTATGACAAAAGAGTAACCAGTCCAGACAACACTCAAGTTTCCAAAACTCTTATGTGCTGACAGTGTTGATCTTTGCCCAGCATCATCCCTTAATTCTAAAGTGTCTCCATTAACCATAATACATGTTTCTTAGCTTGCACATCATTACTTGTTTTTAAAGTGTAGGTTTCATTAAACTGTGTCTGCCTAAGGATTTATCTCCACCAGGGCCACTCAAGAGCCCCACAGCTATTGGACTTTAACCCATCTTGGAAAGGTTTGAATTTATCTAAATAGCCAGTACCCAAACATTAGGAGAATTCATCAAGTAACTCAGAAATACCTACTCCACTAAAATTTAAGCCTTGCCACAATCTGAGTATTTTTCACCTGGAGACAAGCCCTTAGTACAACTGGAAAGTTAAATCCTTTCAGAGAATGGTTGTAATATTCTTTCTGGATTTTTCCATAGCCTTTCAATTCATTTTGAAGCACTTTTACCTCTTTAAGCTTTACAAAATGTTGTTCATATCTAGACTAATACAGCCTGTCATGTTTCTGCAATGGGTTAAAACAGTTCCTGAAGCCATACTAAATTTGAAAAGTGGAGTTGAAATGGTCTCCCTATTGATCTGGAATGAGTTCTGTTAGTATGTTGGGATGGCGAAGTCATTGTTAAGGTCTCCAGCAATCTTGATGAAATGTCAAATTATTAAGCAAAATGCAGCAATTGTGGTAACTGCTGAAAGAACATAGATTAGTTAGTGCTGGCTGTTCAGTTTATCAACTCAGTCCCACACTTGCTTTTTGTGGATTTCCTTTTACTCTTTGATTACGTACTTAAACATTTGTCTGGATTTATGGGATACAGTTACATAACTTGGAGTGATGCACTGAGGTTATCTTATTTGAGGAAAAATGGAGAAATGAACACCCAATGGATGGAGGAGTACTCTGCCTTTTTGGCATCAGTCAGCTTTCACTAACATTTCAATTTCTCATTCTTCCTCCCCAGATATTCTGCCACCAGTGAGAGAGTTCTACTTTAAAAACAAAAAGTACCGCAGTGGCAGAGGAAGTTGAGATTTTCTGATTCAGTAGGTGACTACCTGTGTGATGCTGCTAATCACAGGCAAAGCCAGAAATAAGCCTGCTAGTTTAACATACTAGCATACTCTGTATGTACCTCCTCAGCTTTTTTAGCAAAAGTTGTCTGTTTGTTTTTTCAGTCCCATATTTGTGTTTTAGAGAGCTTTATTTTTTCTCTGTTTTCCCACCCAACAACTAGCACAATAGTGCATCTGAAGAACCTATTTCTCTCTTCTATCAGTCATTTGCTTTTGGTACAGTTTGGGCTTGGGTTTGTTTTGTTCATTTGGTTTTGTCTTTTTTTTCCCTTGTAGTAATAATAGCAGTAGTAGTAGTAGTAATAGTGCTAATAGTAGTAGTAGTAGTAATAATAATAATAACAATAACATTTTGCACATGTTTGATGCTTACTACTCTGCAGTTTCCAATCTCCTGCCCAAAAGAGGAGGAAGGTGGAGGATAGGTTGAACAGCAGAAAGGTGTAACGATTGTCCAAGGCTGTCCACTGGCATAACAGAGAAGGGAAGATGCATTCTGAGTGAGCCATAGGGTAGTGATATATTCTATGTAACACTGCTTCTCAAAATGAAAAAATACCTTTCTTTACAGAAAATGGACTTCAACATTATTTGCATGGTTGTCCACCTCAAATGAATGCTGAAAACAGTAAATGGTGATGAGGAAGACAGAGCAGTCTGTTTACTCCTGGAAGTGCTCTTCCATGAGTTCTCACGAGCTCTAGTTTATTCAGCAGACAAAGGGTTTCACTCTTCAAGCTTATCTCACACCTTTCATTAACCTGAGAATAACAGAAGAGAGAGATGTAAAAGTGAGGCAGGGGAAGGGGGACCCAATGACATCAGAGCATACTGTATGCCTCAAAGCAACATTGATATTCAAATGATTAAAATATTTATCCTGAATATAGAGATATTTGGATATTTAAAACAAAAATGAGAATTGTCGTGACAAGGTCTTTGAAAATTGATAAGAAACATCATCCCATCCTCATGTAATCTGTGGTTTAAAATTCAGACAAAAAATGATGAATGAGTGCAATCAGAAAAAGATAAATAAAGCAAGAGGATGTCAGATTCTTCTGTAAGCTTTATAAATGAAGGTTCTTGATAAGGGAGAAGATGAAAGTGTAACAGGCAAATGTAGATATAGCATTCTGTGTAAAGAGACAAATTGTGAATCAGAATAACAACTAAATGATAAAGACTGATTCCACTGATGCAGCGCAGAGGTTGTATGTTTGAATTTGTGGCTGAGTGAAGGAAACTTTATTAGTTAAGAGGCATATAATGAGGTGATTTGTCTCATCCCTCTAGAAGATAAGCATAACCTGAGCTAATTCTTCCTTTATCATCACTGGAGGTGTCTAAATTGGTGATGTGGATGGTGGGTGGAAACGCTTGCTTCTCTTCATTCACCATTCATGGATTCCATCTAAGTGACTGGTTTAGATCAGTTCCTTAATTTTCAGGTGGCTAAAACTAGCTAAGAAGAAAAGGAACTAAGGTGATGAGACCATTCCAATTGCACTTAAGAGAACAAAGTGAAAGTCATTAGAGCTGTAAAGGAAAATGATGAATTGTCAAGGTGGGAAGAGTGGGTACATCTCAGTTGTGGAGCACCTGCCTGGGAAGTGCTACAGCTGCCTTCTAACGCATGATAGATATCCTTTCTATTCCTGAGGCAATCCTAGAGATCAAGACTGAGATCTATGAGTGGATAGAATAAGACACAAAAGTGCAGTGCCAAGTCAGTCATTGGAGTCATGTGAACAGATACGATATCCTAGAAGAAAATAGGGTGAAGGAAGGAAGGAAGGAAGAGAGGGAGTGATTAAGAAATATTATGAGAAAATGATCAGGTGGAGAAAGTGAATAAGCAATAAAGATTACTAAAACCAAGGAAGGTATGGAAGAACATTGATTATCCTTTAAGGAGGTAACAAATCACCGTCCCTGGAGGTAACAAATTCACCATCCCTGGAGGTGTTTAAGGTTAGGGTAGATGAGGTGCTTAGGAGCATGATTTAGGGATTGGTGGGAATGGTTGGACTCGACGATCCAGTGGGTCTCTTCCAACCTGGTCATTCTGTGATTCTGTGATTCTGTGAAATAATTGACCACAGAACAACGTGAATAAAGCGCATAAGCTTTAGCCAGGAGAAAGTCTGCAAAGATTTAAGTGAGAGATGATTTTAAGTGGAAGGAGCAGAAGTTAGTCTGGACTGTTATGGAAGAGTCTTAAGTTAAATTGTTCAATGAAGTTGATTTAAGGTGAAACCATACGGAAGGTCTATGAAGTAGGACAGCCAGGCAAGGACCAAATGACTTAATAAGAGGTGTTTTTTTCTCTACAATGGGAAAAGTGTATCATTCTAGCATTGAAAGTGTAAGAGGTCAGCAGTGTGAGGTAAGCAAAAGCCATAAAAAACAGATTGAAAGAATGGTAAAAAGGGATTATGAAGCAGAAAAGTACATAGGCACAAAGCACAAATGAAGAAACCTCATAGAAGTGCCGAGAAGCCTGTGTGTTAGAACAGAAAACAAAGTGTGGGATCCATGCTTTAACAGAATGAAGGGGTGTGTGTTAAGGCAAATTCAAGTGGAAAGAAGAGGGAGCTTTTCAAAGCAGATGCATAATAGCAGGCTGAGTACAGTAGTAATTAGCCAGAGCTGAGGCAGAGCAGCAGTTAGGCAAGCTTTGCAATTACAAGTGGGAGGCCCAGATACGAAAATGAATTCTAAGCTTCCAGAATCAGGGAGATTTGAGTCCATTATGAACAGAGCATTTTTAGTCTCCTGAGGAAAAGAAAGCTGAGCTAGGCCAGCCATTCCGAATTACCCAGGCAAGCATTATGCCCCTAGTTAGTGCTTGCAACTGAGGAGCAGAAGATCTGAGCTTCTCGTCAAGGCCTACCATTATCTCTACAATGCTACTTAATTTTGATGCTTGCATACCCCTTTGGGGACCCAGCAGCTGAATTAAATTAACATCTAATGTACCTTGAGAGCTTGAACTGGAAGGAGCTATAAAAATACAAAGTATTGATACTGCACATGTCCTAGGCTAAGACCAAGCAGGTGAGTGTTTCACAGCCCACAGGATCAGCACAGATGAACTCATGTTCTGGTTTGCAAATTTGTCTAGGCATCTATGTTTGGGTTTTGTTTCTGTAACCAGGCTTTCTGTTTCACCTTTCACATTTGCAGGTTGGCCTAATAGTACTTCCTAATAGACTGGGAGGTATGTAGTTATTACACTAAGAAGTGTCACAGTAATAAATATCTTCAGTCTCTAAGGTAGGTAGATAAATAATAGATTGGAAACTGCATTGCACCAAAACTGGCCAGCTGCATCCCAGCTAGTAAAGAATATTATGAAGGTGAAGGGGAAGACAAAGGAAACAGGAGGGGAAATGGGATACAAAATGTGATCAAAGAACTATTCGAAAGTGAGACAAATGTGTCAAATAAATAGTGATAATAAAATCCTAGCAGAACGTCTTCTGACATTTGTTCTAACCTATAGTTCACTTTCTTTTCCACCTCCGTTCTGTGTCTTGTAGGTTTTGTTAGCTATGACAATCCAGTGTCTGCACAAGCTGCTATCCAGGCTATGAACGGCTTTCAGATTGGCATGAAACGCTTGAAGGTTCAGCTGAAACGCTCCAAAAATGACAGCAAACCTTACTGATCTTAACCCCAGATGCTTACTGCTCTTATTTTAGCTTTCTTAGGGTAAGTCCCATGAGCAAACCTGTCCTCTGCAGGGGGCTTAAGAAAGAACATATAGCCAACCTTCACCAAGAGACAGTTATTTTTACAGTTACCACTTCCATTTCCCCACTTGTCCTTATTACACTTGGCTCTCATTTCCTTGCCAAGTAATTAATGAGTTGTGTTACTGTATTTTGTTTTGCAGCATAATTTATCTCCTTTTTAAAACAAAAATAAATGTCTTGAAATTCAAAGCAACACACACACACACAAAAAAATGTGCAATTTAACTCTGTGAACCCTGGTGCCATTAGCACACAATAAAAATTGTTTTGTATGGATGGATCGTATTTTACCAGGGTGGCACCAGCAGTTTATAGGTTAAACAAAATGGCCTCATGCCAGTTAAAGCACTTATTTTGCAACAAAAATTAAAACAAGTCTTTCCACTACATCAACTTGTTTTTTGAGAAGATTTGATTTTTTTTTTCGTTTCAAATCAGCGTATTGTTCTATATTAGTCTGATTTTACACTGGTCGTCTTTATATTTCACTTTTTTTTAAGTTGGTTTTTTTTTTGGAAAGGATTAATGTAAAAAAAGATTTAGAGATCTGTTTCTAAAGCTACAGGGTTTAAAATAAAAAAATAAAATAAAATGAGTGACAATACTTGATGTTTCTTGAGAGATAAATTTAATAATAATAAAAAAGAAAGCCACAGGCCTGTAAATTTTATTTGTAAAAAGCATTTCTATTTTTATACAAAATTTTTACTGCCTCAGAAATAATGGAAGTTATTTATTGCCTATTGTTAACTTATTGGATACCTAAAGAGCAGCTCTCTATGCTAGCTAGATCCTTTGAAGTAGTCTCTAGAGTAATTGTGCCAAGAATGGGCGCTTTTTCACTGTTGAACCCTACAACCCTTTACAGTTCATGCTTTTATCCTCTTGTTTGTATTTGTCTGGTTATTTTGTTCGTAGTTTCCATTACCTAGTTTAAAGTTCAGTTGTCTGACCTTTTTTCCACCCCCAACCCCTACCTTTCTGTTACATTGTAGAAACTGGTTCTTTCCTCTCTTTTCTCCCCAAAGAGAAATCCATTCTCTCTGACTCCTTTCAGATGGATTCTTTTGGGGTTCCATTGTGCTCTTGTTGACAAGTATTGTAAGTTAATGCAAATTATGTGAACGACTCATAGACACTACTGATAAAAGATTTGCATTAGTTTTCTCCTGCACCCATAAAAGTGATTTTGTTTGTGCTGCATAGATTCTGTGTAACTTTATTCCTCTTCCTTGTTTTTTCCCTAGACATCTCCATGCCCGTTAGCCCATCGTTTGCCTAGCATGTCCCTGTGGCGTCTCAAAAAAAAAAACCAGTTTCATCGTCCCGTCATTGTTTCTGATGTCTTTCTGACCTCACATCATATTTGGTTCTCCTACTGACCTTTGATCTAGTTTGACCTTTGAAATTTGCATGTGACCTCATCTAGCTATGAATTCTGGGAAGTCAATGTGAAAAAACATTGCTGCATTCATGCAAGACTGAAATTTATTATTAGATAAATTAATGATAGGATTTAAAAACAACCTGTGGCAAAATGTTTTTTCTTTCTTTCCTTTTTGGTTTTTTTTTGTTTGTTTTTCTTTTTTCCTTTGGGTTTATTTGTTTTAGATTTTTTGTTTTGTTTTGTTTTCATTTCGTAAAAAAAAAATAAAAAAAAAACAGACTTGAAAGTGTTATACAGGGATTGGCATTCTGCCTGGTCACTGGTGACAATAGCAATATGTGTCCAGAGGCACAGAATGTTGGTTTCTAACAGACTACTTCCAAAACAGTTTGAGAAATAAAACTGTCTGATTTTAAGTCTCTAGAGGTCTGTAATAGTTTTTACATTTTTTCAGGCAGTGTAAAGTTTTTTGATAAGGCCATTTTAGGTGGCTCACTTTCTCATTAAAGTATATATATAGAACCACTTTTTGTAGATTAGTATAAGAAAATATTTACCCTGTTTTAGGGCAAATGCTACCTACTTGTGTCACCTTTTGCTGAACTGACTCACAGTTAGACAATCCATGGTTTAATGCACATGAAATTACCTATATTTTATACTGTTTCAATGTACAGAAGAAAGGTTACTGTAAAATGTGTTACGTTGGTGCTTCTGTGAATTAAGTTGTGGTTTCATCATGAGTCTTATGGTCTTAAGTGTTCTATGTTTATAAAAGACGAGTTTAAAATTGGTTTACTTGAACAACGAGAACAGAAACAACATTCAAAAAAAACACAAAAAAAAGTTGTTTGCTTAAAAAAATAATTTCATGTGAAAAATGAAAAAATATTCCAGAATAAGTTTGTGTTGGCTTGTGACGCATTGATGTCATTTTTTTATTGTGAACAATTTAGATGTGTTTGTGTTCAGCAAAATGTGATCGGTTTTTCTTTTAAAGAAAAAAAAAATCAGTGAAACTATAGTGCCAAATTCCAAAGGTACTTTCTTCCTAGAGCTTCAGTGTGTTTCTTGTGTGAAGTAATTTGATAACATGGGTATTTTATTATGTGTTTTGTATAAATCCCTAATATTTAAAGAAAAAAGAGGTTAAAAAGTTTGTTAACTTGCTATCCTGTGGTCTTGTTGCCTGAAATTGTTATTGTTTGTTATTTCTCTTTGATGTTTTTTGTAAAACATTGTATAAGTGCCCATGTTTCACTTTTTTAACCACTCTGCACACATCAATGCTGTGAAAGCAAACCTCACTATGTATTTTCTTCATATTGTATGGAAACCTCTAAGGTGAGAAAGTTTTGAACTTTTAACCCTTTCCACCCAGAGCTGTCTTGAGTGTTAATACCTTTTATACATTCACCATTTTGCTGTTTATTTTTATATATATATCTATATATATAAATATATATATACTTAGTTTTTTGTGGTTTATTTAATACATGGTTGAAATCAGAACAATGCACAGGGCAGATCTGAAGGACAAAAATATTTTACTGCTGTCTAAATTTCTTCTGTATCTATAACTAAAATTATTTAAAACATTAATTAACTTGTGGTTTTCCTTTTTAGATTTGGGGGATTTTGTCTTTTCTTAAAGAGCTTTTAATATGCTGCTGGAATATGCTATTCAGTATTAATAAAATAAAAGAAAAAGAAAACAATTCTTTAATTATCTATTGTGTGAGCCACTCTCAGACAGGAGTGGTAAATCCACCATTTGAAAACCTTGAGGGGAAAAAAAAATAATATTTTTGTAATTTAAATAAATGAACCTTTGCTTAAATCAGATGCACTAGATCTTCCTGGGTGAAAATACAGTGTGCACTGCAGTTAAACTACTTTTTATGGATAAAGTTTACATACACTGTAATGTTTGGTGTTATCTGCCATTGTTTGTAAGGGCAGTATATTGGCTTACTCCTGCAGACACTCGTATAGAAAGGAGTAACTTTGCTCATACAAGTAGTCCATGCAAATATATTTGTGACTGATGTGGGTGTTTGCTGGAGGAAGCAACCAGAAAGGACTTGCTGGTAGCCCTTTTCACTGCCTTGTAGGTTTGATTAGGTTGCATTCCCATCGCACAAGTAGTGACCAACAACTAAATTTGGGGTTTTGCTACCAGTACAGAGAATTCATTGCCAATCCAATGCATGTGAGCAGCAGTACCTGCTACTGATGATATAGTGCCATACCTTCTTCCCCTTCCTATTTCTATCTGATTATATTCAAAACCACCTAAAATTAAAAGCAAAGCCCTAATATGAACAACATCAGCTGGTGCACTCTTGTCTCTCATCCCCAACTTTAATGCTTCTTTATGTAGAGCCCTGGGATGGAAAGGACTAGCCTCTAGTGATGCAAAAAAGTTTCCTTCTTATAGCACATGCACTTATAAATAAATGATCTATACTTTCTCACATGTTTTTACTACTGCTGGGGCCTTCCTACACCCTTTGAGGGCTATTTTGTACTACTTGCAGCAATTTTGCGTATTCAAAGTATCATCTCACATATGTTATATTATATATATGTGCATATATATAATATGAGATCATCATTTGGATTGTTTAGACTGTTTCACTAATTTTTCTCATCGTACCCACCGTATAAATTTTCAAAGCTTTTTTAGATGCCCTAGTGTGTCCTATGGGTTTACCAGTTCAGTTAGAGCGGTGATGCCTTTGGTCCCCGGGTGGTGTAACTCAGCATCAGGCTTCCCTGAATTACACTGCATGGGACATTGGCTAAGCAGGAGGAAAGGAGGAATGTTTCTGTACTTCCAGGCAACAGAGATGGTTCATTGTTGAGAAGAGTGTCCATCTTGAAATAAAACTTTTAGAGAATATAAAAATTGAGTACAAAACCAAAACCCCAAACATCCACCTCCTTGGAGACAAATTATCTACTAGTTCTCTTTCAAAATATTGAAAGGAAAAAGCTGCAAGGGTGCAAGGGCCTAATAAGAGAGGAAGAAAAACAAGGGAAATTGCTTTACAAAATTCTAATCAAAAGACTAGACTAGCTGTTTTTTCGAACAAATTATCTAATTGCAATGAAATGGCAGTCCTCAAAGGAGTAACAAGTTCATCTTTCTTTCACCATAGGGGTTACAGTTCCTTGGCTTGTGCTACTCTGGAATCATTTTACTGTTTCTGTTTTTATTATCTTAAGTGCTAATTAACAAAAGGAAAAAAATATCCTGTAGTTTCATTACCTTTTTGGATAATGTCATACAAAAAAAAGAAAAAAAAACAAACCTATGTATTTGTGTTTCTTTTTGTGCTGTGAGAATTGTTGTTTGTAGATTAATAATACTATCATTTTGTTTAGAATTACAAACTAGTTTTTAAGTATTGTCTGAGAAAAGCCAAAGTTAATGCAATCTAGTGGAAACTGTAAGACCATTTGAGTATTGTTTCTGTTTTATTGATGCATTTGGATTTTGTTGTTTGATGGAATTTGAGCCAAAAAAAGAACAAAAAAACAAAGAAAAAAAACACAGGCTTTCCTATTTCTACAACTTGATTGTACTTACGCATTTTGTACCAGTGGAACTTTTTATACTGGAGATTAAAAAACAAATGGAAATTTTTGTGGCTTACTCTTGTGGGCCCCCTCGATCATGACTGATTTTCAAGTTTGATTTCTGGATGGTAGAAAGAGAGTTGGTTTTGTTTAGAGAATTCAAAACTTTGGCTTAATTTCTTTTTTCCCTTTGCTTATATCTAGTGTTTAGAATTTTGTCTTAACAAAAGCGGTAAGTTTCACTTTTTATTCTGTATTGTGCAGTTACACAATAAGGTAATTAGAATTAGGAGTACTCGGTCACTTTGCGTGGATAAATGTATTAGTTAAAACGTTAGGGGTTTGCTTTTTTGCTGTTTAGATCAGAGTTTTTTCTGATTCTTCTGTCCTCATTGTGAACATAACCGTGTAGTTGAAACAGTCAGACTTATTTTTGTAACGTATGTTATTGTGTGATGCAGTTTTTTGCTTCTGTCTCCAATATTAAACCATTTTCCTAATACTTGTCTCTCTACTTTGTGTCTTGTATTGTTGGTGGTCATTCTGTGTTGGTAATGCATCTACACACCTCACTGTTCCACGTGCCTGTTTTTTTTTTCTCTATTTGTTGATTGTGTACAAAGATACAGTCGATTCCACCTAAGTGAATATCTGATTGGGGGGCAAAAGAGGATTTGTACATTTTAGACATGTTATGGTTTCTTTGATTTTTTATTTTTTCTCTCTCTTTTCCTCCCCCTAGTCATGCCTTATCACTTGGATAATCTATCTGAGCAGGAAGCATTTTAAATTAGTTTCCTGCAAAGTCATATTGAAAGTAGCTTTTGTTAGCTGTCTAACTGCAAAAGCTTCTGCACACAAACACATAGAAGCCGCCTGAAAAGGTTTTTTTTTTTTTGCTGTGACATTTCAGTGAGGCTGGAAAATGCGTCTTATGGAGATCAATTCTTCCTAGTCATTAAAAAAATAATGATAATACTCTGCCGCTATTTCACAGAAGCATGTGAAACATTCAAGAAAAGGAGGATATAGCCTTGGGATTTCTTCCAAACTGCACAGTAATCTGATGGCATATGGTGTTAGTCAAACTATCCTTAGAAACTAATCACATCTTAACTAGGACTGTGAGAGCCTGCAAAAGCCTACCAGGTGACTGAGCTTGCTGTGTGCAGTTATACATGTAATAATTAAATAAATAAAATAAAATCTGAGTGAGCACAGGAAGACTTTCTATTAAAGGAATTTCCTGTTAAAGGAATTAATAAAAAAAAAAAAAAAAGGAGAAATAAAGGATGAAAAAAAATCCCCTGTCATTCAAATGGGTGATATTTTTGCTGTGGGTTTACAAAGCAGATCATTCTCAGCATTGGCTAACAGTATTACACAAATCTCGAAAGGGACAAAAGAAATACCATAGCACTTTTTTCCCTCATTATTTTTTACAGCTGGCTTTTAGCTTTTTTTATTCTTCCATTTCCTATAATTTTTTTTCCTCCTCCACAAGAATCTCTCTGCTTTCCCCCAACTGGTGTCTACCATGATGAAATAAAAGCTGTAAAAGAAATTTCTATGTTGTTCCGGTTTACAAAAAGTCTCTCTTCTCTCCTCTGTTTGATCCCCAATACAAACCTTATAATTAGGAGAGGGAGGGGAAAAAAACAAAACCAACCAAATGAAATCAAACCCAAGGCGGAGAGAGAAGCACTGGCGAGTGCTCTCTGGAATTCAAGCCATACACCCCTGTCCCTTTCCTTTGTCCCACTTTCTGTGATGCTCAGGAATCAAAGACCACTTAAAAGTGCTCTTATGAGACCCAAACAATACTCCTCCCTCTTGTCTCCTCTCCCCTGGTCTTTCTGGCACTCTGGCTTTGGCTCACACACACAAATATACACACACCCCCTCTAATAACGTTTTACAAGGACATGGCACACTGGGTGTTTCTGTGTAGTGTCAGCAGCGACATTGGCTCTTGTGTTTGGAAAAGTTTTGAAATTTGATGATGGCTCATGAGTTGGCCTGGTTGTTATTGCTCAATATTTAAAAAAAAAAAATCCGCAACTTTTTTCTGCTTTTTTTCTTTTTGTAACTTTTCCGTTCCATGAAAGGCAAGTATGTGATGAGTCTGGAGTCCCAAATAAGCTCAAGTGTCGTCTTGCAGGGTCTGTTTTCAGAGGTCAGGAGACCGAGCAACTCTTAAGTTTAATCTAAAACCACCTGTAGCAGGTGGCCCAGGCAGGAAGGCAGAAACCAATGGTCAGGCTATATCCTGGGTCTTTTACATCTCTAGAGTTTATGATCCTGATTTGGATGATATTGACACCAGTGGATTCAGTTGAGTAAGTCTTGGCTTGCACGAATGATGAATCAGAATTGGTCTCTGAGTTTTTTTACGCTGCTGTGGAAGTTTTCTTTTTTTTCCCCAAAAACTTGGTCTTCGGAAAGAAACTAGAGGGTTGCAAAGGGTCTTTTCTTCCAAAAATACAAGTGAAAAAAATAAAGACTTATACTGCAGTTGGGTTTCTTTTAAATACTCAGGGCTGAAAGATCCAGGTTTTTCTTTATTTCTTTTTTTTTTTATTTATTTCAACAATGGGGAAAAATGAGTTCCTTAAAGCAATGCAGCTGAACAGTTTGTCCTGCTTAAATGCATGCTTTTAATTTCAATTATGTAAGGCACCTTGCAGTGTTAGCAAAATGTCTCTTTGTTAGCTATATGTGTATCGCCATGGGAAATTACCAAACTGTCACAAGACTTGCTGATTAAAGAATAGCCTGCCAGAGTGTGTGTGCCTTTGCCCAGTGTGGCTCTTAGGTATTAGGCTAAGGAAAACAGTTTAACAAAATGTAGTGTGAATCATTCCTGATAAGTGAATAAAGCATTGTGACCAAGCAATCAGATTATTCACTTATCAGGAATCGACTGTACTGATAGTTTGCCTGATTGTTTTTGTTCCTCATCTCTGTTGTAGTTTCACTACTTTGCTGTGTTCTGTTTTTTCTCTCATGCTTTTAGCAAAATCACTGGGAATATCCCTTCGTGTGATCATGAAACATGCTACTGAGTAACAAATAAAAAAAAAATTTAAAATATAAAAATGATATCTTAACAAAATCTATGCACTTGCTATCAGGAACACAATACTGGATGTGTCTTATATATATTGAACTATAATAGTATTCGATTTCTTAAATAAAGCTTAAGAAAGGATTCTGTTGTCTGTAAAATTTTATGAGCATTAAATGGAAAAAAATCCATGTTTCTAGGGTCGGGCGCTCTTTCTTATATAAAATCTTACTGGATACATGGTCTTTAACCATGCCCAGGCAAATGTTATCTAATTCGCTTGATATTTCATTAATAATGTAGACCTTGAAAATTAGGCTTACAGAAATGTATGGGGAGAAAAAGTCTTGCCATTCAGTGACTCACAGCAAAAGACGCTAAAACAAATAAATTTCTAGCTGTTTCCATTTTTGCAAAAGCAAATGTGCCTGCTTTTGCACTAAAATTAAAAACAAAAAAAGCTTCAATGTGTGAATCAGAAAATGTAATGAAACAATACTATATTTCTTGCACAAGCAATGCTATAATTCTTTTTGGTATGTGACTTTTTTCCTCCTGATTTTAGATAGTTTTAGAATGAAAAAATAAAAAACCCTATGCTCAGAATCACAGCCTGAACGCTCGAGGTCAAAGCATCTTTTTGCACAAGATGTGTGGCTTACTGTATGTTTCCTGTGACTGAGCCTTTCTCTTAGGAAAACATTTTCACACCAAACCCCATGAATTAAATGGGAGTTGAATAGCTAAAACTACTGAGTACATTGAAAAATTTATTCTTTCAATGGCTGTACATTTGCCACGAAATTGTAGGTTTTGAACAATCAGATTTTTATGGACATACCCATACTTGTATTTAGAAAACTTTCAATAATGTCAGCCTTTGGCAGAAAGATCCAGGAGAGTGGTGGGGGTTGCTTTCTATTTTTCTTTTGAATTGCATTACTGCCTCACTTTTCATATGCCATTATATTATCTGAGAAAAATAATAATTATTAAATTGTGGAAATCCATCCGCTGCTTGTATTATTCTCCTCTATTCACGCATACTTAGGAAATGTTGTTGAGCTCGACATCTGATGGCAAGGCTTGTCAGACTTGCCAGCCCAAAATCCTTCTCTCCCAGAGGGGCCATGGAGAGGATTGGCTTTGGTGGGTAACAGGATGGTTCTGTCCATCCCACAGCTGCACAGAGCTCAGATGGGGAACCAACACTGGTTTTCAGGGGCTGATGATGTAACACAGATTCTAAGTAATAGAAATGATTCGTTCATATTTGTATTCCCTCTGATTTTCCTCATTGGCTGACTTTCCTTTTTTCCATTAAAGGGAGCTGGAAATTCGCAGTCATTTTCTGAATCATTCGCCCCTGTTGATAACCTAATTGTTTTACATGAACGCTAATATTTCCTTCTCACACATTTATATCTATCAGCTAAATCAGCAGTAAAGTAAACTCTTCTGGGATACATTCCTGTATCAATTAGCAAG
This sequence comes from Clamator glandarius, assembly GCA_033459285.1. Classification (NCBI taxonomy): domain Eukaryota; kingdom Metazoa; phylum Chordata; class Aves; order Cuculiformes; family Cuculidae; genus Clamator; species Clamator glandarius. Next base: position 1,581,479 of record JAUNZM010000026.1, read on the forward strand.
GATTTATGCTCCAAAGCACCATTAACATTAATGGGAGTGTGCTCTTTAGCATAAACAATTGGTAATAGGTCTGGTGGACTTTATTTCATAAATGAAGAAGCATTTGAGTCTTAGAGACTTGTTTTCTGAAGACAGTACTTCAGGGAGTGATGCCTCGGCCTCTTCAGGCTGCTCTGGGGATCTTACTTACAGGCCATGCACAAATTGTTGGGTTCCCAGTGAAAGGAGACAGCGTCATTTTGGAAGGTGGGCTAATTTCTGGTACAAAATTTTGCTGGAATATTCCCTTCTGAAAAAAAAAAACCAACAAAAAAAAAACAGGCAAAATTTACAGCATTATCCTCAATCTAATGGCTTGAAAAATGCTACCATTGGCTCACCTACATTGTATGGTGCCAAAGGGTGGAGACTACAGAAGTGTTGGAGGGAGGGATTTGGGAAAGAGGCAGAAGGAAAACCAGAGATAGAGTCCTATGGGAAAGAAGAGGGTTTATCAGCTCCTTGAACTGTAGTTTTCACAGCTCCATGTCTTTCAGTAGAGACAGGAGACCAGTAAATCACCAAGTCTTAAGTTTCACATGTAGGGTAACATAGCTTCACCCCAGCCCGGCGCTTGATCAAGTCAACAAATATGTAACCAAAAGATTTCAGTCTTAATCTGAAGCCACTGGTAGCCAGGGTGAAGCTCTGGCTCTTCCCAGAGCCGCACAAGCTGATGAATCCCTGCCCCTGGTTGTGCAGATGTTTTCTCTGTTGTTTCTGCCTCTGCTCAGTTCTGCTGCATTAAAGAGCACTTTTGTGTCTACCATCGTCCCCCCCCCAAAGGCACATGTAAGCAGGTCTCAAGATTTCATCCCCCCCTTTTTTTCCTTTTTTTTCAGAAAATAAATACATCATGCTCTGGAAGCATCTACATACAACAGGAGTTTTTTTGGTCCCTGAATAATTTTTATGCTTTATTTTTGCAACCTTCTTTTTTCCATTTTTTTCCTGACATCCTTTCTAAATATAGGGTACCGGAGCATTATTACAACATCAAGTCTAGGGATGCAATGTGCAGAAATTTAAAAAATTTGTCTCTACTCTACTCTTCTGAATTACACAGTCAGGGATTTCCTCAGTCGTTGCAAGGAATAATACACAAAAGCCACAGAACACCATATTGGCAGAATTATTTTGGGGTGCTTCTCTCTCAGATTTGTTGTGTGCCAGGCTCCTGTGTGTATGGTCTGCTTGTTTGTTCTTAGTTTACTTAAACTGTATTAAAAGCACTTTTGTATAACATCTAGTCCTCTTCATTATTTTCCAATATTATCAGCAGCTTTAATATTTACTTCCAAATGATTAGTGAAAATATTCAACATTATTCAGACCTATTACTGATCCCTGCAGATCCCCTCTAAAAACCAGTGATTCCCCTTTGACAGCTTCTTTGTTGACATGTCAGCCATTCTTTAATCCATTTCATGTGCCATATATTGATAGGGTAGAATGCTAATTTTTTTATCAGAATCTGCTGCACTGTCAAGCATACAAAAGTCAGAATATATTCCGTCTTTGCAATTACTTTTATCAGCCAAAACCTACAATCACATCAAAGAACGAAACAGAGTATGACAATCTTTCCTCCCTAAAAAGCATGTTGATTGGCATTAATTTTTTATCTTTTCTTTAATGTCTTCTATCCCTTTATACCTATACCAGTACCAGTACCATGAGTTGGGTGATCCTGCTTGTCTTCTATGAATGTGAGCATGAGAACGGCATGTTCCCCATTGTCTGGGATGCTGCCAGTGTGCTGAAAAAGTCCTAAAGGTTCATATCAGTGGATCAGATCAACTGTCCCACCTCCAGTCCAAAGTATCTAGGGATACCTCCTTAGAAATACTGGATCTTTAATAGCAGTGGTAGCTAAGTAGATTGCTACAGAGTTGGAACAGAAACCATTTTATCCTTTTTCTGACATGAAGAGCTTTTGACATTTCCTCTTTTTTTCTGCAGCATGACTAGCAGCTTTCACATCTCCATAAGTCTATATTCAATGCTAAAATGAACATACTTAAACGATTTGTGGGTTAAAATCAGAGGAGCCCATAAGAAGGTAGATTTCGTGATGGGAGTCTGTTACAGGCCACCCAGCCAAGGAGAAGCAGCTGACAAGCTCTTCTATAAACAGCTGGGGTTAATCTCTAGATCGATGCCTCTTGTTCTTGAGGGAGACTTCAATCTTCCTGATATCTGCTGGATGTACAATAGAGCAGAAAGGGAGCAGTCTAGGAGGTTCCTGGAGTGCATGGAAGACAACTGCCTTGCACAGCTGGTGAATGAACCAACAAGGGAAGGTGCCCTCCTGGACCTGCTGTTTGTGAACAGAGAAGGCCTTGTGGGGGATGTGGCAGTAGGAGGACGCCTAGGACTAAACGATCATGAGATGATAGGGTTTTCTGTTCTAGGCGAAGTGAAGAGGGTGGTTAGCAGGACAGTAGCATTAAATTTCCAGAGGGCAGACTTTGAACTCTTCAGAAGGCTGGTTGGCAAAGTCTCATGGGAGACAGGGAGCCCATGAGGGCTGGGAGCTCTTCAGAAAGGAGATCCTAGCAGCTCAGGAGAAAGCCATCCCCATGTTCAAGAAAAAAAAAGCCGGCAGTGGAAAAAAAACAGCTTGGTTGGACAGGGAGATCTTGAGTGATATCAATAAGAGGAAGGTTTATGGGCTCTGGAAGAGGGGACAGGCCTCTTGGGTGGACTACTAGAGGGAAGTGAGATTGTGTAGAGAAAAAATCAGAACGGCTAAGGCTCAACTAGAAATCAGATTGGCAAAGTCGGTGAAAGATGACAAAAAATCTTTCTATAAATATATAAATAATAAAAGGAGGACTAGGGACACCATACAGTCCCTATTGGATGCAGAAGGAACAACAGTGACAGGAGATGAGGAAAAGGCTGAGTTAGGTAATGCCTTCTTTGCCTCAGTCTTTAATTGTAAAGAAAGTTGTTCCTTCTGTGTACAAACCCCCGAGCTAGAGGAGCAAAATGAGGCTCCCATGGTCCAAGAGAAGGTGGTCAGAGCCTTGCTAGCCCAACTAGACACCCACAAGTCTATGGGGCCAGACGGGATTCACCCGAGGGTACTGAAGGAGTTGGTGGATATGCTGGCCAAACCCCTTTCCATCATCTTCCAACAGTCCTGGAAGACTGGGGAAGTTCCACTGAACTGGAGGCTGATGTTGTGCCCATCTACAAGAAGGGTCTCAGGGAGGATCCAGGGAACTCCAGGCCTGTCAGTCTGACCTCAGTGCCAGGGAAAGTCATGGAAGAGGTGATCCTGAGTGCGATCATGAAGCACCTGCAAGAGAACCGGGTGATCAGGCCCAGTCAACACGGGTTCACAAAAGGCAGGTCTTGCCAAACTAACCTGATTGCCTAATATGACAAAGTCACTTGGCTGCTGGACGAGAGAAAGGCTGTGGATGTATCTTTCTGGACCTCAGTAAAGCCTTTGACACAATTTCTCACATTCTGCTTCCTAAACTGTCGGCCTCTGGCCTGTACAGGCGCACACTCTCCTGGGTGGAAAACTGGTTGGCTGGCCGGGCCCAAAGAGTGGTGGGAAATGGAGTTAAATCCAGCTGAAGGCCAGTTACAAGTGGGGTTCCCCAGTGCTCAGTGCTGGGTCCAGCCCTGTTCAATGTCTTTACCAATGACCTGGATGAAGGCATCGAGTGCTCCCTTAGCAAGTTTGCAGATGACACCAAGCTGGGTGGAAGTGTGGATCTGCTGGAGGGTCGGGAGGCTCCAAAGGGATCTGAACAGGCTGGACTGCTGGGCAGAGTCCAACGGCAGGAGGTTTAACAAGGCCAAATGCCAGGTCATGCACTTGGGGCACAACAACCCTGTGCAGAGCTACGGACTAGGAGAAGCCTGTCTAGAAAGCTGCCTGGAGGAGAGGGACCTGGGGGTGTTGGTTGACAGCCGACTGAACATGAGCCAGCAGTCACCCAGGTGGCCAAGAAGGCCAATGGCATCTTGGCTTGTATCAGAAACAGCATGACCAGCAGGTCCAGGGAGGTTATTCTCCCTCTGTACTCGGCACTGGTGAGACCGCACCTCGAGTACTGTGTTCAGTTCTGGGCCCCTCACCACAAGAAGGATGTTGAGGCTCTGGAGCGAGTCCAGAGAAGAGCAACAAAACTGGTGAAGGGACTGGATAACAGGCCTTATGAGGAGCAGCTGAGAGAGCTGGGGGTGTTTAGTCTGGAGAAGAGGAGGCTGAGGGGGGACCTTATTGCTCTCTACAACTACCTGAAAAGAGGTTTTAGAGAGGAGGGTGCTGGCCTCTTCTTCCAAGTGACAGGGGACAGGACAAGAGGGAATGGCCACAAGCTCCGCCAGGGGAGATTTAGGCTGGACATTATTCACAGATTTATTCACAGAAAGGATCATTGAGCACTGGAACGGGCTACCCAGGGAGGTGGTTGATTCACCTTCCCTAGAGGCGTTTAAGGCACGGGTGGACAAGGTGCTGAGAGGCATGGTTTAGTGTTTGATAGGAATGGTTGGACTCAATGATCCGGTGGGTCTCTTCCAACCTGGTTATTCTATGATTCTGTGATTCTATGATTCTATTTTCTTGCACTTGTTCTGCCCTTCTCACCCAGATCAAGTTGACAAGGTAGTGGGGAACCATGGGTAATGTATATTTATTTATAAGTCAGTAACAAGCATGGGTGAAGGTAAAATACTTCTTCATTCAGGCATCCTCCTCTGAATAGATACCGTCACTCCTCGTTGATGCACGTGTGAATTAAAACCCTCTACTGTCTGAAGCAGACAGTAGAGAAGAGTCATTACCACCTGGAGAGGAGGGGATACCTGGATATGCAGGACCTATTAGAGAAGAGAGGTCATTTGGAAATCAGAACAAACCTGAGTTAGTCAAACTGATCTGACACCAGTGTTAGTCCAGGTGAGAATACATAAGCAGCAGCAATAATGGAGGACAGTGATGCACTGTTTTATGCACCAGCATAGGCACAGATGCCCTTTCAGGACACTGTTATATCATAAAGGTCTCTCATCCTGTCTTTTTTGTATAGACATCTCTGCTCATCAGACCAACATAAATGTATCCTGGAGACAATATTCCCACCTGAAGCAGTGTGCCTAAGACCAGGGAATGAAGGAGCTGTTTGGAAGTGTTGCTGACTTTCCATTGGCTGTAAGATGAGAACAGGAGCAGAATTCAGTTTTCTTAGTAAATACATCAAGTATTGCTCCCAGTGCCTGACAGTACACTGCTTAACCAGTAACCACTCCAACACAAGGGTACAGATCTCCTCTAGGTCATTTGTCATATCTGCCAGCCCCATGGGAGTGTCTCAGGCTGCTCTAAGTATCTCAGATTCCACGAGGCACCTCCAAGCTATTCAGTCAAGCCCTGGATGACTAGCTTACCCAACTCAGAGACCCAGGTTGAGAAGTTTCCAGGTGCACCAAGAGTCGTAGCTTCCATGCTGGGAAACAGTACACTGGTCAGCTGAGTTATTCTGTTTGCCCTGAAGTGCTGTTTGAGATGTCCTAGAGTCTCTGAAACATCCATGAAGACCTTGCAGATATGATGCAGGATGAATAGGGCATCTGTGACCTCCACCATAGGATACCCTGTGCCATTTCAAGGCCTCTAAATAGCATAAATGTATGAGTCTGGTGCATTGAGACACCTGGCTAAGGATCCCTAGGCTTAGAAGGTTGAGTTCGTGAGCTGAATCCCACTTTAAGGCCTTATTCACTTCTGTAAATCTGAGTCACATTGAATACCTCAGAGCAACTCCAATGGCATTGATGCCTGCACTTATTTTTAAAATAAATTTGTTCTAGGGGTCTAATTTGTAGATGGCTGAAGATGAAATTCAGTGAATCCTATTATTTACAAATGAGCCCCAGGTGATGTCCCACAGGACTTAAGCGGAAATTTTGCCAAAACACAACCAGGTACAGCAGGGCTGCTTTTTAGGGGTTAGGTGTATGCAGTCTATCCCTATGACAGAAGAGCCGGACTCCCAAGCAGTTGTATGTATGCAATTTATAGAACTCTGATATTAATTTCATCCTATTCAGTTTCTAGTGCTGAGGTTCCTCAGCAAGCAACCGCTTATCCCTTGTGGATGTGGCTGAAGTATCAAATAATATGTTCCACACCACCCTTGATCCTGGTATAATCATTCCACGCACTGGAGCATCTGCCCTGCCCCAGACCACAGAGAAGCAGACCTTGGATGCTCCTGCTCAAAAATAAAACAGGATAAAAAGCAGGAACCTTCACAACTTCTCTGGGCTATTTGTTGCATTACTTGACTGTCCTCATGATGAACATACTTTTCCTAATATCCAGCCTGAACCTCTCTTTCTGTAACTTATTCCCTTGCTTCTCATACTCTGTAAAAAGACCTGCTAAACCATCTTGATAAGCTTTTCAGAGATATCTGGGGAGGTTGCTTCTGTTAGATGCCCCCAAAGCTATCTCTTCTCCAGGCTGAACAAGCCCAACACACTTAGTCTCTGCTGGCAAGTGAGGACTCAAATTTGCCAAACCACACTGGTGACTCTTTGCTGAACTCCCTCCAGTGTGTCCATCACTTTTCTATTCGAGGAACCTAAAATTGGTAGCATTATCTAGATGTGCCATAACAACTATCTTCCCTCAGTGTCCTGACTGATTCTCTTCATGCAGTCCAGTATGCTGTTAGTTTTCTTTGCTGCCAGGACATGCTGTTGGCTTATCGTCAACCAGGACCCCCTCAAGTCATTTTCAGCAGAGCTGCTCCCCAGCCTGTCCATCCCCAACCTGTTTTATTGCAAGCAGCTCTTCCCTCCCTGGTGCAGGTCTCTGCATTTGTCCTTGTAGCATTTCACAAAAGTCCTTCTGGCACTTTAATCTAGCCTGTGGAGGTCACGCTGAATGGCAGCCCTACCCTTTGTGTCCCCTTATTTTGGTGTTATCTGCAAACTTGACAAGATGGGACATGGAACACTGTGAAATATAGACTGGCACTTGCCTTGGGATGCACTTGTAATCTTTACAGGTGGCTGAACATAACACAGGTCCAAGCTGGAGACAGATAGTTCATTATAGTATTTCTCTCACTCCTCTCTCCTCCTACTTTCATGAAAAATGATAATAAATTGAGATAAGGTATCTCAAAAATGTGCTAAGAAAGGAAACTGAGGTTGTTCTTTATATAGTGTACACACTGTAACTCATCACACTCTCTGAGCACACCCTGAGAGGCAGGACTGGGATTTTTGCTCCCCATCTAACTGTGAAGCACACTCTTGGGCAATGCTTTCACAGGACAAAATAGCTCCTAGTGCTTAAGGATGTTCACGGTAGTGGCAAAACCAAAGCTATTGCTGCAGCACTTCCAGAGATCCCTGAGCTTGCAGGGGACAGAAATCCACCCACTCACCTTTTTCCTTGTTAACTGTCAGACTGCTGCCAGCAGTCAAAGACAGTCTTCAATTCCACAGGCAGAAGCACAATTTGTAGCATGAGGTTTTTGTGGCCTGCTGCTCTCCTATCTTTATCCCAGCTTTTTTTTTGCAGTTCACCTTTGTCACCACGCTCTTAGCAGACCTCAGGTTTCCAGTAGTCTTGGGAGCAGGGTAAGAAAAAATAATACCACCACCACTCAGTTACAAATTGAGAACATGCTGACTAGAAGGGCAGGAGGACCTTGACCAGCATATGTATAGGGAGAGGAAGGGCTCATGAATGGGTATTTCTCCTCCCCTTTCCACATCCCAGATTCCTGTCCCAAACCATGGTCATACACAGAAGGAGGAGTAACAGGACCAGCAGGTCAGCTTTCATTTGATTGTTTTGCAAACAATGTCTGCCAAGCCAGTGGATCCCATGATCATCTTCATAGGCTTTACACAGTCAAGTGCTACCTTAAATTCCCACATGAGACACCTCACTTCCCAGACAGTTCCAAGCTCCTTCTTTATGACTGGGGACGCTTGCTTACTAGACAACCTTCATTTGTGCCAAAATATATTTCTCAATTAAAAGAAAACCATAATGCTGTCCCATCTCAGTCCATGTGCCTCCTTTTTAGTGTTATTGCTTCCTCACAAAAGAGTTATAGATGCAGCCAGCTTCTGAACAGCAGTAGTGGGGCTGTGGGGTGGACTGGGACATGTAAGCATTTTTACACTCACTGAAATTGTACCCATGCTTATGCCACAGTCTGACTATTTATATCTTCAACATCTTGGCAAAAATGGCTTGTCACTGGGTCAGAATGCAATTTCTCTGCCATAAATCACCTCCCCATGCCTGGTGCAGGAGCAGATGCCAGCCATAAATTTACTCATGGTGCAACAGAACTCCTGGATGAGAGGTCATGTTCCCAGGTGCAAATAAATAAAAAGTGCACAACTCATGGAAACAACACCAAACAGATGGATTATAGCTTTGCATGGAGGGCAAACAGGCTTAACAGGAGTCATTCACAGTGTCTCTTCTCCTCCGGCTTCATTTTATTCAGTTCATTTAGCCTTACTGTTTTTCTATTAACAGTTGGCCATCTCCCTGCTTGCTGACTACTCTCTCTCCCTTGGTAAAGTACAGAAATGTTTCCTACCTACTCAGGGCTGTGGAGTTTAGCCCAGGGGACTGGTACCAAATTGACTACTTAATCATAAGAGCTTCTGTGTGGCCAGCCTGTGAGCTCTGTTAACCAAAGTTCTTGATTGTTTGAGCATCCCTGTACACCTGTTGGGAAAGCTGGAGAGTTATTGCTGCATGTGGATCAGACCTTAGCTTGACCTATCGCAAATCTGAAGAAACTGCTCATTCTCTGCTAAAGGAGAGTGAGGAAGGGATCCTGATGCAGAGATCAGACGTTAGCATCCTGGCTGGTTTCTCACCTCATCACAGTAGGACGAAGTGCACTGTGGCATGACTTCTGCTGTTCAGGAACCCTTGCACTCTAGGAATGCACTTCTGGGCATGACTAGAAATTTATGATCTTTGGACTAAACAAACCAAACCAACAAACAAAAAACCCACCCAAAATCCCCCATAACCCTTCAAAATTGGTTTTGTGCAGCAAAATCCACCCGAGTCCTTGGGAAAGCAAGCTTGTTAGATGTATTAGAATCATAGAATCACCAGATTGGAAAAGACCCATCAGATCATTGAGTCCAACCATTCCCATCAGTCACTAAAACATGCCCCTCAGCACCTCATCCACCCATCTTTTAAATACCTCCAGGGAAGGTGACTCAACTAGCTACCTGGGCAGCCTGTTCCAGTGCCCAATGACCCTTTCAGTGAAATATTTTTCCTAATGTTCAGCCTGAACCTCCCCTGGAGGAGCTTGAGGCCATTCCCTCTCGTCCTGTCCCTGTCACTTGGGAGAAGAGGCCAGCTCCCTCCTTGCCACAACTTCCTTTTAGGCAGTTGTAGAGGGCAATGAGGTCTCCCCTCAGCCTCCTCTTCTCCAGACTAAACAACCCCAGCTCTCTCAGCTGCTCCTCATAAGGCCTGTTCTCCAGCCCCTTCACCAGCTTCATTGCTCTTCTCTGGACACACTCCAGAGCCTCAACATCCTTCTTGTGGTGAGGGGCCCAGAACTGAACACAGGATTCGAGGTGCGGTCTCACCAGTGCCGAGTACAGAGGGAGAATAACCTCCCTGGACCTGCTGGTCATGCCGTTTCTGATACAAGCCAAGATGCCATTGGCCTTCTTGGCCACCTGGGCGACTGCCAGCTCATGTTCAGTTGGCTGTCAACCAACACTCCCAGGTCCCTCTCCTCCAGGCAGCTTTCTAGACAGGCTTCTCCTAGTCCGTAGCTCTGCACAGGGTTGTTATGCCCCAATTGCAGGACCCGGCATTTGGCCTTGTTAAACCTCATGCCGTTGGACTCTGCCCAGCAGTCCAGCCTGTTCAGATCCCTTTGGAGCCTCCCGACCCTCCAGCAGATCCACACTTCCACCCAGCTTGGTGTCGTCTGCAAACTTGCTAAGGGAGCACTCAATGCCTTCATCCAGGTCATTGGTAAAGACATTGAACAGGGCTGGACCCACCACTGAGCCCTGGGGGACCCCACTTGTCACTGGCCTCCCCCTGGATTTAACTCCATTTCCCACCACTCTCTGGGCCCGGTCATTCAACCAGTTTTCCACCCAGGAGAGTGTGCACCTGTCCAGGCCAGAGGCCGACAGTTTCCGAAGCAGAATGCTGTGAGAAACTGTGTCAACTGTGTATTACTACCAGAGTTGGAAGCTCTCTTAAGTTCTGCTTCTGCATATACTCAGAACTGCCTTCCTCTGAGCAGCTTTCACCTCACTGAAGGCTTATGGAGCATCTAAATGGCTGTGGGGTTTACATTTGTGTTGTACTCACTGCTGCTCCCATTTGATGTTCAGTTGCTCAGAAACAGATGGGGAACTGCCCATATACCACTGCTGTTTCAGACTGACAGGTATCAAACAATACCTTCTTCTGAGCAGAGGATTTCAAGACCCCATGAGGTACTGTGCTTTGCTTTCCCAAATTGATATGCAGAAGTAAGCAGCATGAATCAGTCACAGGGCACTGCAGCGCTTCTGCATCTCTTTTACCAGCAGCTTAGATTTTATGCTTGGAGCATCGCTCTTTCCCCATTCCTTGTCTCTCAACTGGTCCTCTCTCATCCAGTTCCCATTTCTTTACTTCCTATGAGTAATTCTTGTTCTCTGCTCTGTATTCAGCAAGTGTAAGAAATGAATGAAGGAGGTGATTAATTATTTAGGATTATACAAGGGAATCTAACTAGGTGCAGTGGGAAGGAATTAAGCAAGTGAGACATGAAGGCTGAAGATCATGAAAATATTTCCTTAAAGTGAAATGTAATAGAGGGCAAGACTGCCTCTTGGGTAGCATGGGAAGTTTCTGCTCCCATGGGATTTAGGATTGCAAAGAGCAAAAAATGGTCTTTAAGAGTAATCGTTCTGGGATGAGGTTAACTAGTCTGTAAGACTGCATTTGTCTCTCCATTCTAAGCGCAACGGTGGGACACTGTGAGAGAAAGCACTGAAACAAGAACACAAAGAGGTTTATTCATGCTGCAAACTTAAAATGCAGTGGGCAACTTCCCTTCAGTGCAAACAACTCTTTTCATAACCTGTTTGAAGATACTTTTTTATATATCCTTGTTACTCAAGTAATTAATTTTCAGCACTGAATGCAAGAGGACACTGCATTAGCACAGCAGGTGATTTTGGGACTGAAAAGAGAGTTAATTGTGAACACTACATCTAAGATTTCTAATAGCACTCTGAGCAATATCAGGGTTTTCTGCTTTCATTTGCTGTGCTGTCTCCTTTCATTACAGAATGTCCTCACACAAGCCTATATGCCATGCTCTTGAATCCTTTTATCTCTCGTTAACTCTACTTTTCTTTTTCATTGATCACTTCCTTCTCATGCGAAGACTTGATATGTTTAACATTCGTAATATTCTCACTTTGCTGTTGTGGATCTGTAATTACAGACTGTTTGAGGGCTCACCTAGCAATAAATCAACTTGCACTAATTGAACAAAAGCTTGTTCAAAAACCTTCTTACTGAAGTGATCATTTTGCCTTTTGTGGAAGACCGTACCGCTCAGAAATAGCACACAAACTTGTTGCTTATGTGAAGCCTCAGGATTATTTTTGTATCTCACAAAGCCCATTCTGGCTCCAAAGTGATGCCTTCACCTGAGCCAGGCTGTGGGCAACCCAAGGAAACTGTGAGTGGTCAAACATTGGCTTGGCTGAAGCCCTTCATTAGTGGACAATTTTGTCACATACAACAGTGTGACATTTTAGTGCTACAGACATCCATTCCAGCCTTTCTGAGGGGATTGCTACTTAGCTCATTTGCTGAAATAGCTAAAACTTTGCTTCCTCTTAATAGCTTCATTAGCTGCGTTCAATACTTAAAATACATCTACGGGACACAATTCAGTCACTGGAGCAATTCCCACTCTAGTGCTGAATTAGTTACTCCGAGACCTCAATGCTGCTGAAGCATCGTGTTCTTCTTGACCTAATTAGAAAGGCAGAGTGCAAGATCACCTCATGCAGCAAAGACAACACATCTTATCCGCCTGTGTGCTTTGTGTAGCCTTTGGATGGTGGCTCCTACACACACATGGTTCTTATGTGTTTATAGCAACCAAGCCATGTGCCGATGTTGGTGCAGCCATTAAACATTTGGCCAAGCAGAGGCACATGTATGGCAACACCTGGCAATAGGAACTCACAGGTCTTAAAACTTTTAGAGTGTCTGTTGGTCTGTGTGAGTTGATAGGAGATAACCACTAGCACTGAACCTCCCATCCATATTGGCTTGCAAAGCAGTACTGGCTAATAATCAATGCTTTGTACCTTGCTGGCATCACCAAAACACTTTATCTTTGCTTTTCCTCAACCATCACATTGCATGGGACTCCTAACAATGCATGGTGTTCTCTTTTCTCTAATTTACTCCTATCTCCAGGCAGAGACTGTGTCCTCAAACCTTCAGTGCTCCAGAGAACTGACAGTGCTTTCAGATTTCCATCAATGTAGGCTGAGAAAGCAAGAAAAGTAATTTTATGCCAGTTTTACAGTACAGGATGCAAGTGTTTCAGAGCTGTTCACGGCAAAAGCCTCTAGGTGGGAGGGAAAAGCAGAAGGAACTGTAGGGGGAAGTTTCTCACCACTTTCCTCCTGGAGGATACTCGCTGCACATTGACTGCAAACAATACTGTGCATGTTCTTTACTTTGGCACAATATTTGTTGCCTTGCTCTTTATGTGCTCTCCTGGATAAATGAGTCAACTCATCTTCCAGATCCTTAGTTGAATTATTTCGGTGTTTCAGTAAAAAAACCAAAGCCTGTGCATGTCCCAGTGGTTTCAGATTCCATCCCTCTTATTTAATTAGTTCCTGTAGTAGTTAATGGCCACCAAGTCTGTTCTCTATTTCTCCCTGTGGGTTACAAGAGTCTCATTTGCAAATTATCTAGGAGGCATCAGGTAGAAGAGGAGGACTCTCAACATTTTATTTGTATTTTTGCTGAACTTTCATTTCCAGGCTAACTGTTGCACAGCTGACACTGAGTGGAGTATAACCGAGTCAGTTTTTCCTGTGCCATTTTGGGGGGAATAATGTGAGACTGTTAGGACACATCACCCAAATTAACTTTACCAGATATTGAATTCAGATTTCTCATCTCTAACAAGCTCGTCTTTGACCACCACTATATGCAGAACAGGCTGTTGAATATAGATGAACTTGTGATCAACCTGATCTTGAACAAACAGCTATAAGCTTCAGCAACAACCCCTATGGCCTAGAATTCCCCACAGATGTCTGAATAATATCTTCTTTCACAGTATATCAAGAAATAATGACAGGCAAATCTGTGCATCCCTGCAAAGGCTTCTTACTGAGGGTTGGTAAGCAGGCTTGAGACGTGATTATGTGCCTGGGATTAAAGAGAAGAATTGGCAGGACCTTGGAAAGCTGAGATTTTGCCCATGTAACATTTCAGTGAGCAAAGTTGTGCCGGGAGAAAGGCGAGGGGGAAGGTTAGCAGTAAAAAGCAGCAGCTTTCTGTTGCATCAAAAAAAAGAAGGAAAAGTAGATCTGTGAAAATATTTAAATGTCTTCTTACAGTGACAAACCCGAAGTGAGTCTTTCCTATCTTTTTTTTTCACATTTCTAAATAAGCGTATGATTATTTTTTAATGTTTTCTCCATAGGGTGTTAAAGTGTTACTAAGTGACGCTGATTCCTGAGTCTCTATTTTTAAGACCACACCACGATCGCTTTGCAGCAAAGATGTGCCAAGGCTTGTGTGTGACTCTTTAGTGCTCAAAGACTTCAAGTTCTCATTATCACTATGGCAACTATTAATCATTCGTTTGTTGTAACATGATAAATACATGCCCTCAACTAGAAAGCATGTTTTAAATCACTGGAGTACCCTCAGAGCTGCTCTGCATAGCACTAAGTCACCCAAAGGAAAGCACAAGTACAGCAGCAAGCGTGTGAAAGTGTCGCAGCAAACCTTGTGATTCACGTCATCAGAAGAACAAGGTAATCAAGTCCTCAGTTTTTATTTCTCAAAACAGTAAATAGGCATGTTGTAAAGCATTTACTCGAAAAGACAGAAACTTAAAAGTGTGGCAGTCATGTATGTCTCTGTGAGGTGCAGGGACATGGCATGGTGACCCACCACATTACCTCCAAGGAGCTGGACTACCATGCAAGGATGAAATTTCAGGTCTTGAAAGACATTATAGGCATGTCTGCTAAGAACTCCATTCTCCAGATCAAAGGCAGTAATAAGATTATTCTTGGGCACAGAGCTATAGCAGCCTTCCAGTAATTTAAAGGGGCCTACAGGACACATGGGATGGGGTCTTTAGCAGGGAGTGCAGGGAAAGGATGAGGGAGAAAAGTTTTAAAATAAGAAAGGGGAGATATGGATATTAGGAAGAACATTTTTACTGCATAAAAAATGAGGTGAGGCACTGGAACAGGCTGCCCAGAAAAGTCTTGGATGGCCCCATCCCTGGAGGTGTTCAAGGCCAGGTTGGATGAGGCTTTGAGAAACTGGATCCAGTGGGAGGTGTCCCTGCCCATGGCAGGGGTGGGGGTAGATCTGGATGAGATTTAAGGTCCCTTCCAACCCAAACTGTTCTATGATTCTGTGATTCTACATATGTCTGTACTGACACGGCTACACCGTGTGATCTTGGAGCTATCAAGAGGGTGTCTCCATTGTGCTACTCAGCATGAGTACAGTCTTTATATGAAGGCCAGCACAAGATTTCTTTGGCCCTCCTTGCTCCTTTTTTTAGCCCCTGTATGCTCTTTCTAGTCCCCAGTAATAATCACAAGAAATGCGTGAAGACAACATCTGCTAAGAAATTTGAGCAGACTCAAAAATAGCTTTCTTGGGCATACTACTACATTGTTGGCTGTACCAAAGCCCCCTCATTTCACTTCCTCTCACCAAAAACAATTGAGGCAGGATGCCTTATATCCAAGCTGACTGGGGAGAGCAGCTTGTGGAGCAGATGGGCCAGTGTGGGCACTGGTCAGCAGCTTGACTTAGGTTTCCCATGCGATGTCATATGGCCCTCAAACATTTGGTGGAGAGGGGACTTCCACAGGGTGAGGCCCAGTTTGTATTTCACAAGCTCGTACAGTTATATCTTTACAGCATGATGCTGAGGGTGAGTTCAGTGCCCCAGACCAGGGGACAAGGACATGTCTGACGATCCAAAGCCTGGTAGGAACCTGTTAGAGAACCAGCCTTGTCCTGTTTCTGGAGCCTACACTCTTTTGTCATGGCAACTGTGCCTGAAGCCTTCTCCAGGTGTCCCGATCCAATATTGGGGAGGGTTCTTAAACAATCCCAAGAGTCCAAGATTAAGGCACAAATGAGGCCAGATGCCGTACAATCTTGTGAACTTTATTTTCTGGAACAACTGATAACAGCGATAGGACAGAGAGGAAAAGAAAGGAAAAGTTAGAATCCCTAAGCAAGAAGACAGTAGAGATGCTTCTAATTACCATTGCCATGAATCCAGCAATGTCCTGTTGGATCGGTCTTGGTGCAGGTGATGATGAAGACACAGCCACCGAGTGACGATGATGCTCCAAGCTCCAGGAAGGCTGGGAGGGGCACACACAGCAACACACACAAGGTCAAGTCCACAGTACAATGAAGCAACCGAGCACCATGAGCACATCGAGCAACGAAGAAGCAAGAGGCCCTCCTATTTATTGCCCCAATCCCCATGATTTCCCTAAACAGTCCACCCATTTCCAGGAAGACATTGTCCTCCATGCATGCATGCCCAGGTGTTCATGGTGGTCAGCGGTAGGCACCGCTTTGGGTGGATGTTGTGGGTTTTCCGTTGGGGGCAGTTCATCTCTGTGGTTGGCAGCTCTTACGAGATCAGCTCTTCATTGCAATAATGGTCTCTTACGAGATCATTATGGTTGGCAGTGATGTTGAGCCAAAGCAGTTCGATAACGGTTTCTAACACCAGGTGACCTATTTACTCCAGAAGGACCCCTTGCAGCCAAGTAGCATTCTCCTAGCATGGGGATTTGAATGTAACCATAACAGGGCAAGAAATGTAGCTGGCAACAGGATACTCCCACCTGTCCCAAAAGGAGTTAGCCTTCATCCTGATAGGTCACAAATAAGAGTAAAACCTACCACCCAACATCACTTAGTCTTTGGACCTCTTTTGAGACAACTAGAGATTTTTTTCCAGGCTCAATGTGAATTACGTACAGTGATAACAGGCCTAGGGCCATCATTTATACAGGTCACTGGCAGTGACAGCTGGTGGCAGCTTCAAAAGGCTCTGCAGTATTAGTGGTATCCCAGAGCATCTCCTTTGTGACATAAGCAGGATAAGGGAATGGATTATTCACTTTTATTTGGTTCTTGTGAGACCACATCTAGACTAATGTGACCAGTTCGGGGTCACCAAGATAGTGATCAGCCAGTTGGAGTGATTCCAGTTTGGTGACAGTCCAAGATGATGAGAGAGCCAGAGCACATGATGTGTAAGATGAGACTGAGACAGTCTGCTCATCCTGCAGAAGAGACAGTTCCAGAGGAAGAGGAAGAGAGATGGGATGTCTTCAACAACCTAATGGGCAGCTGTAAGAAGATGGAGTCACTTGTTTCGAGGGCATACGAGAAAAGGACAAAAAGTGACCTGGACAGCATGGGCACAAGAATTTGCTGCAAGGACAACTCCAATTATACATAAGGAGGAAAATTTCACCATGAAAGCAGTTAAGCGCTGGAACAGATGTCCTGCAAGGAGGTGAGATCTGCATCCATCAAGATATTCAAAATTCAACAAGGCATGGCCCTGAGCAACACTGAAGTTGGCTCAGCCCTGAGCAGTGGGTTGGACTAGGACCTCCCAAGGTCCCTTCCAGTCAAAATTGTAGTATGATGCTTTGATCTTTTAGTTAGGTGATTCCTACCTATCTAATCCCCAGCAGCACGTCATTGCAGAATACGTGCTATTTAATCCACCGTTCTTTGATCTTTAGGACTGGAGTCAGTGAAGGGATCACTAGATGAACCCAGCTCTGGAGAGATCTTGTCTTCAGAGATTTATGAGAGCTAAATACATTCCTTATTCAGCCTACATGGCATTTGGTTTTCTTTTATCCTACTCCCCCAAATCCCTGTGCCCAATGTAGCAGTTCTCCTCTGTATTGTACAGAATCTGAAATAAAGAATTCAAAGACATGTTAGTGCCAACAGGAGAGGCTTTAGAATTAGTGTGTTGCTGTATGCCTTATATTCAGATTAATCAGGGGGGAAATCACACACGACGCTCATAAATAGATGGATCCCATGCTCCTAACAGAAGCTAAACTTGTAAAAAAAAAGAAAAATCAAACGACGGTTTGCATCTGAGAGCAGCAGGCTTAGGGGTTGGAGAAGGAAAAATCTTCTCATGGTATTTCTATTCAAGTCCAGCCTCGGCATAAGGTGATCATGTTATGTATTTAAAAATGAAAAACTTCCATTTTTCTGAAGGTAGCTTTATCACAAGGATTATCTACAAAGACTACACAGGAAGACGTCATAGCAATGAATAATGTGCCAGACAGGATAGGAGCAGCAGTAAAGGGGATCTGCGATGCTCAGTGCAGTCAGGATACTGAGATAACGGCTTCTTTGTTCCATAACTGTTTTTCCATAACGTTCATTTCTGAACTAACAGAGCACTTTCAAGTCATGCACTAGGCAACCTGACTGTCATGGTTTTAATTTTCTTCCTGTCCCTAGGGGCAGAAGTTTATTCCGTCATGGGATAAATTACATCATATACACGCATTTGTACATGTACATATGCACCCACACACATGCACACAGTACACACTGATGAAATCTCTTCCTTGCACTCATTGCTTTATTTTGCATTTTGCCAGTAAGGGGAAGAACTAGAAGATGTACTTTCCACAACAGTAGCGGGGGAGATTTGCAACACATTAAAAAGCAGAGATGCATCTCTTTGAAGTTCTGAAATTCAAAGGTAGCTCATTCAAAATTGCATCCTACAAGTAAAAGAAAATTATCTTAAAAAACACAAACAAAATCACCATTCTTCCAAAAGTTCCAGCCCAGAATATTCTTCCCTCTTCTCAAAACAAACAACTTTTGGCTGAGAAAAAAGCAACGTGAGATGTGGCAAGGCAAGAGCTATAATGGTGTTCTCTTCTAAAGCAAACACTCAGTGCTTTCACTACATTGAAAAATAATAATGGGAGACTGAGTGTACATGATGTAAACACCTTTAATGCAATTCTAATTTTATTGTTGCTTCAAGATCACAGATTGTTATGGCAACTAAAGAGGGAAGGGGGGGAAACTGATCGTAGCATTAATTTGATATCAGATTCATTTGTTCCACATTTGTGCTTCAACACATGCATAATAAACAATCCTAGTTAAAGAAAAATAATAATATTGAAGCTATAATAATGGCATAATAGAATATCCACTTAACCACCAAGTCTGGTTTAAAAAATAAAAATAAAAAATAAAAATTAAATCTTTTGTGAGTCTCTAACAGTTCCAGCTGCAATCCAACTGGCATTATAATCAAGAACACTTACAACACAGGAAGGCCAACATTCAGAAACACGGTCCATCAAAGCATTGAAAACTGCTAGACCAACTGCTGCAGTATCAGCATAAACTCTGGGCACGTGACTCAGCAGCAGCAGTAGATCCTGTTCCACTTCATCACACAGGTTGTGGGCATTGCAATACCAAACGTGGAGATGAATTCCTCAGAGCTGATGTGCCTCCTCCCAAAGAAAGACAATGCAACCCCTGGGTATAACTTTGCCTGGATGGATACGAGGCATCTCTTGTGCTTCATGAGCTTGAGCCATAATGGTTGAGCTAAGATTTGGTTCCTAAGCTCAGACTGAGTGTGAGAAAATCCATTGCAGATTGGTAGCTCCCCAGCACGATTAGAGAACCTCACATGAGTGTCATAGACCCAGCTTTAAATACTGTGTTGGCCATTAAAGTCAGGAACTTGAACACATGTGCTATCTTGGATCCACATCCACAAGGACTTGGGCAGAGCTCCACCTAGGGTGGAAGAAAAGTCTTTTATACTGGCTGCAAATCTCCTGACTGGTCTCAGGATGTGCGAAGAGCAGAAGAAGAGGCTGAATTTTTCAGAGTGGACTTGTGAGCATTCTCCTGATGAATTTTTGGGTATCATGAGCTTTAATCACAGCCACCAGTGAACATTTAAGTATTCAATGGTCATTTTGTTAACTGACGCCTAAATTAGGTGTTTCAGGAGGCAGAAGGCATCTCAGTACTTTCGCTGGTCTGTGGCAGTTTCTTGCTTTCATTTAACAAGCTGTGGAGGAAATCCACATAGGACCTTACTCAAGCATGAGCTGTCCAAGAGCACAAAGTCATTGCCTGCAGCCACAGAGCAATACACGGAGATGGTTGATACGGCTTTTGTTTCAGAAAATACTCTCAAGTTAGGAAGTTGAGGACTGCAGGCAATAAAAGAGACAGCGAGCCCAGAAGAGTGATACGATGCTGGCTGCGAGTTTCACTCAGATTCAAATCTAGAACAAGTATGGGTGCTGGTTTTTTTCTTCAACACAGATAAGTGTCTCTGTTAGTCACAAGCTAAAACTGGTATAGGTAGGAAGTGGAATATGTACTCTTGCACGTAAAGACACTGACATCATCTGTATCAACAAGCCAAAGCTCCTTTCATCCATCCTGAGAATAAAAACTCACTGCAAACCCCTAAAACCTTCCACTAACCAGACTACGCAACCTGCCCAGAAGATCAATATGTGTAAAGTGGAAAAAGATTGAAGCTACTTAAATGAGGATTCTTAAGGGAACCATATCCATCTCTGATAAAGAGAAAAAATAAGTGGCATCAGACAAGTGGAAGATACAAGCTATTGCCCTCCAAGGAATGTGATGTCTGCAGCTTACCCAAACATAATTCATGAGGCTTTGGGGCATGTAGTGTGCTTTCACTTTGAAAAGGACCCATTATTAATAGTGTCATGGGTTTCTGGGATTACTGTGTCTCAGAGGTTTATTGTATGTTCATTTGCTCTGTTTACTAGCAAAATGTTTCTCCTCCAGATTCTCATCTGCCAGGGCTGTAAATGCAGCTTAGGTTCTGAGAGTCACAATGAGCTCATCCAGGCTCATCCATCAAGAGTAATAAAGTGTCTCCTGGAGGTTACACATGGGTAAGCAAGAGCACAGTCTGACAGCGGTGGGATTACACCGTGTGTCCGACAATTAGAAATTAATGATCAATTCTTTCAGATGATGTAGAAGATAGAAAAGGCTCCAGTTCCTGAGTTCTGATAGTACACCAGGGCCAATGGTAGGAAAAATTGCATGCTCTTTCCCAGCCAGTAAATGTAACTCTCAACAAACAAAAAGCACCCAGGTGAGAACATATTTTTTCTATATCCTCTTTTGCAGAACTGAAGCAGGTTCATACTTCTGTCTTTGAAGAGGTGAAAGCAAGTAAGGCAGGATGTGATCTGAGGGCCAGAAAAATGAACACCCTGTTAATGCAGAGTGAATTAAAACATGAAAAACAGTTTCATACAATTGGCTAATAAATACAGAAACCAGAAATTAGTTTGTTCTGTTTGAAGACAATAGATTCATTCAAATGTGACTCTGTTGCACAGCATTCAGAAGCATCATCCTACTTGTGGGAGCCAGGTAAAACTGTGTTTTAGTCCAGTTGTTCCAAATATATCTGTATTATTCTTTCACTGACAATAGTAAAAGCAATAGGTCTCAAGCAATAGGTCTCTTAATAAATGATTCCCAGAGTCAGCAGTACTTGCATTTACAAATCGTAAACAACCAAACCCAGTTCAGCAGAAGGTGTGTCATGTAGCTACCAGCTTCTACTTAAATATTGTCAGCATCATTGCTGTGCTTTTTTTAAGCTTATTTCTGGCTATTCATATACGA
Organism: Clamator glandarius; assembly: GCA_033459285.1. Lineage (NCBI taxonomy): Eukaryota > Metazoa > Chordata > Aves > Cuculiformes > Cuculidae > Clamator > Clamator glandarius. The sequence goes on from JAUNZM010000026.1 coordinate 1,602,561, forward strand.
CAAGGAAAACCAGTGTCACAAATTAACCACATATTGTGTTCACTGTCATTGGCACTTGGTGTATAAGATGCAGCAGTAGACTCTTAATTAGCCACAGCTACAGACAGATCTTTTTATCTCCTATAATGAACTGTCATCAGTCACTCCAAAGCTTGGAGGCAAAGATCTTGAATGTTCTTGGTGATCAGGGATGACTAACCCGCAGCCTTTGAAAAGACTTCAGTCTTTGCAGGACAGGGCACTTCCACTAAGCTGACCACAGAAAACCTGTGTTCAGGCTTACATCCTGGCACAAACATAATCATTCAAGTCCTTCTGCCTTGTCAGTGTAATCTCTACTAACTGACATGTCATGCAGAGTTGTAGGAATTTGTTTGCATGGTTGAAACAGCCATGATGGGAAGTTGAAACCTGCCAACACCTCTAACAGGAAACAAGGTGGAAATGATGGGCTTCCTACAGAGGAGAGCAAATTAGATAAGACAATGATCCGTTCTGGGCTTGCAAGCCAGGAATTGCCTTAATTTTCCATAAATAAACACGCATTTGCTGTTTCACTTATCCAGGTACATGGATAATAGCTTTATTTTTCCTTCTTTGCACAGAGACCGTCATCCAAGGCTAACAAGGACAGGTTATTTGCACAGAAATGGAAATATTTGTCCTTCATAGTCCATTTCTCATTTGACATCCTTTATTCCTAATTGTTCTGCTTTAAAAGACAGAAGCATCCAGCCATGAAGAAGCAATGATACCCAGCAACAGAGGAAGCTGGGTATCAAAGTACAACAAATGTTGTACTTTGCACTCAGTAGCTGGCACTCAGCAACACCTTGGGAGTTGATCCCAAAGAGGGGTTTTTTTGCACAAACCCATTTAGCAGATTCTTCAGAATAGCAAACACCTTTAAACAAGGGTCAGCCCATAAGCAAGGAGCAAGCAACTGAAAAAAAATGAGCCACCTGCTCCCACTGGAATTTTGCAGATATTGAAATTGGATCATGAATTTTCATAGAATCATAGAATGATTTGTGTTGAAAGGTACCATAAAGCTCATCCAGTTCCAACAGCCCTGCTGTGGGCAGGGACACTTTCCACTGTTGCTCAAAGCCTCATCCAACATAGCCTTGAGCACCTTCAGGGATGGGCTTCCATGACTTCTCTGGGAAAACAGTTCCAGTGCCCCAAAACCCTCACAGTAAAAAATTTCTTCCTAATATGTGATCTAAATCTACCCTCAGAGCAGGACTAGAAAACACATGATGTACCTTCCTGCTTAAGTATCCTTCATCAGAACTCAGGCACAGCAGTATATATATTATAGAAAAGGAGAATTTGCACATGATGTTCATCGCTATAGGGAGGAGATAAACCAGAAGAAATTTAAGGACTAATCATGTATTATGCATCTCCATTGAGAAGCCCATGTACTGAGCTCTTCAAAGAACACATTATATGGCAATCTTTGTGTGCAAGCAGACAGACACCTACAATTCCTATGTTCAGGCACTCCAATTGTAGCTTTTTGGCTACATAGCCTTGAGCAGAGGCATTAACCCTTCAGATATTATCTATTTTCTGAGGAAAAGACTACTCAGAATAGGAGTTCCCATGCTGCCTGCAGTCTCTTGTTTTCTTTGGGAAAATCTGAAAATGTCTACTGTAATAAAATTACCAATGTCCTGGTCAGGAAGGTAAATAAGAGACATGACATATCCCCCTCCCAGGGACGCTGAAGCATAACAGATTTCTTTATGTGAATTATAAAGTGTACAGTTTCTATAATGCTGTTTCCCATTATCCTACTGCTGATCTTTTTCCCTACCAACTGTAACGGCTCTTGAACTAGAAAGCACATGCTGAAGGCGAAATAACTCCAAGAAACGATTCTTAGCAGTTTAGGCAAACTCAGATTTTTCCCCTCATCCTTTCTTTTCAATATGGAAAAGAAACTTCGAGAAAGTCTTTTCCGGCCAGAAAACAGAGCATCAGCAGGGATCTCCTAACTCCCCTCACTGTGGCATTTTGCATTACTGCTCCCCAGAGCTGAAAATATGAACACAGATTTAGGTTTTTGATTATGGTTTTGTCACTTTTGACCAGAACGCAACTTTCGATAACTTCTTCATAGTATATCTTGGATGACATTGACTTGAACTAAGAAAAAGCAATCAAGCAAATACAGTGAGGCAATAGAGCCTGAATCTGATCTTCTTTTTCATCCATGAGATCCTGGTCACAGGGAGTGTAAAATAATTATAAGTTGCAATTCTGAAGTTGATTTTTACAGTGATTTTGAGTTTTTCTTGGTTTAGTTTTTTAATGTTTTGAGTATTTTGTTCTTTCAAGGGCTTTTCTGCCTACGATCTCTCAGCAACTTATAGTGATTAATGGAAACTCCAGTATACTCTTTTACAATAAAGAAGTCATGGGATTGCAGCAGTTTCTCCTTCAAGAAATGAAAATTGCACTCTCTAAGCCACTAGAACAAAGTAACTGCTGATGAACATTGACTTTAACGGCTAGTGAGTATCTTTTACTCCCCTACTAAAATTTTGCCACTTGTAGGAGGAGAATGCAACTGCCACCCAGCCATCCGCAACCACGGCGAAAAGTTCAGAAATGGCTGTTTCAGGGTTGCAATACAACAGGAACGGTAGCAAAATGTTGATTACATCCAATGAAAACAATTTCCCTAACCTGATAATAATTTTTAAGTGAAATTTCATAAAATAAAATATTGGAAGAAATTTTAAAAGGACAGGCCTTGTTGAGTCTGGAAGGGTTCAAAGCAGGATGTTTTCATCAATCTGAAATTAAATATTTAAGGAGGGTTTTTCTTGGAAAATATTGGTATTTGGGTTTAGATTTGATCCATTTCAGATAATACTTTTGGACTTGAAGACCTGACTGGCTCAATTTTTCCCAAAGGTTGCAGGAGGCCTATGGCTAACCCAGGCCTCCCAATCCCATTCTGGTGTCTCTACTGTTGAATCCCACATTCTCATGGCATTTTCATGCTTTCCCTGGTGAAGAAGACGCAGCACGTTGTGCGGCACTACCTTGCATGGTCAGATATGAAGGCAAGGCTATAATTCCTGATGTTTCAGTCTTTTATTATTATAATAGTCTCAGGTTTAGAATAAAAACAAATGAGCAAATGATTCTTAATGTGTTTGGCACTCATTAGCTCATCAAAAAGGTAGCTCAGGTGAGTTTCCTGGCAAACCCAACCTATATTCTTTAGAAACATAAAAGCCATTATGTAAATATTGGAGCCAAAGAATGTGTTTCTCCTTCAGAGATACAGCCAGCTCCACCAAGTGCACAACTCTGTGGGCTGCCCTGATATCACACCGTTTGTGCACTGAGAAAACTAAAGCCCTGTGGCCAGGGTTAACATGGCACAGATTAAAGATATCCTTTGCTAGGCAGCTTTTAGTCAGCACGGCAGAGCTCATGCTGTCTGAAAAGCTGTGAGAAAACACCTCTAGTGACCCAGGCAGTATCTGACCACCCCACGGACCCATTGCCAAGGGAAAAGACATTCTATCTGGGAAAAGAGTGCCTGGCAGGATCAGTTTTAAATATGAGATCCCTCTTAAAGTTACTGAACATCACAGCTTGAGCCTTTTGGCCACTGTAGGATCTCTGAATGTCCTACTCTGGGCTTATGAGGAGGTAATACTCAATTACCTACCAGCCCTGAGCCTCTGCATGTTGTACAGGGGAAACCTTTGGAAAAACAGCGCACCACCCTTAAGCAATAAAAATATCTTCTCCTATCCTTCCTTTAGCTGTTAAATAGATATGCAAAAAATACCTGCAACCAATTGTTGTTGGCTGGGACATGTCCTGCCATTCTGAGCCATTTGTGGTGGCTACAGGGTGTCCAGGGTGGCCCTCATCCCTGGGAAGGTCTCCTTTGCTCTATGCCACATCACCTAGAGCTGTTGAGTGTATGTGTGGGAGACATACTAGAAGGCATCAACTTTTATCCTCTGGTGAAGGCTTAGGAACAAAATCTCCTGCAAAAGGGAACTTGTCAGAGATAAAAGAAACTCCTCAACATAAGGCAAAAATAACATTCCCATCTCTTTCTTCAGCTGAGTCCTAGCAAGGGACTCAGTCCAGCATGGGAAATACCTTCATGGTGGTGGAGCATCCATGATGCAGGAGGCAGTTGCCTTTTCCCTGAGGCAGGGGGCTGATGGGCTCCTTGTAAACCCATGGCCATGTGTTTACACCTGAGAAAAATGCAAGTGATTGTTAGAAGAGCTTTGCCATGATTTGCAGTAGGCCATATTGTTATGAAAATGCTCATGTCCTCTGTCCTGGAGGTGAGGTAGACTCGGTTCCTAGGTCATGGAGACAGGGAAGGGAGGGAAGACAGGTGCTTGGTTAAAGTCTGTTTCTTACTTTAGATACCTAAGGCTGTTATATCGAATTGGCTTTCAGGTGCAAGGTCTGACCCTTAGGAGTCTCAGAGAAGAAACCACTCTGGCTGATGGAGCCCAAGAGAGGTTGGTTTCTCCTTGTAGCTGAATAAGAGTCAAAATGAAGATGTAGGATGAACAGCTGGGATGGGTTTCACCTCAACATGCACATGTGGTGAAACAAACCATCATGTCCCTGCCATGCCCATCCACCCACCCCCTGCATGTGGGGACTCAGGATGGATTTCAGTGCTTGCCCATCCGTCCTTATCCATAGAGGATGTCAGGATTGGGCATGGTTAGTTAGTAATGACATTAAATGTGGTTTTTCCAGTGAAAGTAGTGTCAGGATTTGGTAATCCAGGGCCAACAAAGGCCAGTGAAGTGTCTCAGGAGAACAGTGGGAGTGATGGTGGGCACTAAAATAACAAATGTGCTGACAAGAAAGCCAGTGGGTAGGAACTGATGGAGAAGGTGATCTGAAGAACGGACAACCCCCCAGTCAATCAAAAGAACCGTTGGGTGAAATAAAGGCAGGAGCAATCAGGCAGGAATTAGGCAGGAGAAAAGTTGCTGTGAGACAGTAGCCGACAGGTAGGACAGGTGGCCATGGTACCAGCAGGCAGAGAGAGTCAACTCCAGAGCACCAGTCTTTCATCCCCCCTGGCATTTATTGTCCTTCCCTTCCCATTCGATCAAATAATTGCCTTTTTATTCAGAATCCCCTTTTGTCTTTGCCACTGGCAGTCTCATCATTTATTATCTAATGCTTCCCTCCCTAAATCATTCTCCCCATCACTAGTCACTCACAGCCTCCCCAGTTCATCCTGCATCCAGATAGTCGTGTCCCATCCCCATCCAAAGCCGACGTATGTGGCCCTGCGCTGTTTCCTGCTGTGCCACTCGCTGATACAGAGGCAAGTCCAGAGCACCACTCATCACATCACTAACAAGCTGTCAGTGAAAACGTGCTGCTGAATACAGGACGTGTTCCTGCAGTTCCCACTCATTCAGGGAAGCTTGGGCTCTGGGGAAAAACAACTCCCTGTAAAAACAGCTTAATTTAGCTGACTGCGCATTTATTTGGAGTAACCATACCATTTCTTTTGGGTGCAGATAAAGAGAGAGCTGAAGCAAAGACAAAAGTTCCTGCCAAGGGAAGAAGAAAAACTAAAGGCAGCTCTTGTTCATGTAGCCCAGAACAGGTCTGTAGGGGTCTCTTGAGGCTCCTTGAACTCTCCCTGGGTACCAGTAACCTGAGCCATCTTGGTGTGAGAGATGTGTGCATGTGACTCTCATGGCCTTAGCGGTTCATCTTGGGTCAGAGGGAAGGACAGACAGCATAGGAGCTTCATTATCCCCAGCCATTCCAACAGTAAAGAGAACAGCTAGCAACAAATAAATAAAAAAGAAATTAAAAATGACCTGTGACATTTGGGATAACATGTTTCCTGACAGGTGAAAAATGTCACCACTAGATCTACATCCATGACAGATGAGCTGGCAACTGCTCTAGGTCACAGCCAACCTTTGTTGAACTCACAGTGGCTCCACAGAAATGACCCCATGGCCCTAAATCTCTGCCCACACACACTCCTGCCTTCCCCTGCACAAGCCCATCCGCTTTTTTTGCAGTTTGCTCCCTGAAAAGAGCAGCAACAGGTAAAACGACACTTTGTGGCTTTGAGTGAATCTAGGAAATAGTCTAGAATCAGAAAAAATTCCAAAGTGAACTAGTCAGAGATAAAAGAGATTCCACAACATGAGGAAAAATAACATTCCATTTCCCAAGGCTCACAAGATTTTAATGTTTCTTTTTATGAGATTTCCCAGTCCTCCACTGTCATGCAAAATTTCAAGACTTCAAATAGAAGCAATATTATAAGGAGAACAAAAAAGCTTCCATGTGACCTTGAACTATTTTTGAGCACAGATTGAAGTGTTAGGAAGGTCTAGTTAGAGAGGCTTGTTTATTCTTGCCTAAAACAGACCTCAAATAAAATCATATACAATTATTGTTTGGTTTGGCCCCATTACTAAAAACTGAGAATCCTTTTCAGTGTGAGTCACAACTTCTGTAAGTTTTATAAGCTTTTTTGGATAACAAGAAGGAAAGGATATGAAAACTTTTCCTTCTGCTACAGCTGGTTGATCAGGAGAATAACTAAGGCAAAGGCAGCACAGGGAAAACAGACTTGAAATGAACTGATTTTTTTACAAGTTGGCAAAACAGTTGTTGGGGTTTTTTTTAAATGGAAGAGGTCACAGATGCTTTTCCAAAATGTGTTCTTGAAAATGCTCTAAAACCAGGTTTCCATTCACTAGAAATTACCTTTTTTTCCAAATATCATTTTCAAAATTCATAAAGACGGAGAAGGAAACCACCTGTTTCAGCCATTGGAAGAGAAATAAAAATTTTGCCACAAAGATCCACATCTGGGTCATTTAGCTTCTAGCTGTTGGCAGCTCTGCAAGCCACAGGGTGCTGCTCGGGACAAGTCATTCCCATTTCTCAGTCATGCAAACCTGCAACTCCATGAGCCTCTTTTGGTTCTTTGCACCAACAGTAACAGCACGCAGAGGAGGAAAGAGGCGAAAAACTGATATTTGAGTAGTAATCTATCTGCCCAGTGCAGCAAATGAGCTGGGATGTCACTAGGAGCTGGGAGGATGGAGCAGGGTGTTCCACAGCACTGCCATGGACCAACTTACATGTCTTCAGGCAATGGACCCATTGCTACCATTTTCCCCCAAACTCCAAGATCTGGCCTTTCCTCCCTATTTTTTTTCCTCTCTAAGGAAGCTTGAAAATGAAGAAAAATGTTCTTTGGTGCCTTTTTCTTCTCTATGCAAGAGGATAGCGCTGGCAGAGGAGAACACAGGAGAGTAGTATTTCAGCTGATGGTTTTCATTGGATAAGAAATAGTTGTCACCCTCAGCACCTGAAACCTGCAACTTTTTTTTAATTAGAAGGGCTAAAAAGCTCAGCCCTTCCCCTTTGCCACACTGAAATTTTGCTGGAAATAAACATAGAAAGTCCAGGGAATGGTTTGAAAATTTTCTATGTGTCTTTTTGTTTTTTAATTAGGGAGATGTTGTTGAAATGGAAGTTACAAAAATAAACTTATCACCTCTCTTTTCAGCTTGTGGATGCCAAGCTTACAAAAATACTAACAGCAATGTCGCAATCATAGTGAAATGTAGAGAAAACATAATTTTTCATATGAACTAACAACATTACCACGCAACTTTCAAAAATGACAGATGATAGCTATTGAAAGTAAACTATAATGAAAGTTCAGATGAAAATGTTAGGAAAATGAATAGGCAAGCATGCAAGTTAAGCTTGCAAACTGTATGTGTTGAACAGAGACTAAAAAGTATATATTTAAAGTGAAATGAGAGTGAAATGTTCCCTAGAAGAGCTAAGCCCTAAGATTAGCCATTCACATACCGAGTTCCTAAACAGATGTCAAATCTCATATGTATATGTAATCATAAAACAACACATTTAATTTCATTAAATATTTAATCAGTATGTGTGTGTATATAAATATATGTGCATAGACACATATCTGTGGAATTTTTTTTAGTGTATATACGTGTGTGAACACACACGCACATTGGTGTAGTCCTGCATCTTGTGCACATATGACTGATCATATTTTGACACAGTGGATTTGCAAAATAGAGTGGCAAAGACTTAAAAAAATGAACCCTGCTGCAAGGACAAATTAGCATATTGTGAGATCCCTGCAGAGGAAATCAAGCATCTATACATTTCAGCCTACAATGTCCTGCAACAAAGAGATCGCTCCAGCTGCCTGCAGCAGTATTTTCAGAAATGAGAAACTAATTAGCAACATTATCAGCATATCTTTGTCAAAAATTCTTTATCTTTCCCAGGTTGAAGAATGCTGTGCACAGGGAAAACGTTGACTTTAACAACATAATGAGAGGGCATCAGTGGGTTCGTAGTATAATAAAAACAATAACAACAATACTACTACTAACAACAACAATAACAGATCGGAGAGGTTTCTGTTTTCTCCCCAGTGGTTGGTGAAAGATCTCAGGCACCTGATATCAGTCCCTTTTCCTCTAGCCAGAAATAGGAAGATCTTAATTTATCACTGTCCTAGAGTACTGAAAATTTAGAGCACCTACCTCAAACTGGGCTATAGAGGCATGTGAGGGAAGAGAGGATTAGTGAAGAGGGGAGAAGAGGTCCCTGAAGAAAAGTGCCCTCAGGGTTGCACACAGGGGAGAACAAGCTGGTTGAAAGTTGGGGAATGAACCTACACGCAGTACAGATGGGCTACCAGAAAATCGAACTATTGGGGCAGATGCACCTTCAGGCTGGAGGCGGGCGTGGGGGAAGTGTGGGGAAGGATGTTTTTTGCTCTCTTTTCACTGTGAGGAGGATGGAGGTGACTGCAGGGTCTGTCCATCAACAGCCCTCACTCTCAGCAAGGGTCATCAGAGATCTCTAAACTTCGGGGAAACCAAGAGGTGCTTTGTCTAAATTTTCACAGCTGACCAGAAATTTTGAAAAGACACATCAATATTCAGGCCAGAGAAGTGCTGTCACTGCTAACTCACTCAGAAAAGAAGCTGGCTTCGTCTAGCTTGTGCTTGCTGCTCAGTGTTGTGAACTGCCATGATTTTACCAAGAAATTCACACTAAGTGGTGCTTTCACTAACAGCTGGAATTCTTGCTCTTGTATGCATGTATTTTATGTATTGCTGAAAGCCTGAAAATTTCAGTCCTGCATGTTTCTTTACATAAAAGAAAACAAAAGCACATTTGGTTTTCATTTTGTCTTCATTTTTAAGTAATTTTGAGGATTTACAGGAATGAAAAATTTTGCTGGGCCTGGTACCACTAAGCACCCAGTGACAGAGGTTTCCACTGTGTGTTTTAAGGTTTAACGTGAGAAATCCTCTCTGAAACTGCGTATACTCTGAGCTGCAGAAGTCAATGCATTCAACGCTGAAGGATCAAATTATCCCTGCTGGGATGTGGTCCATGGCAGTGTAGATTCTCAAACCTGAGACTCCAACTATCGGACTTGGAAAATATTACAGAAGCCTGAAAAATATTAAAAAAGTGGAAATATCTCCCTAGGGAATGTGTGTCACTCACTGCTTCTGTCAATGAAATTGCAGAAAAATTTCAACTGACAAATGTACACACCCCAGAAGCAGCACTACCACAGATGACAAACCCATCACACAGGGGAACAGTGATTGCTGCACCCCTTCAAACAGTGTCCTCGCCGCTGCGGGGCAAAGCAACTCATAGGAGACAACCAACCATGTAAATTGCCACGCTTTCTGTCAAAGTACCCTTCCTCAAATGCCAAAATCAGGAATAGCCTTCAGCCCTCTCAGGAAGGGGAACAATATGTTCTTGTGTTTCTCTTCCCACCCAGTTGCCACCAGGACAGAGGGAACAAAAACCCTCCTGAGGAGTTAGTCCACCTAGAGAGGTGCAGAAGGCAGCCAATACCATTTATTGAGCAGTCTTCTGGACTTCTGGGTGTTGTGCAAACTCTGAACTGAGTGAAGTGAGACCAGAGGGACCGTGTATTGCCAGAAGTAAACACAGGCACAGTGGCGACTTCATTGCTCGGACAAGACTCCTTTCGCAGTTTGGAGGCCACCAGTTAAACTGAACCCTGAAACAGAACTGCCTGTCCCTGCAGGGACAATGCAGGGACTTGAGCAAAGTACACAGATTTCTTCACCTACCTCTACATTTTTTCCCTTGTACTGCAGCGCAACAGCTGGCCTAAAGCTGAGTCTGGAAACGTGCCTGGTTGCATGTCAAAGTATAGAGGCTGCAGGGAGAACAAGGCCATAAAAATTGCTGGAAATCTAGGTAGCATCTGTGAGGTACCTAAAATGTTTTCACCATGGATTTAATCAAGGCATCCTTCAAGATTCGTATCTTCTGAGTATTTTATTTGAAAAAACAAAGAAGGTGGTTAGTCAATGTCAGAGCTCAGATCTGAGGCACCAGATTTAAGTAACATTGTGTGATTTTGGCACCTGGGCTCTCAGAGCCGGCAGAACCCACAAAGCAAGTTGAGCCTAGGGCATGGGGCTGACCAACAAGACGTGGGACTCAAGGAAGACCTCTACAATTCTGGGCTGACACCTGTGTTTGGGCAAACGAATCAGACCCTGACTATCTGGTCTGTTGTGCAGCTCTCCACATTGACTTCACCACTGAAAATAACAGGAGTTTAAAGACTTAAGTATACATGGGGAGACCTAGTGTAGGTGCTGCTTCAGGCAGAATCCCACCCTGAGTGCTAGAACTAAAAAGGTCAACTCATCTTTGGCTACTCACCTGCTTTGTATCGCAGATTTCCATTTTGCTCATCCCCAAAAATGGGAGAGCAGCCACAGGATGAAGACAGGCATCAGCTGGGGTGGCCACTGTCCAACAAACTGACAGGCATCATAGACAGAAATTGTTGATGGTGATTACCAAACCAGCTTAGCATCTCCTGAAGCTGCCCAGTGACCGTAGCCAAAGCTGGAACAAAGACTTGCTGATCCAGAATGTGACTTTTGATGAGACCAAAGGATGTTTCTGTTGTGAATAATGGGCTCTGTCAACTGTGCAAGTAGTTTGTATGTCATGCAGGGGTTTTTGCTAGTGCAATATGGACTCTGAGGGGTTTAGACTTCAGTATTACCCCTCTACTCACCACAGAGTTCTGTTCTCATGAGCAGCTGAGGATCGACCAGTCACCAGGTCAAGGGTTCAAATACAGCCATCTGCAGATCCTTCCAACTGGGTATTTGCCAACGGGGTTATGAAGTGCTTGTACAAAACCAGAGATGCTGTCATTATTCCTGGCGAGTCCAACTTGTACGTGTGTTGTTGTCATCTGTAGAAGATGCTTAATAAGCCACCCAAGAAAGAGCAGAAGGCCTGAGAGGTGCAGTACTGCTGAAACACCACCTAAAACTTTCAGCACTCCCAGAAAGGACAGACCAGTTGGAAGGAGGTAAAACATATTTTTTTAAGACAGAATCTCAGAGACTTAAAAAATATGGTGTGTTGGGAAAGCTAGAAATTCCAAAGAAAGAACTATCAAGAGGCACGGGAACCGACTTCTGGTGCATGAAAAGCATGCTGCAAAAAGGCAAGGGACAATCTGATTTCCACATCTGGAGCACACAGGACAAGAGTTAATGGGATTAACTTAAGAAGAGGGAGATTCAGTTCAGATATGAGGAAAAACTTCCCAGGGCCTGGGATAGTGGAGAACTGGATGAAACCTTTTCTTTGACAAAGTGGACTCTACATTATTGAAAGCAAGTTTTAAACAGATTTTTAGAATGAGTCAAGAAAAAAAGCAGCTCTTGAGTGCTGCTGGCCTATCTGGTACCCTTTCATTCCTTCTGGCACTATAATTCTGTCAGTCAGAGTAAATACCTGTTATAAATTGTACATGCTCTTCTGAAAATGTGCTTTTAAATCTGGTGCAGAGACAAAAAAAATAGAAACCTGTATAAATGAAGACCATGTAGCAATATCGAGAAGTTTATAGCCCAATAACTTTAGAGTTTTAGAATAATGTAGTCTATGATATGCAACCACTTACAGTGTTATATTATTCACAAGGTTTTATATATTATAATACTGACTTACTAGCAAGCTGTCTGGTTCTTTTTGAAGCTGTGAGCTACTAATATTTATTTATCAACATATTGTGTATAAGAATGATGCGCAAGTCTGGAAAAAACTTTCTGCATGTCCCAAATGGACAAAAATCTGTTCTGAGGTTAAGCAAAAAGTTTGCAACTGCTTCTACATACCCTATTTCAGCACAGCTGGTGTGAGTTATGGTGGTCTTGGGAATGTGAGATCTTTCAGCAATCTCCTCTCTTGCTCCAATGCAGTTCTTCACTTTGATAAATCTCATTTGTCTTATACATACACACAGGCATACCCATATTCATAGAGATATTTAAAGTCAACCCCAGAAAGTGGAAAAAAAGAATATTATTTGAGATGGGCCTAACAGATTGGATTAGAAAAATAAACTAGCAACAAACAGCCCTTGAGCACCAGTGTGCCAAGTTTAATCCCCTCGTTAATTAAAAATGGCCGAATTATAACCCCTTTCAAAAATTAGGTTTACAGTGGAAATGCCAACTGAACAGACCCTTCACTGTAACAGTCCTGCTGGCACCTCCAGAACACAATTGCAGAATGGCAAAACATATTGGCACCTCCTGTATATGCAATTGAAATATTCGCTCAGTGCCGTCTCTTCCTGTTAATTGCTGTGTGGAAAGTGGTCCCCGTACAACCTCTTTATCTGTCTGCTTCAGAAGCGCTGCCTACCGCCATGCGCACTCGAGGGGCACAGTTGGCCAGGCTGTCGGGCTCAGGTGCCAAGCTCGGTGAAGTCGCTGAGTCCATTCTCCCCTCCCCAAAAGCGGCAGCTGGATCACTGCTTGGCTCCCAGGCTGGTGCCTTGGCTTGCTCTGCTCTTGGCTGGTGTGGGGCTGTGCAACAGCTTGTACGCCTCGCTGGGCAGGATGCTCCCTGCCACCGTCTCCGCTGGGCTGGCTCAGCAGCCTCTCCTTGCTTTTCAGAGTGCTCTCTAACTACTAGCTTTTCTCCTTTGAACACCAGCAGTTTAACACTAAAAACCTCACCTGCTTTGAAAACCAGTTTGCTATTCCATGCATTGCATCCTGTTCTGCCCATTTTCTCCGTTTTCCACTTAAATCAAGAGCTTTATGCAGCAAGATTGCTCTTAATTACAAGTTTCTTCAATATCTTGTAGGACTCAACAACACCTCGATATCAGCTTTTGCCTTTGCAGGCAGATTCCCTGTACAAATTCAGGACCAGGGGCCAGATCTCCGCTGGAGCTGTGCCAGTCCACACCAGCTGTCAGTGCAGCCACAGAAGATCAAGTATTCCTGTTCCACCCCATCTCATCATCACAACTGTCAGCTCAGGCCCCACCACAGAATATTTATTAGTGGTGATAACAGGAAAGAATAGAAATAGCAACTCTGAGGCTGACTTTTGCAAAGTCAGCCAGTAAAAAGTTTACAATTTGTCCTCATAAAGGGATTAAACGTGTTGGGAAAGTTACGCAAAAAATATAACCTTGGGGCTCAGGGGCAGGTTTGCTTTTTGTTTAAAGAAGGATTGGCAAAGGACTTGCACTGCGTGAAGCTTGACATCTCTCTCAAATTCATATACAGAATTGTAATAGAGCAATCAGTGAAAGTACTAAAGTATTGGTGTATCTGTGGATCTGACTACGCAAAAGTTAGAAATAGCAAAGCACTAAGGGCTGCACAGCACCAAGAGACAGTATTAGTCTTTGCATTTACATACCAGCTATCATTGAGGCTAAACCGAAGTATTTCCAATCTATTTTTGTTTTGTATTGCACTTATTCCTGGAAAACAAGGCACAGAGCCTGCAAGTCAGGGTGAAAAAAATGATGAAGACAAATTAAATAAAGTGTAAGTGGATTTCAGGTGCTTAAAGGCACAGAAAGCAGTATTTAAAACTCGTTGCTCTGTCGCTATCTAAACTTAGAGATATCTTGGTGCCAAAGTATAATTCTTCATTAACCAAAAATTTCTTTATTCCCCCTCTCTGCAGTGTGCCAAAGCATCTGCAGTCCTCACTGGTGGGTCCTCAGCCTAAGCCTCCACTGAGTTTGGCCCCCTCCATCCCACAGCCAAGCTTTGCCATGCTCCAGCACCTACCCTTCCCAGCAGACTGGGGCCAATCCCAGGGGAGAAGATCACAGAATCATAGAATCACCAGGTTGGAAAAGACCCACCAGATCATCGAGTCCAACCATTCCTATCAAACACTAAACCACACCCCTCAGCACCTCGTCCACCCGTGCCTTAAACACCTCCAGGGAAGGTGAATCAACCACCTCCCTGGACAGCCTGTTCCAGTGCCCAATGACCCTTTCTGTGAAAATTTTTTCCTAATGTTCAGCCTAAACCTCCCCTGGCGGAGCTTGAGGGCACTCCTCCTTGTCCCATTCCCTGTCACTTGGGAGAAGAGGCCAGTACCCTCCTCTCCACAACCTCCTTTTAGGTAGTTGTAGAGAGCAATGAGGTCTCCCCTCAGCCTCCTCTTCTCCAGGCTAAACGAACGACTCCCTCCGACCCTGGCTCTATACTGTCTGGTAGGAAGAGCTTCCCAGAGACCCTACGTTTGGGACAAAAAGGGAGTTTAGATTGGTCTGCATGGTCTGCCCTTGGCCCAGTAACCACCCAACTGACTAATGGCATCATCGTGCCCTCCCCACAGAGGATGGCTGATTCTGACTCTCTCTGGAGTCCCTAAACCCCAACCAGCAAATTAGGAGGAGAGGGCCTTGGGTTTCCTGCTGGGGAGACACATTTCCAGACATTGCACAAGAACTCTAGCCCCAAGCACTCTGCCTAAAGCTGCAAAAGCATCAGGGGCTCGTGTCAACTGACTTTCCATCCAGGCTGCTAATAAGAACCCCCTTGACTAGAAAGACAATCACCATAGAGAACAAAACCAGCTCCTGCTGAACTGATTATATTTACTGTAAAACACAGAAGCAAATGAAATCTCTGATTGAGAGAGAAGGAGAAAGCTTTTAACCCCACTCTATGATGCTTGCCAGATTGACAAGTCTAGGGATACAAATGGAAGAGTAATTATAGAAGACTCACTTATGGTGCTGTTCAGATTTATTTTTTCAGATGTAAGAAAGAAAAAGAGACAGAAAAGGCCTGGCTTGGCATATTGGTTTCCATAACTGTTTGTTGCTGCAAATTGATTAGAAATCTAAGTTCAAGATGTACCAAACTTGTCAGAAAATCTTCTCTTCACTGTGGCACAAACACAGTGTTATGGATTGGTACAAGACAAAGGAAAAAATAAAAGGAAGAAAATAGCAGTTTGGGGCACAGTCATATTTTCATTGTTACAAGTCCTACAGTTCTTTGTGGAGGAAAAGGGAAATACGTACGTACGCTACCCGATCCCAATAATTTTTAAATTGTGAGAGTAATCTCTAACAACATCCATTAAATCTTTGAATTCAATTAGCAAACAAAAGTGATAGAGAAGACAAAACACTGAATTGTTTGGCAACTTACACCCTCTAAATATTAGGAAAAGATATGTCAGGGCTTTGGGTCAGACCTAAGCTAGCAAGAACACGTTTCTTTGAGGGCCCTTGAGGACACTATATTTTTAATTGGACTTGTGCTTTCAATTTGAGACCAGAGTATCCATCACACATGGCATTTTTTAAAAATGCAGCATAGACAGGATTCATCTTGCTTAATTCAAAACATCTATGCTGGAGATGTGCCTTACTGAGCCTCCCATCCTTTGTAACCATGAAGAGAAACAGGCGCTTTTACAGCACGCTCAGCTGACCTATTTTAGATATCGGCTTTAGGGCAAGATGAATCACACTTTGAATCTGCCAATTTCCCTATGGTGCCAAAGCAAGACTAGACAACCAGTTTATTTGCTCAGATGAATCCCACGTGGCTGGGGCTGATAGACTTATGCTAGGATTTGGCTGAATGTGAACTGTCTCTGGTCCCAAGTCTTACATCATCCTACGGAGTCCTGTGAGTTGGATATATAAGCTTGGGTAGTTGTGCAGTAATTCCATGATATACCAGCAGTACCAGAGCTGCCTTGCATGCAGTAAAAAATTAAGTGGATGAAACCAGCTCTGCATATACCTACCCATTCATACATCTTCAATACAGTGAAGAAATTGTCACTGCTTTGGTGTTGCTGTATTAATAGCAAAGGCCATGAGAAGCAAAAGAAATAGCAAACGCAAAAGCAACTTGCCCGAAGTCATACTGGAAGCACTATAAATGTAGGACTACAAGCCACTCCTTCCAGCCCCTTTCCTTGCCCAGTTCATTATTCATCAACTGAAAGTCTGATGACTTCTTCTAAATACTTTCATAACCTTTGGAAACATTTCACCCTCCTTGGGAAATCTGTCCCTTTGTGTTTTAAGAGCAAACTAGCTATGAGGAGCTTCCAAGCCTCTTGTTCCTCCTGGAACCTGCAGCACAATTCCGTGTTCTGCAGTGAGTGAGTGTAGTTGTGCCTTAGTGGGTCCTTAGAGACGAGTTTGAAAAGCAGTGACTGTCCCTAGACATTACCCAGTGCTGCCATAACAGTCTGTGCTGACAACTGCCATGGTCTGCTAATGAACCTGGATGGTTTCCTCTGAGAAACAAATCACCCTGAACTTTTAAGCGGTCCCCAGAGCTCTTTATAAAGTTTGAATCAAACAATGGCAGACTCAGCCTGTTTTCAGCAGTGTTGGTATGGATTTGTAACGGGAATAACTGGTTTTCCAGGTTTTGTTTCTTGGTTGATGTGTATTAATGCCCCAGACAGAAGTATCAAGACAATAATTTACAATCTATTCTTTCCTCCTTTGATGAAGACTTTCTCTGAAAGACAGCTGTAAAGGCAAAGATTCAGATTGCACTGGGACACTGAATATTGACCAGGAGCTTTCCTTCCAAATTTTGTTTCCAGCAGGGCTTAAGACAGACAACAAGAGTTTTACACGTCTGATTGAAGAGCCAACACTCAAACTGTGTGTATGTAGGGTTTGGGCATGATTTCTTTTATGGTCATAATCATCTGCTTGCCCATTCCAGCTGCTAAAGCACAGTAGACAAGAACTGAATTCCAAATATTACTCTCGTCACCATGGTATCCTGTGCACAGATCCCCAAATGTAATTAAAGAATTTTGAGGCTCTGACTCCAAAGGACAGGTCCATAAATAATTTCAGCTCTCACAATTAGGTGACATTGTGTTTTGTTTTGAGACTTTTGTACTCCAGGGAGTGAATCTAGAAGCTGTCTTTCCTCCAACAGAGACAGAGAGAGATCAGTGCACTCCAGAGAGGGATTGGAAAATAGCCGCCCTGAAAAAAACACAGAGAGCAGAAAGTCATGTTAGCCCAAGCCCATAGAAAATGCTGCACACATGGACATGGCTGCAATCTCACCTCTCTTGGAGGCTCCTCACTCAGGCTTGCAGGGAAGCAGTTCCATCTCCTCATGGTCTTTAAACAGAATCCTCCTCTGCTGAAGGTCAATGTTTAAACCTGTTTTAAACACAAACATAATCTGTACACAAACAGCAGAAAGCAGCTTTTTGGTCACTCCCTCCTTCACCTCCCAAAACCCCAGCAAGAGCTTTAACTGCAAGGTGACAAAACAAAGACCCTTCGCTATGCCGACTATTTGCCTCAATATTCCCATGAACATCCCAAAGGCACATTATCTTTTAGACAGCAGCTCAAACAAAACAAAGCTCCTCTTCCAGTAGACGTCAGAGGAAGACCTGACCTCCTTAAAGATGAGGGGTGTGAACCACACTGGAATACATTTCCGTATTTTCAGAAAGGGAGATTCCACTGCTTCCCTTGAGCAGCCTAATCTTGTCACTGCCCTTTTAGGTTTGCTCCACCACCACACTAGGTAACCCAAACTATTAGCTTTGTCTTTAGTTCTCCATCCCATGATAAACAAAAATCACTTGAACTCCAGACTGTAGCTTTTCATGCTTTTACTCAACATAAAAGAAGCGTGATTGGTGAGATTGAACAGCAGCAAACTTATAGAGGATTCCAGTATAGCAAGGAGACACAATATCAGCCTCCAGAATTGCATGATGGTTGGAGATGGGTATTATGTGTTGTCATATAATATTTTACTTGCCCCAGCACCAGTTACATTCCCCTTTAACTGTTACGTCCTTTCTGGACATCACCCCTGCTTTCTTGCACGCAAACATGGTTATCATCTGACTCAGTTCATTTGCTTTTGGGGGCAGAAAGAAGAGAACTTCATAGAGAACTTCAAAACTGGTTAAAAGAAGAAACAGCAGAAGGTTGTCTTGAGGTAGGAGTGGGAAATACTGGGGCCTAACCTGGTTTTCAGGTCCTGCAGTAGTTCAGATTGTAGTACAGGATCAGTTCCTCAGAAAGTTAGTGTCTTCTGCATAAGGAGTGAAGGACTGGCTTTGCCTCAGGAGCGACACTGTTTGCCCTAGTTCTTCATTCTGCAATAAATAGCAATAAATGGCTTTTAACATGTGATTTTATATAGTTTTACAGATGTCACAAGAGGTACAGGATCAGTGTTCTTCAGTTGCAGGTTTCCTCCCTTTTAGATTCGGTAGTTGTAAGTGGATTTAGGTTTTTCCTTTCTGTCTGGTCTGAAGCTGAGTTGCTGATGACCCATCTTACATGTCTTGTCAGTCCTAAACATAGTCAATTAATTGCCTTCTGAGAAAGATTTGGTCAAGCTGGCTTCTCAGCCATGAACAACTTTCTTGGAATTAAAGCCCTAAATTACACCATTTGCCATAATGTAAAAGCTATAAATAAAAAGAGAATAAAACCACTGTGAAGAAGAAATGCATACTTTTCTGTCAAGTTCTCTTCTGTCCCTGTCATCTCCCATCAGCCTGAAAAAAAAAGCTGTTTGTAAGAGCTTCTTGAAATGAAGAATCTAATATTCAATCACAAAAAGATTAGCCTTTGACTGTACTTCACTTTACACTACAGTAATACAATCAACATGGGAAATTTTATCCAGTAAGAGGTTAGGGAGAGGACGGAAGACCAGGTGGTGCTGGAGACCTAAATTATAAAGGTTTATTTTCCATGAAGCATGACATTTATTTGCTTCTGACTTCAGGAAGTAGCAATGCTGGAGATGAAACACACAGCACGAGACGTTCGGCCACGTCCTCAAGGGCAGATGTACTGCTGAGTCACTGCTTACAGCAGGCCCATCAGCTTGGGCTGACCTGTGAAAAGGATACAGGAAAACTGGGATTAATTCCGATAAACTAATTCAAAACTAAAGCAGCCTGTACATAACCATGCCCAGGTTGCCACTGAGGGCACAAGGAACTGCAAGAGACCTGGACACTTTGGGCACTCAAATGCAGAAGTGCAATCCACAAAACATTTGTCACCTGAGGCTCCTGAAGGGCCATAAACAAATAATTTTTTTTGCTGCTGTAATTACCCAGCTGTCTGCAGTTTTGCTGTTGCACTCAGAAACACTGTCATCTCAGCAGGACTGTGTGGGTTAGCATCTATGTCTCGTACATGCCTGTTGGGATGAGCAAATCAGGACTTTCCCTAAGCAGCCTTGGCTTTTTCTTAGGTATGAAGCACAGTGTTTCACAGAATTTCCCTCATGACCTAGAGGCTCGGACACCCCTCTCATAGCAGAAGACAGGACACACCACCACCCTTCCTAAAACTGCCTTCACATCAAAAGCTTGAGAAAATAAAAACATAACTATGCATCCCAATGATAAAAGCTCTGAGCCTGCACAAAGGACTTGGGCTTTCCAGTTCTTTTACAAGAACCATATCTGCATTTTGCATTGTTTTCAATTAGATACATACTGATTCTGTACATTTTCTGCCTCAGCAGTAGAAGAGATGTCTAATTTCCTATAACATAAGCTGTCCTCATAGGATAAATACATTATATTTTTGTGACGTGAACTGTCATATGTTCTCTCTCGATGTTAGGATAAACCAGAGTTCATGGTTTTGGAAAACAGAACTGATGACAAGCATCATTAAATCTCTAAGTAATGCTTTCCCTCTCCCCACCCCACCCCGAGATGTCCTTCCTGAAGCCACAAAGAAGGACACTCGATATATACATGTGTCACTATTACTTACGTCAGTAGTCTAGTAGACAAGACCGTGGGGCTGACATGATGGCCAGAGGGCCTGAATTTAGGTCACACACACAAAATGAATTAAAAGATTCTCCTTATCTGAGTGCAACATCTCTCCCTCACTTGCTCCCTTGTCTTTGGCTCTGCTGGATGTATGCAACAAAGGCAAGGAAAACTAACCCACTGATTGCCAAGTGCCTTCTAAACAAAATCAGTTCTAAAATCAAGGTACTAGACCACATTATATTGGTCTAATCACAACAGCAAAGCTCTGAATTTTGTTTGTTCCCATGTAGGTACTGCTACCGATCTCAATGAGAAAAAAAAAAAAAAAAAAAAAAGAACACCATACACATACACGTAACAACAACAACAACAAAACCAAACCAAACTCACATACAAAATTTGGATTAAATCTAAGTAATTGGCTTGTATGAGGTCAAATGCTCAGTGGTAGCTCTGCTTGGCTCATCCTCCCCACTGCACCTCCTCTTCTACAAAGCGAATTGTGCAGCAGAGGGATGGCTTCAGGCTGAATGATGGACTGCAAGCAGAGACTACAAACCACAAGGGTCAGTTGAGCCCTCCCCTAGGAAATAGCTCCCTCATCCCCTTGTTAAGGGATTTCTGGTTTAATAAAGCACACCAAACACCTCACACTGCCCAGACTTACAAGCACTCATTACTGAAGTCCAAAGAGACAACACAAAAGCACACATCCCCACCCAAAACCAAGGCACGCTTGAGTATTATTGGGGTTGTAGGACAGCAGATAGAAGGGTTTTCTGGGTGTTTGGGGTGTACTTTTGCCCAAATCCTTCAGCACTCAAATCTCAGGTGCTGAAGGGACAGAGAGTAAACCCAGCAAGATGAAGTTGACAGTGGGGTGCTGACAGAAAAAGGTCTGGAAATTTCATCAGGTTGAGAAGTTTCATGTTTGACTCTTCCTGGGCATCCAGGAACCAACTGTCTATACTTATGATGTAAATAAATACAGTACCATCAAAGGAAATGATCTCTTGGGGTTTTACTCCTGAGTCAGCTTTGCAAAACTCCACATTTTTGGCCAATTTTTCTGATGAAAACTGAGAGCAGCACACTTTGCTGCACTCCTCAGAAAGGAAGTCTAATCCCTGCGTGAAACTACCTGCTTTCCATAGGGTTGATGGTGTCCCGGAATCCACTTTGTGGGAGCTAGCCAGCCCAAATGAACAAGGCATGTCAGAAATTAAGCAGAGGTTAAAATTACTGTATAACAATACGCATATACACCGGTAAGTAAGGAGGATGAGATTAAGTGTGTTGGGTTTTTTCCTATTTAGGTTTGTCTATTGTAATTTTTTTGAGCTTTCTTCTTCTTCTGGTCTTAAAGAGCTTTTTAAAACATTGCCAATGGAGGCAGTAGTGCTTAGATGTGTATGTGCAAAGGTACGAGGTAGCATAGACCATGGAGAACCAGCAGGACGGGACATCCTACCTAAAGAAATCTGCCTGCAGAAAAGGGTGGGCTGCATGTTGTGAGCAAGTGGGTGTTGAAGATCGTTTGTGTGGCAGAAAGCGCAGTGGGCCAAGGTCAAGAGGGAAGAAGGAGAAGCTACCGGGGAGGTGAACCACTGATACCTTCAGTCCCCAGCTTTGCTGCTGCAAAAACAAAAGTCAGGTCAAGGTGGTCAGGACATTCATGTAGGTAACACTCAAATGGAGGATTTCTTCTCTTCCCAGCATTTTAGAGTCTGTTAGACCATGGATTAAACCAGCCAATTTAGTCATGCCTTTTGCCGCACTTTAGCCTGTTTCATAATAACCACAAGACAGAAGTTGGCTTTAAACCCATCATTTTTCATCCCAGGGACAAAGCTGGTTTTCACCCAGTGTGCCAAGACATCTATGAGATTAAAATTATGTCTCTTGCAAGACTGTCAACATCCTGCCTTCAAGAGTCTCTTTCTAATTGTTTTCAGAGGCTGCCAGCTTTGCAGGGCACAGTGCTAACTTCAAAAGATGTGGGGTGGAAAAGTCTTTTTTAAATTATTTTTTTAAATCAGAGGAAGAGAGGAGGCAAGTTAATTCCATACAGAAAATCATTTCTTCCTGCCAAGCAGCAGTGGGAGCACAGGCCTTGGAGTTCACGGTTCAAGAGTGCAATCATTTGACATGCAGTCATTGCCAGGAGGGAAAAGAGGAGGAGACCAACCTAGGCAGAGATTCTGTGACTCTGACCTTCCAAGAGAAAATCCCAATTTACAGAGCTACCCTTCAAGGACCTGGCTCCACAGACATTCATTGTATTCACTGTCACCTGGGCAATCATAAAATAACAGTAACAAAGGTATCGAGGTTGAAAAGTTGGATTTAAGCATAAAATGTTGAGGAAAGAAAAAGAGAGCCATTCCTCAATAACAACAACCCAAAGAGCCCACATTGTGGATGGCACTTGGATTTTGGAAGTAGCTTTAAAAGTTTAATTTTTGAATATGTAATTAGGACACTTAAAAATGCAGAGGAGTGAAACAACAACAACATAATGCAAACACACCCCGTTCTGGGATTAGTCCGATGACTGGTATTGAAAAAAGTCACCAAATGACAGACTGTACTGCAGTAATTCATGTTCATGACATTACAGTGACTGGCTTTTAATGCACTCACCAATAAATTTCCACTAGTCAAACAAAGCACTCCGAGGGGAAAGACAAAAAGGAATATTCAAGGTTCTTGACTATTTATCAGTTGGCTAAAACATTCAGCAACCAAAAAGAGTGTTATATATCCTATCCAATGAATCACCTCACTACATTCCCGTAAAGCGAAGTTTCCACTAAAGGCTGGAGGGAAAGGATGCACAAACACCTCGACTTAGCCAAGGTAGCGTTAAGATAGCATTAAGAGGCCAAAAATAGTTGAAGCCAACAGTAAACTTGATTTCAGCCAAGCCCCATGCAACAAGGAGAGGTTTCAGCAAGTCAGGTCCCCAGAAGCCACACCAAGGATGCTTCATCTGAGGGAGGTTATCTGGCTAAATGCCCTTACAATTTCAGTGCTACCATCTTTAATTAAAATTAAGGATATTTAAACCACCTAATTTATTCTTCCCTCCTTGCTCTGTACTTTTTTCAGGATGCTTTACACAGCCACCTAAGCTGCTTAAAGACTTTGCTTTTCATGAGCTCACATTTTGGCTCTCCCACGCTGTACAAATGTTAACACCATGAAAATACCATGCTGGAGAACAGCTGAAGAGAACTTTGTCTCAGATGACATTTTAAACCACTCAGGAAACACTGATTTCAACTAGATTTTTCCAGTAGTCTTTTAAATAAAATGAAGCAAATGTTTCTGCCACAAATCACTTGTGTTCATCCATTAGCAGATAATAACTCCAAAGTATGATGACTAACTCCTAAGTGTGGTGCAATGGGAAGCACCAGGTTGGTAGCAAGAGATAGCAATAGGAGACAAAGCACTTGACTAATGTTTCTAAGAAATCAACCCGAAAGGCTTGTAAACTGTTACAATACTTATTTCTTTGCCTCCATCATGCTTTCATTACAAATTCATTCCTAAAGAGACTTGGTGCTGGGTTTTTACAAAGTCGTTCTTAAAAACATTTCATATGAGGTGAAAAAGAAATCTAACAAAAATCATAAGGCTCGGCATGTGATAACACCCTTCTTGTTGATGCAAACGAGCTCAGCCTCTCAGACTGGATTCAGTCTGTTCTTGACAACAACGTATGCAATAATTTCCGCATGAGCCATGGGAGATAAGGACCCCTACAGTTCTGAATTGCCCACGTGCTGGACTGCATATGAGTGATAGCTTACCACTAGCATTTTGGGATAGAAAATTACTGCGTATTTTACACTCTTGTAACCTTCTCTTCATCTTAAACTGTCCTTCAGATGATAATTTGAAATATTTTCCCTAGACCATCTTTCTTTCATAAAAGTTAGACAAAGCCTGAATCATCCTGTAAGTCTGGTAAATGTTTTGCTACAGATCCATTCTTAAATAAACATCTTGTTTGATGATTCCAGCACTCAGTGTTAAAGAGGGATATGCTGCTGTAATTCTTCACACTTCTATCCAAATATCTCACTACGTCCGTGATGTTGCTGCGTCTCCTAATGTTGGCATCTGCAATTTATAGACAAGAAGTGGAGAGAAAGAACACGCTGAAATAACTTGCCTATAACAATATGCGGAGAGAGAGACAATGCCAGGGCTGGGAATTAAGGCTCAATCGACTTCTGGTATCCAGTTCTTTGCATAATTCACTGAGTCACAGTGGCAAGATTTAAGTATGGGACTAATTGAATGTTCATATAGGAACTACTGCTTTTTCGGTCCAGCTTGATGCAAAGTTGGAGAGGAAGAAGGGTACAGAGAAGAAACTGAGGTCTCTGGAGAAAAATCCAAGGGGAAGAGAATAGCTGGAGGAGAAAGCTGCTCTGTCCCTCTCCCATTATCTCAGTGGCAGGTTAATTCTGGACAACAATTTAAGCATCAAACACAGTCAATCTATTTCACCAGGGAAAATAAACCATCTCCTCAAATTCCCAGCAACACAGGCAAGAACAAAAAGCACCTTGTCCTCTGGTGGGTTGCTGTAAAGGTGCATGTTGAGCTCCCAGAGAACTGCAAAAAGGCCTTCAGCGGCAGGGCCATCTCTGGAGTGGACCAATCACACACCCAAGGGTCACACTGTAGTCATCCTTGAGTTACCATGAATAATTATAAGAATATATGAGATGATAACAAATACAAACATTTGGGTGAATGTCTCCAGAGGAAAATCCTCTCAGAGGTCTGAAAACCAAAGCCAAGTGGGCCAGGGGAATTACAGCTTCCCCCTTTCCTCAGCCGTCCATCACATTCACTGCAAGATTCCTCCTTCTGTTTATTGGGCTGATGGTTTCAGTCCTGCCTACTTTAGCTTTCATCCAGCTCCCGAAGGGATTGATGGTGCTGTTACGCTTGCTGGGAAGATGCTTTCTCTGAGCAATGTGCCTTATGAGTGGAACGTAACACAGCTCCACTGATCCATTTAGATCTTGCTGCATGCATAAGCAGACATACTACTAATATTCCTATTCTTAACTGCTGGAAAGGCAGGACCAACCTTAGACTCCTGGGGATCTCCACCATTCTGCAGGCACAGTAGAGGACTTGCACTGCTAACTACCCTAACTGTGCAGCTTGTCCCCCAGGATGGATCCTGAAGAAACTGCCCAGGTATATTCCCTTACTTTGGCAGGAGAAAAGCATGTTCTTCCTGAGACTTTCACCTGCAAGACAGCAAATGCCAAGAACTAGGCATGAAGCTGTAACTGTTTCATAATCTCCAAAACAAGCAACTTTTCCTCAACCACATGGCATTCTCCAGCCTCCAAGAACATTTGGCATGCCTGGGACGCTTGGAAAATGTTCTTCCAGGTATATTTCCCAGTGTAAGACCTGCAGCAACGCTTACATTGCCTCCCATGCCATAAATGCCACACATTCTCCATCTGCTCCCCTCATCAGCACCTCTGGGATCTGGGCTGTCTACCAAAGGAGTGCAATGATGAAAAGGTGAAGCCCA
This sequence comes from Clamator glandarius, assembly GCA_033459285.1. Classification (NCBI taxonomy): domain Eukaryota; kingdom Metazoa; phylum Chordata; class Aves; order Cuculiformes; family Cuculidae; genus Clamator; species Clamator glandarius. The sequence continues at coordinate 1,628,347 of JAUNZM010000026.1, forward strand.
TATGGAGGTCAACTCAACGCAACAATCTGCTCTCCAAAGGCAGTTGCTATCAATTCCTAACTGTTTCATCTCCCAGCAGCTAAAGTATCAGTCAGTTTTTCTAAGAGAACATCATTTTTGGATTGCCTCATGTGAATATTTCCTTTTCAGAGTTCATTCAGGAGCAGGAGTAAACCACGGTTGTTCCCATCAGCAAAGGTGAAGGCTGCTCAGCTGCAGGTCTATGAACCCCATTTCAGCTCTGCAATTCCTATTTAGAAGGCTTTATTGAGCTCAGTAATATTTAAAGTTAGGGTTAAAAATTAAAGTTCTCTGATTCTCACTAACACAGAAGAAACTTTGACCAAAAGAAAGAAAAGAAAGGAAAAGTGCATTAAAACAAACCACTAAGAATGATTTTCTACTGTTTGCTCTTCTTCCAGATCCCTCATGCTTAGATGATTTCTGAAGGTGGGATCTGTTTATGGAAACATAAATCCTTTGGCTGGGCTCTGAAATTACTTAGAGCGGTTAAGAAGCTACTGACCAAAGTCGTCACAAATCTTGCACATCTTCACAGGGTCATTTGGAGATGAGCGGATACAACTCACCTTTGGGATGTCACCAGAGCAATATTAATAATTATGAAATATAACTTATGCTTTGCACGGCACAGCAAATCTACAGCACCATGTCTGGAATTAGCCTTTCCTTGGTGACAAATTCTAAACAGCAAACATTCATAATACAAGTCTATGAACTATTGACTGTAAGAGGTAATAAATCCTTCAGCAATATGAGGAAAGATAGGAAAAGCTTCCCAGTACAAATATTGTTAATTCTGTCTGTGCATTAAAGTAGCAAGATGCGACAGCTCTGGTTAGCAAATACAAAGAAACCGTTTATGGAAAGGGTTTTAGAGAAAAGGAAAATTCCAAAATGTAATGTTGGGTGGTTTTGAGACAGTGCCAAAAGGTTAAACTCTCATAATCCACTCCGTGGAAACGCTGAGGGTATTGTTCACAGCCAAAGAAGTCAGAACAAGTGCCCACATCCAAGCACAGGACTAGAACTGCATACGGGTAACCACAGCAGCGAGAAGTGGTGAATAAGAGCTTTCAGCCATGCTCAGCTAGAGGAATGAAAGGTGCAGAGGGTCTGGAGACACAGCTGGACAATGCACGGATGCATTGAAACATTGCTTAGGGTCAAAGGTCCTCACACACACCACCACCCCTAGTGCAGGAACACACAGTGCTTTCATGAGTGGTTGCTTCAAACACCATTGTCTACAAGCTCTGGAGGAGGATGGAAATAAGCCCAGCAATTATTATGCAAAATGTTTCAGATAAATCCTAGTTGAGGCATACACTGTTTTAAAACTATTTACACACCTTTAACAAGTAAAGAAATAGATATTTCTTTTCTAATATCTCAGCTACAAGGCTTCCCAGCACTACTCCTCTGGCCAGAAGTCACCGCCTACACAGGTTCCAAATCCTGGGTAGGTAGGGTTTTTCAATGTTGTTTGCCTCTCAAAATCGTTATCAAGTTTTAATTCAGCTCCTCACAGGCAAGTGTCACCCTTAGACTCAGGCTCCAAGGTGTTTTGACTACTCAATCTTATAGGCGGTGAAAGACAACGGGGTGAATTATTCTTTTTAAATTGGTTTGCAGTGTAGAGAAAGGAGAGCTTTTCTACCACGAGCAAGCATTGCTGGACATAGCCTGTGGCTATCTAACAAAATTTAAGGGAAGGGGATTTTTGTGGTATGTGAAATCAAAGGACAGTTTGATTAGATTAAATTCCCAGGAGTAAATAATTTATGAAGAAATTAGCATTGGCCTTGGTGCTGGGAATTGTGACTTAGAGTGATTCACTGTGTAGGCAGACATGGGGTCGACACATGAGCATTGCGGATTTTTAAAGAGCAATTTTTTTCAAAGAATAAGGCAATTGTTGGCACCTAACTGTGAACACAGCACAGAGAGTGGGAGATAATGGTTAGATGGGGCTCTAAGCAACCTTATCTAGTCAACAAAGTCCTTGCTCATTGCAGGGGGCTGGACTGGAAGGCCTTTGTGATCCCTTCCAACCCAAACCATTCTATGATTCTATAACCAGTAAATTGTTCAATGTCTTCTACCTGATAGCAAAAATACCCCAACCCAGCAGACTTGTAGAAAGTTACGGTCTGCAAAAAACCCAGCTAGTCAAAAGGAACACATACTCCAATAAAGAAAAATGACAAAAAGCAGAGCAGGAAGTAGCAGAGTTTCAATCAAGTTGAAAATATAGACAAGTAATAATGGAGACTACAGAATTCAATGAAAACTTTATAAACTCCAAGAATTAAGCATAATAAAGAAGGCAACTTGCAACAAAGAAATCCCAAGTGTCACGTATAGCTTTATTGTTAGATGTTAATGTTAGAATTGTAGACACTGATATAAAAAGGCAACTTCATGTAACCAGATTACTGGGAGACATGAACGAGAGGGGCTTTTTCCAGCAGCTTCCCCAGGGACTAACTCTTGGCTCAATATTATTTAATATTTTATCAATGTTCTAGATGTTCATATAAAAATCTCTGTAGATCACAAATAGATGTGATGGTAGCAAATGATCAGAACTTAGTTTTACAAAATAAACTGGTTTGGGGTTTGACTTACTGGGGGGGGCTTTGAAGGCTCACAGTACAAGGAAATTGATTGAAACATAACTACATGCAAGGAAATCCTTCTGGGAACAAAGAAGGGTGACTGTGGGATTTCATCAACAAAGAATTAGAAGCCAAAGCACCACAGATTCTCTTCTGTCATAGGGGTGTCAGTTCAACTGATCTTCTCTTAGAAAACAAGAGTTTAGTTTCATGTACACTTCATATTAACACATTTATTGAGTCAAAGGATTTGAGTTTGGGATTAAAAAAAAATATTGAAGACCTGTGACATCACAGAATCACAGAATGGTGTAGGTTGGAAAGGACCTTAAAGATCATCCAGTTCTAACATCCCTGCCATGAGCAGGGACACCTTCCATTGTATCAGGTTGTTCGAAGCCTCATTCAGCTTCCACAGCTCCTCTGGGCAACCTGTTCCAGTGCCTCACCACCCTCACAGCAAAAAATTTCTTCCTATTCGAAGCCTCATTCAGCTTCCACAGCTCCTCTGGGCAACCTGTTCCAGTGCCTCACCACCCTCACAGCAAAAAATTTCTTCCTAATATCTAATCTAAATCTCCCCTCTTTCCGCTTAAAACCATTCCCCCTCATCCTATCCCTGCACTCCTTGATAAAGAGCCCCTCCCCAACATTCCTGTGGGCTCCCTTTGAGTACTGGAAGGATACGTAGCAAAAACTCGCCAATCTAACAGCCATTAATTGCATTTCCAAACAAAGTAGTTTGCATATATAGGTCAGCAAATGTCCATGATCAAGGACAACTAGATGCTCATCTACATCAAAAGCAGCCTGGTAGTCTGAACAGAGCTCTGCTTGGACACCCCCAAGACACACCCAGCAGTTTCCTCTCCTCTAAAACATCTACATGCCAGTGAGAAAGGAACATGCATATCCTTGATTTTGCAAACCACAGAACAAAGAACAATAAACTCATTAACTCCACAGGTAAAAGATACTACTTTTCTGTTCTGTTTTAAAGATGGAATAAGCTACCATACACTTACCTGCACACAGGGAGGGGCTCTTTGGAAGTTAGTGGTAAATCCACTGTCTACTCTGGAAGTCTATTCTTTAAGACAATATTTAAACACTATAGCTGTAAGTTTTAAGATGGGTCTAATAGAAGTAGAAACTGCAAAATGTCTAAGCTCCTTTGATTTACTCCTATTCTACAGTCAAATTATATATATATATACACACTTAAAATTTTCATTTTCCATAAGAATTAAATAAAATACTGCTGAGAGAAAAGACTTGTAAAGCAAGGCAGGTCAATAATTTCTATGTATGTATATATAATGGGTACATACAGCCAGATCCTGCCTGTCTGGTGGCAAGTGATGACCTTATCAGGCAATAAAAATCACAAACAGGGATTGTACCTTGTATGACAACTGTCCATGACTACATTTAATTATCAATGAAGAAAACACCTCCATCCTAGAGGCCAGAGACTTGTTCAGTCTTTCTGTTCAGAGATGTTCCTGAGTGCTTTTTTTAATTATTGTTTTTATTTCTTTGGAAGAAACCTGAGTGAAAAAAAATCTCACTTTCACAGGAGGTCTGGGTCCTTCATCTTCCACAAGCTTTTGTTGGCATCTTTGTCCTTGATTTCAATGCTTCTCTATATCCAAGACCTCTGAACCAAAACTGTAAAGAACTTTCAGAGATATAATAAGTTTCTTGAAGTTTGTAGGAATTAATACAATTCATTTCCCTTCTGCCACATCTTTGCATTGTACTGCCACTTCAAACACAGAGCCCACTTAGCTTCTTCTGGAAGTCTTCAGATGTCAAGGCTATGAGGTTTCTGAGCCTCTTGGAGCAGCTACAATAAAAATCTCATTTCAAATACATGCTTTTAAACAACATCCTCACAGAAAAAAAAAACCTCCCATAAAAAAAACCCAAAAAAATCTTTTTCAGGGTGAATTAATAAATGTGTTACAGGTTTGTCTAACTCAGAGATGAAAATATTTGGTATCACGCACAGAAGCTCAGAGAGAACCACCACTTAGCTCAGTACTTCTGAACAAACATAAAAGCACCATCCCATATCTGTGCACGCAAAAAATCCAAACAACAAACCTGAATGAAATTAAAGATTAAAGAAATTAATTTAAAAGAAAAATGGAGATCAGACGCGGGAAGAGTTGTTTGTACAGTGCCAACTCTGCATGAAATGCATTACTAACAGGTATGAAGACCCCCCTGAAGTTTTTAATCTCAGGCACCAAACTTGCAAAGACTGATGGGTTTTTCACTTTGCTTATGAAAAACTCTCTCACACATAAATATTCCAGCTCTGCCAAGCTCAGTGGGTTCATGCACTCTGTATTTAGGCTTGAAGGAGTGAAATTCTGCTGTGGAAGACTTTCCTCTCCAGGACACAAAGACCAAGCAAGCACAAGCTAAGAAGAAGCAAGCAAGGGAAGTGGTGGAGTCTCCATCCCTGAAGGCATTCAAAAAACTTGCAGACGTGGCACCTGGGGACACGTAAGCACAGTGGCGTGGGGCTGACAGTTGGCCTGGATGATCTTAGAGGTCTTTTCCAATCTTAATGATTCAATGAACTTGTATGAATTAGGAAAGTTTGGACAGATATTAGCTGTCCAAAGCTGTACCAGCCTTTGTGGCGCAGCTGTGACTAGTGATGTCTCTGTTGGCATGAAGAAGAGAGTGAATGAGGGAGCTCAGGACACAGTTCAACACAGGATGATGGTTCCCAGGCAGCCTGTGACTGAGCTTACAGAGAAGAGACCTTCGTAAGTGGAAGGTGGGCTGGTCGCAGAAGGGGCTGAGAGTGAATACAGGCTGTACCCAGCAGGTGGTGGTAAACTAGTTCTTTCTTAAACTGGCAGCCAATCTCAAGCATGGTCCCCCAGGGACTGATACTGGGGCCAAGACTGTTTAATATCTTCGTAAGCGACCTGGATGATGAGATGAAGTGTACCCTGATGAAGTTTGCTGATGACACCAAGTTGCACGGCGAGGTAAAAGCTCCAGAGGAAGAGCTCCCCTCCATGAAGACCTGGACAGGCTGGAAGAGTGGGCTAGCAGGAACCTTATGAAGTTCAATGGAGGAGTCATGCACCTGGGGATATGTAACCCTGGAGTGCATCTCAGACTGGGATCCACCGGGCTGGAGAGCAGCTCTGTGGAGAAGGACCTTGGAGTCTTGATGGACAACAGGCTCAACATAACTGAGCAATGTGCTGCAGCAGCAAAGAACGCTGACGGGATGCAGGGTTGCATCAAGAAGGTCATCACCAGCAGAGATAAAGAAGTCATCATCCCACTCGACTCAGTGCTTTAAGGCCACACCTGGAGCACTATTTCAGTTTTGGTCCCCGCTATACAAAAAAGATGCGGATAGGCTGAAGAGGGTCCAGAGAAAGGCCACCAAGATGATCAGAGGACTAGGAAACCTTCCATAAAAATTAAGGCTGAGAGCTGGGTTTGTTCAGCCATGAGAGAAGGCTTAGGGGAGACCTTATTACCATGTACCAGCACATAAAGGGTGCCTGCCACGAGGACAAGACTCCCTTTATACAAGGAGTCACATGGAAAAGACAAGGGGTAATAGGTTTGTGGGGTTTTTTAATTAGGGTTTGCTTAGGGATATGATTTAATAGTCAACAGGTACAGTTGGACTTGATGATCTCAAAGGTCTTTTCCAGCCTAGGGGTTTTATCTATTATTCTATGTATAAGTTGCTCCTGGGTAGACTTCACTTGCATTCGAGAAGATAATTTTTCACCATGAGAACAGTTAAACAGTGGAATAATCTCCCCAGGGAAGTTGTGGATTCCTCTACACTAGACACTTTAAAGGCTCAGCTTGACTGAGTGCTGGGCCATCTCATTTTAACTAGGTATCACCTAATAAGGTTGGACCAGATGATCCTAGAGGGCCCTTCTGATCTGGCTTTCTATGATTCAAAACCTGGCAAGGAAAGACTAGGCAGGGTTGCAGAGAGACTGAAAAACTGCGGAGAGGGGTGGGGAGGAGACATCCCACAGCGACAACTCTCTGTGGAGAAGTGGGGGCTGCTCAGAGCTTCCAACAACCCAGAAAAACACAGCTGGGTTGACTTAAGTCTTGGAAGGAAAAAAAACATGCACAGGACTTAATGGGCAAGGGCAGAGAGTACTTAAATATTTAAGAATCTTCTTTGTCGCTTTGAATTCTAATTAAAATAATTAAGTATTCTAGCTGACATCCTAATAAAGCTTTTTGAATTCAAAAAGCCATTCTCATTTTCTTTTGTAAGCTTGCTGTAGTGAGAGGTTCGGGTATACCCACCTCAAAGCACCAACACCATCCTCTAGGTCTAATCCAGTTCCTTCTAGGTGGAAAAACAAGCAGCTAATGACCCCAAAACAATACCTCAAGCCAAAAAACAAGCCCAAAAGGTTAGACTAGACTTACCACAAAATGGTCGGATAAAAATACTTGAGAATTTCTGTTCAGTGGAACAAAGTGCAGTTACCAAGGTACTTTAGGAATTAAATGTTGCAGAACACACAAGACACCTTACATCCCGTCAGGCTGACAAGCATTTATTATTTTTTCCCAGCAAAGGCAAAAAGCAGATAGGGAATTTCTCCCTAAGTGTTCCCATCATTAACACATGGAGTAAAAAATAAAAGGGCTGCAGGTTTTTCTTGTAAACAACACTAGAAAAGAAGTACCAGACAGAAGATGCAGGCCAGGAGGGTCTTATAAAGTGGCTCAGTTATGGACTAATAGTAAAAATGAGCATCTGTAAAATGCCAAGGATATAAAGATAGGATTTCTTCCTTGCCTTTGTAAATGATTTGGACATTGGCTCCTTGAATTCTACGAAGAAGTGGGTGCTAAGTCACTCGAAAAGCTGGACATGAGCTCTTTGACCCGCTTCAGTCATTTAAAATAATTAGACTCCACTCCCTCACAGGAGAACTGGTGTGGAGAGAGCTCTTTCAGAGCTGCATAAACGTTGAGTGTTTGCTTTACACCTGGAAACAATTCCAACCCGACGGCAAATGACTTCTGCTGTATTGCTTAAAGAAAAAGAGAAAAGAATTGCAAGACAGGAGTTCAGGCAGTTCACCTTCCTTATTGCGAATATAAAACCCTTAAGAATTACTTCTAGACCCCAATGACCTCCACAGCTTGTGGCTGAGACTCGTAGATGGAAACACAGTCTTTGCTTTACCTCTAGAGACACCTGCTGAGATGGTCAACTTATCAACTATGATTTGGCCAAACCTCCTCCAGCAAATGGTGCAAACAAAGGACGAATCCTTCTGTGTGCGGCACTCAGAGGACGATACACCAAAGGTAACTTAAAAAATAAACAAGTCCAGTTCAATTGCCTTGTGAGTAGCTGACAAGTCTTTTCAAAGCTATAGCTAATTCTCCATCCTTGCGTTGGTAGCTAAGTAATTTTCCTTTATTAATCCAGTCTGGTGATAATTAGAAGTCATGGAACTTTGGCTTCCCTCCTACAAGCCCCATTAGTCCAGCTGGAAAGGAAATTTCTGATCTCAGCTTAGGGTCATTCTAAATATCAGAACATGATTCACTTCTGAAAGGAGAGGTAGGCAAAGGAGTCTATCCTTGGAGTTAATAATAAAGTAATTATCAAGGTTGCACAAAATGTTATTCCAGAACTTGAAGGCCTCTGTAAGAAACCACTTAAATCAACAGGGAAAAACACCACTTGACCAGCCCTATTGAGTATAACAAGAGGATAACAATAAAAGTGATCTGCTTATGTGCCCAAAATCTCAAGTTCTGAAAGCATTTCAAAGCCTTTCAGACATAACATTTATAATGATAAATGTGTGCACAGCATGACACCCCACCCAGTCACTGAAATCAGGCTTTTTTTATAACGGCATTTAAAGAGCAAAATTATTTTCTTCCTTGCCCGAAGTTTTGCCATCAGAACTTCTCTCTGTGGGAAGCAGACAGAGCTGGATGGAGTCTGCAGATGTTTAAGCCAAGGAGAATTTATGATCATCCTCTCTTTCTATTAGTGTTTGGGATAATTTGGACAGAGCAGGGAGGACCGGGAGAGGATGAGATTGTGAAAATTGAGTGAATCCTTAAGCTTTGTCACAAAACAAAGACACACACCATCCAACCAACACCCAGGAGGAGCCATGAACACTTAGGGGAGACAAGGCAGTATTTCTTTCCCTGTGATACTAGGTGTGCTCAACAGAAACCGAGCACATCAGTAAAACAACTGCCACAGGCAGGATGTATGCTGCCAAACTAGCCGCAAAACTGCACAGCAAAGAGAACATCAGAGATTAATGCCCCTTTTTATTTATTTTTTTTTAACCATTACATAGCACAATTACAACTTACAGCATCAAGAATGTTCAGATATAACTGCACAACAGATCGACTGCAGCAGCTATATAGCTGTGAGCATACTAATACTATGGCTAGGAGAGACAACTCTTTACTCACTAAACGTGAGTAAATAATTAAAAAAAGAGCTGCACCCAGACATCCCATAAAGGCTGTCTTGCTCCTTTGGGCTGGCCAGCATAAAGACCTCAAACCATGGGCAGAACATGTACTTTGTGCTGGTGAGAAAGCACCTCGAATTCTGTACGCAGTTTTCTGCCTCCCAATAAAAGAAATACATTGTGAGGGTGGAGTTTGTCCAGAGAACGGCAACAAAGCTGGTGAAGGGACTGGAGAACAAGTCTTATGAGGGGCAGGCTGAGGGAACAAGTCTTACGAGGGGCAGGCTGAGGGAACTGGGATTGTTTCATCTGGAGAAAAGAAGGGCCACGTTGCTTTCTACAGCTACCTGAAAGGAGGTTGCAGTGAGGTGGGTGCCGGTCTCTTCTCCCAAGTAACAAGTGATAGGATGAGAGGGAATGGCCTCAAGTTGCACTAGGTTTAGATCGGATATGAGGAAAAATTTCTTCACCAAGAGTTGACAGGCTGCTCAGAAAAACAGTGGAGTCACCAGCCTTGGAAGTATTTAAAAGATGTGCAGAAGCAGCGCTTAGGGACATGATTTAGTGGTGAGCTTGGTAACGTTAGGTTTATAGTTACACTCAATGATCTTAATAGGTCTCTTCCAACTTCAATGATTCTGTGAAACTCTTAACTCAAGCAAGGTAGCACCAAGGGGAAAAGACTCAGCAAGTCACTTATCCCAGTCCTCCCAATTAACTAGATAACTATAAGCACCTATGTAATTCCTCATGACATAGGTGCTGAATACTGCAAAGCACAGCACAACTACCAGACAGGCCTTTCTAAATCTGTGGCTAAATAAAGTGTTTGTGATTGGCTTTTATACTCATGTGTGTCATTTTCTGTTTTATAGTCTCCAAATGATTTACTTTATACTTTTTCAGTGATTTCTCCAAAGCAAAGCAACAGCACTGCAACTCAACAACAGACTTTGAGATGGATTGGAGAATGCAATGGATTGATATAGAGCAGGTAGCCCACGACAAGGTGACACAAGAATTGGAAAGAAAACTTATTCACTGGAGTAGCAAAACAGGTGGCATCTCTACTGGAACTGAAATAACTGCGAGGGAAACAACCTGACACAACAAAGCCTGGGGAACAGAAAGGGACAGAGCTGTGAAGGGTATCAGGAGTTACAGACACAAAGTCTGAACAAATGAAGGATGTCTGATGCCCAGAGCATTCGTTGACACCAGTAAAGATCTTCTAACACAGTCATTTTCTTTGCAGAGCAAAAGGTTGATCAAAGAATTGCCTCAAAGAAAGACTGAGGTCAAAAGGAATGTTTTAAAATTGACTTGCAGAAGGGACCCAGTTCCTCCTTTTCTAAACATATGGGTTCCCTATGATGTGCTTCAGACACGGTATTGCTCAATAGAGTCAGAAAGCCCCAGGGCGTACTAGAAACAGGCTTTTTACTGAACTCCAACTCAAGTCCCAAACATTAAGCATCACCATCTTTGAAAATCCAGACCTTTTGTTTTTAGGCTTGGGGAGTTTTGATATTAAAAAAACCCACAACCTGTTCCAGTAGGAGGTGTCCCTGCTTATACCAGGAGGTTGGAACTGGATGATCTTTAAGGTCCCTTCCAACCCAAACCATTCTATGATTCTGTGAAATGATTCTAGAAGATACAAAAGCAACGCTTGAAGTGATAGTTTGAACCAGAAATCAGCTCTAGGTCTCCTAAGCAAGGACAGAAGCACAGGCGTCCTAGTTCAAAGCACAGGCTTCAATTCTGTGTCGACTCATTTCAAGCAGAAAATCTTACAAAAGCAACTTATTATCAGGAAATGAGGGGGTATTTACCTAAGCAAATCAAGCATGTTGTAGCTACATCTGACCCACTGCCAGTCTGAGCTGGCACAGTTCTGTGGCACGATACAGCCTTTTGAAAAAAGAAAAAAAAATGCTTGATTGGCCCTGCATGTAATACAGCTTTTGTTGCTCAATACCAAGCAAAGGCAACCTATGACTTTGGATTGCAGCAAGTGTACAAGTGCCTCCACACTACAGCATCCTTCACCAATCGCTAAATTAAACTGCTGTCAGAAAAAAAAACAAAACAAAACCTTTCTGGTGGATTTCTGACCAGCTGTAATATTAAGAACATAAATGATATTTTTTTTAAAATTTGCATGTTGTCTGGACAGAGGAAAAGCTGAAGAGGCAAAGAATAACCTGTGATATTAACTGCTTTATCACGTTCCCAATGAACAGCAGAAACAGCAGCAAAAAGGCATGACAGAACCTCTGAAGAACACGAGTCGTCACATTATCAGAGTAAAGAGATGGAAGAATCAAGCACAGCTCACCTTGACGAGGCTCACAAGAAAGCAATCAGCAAAATAAACATACAGAAAATAAGGGGCAGTAGAAAAGGCAGATCAAGATATGTTCATTTTCAGATAATTCAGAACGTGTCAGTTTGGATCTTCTAAAAGCAGCATTGATTTTCTACTAACACATTAACTCCAAAGAAAGGCAGTTGGTGTTAGCACAGAGAATCAAATCACTCAGGAGAGGGACCTACGCACTCCCTGCTGTGGTAAGAAGTCCTCTTGGCACAAAGAAACTGGAAAATGGTGACTTTCCCCTGCTCACCAGATCTGGCAACCACTTAAAGGCTATCCTGAAGTGACTGCAATTACAGTACCAATTTCAACTACTAGCCTCGTCATCTCCTCGTTGCAACTCTGCCATTAAAAGCATTTGGATTGTCTTCATAATCTCCAAGAGAAAAGAAAAAAGAAAAAAAAAACCCACCTGCAGTATACTGTGCAGTAGTTTCATGCCATCTAAAGAGAAGCATGAGCAACACTCGGTATCTGTAACTGTTAAGCTGTAACCATGCTATGTATATAGAGCTTTGCAAAAATTCAGTACTTAAAAGACTACAAAAAGAGATTATGTTTCTCTCTCACTGAAGTACTGCAAGCAGAATGTACTCTTCCGGAATTGAAACGGCGGGCGTTTGATGGCATATTTTAAATAGTATTCCTCTTTGTGCACGCAGCGTAATGCCACCCAAGGGGGAGATTACCAAGAAAAAAAAAGTCTGTAATTTGCAAGTCCATTTCAAAGTCATATCGAGGATGATGTGAAAATCAGGATAGGATTCTTGAAGAAATCTCCCTGGAAAATGCATTTGTACCTCAGGGAAGTTTTGGATTTGCTTTCCCACACTGGAAGGCTACTCCATCTTTTGACATTTCAGTGTTGTTTACTCTTTGCAACTAATTTTGGAATTATTGAATGTTTTATTACAAAGGCATTATTTTTTACTAATAATAAGATACTGCTCTTCTGCAACCTCCAAGTTTCCTAAAAATCCCTCACTATTTGCCTTGGAACTTCTATTGGTAGTGAGGATGCAGCAGTTGAGTTTACAATAAGGGATAAAATCCTGCTGTCAGGTATCATGAAGGTAACTGACCTTTACACGTGTGAAGGATCTACCTTCATGGCCCTGGGAAATACAGGATGGCCCACACTGGTCTGATCGGTCTAAAAACAATTGCAAACAACACCCTGCTTTCAGGGTTTAAGGTAGTCATCAACAGGGATTAGAAGGGAATACTTTCTTTTAACAGACCTGCGGCTAAATGGGTTTTCTTTCTTGTGTAGCCTTCTCTGGAGCATTACAGACAGGCTACAGCTGAAACTGGGGAGAGCAAAAAGATAAGATTATTTTCTTGACATCAGATTCTCTTCCTTGATGCCCACGTGAGCAGATGCTTTGACTGAAATTCAGCAACAAAGCTGATGACAGAAAGGAATATTCCCCCAGGTCAGGTAAGGAAGAAGGATGTTTTGCTTGCAGTGCAAAACATAGTTTGATTATAGAGATAAGAAATTTGGTCACATAATCAAATCCCACCCATAAAAACTGTGAGAAGTACCAGTGATACAACAATCCTTTCTGTATTTTTCCCACAACCACAGCAATTGGTACTGCAGAAGTCCAACACTGTAGTCTTTAGATGTAATCCAGCGTAGCATCAAGGTGAAAGGGAAAGCAAACACAGAAGACCACAACATACACTCAGACAATTTCCTTTTCCTCTTGAATTCTAGTTAGTTTCACTTTATTTTTGCCATCTAGAAGTTAGATATCTATCTTTACTTAGCGTAGACATCTATCTTTACTTAGCATTCTGTATTAGTGGAGAGAGTGTAGCATTATTCACTCCCCAAACCCCCCGCTACCTGGAACTTGTCTCACTAACCACAGGGAAAGCCACGACCCTTAACTTGGACCAAAATCCTACTGTTCCTGCAGCTCAAGGGAAGCAAACTTTGGAACAAACTAAGAAACTGTGGGAAGGAAAGATCTCAAGTATTTTATGTCGATAGATACTGCATGGCTAGTTTCAGATGAAAGAAAACAATGGAAAAAAAGCTCTCATAAGGATATCCCATTCTGCTGAGATGATTCCCTCTACCAGCAAAATAAGACACAGCTGTGTTGCCTTCACTCTGCATCAAGGGTTTTTTCATTACCAGTATGAACGACAGATATGAATCTGGCAGCACCTTTAGTTTTGTTTGTCCAGTTCAATGAAGATAAAGAGTCTATTCTGCACTAGAAACGGGTAACAAAAGGCTTCTTTTTTCAAAAAAACCCCAACTCTATACCATCCTCTAAACATGTGACAGACCCACAGCAGCCACAGCCAGCCTGTTACTTTGTGCTTTGACCAATGCAACTTTGCAAGTCTCTCATGCCAATAATTCTCTTTTGAACTGGTACTGGGTTAGATTATTTGAACTAAACCAGAGAATGATGATCATAGTTTATACTCTTAGCTTTTTCAAATGGTAAGTTAAGGGTTTGCAGTGTCATAAGCTATAATCAATAATCTTGCTGTTTCTCTAATAATGCAAAAGCACTATATTGATGGTATCCATGCTGCTTATTCCAGAAATAAGTGCATACAAATTAAATAGGGCATACAAATATATATGATTCATTTATGAAAAGCAGTTTGTGTGGAAAAGAGCAAAAAGTTTTGAGCTAATCGAATAATTAAGAACAAAGACAAAACAAGATACATTTAATTATTATTATTATTTTAACATGTTAAAAATACACTCACATCAAAATAGGATACACAGTTATAAAACTGTTGCAGATGACATAAGAAAATAGTGTGTATATATTTTATATATAAAAATCTACAGTATTTACTAACGTCGATACATTTTGGAGCCTTGTGTCGCTTGCAGAAATAAATTGTACAGCTTTGTTATGAATTACAGAAACATCATTAAACACTGAGATTATTACACTTAGCCACAATATTATATACATACATTTCTAAGCTGCTGTAAGCAATGAGAACTAAGGTAAGCCCAAGTCATATTTATCACAATTTTAGTTTAGAGTTTCAGTGTAGTGCTTTGCTACTGTTACTTCACTGCAGTATGCAATTTTTAAAATATAAAATTGCCCAGTTCGTTAAAAATTACATCAGACATTATATACACAAAAAAAAGGTTTGAAATATACTAAGTAAATGTTACTTCCATTTGTAAAAATTGTTTTACTTCTGTACCTTAAAACTTACAGAGCCAACCTGCAGCAGTAATAGGCACTAAAGCTCATTCTTTAAAGGAAAAAAATAATCCATTTCTATGTTTTCAGTTAACAAATCTTACAAAACAAAAGATAAGTGAACAACTTTCCAAACCATCCAAAACTGGGTTTGATACCAGTTTGGTACTTAAGCATTAGAAAAATCACTCTGTTAAGCACTCCAAGGACCTCTTCTGGCAAGATCCTTATTCACTTCAGCTCCCACTGGTTTCAACGAGAGGTCAGTGCATTCAGCACTTAAACACAGCACCCAGCAGCTCACAGGACTGCATTCTACACGTGCCACTTAACCTGCGTTATTTTTCAACACCCAATTCACAGCCAAGGAAAGGAAAACACGGAACAGAAAAGGCTGCAAAGACTAATAAAAAACAGTTACACTACCAGAAGTCTAAGCTTCCCGTTAGCAGTAAGGATCATTTTAGTGTAAAACAGCGCAGTCTCTCAGCAGCCTGACAACACAGCAGCACATGCCCCATCACAGACATGAACCTACCGGCTCTTTGGCGTAAAAAAGGGCAAACCAAAACAGAATTGACATAACAAAGTTTAAGAGAAGGGACACTGCATACTCACACAGTTCAGGGAATGTCAAGCCTCAACCAACTCTCAGAATCCTGCGTGTACTTCACAAGAGGAACAAGAAGCTGGTCATTCTCTGACATCTGTGGGATTTGGCCCTGCAACCAATTTGTTTAGTCCAAGAGCACAGCATGGCAAAAAGCGAAGGGTGCAGCACCATTTCTGTATCTGGGATTACTCTTGCTGTGCTCCAATATTTTGCATATAGGATGATATTGTGCAGGTAGATTTGGGTGAGAAGGTAAAGTCTCCACTTTCAATGCACCTAAAAGACTAAACACTGCCCTGGATTTTAAGCACCATTTCTTAGCCAGATCAGAGATACATTTTTGGCTTTCTGCTTTTCACTGCCTGCTCCTTCTTGCTGAGGAAAATGACAAACAGTAGTCAAAGGAGAGGAAACAAACTCTCACATAAGATTAAATTAATAATCCCAAAGCATCTTTCCTGCCCAGAACAGACACTGGGATGCTGAGGCAGCTGTATAAAAGCAACAGAAATTTCCATTCAAAATGAATGGCTTCTCAAATAAATTACGACGAAAAATTAACATCAAATAAAAGTACTTCACAAGCTTTCCCTAAAGTTAAATGCATTTACATTTAAACTCTCTAGCTTTTTTCCATATGCGTTTGTGTATTACAAATGCACGCTTACACACGTGCACAAGCATCCATAGAGTGCATTAACAATGTCAGTCAAAATAAAACTTGTAAATGTGTTACAGGTTTTAGGCAAAAAGATGGTAACACAAAATATTTAAACATTAAGGAGCAATGACAGTATTAACCACATCATGTATACAATTTATTGCTATGTCTATGTGCATCAGATCACTTTCAACAGCTCCAATGCAAATCTAAGAACTCAACCAGCCTTCAATGAAAGTCTGAAACACCTCTGAAATAGTGTTGTTATTTGAGTCACAGGAACTGTCCACATTTCACAAAACTGAGGTGGACTACTACTAACACAGTAATGTTTAGCTGGTTTTGGTTCTTGCCATTTCACTAAGTACAGAGAGATGCTCAGAGAAGCACGGATTCATGCATAGACAATCCATCATTTCTGTTTCGATAGTGTTGGGTTTGAGCTGATGGGCTTGAATACTGGTATTGTGGTGAACCATGCTCTTCAAAGGCTGGCGAAGTCCTGTATCTTATTGGACTATCCACAGAAACAGGAGGAAGACTACGGTCTTGGAAAGGTGGTGACTGAAAATGCTGGTATTTCTGGAAATTATCCAAGTGGCTTTTGTTAACGTCTTGGCCCCAGGGCTGCCTGTAAGGTTCATGTCTGTAAACATACGCCGCATCTGGCCACTTTCTACCTTCTGGTAAATAATCCACTGGAGGGATTATGAATTTAACACCTGATGGGGACCTCGAGTTGCTGGTATAAGTATCAACAGGGTCTACTTCTATCTGACCAGAAGCTGGTGAAAGAGGATTTTGGCAACTGGCATGATAGGAATTCATTTGTAGTTTATCTGGAGAATAATCTACTGATATAAAAGAACCATATGGCCTACCAGAAGGGCTGGTTCGATTCCCATGGTAATGTGGAGGTACAGAACTTGTATTGCCTATATGGGAAACGTGCTTTGAAGAATTTCCATGGTAATTAGGTGGATTACTATAACAAGGCAGTGCCTGTTTTACATTCAGTCCATGAGGTGGTCCATCAGATTGTGATGGATATTTTGGAGACCTGGGTTGTGAAGTGAAGGTGTAATTATTGGGTACTTTTAATGGAGTTGGTACTTTTTCAGTTTGCTTTCTTGGACTGTTAGGATATGTCACATGCCTAGGGCTCTGTGGACGAGCTCTTTCAAGCACCTCTTCAACAAGATTCCCATTCTCATTATCAACTTCTGGAACGTTGTCATACTGAGATGCATTAGACCCTCGCTTACCTTCATCAGCATCCAAAACCCTCATCTTTTGCTTTACATTCAAAGGCTGCGTTTCTCCAGGACTTGGCAATGGGCCCAAAGCTGAATGGTTTACCAAAGTTCCTTTCACCTCTGCATTAAGTTTCATTGTCTTTTCAATTATTTTGATATCAGATGGTTTATTCCACCTAGGTACAAATTCCCTTCGTGTATTTGAAGTAGCATTAGAATTTTGATTAGCAGCTGCATTATTATATTGTCTTGAGCTGTCTTGCTCAGTTGGCTGCGGCTTGCTTCTGGTATCTACCTCGTTCTTAGGCATACTATTTTGTGTCTCTACTGGGCAAATCCTCTGCTGTTTTAAGGAAGGTTTCTTTTCCAGTGAATCAATTCTTTTTCGGTTATTTGGTGAGCTTTCTGGTTCTTCCCCTAGGGATGGCCTCCTCTCTGTCCTTCCTGTTGTTTGTGTACCAGTGCTGTTCTGTCCATTAAGCAGTGGAGCAGAGGTAAGCGTAGCAGGCTGAGGTCCTGATGGAATCTGCCCTAATGGCTTCTTTGGAAATTCATCTTCTTTACCTAGAACAAGAAAAGTAATAACAAATTCACTTCTTTGATCTGTTGGTCATGCATACAAAAAACAGTTATGAACTCTTTTATCTGGGCCTCTCTCTGGGTCACCATTCTGCTAAACACCCTAAAGATTTTCCCATACACTGGCCTCAAAGATTTTGTTTAAGCTCTCATCTCAACCAGTTACTCTAGCCTTCCTTTCTACAGCTGATGCAATCTTGCCAGGCTTTTGCTCATTCATGACATTGCTGTAAAAAAGATCATTTTCCTAGATGACATTTTTGTTACAGAGCCTTCTTGGTATATAACCCTCCTTACATTGTTCCTGTGACATCAAGTAAACTACTTTCCCCATTCTTTCCAATATTGCTCTCCCAATGTGTTGTCTTCTATACATTCATCTTCTAATGTTTACCTCTGATAAGCTGCCCTATCAGCTCCTCACCCACATGCCTGCACTTCCTACCTAGACATCTTTGAACTTTCTCTCACTTTTTTTTTGGTGGAGCTCCTCATTAACATCTATATAGTGCGGTCCTTGTTCCACTCTCAACCTCTGCCTAGAAATGTCACCCTCAGTATTAAAAAGCTACAGTATAACTGAAAGACTATGCAGAGTCAATTTTTTTCAGTTCTGTTCTCCATCAGTTATAGAACAACTGAAGAAGTGAATACTGATACTGGCTAGGTCATGATTTCATCTCACTGTTCAGTGGAGGGTTTTTGCCAAACACAAGGATATCATTTACAGAAATAGCGTAAGTGTGAGGCATTCTCTCAGACTGGAGCTCGACACATCACAACAGCCAGTGGTAAACATCAGTTATGTGAGGACCCAGAACAATCCACATTGATACTACAGAAAGAATAAAGAAGCATTTTATCACTTGACGCTGCTCATAGACCAATTTACATCAAATTTTCCATTGCCGTCTTTTTCCTTAGCAGTCAACGCCCTTCATAGTCTCAGCCAAAGTCTTTTATCATGTCCGTTTGCATATAACTTAATTGTGTCATACATTACTTTCCCATTATAACCCGAAAAGGTCACATACTTGTCATTAACTTCATTAATCTAAATTTAATTTATCTGATATTCAGTTTCTCTCTCAAAATAAACAAACTTTTGAAGTCGGTATAACCAAACAAATCCTCTCTGTATCTATTCATTAAGCAAAAGCTCTTTTCTAAGGTGAAAAAAAAGAAATAGCTACCCTTGCTTAAATGCTATCCAAAATAAGTTATAAAAATGGCTGTCAGTAAAATAATTTTAATTCTTCCTTCTTCCTAAGGCAAGAACTGTAGAATCTTTCTCCATCAAAGATCATACAGCTAGCACCTCACTCTTTCTAGCTATCATAATTAAAACTCCTTTTATCTGTCCATATGGGTTCACAGGAGTGAACACACACAAATCTGTCTATCCCTGACATGACTGCTGTGGTTAGAAGTGAGCTACATTCATTTTTACAGCCAATAGTACAAATTCAATCTTTGATGACTGGTCCATGATAGAGATACACAGAGGAAAGACAGCAGCCAAGGTCAGTATTATTTATTGTAACAGCACAACAACCTACCATCACGGATCAGTTGCTTACAGTTTGTGCCAGCTAGGACAGAGCAGGAGGACAGCACAGAACAATACGATGCCATGTGTCATGACAAGATATCAAAATAGAAAGTACTTAACAAAAACAGTCTGGTTTTGCCAATTAAACTAGCCTTTCCTTGATTTGCCAAGTCTTTATATAAGAAAGGTCATATGGAAATCTACCTTTCCTTTAGAAATACACAACTTCAGAAGCCTCAGTTTACATTTGATAAACACAGCCTACCCAGTCTTTCTGTAGAAAAACTTCCACTCCTGTTTTTCCCCCAGTTATTCTCTGCCCCGTTAGGATCGTACAGTTCTTCAGATTCACAAACCTATGCTCTTACACTGAAGGTACTCATTGTCCACCTTGCTACACCCTGGAAAAGGAAGTTACTTATGCTGAGCTTCTCCCCAATTACCTGTCCCCAAAGGGGAGATCCCACATTAAATCACCTTAGAGGATTATACATCTGACATGCTGTAATCCGTAACACAGAATACCTATACAAACAGTTTCAAGGAAGTACAGCAGGTTACACAGTGAGGGAGGGTCTCAGCGTTATGCTCCAATAAGTGGTTCTTGGAATTGTAAGTCTCATGGTTTGTTCTCTTTCACTGTGGGGCCCCACTATGCACAAATTAGGCTAAAATTTGGACCACGGATTTGTAAACTTGCACTCCCCTGAAGAACAGATGAGGTACAGAGAAATGAGTTGCACGAATGTTGTAAACAGATGATTTAACAGCTCTGCAATATACTGTTTGATGCTCTGCCCTCTTCAAGACTGTTCTTAGTTCTTTGTGAACAGGAGTTCACTTTTGGAACTTGCTTCAGTTTGGTAAAAGGTACTTGGTACCATTTACTTCCATCTGCATCCTCAAAAAGCACCAGGCAAACCTGAAGATCACATTCTTTAAGTAAAAGTGTTGCTCATAATAAATATCCCTTATAACTGGAACTATATGTTGCAGCGTTCTCAACCTTCCTGATTTCGAATGTTAAAATAGCATGAAGACTGAATGAAGAAACAGCACTCAAAGTACATACCAAAAACCTGCCATCTAAATCATACTGAACTAGTCTTTATGTGCTGTTAATCCATTTATAATCTCCAGGTGATTCACAGTAGTTATGGGATAGCATAAGAAAATGGCTTCTCAACACCTGTAGAGTTATTTCTGTCCTTGTATGAAATAAATGTTTTAGAAAAAAACTGTTTTTCTTCCATGCCTGAAATTCAACTATTGGAGCCGTATATACAAAAATGGAGACGTGTTCCTCCAGTAGCTGCAATGCTTCCTTGATTTGTACAAAGACGTTAAAAGCATGAACTGATTTCCTTTCTTCCAGCTTTTACTCTAAGAAATGCATACAAAGCAACACGACATCCTCTCAAATATACTTGGTTGCACAATAAAGGTGGGGTTTGTGTGAGCTTTTTGGTTTTTTTTTTAATTTCACACACTTAAGGTTTCTTAATTACCATTAAGCTCTAACAAAACCCAAGTGAGAATACTGCAGACATTTTTATTGAATTCTATCTAGGCTGCATTGAAGATTACATCATCTTCCCTTCACATTTCAGGGTATAAGCACATACTACAAGCAAGCACATGCCGACTGCACTGTCTAGAGGATGTATGCTGTAATATGAATTTCAGCTGTAAAATGAATATCAGAGAAGTCTTACCATATCTGTTGGGAAACTGTTAAACCTCAACATTAACCCACGTACTGAGTAACAAGCAAAGTGTTCTGAGACAGTAGTTCATTTAGAATAAACCCTCTGCATTCTAACGGAATGATAACACGTTCATAGGCTAGCAATACTGGACCTTAGTGCTTTCAGGGAAAACAAAACTATGAAACAATGAGTACACGTGGAGGAGGGGTCAGCAGGGAAAAGAAGAATTATAGTTTTAAAACCTAGCCACAGGGCTTCCACACAACTTGGTTTAACTTGACCTCAGACAGAAACAACTGACACAGCTTGCTTAATCAACTACATCTGCATGCAAGGCTTTAAGGAAGGCCACATCACTAGAGGTACTCAATTCACTAATCACAGCTGGGAAGCAAAATGGTTGTTCTGGTTCAAAAATGCTTGAGCTCTCATCACCTCCTGCCTTAAAAAGCACTGGAAGGAAGAGAGTTGTACAAGGATCTATTATGCTGTAGGACAAAGACATCCTGCAAACCAGTCACCTTCTAAACTAAAACCAATCTGGTTTAAACAGTAAAATATACTTAATTCTAATTGAAGTATACAAATCATACACACATACACATACATACACATAGAGTGAGCTGTCACTTCCAGTGGAACTACCAAATACTTTAAAAACAAATAAAAATTCCCAAAGTTCAAAAGAAGTCCACAAAATTTAACAAACAGATGATAACCAAATCTATCACCATGCACATTAATACAAGGAGACATTCCTTAAATGCACAAAATAGCATGCGAACTATTTCCATGAATGCTCTAAGTAGTCCACTATCAGCAAGACAACCATGATGCCACATGCTGGCAAGAAAGGAAGAAAGGAAGAAGGCAATGCAAGCAAAAAGGTGAGGAAAAGAAATTGCAGTGCAAAAGAAAAACAAAACCAAGTCACAACATCTCTACCCATAAGAGGTATATAAATAGCTCACCAGAGAAGCATGCAAAAGTACCAATTCTGCTTACAAGCCGTATATCTTTTATCTACCAATTTTCCACTCCAAATCTACCGAAAGCTTCACACTTAGCTCTCAATCATCATCTTTACTACTTCAACTAAACTCAGTGTTCAAAGTCCTCAGACCTGAGCATTCAGCAGTTTTATTTGGATGTTTTCAAGGAGATTCAATTGAGCATCTGTTTGTGCTGTTGATACAAAGTCTGAATTAATTCACTTCCTGGACATACTGTCTGACCAAGGAACAGAGAAATGTTTGAATTCGACACACATTATTTCTGGGCAAAGTGCTTTTCTATACTATGATGTTTACATACAAGGTTTAAAGCATTTTAGAACTAGAAGCTAAGACAAAGCTGTCCAGTTCAGCTGAGATTGTTTTGGCAGCAACCCCTACAGTCACCAAATGTGCCTTTGTCTTCTGAAGCAGACCAGGCAATCACATTTATTCCCAGGTTGCCATTATTTGCATGAGATGCAGAACAGGGTAACTCTCATCCTTCTCTCCCCATCTTCCTTCAACAGAAGATGTTCCTAGACAGAATTTAGTTACTGGCTTTTCCCAAAGACAAATATAATACCTTACCTCAGAATTTAAAAAAGCTGGGACTATAGGATTTGCTATTTTTTCTTTAAAGGAAAGGCTGTGATTTAGTTGGCTTACATGCAGTACAGTATAAAATAAGCAAACAACAGAGAAAATAGAGTGAAAAAATGGGTGAGGAAGGAGAGAAGTGAAAGTAGAGGGAGACAATTTAAGCAAAACAAGAACAATCAGGTGCTTGTTTGCTGCTGGTAAACATACTACCTGACATGAAAAGGAGCAAAGCAAATAAGAGCAGATCTGACTGTTCCAAAAAAGATAAGAAATTCAATTCATATTAAAGAAACTTTTAGTTTACTGATTTCTTCCTGCTCTAACAAGTCTTGGTCACCACCCAGTGGAAGTCGATCTCAACTACAAGATTTTTACAGATAATTGCTTCAGGAGGCACTAACAGCCACATGCACTGAACAGGAGACATATAATTGGAGTAAAGTGCTTTAAGTGCTCTCTCCAGTGAATAACAGTCTAGTCCTTAATTTCAGCACCAGAACACATGCACTTTGGCTGTTCTAACACAATTTTCAAGGGTGGTAATGGTCATAAAAACAACTCTTAAAAAGACATATTGGTATTTTGAGTTTGTTTTCCATCAGTGATGTGCCATCTTCCTTCTTCAGTTTACAAGTCTTAGAGAATTTTAAAGAAATTTAAGCACCTGCACTAGAAGCTTACAGTGCTGTCTGAAAGTCAATGTCCACTCCTTCTCCTTTACGTTCCACCATCAGCAAAGGAGTTACTGAAACAAAATACTGCCTAGCAATGTGAAGGTAGAACAAAAGACACTTTTTGCCTTCCTGCTGTTCTATTGTTTTTGTAATGCTGACAGTAAGGAATATTTAGTTTATAAACATCTAAATTTACATAAAGAATAGAAATGTTAACAGATTTGGTCACCAACCAGAAGATAAGGTGGCCACCTGCATGTCTGTAAGTTAAACATTTTCTATAACTAACTATTTCACTTTACATCCCTAATTCCATGTTTCTTCCAGAAAACATACTTTCCTGAAAATAGTTCAAAAGAGGAATATGAACCACCATAACTACCTGGAATCATATTTTTTAAAAGCATGCAAGTTTCAAACAGCAAAGACCTTTAAATGATGCAAAGTCAATGTCTAAAGCTGCTGAAAATAATAAACCAACTATATTAGTATAATTCCATTTATTAATTTCCTTCATAATATTGTAAAGCAGTTGTACCACACAAGAAACAAGACAGAAAAATTAGCTGATTAAAATATGAAGTGCTTTATACAAAATAGCTACTTGTGTATTCTTCAAGCACAGGTGAAAAATCCAAAATTCCTCTGAAACAAAACACAATCAAAAGAAAGAGACCATCAGGAACAGTGAAATCAACCTGACTTACATAGTTCTATTGGGTTTGGCTGTCAAAAGATGTATTAACAGCAGAAAACAGACTTTATTTGATAGATTAACAGCTCTAGTAAGTATTTCTGCAGTCTGACAAGCAGTTAGAATAGACAGACATTTCAATAAAAGATATTGATAACAAATTTAATAAAATGTAACTTTAAAGATAAATAACACATAAATACTTAAAATTTTGCAGCAAATGTAAGATTCAAACTTTGGCAGTTGCCCCTGAATACAGAAAATACTTTTATGTCTCAAAAAGGCTGCTGTAAGGTGTACTAAGCTTTCAGTCATAATAAATCAATCAGTCAATCTCAGGACCCCTATGTCCTCCTTTTTCAGGATACTCTGTATCAAAACACAGGTGAGGAACTGTCTGAAGAACCCGAAAAACACACCCTAGGTTCTTCAGCCTTGAAAGTGTTTCTGACTGACTTGATAATTAATTGTTTTCAGCCACATCTTTTTAATTAGAATATGAAACTTCCACTTGTAAGCACTTCTCTTAATTCTACTCAGACACTGTAAGACCCATGTATTTACATACAGCAATGTTAATACATGTTAATTAACATGTGTAGTCTTACAGGAGTAACTTACAGCAAAGCTGGAAATTTCTCCACATCTCGTGAGCATTTCAAGAGTTTTGCTGTTGCTTTAAGTAACAGCCATGAAAAGAATCGGCATCAAGAAATTTTGGAAATCCATTGTATAAATCAAGAAGTCTCCTTTCACTACACTTTAGGCGCTATCCTTGGATTGAGGAAGAGATCATCTGCTCTGTGCCGGATCTGTCTTCTTTGGAAGATGTGAACGGGAGGCATACAGACCTAGATGTTAAAGAACCTGCTGTGGTGCGGCCATCCTACACCACCTTCCAGGCGATCCAGAAAACTTCAATCGCTTTTTCTACTAATAATGCCTGAGGATATGTCAGAGAAGTACTTCAAAAGACAGTTTCGACTGTGTAACTGTCACAGCCTTCCTCTCTGAGGGCTTGATAACCAAACAGCTTGCCAACAAGCAACATGCTAATCCGTATGGTTTACTGTCTCCGTAGAGTCACTCAAACATGGATGTCTACCTTGGGTTTTGAGAACAGCACTTCACTTGGGAACCATCTTCTGAAGGTTGGACTTGCTACATACAGGTTTCCCTATGCTGCCCAGCACCTAGACTAGAAATTACCACAGGATGGAATGAAAATCCGTGGCCTGCTTTAGGCAAAACAGCCTGAGTGCTGGTGAAAGCATTTCACTAACATGCAAAATTAGTGTGATGTCCTTAACATCCACATTCTGGCTGTGCATTTTAAGGGCTTTATCAGTAAGAAAGAGTTAAACAAGGTCCATTCAACCCTTTTTGCTCTGAATGGAACAAGGAGCTTCTTAATCCAGTGGAAAAAGCCAAGGAGCAAGAAAGCCAGAGAAAGCTACATTAGACATAAGCAGACATCTACTTTAATGCAGAAGTTATTACTTCTTTTAATATTCTACTGCAGCTTACCCTACTTGGGCAGGAAAATCTATACATCCTAACAAAGGATGCCAGATGGAAAATTCCACTGAGCTTAATTAGCTCACTGCTATTCCTGGATGACTGATACTGATGCAAGTGTAAGGTGGAGATTTTTTTTATTTTTCATTTTTATATTAGTTCTTAAAGGTGTAATTGTTGCTCAGTGCAATAAAGAATAAAACCCATAGATAAGATAAAGTCTCTTTCAGAAAACTAAATAAGTATTCTTTTCTCAGGCAACAGTGAACACTTAAATGAAGAGTATTTTTTGTGTGTATTACTATATGATACATAATGGTTTCAAAAGTTGTGTATAAAATTGAAAGAAAAACAGCAAAAAAACCCCAAAATCTGAAGGTAATATAGTAGAGTCAGGCACACACAGGAGCAAAGCTGAATGTCTAGAGAATGCTGAGAACCTATAGAAAAAACTAGTATTGCCTGAAGACAGTAATTAGTAAAACCAAAATGAACATCAGAGTGGGAAAATGAAGAAAAAAAAAATCAAAGGCTTGTGAAATTCACATGAAGAACAAATGAGGCAGCCTCACTCAGCTACGGATAACAGCCGACAAACCAGTCTCATTTCCAAAGATTAGGACAGTGGCATTTTATATTTATTTTGTGAAAGGTTAAGTAATGTTCCCATTTACCCCTGGCAAAAATGTACCACACAGAGAGGCTTCCCAGGTTACTTTGAAATTAAAATTACTTTTGCTGTTCCTGTTATAATTTCAAATATCCCTCATTCATCCTTCATGAGGTTCGACAAGGCCAAGTGCAAGGTCCTACCCCAAGTGCAAGGTCCTACCACCTGGATTGGGGAAATCTGCAGTTTCAATACAGGATAGGGGATGATGTGATTGAGAGAAGCCCTGTGGAGGACTTGGGGGTGCTGGTTGATGAGAAGCTTGATATGAGTCAGCAACATGCACTCGCAGCCCAGAAGGTCAATCGTTATCCTGGGTTGCATCAAAAGAAGTGTGGCCAGGAGGTCAAGGGAGGCGATTCTGCCACTCTACACTGCTCTTCTAAGACCCTACCTGGAGTATTGTGATCAGTTCTGGAATCGGAAACATAAGAAGGATATGGAAATGTTGAAACAGGTCCAGAGTAGACAATCAGAGGGCTGGAGCACCTTTGTTATGAGGACAGGCTGAGGACAGGTTGTTTAGCCTGGAGAAGAGAAGGCTCTGTGGAAACCTTATAGCGACCTTCCAGTACCTGAAGGGGACTACAGGAAAGCCGGGGAGAGGCTTTTTAAAAGGGCATGTAGTGGACAGGACAAGAGAGAAGAGCTTTAAATTGGAAGGGGGAAGATTTAGATTAGACATTAGCAAGAAATTCTTCATGATGAAGGTGATGAGGCACTGGAACAGGCTGTCCAGGGAAGCTGTGGGTGCCCCATCCCTGGAAGGGAGACAGGCTGGATGGAGCCATAAGCAGCTCCTGTTCTAGTGGGAGATATCCCTGCCCATGGCAGGGGGGTTGGAACTGGATGATCTTTAAGAACCCTTCCAATCCAAACCATTCTATGATTCTATGTTGGAAGAAAAAACATGGTTTATTGTCATTGATGTTTTAGCTATACAAAAGAAAGAACCAATATGGCTCAAAACAATCTCCATCATGTCAGCTTTACCATGATGGAGTGGAATTGATGCTAGAAGAGAAGGCTGCTCATTAAGGTATTCACTCACATCTAGTCACCCTGCTCAAGTATCAGCTGCACTAAGATGACTGACAAAACAGACACCTGAAGAGTAGGGCTAAAAAGATAAACTTGCTTTAAAGAACACATCCAGACTGAAACCTAGCTTGTGGAAAAAGGACAGGGAGAAGGCAGGATGGGAAAGCTGTGATGAGAAAAGGGAAGAAGCAGCGCACACTGTAACACAGACAAGAACTGCAGACTCACAGAACACAGTCTGTAGATGAGAAAGACCACAAAGACTGAGCAGATGCAAAGACAAATGCAGAATAGACTCAGACCTATTGTGGGTGAGAGAAAGTGTGCAGGAGAGATGTTACAGAAAGTCAGAAAGAGAACAAAACACAGGAACAGGGAGCAAGAGAAATAGGAAACCAAGCCAAGATGATGGGAACCAAATGTGCAGAGTGTTTGTACTTCAAAGAGACATAACTGCTGAAGAACCAGATGAAGCAGGTATCGATTTGTGATGAGGACTCCTGGAACAGTCCAATACTGCATGCAACACAAGGTCTACAGAAATCTAAAAGTGAAATTCCTTAATGAAAGAGTTTCAGCAACAAATTAGCACAACAATGCTACAGCGGTAACCTTTACTCTGACACTTCTTAACTTGTGCAACCTAATCACAGCATCTTAATAAGGTCATTTTAAGGTAATTCCTGCCAAATTCTTAAGAGTTTTAGAAACATTTATTCTTTCTCACATACTCTTCTACCACTAGCAAAGATAAAGAAAATTAAAGATTGGGGAGGTAGGCATAGAAACAAAACCAGAGTCTTATTACAGAAGAAGAGATCCTATACATGTTTTGTAAGTAGCATCCCATAGAACAACCATCTCCACTCTGCATCAAAAAGCACAAAACACAAAAGCTAAGATGAAACAAAGAAATTCACTCAGTTAAAGACCCAGAAGGCCTATCATCTGCAAACAACTAAAAATCTGGATTTGACTAACATTAGAAACTATTCGACCTGAAGTTTGTTCCATAGCTAATCAACCTACAAAACAGCTTAGATTCTCAGACTACGCCATTACTTGAAATAATCTGAAACCTTGATATTTCATCTTCTATCTTAAAGATTTTATAAATCCAAGTTAACAAAATTAGCAGAGCATAGAGTGTTTTAAAGTGCTTTGACATAAGCTTACAACTAGCAAACAAAAAAAGAGCAAGCCCATGACATGAAAGGTGTTGATTTTAAACTGTAAAATATTTTCGGAGAAAAAAAAACCAAAACGTATGCAGCAATGAAGAGAAATATTTGCTCTATTTTTAACAGCATTAATTAACACTTCCAAAATGGACAATATGTGAATAGCTCCAAAGACCTAAACGGCATATGTACAAGTTTCTTACCAGCTACTGGTAAATCCAGCTTTGCTCGTTTCAATTCTGATATAGAATTTTGGAGCTGATCTATTACAAAGTCATCTTCATAGAAGAAATCCTTGGCTAAAGTGTCCTGCAGAAATTCTACAAGCTCTTCCATTTGTAATTTCATCAGATGCTCTACATAAGAAGAAAATATTATACATTAAAATATCTTAATTATGAACACTGGAAAACGTACTGAAGGTTTTGTTTTCAAAGCAGAATGAAAAACATTTATTAATTAAACAAACAACTGAATTCTTCACTATAAAACGCATTAAAAAATCACTTGTAAATCAGCACAGAAATGCTTTCTACACATCATTCTCCACTCAGGACACCATTTTTCTAAGAGGCACCTTCAGAAAACGAACTACAAGCCACCCTCCTTCAGCTGCCTAATGTCCAGCAGCTTCAGATCTGTATTTTTCAGCCTGCATCCCCAACTTACACAAGACTGCTGTAGATCTGTAGAACATACATCACCTCTCTTAAGAGCTTTGAAAAGCAGTAATATCAATTTTTAAAATGTTTTTACAGTATCCTCATTCACAACTAAATTAACTTCCAACGAAATGATGATGGCAGTTCAGACTTCAGAACCATTGCTTCAGGCTCTCTGAAAATTCAGGTACCTCTTGTTACTTTAATCAAATCCAGGTCATATTTTGAAAGTCATTTTACAGTTATCAGATTATTTTTCTTCAGTTTTTACACAGCAGTGAGGACATGCTTCTCACACAAACCTATCTGACTTGCAAGGCCTTAACTGCATATCTATGTAGCTTAAAATAAGCCATCAAAAGTTCAAGAACATACAATTTCTATACAGAAATCATAAAAAATGGTTTTGCACTGAAATAAAAATGCTCTTGGCATGTATTCCACAACAGTGCTTTGACTGGATAGGTATGCCATTAATGCTTTTCAGGGAAGACAAGAAAATGCAAAACAAATCAGAATTCTTCTTCTGCCACCCTCTGCCAGTCCTCAAATCTCTTGACTGTTGCCATAAGGTGCTCTCAGTGTTTCGATTGTGGAGGAAGTTGCTATGTACTTGCTACGCAAGCAAACCTGCACTTGGACTTTTTCCTCAGATCTTCCCATAAAAAAGAGTAGTGAATAAAAAAAAAAACTTCCTGTAGATGCTTATTTGCAAATAGAGAAAATAAACCAAAATACCACACGAAAAGACTTCCCTCTAAATGTGTACTTTTTAAGAACAATAATTTAAAACGTAACCTTCTTCATTTTTCACAGCAGTTTATGAACAAACTAAAGAATACACCTCAGTGAGACAGTAAGGTAGTATCACCACAGTTTAAGGAGAGTAAACTAGCAAGCAAATTAAGAAATCAATTCTGCAGAGCTCCACACAGATCTCTGAATTTAAACAACGTTAAGTGACTTCACCTAACCTACCATTC
Source organism: Clamator glandarius (assembly GCA_033459285.1). Lineage (NCBI taxonomy): Eukaryota > Metazoa > Chordata > Aves > Cuculiformes > Cuculidae > Clamator > Clamator glandarius. The sequence goes on from JAUNZM010000026.1 coordinate 1,658,451, forward strand.
CATCCTCAAAAGCTTTTAAATTTCTTTGGAACCTGAAGTGCTAAGTCACTTTGGGGAACTAGGCATATATTCTGTACAATTATTCTGTTCCAAATCTCAAATTTCACTTTACCCAAAGGCAAGAGACGGCCAACCTGGCAGATCACAAATTCTTAATTTTAGTTACATTTTTGTGCAAACAATGGCATTACAAGACACATATGCTGGTGATGCCTCATAGCCAAGTTGTTCGCTGCTAGAGCTTCAAGTATTTAGTAGCCCCCTCTGGATTCTTGGTCCACTTTTTTCACAAATTTAAACCCTGTAAGGGTTAGGCATTGGAATTGGTTAGGCATTGGAACGATCTACCAAGGGAGGTGGTTGAGTCACCGTCCCTGGAGGTGTTTAAGGTGAGGGTAGATGAGGTGCTTAGGAGCATGATTTAGGGATTGGTGGGAATGGTTGGACTCGACGATCCAGTGGGTCTCTTCCAACCTGGTCATTCTGTGATTCTGTGGCTAACAAGCCATTTCTAAGCCATGGAACTACATTTTTACCCCACTGTTTAACCAGCAATACAACCCACCTCCACACTGATGCTTAAATAATTTTCTTAGTGTAATAAATATTTTTCTTCAGCAATCACACATAAATAGGGCAAAGATTTTGATCTGCGCATAAGGAAAGATAAACACCTAATAATAATCACATAAGGCAAATGGAATTTTCACACAAAGTCAAGCTACTATAAGAAAAAAAACAGCTGAATCGCTGTTTAGCACTCAAGTGTTGGAGAAATTTCTTACTTCTGTGTAGTTTCAGAATTGTGTAAGACATAGCAGTGAGAATCCGCTCTCCTTCAAGTATGTAGATATCCCATATCCTGAGGCTTAACGTAAAAGGAGTCTGCAAGGACAAAATCAGGCAACACTGTGAAAACAGTTTCTCCCAAGTCACAATTAAGAACAGACACAAAAAATGGAACACATACTCACACGATCAAGGAAACACTGGAAAAACCACTTTGTTGTGTAAAAGCTAGTGGTCATATCCTGGGAATCCTGTAAAAAACACAGACGTTTAAAAACTTTCACAAAAATCAAGCAGTGCCTTGCACTGTCCATGAAAAGACATTCTCACCTTGAAGTCAATGTACTCAACACTCACCAAAAAAAATTAATTTAACTACATGAAACACTTGTACTTTAATCCAACAAATAGAATTTCTGTCTTTTATAGTTTTTCTTTATCAACTTCACTACCTGAAGAAACACACATTTAGAGATGCAGACGGTTTTAATATGGCTTGGAACTCATCTTATTCTTGGGACAGAGGTAGTAGAGGATTAAATCCTCTCTCAAGAAAATAAATTAATATTCTGAAGCAACCTGGTTTAAGGCACTGGGTCTCCTTTAGTCTTTAATTTCTCTATAGCAAGGCTGCCAAGTCATAGAATCATAGAATGGTTTGGGTCAGAAGGGTCCTTAAAGATCAACCAGTTCCAATATACCCCTGCCACGGAAAAAGACACCTTCCACTGGATCGGGTCGCTCAAAGCCCCATCCAACCTGGCCTCGAACACCTTCAGGGATGGGGCATCCACGACTACTCAGGGCAACCTGTGCCAGCGCCTCTCCACCATCACAGGAAAAAAACCAGTCATTCTAATATCTAAACCAAATCTCTCCTCTTTCAGCTTAAAACCATTACCCTCCACACCACAGGTCGCAAAGATTTTGTGATAGAAATACCTGTCTACCAGAAACCAACCTAAAACAATTGAACTCTTCAAACATAGGACACCAAAAAAGCAGTTAGACTGATAAGCAATTTCATTCCTTAATTAAGGAGACTAATTTTCCCTAGAGCATAGATGGCCCACTTGGCATGCCACCCTGTTTAAAGACGGCTAAAGCCTCTTTGCAGTTTCAAGGAGCTCTTCAAAGGTGTTTGCAGTTAGAGGAAAGGCCAAAAAAAGAAGTCAAAAACTTAAGAAATTCAGAATTTTAACTTTGAGATAACATCACATTCTATGCTTGCCACATTCAGCTTTTCCAAAGTTTTTAAGTATTTACTAAACAAGCAATGGACCAAATCCCTCTGGTTTATCCACACACAGGCTTTACCTTCATCTTTCAGCAAGATACACCTTAGTGATGTAGCCACCATGAAAAATGAAAAAAAATAATTCTTAATATAATTGAAATAATCTTAATGAGATTGCCATTTTAAAAGCCTTTAAAAAAAGCAGACAGAACAGAAAACACACTTTCTCGAGATTTTTCTAACCTGTAAAAGTATGGTCATCAGCCTACTGTGAGAGAGATATAATAGACCATGCCCTTCCCTGATAAAGAGCTGGTTGCTATTAAATTTAATGCCACTAAACTAATTCACTCAAAAATCAAACTACATTTTGATTTAAAATGGAAAAAGACACAATAAACAGATAGAGTGAATATTCTCTGGATCTCTCCATCTAAACACCAGGCCAAGAACTCCCTCAGAAGGGAGCTCTCAAAACATTTTATTTACATTATCTTTTCCAATTACTAAAGCAACTTTCTGCACTTTTCTGAAACTTCCTTTTTCATGTGACCCAAGGAGGGAAGGGAAGAGTTCTTGATTATTAAATGCACTAATAAAGAGGTACATAAGCAATACACCAAATTTAATAAGATGCCAGCCTTAGGTCATATCACCTCAGTCATGTATAATTATTTTTCAATTTTTACTAAGCACAAATGCCTTTCATCATCTACTTTTAAAACCACCAAGTCGTCTTAGGATTATTCTGTATTTTGTTCCTGTAAAGTGACAACCTCAAAAATGAGAATAAGATGGTATTTCTCAACAAGAATCATTAACTTGCATATATTGCATAAAAACTAAACAAACGACTTTCATTTCAAAGCAAGTGACTTACAGAACTGGCCTTGATTTATTTAATTTTTTTTTAAATATGACAAGATTATCTTGCATGACTAATTGTGACTTGACTTTTTAACAGAAGAATGGGGTTTTTTCCTAACCAAATCTCTCTAATTCCATGTCATGAGTAGGTCTTACAACATGTAGTTTTAAAAAGTCATTAAACTTTATTTTATGATACAACAGGCACACATTAGGACAGAATAGACTATTTCAGTATCTGCTCCAACTGCCTGACCAATTCATGGTTCACCAAGACAAGCATGTTATTAAAGACCTTGTCCAAATGCCTTTTAAACACTGACAGGCTTGGGACATCAACCACCTTTCTAGGAAGCCTCTTCCACCACTCTCTTGGTAAAGAAATGCTTCCTGATGTCCTCCCCTAGTGCAGCTTTGAACCATTCCCACATATTCTTAATGCAATTCATCACTGCCAAGGTGCTAGTCTGGTCCCAAATTGTCTTTTCTACAATTCCAAAAGAAATAAACATACCTAAACATAAACGGAAAATAACATAGTTCCAGGAAGGTCATGTTTGAAAGCACCTATCACTCATAGAAGAAGTTGCTGTGACTGTGCACCTCTTACACTATCTTTTAAGTCTTGGGGATGGATTCTGGCAGAACTATTGTGATTGTAAAAGAAAATTCTTGATGACTACTGGAAGGGTAGTTTTTCTCCCCATCAGAAAAATATTTTGTTACTTACAATAAATATGATAAAGTAAAAAAAACCAAAAAGTAAAGAACATATTATTCCCTATTGAAGAGGATTAGAAGAGGTAACATTCACCATGTAGCTTCATGAAAATACTACTGAGTGTATGCAAATTGTAGGAGGACCGCTAACTCTTACAAAGTTTATTTTTTAAACTGGTTGGTTGCAAAGTTACCTCTGTTCAGAGACAAGCCACAAAGCTGCTTATAAAAGAAACTCTTGATAGAACATTTTATCAGCTCACTATACAGCAGTTTGCGTAAGGCCAGGCAGGACCACACATTTTCCTTAATTCAGAGGTCAAAAGTGAGACAGACACCCTGTTTAATTATTCTTAAGATCCAGTTTTACCATAACTCCGCCGAGGTGCAGCAAAACTTGGTCAATAATGGCAAAAGCACTCCTCCCTCTTACAGGTTTACACTTTTTTCTGAGTGTAATTCTTTACCTCGTGGGTTACCCTGAACTGAAAGAAGGTAGTAAGCTGTAAATTAGTATTGCTTTTACTGTGATAGGAATACTTACCAAATGCTGCTTAAGTTTGGACAAAAATTTTTTCAGTATTTTGTCGTGATGTTCTTGGAACCTCAATAGTTTTGGAAAACCAGGAATAAAAAAACCTAAGAAAAGAATTTGATGATGTAACAGGTGTTTGTACTGTAAAAATGACATTTAAAAAGACATTCAGAGTTCTGAGAGCATTATCCTTCTATAAGACCATTGTATCTGAACATGTATTCATAGCAATATTATGATGCCTACACACAAATACGCATACAGTCCTGCTTAAATCATTACAGCAAAAGATCAATATGTTCCCTTACTGACTATTATCAGATTAGTAATCATACAATGACAGAAGATCCATCAGTCCTACATTAGCCTACTTACTATAATATCACAGGGAAACCAAATTTATAATTATTCTTTAAAACAAAACAAAGACCCACAACGCACACCAATTGAAACCTTCAAAAGCAAAAAAAAAAATAAATCATGATTATGCCCAGCAAATTCATAACAGAAGAACAAACAGCATAGGGAATTACTAGAAACGTCTGCACTGAACAAAAGACCCCCAAAAAAAAGACAAGAGGAATATTCTACCAAGACATATATCATGAACATATAGCATAAAGATAATGAGCTCACACAACTGAAATCAAGGGCATAAAAAAAATCTTGAGTAGTTTTTAGTGATCATACAGTGGAAAACACTAAGATCCACTCCAATTGAATTATCAGCAGAGTTTAAAACAGGCTCAGAGCACATACATAATACTAGCCAAAAATCTGGAAATGTAAAGGAAAGCTCACACAGCTACACAGTGGGAAAAGAAACTATTCAGAGAAGATCCTTCAAAAAGCTGAAGCTGTGTTCAGATCAGAAAAACAGAGATGATCAAACACTGGCAGTATAAGAACGTGAAAAAACACGCCTCCCCCACAAAAAATACTTACAGAAGACATTAAAAATTTTCTAATTGAACCATTTTCAAGCAACTTGGAAGCAGAAAACCTGACAGAGGATTTCTAGAAGCGCTCAGAGAAGATGAACTGAATACTAAAAACAAGTTAATTTTTTGCGCCAAAGACACCAAGGAGGTTCTCCAGTAGGAAACCTAAAGAGCTTTAAAAGAACTAAAAACTGAGCTTGCTGAAACATCGACTCTATGAATTCTTTTGCTTAAAATACAAGGAGCCTGGAAAGTGGCTGACACGATGTCAGCTTTTCTTAAACTGGTTTTCAGTCCATATTAGGCCAATATTCAAGAGGAAACTGGCAGAAATAGTAATAAAGCTGGAATAGGTGGATGCCCAGATGGATGCAATGCATCAAGGAAAAAATTAACATGTTTTTTGACAAAGAGAGGTCAGGTCTTAAGTCTGCCGCGCTTCCTTAAAGAAACTAGTGAGCATGTAGGAACAGAAAGCAGTGGATATTGCTGATTTAACTTTCAAAGGTACTTAATAGGTTCCACCACCAATGTAGCTGCAGGTTACACATAGAAGTTGTGGATGTCCCATCCCTGGAGGTGTTCAAGGACAGGTTGGATAAGGCCTTCAGCAACCTGATCCACTGGAAAGGTTCCCTGCCCATGGCAGTGGTTTGGAACTGGATGGTATTTAATGCCCCTTCCAAACCAAACCACTCTATAATTCTATCACCTCTCCAGTCCACCTCCTAAAGCAGCTAATCCAATGAATTAAAAGAGAGTAAAATAAAAAAAGACCAAAAGGCTTCACCCATGAAGTTGCACAGGAGTTTGTGCTAGGACCCAATTTATTTGACATGTGCCACGCGTCCATACTGTGAACAGTCCTAGCCATCCTGAAAGGGGGTTGGAAATCTAGAAATGACAGGAAGCCACACAAATTATTAAGGTATACAATGACTTCTGCATCCAGAACAGATTAAAACGCTGTGTCTGATGAGCCTGCAGTAAAGAAACAGATGAAGGTGCCAGTGGTGAACAGGTTATGAACACTCACTGTCTTCTCTAAGGCAAAATCCAGAGGGCATCATGGAGAACCCACCATGTGGCAGATACAAAACAAATGCGGAAGAACCCAATCCATAATCAAACATAGTGAATTATTTAAGGAAGAATATATACTGGAGACTATTCAAGGCAAAAGGAATTTTCACCTCAAGAAGTTCCTCCAGAAATTCTTTCAGCCTACTTTACTCGTAAAGAATAGGCAGTACAGAATCACTGAATCACTAGGTTGGAAAAGACTCACAGAATCCTTGAGTCCAACCATTCCGATCAATCACTAAGCCATGCCCCTCAGCACCTCATCCACTTGTCCTTTAAACACCCCCAGGGAAGGTGACCCAACCACCTTCCTGGGCAGCCTCTGCCAGTGCCCAATGACCCTTTCCGTGAAAAATTTTTTTCTGATATCAAGCCTGAACCTCCCCTGTCGCAGCTTGTGGCCATTCCCTCTCGTCCTGTCCCCTGTCACTTGGGAGAAGAGGCCATTACCCTCCTCTCTACAACCTCCCTTCAGGTAGTTATAGAGAGCGATAAGGTCTCCCATCAACCTCCTCTTCTCCAGGCTAAACCACCCCAGTTCCCTCAGCTGCTCCTTGTAAGACTTGTTCTCCAGCCCCTTCGCCAGCTTCGTTGTTCTTCTCTGGACACGCTCCAGAAGAACAAGGATCCACAGAACACATCCCATACCAAAAAGACAATCCTTTCCAGTTACCAATTCCATAATTCGGTGCATGGCCAATAAGCTTCAAGATTTACTATCTCGGATTCACACAGGTTTAAAATTTGTAGACAAAAAAAGCACTTTCTGTCATACTTAAATGTCAGGGTGCATATTAGGAAATTTTACTAATGTAGGCAAGGTGTTTGGGGTTTTTCTTAATGTAAACAGTGAATGACTATATCAAAGCTGATTAGCCATCCTTAATAACACTACAAGTGCTTTTCCCATGGAAAGCTGCTCTTTCTATTCATATATACTAACTCATTACCTTGAATCTTAAGACTATAGAAAGACCAACAAGAAAGAGCTTTCAAAAATCTAGATAATTTTGGGGGTTAGATACCTGTATTTTATCGTTTAGAGACTTTGCTTAATCCATACAAGAATCTGCATCAGAAAGGCCAAAATCACCCCTGGATTCCAAGTTAGGCTAGAAATTAGCCTGGCTATGTACCTGAGCACATATGCACTAATGTACACAGAGGCTGTACCCAAAAACTGCTCCAGTCTACAGATCATAGGTAGAAGAGAAAAACAGATTAAAAATTATGTCTATGGGGAAGAAGTCTTAACCATCCTACTCTGGTCGATATTGTCTTAATTGAATTACTCCACCAATCCCTATAATTTCCACAGAGAGATGCTCATTTCAGAGAAGTGTCTGACATTGAGTGGTAGCAAGTGTAATTATAAAAGTTTTTCTTCACAAATACTGGCAATTTAGATTTAAATTATTTAGGTTTCAAAGAACTGGCCAACAGCACTTGAAACTACCTTCTCCAAAGAGAAACAAAGAAAAAGTCTCAAAAGTTAAATGACATTGTTTATGTGAGTTTTAAAGTTTCCTTTCCAGAATCTACAGTGATACTTACAGTAACACTGCATTTATTTAAAATATATACGTTCAAAGAACCATAGGAAATCTAAGTTGGAAGGGGCTTCTAAAGATAATTTGGTCCAACTTACTGAAAGCAGGACCTTAAATTAGCTTGGTAACATTCAGTAAATGATAAATTTGGAACATTTGAATTAGAATTAATGTTTGTCAGCATATAAACCCAAACTTCCTTAACAGATGATACCAAGACAGCTTCAATTGTGTATGAACTGTGGCACATTCATGAAGCTTCTTGGGCTACTCAAAGCTCTCTCCTTCCCTCTCTAATGGTTTGACAAGTGACTGCTCTGCACCTGGTGGGGAAGAAGAAGGGATATTCAGTATTCCGTAATAGTCACGCAGGCAGTATGCTGACTCCCATATGTACACAGCTGACACACTGGCCTCTGCAAGTCCATCAGCAGCTACCAGATGAACCCCCATGTTCATTACAGCAAGCTCAAATGATAACTACAACAATCAGCCTCAGACATTTGCATTAGGAGTTCTCCATTAGCATCACATTCCAAAGTTAGGACCCTCCTGGTTTAGGCAACATGTACAAAACACTAAGACATAAAACCTGGAAAAAGCTTTAAAATCCTATTTCACCATCTACAGCATCTTAAAAAGATGACTGAGCATGAGGAAGGCTCCCATGCATTAATATCAAATCAATTGATTTGGGGTATAATGAGTTCATTAGGCTCGCTCCTTCAAACAACTAAAATCTTATATGACCTGTGAGGAGCTCAACATTCTACATAGTTGTATTTGCATGGTTGTAGCTGCACAGCTCTTAATTATTTAATCTACAGATTTTTCGTAAGCTTCTTTTAGTCTGTGTTATTGTGTAAAGCTCCAACAAGTGACTCTTTGTGAATTCCAAACATCAGTTAAGACATCAACTGTCCTGTCAGACAGCACTTGTTGGGGGGTATATGGGGGTTTGGTTTTTTTTAAAGGAGATAGCTTTGCAGAAGTATAAACAGAAAAACCGCCAACTAGCACTACATGCTGGGAGCAAAGAACATCCAGGAACAATGAAAAGCCAGGGAAGAAAGGTATCACAGTATGAGGAACTCTTACACAGGGAAGAGGCAGCAAAGCCTGCTGGAAATTTGCTAAAAAGCCCCAAGTTCTAGATAATATTTACTTTTTCAATCTTTTAAGAACTACAGCTTTTCTGAACCACGTCATTAACATCTACAAAAGAAGTTAGAATTCCTGGAGTTGTTCCATACCAATAGCCATGGAATATGCATAGATCATACTAAACTTGGCATGGCAAGAAAGAACAACCAATATAATAAAAGCAACAAGACCATACCAGCAGGAAATAATGTGTAAGTCAGTGATAAACCCAAGAAAACCAAATTTAACGCCTAGATACAAGTCCTTTTTTTTTTTTCCTGTGGATTCCTGTACAGTCAAATGACAGCACAGCTGCAATATTATTTAACACATTCTTTATTAGTTACCACTAGTATTTTACTGCTATATAGATGCCTACATAGCCAGTTTTCAATTGGTTACATTCCCTAAGAGAATAAGATTAAAGGAAACATCTGATTTTCATTAAGAACTATTTGGAAGACATCATATATAAAAACAATTACTTACCATTATGAGCAATATAAGCTCCAGTAACATCCAATGTACACACACACCCCAGTGTAAATCTCACATTATGTCTTACTTTGACTACACACAGAACAACATAGTTCCATTCTCAAGTTACAACTTCAATAAGGCAGGTTGAAACCTAATATATACAAACTAAGTGACATGAAACACCATACCATGCATAGCATGCTTTGGACCAGAGAGAAGCTTCACCAAGGCCCAGAAGGCATCTTCTTCATTCATATACATCAGGAGTAAAGCTGTGATCTGGCTCATTCCCTGACAGTATCCAACTTCCTGAAAATCAGACCACGAAAATATTAAAATGCCGAAAATAAAAGCCTTGTATTCATGAACTGTTAGTTTTCCCTTGAGCTGAGGGAGGAATGAAAGAAGATGCTTGTCCCAATGACATAAATTCCCTAGTTATGGTACCACCAAACACACTTAAACACTAAAGATATTGATAGACAGAAGGGAAGACGCACAACCCTCCAACTGAGGAACAAACTGGAAGTCTCAATTGTTCATTACAACTCTCTACTGATGCACAAAATCCTCATCAGGTAACTATATTATCTTACTCTCTGAACAGATATGTTTTCTTAGTTTTAATTACTGGGTTTCATTTGCTGGGCTTTTTTTTATGAGAGGTAGGACTTGCTTTGTTTTGCTTTACAGTCAGGGCACCATCTGATAAACACAGGGCTTTTAAAGAGCGACTATAACCTGCTAAAGTTTAGCAGCCCAAAGCAAGCAAATATAGTAAACCCAAAGTAAAATATTTTATTGTTCCAAAACTGAACTTGAGCATTTCCTCTGCTATTAATTCTGACTTTTATGGCAGGAACAAACTGTCACTACCATTTAGCAGCTCAGATAACCTCACTGCCGAAGTATTTGTAAGGACAATGACTTAATTGTTGCACAAGTTAGTTCAGGTTTACAAGTTCTTAGCAGAATTTCGCTCTAGAGATAAAATCAAAGCATAAGAATTGCTATACATAAGGAGGAAAAATGAAACGTGAGTGCGAAACCAAAACCTCACTGCAGTATTCCCATGCATTTCAACATTCAGTTTTAAACAATACTTTTCATTCAACTTGAAGATATTAGTCCAATGGTCTATAGAAGATTTATAAATGTCCTTACAGCATTTTATTTCTCAAGTGTGTCAAGGCTGTTTACAATGAAAAGTTTAAGACAACTAAACAAGTGAAAGATGACAGTTTCCAACAATGTAGTCTTGCATGGGCCAACAATTGTGAGGAGACAGGAACTGAAACAGGATAGAAAAGTTACATTCCTAGAAAAATGAAACAAAGCAGTATTGATTAGAGTAACTGCTTAATTTCACTTTATTTTCCTTAGCTTCCCATATTTTTACATTGAATTCTAGGGAGCTGCTGATGGATATAAAATGAAAGATGCAGAAAAATAATCAGAAAGGGCAAAGTGAATGAGGGGTTAGCACATAAAGAACAGTTATATGCAGGCATGATAGCATTTCTTTTTCTTCCACTTGATGCATGCAGCCAAAGACATTACAAAACACTATATTATAAAATATACATTTACAATATATAACATATTGTAAAAATATATAATACTTAATATATAAATATATAATAAATAAAAAATAACATATACGAAACACTATATTATAAGGGTTCCTAACCCCTATAGTACAGTCTGGAAACCATACTCTATCTATTCTCACCCAAGACTGCAGTCAGGGCCAAGGGCTTCAGTAATGAACATACAACCTTTAAAATCATCTTCCATTTGTTAGAACCCTCCACGTTATGAAATATGCCCGTTTACTCCAATGTGTATCTTTCTGTTTTCCTTCCCATCATTCAAATGAATGGGAGGCATATAATAAAATGTAGGAGGTAATATCGGTAGTATAAAACTCTGGCATAGCACAAATACATTATTCTTTAATTAGACAAAATATTAAGTTTCAGTCAAACTGTATGGACAGTTCAGTGTGTCCAGTAAGATATTCCTAATCAAGATCAGTTTATTTTCACTTCAGCTCAAAAAAATGCCAAGTAACAAATAATTTCTATGTACTTCTGAAGGTCTCCAAAATAATTATTAGGGTGGGGTTTGTTTTTTGTTGGGTATTTTAGGAGAAAGATACAGAATTGCAAGTTATTATCTTATAGCAAGTTCAGAGAAACTATATTTAAGTGTGAAGGGACACAACTTACCGTATTATATATGGAATATGCAGCTAAAACATGGAATAAAGATTGTTGCCTGGAGAAATAAGAGTAGAAAAGGAAAATACTATAATACTGTCTTTTGTGAAAACAGAAAAACATAAAAGTAGTGAACTACGTTTTGGAAACTTCTTTCCCCAATTTAAGACATGTAGCACCAAAGAACAGGACAAAGAAGATTTTACAACGGAATGCACTTCTAACTTCAAACCAACATCATATTTAGCACTTTTCTGACACTGAAGTTTCAAAAATACCCATACCACTTTGAGAAAGCAATGGTGTCAGATCATTGTTTTAACAGATAGGTAAAGTGAAGCACAGGAAAGGCTACATTTTAAACACTGATTCATTTTGAATGACTAAGAACACCCCATTCCTGATTTCCAAGCTTGCAGAACACTAGCAGCTGTTACTCATTTCAGAGCTATAAAAGAGCCTAAATGCACAAAGCAGCGACAAAGGTATCTTGGCACTCAAATGAAAGGCTGCTTTAATGACTGCTACTGTCAAACTGAAGAACAACAGCAGCAAGTCTGACTTGGCATCCTATGCTCGGTCTTCCAGAGTGCACTGATCTTCATGTACTTCAGAGTCAGAATTGAAGAGCTTTGTATAGGTCCTTTGCTTTCTGTTACAAGTCTAACTCGTGAGGAGAGTCAGACAGAAAAAAAGAATCAAAAAAAAAAAAACCCAAAAAAACCCACAAACAAAACCAAAATAATAGTGAAGAGCCCTCATAACAAATTTTTAAACTCTCATCTGCTCTTTGTGAGTAGCTAGGGACAGGATTTGGGAACCTACTTTAATCTACAACTAACGCTGCTATAATCAAACTGCTGAGTTTTACATACTGTACTTTTTCTATCTGGTGATATTCTCTCTGCCTGTCACTAATCAAACATAGAAATAGATACTAGCAGGTTAAAAAAGAAAGTATAAGTAAAAAAGCTGTGTATTCTCTACTGTGAAGAGGATGCATATTTAGAAAATTCTGCTGAAAATATCTAGACTGTAGCATTTTTGTTTGTCCTCCTGCAGAACTGAGGCTTAGTTCTCCAGTAACCAAGGTGCAACCTAAAGTACTAGCTATTAAGCTGGAGTTTTCTTTTACAAGGACAAACTAAAAGGCCCCAAATGTACACAAGAACCTTCTGTATCATCAGCTGACCATATGAAACTCGACATAAGAGCTCAATCTTATTCACAGTAAGATACATAAAATAATGGTAATTTTACTGCTATTTGCACTAGATGATACCACTGAAGACCTGTAAAGAATGAACCTTAAAAGACCATACAGTCTACTCAGAAGTCAGACAAGCTATTGATTTACCTGGGGGACTTTATTTCATTGCTATGTGAAATGATTTCTGAATTTTTCATCAAGGCATCACTGGAAATACATAATAAATGTACAATAATTCCAAGATCTATTCCGAGTGTGAAATTGCTTTATGCAGCCAGAAGCTTTCCTGTGGACTCGGAGGGCAAGCTTACAACAAAGCTACAGGGACTGGAGCTGGCTCTGCCTGTGTTAACCCCCAACTGATAGGGCAGCAAGCTATTGCCAGCACCGAAAATGTGTGCATAACAACTGAGGCCCAGAAGCAACACAACCATTTCTGCACAGCACCGTGTCAGTACTACAGAGAGGCGAGGCACGTCAGTTCAACTATAGATAGCACTGAACAAATAAATCAAAACTATGGTGGCTGCACAGAAAAGCTCTCAGCTTGGGAATTTCTGCTTTGTGCTCCATCCTGTGTTGCAGCTAGAGACATTCCCCATATTTAGAATCTCTCCAAAAAATACCTAGAATAATAATACAGGAAAACGTTTGTTTTATTATCACATTAAAATCCACAGCTCTTTGAGTATTGCTTTCTGAAAAGAGCAGACTACCATAGAATCTGCCTTGGAAAGAAAAGGGGATTAAAAACTGAACTAATACTGTCACAGAAGGGAACAATATACCCTCTTCATCTCAGCAGGGTGCCGATGCTGCAAGCTAGCAACAATGCTGATGTTTGTATCACTGCTTATTTCACTATTAAACATTTTTAGAGATGACAGCTGCCTACTATTTCTCATCCAACAACAGTAAAAAAATCCAATATTTCGAAGAAATCCAAAAGCGTTAAGGCCTACATTTGTAAATAATTAAATGCTCACATCTAAAATACTACTTTGTTTTGTTCTGAATTAGATACTAGAAAAGGAATATGAAATCCAAAGGAAGGCTAAAATCTCTGGGAAGACAGGAGTTATTAGAGATGCAAAAGGTTATTCTGATTTTGAAAATACAGTCACAACTCTTAAGATACTACTCACAAAATTATTTGTTAATAAATCTTAACTAATTTACTAGTTTAAAATTCCCATGCTTTTCTCTTTACAGTATCTGAGACTGTTTTTATTTAACATGAAACAAGATGAGAACAGTTTAGAAATGGTTGTCTTTAGAATGCTACTGGCCACCTCACAGTGACAGAAAACTGGTTGGTTGGAAGTGGCCATCTGGTTTTGCGGTAGATATGATAATTACATCACTGCACATAGACTGTCCTGCTTTGAGAGGTTCAATACATTCAATATTCTTGTGTAAGTCAAAGAGGTTTGAGGCAGATAGGAAGCCAGTTTTAAGACAAACAGAACAAAACCTTTCAGTTTACTTACTTAACACCGTATCTGTCTCGAAACATGATATGATCTCTGTATGTTCGATTTACATCAAGATCGATTTGCCTAATATCCGGTGAAGACCCTCGTGCTTGATATTTCAATTTCTAGGAAAACAGTAAAGAGTAGAAATTAAAATTGTGATTTCTAAACCAGTAGAAACTTGCCTGACTGCACGCTTACATTGAAGTATTTGCCATCTCATGATTTAAAACACTTAATACAGAACAGCGACTCACAAGTTAACAATTCCGACTTCCAAACTGTGCACACACATACATTCTACGTGAATTTTACAGGCAGACACAGACACATTCACATAGTACAGAAGTAAAAACACCAATCCCATAGTATACATTTTTGTGGCATGCCATACACTACCCATATTCAAGGTTATGTTTCAGCATTTCAAATTTGTAATTGCCATTTCTCAGATAGGCACATCACTGGGAAAAGGCAGAAAGTGAATTTTACTACTCAGGAACAAGAACCTAAGATGTAAATGCTCCAGACTGGACTTTTAGCAAATTATTTTGTCTGGTTTTCATACTTTTCCTGCCTTTTCCTCTAAGCAGAAGTAATAGCTACATAGCTGCCAGGTATTATCTAAGTATAAATAACGGACATTTCTCTAGTAATTTCTTCTGTCTTTCCTTTCTAACCTAATTTAGTCGTAGATTACCTGTTGTACTTCAGCATTTGCTTTAATGTCATAATTAAATCCAATTTTGCAATTGAATACTTAGGAAGTCTGCACAGGTTAGATTGCTACCTTATTTTTTTTGCATTTAGAATAATTTTCTCTTGACATTTATTCATTGATTCTCACTTCTGTCCATAAAGCTGAGTTTGCAGGACATTTCTAACTAGATTCAACATGGTATTTTCAAAACCTTACATCTGAGTAGGTATTATTAATGAATACCATGGAAGGCAGAACTCTACAGCTTCTGGTTGGAAGTGAACTAAGAAATCTCTAAGACAAAACAAAAAAAAACAGGGATCAAACAGGGAACAGTAACATTGGTTCCATTTGTTATTCAACCAGAAGCTTCAGAAATTGATTAGTCTGGAGAAGAGAAGGCTGAGAGGAGACCTTACTGCTCTGCATAACTACCTGAAAGGAGGCTGCAGGGAGGTGGGTGTTGGTCCCTTCTCCCAAGTATCAAGCAATAGGACAAGAGGAAATAGCCTCAAGTTGCACCAGAGGAGGTTTAGATTGAATATCAGAAAAAAACAGTTCACCAAAAGGTTTGTCAAGCTATGGAACAGGCTGCCCAGGGAAGCAGCTGAGTCACCATCCTTGGAGGTATCGAAGGGATGTGTAGATGTGGTGCTCTTGGACACGGTTGAATGATGGATTTGACAGCGTTAGGTTCACAGTTGGACTTGATGATACTAAAGGTCTTTTCCAACCTGAACAATTCTATGATTCTGTGAAATACCTGTAAGACACTGAATCAACTGGTAGCAGCCATTAACCAGCACAACACTAACCAAAATCTCAGCTTCGTGCACAATTTCAAGTACTAACACCCAGAATGATTTGTGTCCCCTGACAGAAAGGGAAGAAAAAACTTAAGTTTTAAAGTGGCATGAGAACTCAGAGCCTATGATTTCTTGGAATATAGGAAAAGGAGCACCCCAAGTCCTCACCATCATGAGAAACTCTAGTGTGAGTGAAAGGGTATTTATGAGCTGAGAAACGGAAAGGACAGAAGGTTAAGAACTGGTAATTGCCCTGCAGAGACTTGAAAGTCACTATTTGACCTACAGTAAAAGTGCGTATTTTCCTTCTTAATTTTAAGGCATGCAGTTTGTATCAAATAGTTGCAATAATGAGTGTTAAAATCACCTCAGGAAATGGGAAAATGGAGAGGAGTAAACTGAGCTTATTGCAAATAAGTAAGACAAGATAATGATGAAGGCAGAACACTCTACAATCCTAAAGTGCCTTTCTGTCAGCTAAACTCCTCCTATAATCCTTTACCAGACAGAAGGACAGAGAGGGAAAGACAGAATTTCAAAGTATTCAAGTATTGCTCTGCCTAACTTACTAGCCTGCACATAAACCTTACTCTCCACTCTTGGGTCTGAAGTTCAGCTCTGATGACCTCCAGCTGTACGACACCCACAGAAAAAGTAGAGTTAGTAGGGAAAAATTCAAAGGAATATCAAGTCGATAATTCACAGGATGCTTTAACTGGGTAAGCATAAGAGCTGGGGTAACATAACACATAGCTATTTTCTTTATATTCTAAGTAGGACATACACTTAGGTGGGCAATATATGCCTGAAGAATAGGGTTAACATCCTGTCATCAGGAACACCTCTGAGAATGCAATCAAGCAGCCAGACAGATCTTTGGAAGGGATACCTAAACTTCACCTGGAGATGAGACTGCAGAACGGCAGCCAGCTCCTGGCTTTTAGAAGACCAAGGCACAAACCTCCATCTCCTCCAGAATACTAGAACTCCTCTCTAAGAGGTGCTAAGAAAGTGCTTGCTTAATAGACATTTCCCAAAGAAGAGCTGTACTTTCAGAGGTTTCTGTGTTCTTACTGGGACAGAGGTTTTGCCTTATTACATTTTGCTTTTATAAAGGTTTTTGCAAGGATTTGAGAATGGGAAGAGAAATGTAATTACAGGAATTACAGAAGCAAAATAGAAGCTGGGAAAGTGCTTTTCAATACATGGCCTCTTTCCTAGCTAGAAACAGGCAGCAGAGTTCAACATAAACGTTCAATGACAGTTTCTAATCTTTTGTTTTAAACACTGCATAAGAACAAAAGCTTAATAAAGCTTGTAGTCACAGTATATGAACTTCTAAAATTAAATGCAAACTCCACAAACTCACATTATAGAAGTCTTTCATTTCTTCTTTCATTTTAGGGACATCAAGTAGTAAAGACCAGACTTGCCCTCTGAACTGTAGTGGGATTCCTTTATAAATTCTCCTATGAAACTGTAAAAAGAAAAAAATAAATTAGTGCAGTACAATCTACAAAGTTCTGAACAAAAGGAACAATGACATAAAACTAGCTAAAAGGAACGATTATATCCATTGTCTTAAAACCGGACAATCTTTTGGGGATAAAGTGTTGCAATGTCTTTCGAGGGACTGGAAGTGTCCAGTGATGCCATCTGGGACCTTAGTTCATGGAACCAGCAGAGGCACAGGGAACAAAACAAACATATAGGGCAAAACATCATTGCATGCAGGTAATGCTTACAAGTCAAGACTTCGGCATGTAGGAAGGCCTATCAAAATTCTCACACCTCTGCTGAGCAACACTTACTCTATAAATATTGGAAAGATGACTCCAAAGTTGATAATTTAGAAAAAAATCCCAGAATTTAAGCAAGGCAGTATTTCAGCACTAAGCCCAAATAGCTCACTATAACCACGAACTGTAAGCGGGAATGCTGAAAAGCTGTATCAAAGTAGTAGTATCAAAGCTTTAAAAAGATTAACAGTAAAAAGTAAAAACCCACCATAAGAGATCTTTGAATTCTTGCAAAACTGCAACAGTGCACCAATATGTATGTGTGCCGACACAACAAGCGTGAGGTAGCCCAAAAAAACAGGATGTGCCATTTGTAGACATAACAGATTATAGATCAAATGTCTAAACCAATAATCAGTTTCCTAAGTTCACATTAAAACATTTGCACAAAAACATTGTATAAATAAAAAGACATTCTACCTATGGTTTCTAAAAATACAGAACAATCTAACAACACTGAATGCAGTTCTTAGGTATGAAATAGAAATTTAAATTCTCCATTCCTGACACATTCTGTTCTGACACTAAAGCTTGTATTAGAAACAGGTGACAAGGGGCTAACTCGGTACCTGTGTGTAAACAGAGTAATTTACATGAACTATCTACAACATGGCACTGCTCTTGCACTTTCATTCAGTGGTTTGGTTCGTAATGGGCTTATCTGAAAAAAATCAGGAGCACTGACAACTGTTTTCCTCACTTCTCTTCTGATTTGCATCCTTTCATACTGCAGCATTTAGAAGCGCCAAGAATCTCTACACAGAGAAAGATGCACCAGTCATCTAAAGTCTTGGTTTTGTGCAGGCAGGAGAGACTCAAGGTAAGCAAAGCCGTACAGCAATTAAATTCTAGTAATTTTAAACACAGAAAACACAAAGGAAAAAGTTATCACCCTTCTGGAAACACGACTACAAAAAGGAAAACTAGAGATCTCTAACAAAGAAAATGAACCTTTCTGAAGCTCTGCTTTTACCACTATTTTAATGGTGGTACAGAAAGACAATTAAATTTAAAACAGAACAAAACACACAAACTCCCTCTTTAAACCATTAAGTATTCTTTGCATTAACCTATAATGAAAGCTAGAACTTAAGAATATGAACTGAGAAAAGTACTACTTCCTTAAAATATTTTTTAAAGTTATGTTGGTACTCTAAGAAATATTTTGACAAGAAATGCCCTCCTCAAAGACAAGATCCTTCTTTCTTTTTCAAGGATCTCATGACTCCAGTTTTGGAAGATTAATGAACCCCTCATTGCAATATATTTGCAAACCTCCTGCTGTTGGGGATACATCAGATCTTCAAAGGTGTCGTTAATGCCGGCAACGATTCGTGTCTGGATTTTAGAGTGTGTGACACTTATAAACATATTTTGATGGTTTTCCGAAGGAAACAAAACTTCGAAGGGTTCTGACTTCTTTTTTCCTGCCCCCTTTTCAAAAGAAAACTAAACTTGTATAAGATGCAGCAGCCATCCTGGAGGCCTTCCACAAAGAAAATGGACAAAGAAAAAAAACTTTGGTGCTTTAAAATTATTAAAATTGCTTAAGTAGACACGTGTCTAGTGTGAGCAGACTTATGTCAGTAGTTTCTTCTCTAAGGATAAAGAACAAGGTGCAGTGCTACAAAGCACCCTTCTACAGATGTACTACCAGCTCCAGCTCACAGGGAGAATTTCAGTGTGTGCCGACCCAGTCGAAGGACAATGGCTTGCAACATTAATTGCAATGGAGTCATCCTGCAAAGAGATGAGCCTGTCTACTGGAAACCAGAGTGTGCTAAATTCCCTAAATCTTTTCTGGGAACGGGGAAGAATAAGAAAAATAAAAACAATGTTATATGTCCCTAGTGACATGTAGCTGCATTCCTCAGGCTCGCGGTACATCAACCTGCATCGTGATAACAAATCTTTGCCAGTTCATTATAACTTTGTAACTCACTTTCAAACGTCTCCAAAACCCAAAAGGTTATTAATGAAGAGAACTAGTTGAAGAAGAAATTAGAATCACATAGTCACAGAACGGGTTGGGTTGGAAAGGACCATAAAGGTCACCCAATTCCAAACCCTGTGCAGTGAGCAGGTATGTCTCCAAGTAGACCAGGTTGCCCAGAGTCCCATCCAACCTGGCCTTGAATTTCCAGGGATGGGGCATCTACCACCTGTACCAGTGCATCGCTACCCACAGAGCACTGTGCTGCCACCCAGAGGGACCTCAACAGGCTGCAGAAACAAACTGATGGGAACCTCCCGAAGTTCAACCAAGGAGAGGTGTGAGGTCCAGCAACTGGGAAGGAACAGCTCCGTGCATCAGTTCATGCCGGGGGTTTCCCAGCTGGAAAGTAGCTTGGCAGATAAGTGCCTGGGGGTCCTGACAGACACCAAGTTGAGCATGAACCAGTACTGTGCCCTTGCAGCAAAGACAACTAACAGTAATACTGGGCTGTGTTAAACAGAAGTATTGCCAGCAGACTGAGGGAGGTGACGGTTCCTCTCTGCTCATCAGTGGTGAGGTCATGCCTGGAGTAACATGACCGGTTCTGGGCTCCTCTGTAGAAGACAGACATGGACATACTTGAGTGAAGGACTTGATCATCTCTGCTATTAGGAAAGGCTATGAGAGCTGGGACTGTTCAGCCTGGAGAAGAGAAGGCTCAGGGGAATCTTATCAGTGGACATAAGTACCTGAAGAGAGAGTACAAAAAGGATAAAGCCAAGCTCTTTCCAGTGGTGCCCAGTGACAGGACAGGAAGCAATGGGCACAAACTGAAATACTGAAGGTTCCTCGTGAAAATCAGGAAACACTTTTTCACAGTAAGGGTGACAAAGCGCTGGCACAGGTTACCCAGGGAGGTTGTGGAGTCTCCATCCTTGGAGATACTGGAGACACTCAAAAAGCATCTGAATGCAGTCCTGTGAAGCTGGCTGCAGTTGTCCCTGCTCGAGCAGATTGCACCCTCAAAACTCCTTTCCAACTCCAACCATCCTGTGATACTGGGTGATTCGACAACTTAGTGAATATCACACTGCTATACTGCATCTTGGGGCAGAGAAGCACCCCTGATATACTTCACAGCAAAATTCATTTCTGATAGTCAGTCATCAAACAGTTAAAGAAACTAAATATGACCAAACTCATTATTAGCTAACTGAACATCTTTCCCATAAGTACCATACTACTGCCCTCTGCTGTCTTTTCTTTCCACATGTAACATCAGGTTGAAAATATATTGAGAAATGCTGGGTTGGGTCTATATGCTTGCACAAACCTATACCTACTTATCTCTTCTCTGATTTAATAATTAAAATTAAAAGTAGAAAATTCATCAAGTCAATGTACTTTTTCTTCTGCTTCTGGGTGAGTCAATCTTCAATGAGTTCTTTAAAATTAAGGCTTTCCTAAGACAATGGCTCAAAAGAAAATACAAGTATATAAACTCAGAGTTCAGATAATCATTGTATGAAAACTTGCATCGTTCAAAGGACAGTGTCATGGAATCATGAATATTTCCAGCAGCATAGAACATAGAAAATAGAAAATCATCCTCATGTAGATTTAATTACTTGAACACAAATAAAAATACAGATTCAAACTCTGTATCACATATAAGCTGGTATTCAGCTACAGACAGCAGTCATAAACCCTTGCAATTATTACTATTACTGTTGATTTTGGAATACGTGGGACAATATACACACTATATGAGGCCCTATCACCTGGGAATTCAAAAGGAGTTTTTCATGGAAAAAAAATCTAGACCTGAAAATTGGTCCTTCCCAGCATGAAACAAGAGAATACACAGAATTAATTGAAAGGATTACAAAGTAAAAAGAAAAAATAAACTAAAATTTGGAAAATTCCATATTACCCATCATCTCAAATAACAAAGTCCATAACATCCAATATTCAATGGGGCCACAAAAATACAGGAAAACATGCAACCTCCCCTTCCTTCCCCTGCCCCACTCTCTTCAACTCACAAACCCAATTAAATACAGGATAAGAAACGAGGCCTCTATCACATAGCACTAGTCTGAAGAGTAGGAACTGGCATTCCTGCTGCTGCAAGAGAGAAAACTGGTTTTCCTAAAACTAAAACTCTCAGTTATGTCCAAAAAAGCTGCAGAAGCCACCTCAAAAAGAATCAGCGATGATAAGCATAAGAATTAAAATCTGAAGTCTCAAAAGAAAGTGTATTTATAACAAAAAGAAAGTATATTTACAAAGGCTGCTGCCTTTAGAGGTTCTTCAACTTATGTGGGCTGGCATAAAAAGAAGAAAAAGTGCAAACACAAGACTGGCCTAGTCTCATTCAAAAAATCAGAGGAATGCTCTGTGTTCAGACCCCAAACTAAGTGGAGACTTGATTATTATCTTCTGTGTGAATGCCAGAACAGCTAGAAATTGTCAGCGATCCTGATTGTTCCTCTTCTTCCTTTCCCTGTCAATTTAGGCAACTTCAATCACAGATAGATGAAGGTAGACAGTGAAAGACAAATACTGTGGTGGAAATACACAAGAGGGAATATAGCATATAGCAGTTTTATTTAATCTTTCCTGAAAGTTATGATCATGCTAAACCAGGAAAGATTTACTCTCTGCGGTCGTTGATTGTACTCTGGATTATGAAGCAGTAGAATACAAATAGGAAATGAAAGCACAACCTAGAAAAAGACCACACTGAAGCACAAACTTTGCTAGTCTATGACACTTCCTGCGTTAGAAATAACTGATGGGGAGATGAAAGCTTTGTTTTGATGAATATCAATCACACAAAGACAGTTAAACACTTCAAAGACTGGTATCTGTAAGAATAATAATGACTCTGTTGAAAAGATGCCTAAAGAATCATACAGAAATCAAGGAGTTTTATACATGGATATGGAGTTGTACATGGGTTCATTTTATTCTGTCATCCTTCATTACCTCCAAGTCATTACTTGAATATGGTAGAGACTAGTACACTTGTGGTCTCAATGTGACGTGCCTTCCACCACTTTCCACTTCTTCATGGTCACACACTGCTGCCCTCTTTTCCCTGCCCTAACCCCCCCGCTTTTTTTTAAAAAAAAAAAATATTTAAGCCCAGAATTTCTGAGGGGAAACCAGCATGAAGTTCCCAGAGCCCACATCTCTCTTGAGATATTCTTCTGCAATAAAGATCAGGGGAAGATGAAAATTGAAGCATCACACACACACGTGCACACACATCAGTGTTAATGTTTTCTCATTAATTCTCTTGTGAAGTTATCACAGAAAAAAAATAAAGCAGTAGCTTATAGGCAGCTCTGCAAGAGTATTACATGAAAACTGTATTTTGCAATTAGGCATATGAAAGTTTTGGATAATATAATCAAATATATGGATTCATTTACAACATGCATACAGTACAAACAGATTTCTTCAGGCCAAAACTCTCTCAGCTGTATATTATTAAGGCTCATTATGAATGCGCTGTCTGAAGTCCTGTATTTTGCATATACCTGCTCTGTCCCTGGAACCATCACCTCCTCTGACATCAACTTGCTCTGTTTTTAAGAGCACAAGCACCTCTCAAGTATGCCATTTTCCAAAACCAAGCCATCACTACAATTATAATCTACAACCCTACAACTGTCATTATTGCTGTGATGTTCACTGCTGTTTCTGTTTTAAGGAGCAATCTGACTGCACAGGAACCATAGGAATGCCAGGTAAAGAGAGACTTTTGAGATCCAGGCTACTCATTTCCTTCAGCTATTTGTTCCTCTAGTGTTAACCACTTTATTCAATCAAATGAGGACAGAAAGCAAGAGTCAGGAACTGTTCCTGCAACTATTGCTTCCGTGCTTCAAGAAGTCAAACATGGAAAGCTTGTGCATTCTTTCAACACACTTTCACATATAAAACACCTTTACTTGTAGGTTTTGTACAACCCTGAGAACATCAACAGGCTTTCCACAAAAAGCACTGCCAAACAATGTCTGATCTTCCACTGCACGGCCAGAAGAGGCTGATTATTCTGTATGTTCTGGTTCACTTACCACATAATACACAAGAAAGAACACAGAAAACATCCTTCTTTTTAAAGACTCGTGTGCTGCACCAGAGATCAACAATCAGTGAAAATTTTTCCTAGCCTCAAGCACAGTTCATCCTTTGCATGAACATATTGAATTATTCCTGCCACTACTTATACTTCAACCTATAATTTGTTACATGAACTGAAACTCATTCTGCTCAGCTGATCTGCTATACCTTCTGCATGACTGGTGAACAGAGGATTACTCAGTTAAGTCAGTGTATCACAGACTGATGTCACTGATGACTAAAAGACCAGTGCTGCTTAGACCATGCGTAGCTATTGTGTTATCTGAAAGGTCATATTTAACATTCTCTTTGCAACTCAAGTAGCTGTTATACTTTTCTTTTTGATCATCCCATTGACTTGGGAATATAATTGATCTTTGAATCACCCAGTCACCACAGTAAAGAAATAAAGCCACAACTGTTACCACAGAATCACAGAATAGAGTTGGAAGGGACCTTAAAGATCACCTAGTTCCAACTCCCCTGACATGCGCAGGGACATCCCACTAGATTAGGTCACTGTTACCCAAGGCCCATCCAACCTGGCCTTAAACATCTCCAGGGATGGGGCATCCACAACTTCCCTTGGCAGCCTCTTCCAGTGTCTCACCACTCTCACAGTGAAGAAATTCTTCCTAACATCTAGTCTAAATACACCCTTCTCCAGTTTACATCCATTACCCCTTGTGCTATCACCACAAGCCTTTATTAACAGTCCCTCTCCAGCTTTCTTGTAGGCCTCTAGCTTTCTTGTTACGACCTCCAGCTTCTCCTTGCCTCACCTTGAATACTAGGTTCAGTTTTGGGCCCCTCACTATAAGAAAGACATTGAGGCCCTAGAGCATGCCTAGAGAAGAGCAACAAAGCTGTTGAATGGGTTGGAGAACAAGTTTTATGAGGAGTGGCTGAGGGAACTGTGGTTGTTTAGCCTGGAGAAGAAGAGGCTGAGAGGAGACATCTTATTGCTCTCTACAACTACCCAAATGGGAGACCTTACTGCTCTCTACATCTACCTAAAAGGAGGTTGTAGAGAGGTGGGTGTTGGTTTCTTCTCCCAAGTGACAGGTGAGAGGACAAGAGGGAATGGCCTTTATCTGCAACAGGGGAAGTTTAGATTGGACGTTAAGAAGCTACCAGCTTCAAAAACAAAGGCAAGTAGACACAATGAGTAGGGGACATGCTGAGTAAATTTCTCCCTTTACTAGAAACGTAGTATCTCAGTTCCCTACTCACCAGGCTAATGAGCGTTCCGGTCTCAATCTCTCCCGTTAAAGCTTTCCACTTTGCACAGAATAATTTACACAAGGCTAGTAAAGGACCAAGCTAACACTGCAGCCACTCATCCAGGCAGCAACCTGGGTGTATAACAGGTGTCCTCAGCAAAATACAGGTAGATAAGCAGCATCAGAAAATAAAAACCAGGATCCCCACAAGGAAATGCAAGTTTTAAGCCTTGTTGAAAAGAGAAAATCTGAATTTGGGAACCTCGTATTCTGTGCATTATCCACTAAACAGCCACAAGAACAGTTAGGAAAATCTCCCCAAAACAAAATTTTGGGAACAGTCTTTCCAGCATGTTTTTTCCCAGCTGCAATTCCTCCATAATTTTAAGGATGACCAAGGCTACAATTCCGGAAAATAAACTATTCTCATGAAAATCCTTACCTAGCTTTCAAAGCAAGTAAAAGCACTTATTATTGGGTTATTATTATACTGGGTTGTTGTTATTACGTATTATCACATTTTGAAAGAAAAAAAAAGCCTTCTGCTTTCAGTGTGAGTGGAGATTTCAGATCTCATGAGCAGAGACAATCCAATTTAAGGTTATAAATTCATTCAGAAGTGATAGCTAATGAAAAAAAAACCAGTAAAACTTTACCTTGTCACTATTCTTGTATTTTTCCCAGCTTTTCAGCATCTTAAGCCATTTTGTAGTTCTTTCAATTTCAAGGTGCTTTTGCTGAAAAGAAATTCGAAATTTTTAATCTTTTCAAAATTAATACATTTCAAATTCTTCATATTTTTCTAAAAATACTGACAAAAATAACATTATATCATCAACTTCTTATCCAGTCACCTAAGAAAAGTAACACAGATCAGATCATTTAAAACATTCCCTAAAAAGAGCCAACCAAAACCTGAGCAGAAACCATTATTTTCACCACTAGGTAAAGATCTGTATTTTGTAAGAGGAGTTTAAGTGCAGGACAAGATTTATAAAAGTTTACTCTCAACACATTTTTAGCAAGTCCGAAAATCTTCAATTTGGTTTTATACTCAGTAATGTTTTTGATAGGTAATTCCTGCTGCAAACTTCTTAAAAGTTAGTTAGATGATGATCTTTACTCATACTTGCCCTAAACCATGCAAAACCAACCCTTCCAAAAAGGCCCAAAGTTCATGCACAAAAAGTTCACACAAGAGCGACGGTGCAGTAGCAGAAGTGGGAATAAGCTCTAATTCTGGACATCAAAAAGCTAGAAAGTCTTGCTGTAATTCTCATCCTTGGCTTGGTACATTTTTACCGAAATAGCCCTGTAACAATGCCAAGGATTTCTTCTGAAGGCAAGATATATTTGCTTAAATTATATCACTGACAAGACTATCTCAATAATAAGCTGACAAAATGAGAACTCAACACAAAACAAAACCCCATCTTCTCAAAACAAATGGTTATATTAGGAAGTACAACATGTAACATAATAAATATGTTAATATCACACATTATTTGTATTATATACAGCTTTAAAAGCACAGGACAAACCTACTACCCTAAGTATTGCCATTCTGCCTGTGAAAACCTTGCTACAGTTGCCATCAACTTCTTGAATCCGCGAACCAAACAAGCACTTGGAATTTGCTATTTTAGTCCCTGGAATTTCAAGGAACTTCATCTCCAAATACCTAGTTTTTGTTGGTACCAATGATAAGATGATTTTTAATATGTATTTTTACAGCCCAGCTTCACACACTGTAAAGTACACAGTATAATCGGATACAACTCACTAAGTTAACTACTAACTGTATTTTTAAAATTTCTTTTAACGACACTGTTTCAACTATTTCATGCTGCTTTGGAGCAGAGGATTAATGCTGTAAAAGCTAAAGCAGAAAAATGTATGTATGACGCTATTGCTTTCTCTTCAAAGACGGATATAAAGGACAGTCCCTTTACCTCTAACTTCTCATCCAGGGCTTAATAACCACAGGAATGATACTCTGCTTCATATGGATAGTGATGCAACCTGGTAACAATGTAAGAGTTTAATTTCAAAGCTCTGCAGGATGCTGAAAGCTTATTAATTCTTTCATTAAATGCATCTGAAGAGTTCGGGGAAAAACACAAAAGAAAATTACTACTTATTGTCTCAATGGAATTCTGATTTTACTTCCAGCTTTTACTCATCAGAATCCGTGTTCTTCCTTGGCTCTCAATGCAACAAAATGGGCAAAGGTCTTATTTAATACAGGAACCCAACACCTTGCACTTGCAGAAGTATAATGTGATAACTGTTTATGTCTACCCAAAGCACAAAGTTGGTTTTGGTTTTTTAAGTTATTTTTATTTGAATCCAACAGAAATAACCCTGACCTAAATATAAGAATGTTACGGGGAAAGAACTGCCTCTACTCTTTCAACCCTAACATACCTAGCTATTCACAAAGCACTGCCCAGGGAAGTCGTGGAGTCACCATTCCTGAAGGTGTTCAAGAAATATGTAGACATCGCACTTCAGGACACGGTCTAATAGGCACAGTAGCATTGGGCTTACGGTTGGACTTGATGATCTTAAAAGGTATTTTCCAACCATAATGATTCTGCAACGGAATCAACTGCCTAATTTCATGTTCAGGTTCCATGCTGTATTTGGCAATATCTCAACTCTTTGCTTGAAGACTTAAGAAGAGAACTGTAATAAAACTACAGCTTCCCAGACACCATAGGTTTCACAACACTGTTTCAGATTCCACTCCACACCCGCAACCCCTTTATGAAATCAGCATTTTAACATCTCTTAAAGCAGATGTTCTCCAGGCATAGCTTAGATTGCAGGAATAGCATTGCCATTGAGTCAGGAAAGGTCTCTGCCCTTAACAGGTTGTTCAGATAATTGGTAAGAAAAACAAACCCCTATCTGCTCCCACAGTCTCTTTGTTTCTATGTTTGATCTGCTTTCAAGATTTTTGGTCTTTTGAGCCAGCAGCTCACTTTAACTGTATGTTTGTTCAAGCCTTTATGTCTTCTGTGTCGATTCATCCCAGTTCTTAAGTGATGCTGCTGTAGTCAAAATCGCAATTATTTCTCCGTTCAGTCACTGAAAACTTTTAGCAATTTTTTTTTGCCAGTCTGAATTATGTTCCCTTTCAAGTCTAACAGGAGCAACAGCGAAAACATGGATAGATCTGAGGTAGCTCATAGGAGAGTAGAGAGATGCTGCTGCTGCTCTTTCGGGCAAGTTCTATGTAGCTGTCACCAAAACAGAAAAAAAAAAATCCATTTATCTGTCTTCTGAGTACATTTTACACTTTGAAGAATTTTTGCCATTGGGAATAACAGGAACACTAACTGAAGCAGAGGTGGTTTCTTATTCTTGTGTCAGTAAATAACACGCTACCAAAAGCAAAAAAGCATGAAGTTAAGTTGGCAAGCACCCCTCTTTTGCACAGTACTCTGCCTTCCTGGAAAGCAAACACGCTAGAGCTGAGGCTTAAAGCACTGCTTTGGCAGAAGCCTCAGACAAAAACAGAACTTGCTGAACTGTTCCCTGGAGAATTTATAATCAAGCAAACCAAAGACAAACCAAACAAACTGAAAACTACTTACAAAACATTTCACAGCACTTCAGAAACAGAGTCAGACACAGACTCCCGATTTCCTGACGTCAGTTCTCTGTCCACTTCTCTCTTTTAATTGATCTTTCCTCCCCTAGTTTTATCCCCGATGTGCTGTGTGACTTATCTGAATGTTAAGTAGTTCATAATGTAGGACACAGATTCAATGCACTTCGCCACCAAATGCCCAGCAAGGTAATGAAGCATAAAAAATTCCCTACATTCATAGTAATAACACCTATTTAAAAGTATTATGCATGTAAATACACACAAAGAAAACCCAACTTAAGCTTTACACTAAAATGTATATGAAAAACAGAGATTAGAAATTCACAGGAATACACAACCCTTTTCCTATGCTGCAAATGTAATGAAAACATGACTTAGGGACATATTTTTAATGTCATAGATAAGGCAAAAGGAAAGCGTAAGTTTTTCTGACAAACTAGTCAATTTAAAAAATAATGTGCAGAAAGCTTCTAGTGTTAGCCTACATTAATGTGATACGCTAATTATCCAGTCAATGGTATCTTGAAAATTGTAAATATTCCAGCACCGCTGACAGAAGACTGATAAACCTTAAACCAGTAGAGGTCAGGATTCCATCAGGAGTATAACCAAGAGTCTAATACAGTGGCATTAATGTACGATTAGACAAAGACACTGGATTTGCAATTTAAGATTGATTCAATAAATACAGATTCTCTGCTGAGATTTTGTCTGAGACAGCATGAATATAATATGGGACAGAGAACTATTTTTCTCCCAATAATTTAAGGCTAACTACAAATCCACAGTGAATCAGAGCTTCGAAACGCATATACCACAAAAACTGCAAGCTGTCTATTATTTATGCTGATGGACTCACCACCCTGCTGTGTTCTTCTGATGAAAATGAAATTATATATACACTCAGTATTTTATTAAACGTAATGGAACATGGCAGGAAAATGCAACTATTTCAGGCTGCATATGCAGAAACACACATGAATGAATGCAAAACAGAAGTGACTCAAAAGTTCCCTTCTTCTACAAGAAATTCTTCTAACTAGCCCTATACTAAAGCTCAAAATAATTAATTTTCAAAAACTCTGCTGCTCTTAACACTCAGAGTTGAGCTGCCTTAGAACAAATCATTACATCCCCCTTCCATGCACTCTACTGACTTATGCAGCCAAGAGGACTAATTTTGGACTTAAAGCTTTAATTATTTTATCAAGTTTTCTGATGATACAGAAATGCAGACAATAAGGAAAAACAAGAAGCATCTGATCTAGTCTTGGAGATAACAGTGGGCCTGACAGACTGGGGGGGAATACTGGTAGCAACTGGGCCCAGACAAGAAGAAAGTCAGTTCCCGGTGATTTTAATGAAAGCCTT
Organism: Clamator glandarius; assembly: GCA_033459285.1. NCBI lineage: Eukaryota > Metazoa > Chordata > Aves > Cuculiformes > Cuculidae > Clamator > Clamator glandarius. The sequence continues at coordinate 1,688,291 of JAUNZM010000026.1, forward strand.
CCGTGTTCCTAAACTTCTCCTCCAGAACCTTCTGGCAGCAACACAATTTTTGGGCTGCATCAGCTGCTGACAGGTCTTGCACGTCCAGAACACTCCTAGCTCATCAACTCAACAATACAAGGGAGGTTACGATGTTTCAATGACAGCCAGGATATTTGTCATCATTTACCAGACTAGAAAAGCACAGAACACTCCTCAGGGGACGGCAACATACACCTCAGCATCAAAGTCCTCAGCTCACTTGGACAATCCATCCACTCAGCACAGCCAAGTACAGCGCAACACACAGAGACAACAGCTCTCGCTCTTTCACGGCAGAGCTGGGTGCGATCTCTTAAGCAGCTGTTTTCTTTGCTAGGTCATACAATGGGTGAGGAAAACTCATAGCTCATTACAAATAGTAAATATAAAATCACATTGGCCCCAAGGGACATGTGGGCAAGTTCACACGGGCACAAGGATCATAGTCCTCACTGGGACTTAGAACATGTTTCTGTGGGAATGTAAATCACTAAAATGCTTCATCACATCATTTCACAATGATTTATATTAAAAGAAATTGTAAATCTGTAAATGTTTTATTACTAGTCAAAAAACTGGAAGACACACTACTTACCCTTTCTATCACTGCATCATGGACAGGGAGCTCCTCCGGACTGAAAACAAAGATGAAGTTCATGTTACTTTCGGTTAATCTTGGCACAAAAATGACTTTTTTATAGGTTTTTACAAGTAATCATTTACAGCAATAAGTGAACAAGAATTCTGAACTTTAAAGGTGTAAGACACAACCGAACCTTTGGAATTTATTTTTAAGCACAATATTTTAAGCACAGAACTAAAATTTCCATCTTAAAATCCTCTAAATCAAAGCAGTTGCATAGCTTTGAAGGACTTAATAGAAAGTTTAAATTTGCTTTAGCAAAAGCACCCTGTGCTGTACTACTGAACTGAACTCTAAGTGATTTTTTTTTTGTTTATTAAATGATACTACTGTTAGCTGAAATACACCTATAAAATGTTTTCCTCCTTTTTCTGCTGTACCCCATGAAAGGCACTGAGACTTTGCTTCATTTAGGAGAGCTAATTTCCATTTTCTCATAACTCTACAAAACTCACTCTAAGGAACAGGAAGGAAGTGGTAGGAAAATATCAACAAAGATCAGTTCTATTATGAGATATCTAATTAATATTTTAAAATACAGTCCTTTCACTCCTTCACCTGCCTTTTTATGATTAGGCTATGAAATGCTTGAAAAGCAGCCTTTGAACTGATAAATTTTCAGACTTTATATTATTTTAGCTTCGTTCTGAGGGCTCCAATTTCATTTTTTCTTATCAAAAGTAACTGGACCACTTTGATGCCAAATGAGCCAACCTTCCTTTGTCTGCATCACCTGCAGCTCCTGAAAACACAGGAGCTCATCTGTAAGCAGCAAGGCTCCCTTTTTCTGCTCTACAGATCAGATATATAACACACACACCCCCAAAAAACCCCACATTTAAAAGGGAACAAAAAAGCACTATATGACATGCTTTAGAAAAAAATTCTACTCAGTCTTGCTATCATGAAAAAATACCTATGCACATCATTAAGAGCTTTCTATACTGAGGCCATTAAACCCCAGTATTTCAGACCTGTATCAAACTGATGCAAGGAAGCAAAAAACCCCACAAACCACTGGGGAAGGCTAAAAGAGTAGTTGCTGCTGCAGTGAATGTGAGATCAGTTTAACATAAAACACTTGACTTCCATTTGATCTCATTTATGATCTCATTTATTTCATTCAAAAGATGTTGCTTCAGATTTGCTTTGAGTTACATTTGAATAAAGAAATACATTTTAATAACTTCGTCTAATGGAAAAGCTGGCTCCAACTAACACCTTTTCAGAGACTACATACACAAGTCAAAGTTTCCAATACACAGCCTCAAAACTAATTTGAAAACTCAAAGCGTTTCTTTTGGACAGCATTGCAAAAAGTACAATCTGTTCATTTAGAAGCACTTTCCAAGTATCTGAAAGTGTTCTTGATAGCATGATCAAAACAGAAAAACAAACACCCCAAACTGATTAACATATGTCTAATACACAGCCTCTGTTCAGTGTTACCTGAGGTTGGAAATGCTATAAATTCATAGCATTCTGCACATTCCCATGTAAAGTAACTTAAACTGAAAGCAGAATCTTTCTGTGCCAAACACCACCCAGAAATTATTGAACAGAAGTGAAAAAATAAGCAAGGGGAAGAAAAATTGCAATTTCATACTCTGCTTAAATGGGGTTGTTGTTTGTTTGGGGTTTAAGTACAATGACTGCTAAGCTTTTCAAACACCACCTAAAACTTTCAGTTCTCAAAGACAGTCACAGGCACTGTCACCCTCCACTAGAAGCATCAGGCTCACACAGCAAGATGAGCACACAGCAGCCTCATTCTTTGCGGCCCTGCAAGATCATACCAGCAGCTGGCTCCACACATAAGGAACTCCTTTATCCTCCAGTGCCACCAGCAGTGTGCAAGACCCGAATCTGACAGCTCTGCATCCCTGCAGGCTCACATCAGACATAGCAACTCCTCTGCTTAACTGGTACCACTTAGAATCATAGAATAACCAGTTTGGGAGAGACCAACCAGATGGAAGCTAATTACAGGAAAGATTAATCTAATCTTATTTTAACACAAAGAATCATAGAACGGTTTGGGCTACAACGGATCTTAAAGCCCATTCGGTTCCAGCTCCCCTGCCATGGGTAGTGACACCTCCCATCACATCAGGCTGCTCAAGGCCCCATCCAACCTGGCCTTGAACACGTCCAGGGATGGGGCAGCCACAACTTCCCTGGGCAACCTGTGCCAGCGCCTCACCACCCTCGTTGTGAAGCATTTCCTCCTAATGTCTAATCTAAATCTTTCCCCTTCCAATTTAAAGCCATTGCCCCCCATTCTATCATCACATGCCATTGTAAAAAGCCCCTCCCGAGCTTTCTTATAGTCCCTTCAGGTACTGGAAGGTCACTATAAGGTCTCCTCGGAGCCTTCCCTTCTCCAGACTGAACAACTCCAATTCTCTCAGCCTGTCTGCACAGCAGAAATGCTCTGACTGAATCACAATGATTTATTGAGTAATTGCTCTTTGCTAATTTTTGCAAGTTACCAGCAATACGCAAAACAAAGACACGGCTGAACCTACTGAGCAGTGAAAGAAGACTCTCTTGTCCTGTGAAGGAGACACCATACTCCCCCACTAAATTAATCCAGTAGCAAAGTTATGACCCCATTCCTCATTATCTCTTCAGCTGCACAGATATGCACTAATACCACATACCTATACACTTTAAGCACTGAAATTCCACAAGTGCACATTAAGCCAGCTCCGTGTTTTGATTCCCAGAGATGCTGCTGGCAGCTGAGCGCCACAAGAGCACAGAAGCTGAGCAAATTGCCCCAGGCTGCTCAGTAATTCACTGGACTGGAATGCAGGAGCTCCTGGAGATCTTCCTCTCAATTAACTGGACTGCACAAACTACACCCAGGTACTCACCATGTACAAAATTTTCAAATCTATGCTGCAAGGATGGAGGGAGAGGCATTGTGGGCAAACTCTCTCAAGTCCCTAAAGATACTTATAATAAATACACTTCCACTTAGTATATGTTTTCTATGCAGAAGCACGTCAACACATTTTTTTTTCCTAAAAAGGGCCATATGGGATCTGACATAAAAATCAAGTAATGTCTGTTATTCAATGCAATTTCATTGTACCTTCTTTTTTATGTTTATAATGATGAATCTTCTCCTTCCGCCCCCAGCCTGGCCGATCTCATATTGTTATACCTTCATTTTTAATGTTGAATCTTCTCCCACCATCCCCAGTCTATTTAAATTTGTATTTTTCAATGCCTTTCATCTGTGTACTTCACTAAGTACTAATGTGATGTAGTAAACAATATTAACACAATACAGCCACATCCTGTCCTAAGATGACTGCTCAAGTAATGCTCATTTAGGGGATACAGAAAAGAACAGGGGTGATTAATGCAATCAGCCTGGAACCATGCAATACTTGATATCCAAAAGAGGAGTCAAAGAGAGAGAGTTTTTAACTGAACTCATGTAAACAAGATCACCTTTAGAATTTGATTTTGAAGAACAAGGACTTCATTGGAAATGCTTTTTTTTTTTGTTAGATAAAAAGTGATTAATAGATTTTACATCCTTAAATCCACCATGATGGCTAATAAAGGTTTTCATTAATTTTAAAAGGAAACTTAAAAGAAATTTTAGTCTTAAATGCATAAATATCTGATACTTCGGAACATTAAACATGCAGATGCAGGGTTCTGACCATCAAGCTCTGTGTTGTTATAATTAACTTCCTCGAGAATCAGTGATAGTTTAAATAAATCAAAAAGCCTCACAGAATCACTCTGCACTCACCTACCCGCTGCTGCTGTTTAAATCAGTCCTCTTTAAATAACATTTTGGTGCATGTGTTCAATATAAACACAAGGAAAGACCTTCTTGTATTAGTCACTCACCAGACATACTGTTTTTCTACATTTGTATTTAAGTCCCAAATGTGTCCCTTGCTGGCTCAAATCACAGCATTTTCCTGCTTCTAGTTTTTCTTTAATAAACTTAAGAAATGTAACAGCTCCTCTATCATTTGTTGCTTCAGCTAAGGATGGAAGATGCTCAGTGCAATAATCTGCAGTCTTGATATGCTGATAACCCCAGAACTGTGCACCCCAGAGGAGTGGTTCAATTCTTCACAGCTCCAAGCTGTATAAACCTTGACACAATGTTTTTCATTGGAAAAAAAAAAAAAGTGGCAAAAATGGATGATAATAGATTAATAGATCAATTCTCTTCCACAAGCTTATTTGCCTGAAGAGCTGACATGTTCAAAATGTCTTTGTAACATTTATTTTCATTTCTCATAACTTGTATTTCAAAACACATCACTTGCATAGAAACACTCTCCACTTGCCACAGTTTTTCTTACCCCAGAGAGAACAAATCAGTGCAGTGTGAAGAATTCTGGGGTCCTTGATCATGAACCATGTTGCAGGACTAACTAATACGTGCGAGCCATTTAATTAAAAAATATATTCAATTCAATATTCGCATATTATTGAACTCACTATAACAATACTACTGAAACCTCCAATCCTTACAAAACTCACGGCACAGTTCCTACAAAAAATAGTTTCTCAAATTATTTCTCAATTTGTTTTCCTTTACTCTCCTCAAACTACCACCAAGCATAGCATCACCTTGTATCACTGCATGCACATTCTAAAAGTATTTTAAAACCATATTTGGTGTCACGTATTAAATACAATGTTGGAAAAGTTTCTTGCAGAAGACTTATCTTCATGGTCCCATTGACTTAATCATGTAGAAGGAGATACTATGAATTCTGTTTTTCCATTTGTGATGCAATATTAAATGTTCAAAGCCAAGTGGAAAACATATGTGCTAACTTCACAAAGTTCAACAAGGTCAACTGCAAGGTCTAACATGTGGGCTGGGCCAATCCCAGCCACAATTACAGGCTAGGAGAAGTACGGATTGAGAGTAGCCCTGAAGAAAAGGACTTGAGTGTGGTGGAATGGTTGGACTCGATGATCCAGTGGGTCCTCTCCAACCTAGTGATTCTCAACATGAGCTGGCAACGCGCACTTACAGCACAGAAACCCAATTGTATCTTGAGCTGCAACATAAGAAGTGTGATCAGCAGGTCAAGTGATGTTATTCTGCCCCTCTGCTTCATTCTGGTGAGACCTCACCTGGAGTATTGTGTTCAGTTCTGGAGTCCTCAGCACAGGAAGGACAAGGACTTGTTGGAACAAGTCCAGAGGAGACCACGTAGATGATCAGAGGGCTGGAGCACCTCTGAGGACAGGATGAGAAAACTGGGGTTGTTCAGGCTGGAGAAGAGAAGGCTTTGAGGAGACCTTAGAGTGACCTTCCAGTACTTAAATGGGGTCCATGGGAAACCTGGGGATGGTCTCTTTATCAGGGAGTGCGGGGATAGGATGAGGAATAATATTTTAAGCTGAAAGAGGAGGGATTTAGTTGAGATATTAGAAAGAATTTTTTTCCCTGTGAGCGTGGTGAGGCACTGGCACAGGTTGCCCATGGAAGTTGTGGCTGCCCCATCCCTGGAGGTGTTCAGGGCCAGGTTGAATGAGGCTTTCAGCAACCTGGTCTGGTGGGAGGTGTCTCTGTCCATGGCAGGGGTCGTGGAACTGGATGGGCTTTAAGGTCCCTTCTGACCTAAACCATTCTATGATTCTATACTTGCTAGCACCTGGGAGAAATGTTGTCAAGGACTCCTTTAAAAAAAAAAAAATATATATATATATATTCAGCCATTTATATCATCTTGAAACTGCTATGATGAAGGAATTTGTGTGTGAAACATCCACAAAAACATTTGTGAGAGCATAGAACTCCAAAGCAAAAGTGTCATGAAATAAATTATCAAGAGTGATCATGCACAGGGAAGATATGACAAGGAAAGGAAGAATGCAGTTGACAGATATCTGAACAAAAAAAAAAGTTCAGTATAAATTGAGCAGTTTTGCTGTACAATATAGAACTCATTAAGTAACAAATTGTTACAACATTCCAGTATTCAGATACATGAGGAAGAAGTAAATGTTCCCAAGGAGGAACAGTTTTATAAACTGCGTAATTTGTTAGAAGTACAAATCTATGTAGAGAACTGAGACACTATTTTTCCCCCAATAATTGTATTGAATTGAATGTAAGAGACAGAAAAATTAGTATTGTCACACTGGGAAACAGATTAGACAACAATAAACACGTTGACTAGACATTCTCCTAGGTCTGCCTCTGTTTCAGTGTCTCATGCACGGTGCATAGAACTGCCAGAGCAATATACAGTATTGCAGATAGTTCCATCAGTGATTTGCAACAGAATGACACCTTATTTTTTATAGATATGAAGTCAACTTGACCAGCGTAACCATAAATATAATAATATTTCCACGTCACGCCTACAATTAAGTTACTCTGCTCTTCATAGCACAAATCTAAAGCACTATTTAGTGTTGAATGCAGATCCTTCAGTCCAAACAAGCTGATTTCCAGAAGTATTCACATTATGAATGATTGGTTTAATCTGCCAGTCTTTGAAAGGAAATCAAAGGCAATTTTCAAATCCAGCAATATATTACCTGGAAAAGACCTCTGAAAATATTAAGGAAGAAGTTAGAAAGCTGGTTTTCAAACTAAATTATGGATTTTCCAGATAAAATTCCATGGATCACTTTCTTCCTTCCACTACACATTTAATTTACTTAACTCACAATTTTGATCGTGTGTTTATCAAAATAACTAGTGCTCTGCTACTGTAATCATCCAGTTCGAATTTCCACCAAATAACCTCTGCACAGTAGGGGGTGACAACTACAGCAGATCAGAAAACAAGTTTCAGAATTTTTGTTAAAATTCATAAGCAAGCCAAAGCAATTAATTAACATACAGGATAAGGCAATGTGATATTCCACAAAATAATTATCAGAGAGATGCCACAAGGAAGAATTTAATATTGGCAAAAGGTTAGATGACATGATTTTGTGACTAGATTTTAGTTACAATTATCATTTGTAGATTCTGTGCACGTTGTTGCCAATATGCACAACAGTGTCATGAATACATAGCTGCTATCCAGAAAGTATCAAATAATGGACCTTCTCAGAAATAAGTTAAAATAAAATCAAAAGATTTATCAGATTCAATTAAATCTTAAAGCAGTGACTTTTTAGTAAGGTATTTGCCTGCTTGGGAGAAGATAACTTCACTGTAAAGTTTTTATTTCCAATATAAAAATTGATCGAAAAATAGCAAAAAAAAAAGATACCTGTATTTCTCACTAACACATGCTGAGATATATGCTCTCGTGTCTTTAGTAAAAGATGCATTCTATAAGCAAACTTTAAAGTTTTCGCAGCCTGGAAACAGAAAACCTTTGAGAAAAATCTTTAATCTGCCTAACCAACGACAGCAGTATTTGCAGTGATTTCTGATGTCACTTTAACTGAACGTAAACAAACACTGAGGTTAAAAACATCATCTCAGAATCACATTCCAAGTGTTATTTAAAATTAGTGCAAGCTGCCCTAAAAGTCTAAGAAGGCTAGAAGACTAATGAAAAAGAATCAACCTCCTTGCCTTGCTTGTGATTTATATTCGATACATAAACCCTAAACCACCTAGGATCTTTTTCCTTAAGCATACGCGTATCTTGCTTTTAAGTACTCCTGGAAGGTTAGTTTCAGTACAGATCACTCACACTATATATTAGCAGAAATACAGGACTTAACATGTTGGCAGTCTCACGTATATTAAAATTCATGTGCTACACAAAGTGTATCCCAACATCAATTAACTAAGATGGTAGTGTTCCAGCAATATGGATTTGTTCACTGCTGAAGCTCATTGCTTCACGTACCTACACTTCTTTTATGAAAATCTTCTGCAGCCTAAAATTCCCTTTTGGTGGTCTTTCACTTGGGTCTAGAGTGGCAGCATCTCTGCAATTCTAACAACTGTTATCCCACCCCTGTTTTAGAACTCTTAATAATCAATGCCAATGAAGCACACTCTGGCCATTCTCCATATTCAGTTACTTTAATCTTCTACAAATGCTAAATATGGTAGGAAATACACGTGGTAATAACAATTATATTAACTCTCAAGCAGTAACTCCAAACCAATGCATATTGCTTTACTGTACAAATTAAATCACTTAGTAGCATATTCAATCATTTTTTCAGTTCTGCTACCTAACAGCCCTTTCCATAAAACAAAGCAGATCATGAACTCCTAGTACACAGTGGATGATCTTCATTCAAATCAAGTAGCAGTAGCTGTTAAACAAAACACACTGTTTGTCCTTAGGTGGCAGAATTATCCTTCAGCTTACTTTTGTGTTTGGAATCAAATCTGCAGGATCGCATTCACCTCATTTCTTTCTGTCTCTGCAGAGGACTGTCAAAGTGACAGTCTGGACTCCTCAGCTCAATGAATAGATTTAAAATTCAAATTTCAGCTCTGGTCCTAAGAATAAGCTGAAGAAATAGGTACAATGGTGACAGTTTCAAGAAAAAAAAAATTATACCATTCTGAATAATAGCAAATAATAATAGAACATTCCTTCCTTCCATGGGAAGGACCTGAATGAAGGGAGAGCAGCAGAAGAACTGCACGCTAGATCATTATGATAACACATGAGGAAAAATAAACTAAAAGAAAAAATTAAAAAAATTTAAATTCTTTCAAGTGATTCCTAAAAAACCAGCTTTCATTAAGATGAACAAAGCTGAGTTTAAGAAAACATCTTAAATGCTTTTCTAAAGGCGCTGAAATTAGCAGTCCAAAGCACAGAAAAAAATTATCAGTAACTTCTATACATATTAAAAAATATTGCGAACCTTAGAGCACCACACGTGGGCAAACCTGCTTATTTTCCACTGGAAGCCAAAGTTAGCTAGACAGCAAAACTAGGCTGAGAAAGAAAGATACACCTGACAGCCTACTATGCTCTTCTTGTGACTCTCAATATCAATCCAGGAGGTAGGTTCTTCAGCTACTGTTTGAATTACACGTTATTCAAAAAGTTCCAAGACTTCAAGCCTCACATAAAATGAGTTGCTTCTGGGTTCAAACAGCCTCCTTAGATTTATGAGGTTCTAAAGCAAGTCCTGTGTTGGACAATGGCCTAGCCAGACCCAGAAGTAAGGCACTTTCTCCTCCTCCTCCAGGTGAGGTTTTTCCACCAAGAACACAAGGCGTGTGCAATTACTGTCAGATCTTATATGACTGTGAAGGTCACAGATGATCATTTGAGAGAGAAAGTCTGGTTCCTCTCCCTTCTGCTAGGTGTGGTTTAGACAATTTTCATGAAACAGCTTTTGAGTAAATGACCATTTTGCCATCAGGCTGGCAAAGACTTGTTTAAATAGCAAGTGTGAGGAAAAGCGAACAGCAAAAGCACTGAGGAGCAGCTCCTCATAACAACCCAAACACATTCTAAAGCAGCCTTCTGACCACATGCTACTGCAAAAGAAGATATTGACTGAAGAAAGCAATTAGCGCAAATTGCCAAGCACATCCTATGCTTTTAGAAATAAGTTCAAATGCATCAAGGCAAAGAAAAGGATCACATTGCAACCATCACCATCACTGGAGACAAAAGCAGAGATCAAAGTTCATCATCCAAAGTGGTAGCAGAGCTGTACACAAAAACAGTCAGAAAGGGCAACAACTAAGTAAGATTTACAGCAAGCCCAACATACTCTGCAACTGTCACCATACAACTGCAACTGTCACCATACAACTGCAACTGTCACCATACAACTGCAACTGTCACCATACAACTGCAACAAATAAAACTGCCTATTTACACCTTAGTCTCTGAAAGTTCTCTGAAAACCAGCCTCATCACTTCACAGCTGTATAGCAAACAGATTAATTTCCATAACTAACACATAATAAAATTTGTAAAATCTCTTTGTTAATGTTTATTATGGATCTATCATTGCTGTGTTTTCAAAGAATTTTCTGTCATACAGAAATGCAATTAAAACATATTTTTAGAAGTAGTTCCACATGAATGCATACACGAAAAATGGTTTTGCCTAATGCTAAGAAGACTGACTAAAAAAAGCATTCTGAATATCAATTACTAACCCAAGAAAACTTTCATTTCTCTCCTTAAATATAAATAATAATCACACTCTCAGTGTACATTAGGGCAAAAGGAAAGAATGTTAAGTAGAGCCGACATTTGTGAGTTTAACAGCAGCTCTTCAGTATGTTGATTAGCAATGAATATTACACAGCAAAATCAGTCCAGGGAATTATGTCACATGTCAGAGGGCAGAATCCACTGCACGCAATGCAAGACTGCCGTGGAGTTTTCATAGCAAATCTTTATAATGCCACATGAAAAATTCTGCACAGTCAAAATCAGGTATATTCATATCTTTAGTAATAAAAGGGAATTAAGAGAAACACAACTCTTCTCTAACATGCAAGACCTGAATTTTACTTTCCTTTATTTAAAGTTTTGTCTTCAGCAGCTGAAAGAGGTCAAACTTGCCACACATTCTTCCCAAGAGAGGGAAGAGCTGCTCTCCTGACAAGTAGGTCTGACCCTGTCCTACAAAGCAGAGAAGAAAATGACAGTAATTCCCTAATGAATAATAGATAAAATGCACTAAGATTTACATTTATAACTGTACTGTTAAGATTAAACATTTCATTGTTCCTTTAGCACATCATGTCACTTCAGGTAATACTTGGTGCGCCCAGAAAATTAAGGACAGTGGCCACGTGTTACCATGTACAATAACTTCGCAGCTCTCCTAGGAAACTTAGCACTCTTTCCTTACACTCTGATGGGCAGAGTTTTTCACCAAATAGCAGAAGTAAAAATAGGGAGTTTTAATATTTCTTTGATTATTACCAAATTACAGCCACCACGCTTCTTTCTTCCATTTCTATTACCCAAAACTTTTGGGGCATCTTAGCATAAATTCTTTTGCTGCCAAGAACACTCAAAAACAGTCCTTACATCTCTGATGTGCAGAGACTTCACCAGTGTACTAACTCAAATCAGCAGGAGTAGCTGCATATGAGTTACTATTCTTGGACATGTGCTTCTGTAAGATGTTTAAAAGATGGGTGGATGAGGCGCTGGGGGGCATAGTTTAGTGACCGATAGGAATGGTTGGACTCGATCCTGGGGGTCCTTTCCAATCCAGTGATTCTGTGATCTCCACTTTCTATTTATTGTTCAGATACTAGAAGAAAAACGTTTGAGCTCAATCACTCAAGTTAGTCACAAAACCTGATAGTATTTGTTATTGCTATAAGGTAATAGTTCTTAATACAAGTTTACAAAGATAATATCAAAACCTGAAAAGAATTCATATTGTGCAGGCTGGAGAAATATAAGTCTTTAAAATAATCACTCCATTTTTTAGACAATGTCATGGCACTTTCTGGTTTTCATAAATCATTATTGAATGTTACTAGGACAATTCAGTTGATGAATGCCATCAACTAAACAACAGAAAGAACAGTACTCTTGAAAAGCTGCAGTAAATAAATTGTAGTTTCCTGTTATTACTACTTCGTATCTATTACAACCTGAACAATTATAATGCTTTCCACAATTCATTAGCATATATCATTCATAATCTATGTTTCCCGGCATAGATTAGTAAAATTTGGCTGTAAGCTGTATCTCTCTCAAATTCCAAAAAGCAATGCTACATTCATTTTACTTAGAAAGGCACAACTACAGCCTTAAAAAGTTTTTTTCATAAAAGGCGACTGAACACCTCCCTCACAGCTATGTGATGGACAGAGAGAGATAAATTTAAAAAATCAAATCATAAAATCATAGAATGGTTTGGGTTGGAAGGGACATTAAAGATCATCCAGCTCCAACACCTTGACATGGGCAGAGACACTTCCCACTGGATCCAGATGCTCAAAGCCGCATCCAACCTGGCCTCTAGGGATGTAGCAGCCACAACTTCTCTGGGCAACCTGTGCCAGTGCCTCACCACCCTCACAGGAAAAGAGTTCTTTCTAATATCTCACCTAAATATCTCCCCTTTCAGCTTAAAATCATTCCTCCTTGTCCTATCGCTGCACTCCCTGATAAAGAGCTCCTTTCCAGCTTTCCTGTAAGACTCTTTCAGTACTGGGAGGTTCCTACGAGGTCTCCCTGGAGCCTTCTCGTCTCCAAGATGAACAACCCTAACTCTCAGCCTGTCCTCATATGGGAGGTGCTCCAGCCCTCTAAGCATCTTCACAGCCTACTCTGGACTCGGTCCAACAGGTCCATGACCTTCCAGTGCTGCAGACTCCCGATCTAAACACAGTACTCCAGGTGAAGTCTCACCAGAGTGAAGCAGAGGGGCAGTACCACCTCCCTCAACCTCCTGATGTGAATATACCCACGATCACGGCTAATAAAAGACCAATTCTAATGGCTAGCTAAAAAGCACAGGTGTGGAATTTATTTTCTTTTTAATACTTTTTGCTTGGTCACTGTATGAAGGACTAAAATCACTAGTCCCATTAGGTAGCAAACAAATGATCCCAGCAGATGTTTCATCCTCAAGAGAGAGCTCGCCCTTCTGCAAAGAACTTAATAGATTTCAGCACAAAGCAGCATAGAACTTGACAGTACATGGAACAGGGGCCTACAGATGTGCAGACGTGAGCAAAGGAAGATGCCTTGTAGCTGTTTGGAGTTGCTTAAATTTTAGGTTTCTGTGCCGTCCCAGGAAGACACTGCCCTCTGACCTTTGACCTGGTGCTGAAAGGCCCGAAAAAAGGATCTGCTCTTTAAACATGAAATTGCTGTTGACCTTTGGATTTGCAAAACACTTCTTTCTGCTTCTACCCTATTTCACGAGCACATACAAAGTTTAGGCTGTTTTGCAAACCCCAGTCAGTCAATGCTCTCATAACCCTTCAACCTTAACACAATATGGGACAGGGAGGAAGGAGAAGGAATAAAGTTATTTTGCTTTTGTGACTGCTGAAAAGTTTCACAACAAAATAAACACCAGACTACATTCACAAACACATGTTTAAGCAAGTGTTTCAATGATGTTTAGTTAAAGCTTAAATTCTTGCTTTTTACAGAACATTGACTGTCATTTCGATTTGTTGCTTTCCTTTCTTGCTTTAAGACCTTCAACAGGTTTTAAACTCAAACACATTCATCTAATTTCCACTTCTAAATCGACAAGGTAATAAAGATATTATTTAAATTGTAAGCTTAAAAAAGAAACTAAATCTCTTTTTAAGCATTCCCAGGAGCAGCAGAGGATTTGCCACCACCCAGGAATAACATTAATTCTAGTAGGTTTTTTAACCATCCTAAAGCAGTAATAAATCAACCGAAGAATTCAAGGAGAGGAAGAGGGGGAAATCACAGATCTCAAGGCATTACTGGAATGCCTGCTATGAGCTTCAAGATACTCAGAAATTCCTTTAGGCTTTTCCCCTTAAATTATTCCCTTATCGATGACTACTGCCAGAAAATCTGCAAACAGGAGTATCTACAAGGTAAAGTTTCTACAGAAGAACAGTCCACGGTGAAAAGGTTAAGAACATTTACTTTAAAATTCAGTCAGGTTCCAAGATAAGATAGAAAGGAACTGCTTTTTTTGTAAGGTGCAAGGTATTTGGAGTTTGGCTTTCTGGGGCAGGGGTTTTACTTCTTTTTTTCTTACTTGTTTGGGTTTTTTGGGGGGGGTATAATTGCAAGATTCTAGTACTTTTGTGTGCGCCTGTATTCTGAGCACAAAATAGCAATTTTTTATTAAATCTGGCAACAAAAAATGAGGCATCTTGATACGCTGAGCAAAAAGACAAAACCTATCCAAGAAAAGAAGTGAAAAAAACTCAAACCCCTTATTTTTTAAGAACACCAAACACATCCCATCTTTTACATTTCCAAAAATAACTGAAACAGTCCTTGTTATGACTATTTGTAAAGACATCTGTGTCATTTCTCTCATTCCAAAAAATACTTGATTGAAAAAGGCATATAGTATAGACTAAGGCTAATCTGAACATGATGGTGGTCCCCTGAGATGGTCTGCTAGACTTACATCAACTCACAACTACAGAACAAACCCACCATCATGTACAATTGCAAGAATGTTTTACTAGAAAAGAATATTCGATCTTATCAAGACTCCGTACACAAACACTGGTGATAGATTTCCTGGAGGAAGAAAATGGTCCTTTAAAAACGAACAGTATTTTTCACACCAGCCCTACTGTTCAGCATTCCTGCACCACAATGGGAAATCAGGAGTCCAGTAGGACTTCTACTGGAGGATTTACAGAATGAAGACCATGCCTGAAGTTTTTTGGATAGGAATGTCGTTGCCTTTTTTTTTTTTTTTATTTTAAAGCATATTTTTAGGATTATAGATAAGCATAATACACATGTAGAATATAATGGTCTGTTCTCTTTTGTGTTCGTTACTAAGATGAGCTCCTTGACATGAGTTTCTCCTAAACTAACAGTGTGTAAGCAAAAAGTTAAGTTTTAACAGGCATTACTCCATGTAAACCAGGTGAGTATAGGAAGAGACTAACAGTATAGAAACTAGTCTATATCAATTAAAACTAACGATGCTAACAGAGTTAAGACTGTAAGAAATGGTATGGAGATTAATCAATCCTACTTTACCTTTCTTGCAGTGCTCTGTAAATCTAGTTTAATGTAACAGAGTTGGAAATACTACACTGGAAACTATGAACAGCTATCAACCAGCTCAAGAGACAGAACCCTTCAGCTCCCCACAGGGTTATTTCACAGCTTAGCATGTTTGCTGGAAATATCACATATCCAACCTCCCTCTAAAATACTCCTTTATTCATTTCAAACAAGTGTCATTATTATAATGCTTTGGTACTTCTCCTTAAACTTAGTTCTTGTTCCCTAAATCCATTAAGTATTAATTCAGCTTTTTTGGTTTTGTTTTAAATAGCTGTTTCAATAAGCCATTCACATGAACTTCTTTTAATATACAAAGTCAACTAGAACTCCCATATTTGTTTGCAGAATTGCAAAATAAAAAACAATACTAGTGTAAACAATTTAAATTGTGTTCTTAAGGCAACAGCTATTAAAAATTTAAGACAGGGGCACATTTACCTAGCACTAACTATTCTAAACAATAAATACTACAATAACAATTAGAATCAACCAAAGCTATCCTACAGATATTTCAACTGTGGGTCTTAAGTGAATGTTAGCCTTAAGTTGAGATATTTCACCTGAAGGGAAACATCGCATCTGTTTCCAATCACTAGCAATTTCTACACTGTTACATAAAAAGGCTCATGCCCTGGGCCACTCAGTATGTTCTCAGAAGAAAAATCCAAACAGTTTTATCCACTTCTACTGGTGTGGCAGGAAGGCAATAAAAGTGTAACTGCCTTCAGATCTCCCAAGTTTACTAATTCCCAGTTTGACACACAAATAAGGATACTGAGACACAACTAGAGCCATAGATCTAGACCTAAACTACTCTTTAAATATCTCTAATCTTTCTCTCATCTTCATCTCGGTGGCAAGATACAAGGGCAGCTTGAGTGCTTCAACCCATCAGCCTTATTTTTTATGCCCTATCAGCAACCAGCTGAACTTCAAACACACCTTCACAGAGTCAAGGAGAAAGAAGTTTCTAAGCCACCCAATAATAATCAAGGCCCATTGTACCTGAGCAAAGAAGCCCTAATTTTCCATTCGGTTCCCCTTATCCAGCAGCCTTCTGACGCAAGACACTTTTCAGCTACTTTGTGTTTTAAGATGTCAGTGTAAACAAGATCACAAATCATTGCAGATCACAACTTCGTACACTAACTTTGATACTATCCTGAGACATTAGTTTTCAGTGTTCATCAGCCTGTTTTGTTAACTCACACTGTAAACACCCGACAGACAGATCATTGGGAATTATGGGTCTTATGGATGACAACCGTGAAGGCAAGAGGTTTGAAGTATTTGGTACACACTGCTTAGTTTCAATTCCTTGTAGGAATGGGATACAGAAATAGTGGACTGCATGAGCACAGTATTGCACAGGAGCCCAGACCACAGTTAAAATCTATAGCACAATATAAATTATCTTTTCAGGGAAAGACAGCTCATACGCTTATCCTAATTATATTTCTCCTATCTGGAGAGATTTCATCTCTCTGAAAAATAGAAATGTCATTTACAATTAATTTGCTTTAAAGAATCATAAAGCAGCCTTGATGGCACTCTCAGGTGAAATCTGCCTTATAACGAGACATCATTAGCATGTGAGTAAAACATACCACACAATTAGTGAAGAGACAGAGCATGCTGAAATGAAGAGACAGACATACATTGTCAATTTGTGCAGTGCTCACATATTATAAACCTCTTAGATTTCATCCCTTGAAGCCGACGATGCAGAGAATGAATTCTGCATAGACTTTGCGTTGGTGACTAATGATACCACTTTGAAAGGAACCATGGTCTAAGATGGTTTAGTGTTTGATAGGAATGGTTGGACTCAATGATCCAGTGGGTCTCTTCCAATCTGGTTATTCTATGATTCTATGAACATACCCCAGTGCATCACAACAATGACTACAATGCAATGTAAGTGTGCCCACAGTCACTCAAAGTTACAGACAGAGCAGCAGCGAAACAGGGCACATGGCGATTTGCCAAGAATCATCTGCATAACTGCATCTCCAATATACTCTGGCACTCCAACCAGGAAATCCAAGATGCCTGACAAGCAACTGCAGCAGCAACTGTAGCAGACATGCGTATCATTCTTCCACATCTAACTTTAAAAAAGGCAAATAGCACAATACGAGTAACAAGAAAACTTCAGGAGTTCCTAAGGACACAAATCAACCATCTACTTGCAAATGTGAAGGCACACAATTCGATTCCCATTGAAGTCAGCAGTGAACTTTGCAGTGGCTTCAGTTACTTTTGAACAAGAAATAATTCTGACAACATCCACCAAGCAACGTCTCCAGCTGCAGCTACAATACCAGACACGTGATGCTGCAGCTGTAGTTAACCAATACAAAGACCTCTCTGTGTAAAACAGAACTGTTTGGAGATCACACCCCAAAATAACTCACCCTGATGAAACAAAGGCAAGCTACAGGCAAAGACAACTGTTTTAACTGACCGGTGTGAAAACAGGGACATTACAACATAGAAGAAAGAGGAGGAAAAAAATCCCCCTAAATCAAAAAAACACACCTCCCTCCCACACCAATAATAAACAAGTACATAGTTATTACAGTAAGCTATTCACTCATCGATGATTTCTCTAGATTTTAATAGCACTTCATGTACTCAAACATAAATGCCAAACACCAAGAATGGCAGAGTCTTAACTGGAACTTCTCAAAAGGAGCAAGTCAGCTCGTGTTCAGTTTCTGCAAGTTGGACATCTACATCTGCCAACCACAAATGTCCTCTGTAATTTAATACTCTCATCTTTTATTGATGAAAGAGGCATTATTTGATATAAAGGATATATGGTAATTTGTTCTGCATTCTTGGATTTTCTGACTGGTCTTTACAATGAAAGATTAGGTCCCAAAACACCAGTATGGTTATTAAATATATGTACTTAGATAAGTTTTATCTGTGAAGAACTGGGATACAGAGTTGTTCTTACACAAAAATTAAATAACCCTAAATGGTTTGCGATTTTTTTTTTTTTTTTTTAAGATCAACATTATAACTGAAATTTTTAAAAATCTTCCCAAGAACTTCAAGTTTCTTTACATTTAAAACAATAACATGAAACAAAAAATTTATCTGCAATTTAATTCAGCTTGCGATATATTTTGGTAGACTATTAATTTTCATTCCCAAATATTCAAAAACATTTCACTCCCTTAACAGGACCAAATTATAGAACTAAAAATCAGCTAGAAATGGAATTGAGAAGTACAGTGAAAGACTACCCAAAACTTACACAGCAGTTTCCAAAAGATCTATTAAAAGTCATAATACTTTTACCAAATAAATGACAACAAAGAAGTATAAATCACAACTGTAGCAAAGCCTTAATCTTATTTTCTTTTCAAGCTTGCTACTTACTGTAGAAATCCAAATCTATCTGTGACTTTGTAAAGACGATAGTCAGCATCTTCCCATGGTTCAATCTGTGCACCTTCCCGTCCCTAAAGGAAGGAATAAAAAAAGAGCCAAATTAAGTTTTACAACACAAAGAGCTAAGACACAGAAGACAGGATTCAACCAAAGAATAATCTTTAGGACATGGTGGGAGTATAGTATAGGAGGGGAAGAACACTAATCCTAAGCAAACCAACCGAGACAAAGCAGAGGAGCACAACTCTTCAAGAACCCTGCAAACACCATTTTCATCACAGGAAATCACTTTTTGTCAGTGCTATACACAGAACAAACATCAACCACTCATCTCACATCTGCTGTTAATCTCCACAATTGTCCATCAAGGTCCCTAGTACTCATTTTCTTTCTTTTGACTGTCATTCCTGAACCATCACAGCACACGCTGCAGACAGTCCTGAACTAACATCCATGCTGACTTCCAGCAGCCCTCAAACAGAATGCAGCGCTGAGTCTTCCCTCAGTGAAGCACTCATGCTGTCCTCTTCTACTCCACTTGCCATTTTTCATTAGACTTTCTTAAGTCTAACCATATTTGAGCTGCATGTCCTTCTGCTATGGGCTCTGCACAGGTTACTGGCTGTAAGGAGAGGCCACTGCTCAGAACACAAACCACATGTGTCTTTTTTTCTAATAAAAAAACCCCACAGCTACTCATTTAAGTGCACATTGTGAAACCACCACAGAATCTAGCATGCAAAAGGTTTCATAAACTCCACAGGGTGTACTCAGTACTCCAGTGACATTTGAAGTCCATAAGTGCTGCAAAAATATGTGGACACAGCGTAGGCATTCCAGGCACCCTTTCTGCCAGGCTTTTACTTGACAAGTAGATCAAGAGAGGAAAAAAAGGGATATGACTAGTGCATTTCTTCAATTCCTCACGGCAATCTGACAAACAGCACAATTCACTCATCTTTTAAGTTCCCTGTAACGATTTAAATGTTTCTATTATCATAACCAAAAATTAAATAAAAAGTAAAACAAGAGTTCCTCTCATATCACAGATATACTGAGCATCCTTGAAACACCATAGTTTCATTATTTCTGATACACCACACTACCTTACAAACTGCCCCAGAGTAACTTGCTATGCACCTGAAAAAATAGTTGGTTGAGTCATTATCAAGAATATCCCCCACAGAGGGAGAATTTAATTCAGCCAGAGGCTAGTGCTTCATGAAATCAGCAGATTAGTATCACAGACAGCATTTTAAACAAAAGCTAGTAGCAACTACAATTCATTTTTTTAAGACAGACATTTTATTAACATTAATTATCAAAGGTCCTTAATATTACTATCAAGTTCACTTACTCTGTCATACTTGGCAACTATCTCTGCTCTTTCTTGGGCAAGTTTGATAGCAGCATCCTGCTCAGCATCTGCACCTGTAGGGAATTAAATAATCCTGTTCAGATTCTCTCCTTTGTGAATGAAGAACCACAGCTAAACACTCAGAAAATAAATTTCAGCTACTTGGATAAGAAACACCAAAACAATTTTATCAAAGCAAAATACAACCTTGGTGCATGTCTCAAATGCTGTTTGGAATAAAACACAGTTATTGGATGGTATCCTAACTGCTGAGTGTTCAACGTTCCCTATTTTCCACCAAAGCACATATTGAAGTTAAAAGAAGAAAAAATTATACCCTACAACTAACTAACTGAAAAACTGAAGAAAGGAGTGAAAGCTCCTAGCTGCTAATTCCACAAATGTTCACACAGTCAAAGAAAGCCAAAACATACACTACTAGTTTAAAACAGAAGTGTGGACTATTTACAGAATTTGTAGAGTAGGACACTGCTTAAGAGATACTGCGCAACTTCATGTGAGAAATCATCTAAGTCTTATTTCTCAGAAAACAGTGAAGGGCATTGTTATAGGATCAGAACTGCAACTCGAGTAACCCAGAGCTGGAACACGCATATGGCAATAGGAAGGTTGACAAGTAAGAAAACATGGGTGCATGGGTAAGCACTGGATGTCAGCATGCTAGAGACACAGAGTTTACTACAGCAGTGGAGATAAAGTTCAGATAGATCTGGTTTGATGAAAAGAGAGAGTGAAGCAGACCCCATGTATAACAATTTGGTTCCTTGACATTGTTCTCTCGGCTAAAACAACGTCTAGAATATGGACAGGAGTAAAGGGGGTACCATGAAAGGGAAGGTAAGAAAGCTGCCTCTTCCAATATTCAACAACATAATGCACTTCAGTATCCCAAATGCAATTATAATTTCAAACAAATGAGACAAAGCAGTTGTAAATCAATGATAAGTTTGCAAAAAGAGTTGAGTAGATTTGATTAAATTATCAAGAAGCAATGAACTCTCAGTAAAACAAAGCTTTAGAAAGGTTTGAAATAGTTTTCAAGCACACGGCATTGTAAAAATAACTCCAGGCATGTGGTTTTTCCCTGCTATTTAGTTCATGGCAACATAATGAACTCCAGGAATTGTACATATCAGCCATCTGGGCCATGAAATGGAAAAACAGATAGGATTATACTGTAGGACATTATTAAAACATTTTGTTAAAACCCAGTATTTCCCTAACAGAATTTACCTACATTTTTCTCTGATATTTGGAGAAAGTGTTGTGCCAAGGTGGCCTGTTAAGCCACAAGTTAAAGATTTAGCACAGTCTCTCTTGTTTTCATTTAGTTTTTTTAAGGGAAGGCAGAGAACCTCAGAAACCCTCATCAGAGACAAGATTACTACTTGTATTTTAAAATATACTCAAAAGCACATAGAATCATAGAATAACCAGGTTGGAAGAGACCCAACGGATCATCCAGTCCAACCATTCCTATCAAACACTAAACCATGCCCCTTAGCACCTCGTCCACCCGTGCCTTAAACACCTCCAGGGAAGGTGAATCAACCACCTCCCTGGGCAGCCTCTGCCAGTGCCCAATGACCCTTTCTGTGAATAAATCTCTCCTGACGGAGCTTGTGGCCATTTCCTCTCGTCCTGTCCCCTGTCACTTGGGAGAAGAGGCCAGCACCCTCCTTATCTACAATCTCCCCTCAGGTAGTTAGAGAGAGCAATGAGGTTTCCTCTCAGCCTCCTCTTCTCCAGGCTAAACAACCCCAGCTCTCTCAGACGTTCCTCATAAGGCCTGTTCTCCAGCCCCTTCACCAGCTTTGTTGCTCTTCTCTGGACTCGCTCCAGAGCCTCAACACCCTTCTTGTGGTGAGGGGGCCAGAACTGAACACAGGATTCAAGGTGTGGTCTCACCAGTGCCGAGTACAGGGGGAGAATAACCTCCCTGGACCTGCTGGCCACGCCGTTTCTGATACAAGCCAAGATGCCATCGGCCTTCTTGGTCACCTGGGCCACTGCTGGCCCATGTTCAGTCGGCTGTCAACCAACACCCCCAGGTCCTTCTCCTCCTGGCAGCTTTCCAGCCAGGCTTCTCCTAGTCCGTAGCTCTGCACAGGGTTGTTGTGCCCCAAGTGCAGGACCCGGCATTTGGCCTTGTTAAACCTCATGCCACTGGACTCTGCCCAGGGCTCCAGCCTGTTCAGATCCCTTTGGAGCCTCCCTACCCTCCAGCAGATCCACACTTCCACCCAGCTTAGTGTCATTTGCAAACTTGCTAAGGGTTCACTCGATGCCTTCATCCAGGTTGTTGATAAAGACATTGAACAGGGCTGGACCCAGCACTGAGCCCTGGGGAACCCCACTTGTCACTGGCCTCCAGCTGGATTTAACACCATTTCCCACCATTCTCTGGGCCCAGCCAGCCAACCAATTTTCCACCCAAGAGAGCATGTGCCTGTCCAGGCCAGAGGACATGCACAGTTCTTCAACATCACAGACAGAATAAGAGGTAAAAGTTAAAAACTTTAAACCTTTGTTTAAAAGAATGCAAACTGTACGTGCATCAGAAACTGAGCCTTGGTTTATGCTGAAAATGTGGCCACGGCTTACCTGCTTTTCCTCTGCATAAATAATGTGTGAATTGAAGTTCGGCCTGTTCTGTGCCTCACGACAGTTCAATTACATCTAGTGCAGAAATTTCCGTATTCATTGCCTTTAAAGTAATTCCCTTCACTTCCTGCCAGAATCATCTTAACCTTCTAGCGGCACTGACATAGTTTAATGTTATGTTAATCCGTCCATAGCTCAAACTCAGGAAAACAGCTTGAGACAGGGACAAAAGGTTATATTTCAGGAGATAAGCATAAAATACGATTTTTCTTGTAAGAGGAATTATTTAAATATCTCCAAGTTAGAAACAATGATTCCTGAGAAAGTAAAAGTTAAATATGGGAATAAGAAAAATCCTTCATCAACTATCTTTCTAGGCACAAAAATGCATCACTACAAAATAAAGACAAATAACTGGTATTCTAAAGTTTTATCAGTTTTATTCAGCGAGTCTTATTTGATTGAAAGAAGCTAAAGATGTGAAGCGTGTATGATGAAATTTTCTAATTAAAAGTTACATTACAGATGATGAACACCACATTATACTGGAAACAATGAGACTTCAGATGAGGCTGACATTAATATATAGTCAATTAACTAGTACAGAGAACTGACTTTGACTAAAAAATGCAGAAATATATTGTCAACAACCTTACAATAATAAATATAATCAGCAGTGATGAAATCTACCAACAGTGGCATATGAAAAAGTGCATGTACGTATCCCCCCCAAAATTGGTCAGGCTTACAGGGTTCAATGAGTGTGCTTAAAACCCCGCCCAGCAGCAATGTCACACATCCAGGTTTTGAAAAAGATACATCATAAAAAGGCCAGTAACAAATCTTTCTGAACAGTTGGTCTGATAGACATAACACTCCTCATCAGAGAGGGCTTTCCCTGATCACACTTCCCATTAGAGAGGGCTTTCCCTCATCGCACTGTCACACTGACCTGTATTCTGTACTTGCAAATATTACACGTTTAAGTTTTGAAAAGCAGCAGACAAAGGAACTGAAGCACTCTCACAGACAGAACACTAAACATAAAATCCCAGTCTGATGATGTGAAAAATTACTGACCTAACAGCCAGTTTACTGCTTTTCTGCTCCCCTTGCAAGTCAGGTTATCTCACTTGTCAGAGCTGCTGACATGACTAGCGAATTGCTGGATTTCACTTTCAAAAGGATAGGACTAAAATTGGTCTCATTTTGCAACTCACTGACTTTAAACTAAAGAGTCAGGCCTGATAAATTAGACATCTCTGGATGCCCAGCAGCCCTACAAAGCAAGAGAAAAGTATTGTCTAGCACTGGCACAAGCTTTCTTCTTTGGCACTCTGATAAGAGCCTCTCCTTACCTCACCAATTATCGAAGAATTGAAAAAGACACAACTTCTTCAGAACAGAAAGAGGTGATGAGATGTGCCTGTGCCACTCACCTTACAAAACTGAACTAGTCTTACACAAAGACAAATTCCTAAGGAGTCCCCACTACTTGTTTTCTGAGAGGGGAAACAAGGAATCTGGAGATCCTAGTACTACATAGTAGCAACAAATTTATAGGTGAATTCTGAGTATTATCACACTACCCGCTATCGGTTGGTGTCTGTGTGCATCATAATTGCATTGAAAATCAAATCCGACATTTTTAGAACTGGAGGGTTTTTTAAAGATTCAAATAAAAATTTAAAAATAACCCATTAAATTAAAATAAATTCCTAAAACTGACAAACAGGCTACCTACGCCAACTTAGAAACTATCTGGAAACTCCTAGTTCCTATACCAAGCAGCTTGAAGAACACTGGAGAGAGCAGTTTACTTGTCCAGAATTCCCAATTCTTCCACTCCTAATGAAGGAAGGCAAGTGCAGTAAATTTAAGCAAGGAGGAATTAATAATATTAATGGACATAATGCAAAGGAAAAAATACGTAATGTTCTGCTCCGTGATGAATGCAAGTCTAACTGGAAGGGACCAACTGCCAGAAGTGATAGATTTAACAACAAAATAACAGAACCAAAGAAAAAGAAACACTAATAAAGAGAAAGTAAGGAGATATCCTACAAGGGGATGTAAAAATCAAATTCTGACTATTATTAGAATTAATCAAGAAGAGAAATTTTTGCAAGAAACCAGGTACTGATACAGAGGTACAGTATGAAGATCCAATCCATCTCAAAAAAGGAATCCTGCCTTACTCTTGGATTTGTGCCATCTTCTTCCTTGTGTTTCACAGAGAGAAACAGCAGCACTAAGCTTAGGCACCTAGAGACGCCAGGCAGTCTTTGATCCAAGGTCCCTCTATCACCCACCTAAAACACAGAGGGGTTAAGGGGGAGGAGGGAAGAGGAAATAAAATCGTAATATTGATGATAATCTAAAATCCCAAGGTAAACATTGAGGATCTCTCCTGCAGCCCCCATAGTAAATCAAGTTTTCAAAATCAATGAGTGGGAACAGGCAGTTCATTGTATTTTCAGTGGCCAAGGAACAGCTAAACAGCCTGTGACAGCCCAGCAGAAGCTCAGCTGCTCCTGCTCAGGGGTAACTGTAACACGAACAGCCCATAGTTACACCTGATTTTCACTGCACGGCCTGACTGAGCTGAGCTGCTGCTAAGTGAGGAATTGCCAGAAGACAGTAAAATCCTGGTCTTTTCCACAAGAAAAACTTCTGCTCTTTGAGGGTTACTAAGCACCTGTAGTTTGAATTCTGCCTAATCCTGTGTGGCTTCTAATCCTGTTCAACTGCAAAACACTAAGGCACAAGGCACAGCATTTTTAAAAAAGTCATTTTTGTCTGCAATGCACTGAGCATCCATCTCAGCTCATCCAAAAGTAATCGTCCAATTGGCAGGATCGTTGGTGTGACTCAAACTCATTAGTGAGGCTTCTCCACAAAGCCAGCCTAAAAACTCCTAGTTCCATACTAGCACCTTATCTGGAAAAGGTAACAAGAGGCAAGAACCTGCTTCCTCCCCAAGACTAAGTGAGGTCAGTGCCACCAAGAACCTCAATGTGTTCTTTACCCATATCAAAAGAGCGTGTAGGTGCAAGGTACATTACACTGCTTATACATTATCAGCAGCACAACAAATTGGTTCTTACAGATGTGCCATAAATCTAGGTAACGCCTCCTTCCGGTGCGGCCGGTGCACTAACAGCATCCTGTGAACTCTTATCCCAAATTCCAAAAAGGAAATTTCTCCCTTTTTTGTTCTTCGACCCACCACCGCTGCCTCCTCAACCACAGAGCAGTCCGAAAACCCCAAAATACTTGGAACATATTAATTTGTTTTCCATTACATCAGTCAAATCCTTGCCTGTTTGCACATTACACATTCCACTGCACAAAGAGCTGCAGTGGCACAAATTCCTGGCTGCAGGCACTACCACTAGCTGCAACGCATCTACACATTCACAGCACATATCAGAGCAATAAACAAAACACTCTGTCAATCTCTGGTCATATCAGAAAGTCCCTTTAATACCCAGGCTGTTTATTTTCCTTCCAGTTTGTTCCCACAAACAATGAAATAAAAGCCATGACGTACATCTAATAGTATTTTGTTGTTGGAAGCCAATGTTCAAAAGGAAAAATAGTGGTAAATACCTGCACATAAATATTAAACCTGCTCTGAATAGAAACAATTAAACATCATTTATTATATTTTATTTTTATTTTTCATGCAGAGAGAACTTTTACCACAAAAGTGAAGCAGTTACACTTAGAAAAGCAATCCCTTTTACACAGCAATACTTCCTCAGGAAAAACAATATTTCCAGAAGATAACTGAGCTACATTTCTTCCACCATTAAACATAATTATCTACCTTAGTATTACTAAGTATTTAAAACTCAGAGTTATCACTAATTCAGAATGATAGAGAAACAAAACAGCACATTACATAAATAATTCAACACCAGTACATAAAATAAAAGGACATTTTACCAGTCTTCAGATTGTGATTTTCTGCCCAGTCCTTGTAAAGCTCTGGTTTAGTCTTCATGAAGTAAAACTGTTTGTTTCTAGACCATATTCTAAATCAGTTTATCAAAAATGAATAGAGGAAAGAAAGTTCTCCTCCTCCACTTGCAGCCCTTGCTCCACAAAACCCAGCCACTTGACACGTGCTCCTTTTCAAGACGTGGACCGTCCATAGTTACATGAGCTGCCGATACTCAAACAAAGATGCCGTTTGTTAATAAGAAGCGTCATGCAGGCACCATGCTAGCGTTCTCCATCACAGCCCACAGCCCTGCATTCCAGCTAATAATAAACAAGAGGATTTAAACAAACAGCCTCAGAGTACATGGCCCATGTAATAAATCACTGTTGCGCTCTTGGGTAAGAATTCTTACTGGTATTTAGCAAGTGCTGCATGAAAAACACCTGTGACTGCTTGGCATTCCCTATTACAGGATGGAGATTTTACATATTCTCTGTTTAAAACTCCTTTTTTTTCAGGATACCTTGGAAGCCTGGAACACTTCGGATGTCAGAAGCTGACAAGCATTACTTCACCAAATAGAAGTACAAAAATCCAAGATTTAATATTGGTAGAACTCACCTGCATTCTCAAAACCCAAAACCAAAGTCTCCATAACAAACATTCAAGGACACACACATCAAGGCATCCTCCTGCATAGATTTTTAGTCCTTACACACAGTCTCTCTAGCAATGTCCCAGCTGTTAAACCATGTTTACAGCCAGGAGCCAGCCAATACCATCTTTTAACCTAAGCAAGGCAGAACACACAAGCTGCCAGACCTATCCTGGAAGATTTGTGTGGATTTCCAGCTCTTTGTGAAGCCAACAGAAAGGAAGCCAACTGAAAGGTCATGAGTGGGACTGTTCAGCCTGGAGAAGAGAAGACACAAGGGATTCTTCTCAATGGACAGAAGTACCTAAAGGGAGGGTACACAGAGGATGGAGCCAGGCTCTTTTTGGTGGTGCCCACTGATTGTGCCCATTGTGTCTGGCTCTAACTGAAATACTTCAGATGTTCTCTCTAAATGTCAGGAAACACTTTTTCACTGTGAGGGTTGTGGAGCACTGGCCTAGGTTATCCAAAAAACTTATGGCGTCTCCATGCTTAGAGATGCTCAAAAGCTGCCTGCATGTAGTCCTAGGTAACCAGCTCTGTGTAGCCCTGCTTAAGCAGAGGGTTGGACCAGATGACCTACAATGCTTCTTTTCATCTCAGCCACTCAGTGGTTTCCTTGCACCTAAGCATTAAAAGTGATGACAACAGGACATCTGACCAAGTGCACAGGGCTACATATATTCCCCTCACAGACTAGGGCAAAAAAACGTTCCTTCAATTGTTTCAATTTTCCTTCCCATACCACTTGGCAGAATATCGAGCCTGGAAATGAGCAGCCGCTTCTTTGTCTTTAACACCTAAACTCAGGCATCAATAGTTTGGTCTATGGATTGAGTACGAGTTTAGACTGAGCTGGTACGACACCCACCACTAGGCACGTTTCCCTCAAAAGCAATATTTTCTTGCTGCTGACACTTATTCACACTCAGAAGTAATCTTCTCCCTATACAAAAATCATCTTCCGTTTTTCTCATGATAGAATCACTGAACAGGTTTTGTAAAACTATCTCCTTTGTATCCTTACCCGAAAGTGTATTTGTGGATGAGATGAAAATAACTTGTGCAGGAATGAGCAGAACCGCTCATTCCAGGATAATTCTTCTCAACAGATGCCTTAACCACCTGAAAACAAGTTGCTTTTTAACACCTCTTGCACTCTTCTGCTGAATGTATTGCTGCTTGAGTGCAGTGTGAAGAGCTATATTACACTGGTATTTTTCTTATATCTTTAACTGCTTTTCTAAGTTTAGCATGTCTATTTTTGTGGGCGTTTTCCAGTAAAGTTTTACACAGAGAAAAGGGAAGATTTGAAGTTAAGTGAAATTTTTGTGTATTCAGAAGTAAAACATAAAAGCTGAAGACAGAGTGAAACTCTGTAAAATCAATATATTTAGCTATACTCTGCCTAAAAAAAAACACTGCCAAACACATGCAACTCTTCCTCCTTTAAAAAAAAAAAATCACTACCTCTTCAGAGTAGAGCTTATTGTAGTGTTACCGCATGAGGATTAAACACCGAGAAGTGGAAGGCATGAAAGTGAGGATTTACCTTGCCTGAAGAAACAAAACTTAACTCCCATCTTAATGTAAAAATCAAGTTTCACCCAGCAGAATACTTGCAGTTCCACAACATCCAGTGAGAGTCACCAATGGAAAATAGTCACTTTGGAAATTAGTGGAACTAGCTTCTACTAAAGCTATCTCAAAGCAGTTTTAAAATGATCCCAAAGGATTCAGAACAAGAGCAGGAAAAACAAAGCAGTCCAGCTAAGCAGTACTCCACAGAGAAAGCCTGTGTCAAAACATAAAATTAGAATTTAGGAGTCTAAAATATATTGCAAAGGATTTAAATCAACTGTTCTTACTGTCATGCTTTTAAGCAGTAATTGGCTAAAGGACTTAAAGGAACCCTACTAATATTACTAAGCTATTGCAACATCTCTGTGACTTTATTTTTAATAACACAACTTTGCTGATACGTATTAGTTAATGGAGCATGAAAAGAACAAAACTCAGAATAACCAGCAATAAAATAGAAGGGGAACAATCTAGTAAAGCACAACTTAGCTATTTACTCAGTCTTAATCTGCAATTTTCTTTCATATGCGCTTCACATAAATAAATACATCTTAAAATTAAGTCATCTCCATTGGCTATGCCTACTACTAACTCCACTAGAAGCTGCAGTTTGAATGCTCATCATGTCATCACCTCACTATTAAGCCTTATGAATGTTACCACAAGGGTTACAAAGTTTAACGAGAAGAACTGGCAGAGTTCTACTGGAATTCCATTTTACAAAGTGTGCACTCATCAGCCAGAAGGTAATTAGTTTGCCAAAGGTTAACATAATCAGTTGCAAAGCCAGAAGAAACCATAATTGCTAATTTGCGACAAGCAACACTGAAAAGAGTAAGACCAATTTCAAACAATAGCCTTTTCTTGAAAGAGAACGAGACAAAAAAAACGCAACACTGAACCCGCCCTCCTGCTCCCAACTGTGTCAACACAATCCAAAACATTTATGACAGATCTTAACAGACTTAAATGTAAAGACTTGGGCTGGGTATGATTTGGGGCTTGCCAGTAGGTAAAGACTGGTCTGACTTGTGCAACAACTACCTAATGTCATATGTCTAAGCTTAAGTCATCCTTTGTTCTCCTTCCCAAGGGTGTAGCTGGCACCTGGCCTTTTCACTAGCTTATGACTATTTGTCCCCTTCCTCACTGCTATGAAAGGCAGCAGCATGACCATTAAGAAGGGGTCACTCACCTATACATTTTGGTTTTAATGAGACGTAAACGCTACACTGACCAAGGTACAGTCAGCGCTACAAATGGCTGTTTGAGCAGTGTCACAGCAGATTTGCATTCTCACTGTGCAAGGAGATAGAGAATGCCTTGTTCCCGTAATACATTATCACCCAGCAGCAAAGAAACAACAAAAACACATTCTTCATGGAAAAACACAAGAGGTTTTCTAGTCCATGGAAATTATTTTACAGTCTTCCACTAAAGACTAAACTTCCTGGAACTCCTACTGTGGCGAGAACTTTAACATATCTGTTTCATTTGCAGCCCATGAATATCACTCCCACACTCCCCTTGAAATCCATGACCCTTCCCAGTACTGATCCTACCTTTTATAATTAATGTCTTAATAAAATATGCTTCAAATCAGCTGCTTTATTAGACACTTGACCACAGAAGCAGTATTGGCAGATTAAAAGCAGGAATATTTCAGGAATTTTAACCTCAATCTAAAGTAAGCCAAGCCATCCTTCCCGCACCAGCACCTTTTCAGGTATTGGTTACAACTTTATAAGCAAATATAGCTGGAAATGCCTTTTTTTTTTGATCCCCTGCACTTTAAAAGTATATATTATGTCTGCAGTCCCCATAGGCTTTTGAAAACTAAAATACCCCTCCTGCACACTGACGCTACTCATACTTCTTTTAACTCTGACAACCTACTAAACATAG
The DNA here is from genome assembly GCA_033459285.1 of Clamator glandarius. Classification (NCBI taxonomy): domain Eukaryota; kingdom Metazoa; phylum Chordata; class Aves; order Cuculiformes; family Cuculidae; genus Clamator; species Clamator glandarius. The sequence goes on from JAUNZM010000026.1 coordinate 1,719,068, forward strand.
AAGCAAAACAATCTTTCGGCAAGACCGAACGTAACAGTTCCCTGCAATGAATTTCCTCTTTGTCTTCCCAATGCCATACATCAGGATGATATACAAAAATAATTTTTCTCTGCAGCATAAATCAAAAGAACATTTTAAAAAAGTTATCAAAAATTCTGACATAATTTCAGACATAATTTCATGTTTCCCGTATTGTACATCTTCATTACTATTACAGCATGAATGTTTGCACAGCACTAAGATTTGCAGCATCAATTTAAAAAGTAAAATGGTTCTAATCTTTTAGATTCTGACACAAGCCAGAACATTGCATAACAAGAGTTATGCTTCCCACATTAACAGATTTAAATATAAGTAGTCAGATGCTACACTGTACTAATTACGTTGTCACCCAATTAATCATTTTCACCTCAGCATTAGTCAAAATTAGTGGAGCAAACAATAATTATAATTAAAGTTCATCATTAATGATGTGAACTTTGTTCCTAGCTTAAAGCATCACAAAAATAACGCTTACAGAAGAAGTTTCCAGATGGGACTCTTCATTTTTGAGGAAGCTGTTTCATTTCTTCTCTAAAGTTAGAGAAGCTAAAGAAGTTCTCAAGTTCGAAAAATTTCATCTATGTTTGTCTCATTTTACTGGCTCAAATAAAAAGGTTTGTTCCTCTACACAGACAGTCTTTGAATGACATACAGTCCGACTCATCATTTAATTATACAGCCAATTTAACTGATTAAAACAGGAAGAGAATGAGAGCTTGTTTTTGTAGTAGGTGTTAATTCTCCCAGTTAATAAGACTGAAAAGCTCCAAGCCAGCTCAGAAAAACGCCAGCACTGACTCAAGGTGGCAGAAATAAAACTTTGCCAGCACCATGGGGAAGAAAAAGAAACTCCCCTTGACCTGCCCAGTGATCACAAGCTGTTGCCTAAAAGCCAACGCTGCGTTCTTGCTCAGCGAAACAGGCTGCTAAACCTCACTGGACCTCGCATGATACAGAAAAGGAAGCACAAAAAAGCACAAACGAGTGGATACTGCAAGAACTGGCTTTTACTTACCAGTCTTATATTTTCCTGCCTTCTCCTGGAAATGATATCATGAGGAAGCCAGGGATTAGTCCTTCCCCAACAGAGCGAGAAAGACAGCTTTCAGCCTCTGTTTGCACTTCAGCTGGAGCCTCCTAGATGCCAAGCGAGTGCTTTGCCTTCTGGGGGCACAGCCTCTGCATGGGGACACCACAGGATTTATTTTGATATTTTGAGCACAGTTTCACACCGATGCACAACAGGAAAATAAAACAATTATTATAAAAGCTCCAACGGGATGAAAAAAATACTTTCTTGCTTTATTCCAGCAAAAGCATGTTAAACACATTACTCGGGCTCCTGGACAGGCTGTTGTGATCCGTACTATGTGGTATGGCTCTAAGGCATCCTTCCACCTACCATAGTGACACGCTGAAGGAACCATCAGGAATCACAGTTACGGAGGAGCTGTGAGGCCCTTCTCTATTCAACCTGAATTATAATCTTAACAAATTAAAAGTGTTTTCACACAAAATCCTGAGAGTTGCATGCTACAGCTCTGTTCACCATAACTGAACAGCTTTCTTCAGCAACTCTATCTCTGAGCTATTCAATTTTGAGCAAACATTTGAACTGCAGTAATACCCTGAGAGCAAACAGGATCCTCTAAGTAAATCCTATGAAGAGTCTGAATGACATCAAGAAGCTTTTATGACACTAAACCTACTCTTGGTGAGTCTATGACAAGTTTGAGTAAGTCCACAGAAAGGCATCAAGGCAAAATTTAGATACCTGCCTGCTTATACTATCAGTCATGTCTACCCAGCAAGAAGTAGAGTTGCTTTGAAAATCTGGTAATAAGCTACTTAAAATGCCTGTCATTCACTCCATTAAAAACTAAAATTAAATTTGGTAGAGAGAAAAAGAGACTGAAAATCCCCTCTGACGATATGAAATAGGTAAAATGTCATGCAACACCATATCCGTGTCTTTTATGTTTATGAAATGGTTCTAGGGACAGCAGGAGGAACAAGAAACAGCCAAACGAGGAGTAAACAAGTTTGTTGAGCAGCAGCATGAACTGGGGAAGAAAAAGCTATCCATTTCTTCATCCTTGCTACCACAAAAGGAAGTTAATGACAGACAAAAAGCTTCTGTTGTTTTCAGTTTCACTGACTAAGGACTGGTAAACAAAACAAAGTAAACAGCCTTGGCATTTCCCATGTGAAACAGGAACTAAGACCTCTGAAGGCTGTTCTGTATTCTCTGGGTCCCAGCCTCACGCTGAGGGGAAACACAGTGGAGCAGCTGTAATAAAACCCAACTGGAACACCCACCAAACTGGTTACACTCATACTGGTATTTAGCAACAGTGGTACAAATTTGTTTGCATCCATTTAGTTTGCATCACCTAAAACACTTATTAATACAAACAACTCCAGAGTTTGGTTAAAACAATATAAAGTCAAAAAACTAACAAACAGAAAAAAACCTAAACCCTCAAACTTCGTGGCTGTTTGCCCACAAAACATCATCTCAGCAAAATAAACCTACATTATAGTCACCATCTACATTATATACCCATCACCTTTATTTTCAGTAAATTTTGCTAGGTGTAAGACGTAAATAGATTCCAGAATTAATCTACCCATAAACCTTAGGACAGTCTGACAAGTCTCTTTTTCACCCCAACCTCTAAGGAAATCGGAGACATTAGTTAAGCACAGACAATGCAGAGATGCTGTATCAGCTTCTTATCACAGAGAAGCAAGCACAAAGTGCATTACTAGGGGACCACAACACAAAAATGGAAAATCTTTGTTAGAATATTTAAGAGTAACATAAGTTAACCATAAATAGATGCCGTGGAGTATTCTGTTATCTCCCACTTCAAGTAAGATGTACAGAGGGAGGTACCATTTGGCTTATACTTTGAATAACCTGAAAAGATTTTACAAATATCCAGTGCACACTTAAGAAGGCATTTATTGATGAATTCTGCTTTTGCACAGAAACAATGACTTTAGCAATCAATGTACTTGCAAATATATGTTAGACAACTACATAAATTCCTACAGAGAGATGAGGATTACAGTGAGGTACCTTCAAGACATCTGCAAACTTGCCATCAAGTTTTCAATGCTACTTCTCTCAAAATCAACACTTATATTTCAGTACTTATGCAAGATGAAGAGCAACAAGCACACACTGCAAAGACCATAAGTTTCTGTAACACAATAAACACAAGGTGAATTCTAGTCTACGCCCTGTGCACAGGAATCACGACAAAGAAAAGCAAACAAAAAACATTTACTTGTTAATAGTGAAGTCGCTGATGCTGTGAACTCAATAAGGATCCACAAAACCCAGAAAAATCTGATCAATCGTCATGGACTCTCATATCTCAGCGGAAATGTCCTGAAATGGCTAAAAAGCATTTCTGAACTCAGTACACGAAAGTCTACACCTAATCTGAACATTGATGCAATACTTGTTTTCAGACTCTGCAAGTTCCGTGTCCCTTACGAATCAAAGCCCACAGTAAGAATCAAGATGCGGCTGAGCCCATGAAACTGCATCTGGCAAAAAAAGCATCCCATAACCTGATAAAAGCAGACCAGCTGCAGAATCTTCCCAAAGAAGGGAAGCACAAGCTGTCCTCTCTGTCAGTGAGTGAGGGAAAGAGCACAACTGTACTCGGGGAAGCACAAGCTGTGATTTAAATACAGATCCACCCACTGTCTACACTCTGCTTATATACAGCGATTTGGATATTCAGCACTTTGGGAAGGGTTCAAGTTCTCATTTGTGAAGCTTGAACAGACCATGAGCAACAGGGCTGACTGGTTATCCCGATATCAAGAAACCATCAGAACTCAACTTACCACAAGAAATAGCTTTGAGTTCTAACTACAACCAGCAGGTGCAGGTGGAAAATTTGTTGGTCAAAACAATTGGTATGCCTAAATTGCCTTTACATCATCTATTTAACTCACAGATGTAGCCATGGCAGTCAGACAAGAACCTTCTCATGAGGCAAAACAGTCATTCCAGAATTCACCAACCTCACATGAAAGTGTTCAGTAATTTCAAGGCTGAAATTATCATCAGTGAAATTAAACCAAAAATAACTTGTGAGGAAAAAACGTATCTTGGTTATGCATTTTGGTTCCCTCCTCCCACTGAAGACATCTCCTCAATAGACATTAAAATCCCAACTTTGCATTGGTGATGTTACTACAAAGTCAAAGTATCCCTTTGAAACAAGGAAATGTAAAACAGTAAACCAAGGCACCATCTCTGCAGAGGTATTCCTGAAAGATCTAGCAATAGGGTAGGAAATTAAGAGGTCGAACAGAACAAATGTTGTTTCAGTTACAATATTTTGGAAGGGTTAAGAGCTATAACTCCAGTGGCATCAAACTTGATGAAAATCCAATAGCCTTTCATCAACTCTTCTCTCTTCAGCAGAAGTACAGTTGTCACCTGCCATCACATAAATAAGTCTGAATATGAGTGAAAACTACCAAATACATCTTCTGTTTTAGAATATTTTCTGAAACCGGTTAATTTAACAGCGAACTTCGTGTTGTGACAGCAAATTCTTAAAAGAATTTAGAAATAACTCAGCCCAACCTAAGGCTTGGAGAAGAGACACCGTTAACCTTAAATTCATTTAAATACAATCTAAACTGAAGACAAGAGATTTTAGTATGTGTTAGCCACAAGTACAAACTTTACTGTATTTAATGTAGAAATTCAGGTCATGTTTTCCCTCATTCCCTATCCCGCCTTCTTCCCTGGCATAGAAAAAACAAGAGATATAACTACTGAACACTAAAAAATTACTCACACATACTCTTTATCTGCCAACACCCACTGTTCTGGAAGAGCACATCAAACAAATATTGACAACAGGGATCAACAGCTCACATTACTGTGATAATGTGCTATAAAAATGTAGAAAAACAAAAGCTTCAGCATACTTTGTACCCGAGGTACAATAGGCTGTTTAATCCCAGAGTAATATTCAAGTCATCTCAGAGACACGCTGTTGACAGGTTTCTCTGAAAAATGAGTCAGATGCAGGTCCAGGGGGAAGCTCTCTCTGATTAAAACACTATCACAAACTGCCATTACTCTTCAGATGCTATTGAGCCAAGGTTGCATCTCACTCAACCACAGGCTCCAACACAAAATAAGTCACATAAGCAAAAGAAAGTACAATACAAATACTTGGATTTGTAACCCAACTCATCAGTTTTTGCTAAATCAAAAATCCTTGTGGGAATGTAGCGAAAGGCTACTACTGTTCCGAGTGGTCCAAACCTACTCCAACACTGCAGATGCAAGCAGACACTCTAACACGCAGCCAGAGCGGCCAGAATTTCAGGGCTGATGGAAATGCAGCTGAACTGCTGTGACTCAGCTCAAGACACTGCAACCCGCACCCTGACACACACCATGCTGTAAAGACCCAGTAATTGCTTTCTGGCAACGTAACACCTTCAGAGCCAAGAAAAGCAGAAGAGCGACAATTTACAAGTTATGCCTAATGAAAAGCACAAATGTGAACGATACGAAAAGAGTATAGGGAACAGGCAAGATGGGCACGGGAAGTGTCATGTGTTACATAGGGAATGGCATTTTAAGAGGACAATATACAAAACTGCCAGAATATAATTAGCAGCCAAATTAAAGCAGGTTGAGGTCACCTTATAGTGGCCTTCCAGTACCTGAAGGGGGCCTACAAGAAAGCTATGAAGGAACTTTTTACAAGGGCATGTTGTGATAGGACAAAGAGGAACAGCTTTAAATTGGAGGAGGAAGATTTGGATTAGATATTAGGAAGAAATTCTTGACAAGGAGGGTGGTGAGGCACTGGTTGCCCAGGGAAGTCATGGATGCTCCCTCCCTCAAGGTGTTCAAGGCCAGATTGGATGAGGCCTTGGGCAGCCTAGTCCACTCAGGGATGTCATGGGGGTTGGAACTGGATGATCATTAAGGTATCTTCCAACCCAAACCATTCTATGATCATCACCAAGAGCTAAGGGACTTAGCCATCAGAAAAAGATTTTTACACTATACCATGCATCACAGCTATTTTAATGTACAAAACTGCAAGTAAACCACCCAAAAATGAAATTATTGAGCTGGTTTTAGCTTTCACTGTGCTAAAATTATGCAACTAATTCTATCAGATTTGAATATAAATTTTCCCATTGGCTTGTTCCCGCTTCCATTCTTCACACCTGTACATTAGAGCAGCAGCACTTTATATATCCATGAATACACAAACAGTGCTGAAACGGAAAAAAAAAAAGCATAGCGAAAACTCATGGGAAAAAAAGCCTAAAAAGCCTAGGGAAAACTCATGGGAATTTCCTTTCCATGAATACAGAGGCAAAAGAATTGCACAGGTTTAGAAAGATAGAGAAGAAATAGGACACAAAAGGTTATTCTAGAATTTAGTGCAAAACCGTCCACTGAAGTATAAGCAACCTCCTGAATGTAAAAAATCCCATGAACAGAGAGAAAAGAATAGCTATTCTCCAAAGTCCACACACCTGAGAACTTTGAAAAAAAAAACATATCAGCATGACAGGGATACAAATAAGGTGACTCCAAGCTGCTTTCATTTTAAAAATAATATAAGCTACCTTTCAGATAACTCAAAATTAATCAATAAGGAAACTTTACAAAGCTGTCACAACGGTCCGACCACCAGATACAACTGCTACACGGCCACTTTAGGGCAGACAGAACAAATTTCATATTCTTAAACCTCAGAAGTAACTACTTCTCAGAGAAATTGGTATGTCATCACTTCCGCAGTATTTCAAGTTCAAGCTTATAAGTTGATATAAATAGAATACCAAACAGGTACAGCCTTTCACATGGGACTACAGGATTTAAACCAAATTTTAATTGAAGGACTTTTCAGATTTGTCTCAGAACAAAGAACAAGATTTTGGGAACACTCTCATCTACAGCTGTTTGATCGAGGAGGGGGGGAAAGATAATTAAAAAAATGAAGAGAACTGAAATAATTTTCATGTTACATCGACTTTGTAATATCTTTGTATGAAAAAAATTATTCTCAAATCTGAACCTGAAAGATTCAAATTTTTTTTACTAGATTTTAATTGGAAACAACTGTGTTTCCACTAATAAAAAAAATCTACAAACTTAACTGATAAAAGCCGCATGACAGATAAAAGGCAGGCAGAAATAGGTGGGGGGGAAGCTCATAAAACTTTTCTGCAGTTTTTTCTACGTTACAAAGGGATCAGAAATTGTCAAGAAAGGCAGCTTACTGAAATAAGAGAACTGCAAATCAAATCACTGTTAAATTACATTTGTATGGGAGCATGAATGTTTAAGATACATCAAGTAAAAGCTGTGTCCTCACATCCATCTGTCCCCCAAAACCACTACCCATTCAAGTGTGTTCTTATTAATACTAATTTGATTATTGCTTCTAAAAGCTTCCCATCTCACGGCATTTCTGTAGCAAGGATGCAAGAGAGAATTTGTCGAGTATTCCTAATAGCAGTAATGACTTCAGCAGGTCTAACATATACCAGCTAAAAAGAATCCACTGCCATTCCAATCAATACTGTTTCAAAACCAATTACTACACATCAGTATTTGGCAATGTGAAGAGGGGTTGGTTGGGTTTTTTTTGACAAGCTTATTCAAACAAGTAGTACATGAAGAGAGCTCAAAGGAAATGTAGGAGGACACCATTTAGACATCCTGTCTTGCATTTACAACACTTGTGGAACATGTCATTGATCTTTTGTCTTCAGCTCTGCTGGAATTTACTGTTCTGGGCCGTGCTGGTAAACAGGATCACAGGAATGCACTGAAACCCACAACAAGAAGAACAAAACTACGGAATTCACTTGTGCTATCATCGGGGCACTTCAAAGGAATACAGACTGCAGAGAATTTGCAGGGACTTACACTTAAAAAGTTTAAGTTTGCCTATATCCCCAGTAAGGCTGTAGTGGGTTGACCCTGGCTGGTTGCCATTTGGCCACCAAGCTGCTCTCTCTACCAAACACTCAACAAGACAGAGGGCAGAAACCAAGATGAAAAAACTGAGTCAAGATACACAGGGAAATTACTTGCCAGGTACCCTCAGGAGCAAAACACACTTGGCTTGGGGAAATTAATTTATTGGCAATTAAAAATAAGAGTGGGATGGTGAGAAACAAAGCAGGCTCCACTTCATACCCCTTTGGTCCCAATTCTTCTATCTCCTCCCCACCCTGAGCAAGGGGACAAGGAGTGGGAGTTTGTGGTCAGTTCATAACACTTTCTCTTTGCTGCTCCTTCCTCCTCACGGTCTTTGCCTGCTCCAGCATGGAGTCCCTCCCACAGGATACAGTCATTAACAAACTGTTCCAGTGTGGGTCCTTCCCACAAGCTGCTGTTCCTGCCAGAAAACCTGCTCCTGTGTGGGCTCCTCTGGAGAAGCCATAGCACCTGTCAGGAGCCTGCTCCATGGGTTCTCCACAGTCTACAGCTTCTTTAAGAGTATATTCACTTAGTCCAGCCTGGACAAGTGGGTATTTGTACCATCCTGCATCTCCATGGGCTGCAGGGGGACAGCTGGCCTCACCATGGTCTTCATCAGGGGCTGCAGAGCAACCTCTGCTCTGGCACCCAGAGCAAGTCCTCTCCTCCTTCACTGACCTCGGTGTCTGCAGAGCTCATTCTCACGCATTTTTCTCACTCTCCTCTCTCACAACTGTTGCACTGCAATTTTTAATCCTATTTTTGAGTATCATACCACAGAGCTGTCACCAGCTTCACTGATGGGCTCAGCTTTGGCCAATAGTGGGTCTCTTTTGGAGCAAGCTGTGTCCAACATGTGGGAATCAGCACCCAGTAGTCTCTTATACAGGCAACCCTTACAGTTCCTGCTACAAAAACCTTGCCATGTAAACCAAATACAGTGGACATCTAGAGCCTTTCCCATGAACTCAGCATATACAAATGAGACATAAATGTCAGTCTTCAATACATTAATGCATAATTTTCTTGAACTCCTTTCTGGTCTCCAAAACACCAATCCTATCAGAACTTCTACATGTTTCTAAAAATTCAAGATATTCTATCAAATGTCAAAATCTGCAATAAGAGACTGCTGATGTTACGTGAAATTCTATAAATTGGTTTTAGTTCAGATCTGAAGAGTACAGTACTTTCAGAACAACTTTTCAAATCATTTCTATCTACTGTTCGCCAGCTTGTGCCGGGAAACACCACAGAAGTATGCAAACTGGATTCCTTCCAAATTAAACTAACTGCAAGATGCACTCCCAACTCTAAGTTAAATTCTGCCCAAAGAATAAGGCCAAGGTTTGATCTGGCCTGAAGAACCTCCTGAAACACAGAGGGCTCTTGGACCCTCAGTTCTCCTCTCTAGATCTTTTGGCAATTAGCACAGCACTACAATAACACAGACATAGCCCACAGGCTGCTCTTACACTAAATACATAGCCCAGACCCTAGTGTAACCAGCCATCCTTTCATTTGTCTAAGCATATTTGTTCATTTTCCCCTTAAGAGCCTCTCTGCACTATTTATAGAACGGCTTTACATTCTTATTAGTTACCAGACAATGATTGTTCATGTTCCATCACTACAAATGCTCTTCTGTGAAGCTTTATATATTATGTAAAATAGGCAATTATCACCGCACAGTTTAGAAGGTCATTCTAACGCCTATAAAATAAATAGCAATGGGAATCGGAGTCTGGGTAGCTTTTTTTACTTCTCATCCGTAGATCTGGCAAGCTCAAAATTAGCATTCATCCCACAGATTTTAAAAACTAACTAGGGTACTAATTCATTGCATAGAACTGACAAAAACATTTTTATTGATCCATGCATCTTCGATCTGTGTAACACAGGCTACATAGAACAGTCTCCAAACATAACGCTCTTACTGAGTGATGAGATATGGTGGCTCCAGGACTCAATGCAGCTGCAGTTTGCATGAGGAAATTTTTCAAAACATGTTAAAGTCTTTTCAATGTACAGCTGTGGTTGGAAAAAAAGGAAGGATTAATCAGGTTTTTTCTTTTTAGAAGAAGAAAAATTAGGGCACAGAGCGACTGTGCAGCCATTTATCCATCACATAACAAAGTGCAATGCCTGAAATCAGCAGTATATCACACACTGGGGAGTCCTGGAAGCATCCCAAAAATACTCGACTTGAAAACATTAGAAGCGTTCCACTAAGCCAAACAACGTGACTTTAAATGAAACAGAAAATATTTCTCTATGAAAGATCACAGCATATTCATGTTACCAAGGTCTTTTCATTAGTACAAACAGTTTTTCCCTTTTCTATCAGAAAGAGGAAGTCTCAGATCGAGGCAACTTCTCAAGTTCCAGCTGAGCCCCGTGAACTGTACTATAACTATTTCCTTCAGACTACTGCTATTTCCCACTCAAAAATTAGGCTTAACAACAAAAGCTATGCTTTCATTCTAACTGTCACAGTAGTCAGTAAATCAAAACTGTTCAAATGAAAATTCTGAAGGATCTATTTCTAAAAACAAGCCTGAAACTTGGCCTTAATATCTGGAAAACAATCCTGACAGAAGTGAGACCAAAAAAAACCATGGAGAAGAGCGCCCTTTAGCAAAAATATTCAAATTCTCACACATAGTAGAGATTAGCAAACATGATGAAAGTAGCTTATTCATACTGAGGTTTCCCTCACGATGCCAAATGCCTGTGTATTAATCTTACCTGGTATATTACATAAATCTCAAAAGAAAAATATATCTCATCCAAAAACAAAGAAAAGAAAAAACAAACATTTTCTCCTTCAGTTTCCAGGGAATAAAAATACTTGGCGGTTAATAAACAAAGAAAGCTTTGTGTAACCCGATTAATCCATAGTTTACAGACCTCTGCCACTTGTCTTTCGGAGAAATAATTGACAGAAGGATTACATACCAAACACATCGCATTCAGATATAACTAGTACCTGCATTGGTGCAAGAAGAGGAAGGCCCTATCACATGAATGCTGATACTTTTATATGCTTAAATAGAAACCTTTATTCTTCATTAAAGAATGAAAAAAAAAGAGAAGAGAAATAACAAGATTTTCTTCCCTACCATCCCACTTTATTTCATTAATATCTGCATTAGATCTCTATCACATAAAGGCCACCTGATAATGTGCAATAGGAATGGAGCACCTGTATGGTGATAATGTGTCATTCTGAAAGCACAATAGTGCCATCCAAAGAATGGCTACAGTGTGGCCAGCAGGATCAGGAAAATGATTGCACTCAGCATTGGTGAGGCAGCACCTCAAATTCTGTGTTCAGTTTTGGGCCCCTCAGTACAGGAACACACTGAAGTGCTGGAGCGCGTCCACAGAAGGGCAACAGAGCTGGTGAAGGGGCTGGAGAACAAGCGTTACAAGAGGTGGCTGAGGGAACTGGAGCTGTTTAGCTTGGACAAAAGCAGGCTGAAGGGTAACCTTATCACTTTCTACAACTCCCTGAAAGGAGGTTGTAGGAAGGCGTGTGTTGATCTCTTCACCCAAGAGAAAGGCAATACAACAAGACGAAATGGCCTGAATCACAGAATCACCAGGTTGGAAGAGACCCACTGGATCGTCGAGTCCAACCATTCCCATCAATCCCTAAATCATGCTCCTAAGCACCTCGTCTACCCTAACCTTAAACACCTCCAGGGACGGTGACTCAACCACCTCCCTTGGCAGACCATTCCAATGCCTAACCACCCTCTCCGTGAAGAACTCAAGCTTCACCAGGGCAGGTTCAGAGTACATACCAGGAAAGATTTCTTCACTGAAAGGGTTATCAAGCACTGGAACAGGCTGCCCAGGCAGGTGGTTGAGTCACCATCCCTAAAGATGTCTAAAAGATGGGTAGATGAAGAGTTCAGGGGAATGATTTAATGATTAGTAGTGGACAGGTACAGTTGGACTCAATGATCTCAAAGCTTTTTCCAACCAAGTAATTTTATAATTCTATGATTCTACATCTTAAAATTAATAAAAAAAAAAATCAACTTACTCCACAAAAAACAAAACCACCACACACACAGTGGGAAGGGAGAGAATAATAGTACCTACTGCACACAACTTTCAACTCCCTAAGAACAAGTGGTTTCAAGTCTGTGCATCAAGATTGTACCTGGCTTAAAAGCTACAAAATCCCCTAAGTCTTCAGAACACCCTGAGACTAAAGGCACAATTAAATCCTATGTGCCTCTTCAAATAACCTGTGTGGATTTATTGCCCGAACTGCAAATCCCACACTAAGTACGCACTCAAGCTGTTTCCAAGTGGCAGCAGAAAACACCTGCAATCTAGCAGCAGTACTGCAGCGATCTCTGGCAACAAGAATATCAAAAGAAGCCTACCAACTGAATATCAATGAGTTCCTCCATATGGACAGAATCTGCTCACAAAACCTGTGGTCAGTGAGCCCAGATTCATTTTACAACAAAGAGCCAGCTCAGCATGCACACAGAGCCCTTGCAGCTGGCAGGTTCCAAGATTTGCATCACTCTCACTGCCGCAGCCTGTGGGGAAAAGGTAAGAGACCATGACTAACAACTGTGACACCTGATGCAGGCTTTTCGACTGGAGAGGAGTGCAGGCAGTCAACTTTCTTCTGACCCATTTTCTTTTGTTTGTCCAAGTATGTTACCACGTAATGCTACAGAAGAGAGTGGCAGGAAAAAAGAAACCTACATCATCTGAAACACGATGCAGAAGGGTAGCAGGGTTTGTTCCTCAAGGAAATCATTCCCATCAAGGACCTGCCCCCTCCAGGTACAGCTTCGTTAGCTACTTTATTAGCAAAGAGACAGCAGCAGTCTTCAGCATCTGTGTACTTACTTTCTCATTTCCACGAAGAATTAAATTAACTGGCATTAATTAAGTTTTCTGTTTAATCTGGAAACTCAGCTCAAATTAACATTTTATGGATAGTTTAATACTAATGCTGACAGATAATTTTTTTAGAATAAATTGCTTAGACTTGCAACAAGAAGGATGAAATAGGGGAACCTATTCCACTGAGAAACCCGTATTTTATTTGTTGTTAAGACATTACTAACTAAAAAAAAAAGGATATGTTACCTGATTTGAGAAGCCTAGATGTTTTGCTTACACGCTATACCTGAAGATCTAGAAGCTCGACACTTTGGAGAAGTCAGATAAGATGTCCAGAAAGTTAAGAATTGTCAATAGACACCAGAACACTATCTAAGCCACCTGACCACTATAATAATCTGATGCAGAAAGTGTCTAGCTCAGGTTTTGTCACTTTGAATATTTATCACATTTTAAATTATTAAAAACAAACAGGCAAACTGGAGAAGAAGCAGGCCTGTGTGAACCACATGAGTTTCAACAAGGCCAAGCGCAAGGTCCCACAGCCAGGGTGGAGCAATCTGTGGTTTCAGTACAGAATAGGGGATGAGAGAGCAGCCCTGCAGAGGACTTGGGGGTTCTTGTTAACGAGAGGCTCAACATGAGCCAGCAATGTGCACTCGTAGCCTAGAAGGCCAAGTGTATCCTGGGGCTCCATAAAAAGAAGCGTAGCCAGCAGGTCAAGGGAGGTGACTCTGCCTCTCTATTCCTCTCTTCTGAGTTCCCAACTAGAGTATTGTGTCCAGTTCTGGAATCCTCAACATAAGAAATATATGGAACTGATGGAACAGGTCCAGAGGAGGGCCACTAAGATAATCAGAGGGCTAGAGCAACTCTGCTCTGATGACAGGCTGAGAGAGCTGGGGTTGTTCAGCCTGGAGAACAGAAGGCTCTAAGGAGACCTTATAGCACCCCTCCAGTACCTGAAGAGGGCCTACACGAAACCCGTGGAGGTACTTTTTACAAGGCTGTATAGTGACAGGACGAGGGGGCATGGCTTTAAATTGGAAGTGGGAAAATTTAGATTAGACACAAAGAAGAAATTCTTCGAAATGAGGGTGGTGAGGCACTAGCCCAGGTTGCCCAGGGAAGTGGTGGATGTCCCATCCCTGGAAGAGTTCAAGGCCAGGTTGGATGGAGCCTTAAGCAGCTTGGTTTGGTGGGAGGTGTCCCTGCCCATGGCAGGGGGGTTGGAACCGGATGATCATTAAGGTGCCTTCCAACCCAAACCATTCTATGATTACAAACCTTATAATAGCATCTGTCCTTATTCCTATCCACTGCAATTTAACAAACAAAACCATCACCTTCTTCAGCTGTAAGGGTACCAAATAAATTCTACGCAAGCTTCAAAACTGATAAATGTGGATGCTAACATTCAAATTTAACATTATATTCCAAATTTCATAAGCATGAGGATAAATACTGGAAACTCAACAGTTTAAGGCAAAAAAAAAAAAAAGTCAGATGATCCTTTATTGCTGTAAGTGTGCACACCTCAATAGCACAAGTTTCTCCTTACAAAAAAGGAAATATATTTTGTAGTGTCAAGTAATGTCAATTACACTCTGAAAGTGCATCTGAATTAAGAAGCTGTACACACTTGAAAATAGCATATGCATAATTGCCATGATCTTACCAAAATCAAAGTGAGAAAAATATTTTCACCTGAACTATGAAAATGCAAGATAGGATGAGGCTTTTTTCCAGATCCTTCATGCCAGGCTTCCCAGCCTTTTAGAAAAAGTCTCCAAATTCAAAACTAAAATTCATATCACAATGGAGCCATAAGACCAGCAACAGAAGGAAAAGTACAGGCCAAAAACTCCTTCTCTCACTGTTCAAGTCCAGGCTCAAGATCTCTTATTCCAAACATATTGGACAAATGCCTCAGGCAAAGCAGAATCCTTGTCTCAGTTGCAGTATCACTGAAACCAGAAATCCAAATACTTTCATCCAACCAGCTCAAGCTCAAAACTACGTAACCCATTAACCTTCTGAAATGTTAAGTAAATACTGAATCCCTAACTCGCCACACACAGATCTCTTTCAAAAAACCCAGTGAAGCCACCTTGTTTTCAGTTGGTCTTTCCACCAGCTGCCAGGTTCCCTCCTTCTGCCGCAGTGAAATCACAAGGGCGAGTTTGCGCAAGTGCTGCTGCTCCAGGTCAGCAAGTCTCATGCTTTACACAAACCAAGTAGCCCAGACAGACTCAACAGCATACATCTGCATATTGCAACAGGGAAAGATTAAATCGATCCTCAATAAAACAAGTTTTTAAAAGACATTTAATATGAGGCTTCGTTCCTCTTGTTTCTACTCGGCCAGTAGGTAGGACCAAACTGCTGAATTTGAATTGTAAAAAGCTATGAAGGCCACACAGGAGTATCCCACCTCCTGTGGGATTTAAAACCACAAGACAGCCTATTCCCAGAAGAGGATAAACAGCAACTTATGATCACACAACATCATGCAGTCTTTTTAGCTTGCATATTGCCTGCTTCCATTTTCTACTATTTTAAGTCAACAGAAATTTTACCAAAGGGATGCTTATATTTCAGATTTTTCACATCAGCTGAAGGAGAGAGGCTTGTTTAGACCCTTGCAACGTCACTGAAATCATTTCAAGGTTTGCAGCTCACGAAGACTTAACATTTGACTATCCTTGGATGGACTGGAAACAAATGCAGCAGTCAGCAATTCTAGAAAATTAGCACAAAAAACCCACACCACCACACGACCTCCTTTCATCTACAGGACAAGAACTATTAACACTATAGCTGCATATAAGTACATACAAAGCCCTAAAGAAACAACAAAGAAACTCCAAGGAAAAAAAACCCTATTGCAGGTGGGATTTTAAAAAAAATAAAATAAAAAATTAAAATTTAAAAATTTAAAAATTTAAAAAATAAAAAATAAATAAATAAAAAATAAAAATGCTACACAGCAAGTCAGATCAGCTTCACCTATGCCAGCACTGCTGTGCCAATTATTAGCAGACAGAATTTCTGTCGCATCCAGCAGAACATCACTGCGACATGAACTGTTGTAGTCTTCCCCACTACATTACTGAACTGTTTCTTACCTTTCATTCTTTTTCAAACCTACTTTTTAATAAGCGTATTTTATATTAAGCTGCCACATTTCCAATATGCTACAAATAAGAAACCTGAAGTTGTATTTCAGGACTACTGAGAATACTACACTTGATGATACATGGGTTTAGGGTCCTATCCACACTCCCCACAAAAAAAAAAAAAAAAAATAAGAAACACCCAACTCAACACACATTGGAGTAGGAAAGCATAGTAGGCAGGTGGAGAACAGTTGTCTTTATTGCACCTTCCTTCTTGTAAATTGGCTTCTTTCAGCTGACTAACATTACTGCATAAAAAAGAGCAAGTAGTACTTCATTTGCCCATAGTTCCTCTATAGCTAAACCAAATTCAAGCTGTCTGTAGATTTTCTTAAGCCATAGATCAATTCCCAAGATACAACATCTAAGTACTTTGTTAAACGATGGTCCCTACCAAATAAAAGCCCAAATAAACATACACTAAAGTAAGTCACTAGCAACTACATATGGCTAAGCAGCATTGCAGTCTTTCTTAATCACTGCATTTGGCATCAAACAAATGAGAAAAATATTTTAAGTGTTTTTTTTTATTTTTAATAAATTAAAATGGCAATAAATTATCAGGATAAGAAATACAGTAGAAAACCCACTCTTCTATGTATATCCCATGGAAGTTATTACTCTTCAGAGTGAGCGGCACTGATTGCCAGCCACAGAAAGAGTATTTTAAGTAAAAATCCTCTAGGTGAGTCAGTGTGTGTCCAGTTGTATTTGTATCATCCTGAGGTGGAATTCCTGATAATCTCACCACAACACACCTCAGCAGCACTACATGCAGCATCAGCCAGTATCACCACCGAAAGCCACTCCCATGTATTTAGCCACATTCCACTGCTGGCTCCTCCTCTGAGCTGGTATGCACAGCTGTGAACCTGCATCAGCAACTGGATTGGTTAAACTGATTAAAACTAACTGAACAAGAAAGAAAAGTATCGTTTAGTTCTGATCAGCTTCCCAGTTCAAATCACTGTATGGCTATACAACTGCTTGTAAAGCTCTACAGAGATTTGCATTGGGATGAGGAGACAAAATGAGCAGCAGAAGTAAAGCAGGAGCACATCTTTAAGAGGAGTCATTTACATTAATTATGTGTGAAACCACAGCCAAAAGGCCTAACTTTAATACAATTATAATAATGTCAGTACATAATAACTCAGTATAATAATGCAGAGCCTGTTGAAATGCAGTTAAATTTTGCCACACTGGTAGAAACTTAGCCATGGTAAATAGCGAATGGAAGTCATACATACATATTGATGAGTTGTAGAATACAAAAAATGATATTGACTGCCATGGGCAGAATTTCATATTTAGTGACACGAGAAAAAAAAAAAAAAAAAAAGATTTAACTCCCTGCTATCAGACTTGGCAGTTCATTAAGCAACTGGCCAACTTCATTTTATTTTAATAAATAAATAACATTTACCCTTCGTCCACATTTGGCCTTAAGGAAAAAAAAAAGAACTGCTCTTCTCCCCTATCCATTCTACCTCTAAAAAAAAAAAAAAAAAAATTTGAGAATAGGTATATAGGTCTAGAAAACCTTTACTTCTATTCAGCACTTCTCAGCTACAATACCCAACCTGGATTATAACAGTATTCTCGCAACAACAGAACATCCAAGACTATCCAATTCATTCATGTTCACACAAACTGCAGCAACATTGGTTGCACAGAAAAACTGCTATAGTCAGTCTGTCCTCAAACAAAAGGTCACACAGGATCATCACCACCTCATTTATCCCTTAAATACACCAAATTTTCACATCAGCTTTTCCAGGTAAGACTAATTTTCTACCTTCTAGATACAGTCTGAGGAAGCTGAACTTTTTCTTAAGGTTATTTTATGGTACTTGAGCTCGAAAGAACAGTTTTGTCAATGAGAAGATGCTGTAGAGTAAGAGTCAACTGTTTTTCAAATAAAAGAGTTAGGAAAACTAAATGTATACTGAAAACACATGAAGTGGAAAAATTATTAAAGCAGCTCCAGGAGGGACAAAAACAAAAATCTGAATTCTATATGATGTTTGGGGATTTTAATATGAGAAGAAGCCACCTCCATCAGCCTGTTTTATGCAAAACACCATTTGGGTTCCATTAACAGCTTTTAAATAAAACAAGTTCCAAGAAGTTATCCACTCCTGCTGCATTCCCTGTCCATGTTCAGCCTCCCTGGAAGATAACAGACGATTAGCCTGTAGGGAAAGGTGCAAGATCAAGATTACAGGAAAAAAATCTGATGTAGGAACTTGGCACTAAAGAGATAAAGGCAAAAAGCCAGTGTGTTAATTTTTTTTTATACATGCTCCTGAAACAAAGTCTAAGCAATACTGATTTGTTCAGTATTTTAGTGCTGGCTCAGGAGTAAGAGGCAGGCAGAACAGCCCTCTTCAGAAAAATAATCTTCCTATTATTGGTTTGTATCAGAGACTATGCACATGCTTTCATAACATCGCTTGCTCAATCCCCTTACACAAAGATACCAGCTATGACAGTCCTTGCATACAACAGTCTTTTATGGGACTAATTCAGAGCTCAGCAAAACCAACATGAGATACTCCAGTGACCAAAAAGGAATCAAGATCATCTGTAATCTGGGCTGGAGAAAGAAACACAAAAGATGCATGTTGAGCTACAACATATGCCAAAAACTGGGCCAAGCTTAGTACAACTGAGATGATGGTCAATGATGGTCCACAACTTGTCCCAGAAATTCCTCAAGAACTTTCCAAGCTTTAGGCTGCATGCTGCGTTCAATCAGCTCGTGTGCATGCCTGCAGAATCTCATCTGAAAGCAAACACCAGTAACATATAGCTCTGCTTTTAAAAGAGTCCAGGGCAAAAATCAAGAAGTTCCAATATCTTTATTTTAAACACAAATTTCCTACCCAAGTGTTCATTGCAGAGTATTTATAAGTGGAACAATTCTAAAGAAAGGAAATAATTTTTTAAAAGGGGGGGAATGGCTTAGCACACATATAGAATAAAAGCCACTTAATAAAATACTAAATTTAAAAAAATCCTAAAAAACAGAAGAGGAAAAAGCACGTACTTCTTTCTGAAATAAAGCAGGAAGTTAAAAAAGAAGTTAAAGAAATTTGAGTAACCCTGAAACCTCCCACAAGAGGCAAAGTTCTCAGCCTCCTCTGCAAAGATGCTATACAAAGAAGAAAATTCAAGAGCCTGAAGAGAGTTGCCACTAGTTCAGTAGTTGCCACGAGGGAATGCTTTTCATTATACCTTTCCTCTGCTACCACCAAAAGTAACGAGAAAATACCACAGCTACTTGATGTGGGACCTTTATTTTGTTTTCTCCATCCTGCAACTCATCAACTCAGTTCAGTCCAAAAGAAATAAACCAAAATAAGACAGCAGATTTCCTGCCAAGTCTAAGCCTGGAATATTAAGGGTTTTCCACAGTACCACCTGCAAGTGTATTCAGGCAGTTAACTTCTTAAGTGTGAGCTATCACTGGCACATTTAAACATGATTATCCTTGTCTGGTCCAATGTTTACATACCTCATAGGTCCACATTTCCAGAATGAAAATTATCTTTGAAACTGAAAATAAGCTTTGTCTGAAACCTCAAAGACTGAGATAAGATATAGCACCTAAAGAAACCAAGAGGATTCCTGACAAGCACTGCCTTTGGCTCACAGTCCAAATGCTGTGGTGGCCAAACATGAGTCTCCTCTTGCAAGTGATTAAAAAAAAAAAAAAAACCCAAACCAAAGTTTCCTCTCAGGTACCTCTCCCTCACACTAAAACACGTCATGCTTTTTTAATTCTGTAATTTTGATTTAGTTGCCCTATCTGCTAGAAGTATTTTAATAAAAAGTCTCTCTCTAATATCCTGACATCAAGGTGATGTTGCAAATTAAGTTCTGCTGTGGCCATCTATAAAAGGAAGGAGGGAGGAAAAAATTAAACACGAATATTTCTTTATTAATTTTGAATAACTTGGATTTGAACCAGGATTTTGGTGGTTAAAAAAAGAAATTAATCAATAGATTTATATTCTATGTGGATTTCTCTGCAAGTAACATTTAAATTATGTTTTAAAATTCAGAAAGGTCTCAGAACAATAAAAAGCAAACAAAAAAGACCTCTACACACTCAGATTTCACTGCAGTCAGAAGACAAGGTGCATTTTTTTCTCTTAAAAAAAAAATTAAGTCTTAAGCAGCACAGTAAGATTTAAAAAAAGGACAGAAGCGTGCAACATAATAAACCAATACTTGCTGTTGAGCTCACTGCCCCATTAAATCCATATCTCAACTCATGATGTGCTAAGAATGGGTTTCTTTTAAACAACTTTCTGCAGGACCTGCCTCTGCAGGAACTGAATCATCTTCTCCACAGTAGCTATGCTTAACATAGACCTCTGTTGTCAAATCATGGATGCAAAAATACATCCTCTTGGCTAGTCACTACACATCCAGGTCTCAGACTGGCAATAAATGCTGGGAGAATTGGAGGCCTGGGGAACACTTTCCCCCACAACCTTGTGTACTATCTATAAAACTAGTTACAGAGTCTGGACATTTATTCAGTCTTACAGGAGAAATGTTTTAAACTAGGTACAACACATGAAATATGCAATTAATACATTATGCTACTCTAACATCTGTCTCCTGAGTGCAAAGTAGTCCCCTGCAGAAGGCTGATTCTCCCTCCGCTCGCCACCTGCAGTGACTCTTCTGCTGATATCTGCTCAGTTATGTTCAATTTCAGTTTCTCGAGTTCCTGTTTTTCACAACAGGAGACAGACACGTTAAAGAAAATTTTCACCTGAGAACGATGAATTTCACACTAGTAACCAATAGATTCAATTCTAACAACAAATGTGCTTTTTCAAGGGGAAGAAAAAGATGCACCTGAGGAGCTGAATTTAAAACCATTTACCAGTACTAATTTGGAAGCACATTGGTAAACGCTTCACATAACATCCCTCATGCCTCAATGAATTCACCTCACATTCACACTGGACTTCCTAGCAACTCTTCCTTTACAAATACATTTTTCCATTTACTGAAAACAATAATGCATGAGTCACTCCTGTAGAATACAGTCCTTCACATACACCAGATGCCTAATGTTGCGTGAAAAAAAAAAAAACCTTAATGCCTACTCAAATTGCTGTATTTATCACAGAAGTCTGTCAGCATTTTGCATCTTTTGTAAATGTTTTCTTCAGAATATTTGAATTTTTTTTAATGTTAAGATCTTAATATGGCTCATCAAAATGTAATACCAAATACTCTTAAGACCCAACATCTAATTAGCTTGGTTAGTGGCAGCTTGATAATACCACCCAAACAATGACCCAAAATTAATGTCTCTTAACAAGAGAGTAAAACAAACGAAGAGGAAAAAAAAAATCTCAAAGCTTTAGAATTGGGAAAATTAGCATTTCCTTATTTTTTTCCAAGGCTCTCTTCTAATTCCATTAAATCTGTTCCAGTACTCAAAGTTCTTATATATATATTTTTGGTGTTATCTTTCTAAACAAGTCCTTACACTACTTCAATAAAAAAAATATCAAGCCTGACTAACCAGTACACGCAGAACAGACAAACAGAACTCCTGTCCCCTTCGTTCTTCTCTGTAACTAGAGGAGCATAAGAACACAAATCAAAAAATGAACAGTGAACACAGAACTGAAATAGAGTAATTCACTCTGATAAAATTATAAAGCTGTTGGATGGGATGTTTGACCAATCACTGCAGACTCTAAAGCAGCAGTTTGAAACCATGGTTTTATGAAACACATGCAGGGTTTTTTTCAGAATAAGAGGATAAGAGCAGAGTCCAGTTCTACCTTCACTTGTTTTGTTTTCATAAAGGGGTGTGTTATTAACTAACTCATTCAAATTATAGCAGCCTGATATTATTAGATGAGTGGCTTAAAATAAGGGTACATGCCTACAGTGACATATTACCTGTAAGAGCAGAACAGAACAATGGCACAGTAACAGACAGACACAGATGCTGTATATCTTAAATGATTCATGACCTACTCAATACAAAATAAAGTGGTCCTAGAAAATGAATTCTAGTAAGAAAGGAATGAAATTAAGACATCTTGACAAATTATTTATTTCCACTACAAACCACGTATTTAGCAGTTGCAAATAATTAGAGATGTAAAAGTAAAGATGAAAATAAAGTGCTTAATCGGTTCCTAATTAGATAAGTATGCCAAATACCACAAAAGATGGCACTACTTCAGTGAAGAAAAAATAACAAACATCCAACACACTGAAGAAAACAAGGAAAGCATTTCACATCAATTAATTTCAAACAATAATTGAGTATTTCAAGTAATTCTTTTTACATTTGCAAGAGCCATTTTGGATTCTGAAGTTAGTTGTAATCCAGAAATAATCTAATTGTAAAACCTAAACAGCAGTGCAGCTGTGTACTTTCAGTCTCTCTTATTTCCATAAGCACTAAGGAAGCCTATTCTTGCTTTTATTCTCATTTAGAGCATTAAAACTATTCTGATGGGATTACACAGAATACGGTTGCTATTTTCACAGCCTCAGCTATGTGGACAAGAAAAATTTTTCACCATGCTAAAATAAGTAACAGATCTTTAGAACAACAGTAGCAGTTGCAAATACTGACAAACTCCATCTTCAGCACAACAAACACACATCATTGGGATTCTCTTCAGGAGAGATGCAGTTGCAAAATGATAATAATTAGGCTTAATGTAGTTCAAAGCCAAATTATGGCAGCTGTACATGCCACAACAAAGAAAAATTTTAAGTACACAATTTAACTACAAGCAAACTCCAAACATTTCTGATTTATAGCAAATTACTCAGAACAACGAATGTATCCCAGTGCTGCTCTTACCTTTCTTAGCAGCATCTGTTCTCCGTCTTGCTGGCGACACCAAATCCTTTACAATCTGTAGCACTTGAATCATTGCTTGTTAGCAAGATCAAAGAGACTAGATGCTCTTCTAAAATTCCAACGGGTTTCATTACTACATGTTAGTACACGGCTGTCTTCAGTATGCTCAAGCAAAACCAATGCAGGAACAACTCATCTACCTTCACAGAAAGATTTCTGCCTGACGAATCTACAGTCTGGGGTGACGGATTTAAAGTGACTTCAGCACAAGACGAGATAAAACTGCAAGCAATACTAAATGTATTTCTACAGAACATGTTAAAATTATTTCCTGCAGAGAATGCATACCGATTTCTCTAAATAAAGTTTAAAGGAAACATTCACATCAGAAAGTAACTAAAGAAAACACCACTGGAAATGAATGCTGACAGATGTAACGTGCTCCCCTAGGCTCAGAATCCGAGAAGCACGTCTGAGTTCTCTTTTAAAGACTGTCTCAATTCATGAAATTTCATGTAATGCTTTAAAGAGAGCTATTGGTGCAGTGCACTGCCAGAGTCAGACCTAATAACGGTATTAAAATTAAATCTAGCTTGCTAAACTCCATCAGGCACAAGCAAGCAACAGCTAAAGAGAGTCATTTGGCTCCTTTCCTCCATTCCTCAACACACACCTCTGACACCCTCATACGTGATGGGAATTCTTGCACACCAGAAGGCACGCTGGAAATTCTGGGAGGATTTCAGGCGTTCTTCTCTCTCCCACCACCAGAGGCCCAGAGACCAATTTCAGCTAGGGTATTATCATTACTTCTGTCAAGTAATTTTAAGCAGACCAATTGCAACATGTGCCCCACAACAGTTTTAATGCCATCTGGCAAATGTACAAAGGCATTTCAGAAATGTCTTCTGTCAAACTCTCTACAGAGTTAACAATAAAAAATGATGAAAAATTGTGTATTATATGGTCATGTTAAGTAACTGTCAGCCCTGAAGAGGCTCTGTGAACACGTTAGGAAACCAAATTCCTACACAGCATTGTGAGGCCCTGCCTGCACAGAGAGAACAATTTAGGAAGCCAACTACATTTTCCAAAAACCATAACATTAAAACAAACCACAGGCCACAAGCAAGGCACAGCAAGACGTTTTCTCTGGCCTTTAGACCTTCTGTTCCCATTACTTAAGTGTTAGATGGTGAGGAGGGAGAGGTCATCTCTTTCCATTTCCAGCTGCTATCAAAAGCATTTCAGATTTATAGATTTGCTGGTGGATTTATCCACATCCGTGTCAGTCTCTTGAAAAACATAAAGCACAGGCACGACAAACTGTTTCTATTCTGTCAGTCTCATTTGAAGCCTGCCATTAATCCTCTCCTGCCAGAAGTAATAGCAACCCAAAGTACTATTGTATGTGGTTTGGCAAAACAAAGACAAGTAAAATCATTGTCTCTGATAAGCTGTCCAATGTCTTCTCCTACCCTGGAGATACTCAAATGTCCACTCAATAGGAACCTCTAGACATACTGTGCAACTATAATTAACCTCTTCCTGAAAAAAGGACTTCTCAAACCACTAGAAACATAACTCCCAACCTTCTATATTAAGAATTTTTCTAACATCTGTACAAAAAACTTAAATTCCAGATTTCAGACAAATGAGGTTTTATGTAGAGATGTAAAGAAATGAGAGGTATCTCATTTCTACAGACATGTTCTCAAGTGCTGGAGTAAGGAGAAGATGGTGGAGTGACAAAAGAGTAAAAGCAGGAAAGGAGGGGCAGAGGAAGAGAGGGTAGAAGAGAAGGCATGTCTTGTACTACTCCTTGCCTGGTTGGTAACAAGATGAATAACTGGAAAAGGACTAACGGAATATTTGCAGGTCTAGCAGATTATGGGGGATAATACAAAACCAGTACCCTCCTAAAGTCTGTAGAATAGCCATTAGAGAGACTTTTCTCCCGTGGTCTCTAGAGTCCTTCTCTATCACCAGTAGGGGTATTTCGAAGAGTTGAAGCCTGATCTGAGCTTTTAAGAGAGACACAAAAGAACTTCAGAACTAGAAGTCATTTTCATGCACACCTGCCTCCCTTAGCACAAAATAACCTCCAAACGTGGTGTACACAGTTGTTTCCTTCGCTTTTTTTGTTAGGGAAATTGTCACTAGAAACAGAAAAAAAAAATCTCAAAGCTTTAAAATTAATTTAGGAAAAAGCAAATGAGTTTACAAAATATCCTGTGTTCAACATGAAGAAAGAAAACAGTGCAATCTTGAAGCAGGGCCACAGACTCATAGAATAGTTTTGGAATGAAAGAGACCTTTACCAGTCGTCTAGTCCAAGGCCCCTGCAGCGAACAGCGACATCTTCAAACTCAATCAGGTTGCTCACAGCCCCATCTAACCTGACCTTAAATGTTTTCAGGGATGGGGCATCTACCACCTCTCTGGGCAACCTGTTCCAATGTTTCACCGTCCTCAGCGAAAAAAAATTCTTCCTAATCTCCCTCTTGCCACAAATCAATTCATATGCCTGCTTTCAAAAGGCACCAATACCTAAAAGGCTTGGACAAACAATAAGTAGCTAAATCATGTAATTTCAACTGCTTCTCATAAGTGCTAACTTGGTTATAGTTCACTCTCACCTTTGAATCATGAAACCAAACACTTGTTTCCAGAGAACCTGTCACTATAACTGCCACCTCTCAGATCACATCCTAACGAAAACACAAACTGTGGGCAAAGAGATGCACCAACAGAAAGTTCACAGCAGTTGTGACAGATACACAAGTTAAACCAAAAAAAAAAAAACCAAACAAGTGTCAAATTCAGTGGAACAATTTAAGCACATTCCATTTGAGGAGACAAACGGTACTATACATTCAGCTCACATCACATCAATGTCTGCTAAGTATTTTTCATCTTCGACAGCTAGTTAGTTAAGCAATATGTAGTTGGTGATGAACTTACATTTTGCTTTTCTTCCTCAACTTCAAAATTGTAGGCAATTCAGAAATCATGCATGTGTTATCAACCCGATAAAGTATGTTGATATGAGAAAGAACAGTTAACCAGGATGGGATTAAGGATCACTGTATGCACCGCTTGACCTCTCTTAACCATAATAAAAACAATGACCTGTATCCTGATTAGTAGTTGTCATCACTGAAAATAAAAATGTTTCCATTCATGTAACTATAGTTAATGGATCTTTGAAAGCAGTTCTTTTTCATGAAGCATACAGAAGATGCTGCAAAAGTATGGCTGAGTGGTTATTTGTCAAATGTCAATGGGGGAAAAAAAAAAAAAAAAAAATCAGAATTTAAGTTTCCTTCATACTTCATATTTTCTCCATAACGTTTAGATATTTATGGCACTCTGTGTATGACATTCAGGGTTATCCCAGGCAGCAGTGCAGTTACCCAAAAAAGTGCCTGCTTCTGCCCTCATTTATGAAAGAAAGATGTACAAGCTACTAAAAGAAAAAAATACACTCACAAAATGGCTTGAGGGCATTCATTCAGATGAACAGTAGGTCTGCATACATTTTACTTGAGATGCAAAGTTATTGTGACCTTTGTTTTGCTATCCCACACCAACTGAGCTAGCTAGGATTCAGGCTGCATACAGATCATTGCAACAGATCACTGCAGAAACCAATTCAGATCTACCTTCATAAAACTACCTTATGCACCTCATAGCCAGAATTCTTTATGTCCTTCTCCCTATCTACTAAACTCTAAACATGGTTCAGACACAAAGCTTCCAGGCCTGACACAATCAAAGAAACAGACAGCCTATAACTCAATGGCCTGAGATCTAGCCCTGTTGCTACCTGTTTCAACAGAAGCAGGATCAAGACTTAAGCCTTGCTGCAGTCATGTAGAAAGTGAATAAACACACACACAAAACCACTCCTGGTCTCTCTTTAAGTCTGCAAAAGAGCAAAGTCTTATGTTACAGGCACAAGATGGGGATTTACAAAAGTGGGGGCCCACTCACTCTTTGGACCCTTCTTTTTCTGTTTGTAAAATACAGCTGCCACTTTGATGTGTTACAAAGTCACTCGGACTATTCATGAAGAGGGCTACAAAAGTTGAGTACCAGCAACAGACAGCACCTGTTGTTAATGACCAGCCTGAACGTTTGCTTTAAAAGCTGCGGTTTCAGATACCACACATGGCAGAACTGCTCCATCCTCCCTCACATCTTGGCTAAGGGACTTAGATAAATGAAGCAGTTTTTCTTAGCAGGAACAACTATTTCATAAGCAGAAGAAAAGTTTTCAACTACAGATTAGTTTAAAAGATTAAGGAAATACTAGTAAGGCACATCAGCTGGGAAAAGATTCTTTAAAGATCAAACAGAAGGAACAGTATATTGTAAAGACATTTGCGTAGTGACTTCACAGTGAAAACCGCATGTTTCCTGCAAAAAAAATAATAAATTCAGACTAAGTCTACCTAGTAATTAAGTGCTGGCAATACCTTAAGTATCAATAGAAACATTTTGTTTATAGCACTCACCTCTGAAATTTCCTGTCACAATTGGTCTTCAAATTAATATCTCAAAATAAATAGGCATTGAGCTCTAAGACAAGCAATATATCATATAAATTATTACTGAAGCAGCTATAAAAGTGGGTTATCTATTCTCTCTCACTAATATTTTAAATTAATTTTCCAGTCTATGAACTGAAGCCTACAGTTTTCATTAAGTTTTAAATAAACTGCTGTAGCTGGAACAGCAGAATTCTAGAGCTCCAAATCAATAACAAACTCTCCCCATAAATCTCTGAAACTTTAAATTCTGATGACCATTATTTTCTAGAGGTTACGCTGACAGGAATGCACTAAAGGGAGCAGGAAGAAAAGATACAAGAAGAAAACCTTATGCTCTCAAGAAATCCTATGTGGAATTCTGGTAGCCTTTCCTGTGAAAATGTTTATTATCCAAGGCATTCATTTTTCAAAGACAGCTGCTTTTGACTGTGCATTTTGCAAAGCATCCATAAAAATAAATTAATAAATAGCCTCACAGTCTTCTGAATGATCATGCAGAGCCAATGTGTGTCAGTAACTGCTTAATCCACAGAATCAGCATTCACTTCAGAATAGGGTTTTTTCTTTCATTTTCAGCACTTCTGCTAGCATTTTCAAAGCATGAAAGTACAGCTGCAGATGTTAAAGAAAATTATGCACGTCTATGACTCTGGTTGAAGCAATCTTGGGAGCAGAAAGCAACCTGATCTATAGGCTGGAGAAGCAAGAAATGAATTGTCACAGAAAGCTATCTAAGTGACCACTGATTAAAAAAAGATGAGAGGCACTTGTTCACTTTTTTTTAAAGTCTGTTTTTCTTTCTATTTCAAGCAATAAGAAAGCTCTTCGTTAAATTCAGGATGATTGAAAACCTCAATAATAGTCAATGAAATTAATTCCACCTGTTTCAGGCAAAAACTTATCAACTCAAAGAAGAAAACCAAATGCTGAAAATGGAGAAAGAAAAACAAAAACAAAAAAAAAAAACAAAAAAACCCCAAGTAGCTCCACTATTGCACTCTTCGAAGTTGTAAGGAAAGAAACTTGCAAAATCCTGTCACTGCA
Source organism: Clamator glandarius (assembly GCA_033459285.1). Lineage (NCBI taxonomy): Eukaryota > Metazoa > Chordata > Aves > Cuculiformes > Cuculidae > Clamator > Clamator glandarius. Next base: position 1,747,643 of record JAUNZM010000026.1, read on the forward strand.
CAACACTTACTGTTACCCTTCTTACTCAACTCACTTTTACCCCCTTAGCTCTTGCTACAACACATTCTGGAAGTGCATCTAGGGGATAACAAAGCAGAGAGCAACTGTCCTAAAGAGCCACAACCAAGCTAAGGGATCTGCCCACGTAGATCGGTTTTATCATCCTTCTGATCTCTAAAGAGATCAATATCAGACATTCACATTCAAATATAAAAACAGAAAAAAAAAAAAAAGAGTTGGATATACTTTTCTTTTTTTCCTCCTGATAGATAGATGTGTTTTATACCCATCACCTCCACAAGCAACATCAGGGCACAGCGTAGTCTTTGCTCATATATTTACTGAAGAACTGTACCATCAGATCTAGACATATAAGCACATCTACACTACAAAGCTCAGCACCAGTTTAAAAGGCATCCAAAACCTCTTGCATATTTCAAAAGGAACAGTGTGGGCTATGGTGCAGAACTCCTTGGGTACAACAGAGAGGTATTTCAGGTCTTGTTGAACCAAATAGTGTTAAGCAAGCAACACTGACGTTGTGATAAAGAGTAACTATAGAAACACATATTCTTATTAAGGATCTTCAAACTTAGCCGGTTTCTTTTGCCTCTCCCTCACACCTATTCCCTTCAACTGGTAAAATATCATGGTATAAAGCACAGAAAATTAGTAAATAAAGCAAACACCAGAGCAAATTGTGTTTTCCTCCCTATCTAAGCAGCTTATTTTAAATAAGTAATAAAATATGCTTTTGTAAAACAAGACGAGGAAGTAGTGTGTTACTACAAGGTCTCATCTTAGCAAATGCTCACACTCCACAGCATCTCTCAGTTTCCTTTATGTTTACAGTCCAAATGTTTATACAGTTTTAGCTGTAAATGATAGTTACTTTAAGAAAAAAGTTCCATACTATACCTCTCAAAAAGAAACCAAATATTTAGGAAGTTGTAATTGCAACAACAAGTTTTAAAAGATTATTCCAAACAGAATATACAGCATTTCCTGCACATACAACATTCCAAACAGAATACGCAGCTACTTTGCATTTCCTGATCTGGGTCACGGCTGTAGTATTAATCGACAGATTTACATTCAAGCTTAAGGGCAATATTAAAACATTCTGTCAAACCCAAATATACAGAAAAAAACTCTTAATGACTAATATGGCTTCTATTTCCTTCTTTTAATACTTAACAAAAAATAAAACTATTATAATCTTACACATTTCAATTGTGAAGTCAAAGTAAATTCATTAGTTTAATCAGAGAAAGAATAATAAAAGTGAATGTTTGTTCAATTCAAAGAAGAAAAAAACCCAAAAACTTTGCTTTTAATTTAAAACATCACTTGGTTTCCTGATGAAAAAGGATAGGAATGAAATTAATAAACTCTTATCTCCTTGAAGCAAAGAAAAACACAAAATTCTGTACATTTCTGTTGGCAGGATTAAATTTTTTACTGCATGTAAGACTTCTGTGTTGATATTTAATACAAGCAATAACATGCAGCTCCCAACAGCCACCAGGAAGAACATCAAAACTTATTAGTCCACTGCAAAATACACAGTATTTTTTATTAAGCTCATTTATTTGCAGGCTTAATTGTGTAGAAAAGTATCTATAATATAGATTTCTCTCTGCAAGAAAACCAAAAGTTTTAAAGCAAGTTTTGTAATACTTTGTATTAAGCTATTCTAAAACTAAAGAAATCTGTTCACACAAATACAGCTAAAAAAAAAATTAGAGACACACCTGCTAGGGAAGAAAGAATTTAAGATTTCAAAAGCAACTAAATGAAATAAGCCTGAAGGTTACACAGATCAGAGGTCATGGAATCTCCTTCATAAGGAAGTTCACCTGGGTCTGTTTGCTTTTAATGCAGTTGTGTTCTAACAGGACACAATTAACTGCTCAGACTTCTGCCTCCCGCTCTCCTTGCACATTCAGTCATAAAACGCAAGCTGTTAAAATGTATTTTAACTGAAGCATTTAAAATCCGAGCTCAGTACTTGAATATGATAATCATGTTAACCATGACTACTTAAGGTTAACACTAGAGTTATATTTGTGATAAGTATTCTAGTTGAATGGCTGGTTGTGACTATCTTTACAGTTATCTCTGTTTTGCCTCTGTTCTTACAAATGGATTTTTTCAGTAGTGTGCTGCAGTCAGCAGCCACGCTTGCTTCATAGCCAATCCTATTTCCCACGAAGCATACATGCGGCTCAGCTAACAAAGAGTTCTCCTATTCCCTCACTGATGACAGACCTCAGGGGAAATACCTGGGCATCTCAGCAACACTGCCTGCAGTGCTAGACAGAGCCTGGGAGCAGCAGTTAGAAAGACACTCATTCTGCTTCACTTTAAAACAACCAAACTATCCAACTGAAGATCACCTTACCTACCTATTACAAGAGCAAAGAGAGAGGAATCATACATGCCCAACAGCCTCTGTCCAAATTTTGAGAGACCGAACACTGTAATCCATTCACTACTCTCCATGCTCTCTCTGTAGCTGCTGAGAACATAAAATCTTATCATGTTTCAGCCAACAAGTGCCCATGGTCTGGACAAGAAGGTACCCAAACTGCATCATTCCAGCCAATATCACTCAGGCATTTTAATCCCCTATTTTAACTACCAGTGGCATTACAGCAGTACTAAAGGAACAGAAGAAGAAATGCCATCGTCTTCCATTTGCAGCAGATCTATCCTTGAACTTGATCTCTTGCATTTCACTGGACAACAAAGAGAAAACTTGGCCTTGCTACACCATCTACTAGGAACACTGAATATTCAGCATTAAACAAAAACACAAAATAGGAGTTAATTCTCCAAAATGGATGTTCCACTTAACAACTGATGCATTAAAAATAAAGAACACCCAAGAGCCTTACAGTGTCACATAAATATTATTTCTTTTAGTTTATTTTAATGCATGGGGAATAATTAAATATTGAAAGATCACTAAAAGTGACTCATTAGCCTTTTCTTTAAAAAAAAAAAAAAAAGTACTGTTCTACCACATAGTTACAGTAAAAATTACAGACAATTTTATCACTACATCCAGCACAGGAAAGAGTGTGGTGGGGCGAGGAAGCGGGGAGGAAATAAAAAGCAAAATTGACGCTTTTCAGTTGGTACCTTTTCAAGGCAAGCTATAAATTCTATTTTTCCTCTCCCATGCTCCGAGACCAACCCAGATGTCCTTCAAACACTCTTACAGTAACTTGCTGTAACTCAGGGGTGGGGAGGGGAGGTGGTGGAAGCTAAAAGCCTGTCTAGTTTTTACAACCAGATATAAAATAATATGAAATATAACCGCTCTGAAGAGTTCAAGGCAAGTAGGGTCAGTAGAACAGCCTGGACACAAAGTATGTCTGTACCACAGCATTACTGAGAAGAACAGAGTCAAGTGTTAGCTCCAAAAGTAAGTTCTGGGGAGAGCAGGGAAGGAGGGTTGTGTCATTATAGTGCTTGTACAACTACGAAAGAGTAATGTGACAAAAAAAAAACTCATCATAGAATGCTGTACAAAATTCTACCACAAGCAAAAAGAAAACAAAACATAAGGAATAAGCTTTATAGAGAATGGAACAGAACATATTCTAGCAAGAGACTTATTTCCCTATGCCTCTCAAAATTCTGGGAAATTCTCCTGCTCAAAAGAGCTCTGAGCGAGCCTTTCGGCACTCTACCATGGAATTAGGAAGGTTTTCAAAGAGCTTTTCAAGGGTAAAACAGAAAGACTGTATTCAAGAATCCTCTCCTACAGCAAGCCAAAGTGCTTTATTAAAACAAAGTGCCCTTGTATATTATTGATATATTAGATTAATGTCTGCGCTGGCGAAAAGTACTGGAGATTTGACATCTTGTTGGTATGCCTTCCATTCCAGAGAATGGTAATAAATTTACACAAAATAAAACGGGAGCAAAAGAAAAATAAGAAAAACAGCTCACAACACATCAGTTTCCCAAACCAGCCTGGAAGTCCTGCACAGCTTTCTGCTCACTTCAGACATGTTCAGCATGATAGTTACAGGCATACCAACAGTCTTGAAAAAATTCCAGCGTTATCTTGATGGTCTCCCACGTAATTTTAAGCATTAAAATCTCTTAATTATAGGCAGCTCTCTTGTAATGAGAGATTAAACAAACCCTATAATCCACTGATTGATATCATCTAAGCACAGCAAGCACTTCAACCACCCCTGAAACACCAAAAGGACAACAGCCTGTACAGTTTAAGTAAAGAAAAGATCTTAAATTTAAATAAACAGAGCCAGCCACAAAGCCAGTAATCCTGCTGTGATTACTTGCATAACCCACTTATGGCAACAACCCCAAATAGTTTCCATCCATGCCACAAATCAAAGAAGTTGTTTCCTATCAGAAATTGAGTAAAGAATGTCAGAGTAGTTTTTCTTGAAATATAGTCAATTTAGCTCAAAATAACCACATAGCTTGTAAATCTGGTGGTTTGTTTCTTGAATATGGGCATAAATAACATAACATAAAATGAGGCTGCAACTCGTACACTTTTCTTATTTATGATAGTTACACTAATGAGCAACAATAGCCTCACTTCTCCAACACAGCGGTGCATATTATTCAATCATTTGTGCCGAAAGGGAAAATAACATGACTCACAACAGGCAAGGAAAGTCCTCTGAATATCTCACTTAACACTGCTGTTGGAAAGTTGTTCTTCTTTTCTAATCCTTTATCTGACTCAGCTGTTGTTTTGTGAATTCTATAACTCAATAGTAAATTGTAACACCACTAGGGAGCTTAATCCTGCAGCCTCTACAAAGCCCTCCCTGCAATAACTAGAACAACAGAGTTCTGTGCCTATACAGTGCCTTACACAAAATGGTGATACCTATCCAAAAATCCACATCCATAGCTCTCGCTTTCCATCTACATTTTAGCTGTGAGTTTCTGCATCCTTCCCCCTCTGGAATGTCCTTAAATACCACCCTCAACTTATCACAGGATAAACAGGATCCCAGAAGTATGAATTGCTAACATAAGGGTGGACACTTGATACTCACTCCAGAGAACAAGGTTACAGTGTTCTTTGCTACTTAGTCTTTCTGCTGCAGGAGTACCAGAGATGCATAACAAAGGCATTTTTGTGCAAGATTCTATATAAAGGAGAACAGACCTAGGCCCAAAGACTAAGATTTAAATAAGAAAATAAAAATTGTAACAGGAGAGTATTATCATGCCACAGAATTATCATTCTGTGTACGCCAATTAGTTGTAATAATTCAGCAGTCCTTACTAGCCAGTCAAAACAGTGAGAGGCCAATTTAGAATGAGAACTCTCTCTCCACAAATACACATATAAATAAAAGAGTTATTACATATTTCATATAAGTAAATACTTTATAGTATAAATACAAAATTATTGTATAAAAATATAAATACGAATTTTTAATGAATTTTAAATATACTACTAATAATAATATTATTATTACAAAAATTTCTATTATCTTTGCTATTTTTGACACACATACATAGAGTTAGTGTGTCATAAATTAACCTGTAAATAATCCAACCTTACTTGTCATTGTAAACATGACAGAACAAACATGAAGTGCAAGTGTCTAGAAAGGGCATATTCAGGGAGCAGTAAGTGTGTATATAAAATGACTGGTCCTCCAATAACATTAATGATAGCAATTTTCCCGTCACAACTCTCCTATCAGTTCAAAATGAACAATAGCTCCCTGCCAGTGCCAACATCTTGGTTCACAAACATAAATTACATAGGTTGAAACACGTCAGGTTGCACTAACTTAGAGAAGCCCCATCAATCTGACCATCAATTTAATCCTGCAGGGAGAAAGCATAACTGAAAGTAGACAGCCAAAAAAACCAACTTTTTTTAAATGTTCAATAAATGTACTTGAAATCTATGCAAAGGGCTTTAAAAAAATTTAGATTTACTGTGCATTATTAACTATAAACAAAACGGTACAAACTATGCAATATCTGTTAAGAAAGTCATACAAAAAGTGAGGCTACTGAACTTGAATATACAACCGCAGCACAGTTTCTCAATGTGATAAATTAAGTCTTGGTGGCTGCAGCTTCCTGCAAAGCTTAAGAAAAAAATGACTTCGCTTTAGTCTATAGAAACTGAAGATTTATCTTCTTCAGTTAAAGAAGTGACAGAACAAAACTCAAAAGTTTTATCTGCCTTTTCCATCTAAAGTGCAAGGAAAGCAACAACTTACTGGTCCTAAATATCCTAAAAGTGATAAAAAATAATGGAAGAATTATAAAGAAAAAATAATCTAAAAAGTCTGTTCAAATACAGATGAACTTCAAAAAGCTTTCATTTCTGTTATATTTAAATAGCTGTCCTGTCAGAAAAAAAAGCCACAAGGTCAGAGAAGTTGCATTATTATGTCAAGTAAATAAATAAGAAATCCAGCATGATAAAATGTGAATATTAAGAAAACACACATCTACACTTCCTCAATAAGTTCAGTGCATGCAAAGTATTTGGGTTTACAATTTATTGCAACTAATGCACCCTCTGTATTTAGAGAAGCGGTTTAATTACGGCATTGCTGAGAAACTGGGTCATCTAAAATCTGATTAGCCCTCTGGAGATGCCTCTCCTCATTTAGTACAGAGGAAGCCTAAGATTACAACATGCCTAAATAACTATCGTTCCATGGACACTTCAAGCATGGGGGGAAAAGCATTACCCCTAGAAAGGACAGTCTCATCCACCAACCCACTTATTCTCACCCCTGTGCCTCTCTCCCTGCACTACAGCACTACAACCATCGAGGAAGCTCTCTAGTAAATGGCTTAGGGAGCCCACCCAATTCAAATCAACCTCATGAATGCTTGTGCAACAAGGAAGCGTGCAGGAACGCAGACAGGGGAAGGACACCATCCTCTCTCTTTTGGCAAGGGCAACATTTTAAGGGGGGGTCATGAAATTTTAAAGACTCTCAGTTCAGCCCTGGCTCCTACAGGCCAGACCCTTCTAATGGAACTCAACTTCATTAAAATCTTTTCCCCCAGCCCACATAGGTTTCTGTACCTCATTAACTCTAACCTCTGAATCTGCATTGTAAGCCAGAAACTTATCTCCAGCATGTCTGCTGAGGTCCTCCCTTGAGTCCTAGGTGCACTAAACAGAGGGGACAGCCAGAAGGTACAGCACTGACCTGCAGTATCCAAATAAAATTGAAGTGAAAAGTTAAGACAACATAGGAGAGTAACAGCGAGGCAAGATCAAGAACAGTAAGCTCTTCTGACCAATAGGTTCAGGGGCCAAACAATTTGGTACAGGTGCATTTTTCATGCTTCATCCTCCCACTACAAAAAGAAAGTTACTGCAGCACTACTTCTGATCCAAGTGCTCATATGTCACTACCATTACGTACAGTGCTAAATTACATTCCCCTGACATTTTCAAGGAAAATAAAGCAAAAAGATAAACATCAATGTTATCAATGAAGTAATTTTTATGGAGTCACAAATATCCAGTAGCTTACTATTTTAAGTATCTTGTACATTTCATTCCTTTCCAGATAGTTGAACTGCAGGAGGGGTTACAATTATTTAACTCTTTAAAAGTTTCAAAACTTACCAAAATCTTCAAATTAACCTTTTTCAAATCTGCATTATGGCTCTTTCTCCCCTATGTCCCACAATTCTTAATTGTTCAGATCTTCAGTCTTTCATACAGAATTATTATGTCAAATTTCAGTAAAGATGACCTAGGAGACAATAGCTGCTTCTATGTTTCTCAAGTTACAGTATTTTACAAATATTAGAAGATCTGTGCTGTAAATCTGAAGAATAGTTAAAAACAATACTTCACATACTGTATCTTTAGGCTTGTATTTTATGAATTAGATTTCAAGGTTGATGGTTCAAAAATAAAAATAAAGCTTAGCACATAACATAATAATCAGATATCCTTTAACTATTCATTATTATACTTCACTACAAAGCTATCTTAGCTTACTTCTAAGCTTTCCTTCCCCAGCATGCCGTTTTACATATAAATGAGAACTTGGACTTTTTCCTTTCTTTCAGTCTCAGCTCACTGGAAGAACTGATGACTACAAAGCCTCTTGAACACATCAATCCGCTTTATATTTATTTGCGACACTTAACCCACAAAATACACAAAATGCACAGCCAACTTGCACAAAACAATGTCCATTTCCCAGCATTTATTTTGCATACAGTTTGACTTGGTCATCAGTTCACTAAGTATTCATTCTGGCATACAAGAACAGGAGACTGGAGGTGAGGGGGGCAAACTGAGCCAAACAAACAGACTTTTCTTAGCCTATGAAGCTTTAGAAAAGCCCAGAACACATTTTTCTTAGTTGCACGTGTAGGAATAACAATGTGTACTTGCTAAACCATTACATCTTTATCTATTAAGACTAATCTGAACATTTGGTTTAATTCCCAAGTTTATAGCTCATGAATAGAGAAACTGACAGCCAAAACCTTTTCTTTACACACACTACAAGAACTCAAAAAACATTTTGGTTTGGTTTTTTTGTTTTTTCTTTTTTTTTTTTTTAGAAATCACAAAATCCTCAGGTTCCTCTGTGAACACAAACTAGAAAGTCAGCTGTAATGACAGGTCAAGAAAAATAACCAACCATCAAGCAGAAGCAGCCTTTAATCACACCACTGTGGTCTTACTTGAACTGGTGAAGCAAAACGTTTTCCACCTCATTACCAGCTCACACTGACCATTTTTAAAATATAGGATTACAATGTGTAGAATCTTTCCAAGCATGCAAAAAACTCTCCAACCCTCAAACATGAGAAAACCTGAGGAGATGATACTGAAGCATGAAGAACAGCAGGCTAACTTACCAACTGCATGCAGTGCTAAGCGTTCAGTGTGTGGAAAATAGAAGCAGAAAGCCAAAGTCAGGAAGGAATTATACAGTATAACTATCATGATAGGAGAATAATAATAAAAAAATAAAAAAAAAGAGGTTGGCATTGCATCCTGTACATTTGTACATTTAAGGGGAGAAAAAAACTAAGACCTCAGCAGCTGTTGCAATTGTATGCGGTAACATTTCACTTGCTTGCAAACTGAGTTACTTGCAGCAGCTCAAATAAGTTCACTGTGCTGACTTTTCTTCAAAGGAGAAAGCACAGGAAAATTCTGAAACATGAAAAGCACAGTTTATAATTGTAAGAATTTGTCATGACACTACACATTTTCTGGCAGCTCAACATCAACAACTGGAGAAAATGTGGTAAGTGAAAAAACGTAGTAAATTAAACCAACTCGTTCTGTGGTGTGACATTCTAGACAGGTTACATACAGCCAAGATTCCATGACAAGTTATCTTTCAACATAAAATAAATCAAAATAAAACCTAACTTACTTACTCTCTATACTCTTACTGACTCTTAAAACATGTGACCTCCTTGTCCTCTGAGGCATACAAAGTTACAGCATAACTTTAAATGTCTTAACTCTGCTTATGAAAACAGACATTTATAAAGGCATTATACAGGAATAGAAGCCTTGATAGAGGCTGCCACAGTTTTAACACCTTCACAAATTCTCTGTACGGCCCAACAACTAAAAACATCTATTCTGAAGAATGGATTGCACAATTCTGTCAATCTGCTGCCCCATTAACGGAGAAGATCCAGTACAACAGGATGCAAAACACTCAATAACTATTAAACAACAGCAGTAGTTCCCCTATTCACCTCCCCAAAAAAAAAATTAACTTACGATTTGTTTAAAAATAAGCTTGTGTTTCTTAAGTACAGAGACAACACAGATTCACTTCTACAAGCTATTTCAATAAAATAATGTGCTCTTTGTAACAAACTGCTAAAGCAACAAATATGATACAAGGTAAAAATGTGATTTTTTTTTTTTAAGCTAATGAATAAGGTTGGCAGAAAACTAAATAGTATTAGCTGTCTGTGAATAAGTCTAGGACAGATATTAGAAAAGGGATTTAATCATTTTAGGACTGAGATTCTAGAACAGCCCTTCACAAACAGCAACCAAAATATATATTGCATCAAGTGTATCACAAGAAAATAACACACAGGATTCTGTAGCGTAACCTGCATGAAACAGCATTCTACATTTTTTTTAACCAAGAAGTTATTAGCCTTCCCAAGTTTGACTTTTCCACATTTTAGATAGATTTGGGTGATGCACAAGATAACAATACTAGAGACTCCCACCACTTTCAACACATCCAGCTACTCCAGCTGCCTGCAAATCTGTGAATAACCTTACATCTACAGAAGTACGCAAATAAATCCATCTTCATAATATGACAAATTTGGTATAGGCTGAGGTATTCAGTAGAGAGGAGTCTAAAACTACTTAGACCATACTTCTAGTTCAAGTTAATCTGAAGTAGAATGTAAACTAAGAAATCCAGCACCAGCTGAACATAAACATCTAATCTTCTCTAAAACACATTTTAAAAAAATGCAGCATTTTCTTTTGTGCCGTTGAAGCCCACCATTTAGCACAGACTTAAGCATCTAATCTACAACAGGAATGTGGTGTCCTGCAAAGAAGAGACTGCAGTTTGAATAACATTATTATTAATCACCACGAAGTACGGCCAAAGCATTATCTTTCATTTGAATAAGGCTCTTCATTCTTGCAAATATAAAGTTAAACTTTCCAGTCTGGAATCATGCCAAAATCTCACCAAGACCAATGATGTTTTGCTCAAGTTATGACAGTTGAGTTGTTGTTCTCAAACGAACAACATCACAGTAGCACAGCAGTGATTCACTTAACACAGCAACTATGATTCAAAAGGCATAAGGATTTACAGATACTTGTTACATTTAAGATTACTAGGCAATGAGAACACATGAGATGCTCTATAAAATAAATGAAGATTAATATAGCAGTATTTGACAAATCAGAATATTTAGGTACTTGAATAACTGCTTGTAAAGTTATCATCTATGCAACACAGCACATACTTTAAACATAAGAAAGTGTGAATAGCAATATGAAAGAGAAAAGAGATATAATTCTATGTAAGTATCAGTGTACCTCCAGTAAGCATGAACCCCAGAGACCAGCAGTGTTTTCAGTCCTCCTTCTGATATAGTTTTTCCTTTGCTACATTTAGCAAGCATTTCCTTGACCTTTTTTGCCTTCCACACATCAATTTTCTTTACTCACTCCCTCAAAACAGTCTTATTTTACTAAGATAGGATATAATGTTATATCTATGAAATAGAGGCCTATTCTTCAACTGATTTAGGACACTTGTGCTGAAACTAAGCTACATTATAAATACAGTTCCTGAGCATATGAAGTTACATCCTTATTCCTACATGATGTAAAGGTACGTAATATGATTCTTGGCAGCAACATTAAGTCTCACATCCACAAAACTTATGAAAGACCTTTAAATATTCATAACAATTCGCTAAAAATAGATTATCTTAGCCATCAGATATTGTCTAAAACAAAACTTCTGGTGCCTTTCATCTGTTTTTTCACCAAAACAGATCTTAAGTTACAGTTTTCTATGGCTCAGATCTTTTCAAGCATGCCAAAATTCCTTCGGGATCAGACGTCTGTACTGGAATTTGAGTAATATATTTATTTTTTTCCCATAAAATGAAGTCCATTCATTTTATGTTGGATTTTTACCAGCTGTTTTAATTTACTGGACCTTCACATATTTTGGAGTTCCTAGCAAACCCCAGACATTTTCCCCCAAGATTTACATGTTTCATGTATACCAAAAAAACAAACATCAGCTTGTTATAGAACTCACTTTCCTGAAAATGATATCAGACTACCAAACACAGAAGTCTACAGAGAACAAGTTGATGAAAAGTTTGCAGATTAAGAACAGCATCAGCCAAATCTCAGCTTTATTCAGTTATTTTTAAAGGATTGAAGAGAAAAAAATCATTATGAGCATTTTCAAGGAAGAACCACCTTCCAAAACCCACTACACAAGTGCATTTCTTCTAAAGCGCAAACTAAGGGTTTCATTTTTCTTAAATAAAAAAAAAAATTCTACTCACTCATGACTGGAAACTTCTCTGCATGTAATCCAAGACAGGTCTTGAAGCAAGGAATCTTGTTGGAGAAGGTTTCTCAGAGGTATACATGTCCTGATGGTTGTAGGAAAAGAGAGGTCATTTATTCAACTTCAGGTAATTAGAATAAATGTTTATATATAAACTGTCTTTCCTACTATCCTTTCATCCTCCCTGTCAAAGAAAGGAAAACAAAGATGTATTTATTATGACTAAGGAACTTTACTGCTTGCAGATATATTTTGAAGTTTTTCAACTCAAATCATGTACTTCTTTCAAACCTTCATATTATAAACATGTGTGCGTGACTAGTTCATAAAATGTAACTGCTCCCAAAAGATAACAAACATTCTCAAGAAATTAAAAGTACAAGATTAAAGTATAGATGTAGTAACCGAAAATACCATCAAAGCAGTGTTTTCCTCAAGCAACTTCAGCTAGCAAGAAGATGCAATATAATATCATCTTTAAAACCGAGGTATTACAAACAAATTTACTAAATAAGCATGGGTTGGCAGTAGCATCCAGCATTTCCTCCTCAGAATGAAATATGAAAAAGTTACCATTTCCAGAAACCCTAAACCATCAGATGAGTCAATTCATAATCAAAATGAATTTGAAAAAAAAAAAAAAAAATCAAAGTAGGACAGAGATGGATTCACTAACAATATGCCTGGCTGTCCCCAAAGCAAAATACAGAGGACTTAATCTCCAACAACGACAGCACAGCAAGTACATTTTGGAAAACTTACATAATATCTCCATCCTGCTGCTGAAAGCAAGCTTATAAAAATCTGATAGAACAGTTAAATGAAATAAGTTCACCTTACAGCTTAGATGAAGGGAGAAAAACCAAACATCTATGAAGCTGTAAGAGCCTTCTCTAATACCTGCTCAGAGTTTCTGAACACTTTTCTTCTTTTCAGAGCCAATTAGAACTTGCTGAATATGATGACCTGTGCTAATCCAGCCCAATAACATCTTGTGCCAACTCAGATTGCAAGTCTCAACTCGTCTGATCTCTTAATGTTAAAAAAAAATAAAAAGCAAAAGATGAGATCTAACTTTTCCTAAAGTATGACTTCACCTAACAGATTTACAGCACATGCCAAAGAAGTAGAGAAGCTATCACAGAATGGGATTCACATCACAAGAAGGCTGCTGTATCAATTGCTAAAACCAGTTTTGTAAAAAACAATAATAAAAGAAAAATAAACAAACAAAAGAGCTAAAAAAAACCCAACACAAACACTCGCACACCTTAAAATTCCAGCTGCCTTCAGTAATGCTGCAGATTGAAAATTACAGCAAACTTTCTTTGCACAGAAAAAGTAACACAGGGAAGAGGCTTAATAGGGGGAGAGGGGGAGGAATGGTATCATGCTGAAGAAAGAGGTGTGCCAACATTATAAAAAACACAGGTGAACACAAAGCCATTAGATGGTGCAATCACCGAAGAACAGCAGTTTGAACTGCAGGTCCTGCGAGTTCTCTATGAATGACTGCTAAATTAAACATTTAAGCATCCAGAGCCTAATCAAAAATAAAGTGTCTGGTTAAAACACATCATTAGAACTGCAATCTTGTCAGCTTCCTTTTGATTACTGGTGTCAAAAATAGCAAATATAACTTCCATGACACCAGACTAATTACAGTTATTACGTTAAGAAAATCAGATGAGTCATACAGATGGCCTTCAACCCAGGTTCAAAGCACTTTTGACTGGAGCACTATACCATCTTCGAGCCCAATTGTTCTTCATTCGCAGGCAGAGTCAACTGGAAGATTCCTACCTCTATTCAACTTGATTTTCCAAAGCTGAAGTCTCACCTTAATTTTGTAAATGTGAACTAACAACACTTTGCCTCAGAGACATCGCGTTATACAACATTTTATCGTATGTATGTACAGGAAAAGGCTGTTCATTAGGAAAAAAACAAAACATCAGTTCTGAAAACCACTTAAGGATAATAATAGCATAACCACGCATTATATCATTTATAAAAATCTAGTCATGCAACACTAAAGAAACGAGAAATGAAGAATATAGCAACTATATATGACCTAAAAACGCGTCATAAGCATGAAAAGTGAACATCTCAGTACACCACATCAAGTTTAACTCCAGCTTCCAGTTGTAAAAGGTTACTCATATCTCACCTTCTGTGTTTAAAGATTTTTCTTAGCTATTGCTAAAACCTGTTTACAAGCCAATATAGACTTCTGGTTAAAATGGGTTCTTTTTCTTTAAAATAATGCTGCATATGTGCTTTCTAAAATTACTCATGTTCACAACTTTATCAGTTTGCTGAAGGCCATTTACTTGGACCATTTGAAAGTTCTTAAGTCCCTAAAAAAAGGAAAGTTTCTTCTTAATAATGATTTTGTTAAGGTTGTGTGATAGAAACTACAGTTCTCACTTGGCTCTCTCAGCTAACAACCATATTTATTTCAACATTTGTAGGGTTTTCACCTGCACAGGAATACTACCAACTATTACACAACAGAGAAAGACAATTACTTGTTGAGTTCCTTGCTGAGAGATACTATCTTGGAAAAAATTTTTATTCAAAATAGTACTTGACACCCTTTATGCCTTCCCTTGCAATTAACAAGGCTATAAAAAAAACCCACACACACACCTTTGATCCTTCTCTTCTCCTGAATAGCCTACCCTTATATTCCATCCCTACTTCTTCTACTAACAGGTATCCACCAGCCCTTGGTGGTATTCACCTTAAGTAGCTGTGAAGCTACCAGCATTTTAACTTCAATTTGAGAGGAGCACCTGAAGTGAGAGTAGTTCTTCACAACTTCAGATTCAAGCACTCTAATAATACATGCAGTTATCTGTTTCCAGATTCAGTACCAGGTCTCTGTTTTACCCAATACTCTATTTCAGGATAATTAACACAAGCCAGATTGCAAGTAAATTACAGCATGTTATAATTCTATGCACTATGACTCTATCCAGAGAAAACATTCTCCTTTAAGGTAGCAATTAAAGATTCCAGCCCAGTCTGTGTGTATGTTATTGTAGTATCTATTTAACTTGGATGCTAAGGAGTTAACATTAAGAATTTATATCCTCAGCTCCCAAGAACCAGAAATCACAGTGACAGCACGCAACTGCACTGTTAAAATGCATACGAAGACAAAATAGTCTAAATAGAGCCTGCCTGGCATAAATCAGTATTTTACTGTCATTTATTTTCTTCTCTAAACCAAAACGTTATGGCCTCTCAAAGAAAACAGATAGAGATTTCAGAAGCACATGTTTTAGAGTTTTATAGATAGCTGTCTGGCAAAATGTTAAGTCTGAAATTACTGGTTTTCCATGCTGTATAATCAGAGGGCAAGAGAAGAGTTGCTTAAAAGGCAGTTCTACTAAATACTTACTTTACACTGCATCCAAGTAAAATTAACTTCAAAGTTATAATCCATAGCAAAAGCAGTTAAAAAGAAGCAAAAACTAAGTCACATAAGCACAAGGCTATTAAAAAGGACATACTGAAAATTCTTAATATAGCACCAAGCTTCTAGGTGTCCCAGCTCAGTAAAACACCCAAGAGAGCACAAATGTAAAATTCACAACAAAATAAGACTATTACTATTTAAGAAGCTACACAAAACCATTGACTGCCCACGAATGAGGAAGCACAGAGAAATACACATGAAACGAGCACAATGGCACACCCTCTTCTTTGTTCATGGCAGGATTATTTACACTACAAAGCGTTGAAGCAAATTGCTTTTGGTATGAGGCACCACTGATTGGCTGCCGTACTTATACACACGCCCAGCAGAGTTTGAGTTTCGACTGTCAGACAGCAGCTCTAGATTGCAGGGTATGCATCAAGGTAAATAACCATAGAGAGCAATTATTTAATAGAAGCGTTCTAATTCAACTGATCCTCCACAAAATACATTTTTTTTCTGGTGAACCGGGCAGATGTGCACCTCCTTTCAGTCCACTACAACTCAGTGAAAGCTAAGAAGTAGCTACACTCACAGCCAGCTTTCTGTGCAGCTGCCTGCTCCAACTGAGAGCAGCACAAAGAAAATGATTCTCAGGCATATGCGGGCAAACGACTGGTACAGGAGTTTGGCGACAATGTTTTATGTCACCACTTGACTCTCATTCAACTGGCAGTTTGAAGGCTTCGGTGGTTTCCTATGGGCAACACTCCACACCACAGAAAGAACCTGAAACATTGGCTCTTTTGCTGATGGTCCCAGCAGAGACCAAGGACTGAGAGCAGGTCCTGCAGACAGCAGGCTGTTGGCAGCACACCCTATGGGAAGCACATGGAGCTGTGGGTCCTTTGGTACCGAAACTGAAAAATGCCAGCAAATAAAACTCTAAGATTCATTTTGGAGTTTTAGAAAGCAAGCATCCTTTATCGGGCCTGGGCAACATGAGGGAGTGATCTCCATCAATCATGTGCAGCGAGACAAAAGCTGGTTACAGACTGCAAACAGAGGTGATTACAGAAGACACATGTGTACAGCACAGACCATATTTCACACAAGAAATTGTCATCTCCAAAGGAATGGAGAGTGTAACATCCAGAAAAACACTATTTGAAAAACACTCCATTAAAAAAAAAAAAAAAAAAAAACATGCTATCAGAGAGACATTCTGTCTAACTTTCAAAAAATACAGTTCTGCGGATGAAAACTTAGCTCTGCCTCAGCTTAAATCAAAATATTCCACTTTTTGTGTTAGCAACTACTTTTTGCATCACTACAGACCCCTAAGCCTGGCTTTTCACCACGTACCCCAAATATCTACCAAGAGCAGAGGAGGAAGCATAGAATTAGAAAAGAGTTTAGGTTGGAAGGGACCTTAAAGATAACGGAGTTCCAACACCACTGCCACAGGCAGGGACACCTCCCACTAGACTAGGCTACTCAGGTTCCCATCCAACCTGGCCTTGAACACCTCCAGGGATGGGGCAGCCACAACTTCCCTGGGCAACCTGTGCCAGTGCCTCACCACCCTCATGGTGTAGAAATTCCTCCTTATGTCTAGCCTAAATCTGCCCCTCTCCAGTTTACACCCATTGCCCCTCATCCTATCACTACAGCCCGTCTGAACAGTCCCTCTCCAGCTTTCTTGTAGCCCCTCAAGTACTGGAAGGTCACTCTAAGGTCTCCTCGGAGCCTTCTCTTCTCCAGGCTGAACAATCCCAACTCTCTCAGCCTGTCCTCGTGTGGGAGGTGCTCTAGCTCTCTGACCATCCTTGTAACCCTCCTCTGGATCCGTTCCAATACCTCCATATCCTTCTTATGTTGAGGATTCCAGAACCGAACACAATACTCAAGGTACAGAAAACAGTAGTGGCAGGAAAGTCTCGTTCAAGCAAGGGCTCAGCTCACCAAAGCCTCCCCGCTCCCCACAGCCTCACACCCTGTCAGAGAGGGGGGACCCTCAGCAAGGCCCCAAATCCGCCCCCAACCCCATGGTGACCGCAGAGCCCAGGCGGCCACAGCCCTCACCCCCTGCCCTGGGGTCCCTGCCCTCCCCCACCACCACAGCTCCCTCCAGCCTTACAAAGGGACCCAGGAGCATCTCCGAGAGGGCTCCCCTCGGGCTCCCCGGCCCAGCTGCCTCCCGCACACCGCCGCCCCCGCCGCCACTACAAGGATCAAGGACCCTCTGCACAACACACGCACACACCCCTTCGATGTGAATGGAACGGTCCGAAGCGCCCCGGTACCCTGCGGGAGCCGGCACGCGCCTCTTCCACTTCCCCAGCACCGCGGGGGGGGGGTGAGGGGGTGGTGGTGCGCGCAGGCCCGCCCCCGCTCGGGGGTGAATGGTATTGCCCGCCTCCCCTCAGCTCTCTAGGAACTGGGTCCCACCCCGCCCGTGTGCTATTGGCACCCCGGGAATGGAAGGGTCCAGCCGGCCACCCCGGGCTGGCGCACAATGGCCGGACGTCCCGGCTTCGCCCTTACCTTTGCTCGGCTTCCTCCTCCTTCCGGGGCCTCTGTCCGCCTCCGCCCTGCTTGACTGCCCCGGGACCGGCGGCCTCCGACCAGGAAGTGCCCCGGTGTGTGACACCGGCGGCCGGCGCTATGGAAACGCTCCCCGCCCCAGCCCCTCCCCCGGCGCCACCACCCCACCCCCTCAGGGCTCGGCCGGCGCCGCCATCTTGGGTTACGAACGAGGCGCGGGGGCGCAGGGTCGCGCCGCTCTCGCAGTTCCCGCCGTTCCCGCCGCCATCTTGGGCTCCTGGCGAGGCCGTGGGGGCCGCGGCCGCCACAGGGTCCAGGCAGTCATGGGGCTCAGGCAGCGGGACCGAGGGCACCCGCAGCGGGTCTGTGGATGGTTCTGAGCTGAGTGGGGCAATTCCACACCAGAGGGAAGGGGTGTCATCCCGAGGGACCTGTACAAGCTGGAGAAGTGGGGCTGTGTGACCCTCATGAGCTTCAGCAAGACTGAGTGCAAGGTCCTAAACTCCCATCGGGGCAATCCCCCATTTCAGTACAGGATGGGGGATGATGTGTTTAAGAGTAGGACCCTATAGAGAAGGACTTGGGGCATGCTTATTGATGAGAAGCTTGACATGAGCTGGTAATGTGTGCTCACAGCCCAGAAACCAACCGTATCCTGGGCTGCATCAAAAAAAGTGTGGCCAGCAGTTTGAGGGAAGTGTTTCTGCCCCTCTATTCCTCTCTTGTGAGACCTCACCTGGAGTCCTGTGTCCAGTTCTGGAATCCTCTCCGTAAGAATGATATGGAAGTGTTGTAATGGGTCCAGAGGACGTCTACGAAGATGATCAGGGGGCTGCAGCACCTCCCGTATGAGGACTGGCTGAGAGAGTTGGGGTTCAACTTGGAGAAGAGAAGGCTACAGGGAGATTTTATAGAGACCTTCTCTTACCTGAAGGAGGCCTACAAGAAAGTTGGAGAGGGACTTTTTATAAGGGCATGTAGTGATAATGCGAGGGGGAATGGTTTTGAATTGAAAGAGGGAAGATCAGACTTTAGATTAGACATTAGGAACAAATGCTTCATGATGAGGATGATGAGGTGCTGACACGGGTTGCCCAGGGAAGCTGTGGCTGCCCCATTCCTGGAGGTGTTCAAGGCCAGGTTGGATGGGACCCTGAGTAGCTTGGTCTAGTGGGAGGTGTCCCTGCCTGTGGCAGTGGTGTTGGAACTACATTATCTTTAAGGTCCCTTCCAACACAAACCATTCTACGAGTCTGTGAACTTATCAGGCCTGTGTGTGAAAATACATATGCTAGGATAGGTGAGGTTGCTCTTTCCGGCTCTTCCAGCATAGTGTGCACATCAGAAGAGAGACAACTTTGATCTCAGACCTTTCTCTTGTGTAAGCAGAGTGCTCCCACTCCTTTTGTGCAAATTACTTATGCATATACATCCTTGTGCTTTGCATGGGGCTGTAAACCCAGCTACAAACAAGACTGGAAGGGAGGAAGCATAGAAACATGACGAGCAGCTGCCTGAGACTGTGAGACATCTCAAATGCCACAGTGGTGTTGTGACCAGAAGGGGCATCTTTGGTTTAAAAAGAAAACCATTGTGGTTAAAAGGGAATTTGGAGTAGTAATAAAATATGATGCTACATTAGAAGCAAGAAAAAATAAACAGCAGTTAAAATTCACTACTAAGACACATCCAGTAATGATACAAAAAGAGAGCAATGTTCAGTAAATGCTTTGAATGTTTTAAAAAATCCTGTGTTTGTGTAATAATTATGTTTAAGTACTTCCTGTTCAAATAGTAACCAAGGAATTTAGCATACTCTGTTAACAATAAACTCTTTAAAGTAAGCAGTTCCAGAGAACCTGCACTGTGAATTGCGGAGCCCTCTACTTCTGATATTAATTTTTACTAAATCTTGTAATAAAAGGACATTTTTGTGGCTATTTGTAGAAAGCACTGTTCCATTATTCCAGGGTATATTGGATGAGTTGGTAATTATTGATTGGTTCACTCAAGATCAGTATATCTTCTCTACAGCTATTTCTGTTTTTAATAGTCTTTCTGTCCTCAGCGTTGTCTCATTTCAGATGAGAAATAGCCTGAATAGCGTTACTTCTGAAAAAAACTGGCAGTATCAACCTTGACATCAGAAATGCCCATGCCAGCACATCTTACTGCCTCTGAGAATCTAGGAAATGTATGTGTGAGTATGCTTGCATATAAGAAAATTGCTAAAGGCGTAAGACACAGCAGCTTGAATTTCTTTTGTCTAAATGTTCCTTCTCCCTGTGCAGAGGAAGTGTAACAGAAACCAGAAATTATTTATTGCTTTGCAATACATTTCAAAAGGTAATTTTGATTAAGTAGCCTGTCAGTATCCCATAAATCGCAAGAGGGATTCTGTGGTTGGATCTGACTCCTTCCAATTTTGAGTCTTAATTGTATTTTTAAAAATTTTAGAGGGTGTTGGAGTATAAAAACATACTTTGCTTTCATGTAGCTAGGGATTTGTTTCCTTCCAAAATGGCTAATTAGTTAAGATAAATGTCTTTCACAGGGAGCTCTCTTCTTCATCTGAAACATCTCGTCTCTAGTTCATACATTCTCAAACTATACATCATCATTTTTGTTTCCCCATATGCTCATTGTTTCCTGTTGTGCTACTATAACTAGGATGTGGAGCAGTTCGAAAATCACAGCTTTCTAAGTGGCTGACAGTGATATCATACGTGTTTTATCACTACTCCCACATACAAATCCTGCAATATCATTTCTACCAACGCTTCATTATCATGCTTCTTAGTCTGAGAAAGTAAATGCAATCATTGTTATTTATCTTGCTTAAAGATCTCCGTGACATCGCAGCGTAGAAGAGATGTTGCCTCTGTCTCTGCTGTCTTTGCAGGAAGGTGCCCCAGGACGCAGACAAATCTTGGTGTGGGTCTCCCCAGTCTTTGAGCCCTGTTACATCTACACTGCCCTCAAAACTAGTCCTTCGTGTCATCTGCAAACCAGCCCCATACTGCTTGGCCTCATGGTTCCAAATATACTGATTTATTTTCCACATCATGGAGGGAGGGGGAGCAGTGTGAATGCACAGTAGAAAGTTGCCTGTGTCAAGTCACGAAGCTGGTGAAGGGGCTGAAGAACAGGCCTTATGAGGAACGGCTGAAAGAGCTGGAGTTGTTTAGCCTTGAGAAGAGGAGGCCGAGGGGAGACCTCATTGCTCTCTATAACTACCTGAGGGGAGGTTGTAGAGAGGAGGGTTCTGGCCTCTTCTCCCAAGTGACAGAGGACAGCACAAGAGGGAATGGCCTCAAGCTCCGCCAGGGGAGGTTTAGGCTGGACATTAGGAAAAAATTTTTCACAGAAAGGGTCATTGGGCACTGGAACAGGCTGCCCAGGGAGGTGGTTGATTCACCTTCCCTGGAGGTGTTTAAGGCACGGGTGGACGAGGTGCCGAGGGGCATGGTTAAGTGTTTCATAGGAATGGTTGGACTCGATGATCCAGTGGGTCTCTTCCAACCTGGTTATTCTGTGATTCTATAAGTCCATGTACTCCCTAAATAGGAAAGCTGCAGTTTGCTCGTCAATTGTGGACCTGGACTAGAGAGATGTGAGGCACATCAGTGTGGTGTATTAACATGCACAGACTCAGCTTTCGTTTCAAGCTAAGTCCAAGTTTATTGTTACAAGCTTGTATTTATACCTTACTAAAAACGTCAACACCAGTCCCACAAAGTCCTTCATAAAAATTTACACAGCATGTTCTTCACCCTCCAAGCTCCTTGTGAACACTGTTATCGTTTCCATGCCGTCTTGTTTTTGCCACCGATGTTGATTATTCTCAGGCTGGCAGCTTGGTGGATAACAAACGCTCTGCACTCCTGCTCCAGAGGCCCCACAACACTCATGGCTACTTCTTGCTCACCATCTCTTCTGACACATCAGGATTTGTGTTGAGCTTGGACTCACGTTTATGTTACAGTCTGGACCTTTCAGTTTAATTACATTCTGATCTGGTAATATCTGTTGGTGCTAGGGAATATTTGGTGATTTACATCAAAAGGTGACCTGTTTTGTGTTTAATTCAGATGTTCTAGTCCTCAGCCTATAGTTGTGACTAGAGACACAGAAGCGAACACCAAGCATACTAAGGCTTCGTCTCATCAAGCCTGCACTTAGGCTACAGCACATCAAGATGCTGAGTGCTCAGCAAGGCCACTGACATTATTTGGCATCAATATTACAAAGCCAGAGTCAAAAGAATGGAGTATTAACATTCCTTTTTAAAGTACCCTATTCCCTGTAACATTGCAATCCTTCATAGTGGATTTCAAAGGAATACAAGAATTAATATTGCAAAAATTATGAGAATTTCATCAGCAATTATTTCTTAATGTGCTTTGCCCTTTGGGTTTTTTTTAAGATGCGAAGCTTATGAAACCACATGTGTTCAATAAAACAGGATTTTAGAAAACTAAGCTGAACACAAAGGATCTGTGCAGAATTATATGAGCTAACTGCAACAACCCATGGAAATAAACTTGTCTGTCATCAAGTTCTATTTACAACCTGCCCTTACTCTATCGATGAGCTTCCCAGCTAATCAACCCTGTGAGATCCCTTGCAGTGGGACAAGGGAATGAATTCAGTGACTCCTCAAGATTCCTTCTTGAGCTTCTTTCTTCCTTCCTGGGGCTCCCAAGTCTTCCAGGAACACTCAGCTCTGCAGGCTGTGTGCACACTAGTGAATGTATCTTTAGTTGTCAACAGCCTCACCAAGTCATCAATAGAGCTGTAATCCCTGATAGGGCAAGGTTTTATAGTAACAGCGGCACTGAAAAACAAAACCCAGGCTTTGAAATGGCAACTGCAGACTGGAAATCCATGAAAGGTTTGGAGCACTTGGCTGTGGTGGCCTGTACCTCAGGCAGCCCATTGGGCTAAACATATACAAACTATACAGAATTACATCTTCTGTGAACTGAAAAGACAGCAGTTAGTAGAAGTTTCTTGGTCCAAAATAATTTTTGGACTGTTCCTTTTCGAATTGTATTTATGCTATACATTTGGCTTAGCTTCTGTGGTGTATAGTAGTTCAATGTATTTTTCTGTAGCATTTCCATTTCTGCTTGCAGATCATTTTTAAGGCAGGCAAGGTAATAGTTTTATTCTGTCTCACTCAAAATACAAACCATTTATGCCCAGGCTTGTACCCAGAGAGTAAGTGGCTCAGGAGATCCGGTAAGTGTCTGAACAAATGCAAGCCTTTCTCTTAGTCTTAAATTCAAACTATTGCCCATTCGACGTTTGAGGCTCGTCGCGTTTAAAACCTACTGTTATCGTTAGAAAGGATATGACTCAAAATATGTGTTTCAATATGAAGTGTTTATAGGACTGTGAAAAATAGGTGCTTGATAGCTATTCTTTCTAGTATCATGAAGTACATTGATATTCTATGAGATTAAACATACTCAGCTGCTATACCACCTGCTGGTTTTGCTTTTGTTTATTTTCCCCAAAAATAAAATTGTGTGTGACTGTGTTTCAGGTTTTGCTTGCAGTCCACCACTTGCCTGGTCATGTCCTAGACATTTCCAGGAGCTTATCATCTATCAGTTCTGTAGAACGGATGATTTAGGTAGAGGTTTGCCAGTACACACATGGTGGATTCAGCCTGCCATCATATACAGAAACACTGCTTTACTTTGGGAAGGGGTGTGGTAAAAGCAGGGATGGGAGTGGGACTTTAAGCAGGAGGCTTTGCCCTTTGCTTCATTGTTGACTACTGATGGAAATTTTCTGTCTGCCTCAAAGACTGTTTTCTCTTCCTTTTGGTTCTGATTGTTCACTTGCCCTCACTCAGTGCTGTTGTCTGCAGGGTCCCTTGGTTTGCTGAGGTTCAGGTTTCACTGATTCAGGTCTCTCTTCCTGCTCTTGGTAGCTCCTGCCATGGGAATCGGATTTGAATATATGCAATGCTTGTTATCAGTGCCTGATGAAAGGGGCTACTTCTGTCCCCTTTGCCTGTCAAGACAGATTTTCTTCATTTCCTTTTCCCCAAATTTTGTCTCCTCTATCATTTTTCTTGCTTTTTCCATGCACCTCCTTCTGTTGTATTCCTTAGGTAATTTTAATGCTCTCTTGTTTCTTTCTGTCTCCTTTAAAATGTTGATTTAGCTTTCAGTATTCTTTCATCAGTGAAAAGTACACATAGAACAAACTTTAATGCACTGACGCAGTACAGCAGAGCTTTTTGAAGTGTCTCCTTAATACCAAGTGTTTTTTCAGTGAATTGGAAAACATCACAATTCCAAAGATGTGTCACTTACCTGTATATCCCATGTCATACAACCTCCCAGAGATCACTTTCTACTTTGACTAGATAGATAACGCCAGACGGGTATGAGTAGAAAATGCAGAAGTTGGAAAGTGTGGCTGTATCAAAACTGAAGCATAGGATGTGCTTAAAACCTGATATTGGGCTGTTTTCCTGGCTCAGAGTTTTAGACTCTTGTGAACTAGATTTGATTCTGCTCCCACAGCAGGAGGAGAAGGGATTTGATGAAAGAAAGGGAAAAGCTCTAATCAAGTCATACAGTTTTCAAATCAAGGAAAGGTAGAACATAGAATAGAGAAAGAAAAGAAGACAGAAGATTATCTTATTGGCAATGTTGTACAACAAAACAAAACATCAGCTTCATCTTTTTTGTGTCTTAGTGTGGTTTTCCAGTACTGTGATTGGAAGATAACATTTTTGTAAACTCTATGATGTAGACTTACAGTAATGCAAAGAAACTTGAATCTCATGACAGTACTTTATAGTCAGCGTTCAGAACACAGTCACTATTTACTACAGGTTATTATCGCTCACCCATAACCACCAAAATGTCAGATGTAACTCAAAGTTAACAGAAATAGAATCATTTCTTGGATACCAACAAATCTAAAAACCTCAAAGTGATAAATTTTCATGAAGTTACAAGCAAATGAAAATGAAAGACTAATAAAATGTGTAGATGCTCTGTTTTGTAGTGTATCCTGTGAAAAGTGTAATTACTTGTCTAACATAATGCAAAAGTTAAAGCTTTATGACCTTTCCATTTGCTGCTGAAACAGACAGAGAAGTGTAAATGACTGATGGAGAAGAAATATATTCCATTTGTTCAGGTAAAGCTTGTTGTGGGAGACTGAGATATTTTTTTTTCAACAGTGTGGCATTTAAAGTCTTATCCCAGCTCCATTTCATATAGAATTCATATAGCACAACACAAAATGGGGGTGGAAGTTGGGCTTTGAAGCACATTCTCCCTCCTCTGCCTTGAGCCGTCTGTGTTTGGTCAGCCTCCTGTTCGGGGTAAAGAAGCCTGAAGGTTTCCTATGAAGCCTTAACTACAGCAATTGCTTGCCAGGGAAATGGACGTCCTATCCATTTATCTTTTCCCTAACAAAGCCCATATGGCAACCCTAGAGTGAAACAAGCCAGCTAGAGGGTGGCCAAGCTCTCTCAAGCTGTTTCACACCAATAAGCAGCTGAGTTCATTTCCCACAATAGGCAGTAAGACTGCCCAAATATGGGAACTGTTGGGTAATTCACGTTCCAGGCTGGTGAAGAACATGAGCTCACTTGTACCTGTTTACACCAAGTCTTAGTAGGAACCAGTTACCCAATTTCATCCTGTAAGGAACTCAGAGGACCCTATAGACAGCTACCATCATTAATGAAGGCACTCCTCACTTCTGGCAAACAAAGCCAGCTTCAGGCTGTAAAGCAGAATGAAGCTTCCCAAACATTTGGGAAATACCTTTGGAGTGTAAATATGCTTTATCCTATCATAAAATTCTTACGCAAAGAAGAACTTGCTGAAAGATGAGGCACCAAACCGAATAGCAGGCCTTTTTTCCTCTAATTTTCCTTATAATACAATAATTTACTATGACATTTGGAGTTTTTTCTCCTTCCCTAAGCACAATACAATAAGCAGGTTACAATCTGACCACAATTCAGACTAATCAACATCATGAAAGGTGGATTTTCTTAAATACTGTGTTAAGGGGAAAGTGAATTTGTGCAAGGACACACATACCTTAAGATATATGAGCCGATCAGCTTAAAATGTTGTTTTGCCCTGGCCTGACAGGGTTTGCTGTCTCTGGCAACACATATCTCCTTTAATATACTACCAGGAAGGTGATGGCTGTTTGAAACTGCTTCTAAACTTCAGTTTATCTCAAAGGCTGACACCTTAATAGAAACTGTACCATCTCTTTGGGAACCCTGTTACCAGCTGATATTAATAAGGGTTTGTGTTGATTCAGGGGAGAAACAGATAAAGAAAGACACTGAATCAACTTGTTATAGGTTTTCTGCAGTGGACGCTGCCAATGGAGATGCCTATTTAACTTGATAAAGTCATGAGGTTTTTGTCCTGCGCATCAGTATGTTTTCCTAAGAGTGTGCTTCTCTATTCATCACCATCAGCGTGATTTAAAGTTGTGCATTTAAGACTCGAGTAAGCTTCTTTGAAAACACTCTTGAGAATAGGATCAAAATGGGAAGAGATTACATATAATCTAATTACATTAGGTTCCATTTGAAATCTGTCAGTATAAAAATTAAAAGAATACAACACTGCTTTACAATATGCTATAGGCCGTATGGAAATTATATGAGCATGTGTAAATGAGGCCACATATGAGAAAATACCACATTGGGCATGGAGTCATGTTTGCTTTAAAGAATCTAAATCTAAGGACTAGAATGGTTTGGGGAACTAGAAACAAATTGTAAGAACTTTACCTCTTATGCCATTAATGTGAACCTTTGCCTCTTATTATCTGACAACAGGTTATCTGAAAAAGTTGGCACTCAAAAACACATTAAAACATGTATTAAAACATCAACACCAAACATGGCATTGGGTAGCAAGGTTGTGGCTGGAGAGGGACTGATACCTATGATTAACATCTGTTCACAAGACAGATAGTGGACCTCTGTTGCTAGATGTTCTGTACCTTTACACCACAACATTCACTTGACGAGTAGGTCTGTAAGGCCATCCATGATCACTAGAGACTGTTGAGAGTACTTCTTCGTTTTCAGAGTCTTTTCAAAATGTCGCAAATGAATTAGAGGAACTTTGGCTATAAGATCAAGAAGGGTAGTTTCACTGAAATTGCACCACCTTAGGATCAACACTGAATCAGTTTTCAAATTGTGTGTTAAAAGTCTGATACTCACACATGCTGCAAGTCTGCACGGAGGCCCTGTGGTCTCACTCACCCTGTGCATTCAGTGCTTCAGATGATCTGGTGTGAGGCACAGGTGCAGAACTTCCACATCATCACCAATGCTTCTGATCTGTGCACGCTCAAATTCAGAACTCAGCTATGCTAAATTTTTATTTTGGAATGGAGACTATCCTTCCCAGACTTCCTAGACCATCCAGCTTCTCAAACTGTTTTGGGAGATTCCTCACAATTGAGACTGTAGAAAACTGATGCAAACTTCTCGTGCCTCCATTATCATGAGATATATCAAAACTGGATTCAGAAAACAGATTCTTTTCCCATTTTGAATTCAATCTCAGTTTAAGAAGTTTCTACAAAGACCCCTTAAGAAGAAGAAGGTTGGATTCCTGTTCAGATTTTTCCCTGAATTTACAAAATGGATCAAGCTGCAAAACTGAGACTTCCATTTTGCCTTCCACCATAGGACTCACATTCTCATTCACTGTAAGACTACAAATCATTTGTCAAGGCAGTTTCTAGACTAATTCAGAACATTTGGACACATTTTAATCTCACATTGTAGTCTTGGTCTGTTTGATCACAGAACAGCAGCAGGGAATCCTCATGTTATTCTGTGCTCTACAACCAAAAGAAACAAATACATTTAAAACAATGAAATAAGTTCTATACCAGTTGCTGACTAGATGGTATTGTGAATTGTTACAATTCATCAGCAAAACAGAGGAAGGAAGTGTTTTAAAGCAAGATTATATTATTTTCCTTAAGTTCTTATTATGAAATCTTCCTGAAGTGAACTTTCAAAACTTGAAAACCTTTTCAGAGGGTGTGAATGGAACAGGGCAAACCGGAGACTCGCTGGGGAGTAGTTAAAACCAAGGAAAAAGTATAGCATGCCTGTGAAATAAAGAACCCATTACCAAGTTTTCAGTTTGCTTCTGAAGAAAAACATAAGTAACAAAAAAAATGTACAGAAAAATATATGGTGTTTCTGCCCTCTTAATAATTATAGATGGATAAGCACCCAGGGTCTTCCCTCCCACTGGAGGGAAATAAGCATGAAAGCTGAGAAAGCAGATAAGGGAAGCAGGGATATATTCACTAATATGGGGAGACTGCAAGACTGCAAGATGTAGTGAATTGCTGCCAACAAAGTGCCTTGAGATCCTTGAGAAAAAATGCTGAGAAAAATGCATTTTCTTTTTTCTGTCATTTAAGAAACAAAATAAGTTTGAAAACCATGAGAAAAAAAATGTGTCTTAAATGAAAATGACCCCTGACCATTAAGTTCACTCCAGTCAAATAAAACACATCCTGTTTTTGTAACTTTTTAAGCCAAGGCAGATCTGGGTCTGTATACACTCTTTCCAGCCAAGGATTTGACCCGTAGTTGAATTTTAGTTAGACGCAGGGAAGATGGTGGAAAATACAAAGTGCTGCTCCCAATTCAGTTAAGATAAAGGGTGAAATCCATATTGGGGGAAATGCAGAAAATGAAGTAAGTTCATTGTACTGTCTCTCAACTAAAATTAGTTACTACAAATAGTTTACAAGTATCCACTGGCAGGCCCAGCACATCCACTGTATTAGTTAATTAAATGACACACAATTTGTCACTTGAAATACATCCTGGACTTCTCATACAATATGAAAATCTGTCACGCAAGCTGTATCAGCATTTTCTGGATAATTCTGTTCTGGAACATCTGCATTGAGATGTAAATGAATAGCCCCAAATCTGTCCCATGGAAAGAAGGAATCATTTATGAACCTCTGCCCTTACTGTGCTTCAAGGAATCTTTCTTTTTTTAATTCTTGTCTAAACTTCGTGGAAGAGCTTGGAAAAGCCTGGTGAATGCAGAGTCTCTGGGCAGGCCATATGTGCACACGTATATCTAACCACCTTTTTAGTGAGACTGCTTATCCAGAGACTGATGAAGTCAGTTCTACAGCCTGTTTCATGCAAGAAGTCAGACAAGAGGATCTCCTCATCTAGTGGCCACCGAGGGAAGGATTGATCTTGCTTAACCTTAGTTGTCAGCAATGTGTGTGCCTAGACGTCAGCTAGATGTCTGGGCTCCTATTCTCATTGCTGGAAGACTAGTCAAAGGAGTTTAGGGCAAGGTTCAGCTCATTATAAAGCAGACACTTATAGCTGATTGGATTAATCACACCCTAAGCTCCAATGACCAGCTCTCCATTGATTATACCAGGAAATTACTCTATAAGTACTTGCTCAGCTTTAGGCGTCTATTTTATAAATGCCTGAGGTCAGCTTCAGTTTGCAGTTTGAGACACCTACCAATATGCGTCTTCATCATGCGAGTTAGGTGTCTAAGCTTCCTTTACAGAGGATGGTGATCTAATCAATAGTCAATGAATCTTGAGCAGTGTCACGCTAACCGACCACAGGTGCCTCCTCTGACCGCAGCAGGAGCTACGACTGCTAGCTCACATGTAAACACCTACGTGCAGGCACCTAAATTTAGGTGTCTTAATCTGTGCGCTGAGTCTAACCTTTACATTAGGTAATGAATCTGCTTCCAGTTAACTTTGTAGAAATGCAGGTTGAAAATTTACATTCAAATAACTTCGACAAATTAAATGGAGAGAAGTAAATGGTTTGGAAAACATAATCTGAAGTGCATTGAGAACTGAATATAAACCAGTATAAGAACCAAACAGGAATCTGCTCTCTCTGTGTGTTATCGTGTCTTTAAATATATACATACCTCCTACTCGGCTGTTCAGATGCCAGAACAGGATCTGCCTTTGTAGAAACAGATCAGGATAATTTGTCTTCTTCATGATTATGAGCTGATTATCTATTTTTCAGTAGATAAAACACATTTTGTGATTGTTCATCCTTACTGACAAGAAAATGTTTACCTTGCATTGAAATCTTCTGCCTGGTTGATACTTTCAGTCATTTCAACATCAAAATCAATGTTGATACATTAATGTTTGTAATGATTCTTGGTATTTCTGTTGCAAATTGTGTGCCCGTGTAGGTCTAAACACTTAGCATTTAATAAAGTGTAAAAAACTTCAGGTGCACAATCTATTTTTGCTAGAGATGCTTTATGTAACTAAATGTTTTCAGTGCTAATTAAAACATTCTCATATAGTGACAATGAGTGTTAGGCAAATACCTTGTAATCAGGCAGTACTCCAAATCTGCTCTTGTGTGCACACTGGATATTGCTGATAATTGTCCTTTTCCATCATATTATCATAGAAAACATAACTGCAAGGGGCTCATCCACCTCATTCTTCTACCCACAGCTGGATCAGCTCTACCTGAAGTTTCTAAGTAAGCTTACATTTTCAAAAAATTTATTAAAATAATGTCTTGTTCTTCACTATTTTCTTTGCAGGACTGGGCATTGTTTTATTTCCTTTGGGGGAACAGGAATTGTTTGGATCAAAGAAAGAGGTCAAAGAACCCACTTTTTAATTTATTCAGAATATTGAACAGAGTGCTGTTGCAAATTACCTGTCCATACAAAGAAGGAGACTGGCTCTTTTGTCCCACCTGTCATGTTTGGACATAACTGGAAGGGGACCAGTAAGCGTGAGGATATGGAGAGGAGAATTATTCTTTGTCAAAACCTACCTCTTCCTTCAAAGAATAAGAGAGTCTCCTAATGATGACAATAAGCTTCCAAAAGCCAGAAATCTATTTTGAGCAATATCACGTTATGCAGGTCTAATAACAGGAACAGGACCAAATTATCCTCTTGGATGCGCATCAGTCTTTTTTTACAAATTAGTGGAAGCTGGAGCTGAGCAGGATATATGTCATAGCCTGCAACTTTCCTCATACCTGAAAATCTTCCCATGGTGAATCAATGTGAAGCTTTAAAAAGAAAATGGGAATTCCTCAAGACAAATTCTCATCTCTGCTCTAGCAGACAGGAGCAGATGGAAGAAACAAACAGACAGCTCGATGTGTTATGGGAGAACTCCCTCAGCGGAGAACAAATCCTGAGGTGGCCTAGAGCTGACGTAGTGAAGAAACAAGGAGGTATCACAACATCTCTATTTTTGTGTCACATGATCAGTAAGGCTGTAAGCAGCCAGATTTAATTTAAAACCAGCACTAGATTTGCTCCGATTTAGCTTGTGGATACCTAGCTTTAGTTCCTAAATTTGAAGATCTGGGCCAGTATTTTCAATGCATTACTGCAAATGTCCCTTCATGTACACCGTGTGTTTCACTCCTTAAGTCTGTTAAAGAAGGAAGTTCAGAAGGAAAAAAAATAAACTATATATGTTCTGACTTCCATCTAAAATGACAGCAGTCCCCATTTCTGGGGGAGCCAGGTTTCAGACTGGGCAAATCCAGCCACTGGAGCAGCTGTTGAGGCAGAAGTGACAACACCTCCCTCACCCCTACCACTGGTTGGTTATTCCAGCCCCTGTGCTAACAATCTCTTTACATTAGCTTCTTTCCACTCTTGTTACTCCAACAATCCTCTTTTCAGTATCTCTTCTCCTTTCTCTTTTCTTTCCATTTCTATTCTCATAACTAGTCTTACATCACCAAAAGACTACGTAATGTACGTACTTGCTATCAAATTGCAGCCTTCACTTTTACATATATATTAGGCTGCTTTTATCCAGCTCTGATTTTTTTTGGAGCAGGGAGTACAGTGTCTTGTGGTGGGGAGCCTTATCCTTTCTCAGCCTTAGGTACTCATGTAATGAATATGATTTACCTTACTACTGTCTCTGTAATTTCACTTCTATAGATTGATCCAGACCTGGACAACTGATTAATGTTAATGTGCACTGAAGAAGAGTAGTTGGTCTTCTGCTATCAAAAAGCTGTGCAATTATGTACTTAGACTGCTCTGCGATTTTGGGAGCACCAGGGAGCCAAGGTGCTGCCTTAATTCCGCTTGTACTGTTGTGGTTCTGAGACTGTACAGATGTTACTAGCACTGCATATCCAAAAGCTGAAAGTAAGTCTTCATGAACCATCATGAGTTGCCACGTGTGTCAGTGCTTGACAATTGCTGTGCCAGGTCCAGAAAACGTGGTGCAAGTGAAGTACATAAGAACCCAGACATAAGCTTGAAACAGGACCAAGATTCAACCGGCCTGCAATTCAGATGCTCTTATATCCTCAGCAATTCAAATGAAACTTCATGTCACTGTCAACAACCAGATCTGTCTGTTCCGGAAAAACATGAAGAACTTGAAATTTCAACTTCACAGTCTCATATATTCATATAATCATCCTTTGTTTACTGCAGATGTCCAAATATATGCTGTTCATCTCCCTGAAGGTTCCTGCTGAGAACAGTACTCTCAGTTGAGGTTCCTGGCTTCCTACAGCTGAACATGCCAAGCACAAAAGGTGCTCCTGACATGAGAAGAAATAAAAATAAATGGAATTTAGATTACTAGCTAGAAATGGGGTTTTTTTTGGCCTCCTTTGGAATTAAGCACATAAATACTGATGAAAGAGAAATGCAGGTAGCCATGTTTTAAAATAAGTGATATATTAAACTGCATTATTGTAAAGAGACCTAGCCAAACCCTCATATTTTGCATACTGTACAGATCTAATTGGACAAATAATGAACCCAGATTTAAGTAAATTAAAGTCAGTGGGATGAAATAGGATGTAAATTGGGGAAGTGTTTCATTTCCTTGCCTCTGATGAGAAGAGAGGAGGAAATTGGCATGAATACATCTCTCCTGCTGTCTTGTGAAGCCCAAGCACAAGTTTCTCATACAAGTGTAATGAAAAACTTGAAATAAAAACCAAGATAAACAAGTCAGTTGGGTGTTTAAATAAATGGAACTCTAAAAATTCACTAATGCAATTAGTTCATTAAAATGTTCATTGAAAATTGATAAGTTAATTGCCATATTAAGAATCTTTCCAGTACTGATCAGCTCAGCTCTCAATAAAAGTTACATGGTGGTGAAGATCTCTGTTTTACTGTAGTGTTGCTGCTGGGCAGTTTTTCCTTCATGAAAACAACAGTATAATTTTAAATGTAGGAGATTAACATTGTCCTGGAGGGATTTTTTTATTCTGGTTTCCTTTGGAAATATGATCAGACTTTTTGTCTGCTGCTATACAGAATTATCATGGAATCATAAGGCTGGGAAAGACCTTAGAGATCATCAGCTCCAACTGCACCTGTCTACTACATGTCCCCAGGCACCTCATCTACCTGCCTTTTAAACCTTTATAGAATGGTTTTGTTTGGAAAGGACCTTAAAGATCATCCAAATCCCCTGCCATGGGCAGGGACATCTTGCACTGGATCGTGTTGCTCAAAGTCTCAACCAAACTGGTCTTTACCACCTCCACGGATGGGGCATCCACAACAGCAGGCTGGGGTTATCCGTGATCGTAATTATCTGCCTCTCTTAAGAACATCGATATCTGGACAGAGGCTAGAGACCCAAATTATCACCTCTAATAAGAGGAAGCTGCAGAGTCCACTGGGCAATCATCTGTTGTGTTTGACCTGCCAAAGCCCTGGACTCTTCACACCACACCACATCTTGCTTAATTAGTGGACATGGTGATGGGGAGATATGACTGGAAATATGGTGGAAGAGTGAGAGCCTGGGCGATGCTGAGTGCTAAGGGTGTAGCAATATGATTATTTCTTCAACTGTGGAACTGGTAAAGACTGTTTCCTACAAATTTTAGTTCAATCATGCACTGTCACAGTAACCTGAAGTTCCCCCTATATATAATCCTTTCTCCTCCAGTGTCTCTGTTTGGCATGTATAGAAACACATTGTGTCTCAACGTCCTTCCGTGGCCCGTAACTGCTTGCTGGGTGAGAGGCAAGGCTGGGTCTAGCTTCGAGAGAAGCATATCGATTGGCACAGACGTGCTGATTAATTGGTCTGTAGGTCACAAGAGACAGATGATCACTGAACTCATGCTGCAGCCTTTTCCTCGGAGTAAGCATTCATTTCTGGTTTTTTGTTCTCCTCAGCAATAATTTTCCTGTAACTTTTAAGATCTCTTCCAAGCTCCTTGACAGTTCTGTGTGAGTGGCAGACATAATTCCGTGAGCTTTGGTTTTTCCTTCAAAACTTAAATAACCCTTTATTATAAAAATGTCCCTTTTAATTTGTGGGATCGCATTCCCTAAACACTGAGTACTTTTCTTTCGTTATGTATTAATGTTGCCTGGAAACAGGAACCATGAGCCCTTTGACACAGAGAGTTACAGGATATTTCTCCACAATATCAGACAGCTGTGTTCAGTCAGGGCATCGCCCCTTCCTTAGTGGCAGCACACTGTGAATTTAACATGTTTGGCCTTGATAAGATAAAACAGTGTAGTGAAGGCATTGGGGCCAGCTAGCTTACAGTCTGACCTCAAACTCCTACCTGGTGTTCCCTACAAGGGAAGAAAATACACGAGATGTTGCTGGTAATTCCTTGTTCTGCCTTGTGGCTGCCACATTTGACACAGCACAGGGGAGATAAGATGTAAGATAAGATGTACCACATTGAGATGCATAAGTCAGTGACAACCCATTACTGAGCAGTGTTCTGGAACAAGCCCCTTGCAAGAAACGTTTCACCTGAGGATGCTTGAAAGCATCTTCCTCCTCTCACCCCAGTCTGGTACTGACACGCCCAGCTTCAGCTCCTAAACAAACTAATTTTTATGTGACTGTGTTAACTTTTCTACCCAAGATGGATTTTATCTGTGCTATCCCCATGATCGTTCCAACTTTGGTGGTACCAAGGAACCAGTAAGTATTAGGATTATGTCCCTCTCCTATTTCCCTATAAAACTCACACTTACTTGTAAGATTTTGTTATTCTTATTGGATAAAAATCTTATTTCATTGAAAATAAATTGATGTTTTCCCCAGTGCTAATACGATGCCTCTAGTGGTTGCTGTGGGGTGAAAAGTAAAGGGATGAAAGAAAATTAAATGAGCTGAAAACCTGCCAAATGTCAGGAAACAGGTGAACTGGAAGAGTCCAGAAAACTCAACATCTCTTGATATGGAAAAGAAGTTACTACCAAAAGCGGGGACAAGGTGAGTAGAGTAGAGGGTGTAATCTTGTGGTGAGAACTGTCATTTGCAGCCATGGCTTGGAGCAAAGCCACCCAACAGTGGCTATTCCCAAGTACGGAGAGCTTTTAGGCAAAATTTTGCTCTTGGCCCAGACAGCAGCTACAGTTTACATCTTTTTTCATAGCGATGTTTTAATCCATACCACAGCAGAGCGACACTGACATCTGGAAGTGAAGCCTGAGATACAGTCAAAGGATCACCAGACTGGGAAGATTCTGGTGCTCTGTTCCTTTAGTGAGGTCCCTGGGCTGAGATCAGCATTTGTAGTTTCTGTGTGGGTGAAGGAAATATTCACACCATCTGTGAGAGGCATCTGACCGCTTTCCCTTGCAATCAGGAGAGAGAAGCAGGCAGCCTGGAGAGGCACTGGGGGCAAGCATCTAATTTAGATGCTGACCAGCCCTGCAGAGGAGCGCAGCCTCTATTGATTGTGCAGGGAGCCTTGCAGGATTAAGCACCTAAATTGGGAGCCTAAAGTTAGCTACTCTGAGGACAGGAATGAATACCACCTTTTTTCCAAGCCTATTATAGCCTCCCATATATTTCATAATTCTGATCATTGTTCACATCTTAAGAATCTCATAATTGGAAGGCACATACGAAAAATCTAATGCTAAATCCAGAGAGCTATGAATCACTTGAAAACCTCTGCAAAAGTAAGGACAATGAAGGATGAAAAATGAGTACAGGGAGAATGAGTGAAAAACAGCAAATAAAGAGGAGCAGGTATGGGGCTAGTGACAAAAGGGCTTTGAGCATGCACCTCAAGCTGAAGGGAAAGAATTAATAGAATCCATTACGTGGAGCAGTGCTGCCACACAGTGACAGGGAGAAAGCTCTGAGTAGTAATTGCAAAAATATTGCAGCAGTAATGACACTGGGAGTTCTATGTTTAATGTCAAAGCCAAACAGGACACTGGCGTGTTTGCTGAAGCTAAATGTAATTACAGGAGACAGTGTTATTGCCAGGTAGGGACCTAATATGAGCCTGACTGGAGTGGCAGGCATTGAGTTATTGCAAAATATCAATAGCAGTCATGGAGTTAAAATTGTATTTGAGTCCTTTCTTTTAGCAGAATAATCAATAATTTAAAGAAATCACTTTTTCTTAGAGTACAGACTAAGCCTTTCTGGTAATATGAAATACACTAATTTTAGAACTGATTGTTAATTACCAGAAAGAAGCACCCCTTTCTAAAGAAAGGACTGATGTATGACATTGTCTTTCTGTAACTAACATAAATCAGAACATATTTTCAAATAAAAAAACCCCAAGGCTAAGGCCCAAAGAAGGCTTGGTAGCAGCATCATGTGAATTCCAGAAAGAGCCCTTCACTTCATGCCTTTAGAAAATCCCAGCCTAAGTGAGTGTTGTCCTGAAGTTTCTATGCTATTTCTATCTTAACACCAGTATAGAAAACTTAATTATGTAAGGATATAGTGAAAAATGGTCTATGGACAGCACCCATCACTTAGTGTTGGACTCAGTTCAGTGTCCTTTGCCTAAAAGCTAAGAAATATGCAAAATTTTTCTTCATCTTTTCTTTAGTCAGTCTTAGAAGGTTTCACAACAGAGAAACCATAGTGCACTAATCTGTTTCTTTGCTAGCAGAACTCACAAAGCAGGAAAATAAATAATTTTCTTTGGCTTGGGTGCAAGAACAGCGTCCTGCTCTCCCTGTTATCCTGGAACTACTACACACCTGATCAGAATTAAGCAGTCCTTGAGTTTTCAAAGTGCTGAACCCCTCTGGCTCCGAGTGGGATTTGAATACCTTCAGCAGTATTGAAAATCAGGTCACAAGATCCTCTGGGAATGACAGCATTTCATGAGAAATAATTTGCATTAAGCTGCGGGGGATATGCCTACTTCACGTTCCATAAAATAGTCCAAGTTTTTCATCACAAAATCCCAATCAATAGGTAGTAGTGTCCTTATGTAAATATTTACTCATTTACATATGTATGTTTTATATTTCAGCCCAACAAGGTTTGCCTTTGTCCTGGGATGAGCTGCTCTTTATACTGCCCGTTAGAGTGATGGAGGTGCTCCTATGAGGTGCTTGTTCCATCTGGGCTCAATGAAAGCCAAGGAAATAAAGATCCAAATAAATATTTGTGCTTCATAAAGATGGGAATCTTGTATACTGTCTTTCTGGTCTGTGCATGCTATCTGGCAACATTAGAATGAAGACCCCAGCTAAGCACAGGTAAATTCTGAAACAACTTTTCCCAGCACAGCGTGATACTCTGAAAATTTCTGTAATGATGTAGCAACAAGGTTGTGTTATGTCCCTTATCACCTCCCTTTTTATTTTACATGAATACCGTTAAAGGTTACAAAAGCCCCTTCTGGTGCTTGCAAACCGGGCTCTGGGTTGTCTCCAGCTCAGCCGTAACCACAATTCTGCTAGCAAGTGCTATAAAAAGGAAAGCTATTTGAAATCAGTTTTGTTTTTTTTCCCAACACTGTCTCAGAGAAGGCAGCAGCAGGTCTGTTTAATGTATTGGAGAAGCTGCAGCCAAAAAAAAAAATCTGTAATGGGGTTGGGTGTGAAATGAAACATGAGGTTGTCAATCACAGTGAAAGGACAGAATTTCCAGGGAGCTGGAAAGTCTGTAATAAAAAGAAGCTTTTTGGAGAAGACAAATAAAAAAAAAACCCTTTCCTTGGAGATGAACAGAAAAAGGACAAGAATGCTGGGAAAAAGAAAGAACTGAAAGAAAGAAAGAAAAAAAATTGTAATTCACAAGGCCAGTGTGGAAGAGGTCACTGGTCAGAGTTGCAGGAGACTAAGAACTCCTTTCAGCTAGCATACACATCGTGTCTTGTGTGTGCTGGCCTTTGCCACACTGAGCAGGGACTTTGAAATCTGCTGTGATCTATTTAAAATTATCTGATTTTCTTCTACATGGGCTTTTTTTTTTTTTTTTTGCTACCAATTCCTATCACACATTTTTGTAAGAACGTTTTAGGAAATGACTATGAGGTACAACCAACCATGAGAAAATGAAAATGGGCAAGTAGAGAAAGCCCAGTGCAAACCAACCTTTCAGACCTGTCAGTGTCCTTCAATGCTTTAAAATGTATATAAACCTAGTGTTGCTACTGCAGTAGAGCCACAAAGCCCAGTAATAATTGGGGTAATTGTTTTAGGCATTGTAAAATCAGTAAACACAAAGTGCATCCCCACACTAAGCTGTTACTATCTGTATAAGGAAATATGTTCTTTTATGAGGCTGATACTCAGAACTGAAAAGCCACAATTGGCACCGCATTTGGAAGAAGCTGCAGGGGTTCAACAGACACTGATGAAAACTAGAGACACATTTGGAAACCTGCAAGCACTTTGCAAGAAATCACAAGAACAGGGAGAACAGGAAGCAGAAACACAGATTTACATTTACAAGGAACATATGCTGGACAAGTATCTATTTTATTTTAGGGTACCTACTGCTCTGCCAGAAAATGGAGCACAAACAATGAAGACTTCAAAGAATCATAGAATGGTTTGGAAGGGACCTTAAAGCCCATCCAGTTCCAACCCCACTGCCATGGGCAGGGACACCTCCCACTGGATCAGGCTGCTCAAGGCCCCATCCAACCTGGCCTTGAACACCTACAGGAATGGGGCAACCACAACTTCTCTGGACAACGTGTGCCAGTACCTCACTAGCCCCACAGGAAAATAAATTCTTCCTAATATCTCATCAAAATCTACCCTCTTTCGGGTAATAAAACACTTCCATTCATAAAACCACTTCATTTCATAAAACACTTCAGTTACTAATACTTTCTCCTGGCGTTTCAGAAAGGATACATGATGAGTAGGCATGATAAAGAAGAGCAGGGAATTATGGCTGTGGGAGCCTGTATCTCCTTGAACAACACTGCTTGATCTTTGGGCCTGTCAACATCTCATGGCAGATGAGGTTGTTCACTAGCTGCATCATCTGCACAGCTGCTTCTTTCCCTGGAGACTGCCTGAGCCAGGTGTGAAGAAAGAGAGGTCATCGCTCTTGCGAGTAAAGAGAGAACAGAAGCATGAAAGAAATGTGAGAGGTTATATTACAAACTGACATTTTTTGGAAGAACTATTTTGAGTCTGCAGAGAGCTGTACTTTTCTCAAACTAGAAAGATTTACTGTGCTTCATAGCAGTAGCTGGCAAAGGAGAGCTTTGTGTTTCAGCAGAAACAGACGGAGAGGGACACACCATCCCAGATAAATCCTTGGAGTAACCTAGGCAGAGACATCACATAACCCCTTTCAGAAGCCTCTTGAGCTCCTTCTTAAAAAAACAAAACCAAAAAACCAAAACCGATTTTAACCATGTGGCTCCTATGGCAGGGCTGTTTCACAGTCTCACTCTAGTGGCAGTATCTTTCCTCCTTCATTTCTGGCTCAATTATGTTAATGTTCTGTGTAGACTTGTTTGCAATAGTGCCAGTGGAGTCCTGCACCTTACATAGCCTTCTCCCTTCTCAGACTGCAAAATGCCTGTCCTCCAGAGACTGCAGTCGTAAGTCTTTTCGTATTTGTTTTGCTAGACTCGAGAAACAACACTTCTCTCACCCCTCATAATAGAGTTTCCATTCTACCCTTCACTTGTTCTCTCTGCTCTTTGGCTTTTTGAATGAGGGTGACCAGAAGCACTAATCAAGATGAGCTGTGAATGAACCTGTATGCCCCTAAAATACTTTTAATTTTAAAATCACATTTGAGTTTTAAAATCACCTCTTAAATTCACATTTGCCTTTTCGTTTCTTGGATGCATCATACAGATCACAGACTGACTCTGTGGAACCAACTAAGATACCCAAGGTCTTCTTCACACCCATGTACAAATTATGAGCTGCTACTGAATAAATTATTATCTATCTCATTAGTTCCCAAGTATATGATCCCAAACCCTGTAGTACTGAATTTCATCCCATATTGGTTCCTCTTGGCCTCAACGCAATCCTATTCCTTCTGCATATCACATTCTGTCTAACTTTCAAAAAGTAGGGTGATTCAAGAAGTAGTTACTATTACAAAGAGTAGAATATTTTTTTATTTAAGCAAAAGTAAATTTTCATTTAACTAACTGTATATTTTTGAAAGTTAAACAGAATGTCCCTCTGATTGCATGGTGTTTTTTTTTCAAAGTGTGTTTTTCCAAACACTGTTCATTCTTTGGATATAATATTTTGTGTTCAGTCTGATCTGTGCTGAACAGATGTGTCTTCTTATGTAATCACCTCTGTCTGTAGTCTTTCCTTATCTCCAATGCAAGGCCAGACAGAGAGCTGGCCCCAAAGCTCCAAATTAGCAAGAGATCTGACTGTTGTGAATTTCATAATAATATTAAAATTAGTCCTTGGAAAGTAATAAAATATGCATAAGATTTCTGGGAAAATTTATACATACGCAAGTAAGTGGGAAATATAAACTGAAACTGGCTCTTGTCTCGCTGCACGTTTGATGGAGATTGCTCCCTCATGTTGCCCAGGCATGATTAAAAGATAATTGTTTTCTAAAACTCCAAAACAAGCCTTGGAGAGTTTATTTGCCAACATTTTTGTGATCAAAGGAACCTCTGGAACTCATCCAGTCCAACCTCCCGCTAACTGTCTGCAACTGTCTGAAAGGAGCTTATTAGCAACGTGGGCATTAGTCCCTTCTCCCAAATGACAGGCAATAGGACAAGAGGGAATGGCCTCAAGTTGCAACAGGGGAGGTTCAGATTTGCATTAGTAAAAATTTCTTCACTGAAAGGGTTATCAGGCTGCCCAAGGAGGTAGCTAAGTCACCATCCCTGGAGGTATTTAAAGGACAGGTAGATGAAGTGCTTAGGGATTTGATTTAGTAGTGGACAGGTACAGTTTGGCTTGATGATCTCAACATAGTGATTCCATGATTCTGATTCCATAAAGCAGATTCAACTCCAGCAGGTTGCACAGGAATGTGTCCGCGTGGATGTTGAATGTCTCCAGAAGAGACTCCACAGCCTCCCTGGGCAGCCTGTTCCAGTGCTCTCAAAAGTAAAGAAGTTTTCCTCATGTTCAGGTGGAAATTCCTGTTTCCAGGTTGAACACATTGCTGAGTGGTGCAGTTGTCAGACCAGAAGGACAGGATATCATCCAGAGGGACCTGGACAAGCTGGAGAAGTGGTTCTGTGTGAACCTCATGGGATTCAACAAGACCAAGTGCAAGATCCTACACCTGGGTTGGGGCGATCTGCAGTTTCAATACAGGATGGGGAATGATGTGATTAAGAGCAACTCTGTGGAGAAGGGCTTGGGGGTGCTCATTGATGAGAAGCTTGACATGAGCCGACAATGTGTGTTTGCAGCCCAGGCGGCCAACTCTGTCCTGGGCTGCATCAAAAGGAGCGTGGCCAGCAGGCGAGGGAGGTGACTCTGCCCCTCTATTCCGCTCTCATGAGACCCCACCTGGGGTACAGTGTCCAGTTCTGGTACTGGCAACGTAAGAAGGATATGAAAGTGTTGGAATGGGTCCAGAGGAGGGCTACAAAGATGATTAGAGGGCTGGCGCATCTCCTATACGAGGACAGGCTGAGAGAGTTGGGGTTGTTTAAGGCTCTGAGGAGACCTTAGAGTGACCTCCCAGTACCTGAAAGGGCTACAAGAAACCTGGGGAGGGGCTTTTTACAAGGCCATGTAGTGAGAGGACAAGGGGGAATGGCTTTAAATTGGAAGGGGGAACACTTAGATTAGACATTAGGAAGAAATTCTTCACGCTGAGGGTGGTGAGGCCCTGGCCCAGGTTGCCCAGGGAAGCTGTAGCTGCCTCTTCCCTGGCGGCTCAAGGCGAGGTCGAATGGGCCCCTGGGCAGCCTGGTCTGGTGGGAGGTGTCCCTGCCCGGGGTACGGGTGTTGGAACTGGATGATCTTTGAGGTCTCTTCCAGGCCAACGCCCCCTCAGCAGCTCCCGGCGCCTCCGCCGTCCCCGCCGCTCTCCCCGCCCCCTCAGCCATGGCCGCGGCGCTGGGGCGGCTGCGGGCGCGCGGGGCCGGGCTGGCGCGCGGGGCGGCGGGAGCGGCGGCGGCGGGGAGGGAGCGGCCGACGCTGCGGCGGCAGGAGGGGGGCGTGCGGTGAGAGGGGGCGGCGCTGCGACCCTCTCCCTGCGACCCTCTCTCTGCCCCAACTTGTCCCCTCCACTTGCCCCCCCCTCCCCCCCCCGTACCTGTTCTCCCATCTCTGTCCCCCTCTCCCTGGGACCCTCTCCGTCCGCCCCTCTCCCTCGACCCCCTTCCTGTGCTCTCATCCCTGCACCCCTCTCCCTGCACCCCACTCCCTCCGACCCTTCTCCCTGCTCTTCTGCTCTTCCTTTCCCTGCCCCCTCTCCCTGCACCCCGTCTTCCTCCGCTCCTCTCCCTGTGCTCCCATTCCCTGCGCTCCCTCTCCCTGTGTCCCCTCTCCCTGCACCCCCTTACCTCCTTCTCCCTGCGTTCCCATCCCTGCTCCCCTATCACAGAATCATAGGACCGTAGAATGGCTTAGGTTGGAAGAGACCTTAAAGATCATCCAGTTCCAACCCCCGTGCCACGGGACAGGGACACCTCCCACCAGACCAGGTTACCCAAGGCCCCATCCAACCTGGCCTTGAACCCCTCCAGGGATGGGGCAGCCACAGCTTCCCTGGGCAACCTGGGCCAGGGCCTCAGTGCCCTTATAGTGAAGAAATTCTTCCTTATGTCTAGTCTAAATCTGCCCCTCTCCAGTTTGCCCCTCATCCCATCACTACAAGCCTTTGTAAATGGTCCCTCCCCAGCTTTCTTGTAGCCCCCTCCAGGTACTGGAAGGTCCCTATAAGATCTCCTCGGGGTCTTCTCCAGGCTGAACAGCCCCAACTCCCTCAGCCTGTCCTCACAGCTCAGGTGCTCCAGCCTCTGATGATCTCTATAGCCCTCGTCTGGGCCCACTCCAACAGTTCCATATCCTTCTTATGTTGAGGATTCCAGAGCTGATCGCAATACTCCAGATGAGGTCTCAAGGGAGGAATAGAGGGGCAGAATCACCCTGCGTCCCTCTCCCCACCCCACCTCTCCTTGTGCCCCTTTCACTGCGCTCCCATCCCTGCGCCCCTCGTTTTCCTTAACCATAACCTGTGCCTTTATCCTCTTCCCATAGCGACATCATCCTCAACAACCCGAAGAGGAGGAA
The DNA here is from genome assembly GCA_033459285.1 of Clamator glandarius. Lineage (NCBI taxonomy): Eukaryota > Metazoa > Chordata > Aves > Cuculiformes > Cuculidae > Clamator > Clamator glandarius. The sequence continues at coordinate 1,791,187 of JAUNZM010000026.1, forward strand.
TGCCCTGTCCCTTGGCATGCTGGAGTCCCTGCGGGAAGACCTCCTGCATGATGTCAAGAACAAAGAGCTCCGCGTTATCATCATTTCAGGTGCCTCCCTCCTTCCCTCAGGCCAATGGAAGGGGTGGGGAGGTGGGGTTTGGAATGATAACAATAATAATATGGAGTTTACACTGGAATATCTCACAGAGGGACAGAAAATGGTTCAGGAATGGGCTTGCATGGTGTCTACAGCCATCGAGGAATGGGCATGTGACGCTACCCTGTGGACCCAGCTCTCATTTAGATCATGGAATCATAGAATGATTTGAGTTGGAAGGGATGTTAAAGCCCATCCAGTTCCAACCCCTCTCCCACTGGATCAGGTTGTTCAAAGCCCACCAAACCAGGCTGCTGAAGACCCCATCCAGCCTGGCCTTGAACACTTCCAGGGATGGGGCAGCCACAACTTCCATGGGCAGCCTGTGCCAGTGCCTCACCACCCTCATCATGAAGAACTTCTTCCTAATGGCCAATCTAAAGTCTAATCTTCCCTCCTTCAATTTACAGCCATTCCTCCTCATCCTGTCACTACATGACCTTGTAAAAAGTCCCTCCCTAACTTTCCTGTAGGCCCCTCAGGTACTGGAAGGTCACTATAAGGTCTCCTCTGAGCCTTCTCTTCTCCAGGCTAAACAAGCCCAACTCTCTCAGCCTGTCCTCATATGGAAGGTGCTCCAGCCCTCTGATCATCTTTGTAGCCCTCCTCTGGACCCATTCCAACAGTTCCATCATCCTAGTTCCCACTCTCACCTGCTTAATTCCTTATTTTCAACCTGGCATTAACAGTCAACTTGGGGTTTGTTATATTTTTGTAGATATTTGACATGTATAAGGAGAAGCGCTGCAGAAACACATTCAAAAATGTCAGTATTTCAGTTGGGTTATGCAGTGTTTACAAAGTCAATCAGCTTCTTCCCTTTGTGAAAACAGTCAGGAGATCATAGAGCTATTTGGTTGGAAAAGACTTCTGAGATCATTGAGTCCAACCATACCTGGCCACTACTAAACCGTATCCCTGAGCACCTCATCTACCTGTCTTTTAAATACCTCCAGGGATGGTGACCCCACCACTGCCCTGGGCAGCCTGTTCCAGTGCCCGAAAACTGTTTCAGTGAAGAATTTCTTCCTCATGTCTAATCCAAACCTCCCCTGGTACAAGTTCAGGCCATTTCCTCTTGTCCTATCACTAGGTTTAAAATAAACTAGGGTTTTTCTTGGTTTATTAACTGTCTGTACAGAATATTTTAATTGGAAAAAACCCCCAGGTTTTAATGGTTATCAAACAAACGAACATTCCCAGACTCTGGTTTTCATGCAGGAGCGGGATGAGTTGGTATGGCTTTTGTTGCTCTCAGCAGGAGGTATAGGCTGTAGGAAACAAGATTCAAGGTTTCTTCAGATTGTGTGTTCCATTTCCCCTTCTCTAAGCCAGGATCAGCATCGTTATCTTTGCCACCAGTTTGTCAAAACCAGTTTTAAAAGTCTCTGCTGAAGGAGTGACCATAATATCGATACTGCAGTGACCCGTAGCCTGCAGATGTAAAACATTATCTCTCAGAGCCTGTTACAGGTCTCTTCCATTTAGGTATTAACCTGTGGAGTTGTCAAAGATAATGAAACGGGAGCTGTTCTTAAGCCATCTTTTTTCCCCTGCTATTTTAAGTTAACCTTCCCCTGCCCTCCTTCCAAACCTCTTGGAGAAACAGGTTTATTGATTTAGGATGCTGCTGTTTCCTGTACATAGAGGAAACCACTGTGTGTTTGTGCATACACACAGGAGCAGGGAAGTAACCTAACTTTACAAGGGAGAGTCTAAATATACGTATTCAGTGTTAAACTGCAGATGCACATTTTGTGGAACATTTCAGGTTGTTTTTTGGAAGTACAGTATTCTAGGAGTTTGTGAGCAGGGTTTCAGGTTTTTCTCTTTTAGTTTAAAAAGAAATGGCATTTTCCTATTGATTTCCAATTCCCATGCTGAACAGAATGCAAAAGAAGAAATCTCAATAAAGTAAAAGACTTTTCAGGGAATGTTTTGAGTCTTTAACACAGCTTTTTTACTGGATTCTTTTTCAGTGAGGCACAAATGCAGATATGATTAATTTCCAGATATGTACCTGTTCCTTTGCTGCCTAAATCCTGGGCATGTTTTTTGGGGTTCTGTAGATGACAGTGGAGGAAATGATGCTCCAGCAGCCTGTCTGGTTTTCCTCCACCAGAACAACCTTTTGTCCTTTTTTTTTTTTTTTTTTTTTTTCCCCGTTGTGGCATTGAACACCGTGACACAAAAATCTTGATGCTTATTTAGCAAAAGTTAATCATTAATGCTGGGTACGGAAAAGAGGGACTAACTGTATCTGTTACTCTGAGAGCAGAGCCCTCCAGCCGCACTCCAGCTGGCTAGTTTATACTGTACCAAGTAGTACAGTATTCTTACAAGAGACAGGGCTCAGAGGTGTGCAATGCTTTATTTTTCATAGAGTGAACTTGGAATGGAAGTAAAATTAGACCATTAGAAATGTGTGTGGGTGTTACTGTGGCAATTTAAAGTTGTTACAAAACTACCAGAGGCAACCTGTCAGAATTGTGTGTAAAACTCCCTCCCCAGGCTCCTTTTTGACCATGGACATCTCACTGACATATCTTTAGCAGAGGCATTGATATGTCCCCGGCCCAGGTTTCTTGATTAATTCAGATGTTTCATGAAATTCCTTGTAGCTGAAGGACCTGTATTTTGTTCCGGCCATGATTTGAAGGAACTGTCAAGTCAAGATGATGTGAAGCATCATTCCCAAGTATTTGAAATATGTGCAGAGGTAAGACATTCCTCTTAGGAACCACCTCTTTTGCCTAGTATTAAGAACAATAAATTATATTGATTTAAGGAGGGACACTTGCTAGCTAAACCATAGACTGTTGCTTCAGATTCCTTGCTTTTTGTTACTCTGCGCTTTTGGTACCTGATCCCAGCATCCCTGGATTTCTCTACATGCAGATTAAAGGGGTGAAATGCCAATGTGCCTGTCACCTACAGTGGGTACAGTCACAGCATGTTCCTTACATTAGCCTGTATTCCTTGCAGCTGAGCATTTGGGCAATATCTTTCCTAGAAATCTAGAGATCTCCACCTTCAAATCAGTTATGATCAAATGTTCTTTCCCAGTGCCTAGCTAATAACTCGAGACAAGCTTAAACATCATTAGGCAATGTGAAAGTAAGATCTGAATACATCTCTGATGTTGCAATTGCCCAGCCAGCAGACCATACAAGATCTTGTTACAAAGGCATGGACCCAGAGGCTGGAAAGCTAAAGTCAATCCTGGAGCCTTTGGAGAGAATAGCAAAATACCCTTTGATTGCAACAGCACTAGAATTTGACCCCTAATCCTGCTCATTGTGGCCACAGAAAGTAATTTGAAACCTTTTATTCTAGTTCTTTCAGTAACAATGATTTCTGTACACATTCTTAAGCCCATATTTACCAAATGCTGTCAAAGCCATGTGTGAGAGTTGCGACTGAAGGGCCTTCAGTGTAACGCGAAGGAATCATCCTGGCAGCTTTGCCTGGATTTCATCTTGGCATGTTGATCACAAAGAGGTAAAGACAAATATGACTGAATGATGAGTTAGTCTCTTCATCAGAAATAGGCCAAGGTCCAGTGATTTAGTAGCCAGTAGTTTAATATTAATTTTGCAGCTGCAGGGTACACCACCAGTATATTGTCAGTGGAGAACCAAACCATGCAGCTTCTGGATCACAGAATCATAGAATAACCAGGTTGGAAGAGACCCACCGGATCATCGAGTCCAACCATTCCTATCAAACACTAAATCATGCCCCTCAGCACCTAGTCCACCCGTGCCTTAAACACCTCCAGGGAAGGTGAATCAACCACTTCCCTTGGTAGCCTGTTCCAGTGCCCAATGACCCTTTCTGTGAAAAATTTTTTCCTAATGTCTAGCCTAAATCTCCCCTGGCGGAGCTTGTGGCCATTCCCTCTCGTCCTGTCCCCTGTCACTTGGGAGAAGAGGCCAGCACCCTCCTCTCTACAACCTCCTTTCAGGTAGTTATAGAGAGGAGTGAGGTCTCCCCTCAGCCTCCTCTTCTCAAGGCTAAACAACTCCAGCTCTCTCAGCCTCTCCTCATAAGGCCTGTATTGAAGTACCAAATTGAAGTACCAAATGAAAATTTGTTATCTCGCTACACTGTGCTTGTGTAAGATTATTTTTCTTTAATCCAGATAATGACTGCAATCATTAACTAGCATTTTCTGTCTTCAGACATTACAATTAGGTGAGTTTCTTGATTTCCACTGTGTGGAAGGAGAACCTATGCTAGAAACATTAAGACAAATTTATCTCTCATAACTTCAGCTATCTGAAGTTGGATGTCCAGACTTCAAGAATTATATGTGTATATGTGTGTGAGAGAGAGAGAGAAAAATTATTTTATTTCCCATCTTATGTCCAATGCAAGCAGGGAAAATTGTTTCCTGGCAGGTTAGGTCTCTCCTTGTTATGCAGAGTAACCCTAGGACATCAGATGATTATGGTAGGATGAGATCAACCCAAGCTCAAGATCACGCAGAAACCAGCAACAGACTGGTTTAATTTCTTGGGACAGTTATTAAGTCAGTTTTCCATTACAGGTCAAATGAAGGTTGGGATGGTACACACATCTCGGATACACATGTTCCTGCAGCAGGGAGCACTGGATCTGCATGCAGAGGCACCCAAGCTCCCTGCACATCTGCTAACAAGTGTCTCTGCCTTACATTCTTTTATGTTCCAATTCCATTTGAGTTGGCAGGACCAGCACATGTTACATAAACAAAACTGAGCAGACACTGGAACATGCAGTGGTCTTCTGCATTAGAACAGGTTTTGCAGAGAGCTTACGTCTTTTACTAAACTCCAATTAATAAAGATAAAAAATATACACAGCAGGTGTGTGAAGCAATTGCAAGTTTTAGAAGAGCCACTGTTTAAATGTCATGGACTAACTGACCACTTTCTTTTGTGCCTGCAGGTTATGACTTTAATCCAGAAACTTCCAGTACCGGTGATTGCCAAAGTAAATGGCTTGGCTACAGCAGCAGGCTGTCAGCTTGTAGCAAGTTGTGACATTGCAGTGGCGAGTGAGAAATCTCAATTTGCCACTCCTGGAGTAAACATCGGACTGTTCTGCTCCACACCAGCTGTGGCCTTGGGCAGATCTCTTCCAAGAAAGGTAGGCTTCCTTCTCAGATATTCTTTGTAATTTTGTGAGAAGTAGGTTCCCATGTTAGGAACCATTGCCTGAACCTTGTTTGTCTGCAGTACGACATTTAAAATACTTCATTGCCAAAGACAACTTCATAACTCTTAGCAGTGGGAAAAATAATAAAGGAATGAACTGTGTTTAGGGAAAACAGCTTCCTACTGATGCAATTCCAACCAGTATGAACTCATACCAGCAGCATACCAGCTCAGCAATGCCTTGCCTTTCCAACAGACAGCTCGGTGCTTTAGACAATAATGTTATTCCCTGATGAGGGAACCCCTGCAAGTTCAGGATATCAGTCCCATACAGGTATCAGTTCTTGCCAGGCAGTGACATTTCACAGCCAGCGTGATCTGCCTGGATGTAGATCACGATGCTTTAAATAGCATCTAAAGCCCTCCTATACTTTCTTCCTGCTGATTGTGACTACACATCTCTCACTGCATAAACAATGGTAAACCTGTAAAGCTTCCTTAATTGAGAAAAGAAATTTTAAGTTCTGATCCACTTTGATTCCTGTGGACAGATTTTTCAAGTGCAGCAGGGATCTGCTGAGATGCAAGGACTTAACTGCACACGTCCACTTGCTGGATAAAAGCTTTAACTTTAAATTTGCCATCTGTAAGGCCATCCTGTTCAAATATAGTCTGTGGGGTTTTTTTTCTAGTGTGCTGTAGTGTACAGTTATAGCTCCATAATTACTATTTCTGGGGTGTTTTATTACCTTTTTAAATGTATGGGATATACTTTTTTCTGTGACGCTTCTCAAGGTAGCAAGAAAATTTCCTGCTGTTCTCAGGATCATTGATTTTATCTTGTATCAGATGAAAAGTTGCCATAGTTTGTATCTACAAAAGCAAAGACACCAATGAGGATAATCAGCTCTTATGATTCAGAGCATCAGTCAGTTGCCTCAGGAGTCATAGAAAAAAAGTCTTATTGATATATAACATTGAATAGTATCTGAGGAATTTTTTTTATTTGAAACCTCAAGTACAAGGTGCTGGAAGCAGCAGGAGACTGAATAGATGTGGCTATAAGAAGGACATGTTTAAAAACACCCCAATCAAGCTTAAATGAAGTCAGGTATTTTCAGAACTGCACATTGACATAGTAAGTCTTTATTTATCATTATATGCCCAGCTTAAAATGTGGAGTTCAATCGTCTGGCATTGTGGACCATCCACATCTCTCAATTCTTAGTACAATGCTAGAGATTCTGGGCTGTTGAAAAGTAACTCAGAGGTGTCAGCCTAGGACAACTGCAGTCAGTGGGCAGGCTTGAGAATAGGCCAACTTGAGACCCAGTCCTCTTTGCTGAAGCCTCTTCATACTCCTTTGGCACTTTAAGAGGCCAAAAGATTTAAATTTTATGTTTGTCAAGAGTCACTTTTACTTGAAGGAGGAGGCTGAAACCCTCCAACCAAACCACACTAAACCAATAAGGCAGTTGAATTGACTCAATACAATATTTTTTTCTCGCTTAGGTGGCGTTAGAGATGCTTTTCACGGGTGAACCTCTTTCTGCCCAAGAAGCATTAATGCATGGGCTTGTCAGCAAAGTGGTACCAGAAGACAAGCTGGAAGAAGAGACCATGAAAATCTCTCGGAAGATATGCGAAAGCAGTAAATCCATCCTGGCACTGGGGAAAGCCACCTTTTACAGACAGATAACACAGGACCTTGATACTGCTTACAGGATGACTACTCAGGTCATGGTAGACAATTTGAATTTGAGAGATGGGCAGGAAGGTATTGAAGCCTTTATTCAGAAACGTAAGCCTGTCTGGTCACACCTGTCTTCTCAGGATGAGAATAAATGAATCCTATTTCCAAGCTAACATGAGCTGTATTTTATGATTCTTCATGTAATTGCCTTTGAGAACTATATTTTTGTTCTTACCAGAAGTTAAATTTCTGTTCATACATATGCCAAAGCCACAATAAATTTATTCTATGTGTCCAATAAATGTTAAGAAAAAATAAACCAAATGTTTCTTTTCAGCAATGAATTTAATCTGTGGTTTTAGAAGGAACTCTGTGCTACCAAATAATTAAATGTCACAGGTTACTTAGGGAGTCACAGAGAATGGGAGGGAGCTCACATCACCATGCTCAGTACCTATTCCCCTAGTTCTCGGTAAGAACTTCCATTTGTTGTTATTAATAGAAAATTAAGGGGCTTGGACATATTTCAGAGATGATGGTAGTATGTATCATTATGGATTCCAATGCTCTTCATTTGTTACAGACAAAAGCCTATAACAGTAGTCCATCACACCTTATGAATTTATCTGCTTGTGACTGTATGTATTATTTGTCTCCCTCAGCAAATCCTGTTTTTCCACCATCAGTTCAAGCACTTATCCTGGTTCTGGGGAATTTTGCTGTTGACTCCAGTGAGGCTGAACATGGCTCGGGGCTGTTTAGTTTCAAAAGGTCATGCTGTGAAAGCCAGTGCCTATGGGCTTCAGCAGAAACTCTCACCTGGCAGTGTTTTGAACCAGATGTAGTTTTCGGGCTGTATGTCTTCAATTTGTCACAGAATCTTAGACGTGTTAGTTGGAGAGTCCATGCTTGTGCTCCAAGCTGGGTTTTAACCAACACTGGAGCAGTTCAGCTGTGGATTTACAATCTTGATCTACAACCTCCAACAACAGGGATTGAGCTGCTCCTCTGGGTAATCTGTCGCAGTGCTGTGCCACCCTCCTGGTGGAAAAAAAAGTCTTAATGTCCAGTCTGAGCCTCAAAGCATCAGGTTTTTGGCATTGCCCCTTGTTACCTTGTTATCTGACATTACTGGGAAGATTTCAGTGTCATTAGCTTTGTAACTCCCTCCAAGCAGTCATAGGCTGCAGTTAGACCACTCTTAGGCTCCTCTGTGCCAGACTGAACAAGTCCAGCTTCCTCCGCTCTCTTCATAGTCATGATTTCTAGGTAACCAGCTCAGTAGCCCTTCAGTGGACCAGGTCCAGTTTCTCCACATGCCTTTTGTGGTGGCTGTGCCAGAACTGGACTGTATTCCAAATAATGGCCTCAGCAGTGCTGAGCAGAGGAGAACAAAATATTCCCTCCATCTGCTGGACACTTTGAGCCAGTCAGTATTGTTCAGTATGCATTTTGTTTTATTTGTGATGAGAGTGCTCTATTGGCTCGTATTTAGTTGTGCATCCACTGTAAGCCCAGTTCCAGCAGGACTGCTGCTCTGCCAGTCGGATACTAGCTTGTACTAGAGCATGAAGTACTTCCCCATGTCCAGAAACTTGGATTCCTCCTTAGATTATGGTTCTTCTGGATTGAAGCCAGGTCATTTGGTGTGTTGGCCTTTCCCCCAATTTTGCATCATTTGGAAATTGACTGAGGATGTATTATTGATGACGCTACTGAACAATATAAGCTTTGTTATCAATCCATGCTGATCAACACTAGATGGCTTCTCCGCATAGACATTTTTTCCAAAGGGAGACCTTAATCACTCTCTACAACTACCTGAAAGGAGATTATAGCGAGGTGGATACTGGTCTCTTCTCTCAAGTAACAAGAGATAGGACGAGAGAAAATGGCCTCAGGTTGCACCAGGGAAAGTTTAGATTGGATATTAGGAAAAATTCTTCACTGAAAGAGCGGTGAAGCATTGGAACAGGCTGCCCAGGGAAGTGGTGGAGTCTCCATCCCTGGAGGTGTTCAAAAACCGTGTAGATATGGCACTTCAGGACATGGTTTAGTTGGTACGGTGGTGTTGGGCTGATGGTTGGACTGGATGATCTTAGAGGTCTTTTCCAACCCTAATGACTCAATGGTGCTGTACTTCAGAATGACTGAAGCGTGAGGTCCACCTTGCAAAGGCCGTTGTTGGTAGTGTCAGCCTTGCTCTTATCCCTCACTAGGAGATGTGGTCTCGCGGTTCAGTCTGCCTCCCACATCTTAGCAATGGACTGTGGCCTGTCAGGTGCACTGCTAGGATCAGGGGGTTGAATTACACTGTGTTAAATTCTTTTATTCCTTATACTGGAGCTGGACCTAGATAGTTTGGACCAAAAACCATCCTTGTGTCTCTTTAACTGGCCTAACTTTTTAATTCAAAACAGTGATATAATTACTCATACCATTTATACATATACAGCCCCACAAAGCAATTCTGTGCCTATATTGCATACTCAGGATGAAAAAAAGCAATTTCCAGTTCTGCTGTTATTTTTCATTTGAAGAATGGAAACTTAAACTTGAATTCATCATTTAAAATAGTTTTTTTTTCTATAGGAATGTGAAAAATGTGGATCATTTGGAATTGTTGTTTTAAAAATATTAACTTGCACTGTTACCACTAGGAAAGATGGATAAGTTTTACAAAAGCTCACATAGTTTATATAGGTGAGGAACTGTTACGAGCAGTTAAGAGAAAGTAGGGTTAAATCTGGACCACAGTAACCTTCATCATGTCCTTCTTAATGCAGTGAGATGCTGCACTTAGACTGTTCCCACATGCTGCTCTAAAAGCATTAGGAAAGAGTAAATTGTTTTTAAAAATATTTATATTTAATGGCTGTCTTGCAACTACTCAGCAAATCTCTATTGCCTCTTTTGTTCCAGGCTTATAGAAATAAGTACATTATCTGATTTTTTTGCAGAATAGTGCTCTTTCCAACAAACTACAGTAATAAAATGGTTTCACTGGCCGTCTTAAAACATGAGTGATAGTTTAGATGAGCATATTTCTGATATTTAAAAATTCTCCTTCTGCAGCTGATCATCATCAACACAAGACAGAGTCTAGCATTAACTCCTGGTTATAATTCCTTCACAGGTTATAACTCCTTCACAGTTCAAATCCATGAAAGTTGAGGAAGCACAGTGCTCTGGATGACTAAGTTCATATCTTTAAGAACAATGCTTTTCTAGGCTCGTGGTCTTTTTCAGTCTAACTCAAAGATGTAAAAGATGCTCGTGTTGTACTTTCAGATCTTGAAGAGAAAAAATATTTATAATTATGTTTTAACTCAGTTTTCACAGCATTTATATTATCTTATGCAGTAAAGTTAATTGTGCAATTAGTAATCAATTTCAAAAATGGTGGCGTCCACAGGAACATTTCCCTCTTGCTTGAACCACTAGACAGAAAAAAATCAGAAGGCTTTTGAACGCTCCCTGTAGATTGACAAAGCAACATCATTTTTCATTTCTGACTTGTGTGGGTTTTTCATTTTTGCCCACATCTGCCTTTATCGTTTAATGGATTTACAGGCTGTTCCTGGGAAACAGACTGATTCCAGAACTGTTAATTAAGTTCTACAGCCAAGGAACAGCAAACCAAATGATAGATGGGGAGCCTTACTGCTGTGGGTATCTGCTGCCTGTGGAGATAGTTAGTCCCAAAATAGCAAGGAATCTCTCCCTTTTCATCCCATTCATTGTTACTGAAAATCTGCTCTGCAGCAATGCCTGCCAGGTAATTAGCCTAGTTTCAAGTGACCCTAATAGCATGTGGCGTACATGCAGCATTCTCTGTGAATAAAGTATGACTCCATCTGTCTGCAGCCTGTAGGATGCAGCTGATCAGTGCAAATGACAGGGACATTTTCTGTTCATATACACAGGAACAGCTGGAACCTGGTTGAGAAAATGCAAGCAAGGTGTTGGTGGTAGGAATGTAATGAACCATCCAGCTACTGACCTGAGAGTCCATAGAGTCCTTGGAAGAATGGCTTTGAGGCTTTACCTGGAAATTTTAGGAAAGATACATAAGCAGAATCTGGAGAATGTGATCATGTCATTACTTGTGATGTAAATTCAGGCTCCCTCATGAACAAGGCAAACTAAGCAAAGGTGCAGCAATAGAATCACAGAATCGTAGGAAGGGTTGGGTTGGAAGGGACCTTAAAGATTACCCAGTTCCTGCTATAGGCAGGGCCACCTTCTACTGGATCAAGTTGCTCAAAGCCTCATCCAACCTGGTCTTGAGCACCTCCAGGGATGGGGCAGCCACAACTTCTCTGGGCAACCTGTGCCAGTGCCTCACCTCCCTCACAGGAGAAAAATTCTCCCTAATATCTGATCTAAATATCCCCTCTTTCAGCTTAAAACCATTACCCCTTGTCCTATCTGATAAAGAGCTCCTCCGAGTCTTCCTTTAAGTACTGGAAGGTCTCACTGGAGCCTTCTCTTCTCTAGGTTGAGCAATCTCAACTCTCTCAGCCTGTTCTTATAGGAGAGGTACTCCAGACCTCTGATTTTTTGTGACCCTTCTCTAGACTTGCTCCTGTGCTGAGGACTTCAGAATGGAAGGCAGTACTCTGAGTGGGTTCTCGTGAAAGTGGAGTAGAGAAGCAGAATGTCCCCTTTGACTTTTGGTCACACTTCTCATGCAGCTGATAGCTGGAATAACACTCAGCACAGGGTTGTTCTTAACTCGTGGACCAGACAACAAACTGTCTCACCACATCATGTGGGGGATGTATGCCGAAGATCAGGTTAAACAGAGGTGATAAGCAAGATATTTATACCTTGCACATTCCACAGAGCCAAAGAACAGAGCGAGATTTTATATAAGCTTTTATGTAAACTTCATGTGGTTTTCTTAAGGCTGTGCAACCCAGAATTCAGCAGACCGGATTAGAATTAGGTTTGCTTTGAAGGAATCACCCATCGCTGTGGAGGAAAGAGCTTGAAAGTATGTACTACAAAGGCACAAAAAGCTGGATGTAGTTAACATTAAAAATACATGACTGGCAAAATTCAGCATCATAGTTTTTACCACCTAGTTCATGGTCTCTGAGCATTTGGATGGCAACACCGTGTCCTTCACAGAATTGCCTCTGGCTAATTCCTGTATTGTCATTCCTGTATTGCAGGTGGGGAAATTGAGGCCAAATGTGCTCTGCCTGAGGTCTCATGGTGAGCCAGTGGCACTGGAGTGGTGGTATTCAGGATGCCAACACCTGTTCCTTGTACTTCTGAAGCCACAAAGTTTTCAGTAAAATCAGCAGAAATGCAGGATGATTGCATACTCTGAAGGGACTGCAAAGGCTTCTGAACAGGAATTATGAGCTACTGCATCAAAGGCCCTGTGCTTGACATTTATTGACTTTTTGATGAATGTTGGGGTAATTTTACTATCAACAGTTTCTCATTAGGAGCCTGGCAATGTTCTTTCTGGCCATTATCTTGCTCAATATCACATTGGGTTGCTACAAAGAACAGAGGTTTTATGTAAAATCCATCTATCTCTGTAGCTGCAAAATTTTCTAATAATTCTACATTTAAATAATTTCATGGAAATGCTGGCTGCCTTCTCTAAGCAACAAGGAGAATAAACAAATGGTTAAATTTCTGTGAAGACCAAAAGCTATGGGACAAATCTCATACAGCAATGAGTAGGATATATTTGTCTTTATTTTACTGGCATTGCACCTCAGGTATACTAATACTGAATTTAGCCACTGAATAATGCATGTCTATCCTGTTTTAAACTTGCAAAAGAGGGTAAAAAACATCAGAGCTATACCCTTCTCACTCTCCACTGTACGTCCTCCTACCTGCTTGTTGTCAAGAGAAGGAATTATTTTTGTCAAAGCCATAGCTTTTATAAAAAGAAAATAGTAGAAACGTCCCCATAATGCCATTGTGTATTTGGAAAGGGGAAAATAATTCATTAAACTTTTATGTGGCCAACTGTAGTAATTTTCTTGATATGACTTTTAAAACATGACTATGTATTTTAAATATTTGTATCTTGGGGTTGTGGTAATGGAAGTATCACAAGGTTATGTATGTTTTATTGATTATGTCTGTTGTAGATAAAAAAAAATCTAGAACAAAACTCGATTAAAAAATAACAAATTTAATTTGTACTATTAAAATCTAAGCCAGATGCATGTGTTTGATTCATTACTGTTGTTCATAGCTACTTAATACAAAAGGCTTTAATATTCCCTTCTTAGGCAGGACAGTGTTTACAGCCTGCTGAAACCAGAACTGTGGAGTTAACTGAAAATAAGGAACATTCCTGTAGCCTGGATCAAAACACAACCAGCTCTGTAAGCTTAACTTTCATAGCAGCACATGTTAACCTGTTGTATTTAATGGAGATATAGGTATTGATCTCATCCATCAGTTCTACTGAGGGAAGTCACCTCCTGGAAAGGCAGCACAAGTAGGGATGGCAACACCTCAGACTGTCTGCAACTTTTTTCATTAGAGTCATGTGTCAGTGAGGTAATGGGTCACATCTAAGAGAGCGGAAGCTCTCACCATAGCCTGCTTTTTTTAATGATTTTTTAAGGACAAATTAACTGCAATAAAAGAATGTTGACATGCAGGCTGCCTCAGCTGCTGATGACAGAGAAGGCATTAGGCCTTCCAAAGTGGCACTCAGGTTTTATTCCAGACCTGCCCTCCTATAAACAATTACAGTGGATGAAATCACTTTTGGAAAGATGAGCGATGTCTTCCCTATCAACTGTGCCCTGTCAGCATCAAGGATAATGTGATATATACCTGCTCCGGTCTTATCCGCTTCCTGGCCCAAAACCATTCTCAGTGGGACATCAAGTGATGCTTCTGGAAAGAAACAGTAAAGAATTAGTAAAATATGTGTAGAATATGGGGAGAGGAGAAAGCAAATGAACACATGAAGTCTTTCTCCTAATGTGGTCTTCAGTCTAGATGTGACTATTTTGTTTCTTGTACCCGTTTAATGAAATACACCCTTCATGCCATTAAAACATCATCATCTGTTGATTAAGGGAGTTAATCCTGTAACAAAAAGGGATCTGAACAGGCTGGACTGCTGGGCAGAGTCCAATGGCATGAGGTTTAACAAGGCCAAATGCCGGGTTCTGCACTTGGGGCACAACAACCCTAAGCAGAGCTACAGACTAGGAGAAGTCTGTCTAGAAAGCTGCCTGGAGGAGAGGGACCTGGGGATGTTGGTTGACAGCCGACTGAACATGAGCCAGCAGTGGCCCAGGTGGCCAAAAAGGCCAATGGCATCTTGGCTTGTATCAGAAACGGCGTGACCAGCAGGTCCAGGGAGGTTATTCTCCCCCTGTACTCGGCACTGGTGAGACTGCACCTCGAGTACTGTGTTCAGTTCTGGGCCCCTCACCACAAGAAGGATGTTGTGGCTCTGGAGCGAGTCCAGAGAAGAGCAACGAAGCTGGTGAAGGGGCTGGAGAACAGGCCTTATGAGGAGTGTCTGAGAGAGCTGGGGTTGTTTAGCTTGGAGAAGAGGAGGCTGAGGGGGGACCTCATTGCTCTCTACAACTACCTGAAGGGAGGTTGTGGGGAGGAGGGAGCTGGCCTCTTCTCCCAAGTGACAGGGGACAGGACGAGAGGGAATGGCCTCAAGCTCCGCCAGGGGAGATTTAGGCTTGAGATTAGGAAAAAGTTCTTCACAGAGAGGGTGGTTAGGCATTGGAACGGTCTGCCAAGGGAGGTGGTTGAGTCACCGTCTCTGGAGGTGTTTAAGGTTAGGGTAGACGAGGTGCTTAGGAGCATGATTTAGGGATTGATGGGAATGGTTGGACTCGACGATCCAGTGGGTCTCTTCCAACCTGGTCATTCTGTGATTCTGTGAAAAAGCTCTATACAGAGCGTTAGGATGTTGTATGAATAGAGACATGGCAAATGCTTCTGAATTTGTCTCCCTTCTATTTCAAGACCTTCCTAGATTAGGCATGATTTTCCTTGCTTTTTTTGGTTTTGAATCCTTAGTGTGAAGTCAGAATTCTTACTCTTTTTTTCTTTCCTTCCTTGGGGGTTATTTTTTTAAATGAATGCTGAGATTCTTATATAAGTACGCAAATCTGGAAAGATGTACAAAAAATCACATATCACACTTTAACAACTGGTAGCAGTGCCATAAATACTGAGTGGGGGAAAGCATCAGGTTTTAATGCAAAACCTGTAAGAAATAAGAGAGAGCTAACAGAGAAAACTGACCTTGTTTACTCCTTTTTCATTAGGACCAGAAAGAATATTCATGCAAGGACAATGAGTCCCTTTCATTAGGCTGAGGTTATTATTAATTATCAATATTATTACTTATTGTTGCTATGATTATTGCTATAACCTACTTCATACAGTGACACCACTACAGTTCAGGATTTTATATTTTGATATCTTCTCCCCATAGCTGGGCTTGGAAACTGGTTTTAATTGCTGAAGTTGGAAGCCTCTGCTCCTTGAGTTGGAGACTAGTGTTTGTCTGGCAGCAAAAGCAGACTGATCCTTTTACCTAGGCTGTAAAAAAACCAGTTGCTACTTACTATGTGCTCAGCATAGCAAAATGAAGTTGTCAAAAACAACAATCCTTTTTGTTTGCTGTCTTTGGATATTTCTGTAACCTCCTAGTGTTTTTCCATGTGAGCATTTATTCAGAACAGACAATCCAGGAATATTTCCATCGATGGCCTGACACCTTTATGAGGCACTGGATGATTGAAATGCTATTTATTCAGCACTCACAACTACTAAACTAGCAAAATCCAAACAGCAGATTTACAACAGCAAAAGTCCTGGTGAAAAGCTCAGTGGGAGTGTGTAGGCTAAAAAAAATTCGAATGTCTTAGACCTTTCTGTCCTACTCATCACTATAATATTTAAATCCATTCTGCAAGCCATTTGTTGGATAATTCTGAAATGTAAACAAGAATTAAAAGAGATTTTAAAGCTCTGGACCAATCCCCTCCCACCCTGGATTCCTTTCCTGGCTTTCTCACAAAACTCCATTATGACCTTGGGCAAGCTGATAGAGGTAGAAAAGAAATGTGATGGTCTGTTCCAAACTCCTGTTTTTCATAAGTCATTTCTTCTTGGACTGTTTACCCCAAAACAACATTTGACTGAAGTGCAGCTGTGGTAGAGTTAAGGAATTATCTAACTTTGAGATTAAAAAAAAAAAAAACCAAAAAACAAGAAGAAGAAAAGAAGAAGATAAAGCAGTGTGATCCATTCTCCTTGCAGTTCGAACTCGTGGCTTACTCCTGCTTTGAATTCATCCCACCGCAGCTTCCAGACAGGAAGCCCTTTTTGCTCACCTGGATGTTCAGTGTCTAGCAACCTGTAGGTAAAATGGGGTTGAGATTCTTTTTCTTCATTATCCCTTATCCGCCTTGTCCCCATAGGCCACAAGCCCTCCAGGGGAGCACTGGCTCTTGCTCTGTGTGCGGTCAGTGCCTTGCGCAGCATCTTAGGCTGGACTCATCTTTGATGAGGGATGATTGATACACAGCATCTAAGTTACAACAGTGAGAAAGACATAAATACATCAAGCAATGAACTTCAAAAATCTCTGAGAGAGGGTCCCTCAGTTTACCACAGATCCTCGGAAATCCTTGTTTGCAGTACAGAAGAAAATACTTAATTTTATTTTTAAATGATGGCACCGTATAGCAAGCTGTCAGCAGAGGGCAATAACAGCTCACATCTTGAAGCAAATCTTGGTTAATCTGTTAGGCCAGTTCTGCCAGCCTTGTTTTTCTGCTTGACTGCGGCTGGGAATGAGCTCCTGGTTTAAAGAGGTGAGTCTCTGAAACAAGTGTGACAAGGTGCTGCTGGAAGTCCTGCAGACCATGGGTCTAAACTACCCTCTCTCCTTCCCTTTCCCTTCAGCCCCTGCCTTTGCACCCCCACTGATTGCTTTGGAAGACCAGATGCAATCCCATAGTCAAGACAGGCTGGCTATTTGGTATCAAATTCTAGGAAGCTCTTTGGAAGCAAGAGGAGACCCTGTTTTGTTTTGATAAATACACCCGTGAGCAATACAAATGTGTTTGGGCACCTGGAGCGCTCAGCAGAGCACAGTCTGGGAAAGCCTGGCTGTTCCTGGCTTCCTAGGGAGTTTTAATTTTAGATCCAAATGAGTTTGTGTAGCTCAGACAGAGGTTCGGGAGAGAACAAGTGATTCACAAAGACCTTACAAGGAGCTATATTGGGAAGTCAGGCAGAAGAAATGAGCAGAGTGTGACAATCATGCCTCAGATTTTCAGGACCAAGTAGCAATATGGTGAATGTATCTCCTAGTCAGAGTTCAACCAGCCAGGATCTCAGTGGTGCCTCTTCCACCCTCCTTAACAGGTGAACTAGGTGACACCATCTCTCCTCTCAGTGACTCAATTTCCCCACTTATAAAGAAAGCTACAAAGTTCTCTGTGATACACTAAAAGCAGTGAATGATAAAAACTAATCACCTGTGCTACTCACAGCTTGGTGATGAACTAACGCACTGGTCACACTGCTGGCTCAGAGTCTGCTGGGCAGAGAAGAAAACTGTGGAAGGTGTTAGTCCAGAGGGACTGTAAATGCCAAGGCACTGCAGAAACAAAGTAAAAATATTCTCTCAAGTCCTCTCTGAGCAAGAACATTATTCCAATTGTAATGCAGACATCCTGCCAAGTCATTCCATCCCTCAAGGCAGGTGTACACTTCGCAAGAGTCTGCAATGATGATCATTAGACTATTGTAAATATTAAAGAATACAAATGCCAGGTGTCTCTATCTGAGCTTCAGCTTTACACCTGGCTTCATGTAAAGTAACACAGGGTGTCCTCCCATAATGATACCGTTAATAATACCTGGGATTTCAGGGAACACTGGTTATTAGCTTGAGTTAACTAGACACCAGACTGTCAATTGTGCTCCAGCACAGCTGAGACGGAGGTGGTCTGTGCCCTCTCTTTTCATTTTCCTCTCTGCCACTTTTGATCCTTCTCTGCTTCAAGTGTGAGAGCTGAAGCTGGTTCACACAGCAGTTCCCATACTGTAGAAATAGGACAGGGAATAATTACATCGTTCAAGAGCCTGCAACTACAAATATCAAAAGAGCCGGTATACTAGGCTGTGCTAAAGTTGCAGATGAACTTAAGTAACATTCAACGACCAGCTCTGGAATGCAGTGAACCCAGCTAGGTCAACAAGCACACCGATAAGCGTGCAAGGTGACAAGCAGGGTCCAGCCCAGACCAAACCTCCAGGAGCCGTGGTAATGGGGTAAAGGTTATGTCAGCTTTGTGCCTGGCAGCTTCCGGACAACTCTCGCCAGCAAACTGAGTGGAAGATGTAATTTAACCACTTCATCAATTTTTACTATGCAGAATCACCCCGACAGTCATGATTTAATGCCTTTTCCACTAGACAACTTTCGGTCCTGTTGTACAATTGTGCTCGGACGCAGCTGAGACAGAGATGGTCTGTGCCCTCTCTTTTCATTTTCCCCTCTGCCACTTTTGATCCTTCTCTGCTTCAAGTGTAGGGGCTGAAGCTGGTTCACACAGCAGCCATTTCAGACTACAACCACCTATATCTACAGGTATTGGGCCACCCCTAGTAGTAACATGAAAAGCGAGCAACTGAAATTTTGAAACAAAAGCCAAACGTTACCTCAGAGTGATACGCAGCTATAATAGCAGACCTGGAAGGACAGTATTTTAGGCCAAAAATGTGCTAAATGAATATTTTTACAACCTATTTAGAAATCTTTTCTTCAAAGAAGCTAAAATATTCATTCGAGGAAAACGGTACTGAATAGCAGCTTTAAGCAAAGTTAGTTTTTTCTTCTCAATTAAAAACTTACATCTTAAGAGATTTAAACAAAAGTTTATGCAAGCATTTTCATATAGTTTTAAAAGCCCTACTCTTTTATCAGGACAGAGAGTTCTTGTTAAGGCAGTGATTGCATAGATGATACAAAAATAGCTGGTAACATAAGTGTATATATGATGCTATTAAGAAATCAAGTGCTAGTGAGACTGCTCAGGACCGATTCACGACTGCCCTGCGGCTATTCCATGACAGCTGAAGAGGTGTCTCCAATGGCCCTGAGTCAGATCCCTGCCTCTGTGTCAACCCCTCTGCAGTAAATTCCCTACAGAAAAGCTGGCAGGTATTTCCTTAAAGGTGAAGGGAGCAGGGTCGTCCCGTGCTTTAGCTCTTCTAACTGCAAGAACAGATCACAGAGGCAGCTTGGAGTGAGCACAGATAAAAAGCAGCCTGAGAAGTCTCTGTACGCTGGCACTGGTAGGAACCCGTCAGCGTTGTAAAGGTACAAAAGATGGCTGTGAGCCAGTGCTGTTCCTGTTGGTCCCTGAATTGATGTTGGCTCTGACACTTTTGTGATCTTGAACGCAGCCCTAGAGGACAGACTGAATTAAAATCCTGCCCGCAGTTACCCTGGGCAAGGTTAATGACTGTAATTGATTAAAAGGCCTGTAATGATTTGTTAAATTACTTTGAAAATGGTAGCTTCATGAAAACAAGTTTAAAAGTGTCCTGATAAACAAAACGTTTGCACTCTACTTCCTTTTAAATGGAACGGTCACCTGTTTTGGGCCAAGAACAATGCGTTAACATGTACCGACCATAAACATACAGGTGCCCTATGCCATACGGTTTGTTGATGTGCCAGATGTCTCAGGGACATGGTTTAGTGGTTTATAGGAATGGTTGGACTTAATGATCCTGGAGGTCTTTTCCAACCTAGTGATTCTGTGATTCTGTGAAATGCTGCTGCGTGATGGCTTCCATCCCATCATCTGCATTCCATGGACTTCACAAGAACAGTGGCTATACGAGGGTCTGTATGAAAAGCAAGAAGTGAACTAACTGTAAACCACCTCTCATTGCTTTCTTCCTCTAGCAACGTGGTCTCAGCAAGGCAGTATCCTTCCTAGCGAGAACCAGCAAAGTATTCCTAGGCATTACCACCCAAGAGGCAGGGCTGGCAAGAGAGGAAGCGATTAGCGCACAGGCAGCCTCACCGGTTCTGTTTGTGCTGATCTTATTCATAAAACACTTCCATAGTTATTAAAGAAAAACTCTGTATTAAAGACTGATGACATTACTTTGACAATATGCATTTGCAAGAGACCCTGCACAGCTAGAACTCCAAAAAGCCTCCAGCATTCAAACCATTTTCTCCTGTTCCCAGGGTCATATTTTCTCTGTAGCCTATTGCAAATCTCCTGATATCTGGTGTCAGGAGTTTAGGTCCACAGCCAAAAATGATATCCAAGCCCAGAGCTAATTGTCTAAGTTCCCTCTACAATTATAAAGAGAAATAAATGCTTCAAAAGATCGAAACACCCAAAATGCTGAGGCGTGCAGAGCTCCAGTAGCTGGTAAGGAAGTGATGTGTCTGAACATCTGACCTTAACCAAGGAATTCCTTGCCCTGAGCATAGGAATATTTTCAAGAGTAGAACAGGTTCACTGATTTCCTCTTGAAACCCACAGAAGATTTTAAAATAAACTTGTTTTAGTGTTATTTGGCACTTAGACATAATGACTTTGCACTTATTTAAGGATCTGAATATTGCTCTCATCTTGATAGGAGCCTTTTTTGACATACCTTTTTTTCAGTTAGGAATGCCTCTCCCATTCCACTTTCAGAGGTGACCATGGTGGCAGCGTCCAGACCTTAGAAACTGAGCTGTAAGTGCAAGATCTGATACTAATTGTCACACTGCCTCTCCCATCTGTCTTTGCATGGCATCAAGAGGAAAAGGGGAGAGGGAGATGCTAACAATTGTGCTTTCATTGCTCGCTTTTAAGAGTGAGATTTCCCTTTTAATTGGACATCTCTCACATTATTTACTATGATACCTTTAATGGTACCTTCTTTACCAAGAGAACAAATTGTTCTGTAAAAAAGCCTGTTCTTTGCTTGTTGCCACTGACAGATGCACACAAGTACAAAATTACACAGCACTCACTTAGATGAAGTGAATACTTCATTAAACAATTAAGCAATAAGGCAGAACAAAGGCTGTGGTTTCCAGGCCTTGTTCTGTAATAGTATGCTACAGTATTAGGAGAACCAATGCTTGAGAACAGGGCTGCAATTTAGGCTAGGATTATCCTCTAATAGCCTTGTCCTGTGGGATTAGAGGATTGCCACAATAGGGAATTTTTTTATCCATGAATAGTAATGTAAAAATACAACATTTATCCCTGAAGTTCTGGAGGGGAGAATTTCCATCTCTTTTTACTTTTTGTCTTCTTGCTGTAACGCCTTTGATTAGAAGCTTTTATCTCTGCTTTCACTTTCTAAACCATGAAGGTTACCCACCAGCCCAGTTTCTGTGAAGGTGCAGTACATAAAACCCCAATTCATAAGTAACAATCACCAAGCGTCCCCAAACACAACGTGGACACACTGAGCCTGAGTGATGCTGAGGACAGAAAATGTGTAAGTCATGACATTGAAAAAAGTGAGGTTTGTGCTAAAATTTCACCTTACACAGCATGTGCATTTAGTGAACTTTAAGGTCAAATTGAGAGACGCTGGCAGAGATAGGACTGATGCAGGTTTGGATGCCTGGTAAGCAGAGATCGTTTGGATTGCAGATGAAATTTAAGCATCTAAAGTCTGTCTACATCTGCTACAGAAGTCTAAACCCCTTTCTTGATCTAGTAAAGGCTTCATGCAACTCCTAATGAAATTATGGGGATTTGTTCCGCTACCTTGAAGCTGACCCCAAACAGAGCCCACAGCCCTACCAGAATCCCTTTCCACAACAGTTATAGAACATCCTGGATGACAACAGCAAGTCCTTCCCTCAAACATGACATATAAGGAATCCCTCCATGCTGCTGTCTTTCTCCACAAACCATCCAGTTCTGCTGAAACAGAAAATGCAGCTTAAAAGCAAAATACAGCTCGCTGTATGACAGGACACTCTGTCCTTGGGAACTGTAATTAAGAACATCCAGACCCATATCACAGGCCAATAGAAGACCATTAGAAGAATTAACTTTCAGTTCTAACAGGAATCAAAGTGGATTTAAAAAAAAAAAAAAAGTAAAGAAAAAACTCTAAACAATAAAACCCCATAACAATGTAAAAAGATAAGCTTATTTCCAAGTATATGTATTTTGTGGTTTTATACTCCCTTAGAATAAATTATCTTCTACATTCCTTTGATTCCATTTACACTCCTCCCTTTTGGAAATAATATGATTAGTATTTAATACAATTCAGTGACATATGGCTTCATTCCCCACAGGAAAATAAGTTGCACCTATTTCAAACTTGTTAGAGTTTGACACTGGAAAACAACCAAGATATCGATACTCACTGGGATGTACAGGAGAACAAACTATCATCAAATGTCAGAAAACATGTTTTAAATAGTAGAAGCCAAGGAACAGCTACTAGCTGTACTTCTCTATTGCATTAATGTAATAGGAACCTGCTAAAATTGGGACACTTTCAAGCAGATACCACAAAACCAGTAGAAAGCAGTCCCACCCCTTTCTAAACACACAAAGCATGGAAAAAGAGATGTATTTGCTCTACAAGTAGGATCTGCTGAAGGAAAAGATGAAGGATTACATTCAATAATGGATATAGGAGCTGAAACCAGAATTTGAGTGCAACTGAGGTACTAAATGTCAAAAATACCCTCTGGCTCCCCTTCCTACCACTTTAACTGAACTGCAGACAAACCCTGAGGACAGCACAACTCTTCAGGCAACTTCTTACTCTGTAGAGGTCTCATCTTACCTACAAATCTTGTCTCAGCAGCAAAGAGCACTAGCATCAGAAGTAAGATGAGGAGAGAAATTAGGTCCAAATTACAAGACAAGTCACTGGGATGCCTACCAGGTTAGGCTCTGGAATCAACAGCAAGGAGGAGGGACATGGCTTGATGGAAACAGAAGGCAGCAGGAAGACCCAGAGGCAATATGGAGAGTTCTCGAGAATAAGAGTTGTTCAAGAAGCACTGGTGGGGTGAGGAAGATGGTGGAGGAGTCAGAAGGAATGGCTTGGGGACAGTGAGATTGTCTCAGCAATACAGGAAGGAGATAAGGTACTGAAGAGAGCAGGGGACAGAGGTCGATCTGGGGATGCAGAAGACAAAAGGAAAACTGTGAAGACTGGCTGGAGAGAAGTTAATAACCACAGCTCAAGGTGCCTCCAGTTCTGCTTCTGCACAGGTACAGAACAGCATTGGCCACAGCAGCTTCAGGGCTATTTCTCAGTTAAGTTAGAACATAACCTGGAAATTAAATATCCTGGCTTAATTGCTAATAGGCCTAAACACTAAAGGCGTTCCTAGAGAGTGCCCAATAAAGGCTGACTGTCTCTGCTCTCCACCGATCCTATTTTGGCTATTTTTTACAGCAAGTGGTGGTATCTCAAGTGCTTGTCTAGGAAGCATCAGTCTGGGAGACTCAGCTGTCTCCAAACCATCAGACTGTTAAAATACATCTCACTGTTCACACGTGTACCCTATTCACCCAGAGGAGGAATGGAAGTTGCTTGCTGGAGCTCAGAGGACATGATTTTAAGCTTCTCATATTTTCTTAAAAGAAATTAAATGAAGAAATGAAATAAAAAAAAAAATAACCAAGCTTCTGGAGCTTGGTTCACCATTTTTGAGTTTCATATTCCCTATGGCAATGGAACTGGTTTCAGTGGTTGCTATCTGTCTCCCTCAATCCTAAGTCTGGTTTTGTCCCATAACACTAAACAAAATGCAAAAAATATCTGAGTAAAAAATAGTTACAAGCTCCTTCAAAAAACATTCATAGACTCACAGAACAGTGCAGGCTGTTAGGGACCTCAGAAGATCAGTTAATCCCACCTTCTATGGGAAAGGGAGCCTAGATGAGATTATCTAGCACCTTGTTCAGTCGCATCTTGAAAACCTTTAGTGACAAGGACTCTACTATGTCGTGGAGAGGCTGTTCCCAGGGGTGATTGTTCTCACTGTCAAAAATGTCTTTCTTATATCAAGATGAAACTTCTCCTGGTGCAACTTGTACCCATTGTCCCTTATCTTAATTTGGGTGCTTCTGAAGAGAGAGCCTCTGCTCTCTTTGTAGCAGCCCTTTAAGTCCTGGCGTACTGTGATGAGGTCTCCAGGGGGAGAAGGCTTAACTCTGAGTCTTTCCTCACAGGGCAGGCTCTCCAACCCTTTGATCATCTTTGTGGCTTTCCTTTGGACCCTCTCCAGTCTGTGTCTTTCTTGAATTGCAGAGACCAGAACTGGACATGGTACTCCAAGTGTGACCTGACGAGCATTGAGTAGAGTAGGATGATCATGTCTCTGTCTCTGCTAGTAATGTCCCTGCAAATGCAGCTGAGGATCCAATCTGCCTTTATCACTGCAGCAGTGCGCTGGTGACTTGTGTTCAGCTTCTTGCCCACCAAGACTCCCAGATCCCTCTCAGCGAGGCTGCACCACAGCCACATAGATTCTGATCAGTATTGTGCTCTTGGGTTCTCTTGTCCCAGGTGCAGAAAAGACCCATTGGATCATCGAGTCCAACCATTCCTATCAAACACTAAACCATGCCCCTCAGCACCTCATCCACCTGTCCCTTAAACACCTCCATTGATGGTGACTCAATCACCTCCCTGGGCAGCTGGTTCCAGTGCCCAATGACCCTTTCCGTGAAAATTTTTTGCCTAATGTCCAGCCTGAACCTCCCCTGGTGGAGCTTGAGGCCATTCCCTCTCATCCTGTCCCCTGTCACCTGGGAGAAGAGCCCAGCTCCCTCCTCTCCACAACCTCCTTTCAGGTAGTCTTGCTGGTATTAATCTAGGCCACTACATAGACCCAAGTGACAGCATCATGAAAGCCATTGAAGTGGCATGAGAGAGGCAGCAGTGACATCTGGGCTGGGACGTCAGCCTGCTGCTGAGTCACAGATGAATCCCAAAGTCCGGATCACTGCAATTTTATCTCGCTGCTTGGAAATCCATTCTGCCAGCTAGGCGCAGTAGAGCAAGGAGTGCTGTGACACCAAAGCCTTTCATTGGCTCTAGCTCCAAGTTCCTTGACAAAAAAAGGATGTGGTCAGTCATGAGGAAAAGTTGTATAAGTGAGTCACAAAGTGTATCTCGTGTGGGATTATTGATTGTAAACAAGAATAGCTGTGACTCTACGCTACCTGGTATTTGTACGATACTTTGTACATGGTCTTGTCTTGAGATTTCCAATGGCCCCTCTTGCACAAACAACAACTGTAACACCAGGTTTAGCACAGCACTAAGTCAACTATAATGCCTATAACTCAGCCTTCACTTTAGCTAAACCCTATTTCTTTCTTTCTTTATTATCTCATATCCCAGTGACTCTTTGTTCCCTATTTTGTTTATCCATTGCCCTACATTCAAAATGTAAATTACTAGCTTTTCAAAACAGTGGGTTTTTAAATGTCTATACATTGTCTCACACCAATGGGTTCTGAATGTTACTGTGGAGCTTTCTAAGCCTACTGAAATTCAAATAAAAGTTACATTCTTTTTCTGACTGCTCAGGTCAGAATTGCTTATCAAATCCAGGCCACATGCAGGGGGGAAAAAACCCCTAGATTGGAAACTATTTGTGAAGAAAGTCCAAAACAGTTGAATAAGACCCTCTTTGACCACAGTTGCTTAGTTCAGTGCGTCTAGTCTTGGGTGTTTGCATCAGTAATTGTAACGAGCACATTCTGTGAGAAGAGACTTGAATTTTGGCCTGTAATGCAAGGAAAAGGAATCGGATCACCAAGAGGATTTTTGCAAACATGGACTTGTTCTAGTGGCTCTGGTTTGGGCAGCATTTCCAGACGGTCTGCGGAACAGGCTTCTTGTACACAGTGCTGCACTGACACAATTGTGTATGTCGTGAGGTCGACGTTGAAGTATGAAAGAAGTTAGAAATGTACATATAATATTGTTTTGCTTTATTAAGTATCAACCAGAAATGTCAGTATCACATGTTAATTAATGACTAATGTTAGAGGAAGGAGATGCATGCCTGACATATTTTTAAACTGGTATAACAAGTTTTCACAGGGCAGAGGTGGGAAGTTCTCAATAATATATAGTAATGGGCTGTGTACTTGGAACTGTGCACCACTGATTTCCCCACCTTCAGGACAGAACTTGTCAACACACAGTTGCTCTCCTAGAATAAAGGCACTGCTGGCATCAGCAGTCAGTAATGTTGAAGAACGAGGAAAGAATTAAAAATACACAAATGATGATCAAAAGGACAAAAAACTCTCTCAGACACACCTGGGCTAGAAAAATGTTGACAGCACAATTTTAATCTAAGACTAGACCTGATATTACATGTTGTTGAGAGTAAATCAAGAAATAAAGAAAATAACACTGTGGAGCTGGCAAAGCCCTGAAATGGTAAGATTTTTGTCAAGGTGATGTCCCTCTAGCAAGGAGGCTGTTATCTCAGGCAGGGTGAATTAGCATGTATTTACAGATCCTGCTGTGAGAATAATACATGGAAGTTACCTAACATCCTACATTGATGAATCTCAAAGCACTTTGCACCTGTGTATTGATGTTCCCACACTGGAAATCCATACACACTTGCCTTTAAGTATATTCTTGAATTAAATATGTCTCCTGATGAACGATGCCTTCCTTAATCAAGGTCTACATGCCCTATGTAGTAGACACTATTCCCACTTTCCTCCTTGATGAAATAAGGCACTTTCCTCTCCCACACTGTTGTGTAACAGATGTTAACTGGGACAGCCATGTGATCGTGTACCAAGCTGTTGGTAGAGCCAAGAATAAAAAAAAGAGATGGGATTCATCTAGCTTAATGTTAGCAAGCCATAAACTAGGTCTCCAGACAAGAGAGACATGTAGACTCTGGTCAGGCTTTACCACTCTACAGCCACTGGAGACATGTTTCCTCCCAACGTGATTTGTCCAACCTGTCCTAAGCTGGTGGAGACATCCTGTGTCTCTTGCCTGCAGTGACCAAAAGATTAGACACTAGCTTTAAAATAACCAAGAATTATGCAAGGTAAATCTCTTGTTGGGATCTCAACCACTTGCTTTCTTCCTGGACACCACTCCTGCAGCCTTGGAGGATGCTCAAGAGAAAGATGCAGATTGAGAATGGTCTTAGCATTTCCCAGCCCTCACTGACTAACGCTTCACACCTTTCCCTTCCCTGTTCTGTAAGACCGTCTATTTCAGGCATGGTCACATCTTTTTGAAACACCTGCATCTACCATACTCCGAGGGACTTCTTCCTATAGTAGCATTTCTGCCACCACAGCGTGGGTGAGCAATAATGATTTCTGAGAATGGCTTGAAATTTTTGCAGTGTTATACAAGTCAAATCATTAATTTGATGGCTGCCATGCCCTTGCACAATGAAGGAGGGAGGGGACATGATTACTTGATAAATAACAGTGAGCATGGTGATATATTAACAATAAATAAGAGTACAAACAGGCAGTATTTGTTATTGAGCTGTTAAATGTATGGGTGTCACAGATTAACAAATCACATGAACCCCTTTCTCTTCCTCACTGAAGAGGGAGTCTCAAGCAGGAAATCTTTTAGACAGGCCTGACATGTCTGTCCCTCTGTTTTTACCTCTCTCACCCTTTAGAATCATAGAATCACTAAGGCTGGAAAAGACCTGCAAAATCTTTCAGTCGAACCATCAGCCCAACACCACCGTGCCTACTAAACCATGTCCCAAAGTGCCATATCTACACATTTTTAACACCTCCAGGGATGGAGACCTCGCCACTTCCCCGGGCAGCCTGTTCCAATGCTTCACCAATCTTTCAGTAAAGAGATTTTTCCAAATATCCAATCTAAACCTCCCCTGGCACAACTTCAGGCCATTTTCTCTCATCCTAACACTTGTTTCTTGGGAGAAACAACTTTCCAAGTAGCTGAGGAGAGGAACAAGCTCCACAGACACCAGCTGCAACACAAATGACCCCTCATGACTGGGGCAATTCATGCTGCCATGAGGTGCCAGAGCTGGGCTGAGTTTTCCCTCAGAGTTTTCCAAGAGAGCCAAAGGCACTACCTTCCCTCTTGCCCATGGTGGGCCCTCATGGTGCGCACCCTCACAGGGTAGCTGTGGAGACCCTGTCTCCCACTTCATGCACATGGCTGGGGGACACTGGGGACAGTTCCTCAGCAAAGCAACCTCGGATGGTGCTTTGGGCACAGGGACGTGCGGTTAAACCATGCAAGGTGCTCCTAGCTGTGATGTAGTCTGGGGCACACAGCATGTGTGATATAAAAATCATAGAATGGTTTGGGTTGGAAGGGACCTTAAAGCCCATCCAGTTCCAATCCCCTGCCATGGGCAGGGACACCTCCCACCAGACCA
The DNA here is from genome assembly GCA_033459285.1 of Clamator glandarius. Taxonomy (NCBI): domain Eukaryota; kingdom Metazoa; phylum Chordata; class Aves; order Cuculiformes; family Cuculidae; genus Clamator; species Clamator glandarius. The sequence continues at coordinate 1,819,592 of JAUNZM010000026.1, forward strand.
GGCTGCCCAGAGCCCCATCCAAGCTGGCCTTGAACATCCAGGGATGGGGCAGCCACAACTTCTCTGAGCAACCTGTGCCAGTGTCTCACCACCCTCATCTTGAAGAATTTCTTCCTAATGTCTAATCTAAATCTTCTCCCCCTCTCCAATTTAAAGCCATTAGAAATCATCTCATTGGTCTAATTATGAATCATCCATGGGTCATCTACATCATTTCAGGCCTGTCAATCAAACCCTGTCACTTCACTGGGACAAAACCGCCTGTCCCGTCCAATTCCATCCCATTTCTCCCCATCCTGTAACCTCCCTGTCCCCTCCCTTCTCCGTCCCATCCCATCTCATCCCATCCCACCCTCCCCTCCCCTCCCCTCCCCTCCCCTCCCCTCCCCTCCCCTCCCCTCCTCCCTCCCCTCCCCTCCCCTCCTCCCTCCCCTCCCCTCCCCTCCCTCCCCTCCCCTCCCCTCCCCTCCCTTCCCCTTCCTTCCCCTCCCCTCCCCTCCCCTCCCATCCTGTTGTGTCCTATCTCATCCCGTCCCATCCCATTCCATTGCATCCTGTCCTGTTCCGTCCCATCCCATTCTGTCCCATCCCACCCCATTCTGTTCTGTCCCATCCCGCCCCGTCCCATTCCGTCCTATCCCATCCCATCCCGCCCCCTCTCATTCCATCCCATCCTGTTCCATCCCCATCCCCATCCTCATGCCCGTCCCCATCCTCATGCCGATCCCCATCCCCATCCTCATGTCCATACTCATCCCCATCCCCATCCCCATCCTCATCCCCATCTTCATCCCCATCCCCATTCCCATCCTCATGTCCATACTCATCCCCATCCCCATCTCTACCCTCATCCTCATCCCCATCCTCATCCTCATCCCCATCTTCATCCCCATCCCCATTCCCATCCTCATGTCCATACTCATCCCCATCCCCATCCCCACCTCTACCCTCATCCTCATCCCCATCCTCATCCTCATCCTCATTCTCATCTCCACCCTCATCCTCATCCCCATCCTCATCCCCATCCCCATCCTCATCCCCACCCTCATCCCCATCCCCATCCCCATCCCCATCCCCATCCCCATCCCCATTCCACTCTCACTCCCCTTCCCACTCCCACTCTCACTCCCATCCCGTCCCATCCCATCCCGTCCCATCCCGTCCCGTCCCGTCCCGTCCCGTCCCATCCCATCCCATCCCATCCCGTCCCATCCCGTCCCGTCCCGTCCCGTCCGGTCCCATCCCTTCCCTTCCCATCCCATCCCATCCCATCCCATCCCATCCCATCCCATCCCATCCCATCCCATCCCATCCCATCCATCCCATCCATCCCATCCATCCCATCCCATCCCGTCCCGTCCCGTCCCGTCCCGTCCCATCCCTTCCCGTCCCGTCCCATCCCTTCCCATCCCATCCCATCCCATCCCATCCATCCCATCCCATCCCATCCCATCCCATCCCATCCCATCCCACCCATCCCATCCCTTCCCATCCCATCCCATCCTCATCCCCATCCTCATCTCCACCCTCATCCTCATCTTCATCCCCATCCTCATCCCCATCCCCATCCCCACCATAATCCTCACCCTCATCCTCATCCTCATCCTCATGCTCATCCTCATCCTCATCCTCATGCTCATCCTCATCCTCATCCTCATCCTCATCCCCATCCCCATCCCCATCCCCATCCTCATCCCCATCCCCATTCCACTCTCACTCCCCCTCCCACTCCCACTCCCACTCCCATCCCACTCCCATCCCATCCCGTCCCGTCCCGTCCCGTCCCGTCCCGTCCCGTCCCGTCCCATCCCATCCCATCCCATCCCATCCCATCCCATCCCATCCCGTCCCATCCTGTCCCGTCCCGTCCCGTCCCATCCCATCCATCCCATCCCATCCCATCCCATCCCATCCCATCCCATCCCATCCCATCCCATCCCATCCCATCCCATCCCATCCCATCCCATCCCATCCCATCCCATCCATCCCATCCCATCCCATCCCATCCCGTCCCGTCCCGTCCCGTCCCGTCCCGTCCCATCCCTTCCCATCCCGTCCCATCCCTTCCCATCCCATCCCATCCCATCCCATCCCATCCTCATCGCCATCCTCATCTCCACCCTCATCCTCATCCTCATCCCCATCCTCATCCCCATCCCCATCCCCACCATAATCCTCACCCTCATCCTCATCCTCATGCTCATCCTCATCCTCATCCTCATCCTCATCCTCATGCTCATGCTCATGCTCATGCTCATCCTCATCCTCATCCTCATCCTCATCCTCATCCTCATCCTCATCCCCATCCCCATCCCCATCCCCCTCCTCATCCCCATCCCCATTCCACTCTCACTCCCCCTCCCACTCCCACTCCCACTCCCACTCCCACTCCCACTCCCACTCCCATCCCACTCCCATCCCGTCCCGTCCCGTCCCGTCCCATCCCATCCCGTCCCGTCCCGTCCCGTCCCGACCCGTCCCGTCCCGACCCGTCCCGTCCCATCCCACTCCCATCCCATCCCATCCCGTCCCGTCCCATCCCATCCCATCCCATCCCGTCCCGTCCCATCCCATCCCATCCCGTCCCGTCCCATCCCATCCCATCCCGTCCCGTCCCATCCCACTCCCATCCCGTCCCATCCCGTCCCATCCCACTCCCATCCCGTCCCATCCCACTCCCATCCCGTCCCATCCCACTCCACCCCGTCCCGCCCCGTCGAGGCGGGGCCGCTCCCCGCCGGGCGCCCCGCGGTGTCTTTAAGGCGCGGGGGGCGGTGCGGGCTCAGTGCGCATGAGTTCGGGGCTGCCCGGCGCCCGGCCACCTGCCGCCCTTCGGCCGCGCTGCCTGCGCCCCTCGCCCCGCCGGGAGAGCCGCGGCCGGTGAGTGAGTCCCGCGCCTTCCTGGGTTCCCGACGGGAACGGTGCAGGAATGGGTTTATTAATTGTTAACGGGGCTCCCATCCCACGCGAGGATTGGGGCTCGCTTCAATTTCGCGGTCAGAGGAGGGGAAGGGAAAAACTGTCTCGAACCGCTTTGCTCTTGGATGGGAAGCTTCGCCTCTCGCTATCGAGCTGTGTTCAGAATCTTCTTTCCTCTTTCCTCTTTCCTCTTTCCTCTTTCCTCTTTCCTCTTTCCTCTTTCCTCTTTCCTCTTTCCTCGTTCCTCGTTCCTCTTTCCTCGTTCCTCTTTCCTCGTTCCTCGTTCCTCTTTCCTCGTTCCTCTTTCCTCGTTCCTCGTTCCTCGTTCCTCGTTCCTCGTTCCTCTTTCCTCTTTCCTCTTCTTTTCTATTTGGTTTTCTTTTCGACTTCTCAAGAAAACAAAAAAAGGAAAAGAGAGTTAAGGAAAGGTTTTGTGCCTGTGCATTGTTAAACTTTGCGTGTACGGTGTTACTGAGTACGGGTGATGGGAAGGAGCTGCTTTATTCTTTCTCCGTGATTTCTTCTGGCTGGTTGCAGTTGGAAAAAGTGGTGGCTTAAACAGTTTCTAGTTCAGTTCAAAATAAGTTCTGGTTAAAAATCTTTTTTTTTTTTCTCTACCTTTTCCATCCGGAGACTGTAAGAGTGAGATGGATTGTGCTTCTTAAAATCATAATCTTAGGCAGCTCGGGTGAGGTTTACTATATGTAAAACAAGCCACAGCCTTAAAAACATTCTCGGGATTTTCAGTAATCCAAGATCTCAAGGGTGTGTTTCCCGAGTGGTTTTTGTTTCAGTGGCACTAGGAGGAGGCAGCTGAAAGCCGAGCTTTGTTGTGCTCGGTCCTGTGCAGGGGTCTAGCAAGAGATGATTAGTTCTGGGGTCCTCAACGTAAGGATTTGGAGCCGTTGGAACGGGTCGAGAGGAGGCTACCAAGATGATCAGAGGGCTGGAGCACCTCCAGTATGAAAAACAGGCTGAGAGAGTTGGGCTTGTTCAGCCTGGAAAAGAGAAGGCTCGGAGGAGACCTTATAGAGACCTTCCAGTACCTGAAGGGGCTACAAGAAAGCTGAGGAGGGGCTATTTACAGAGGCTTGTAGTGACAGGATGAGGGGCACTGGCTACCAGCTGGAGAGGGGCAGATTTAGGCTGGACGTAAGGAGGAATTTCTTCACTATGAGAGTGGTGATGCGCTGGCACAGGTTGCCCAGGGAAGCGGTGGCTGCCCCATCCCTGGAGGTGTTCAAAGCCAGGTTGTATGGGATCTTGGGCAGCCTGGTCCGGTGGGAAGCGTCTCTGCCCATGGCAGTGGGATTGGAACTGGATGATCTTTAAGGTCCCTTCCCATCCAAACTATTCTGTGATTCCCACAGTAACAAGCGTGTGAATGAAACAAGCAACCTCGGCCAAATCTCTTCCCTATCTTTCTAAAACTTTTGCAAGGATTTTAAATGACGAGCATCAGAAATGTAAGTAACAGTTATTTCCTTTCCAGCTTCCCTTTAATGAAAGGGACAGAAGGAAAGACTTTCCAAACCCTAGAGCGTCTTAGTTTGAAAAGCTTTCACAATTTCTGGCTTGAGTTAATAAAAAGGTATTATTCAAAGACTCTTCTACAGATCCTTGAGTAATGCAGCATTGCAGATGGACCCCTTTTTTTAGGTACTACTAGAAACAATACTGATTGTGGCTTTTCTCCTTCCTTTGCAGTAATCACTGCTGTATAAGGGGAGGGAGCTGGTGTTTAAACAGGAAAAGGAAAAAAAAAACAAACTTGCTCATAGATCTCCAAGAAATGAAGATGCTAAATATTTCTCAAAAATGGAACAGATTTTTCCAACTGTGTCTTTCTTATCAAGGATTTGTTTGGAGAGTGAATGAGTAAAATGAAGTTTTATGCCTCGAAGTACAAGAAATGCCTGACATTGAAAAGGAACAGGGGAATTCTGTATTGCATGTCTCTGTTTTGTCAATACTAAAACTCTTCTCGTGTTGGTCATAGCCGCTTATTCTCTTCGTGCCTCCGAGAGAAATATTAACCAAGAATATTGGCAGAGGGGCTTGCTGGTTGCATATAGTAACTGGAACAACTCCTGAGCCGTTCACACATTTCGGGCTGAGTGACCTTCTGGAATACTGGAGCATGAAAATAAATGAGCGTACGAACGTGGCTTTCAAAAGCCAGACAGACAGGCTGTGTCAAATACTGTTACCAACTCCTCCCTCCTCCTCCCTTTTTTTTAATTGAAATACAAAAGGAAGGTTTTTTAATTTCCAGTGTAATTAACTGCTTAAAGATATCCTTTTCAATTGGGTGCGTATTGATTACCCCTGTACCAAGGAGAGTCTAGGGCAAAACTTTACTACCCTGTTTTGCTAATGCTATTTTCTGCTCTGTTTGCCTTGGGCAGGCAGACCTTTATGTACTTAGATAGGAATGAAATTAGTTGCTTTTTAAAGTAAACACTTATGCCTCGTGCTTCAGATGTCTCCCTATACGAGTACAGCAGTCATGAGAAGAAACACAGGAAAGCAACCCAAGATCCAGCTGTGGGACTGTGACACAGCTGTACTGGGGCTGCAAATTATCTTGCTGTCTTAAAGACTCTGTGAAACAGGATTTGGTTCACCTTTGCTATGACTGTAGCAGCAGTTACATAATGAAACCCTAAACCCCAGTGATGCTACACCTGTAACAAGGCAGAAGTTGACTAATTACAGAGGAGTCTGTGCCTGAAATTGTTTTGTGTTTCTAAAGTGTTGGCTGACATAGATAGCACCACCCTGCTGTTAACAGGGGAGATTTTTAAAGGGCAGCTTTAAAAGAATTGAATGCTTTCCTTGTTGGGATTTGCATAAGGACATTTGAAGTCAGAGGAGACCACCGCCATCCCCTGGATGTGTTTAAATCCCCATTATAATACCAGACTCAACAGCTCTGGGTATCATACATAATTTTTCCACTAAGCATATACTGGTCATAAAATCTCAACTGCAGAGTACCAGTGAGAGCCTTATTAGATTAATGCCTTACCCACGGATAAAGAAAAGTAACTAATTGTCACTGGCTATAGTTTTATTTTTAGTTGAGGCAGGGAAGGATTGTGTTGCTGTGAATGCATGGGAAATGTGAGCACTGCAGGGAACCTTCTCTGGTGATTTAACCCACACAAACCTTTGCCACTGGCCTTCTTTGCTTCAGGCAACAGCATTCAGCTGAAGCTGCTGTTGATGCAGTCAACTGGGGATGAAGTTTACTTGCAAGGGATTAGGCACACGAGAACCTGCTTCACAGATTTCTTCTGAATAAATTCTGTCTTGAGGCTGGACCGCTGTGTGTAGCATCCCCAAATCCTGCATTGGTATTCTGCTGTCTGTTTGAAAAGAAGCAGCATTTCCCAAACACCGCAGAGAGGATGATGAGGTTATGATGATGCAGGCTTCTGCAGAATGTCTCATCTTGCATCAGTTTTGTTGTGTTCAGTAGATGTTGTAGTTTCTAAAGTGTAGGGTCTCAAAAAACTAAGAAGACTGACTGGTTAAGAATGAAGCAGAGGGTGCTGAACCCTCTTTTTCTGATATTTTGAAGCTTGGATTAACAAGGTCAAAGGTGTAGCTGTAAATATTATTTCTGTAAGTATGATTTGGAGAAGTCAGTGTAGTAATTGAATTATTACTTAGCTGATGAAAACATTGGTTTGCAATTGTTTCCTTTCTTTTTAAGTGGTTGCTACATTTAACTTTAGATCCATTTCAGCAACCTGTTTAAGCGTGTGATGAAATATCTTAGTGAAGTCAGCTGGATTTAAGTTTTACTGAATTGGTGCCTTGCCTATTTAGTTCTTATAAAAACTTATGTACACAGCATTAATTATTTCACTGCTGGCAGCTCTCACAGCTTCTAGTGGAAGTTGTATGAATGACGTTCAGTGTATTTCTTGAGGCTCCAGCTTCCAGATTTAGAGAACTGAGAGAATCTTTGTTTTCAGTTTTAAAGCTAACGGATTTTGTAGCAGTCCAGCCTGTAGGGGAAAGTTTGAATTGTCACAAGTGCATCACAGAAACCAGAAAGATTAAAACAAAATACTGCTGTTGCTTTCATTAAATTCAGTTGAATTCTGGGAGCATTGCATGACTGTTAATACTGCAGTTGCTGTGTGTCTGTGCTGGGCTGCCATGGTGCTGTGAGGGTACCCAGCATATTCCCACTTTGCAAAACATTGTTCGAACTTACTCTACACACATTCTGAAAATCTCCATCAGAACTGATATCCAAGGAGATACCTAAAAAAAATGCTGTTGGCCTGGTTTGGAGGACCATACTGTGTAGACTGGGAGAGGTTGTGTACTTTATTGTTCTTATTTTAATGGTCAGCATTTCTATTCGGCTGGCTGTACTATGGTGACAGTCCCTCTCTAAACAAGGGCAGGAACATTTCCTGGTTACTGGATGTTAAATAGCTGTGATTGCTTTGGACAGGGTTTTTCACGAGCAGGTGAGGAATTTGCATCATATTAAAATGCATTAAGCTATTATCATAAGCATTTTCAGTTATGACATGGAGGAAAAAAGTCAGAATTTAACTGGTTTGCCCAGTTTGCATTTATCTTGGTTCCCAAATATCAAGTATTATCAATTTTTACTTCAGTTTTGGTTTGAGTCTTTCTGTAAGAACGGCTTACAGATTTCCTGCCTGATTTTGGGGGGCGGTTGTGCATACAAAGCAATAGCTCTTCAGCCATCCTGTGTGCTCTTGCAGTTAGCCACCTTGTGAGATTTGTCCTTTGTTGATAGTACTGTCGCTTTGTTCTTCTACTGGAAAGCTTAGATCTCAATGTGTATCGCAAGACTAGAACATGGGCTGCATTTATAGCTCAAGGATGTACTCTGTATTTCCTAAACCGAAAGCCGTAGAATGGTTTGGGTTGGAAATGGGTCAGAAGGGACCTTAGGATCATCCAGTTCTAGCCATGGACAGGGAACACCTCCCACCAGACCAGGTTGCCCAAGGCCTCGTCCAGCCTGGCCTTGAGCACTTCCAGGGATGGAGCAGCCACAGCTTCCCTGGGCAACCTGGGCCAGGGCCTCACCGCCCTCATCATGAAGAATTTCTTCCTAATGTCTAATCTAAGTCTTCCCTGTTCCAATTTAAAGCCATTCCCCCTTGTCCTATTACTACACACCCTTGTAAAAAGTCCTCCCCAGCTATACCGTCTCTCTGGAGCCTTCTCTTCTCTAGGCTGAACAATCCCAGTTTTCTCATAGGGGAGTAGGCAAGAAGAATTCAGTTGCTGATAGCTCTGTCCATAAGGAAGAACTGTGTCCACTGTATTGGATCAGTTTTTTTGCCGTTTGTAACAGCAGTGGCTCTCCACGGACTTCATGAGCCGGCTGGTTTTGTTTAGCCGTGCTCTTGTACGGCAGGTTCAAAGGTATGTTGCAGGAGCACTTAGTAGAAGGAAAAATTCATCAGGTTATTAGACACAAATACCTGGCCTGTTTTGGGAAGCTCTGTGGACTTCCAGGAATCTGGAATGGAATGTGCAGGAATCTGAACGGATTCTCCTCTCTGCTTGCCTTTTTACGTCCTCTTCCCTCAGCATCTGCTGCTGACTGCTGGAGGCAGATAGAGGCAGATGTCTCTTGTCTGCATCTGCACCACTGTTTTTATAAAACACAGTAATGCTTCAGATGACCTCAGAGTACTTTCAGATGTTTTTTCTAGATGCTTAACCCTCCAAACTTAAGCACCATGTGGAGTGCAAGACGACTGTCAGTGCACAGAGCTGAGAGCCTGTGACAAGTGGTTTCCCTCGGAGGTGTCCCTCAGGGGTCCATACTGGACCAGTGCTGTTCTATGTCTTCATCAATGATATTTACAGTGATATTGAGTGCACCCTCAGCAAGTTTGCAGATGACACCAGACTGAGTGGTGCAGTTGCCGCAGTGGAAGGACGGGATGTCATCCGGAGGCACCTGGATGGACTGGAGAAGCGGGCCTGCGAGAACCTCAGGAGGTTCAACAAGGCCAAGTGTGAGGTCCTACACCTGGGTCACAGCAATCCCTGATTCCAATAGAGGATGGAGGATGATGTGATTCAGAGCAGCCCTGCAGTGGAGGACTTGGAGTGCTGGTCGATGAGAAGCTCAACATGAGCCAGCAATGTCTGCTCACAGCCCAGAAGGCCAACTGTACCCTGGGTGGCATCAAAAGGAGCATGGCCAGCAGGTCGAGGGAGGTGATTCTGCCCCTCTGTTCCTCTCTTGTGAGGCTCCACCTGGAGTATTGTGTCCAGTTCTGGAATCCTCAGCATAAGAAGGATATGGAGCTGTTGGAATGAGTCCAGAGGAGGACTACTCAGATGATCTGAGGGCTGGAGTATCTCCCATACGAGGACAAGCTGAGGGAGTTGGGGTTGTTCAGCCTGGAGAAGAGAAGACTCTGAGGAGACCTTATAGGGACCTTCTAGTACCTGAGAGGCTACAAGAAAGCTGGGGAGGGACTGTTCCACTGGTGTGTCTGTAAACAGGTGATGGATGCGACAAACCTTGAAGTTCACTGTCCAGTTCTTTTGATTTGATTGTACCACCAAGAACTAGCTGTTTAAGAACAGACAAAGTGTGTGTGATGCTTGGGGTACAGTCTAGGCTTAGAAATGTAGATTAAAAAATGTTTTATGCAAAGAATGTTCTAGAAATTGTGTGTATAGTGAAGGAAGGGAGAGACTGATATTGTGCCCTTTTAAAAATGTATGATAACTTTCTAAAAATTGACTGTACTTAGCTTAAATATAGAGTGCAGTAAATGGGATGATGCTGTTCTGTTTGTCGACTTCCAGCTCCTTGCTTATGTAGTGGTTGACTTTTAGCCTCTAAACGCCTTCCATTTTTTGCAGGATTGATCTTTTTGCCTATTAAGCTAGACTTCAAACAGGATTATTAATAAACAGTTTTTTCAGACTCCTGCTACAGTCCCTTGTAAATGCTAACATTGAACTTCAGTGGAGAAGTAATCTTAGTCAGCAAACCTATAAAAATATCCTTTTTAAAATGACAGACTGCACTTTATCTTTGATGGCAACTTAATACAGCCGGTCTGAATTATGTGCCTCTGTTAGAGCAAAATTAAGTCTTTGGAGGTAAAATTCAATGTTAACTTAAGAGCATTTCAGTTTCTTCCTCCTACCCTCTGACAAACTTGCCTACTATATGAGTTAAATATCTCATGAAGGTGAGCTTTAATGTAACTAAGAAGCGATCACTTCAGCTGATAAAATCACAGCTGCCCGAAGACGCATTTTGGCTTAATATTTGGGATCTCTTTGAATAGTACTGATCCTATCACACTTCTGTGCTCCTGCGTCATGATCTGATTTTTTTTTTTTTTTTTATTAAACCCTGATAGTACAGGCACACATCTTTTAAACTAAGCAAAAAGCCCCAACTGCAATGCATTAAGCAGACCAAGCAACAAATCCTGTTGTGAGCAACTTTCATATTTAATGCATCTCTGAAGGTCAGGAGGAACAGCCGCCTGTCATCCTGCTGTTCTTGCTCCCTCTGAGGCTGGTTACCTTATTTTGAACCCTTGCGTGTTACCTAGGCAATCCTACTGAAGCAGGCAGTGGGGTTGTCTTGAAATTCATTAGATCCTCGGTTATTTCTGTCTTAAACACACAAAACTTTCACTTAATCGAGAGGACACAGAAAGGGTGAAGGAACTTCTGTGTTTGCCTAATGGAGGGGAATTTGTCTATAAAGCATGCTGTATGTATTTAATGAAAAACATGGCAAAAATGAGAAGAAATAACCCATACAAGTGGATTATGGTCTTATTGATGTGTACCCTAAAGTTAGTGTGAAGGATGGAAGGAAAGAAGATCTGCACCCTGTCCCTTTTCCTCAGACTCACAGGCTATCACACTTGCTCCCAAGCTTTTCTGAAATGAGTAAAGCCTCCAAAGAAGCCACAGCTTACACCACAGAAGGAGAACCAGTGCCATAATGCTTACTGCTTGACCTTGTGTGGGTGGTTCTCTTAACCAGCAGCAGTCACTGCCTTTGTTCATTGTTCAGGAGCTTTGTAAAACATCTGTACTTGAGCTCCAACATGAGTAACAGGAGCTCGCTGGTAGCAGACTTGATTGTTATTATTTAGAATTTGTGGCTTTAACTTCTATCACTACTGAATCTGGGGTTTTGTGCTGTCCTGGATACAGATAGCCCACTATGAAGCTGACCTGATTATGTGGAGATTTTGCTGTTGGAGAAAGAAGGACAGTACTCTGAAATTTCTCTTCTCTCAAAGTTTTGGCCTATTAATTGGTTTCTTGGTAACTTGGTTTCATATCTTCATTTAGTTTGCCTTTAAATGTGTCTTGTTTATGACATCCATTGTAAACTGGAGCTATGACCTCTCAATATAGTCTATAAAGTGTCCACAGTTTTGAGCATAAATCTAGAAATCCAGTAGTTGACTATAATACGCCACCGAGGGGCAGAACAAACATAGTTTGTCCAGTTTATACTGGGGACACCTGGATAAAAACTAATGCTGCACCATAAAAGTGGTGATGAGGAATAATATTTAGCTTATATTGGATAATTGTAGGAGTCCTCACCTCTTGCTGGTTCCTCTCTAGAAAAATACTTTTTTTTTTTTTTTAATCCAAATATAATCTTAAAAGTCTTGGGATAAAATCTGAAGTTGGTGGGAGTTTTCTGTGAATTTCAGAGGTGTCAAGCTTTTCCTCTGGTAATCTTGTCTTCTAAAAATCACCTACATGTTTGTGTGTGGTTTTGTGTGTAGCATTTCAGAGGAGTAAAGATTTTCACTGGTAGTGCTGTCTTCTAAAAATGACAAGTAGTTGCTTGTGTAGCTCCGTGTTACAGTTTGTTGTAGCTGGAGCTGCTGTTACAGGATATGTTGTAGACTCAGGCTACTCTCTTCCAGTTTAGCTTTCTGCAATACAGCCTTTTGGCTTGAACCTGACTATGTGTCAACCAGAGGTACAGCAACAGTGCTCTCATGTCTGCCTGTCTGTGATTCTGAAAACCAGGACCAAGAAGTATGTTTCTACCTCTGTGACATCACCTTGAGTTTATTATCCTGAGGATGCATTATCTATTTATAGCTGATGTTATTAATAAAAGAGAGGGAGAATGTTCTTCTTATGTAAAAACCATGGCTAAATCTTAATCGTTCAACCTAATGTTCCTGAGAAGGGCTATGAGATGCTTTTATTGTGGCAATCCAGCACTCTGTTTACATGGATTGTGCTTCCAAGACTTGCTGGACTGCAGCCTAGCTTCACTGTTTGGAAGCCTTCCCACAGGACACATGTTGATGCCCTGGCGTAGATGAGGGAGCGCTCGTATGTACCTTAGGTAATGTCATAGCCATCTCCTGGGAGGAAACTATCAGCAGGATGGAATTGTTGCTCAGTATTGGCAGATGTTATCTGACTGCTATGAAGCACTAATCAGCTTACCAGGAGGCTCCGGTTTCTCAGTCTCAGCTGACAGGGGTAGGGAGGAAGGAGAAGTAATCCAATTGAATTGGAAATGCAGACTTGACTTTGGTTCTCAAGTCACCTCTTGAACCATAATAAAGGGAGAAGCACTTGGGAAGCGAGACCATCTAATTTCAGTTGTACAGTGTCAGGGTAATGGTATCCAATTCTCAGCAGGTTTGTATATAATGTGGTACCTCAGAACCAACTGTTTTGAGGAACGCATCACTGCTGTTCCCTGGTCACAAGGTAGGGTGGGGAAAAAGATGGGCTGCTAAAGAACACGGCAAATTCTTATTGCAAGGGATGTTATAACATATTGGAGAGAGTGAGATGAGCTGGATTCTACTTCCCCCCCCCCCGCCTTGTTTGCGCTGTTAGTGCAAAAGGATAACTTTTGTCTTTATGGTGTTTTGAGATTGAAGGAAGGAATTCGGTGTTCTGGGAGATGTCGGCAGTTCAGGGAAGATTACAGAACTGAGCATGAGAATGGCTGAAAAAAATGGGGGCTTTTGCTCCACTAAGCGCTAGTGTGAGTGTCTGTTCTACTAAGCGTCTTCCAAAATGTACAAGCACTGTTCCTTCATGGCTGAGTGAAATAAAAGCTCTGCAAACTTTCAAATGCAATTTTGCTGTGTAACACCATGATGCAAAAATGGGACCGAGATCTGTCCATGGATCTTTCACCAGAAGAAGCTGGTGTAGAGCTGCTTCAGTAACACACAAGTTAACTCCAGCAACACTAGGAAACTGACTGGATTCCATTTCCCTCGTGATCTGATAAACAGAATTCTTGTCTGAAAGCTAGTTTAAAACAAAGATGTTTTAACTGGGCCAGTTGATATCTCAGCTGGTAGGATTTTATTACTCTTAATGGCATGTCATAGTGGAAAACACAAACTGAATCTGTAGGACAGGTATGCATGCAGGGTCTGTGCTGATAAATGTAGGCATCTGATTTGGAAGCATATGAGATGGGGTACAGAACCTTGCTACAGTGGATTTTTAAAGTCAGCTTTTGGAATAACTCTTTAAAAGGTGTCCACAGATGGTATATGAGTTCTTGAGCATGAAGATAGTGTTGTTAACTTGTGGGGGATCTTTTATACTATTTATTTTCCACTCCTTTTAAAGTGTTATAAAAAAAAGATTTAAATATGACGCATTATTCTCTGTTTTCAGAAATGAATAAAGCTAGCAGCCCTGCGTTATAGATTGATAGCCTTCTACGTGGCATTGGGATCAATAAGTCAAGAGGGTGTGATGCCGAGAAATCTCCTCTCAGATTCTCCTGAAATGGCAACTGAAATCTCTCTAAAGCACACAAGTGGGAGCACAGAGAGCGGTGGCAGTGTGGAAAATCCTGGCAGCCAAGCTGGGTGCAGAAACCTTGCCCTGGTAAGTGTTTAATGAGCCTATGATTAGTGATACAAATTACATTAGTAGCTTTGTTCATGTTGCAGGATTATTTATTTTTTTTTTTTTAGCATTGCTTCTGCCATTTCTAGTCCTAAAAGGTTGCTTATGGTGTGGGTTGTTAACAAACTGAAAGGCCAGAAATAACTCATTTAGTACAATATCTTGCTATTCTGGTGCGGTTGACTCTGAGACCTTGGAGAGAACTTCTTGCTGGTTGTACCTCCCAGAGAGCTGGGAATGGCAGTAAGGAGCACACGTTATGTGGGGCAGCTTGGTGCAACCACCAACATGCAGTGCGCAGTTCAGTGCACATCTCTGCCCTCACATACTTAAGTAGCTCATAAAGGAACTTAAGAATAGTGTGTCTTCTATAAGCTGTTTCTTGCTTAAGTTCCTTGTTGACACTACTGAATGAAGGTCTCAGCTTCTTCTACCTTTGTATAATTAGCTGAGCAACAAATACGTCACCATAAACAAAGCTGTCTTCACATTAGTGAATATGAGTGTGTGGCCATTTAAATAGTATATGAGTAATTGAAGGAGTAGGATGCACTTCTGCATTTTTCAATTAGAAGGATGATTCAGACAATGAACACAGCAGTACTGTTTGTACTGTGACAGGCTAAGCCTAGAAAGCAGGTATGGTTCATTGTGCATATTTTTTCTTATTATCACAACCAATTGAAAAGCATCCATTTTTAAGTGAGTGAAGAGCACTCATGCTTTCCCTTAATCAGAACCTAAATCTCTGTCCTTAAACATGGAATTAGGTTTCCCATATGTTTCCCTCTGACATCCCTGCTAGCTTCCTTTTGGTGCTTTGTTGCTGTGAAAGAGTAAGTGGTGAAAATAACCTGGCAAGTTTATCTATGTTACTCAGAAATGCTCAGTGGTTTGTGGTGTTCGGTGGGCTTTTTGGCAGCTGATGTAATTCTAAAGATATTCCTTCTTGGTTGTTTCTAAGGGAAATAAAACTCAGTTAATATTCTGCTCGATCCTTAAGCTCATGTTGCAAGTTGAAACACACAAGTATTACTGAATTCAGTCCCTTAACTGTTTCTGATCTGCTTTAGAACAAAGTTGTGAAAAGTCAGGGTTGGGGAAATAACCAAGCCAAGAGCGTAGCCAAGCAGACCATTTGAACCCAGTTATTTAGGGTATGTTGTTTGTTATTTGAAAACTGATTGGGTCTTAGAGAATTATAGTGGGGTTGCTCTTTGTTAAAGAACTACAGTTTTCTGTAGAATTACAAATTAGTTGCATGCATTACTCTGACTCCAGTTTTCCAGTTTATTGAACTAGTAGCCAGTTGTGTTTCCACGGGTTTTATTCTTGGCTGCGATAGTGAGCATGAGATTGGTTATTCAAAAAGATCAGTATTGGTTATCAGGGCTACATATAAATCAGTATGTTCATACAGTCTCATCCTGAGTCTGCTGTGTCAGAAAATGACATAGATTCCCTTAGTCTAACTAGATCTTACCAAGTGATAACCCCTGTGATGATGCATCAACTAGCATTGGAATCCCTTCTGACTTTAATGCAGTGATTTATAGATGGAGTAAAAGCTGGCTGCAGGTTCAGGCAATTCCCATCAGACTTGTGCTTTAGTAAAAGAAGTTCCCAGTGCCTTTAGTGTGTGCATGAAAAAGGTGAAGCATGTATCAACAATTTTAATTCTGGTGCCACAGATCCCCTTCCGTGACTGTTCTTCTAGCTGTGTAGTAGGTGGCGTGTCTGATACGGCTGACAGCTAGCATACGTGGAATAACAGGTTGGGGAATGGAAACTCTCTTCAATAAAGGCGTAATTTCAGTTTCTGAGTTTGGGGCAGAGGTGTATGGGGAACTTGATATGAAGTAAATTCTGGCAATTGTAATTGAGTGAATAGGACTCAAGTTGTTAATGCTGCTCATTTATTTCCTTTTTATGATCTGATGCAAGAAGAGTATTTTTCCCACTGACTGATACCTTTTATCTGTTCAGCACTGAAACTAGCTTTAGAAATCCTCAGGATAAAGAGCAGTATTCTTCAAATATTTCTTTTTCTATATCCTTGCGTAATTGTATATTAAAAGCATGATTTTTTTCAGTGCACTAAGCATCAGGGGATTCCTAACAAGAAAAGCTAGTTGCTGGAACATGCTTCTAGAGACCTGAACTTTTCGCTTGAGTAGTTTTGCTGTAAAGGTTCAGAAGATGTAGAAGTTTTGATGCCTTAATGAGAGGGAGATGATACATAACTTTGTTTAGACAACTTCTCATTAAGCCGATTCTCGGAAAGGAAGGGACAGATTTTTTTTTTCAGGCACAGCAGACCTTCCTAGCTCTAAACCAGAAGCTTTTACAGACTTTCTTGCCTCTTCATTTATTCCTTTTCTGGGTCTGTTCACCTGGAGATACCACGAAGGAGGTTAGGGCTGACTTCAGTTTGGTTTTTTTAATGGTCTTGGAAAGGAAAAAAGTGTGGTGATGTTTTTTGACAGGCATGTACTATTGCAGGCTTCTTCCTACTTGATTACAAAAAAAGAAGCTCTTAAGCTTGTTGGTGTCAAACCACATTAGTCATTAAATCTTTGTATCACACCTTTGGAATTCAAACAAATCCTGGGATGTGATAATAGAGACAAACACTTGGACCAGCTTTATCCTACGCTGGCTGCTTACAGCTGGTTTGGCTGACTGCTGGCTGTTCTTGCACGCTCTGTGTCTCCACTGGCATTGCTTGCTGTGGAACTGGTTGTTGTTTTAGGAATGGCTAGGAGATGAAAATAAATTGTCGTGTGTCAAAAAGGTCTTAGAACTCTGTATGATTCTTAACAGTCAGCTGTTCAGTTCATTTTAGTTTTGTCAGATTTCTCAGCTGCTTCTTACCTACACAATGGTGCTTATAGTTAATCTTTGACAATTGCAGTCTCTATGGCAAAATGTATTTTTTTTAATGGAAAGCAAGGTGCTGATGCCCTGTATTCATTGCAGTGGAATTTTTCATATAAATGATAGGTGTTCGAGTCTGGATTTATGTTGCCAAATCCAATCACCATAGTTGAAGACATAAGCCTACGTTTATGTGGGAGGAATGTTTACCCTGGTATTTTCATCTAGCACCAACTTTTACAACCATACAAACTCTTCTATATATGAGGATGTGAATTTGCACACTGATTTTAGTGAAGGTGGTATCCATATATGTGCTTGGCAAAAGGATGAGACCAATGTACCTTCCCCATACATAGAATCAGTTGCACTACCCAAGGGGGATGGTAAACAAAGGCACTCTGTTCTGCTTGGCAGTTCTGACTTCCAAAACCTGTTCTTGAATGACACTCCCTAATATGTGGTGTAAGAATTTACTCGCAGTGAAATACAGTTGCAGCAATTTGAGGATACTTAATTTGGAAATAGAACTAGGTCTTGGCTTTTTTTGAAGAAATTTGTCTTATTCCATTGTCTGAATAGACACAGACTGGTGACTTCTCAAAGCCAATCCTTCTTTTTCAGTGCTTCGTTGTGGTAATTGTAGTGTGTATCTATTCTCATCAGTGAGTAACTGCTGTAGTTTCTAGGTGTGAATAACAAGCTAAGACAATAGCACCACTTATGAAAATCATACCAGTAGGTGCTGGTTGTGCTACTGTAGTAGCCGTGCTGCTTGGAACTGCATTAGTAATAAGCTGTGTCAGTGCCTTGGATTTGTTGATACAACTTCACACCTATGCCTTCTATATCTGAATGTGTCTTATCAAGTAGTAGCTTTGAAGCATATGGGTTCTTGTTACTCTCAGTGGATCATACTGCAGTGGTTGTTATTATTGTTGTTGTTGTTATTGTTGTTGTTAACTGAAGACAGATCCTCAGTTAATACCACAGTTTGTCACCACTGCTTTTGGGTCAGTGGTGAGTTCCAGAATTTGATCAAGTGACTGTTTCTTTTGGTCACTATTCAAGTAGCTTAAATTGGCAGATAACCATGATTCTAAAAAGGTGGCTTGCTTATTCCATTTATTAACAAGCTTCCTCTGGCTCTAACAAGACTTGACACCCAGTCACTGAAGATGATCTTTCACTGCCAGACACCTTGTGTAGTACAGGTGATGTTTTGAACACTAGTTACGTAGACAAGAAAAGCAAATATCTTGTAAGCAGTCTGAGTTGGCTTGGTATCTTATTTCACACGCTCAGCCATTTAACTCCGGTGACCTGATTATTTTGTAGTTATGATGTCTCTTGTAGACTAAAAGTAGTTGCTATAACCCTTATCCTTTTTGGATCAGTACAGGTAATTCAAATGCAACAGACATGATTTTCCAAGTGCACTGTGTTACTATCTCTTTGACCTAGCCTCTCTGAAAAAGTCCTGGGATTTTAGCGTGGTTTTAGGAGCTACTGGAAGACAACAGATTGTGTGTCTGTTAGTCCAATGCCACCTTTTTTTTTCCTCACAATTTGAGTGTGCAGAATCTTGTGATGCTGAGCGGCATTTCAGGTGCATTGAAGGCAAAGTCCTGAGAAATACTGCTTTCTGAGAATCAAGATGTGTTTTGCCTGTGATACTGATACTCTTCAGGTTTTACTGTGCTACAAGTTCTTTCACCATTCCCAGGTACTTTGCTGAACAACAATACACACACGAAAACAAGTAGATTTTTTCACTGTTTGATACTTTCTATGGATACAGCTGTCTTTGGGCAGGGGAGGCCATTCCGTACAGCGTGTGGAGAGAGCTATGCTATGCCTTGTCCACCTGAAATTGATACTAGGAAGCAATATGCCTTAAAAAAGTAAGAGTCATTGCTCCTACCAGCAAGGCAAGAAGTTGGGAAGAAGTGGGGCTTGAGGACTGCTTGCTTTGGACCATGAGTATAGAACTAAGGTAAAGAGCCTGACTCCCAGCAAGTTATGACCTTGCTGTAAAATGTGCTAATGAAAATGTACATAGAGCACAGATTGCCTTCAGGAACTCTCAACTGCATCGTTCCTCCTCAAAGAGTCATCTGATAGATAAAAATTATTCCAGTGGGTGAGCAGGATAGGTGCCTCACTGATAGGCATTCCCGAACTTCCAGCGTGGTTTCTTTGTACACCACTACTTTCTTATTCAAAGAATACTTGAATTAGAGTTTCTGTAATGTGAAAGCCAATTTTATCTTGTCTCACCTTCAGTGCACGTAATGGTCAATGTTTAATATATTAAAATACCTACAGGGTTGTCTCTGCCTACCACTTGTTCTTTGCTGTTTTAAAACAAAATGTGCTTCATTCTTACAGCCTTTTTGTCCCATGAAACTCTAGGCACTCCTTGCTTTGTTCCAGACCCTGTCTAATTTGTCCTTTCCAAAGTTCAGTGACTAAATCTGAACTCTGCTCTAAATGAGGATGCGCTTTCATTTCATCACCCTGGTTAATATATCCCAGAATGACATTCACATACCTGAACAGCATTCTTTCCTCTTTACGCCACTTAAACTCACCTGCAACTCCTTTTATCTTGTGTTGCCACTTAGACATTGTTCATCACTGTATGTTTACATGTCTTTCAACTGAATTTCATTTTGTGGAGCTGCAGCACTCTTAAATGCTTTATGAAGTTCTTATTCTGTCCTACCTAGTTCTTGCAGCAACGTCTTCTGACATAAAGGCATCAACAGACACTGTTAACTGTCTGCTGTTGTTAGTGAAGTATCAGATAATAGAGAGATAGGGATGAATCTGTTCCAGGCTTGTATTGTTTCATTATTCATAGAATTATAGAATAGTTTGGGTTGGAAGGGACCTTAAAGATCACCTAGTTCCAACCCCCCAGCCATGGGCAGGGACACGTCTCACTAGATCAGGCTGAACAAGGGCCCATCCAGACAGGCCTTGAACACCTCCAGGGATGGGGCATAAGTTTAAGATACATCATGCTCCTCAAAAACAAGTCTCTCCCCTGCCACTCGCTTCCCTCCACTGTTACATAGGTACCTTGTAGTAATTTCATCTGGGCATAGTTTCCTTAGTCATCTCAGAGCATATTTTTGGAGGACCATGTAATAAAGCCTTCAAGTAGAGGCTTATGTGTCATGTTTATGCCTGCTGGCCAAGTCAGTAACCCTCTCATGAGAAAAGATTAGTGTGAAATTATGTGATTTTCGTAGTGTCTTATGGCTTTTGTCTGAAAATTCTCCTATTTTTTTTGAATGTTGTTCTAACGTAGAAATCAAAGGGAAGAAGAATTTATAAGCTGATGAGCCTAACTTTAATAACCAAAGAGATATCTTTAGAGTTTAAGTAGATCTTGTGTTGTTTTAGTTTGTTGGGTTTTTTTTGAAGTAGCTTAGGAGTAATTTAATCAGTTTATAATCTCAGTACATCCAGCTTATTTTTCAAATGCTTCTGGATCATTTGTTTTACTCATTTGTGACCTGTTGATTATATGCTTTGCTAACTATTATGAAGTGCACAGGTACAATTATGTTAATAAACTGAAGAAAACAACGTTCAGTATTATAGTCCTCTTCAACAAATGAAGTGGTATTATCAAAATCATCAGATAGTGGGTTGTAAAGGAAGTACTTTTTGTCACAGCCCACAAACTATGGAGCTCATTGCCACAGAATGCTGTGAATGCCAGCCATTTAAATGGGCTTAAACAATAAGGTGAATTCATGCTAGAAAAACTCATTAAGGCCTATTAAATATACAGATGCGGATGCAACTGGGAAGTCCTTAAGCCATGTATTGCTGGAAACTGGAAGGACATAGGGAAGAGAAATAGAAATCCATCCAATTTACAGCAATACTCTTCCCCCTCTGCCCCGTTCGCCTCTCCTGTGCATTACTGGTGGCTGAAGGCAGGTTGCTGAGCTAAATGGCCTTTTCGGTCTGATCCTCTGTGGTGGTTCTTATTCTTGTCTGTAATTCACTTGCCTCCAGTTTAAGCAATGCAGCAGGGTGATCCATTCCGTTTCCCTTTTCTGTAAATCTAATCAGAGGTACTTGCCTTTTTCTTCTGCACTGAAGCTTTTGTCCCTGTTCTGGCACTGCTTCTGCATGCAGGGCTTTCTTTTTCCCTCTTTTTATAAGTAGAACTACCTGCCTTGTTATTAGCAGGATGAGGCCAAAGCAGTGCTGCATTGGTCTCTTCCTCCTACATATTTTCTCAAAAAAACATGAAGGGAGCAACATCCAGTCACTTTTTTCCTATGGAGCTGTGCCTATTAATTCTTTGGCACTGTCAAGCGATGGATAATGAATAAGTTGAGTCTGCTGTTCTCTTGGTATTTTGCTAATTAAAGCGTAGCTGTCTGACATCAGTAGCACCATTCAATTCTATAGGAGTTTTCAGAGGAATTATATCTATGTATATGTATTTTTTAACCACTGCAGATGTCTTGGGATTTCCCCTGCTGTTCTGTCAAAGCTGTACTGATCTTGATCTGGATGTGATGTTAAGAATTTATTAAATGCATGTGAAAAATTGTAGGCTTCTGGTACTAAGGCACTGTTTCAGAGAGGTGGGAAAAGGGTCCTTTCTATTAAACAGATTCTATTCTTTTATTTTCTCTTTTTTTTTCCTTGTTTGTGTTTTTTTTTACCTCTTTTACAACAAGAACATCATAACAGTCTCTTTCCTGTTTGATGTAAGCAGGAAATGTTTGGCTGCACAAGGATCTGAAATATTAATGCCAGCTGAACATACTCAGCTATTTCAGCTGTTTGCATCCCAAATTTCTTTTGTCTAAGCAGTCTCCTTAATCCTCAGTTTAGGCACAATTTTCAGGTTTCAGATTTTGGCTGTCTTTTTACAGTAGCTTTAAAGTTGGTTGTGTTAGGTGTATGAGAGATTTGTATTTGGGAGGTGTTTTTGTGTATAAAGAGTAGGGAGCTGGTGGAAAATATGAGAGGAATAACTTGAATAGCTGAAAAGGCTCTGCCTTGTTAAACACCCAGATTCATCAAGAAGATTAGAGGCCTGGAAGGACAGCCCAGAAAGAATATGAACTCTTCCAGTACTTGGAGTATGTGGAAAATTAATTTATTACAAATAGACTTGGTAATCCAAGTCAAACCTGACACCAGCTGACCACAACAGAATTCCTCCTATCTTCCTGAAACCTTTACTATTATGTAAAGAATATAAGTGGGTATTTTTTAGCACAGCGCTGTTGTCAGATCAGTGGTAAAGCAAGTCACTGCTTGCTTTACACTGCCGAGCTCCGTCAGTCTGACCAGCTTGCATAGTTTAATTTTCAGTGTGCTTGTGTGTCTAAAATGGGATTATTTCCTTGTCTCGGACTGAAACATTCCTTGCCTGAGGGGTTTTGTAGCCAGGCTGGTTGCCTTGCGTCTCAGGATGGTGGCCTGCCGTAACGATGCCTGTACTTTAAAGCTGCTGTGTGAGGAAGCATGACATTGGTCATGTTAAAAGAAAACTGCATGAGGAAAGAGATCTGAGTGCTATCTGAGATGAGGTTGGCCTTTCAAATCAAGGTATAACATTTACAAATGTATTTTTAAAGGGATGGTTAGTCACTTCACATCCTTTACCTGGTGGGAAACGGCTCACTTCAGCGGGATCCCCAAGGGGAGGCAAGTCAGGCAGAGCTTTGCTGACCAATCCTCCTGCAAATCTTACCTGGCATGGGAGAGCACTCAGTCTTGCAGCGCTTGAACGGATGGAAGGAAGGGCTTCTGAAAGTTTTTTGCTTCAGTTCACGTGCCGTTTCACGCAGCTCTTGATCAAATGAGTTAAGCTCATGTGGAAGCAGTTGTTCTATATGAACAAAATGCGGTGCAGTCATTTCTGTACTACACCACAGTCTGGATCTGCTGCCACTAGGAATTTCTTAAACACAATTCCCATGGGTTTTTTTTTTTTTTGCCTTTGCCTGCGGAAGTCTGGCATTTGGAATGAGCTCACCCAGAGCAAACGTTTCTTGGAGTCCTGTTCAGCTCCAGCTAGTGGCTACCTAACAACGGCTCCTTTCCTGTCATTCTCTCGCCTACCAGACATAGCAGCTGTATGAATATTTGGGTGGGGAAGGAAGGAGATTGCAACATCCATTAAGAAAAAAATAGAAGGCTCGTCTGTCTCTCCCTTTTTTTCAAGTGAAGCTGTAAAACTTTCCTTGGCCTTTGAAAACTGAGCTTTGCGATGTGGTGGGTGCAAGCGGTGAAATACGTCAGCCTTTGAAGTTAGTGCTTTAAATAGGCAACTGCAAATGACAACCAAACTTAAGCTTTTGTAGCAGTTCTGCTACAAGAAGTTACTTATTCTGACAGTATGCTGTGGATAGTAAGACTGAGTTACTAATACCCACACCTCCCTACTTCTTTCCCAGTCATCAGACTGTGTTTGCCCTGATGACAGGAAGGCTGAATCTCAGAAACGTAGTTGCAGCATGAACCTCTTGTTGAAACCATCTTTGTATTTCCTTGCTGAGACTGCGGTCTTCTAACAGAAAATTGTGCCAGCTGTGACTGAGGCTG
This sequence comes from Clamator glandarius, assembly GCA_033459285.1. Taxonomy (NCBI): domain Eukaryota; kingdom Metazoa; phylum Chordata; class Aves; order Cuculiformes; family Cuculidae; genus Clamator; species Clamator glandarius. Next base: position 1,842,911 of record JAUNZM010000026.1, read on the forward strand.
CTGCTTTCACATGATTGCAGTCACAGATAAGCAAATCTGTCCCAAACTGTCTAAACTAAGAGTGGCTCAGAGGCAACCTCTCTGTCTTCTATTTTTAATTCATTTATTTGGAGGGAAAATGTTGTGCAGGCCATGCAGGAGAATGTAACAGAGTCCTAAAGCATTTGTTTTCCTCATCTGTAGTATTTTGAGTGCTTAGCAGCTACGTGCCACTTGGTGCAATGCAGCACTTTGTAGTTCTTAGTCTATAAGTGTTGGTGCTATAGGCCCTGGGGAGGGGCACTTCATCAGGGAGTGCAGGGATAGGACAAGGGGAACAGTTTTAAGCTGAAGGATGGGAGATTTGATGTTAGGAAGAAATTTTTTACTGTGAGAGTGGTTAGGCACTGGCACAGGCTGTTCAGAGAAGTCATAGCTGCAGCCTGATTCAGTGGGAGGTGCCCCTGCCCATGGCAGGGGGTTTGGTACTGGATGATCTTTAAGGTCCTTTCCAGCCCAGACCATTCTATGATTCTGTGATTTTGTTACAGAGGTACATTGTTATTTTTTAATGCCAGGGACAGGGCTAAAAGCTTTGTTTCCACAAGGAGTTAACAGGTAGAGCTACACAGAGGTTTTTTTCTATCCAAATCTAATGTGAGGTGATCTGGACAGGTATGGTGAATTTGAAGCAAGTTGTTCTGCCCCAGTAAGAATATACCTACCTCTTGGATATTTGCACTGCATGCCTTTATGAATTTATCTAGATTCAAATCCTCCATTGAGAAGTAGCCTTATTGACTGCGTGCGCAACCACACGTCCCTGGAGAGGTGAAAAGTAGAGATGAGAACTGAAACTGTCTTCTATCGCTTCGGTGGTGCCTTCTTTGCCTTACCAATGTTCCCAGTGAATGCATGATGGGACATAAATTCAATCCAGAAGGGAAACACCTCACTTGCTTTTCAACAATACTTAGCTACATTCCAGAACTTACACATTTCTCTTGGGAAAGGTCTTTCCTGTATCCATTGTATTAATGTAGTGCCTTTCATAATCATTCTTTGTCATCTCCAAGTTTCTGGAAAAGTGAGTGTTTCCCAGAGTGTAGGTGGAGGGACAAGGAGTTTGTGCATTGCTGCCTGGCTTCTCATAGTCATATTGTGTTAATCAAGTTAATCAGGAGCAGTGACTCATAGAAAATGAACAGTGGATAATCCAAGTGGTTATTTATCACTTCTGTGGTCTTACAGGATTGCTTCCTGCTGGAGAAAGTAGCCCAAGGAAATTTACTGCTTGGGAACACATCTTTGTATTTATTTCAGTGTTTTCCTTTCTGTAACTCAAAGGCAAAATCTTCAGAAACCCTCTCTCTCATTATTATTACTTCTTTGTAATCTACCATGTAACTCTGAATAATTAAGATTGCATTGGTAGGACCAGATTTCAGTTTCAGCTCTTTCTCTAGAAGCTAAGTCCCACTTTGGCCTAGAGGAAAAAGGGAAACAACTCATTTGTTGGACTGATTTGAATGCACCCTTTCCCTCCCATGCTGTCCCCAAGTCTTGTCCCTGATCCTGGCACAGCAACTGCAACACCTTATTCCAGTTTTGGAGCTTGAAGAAGCTATCTGAATCTGTGTAAAGGCACAGCTGGGGAGCTAGGGGGGGGGGTCTGCCTCTTTGGGTTTTCTTTTTCTCTGCTTTTATGATATTTTAACAATTTGTTCTGTCCAACTCAAATGGATGCTTGTCTACTGAACTTAAGTTAGGTAATTTAAAGGATGAAATACCAGTTCCTGTTCTTCAGTCAAAATTACTGTGCTGTAAACTGCTTTGGGGTTTGATTTTTTCCCCCTTTGGGAAGGGGTGAAACAGGAAGCTGGAGATGCTCCTGATGTGACTGCTGCCTCTTTCTGCCTTCAAAAAGGGTTGCTGTTTGCTCTCAGTGTGCTTACCTGTACTCACCTGTAGGGCATTGATCTTTCCAGCTTTTTTTTTCCTTCATAGGGTGATGAGAGTCTGAAATACTTAACTCATGAAGAGCAGGATGTTCTCATGTTCTTTGAAGAAACCATAGATGCCTTAGAAGATGGCTTGGAGGAGCTGGTCCTCCATGACAGTGGTATCCACTGTCAGTCTCCAAGGTCAACAGAAGAAACTGTGTCCAGTCATTCAGAAACTGAAGATATCATCGACTTAGTACAGTCAACACCTGAGAGCAGTGACCATGAAGGCCCTTCTAGCAGAGATGCAGAACCAGGTAGTAGTATTTCTTGAAAGCATGTTGTTTTTTTCCTTTGACCTAGCCCGGACATATTCTAGTTCTCATTAGAAACAGCTAAAAAAATTCTGCATCTTCCTTGCTGCCTCAAGATGAGGTCATGCATGTGATTAAGTTCTTGGACTGCTGCCTCTGTCCCCTACCTGCTGACTGAGTTATAATAGATCTGGGTAGTATGCAGAGTCATCCCAGCAAGGCAGACTAGTGCTCATCAATGTGTTCATGCTCTGCTTCTCTCCCACACCTCTTAAGACTTTTCCTCTGTAGAGTAAAATTCTGTAAGACTGAAAGACACATGCTCCTATCAATAAGTTTGTGATAAGATAGTGTATGGCATGTTGTTTTATTCACCCTATAGAGTTTGTTCTCTCCACTTTTGGAGAACTAAGTTATCAGCTACTATAAAATGATGGGATGTAATGTGTCCTCTCCTGGCTGTTATAATAACAATTGCAAAACTCTTGTAGAAAAAGCAGCCATTGAAACACAAAGTTAACAAGCAGATTGTGAATGAATGGTGGAAAAAGTGCTTCTAGTGAAGGCATTGTAAATATAGTAATTTGAACTATGGCATCACCTACAAGATGCCATTGCTAGATTTCAGTCATAGTTTCTTCTGGTAATGTGGTATGAGTTTGAGTTAGAAAGTATGGAGCAGGGGAATACTGATACTTTCTCACCCTAGGTTGAAAGAAAGTCTTGTATTCTGTTCTATGTGATAATTTAATGAGATTATTGCTGTTTTTTTCTTAAGCCTCGGATGCTACCTGGAGAACTGAGAGCCCTAAGCCAGCTCTACCTGCTGATGTTTCCACACATCCCCCTGTACCACCACCATCAATGTCTGAGACGCTTCCTCTCCCTCCTCCACCACCTCCTCCAGTGCAGCACCCAAAATTGCTTCGCTCCATCCCCACTCCGCTCGTCATGGCCCAGAAGATATCTGAGCAGCAGATGGAGAGCAAGGTGCGCTTCCCCACTGCCCTCAAAGAAGGAAATTCGGACAGGAAGAAAACGCCAATAGCCAATGGTGATTGTTTTGTGGCTCCTAAGCACCCTCCCGCACCTGCACCCAAACTGCACCGCTTCCCGAGCAACATCAACATAACAAATGTCAGTGGCAAAGAATTCAATGAGACTATTTCAAAAGCAGCAGTCAACGTCCAGGAACGGAGAGCCCAGGTGCTGGCCAACATCAATGGAGGAGCTCTTCTGGCAGCTGAGCTGGAGGAAAAGCTGCAGAAAAATGATTTCTTGTCACGTAACAGAAGTTCTTCCTTACGGGATCTCTCTTCTGAACAAACACGCTACGAGGCCCTGACAAAACTTGGCTTAGTTAAGGGGAAGCCAGCTCAGGACCAAGTGGATCATGCTCAAAGCACTCAGCAGCTTGATGCACAGCCCAAACAGGCAGATGTTGTTCCCAATGGATATCAAAACGTCCATGAGATTCTAAAAAGCGAGCCCAGCCCTTTCCTTCCTATGGGTAAAACCGTAACAATCAAACCAGAGGCAGCTCTTGCTGCTAACAAGGTCAACAGTGCACAGCAGAACACAGCAAAAAGTTGTAATGATTATAAACAACCTAGTCTGAACCTGGATATGAGGCGGAGGTCAGGTTCTCTGCCTAGACCCTCAGGATTTCGATCCCAAGGGATAACAGTCAAGTTTTCTGGCCGTGGCTCAACAGAAGAAGCCAGGAGAGAGGCACTTCGGAAACTAGGACTACTGAAAGAGACTGCATAACTTACTGCATAATTTCAGTGGGAATGTTTTGGCAGCGAGGGGGAAGTCATAGCATGGTTATGTGCCGGAATAATCCCAACTGGGGACTGGGATCAAACAGGTTGGCAGAAGAAAAGGGAAGTTCTGTGCTTCAAGCAAGCTGAGGAGGTACTAGATACTGTGTAATGACCGCTCGTGTTTATGCCAGGAGGTCTGGCATCACGTACAGTCATGTACAGCAGCGGGTTTCAGCTCTCTTTGCTACAGAGATATTCATCTTTGCTCTTTGTGACTAAGAGGAATTTTATTTAAGGAATGCTGGATTATGGCAGGCAGCATTCCATTAATGAAGTCTACAGGGCAGTATTGTTGTACATAGCAAACTGAATGGTGAATCTTCCTTTTGCTCTTTCAGAAGCCAAAAATGAGAGCTCCGTTTGTCTTGCCCACATGTGTATGTCTGTTCCTGGGAACTCGAGATAATGACAAAACTGAAATTTCTTGATGAGCGTGACACACTTCCATGACTTTTTCTTGTCTGTATTATCTGGCTTGGCTTCATTCCCAGCCAGTGGTGGAGTCTTTTGCTTCTTTGCTCTGTCCGCACTCAACTCAAGACTGCACAGAGAGTGGTTTCTGGTTTGACCTTCTTGACAGAGCATCCCGAGCTTTGGGTGGGTGACTGCATCACTCTGCTGCTTCACTTGAATTCCTGCCTCTCTTCTCAGCCACCTGCTCCTTGGTCATGCTCTAGCAACCTACGTGTCCAGTGAAAGGCACCAGATTTAGCCTCAAGGATATGCACCACACGCCAGTTTTCACACTGACAGCCAAAGAGTCTCCTGACAATCTGTGACCCCAACTGTTCTGTACCAGTGATGATCGTATAGCAGAGAAGCCATAGGAACAAGTTAACTTTGTACCAAATGTGAGAACCCTATGTCAAAAGTCTGGTCTTTTATATTAGGGTTCCCATGAAGAAACTCGTACTTTTTGAAGAACAGCTGTACTACACTGAGTAGTCACAAGTTCTGTTGCTTCTAAAAACTGTCATTTGATCTTCCTGTAGTTTGACAGCCCTAATAATCCCCTGTTCACAGCCTTATTTGGTTCTGCCCTGCCAATGCATAGCAGAAGTTACAGCCAAAATTCTTTCAGGCTAAGTGGAATCACAGGGGAGAGCTGTACCTAAGAGCACATTGGTTCTGAATGGTCCAGGTTGGCATATTTTACCTTTCTTAAACAGACATGCTTTTAAAGATGGTCCCAAAATGTATTTGTGTTAATATGACTTTTTTTATATATGGCAAAGCTGCTCTTCCACGTTAAATCTCCCTTCCCTTTTTGTACACCTGAAAACATCCAGAATAGCCATTTTAAAATCAAATGCCAAACTCCAGACACTCTAAATTTCTCATTGTTATTCCTGTCTTTTTTTTTTTTTCTAAAAGGGCAAAAACTGTTCTGTCATTTTTTTTCTAAAGGGAAAAAACTCACTTATTCTCTGCACTTTCTAAAGCCTCAAGCAACCCCCTCTTTTGCTAAGTAGCTGAGTAGTAAACCTTGGAGAAAAGGAGGGGAGCAGCTACAATAGATACTGGCACACCCTGCAGTGAGGAGCTCTGACATAACTGTGATAAACAAGTTTGTGTTTCTTGTGATAAAGTATTTCGTACTTGCTGAGCTGTACTTATAGATGAAGCTGTCGTGAAGGAAAAATCTTTGTGTCATTCTCTGCCTCATAAGTTAACGTTTTTTTCGTTGTTGTTGTTGTTGTTTGTTTTAAGTTATCCTTGCTGCTTAAATTTTTAATTGTGTTGTTATGGTATCTGGCTGGTTCTGTTATGTAGTTATTCTTTTCGGCCTTTTCACTGGGTAAGCTATCGTGTTCCTCATTGTGACAGGGATACTCTACATAAGCAATCAGTAATTAACATATGTGGCCATTCCTCAGTCTGGCAAAGGACTTACGCATGCATAATCAAATGTGAGAAGTGCCGCTGAAACAAAACAAGCTGCTTGTATGCTGCAAATAAAACACACACTTACTTTGCTTCAAGTCTGTAGTCCTAAATCAGAAAGGCAAGGAAGCACATGAAACTACATCCAAGCACCTGCTCCAGTGCAGCCCGCAGTGGAGTTCTACATGTGAATGATGCATTATAATTTATTAACATAACCTGCTAAGTAAATTTAAATGCTTCATGACCTTCATGCTTTAAAATCCTGTTAAAGCAAGTTCTTCATTATACATGTAAAGTGTATCCAAAGCAATCTTCGTATCTAATCATTCCTCACCAGCTCTTAGTTGAGTTGTTTACAGCTGAGATTTCATCCTAAGCAAACATGGGGGTAAATAAAACCCTGACACTAATTGTTGCATTGAAATTCAGTCCTATTCAATAACATAACCCTATTTTTTAAAAGATATATTAGATGTGTAATATCTAAAGTATAAAGTTGCTCTATGCTGAGTTAGCTGGATCATGTTCTTTCATCCTTCATGGAGGGCTGTGTCCTCAGCCGGTGGGAAGTGAGAGTTAGATCTTCATTACATAAACCAATTTCTGCCTGGTGAGGACTTGTTCCAAGGTATTCATTGTGGCCCTTCATTACAGCAAATATCTTACTGGTAAATTCTTCTCTGTGCCTAAAACTGTAGTAAATAAAGCCATGTATTAAATGAAGTTGAGTCTAGCTGCTAATAATCTGTATATAAATTTAGCTCTATTTTGTGTATCTTGTTTTGTGTGTATATGTTGCTGTGATTTTTACCCTGCTTTTCCCCCCACACTTTGTGTTAGAGGTAACTGTCTTGCACAAATCTGATAAATCATCTATTAAACTGGGATAAAACCAATGAAACAGTGGCTGATGGGAGGTGGAACTTTGTTCTTTATCACCTAGTAGCATGCATCTTTCTTGGAGGAGGAAAGTGATATTTTTTAATGGCTAATATAAATTTAAGAACTTTTTGCTACTCTGGATGTGTGTCAACCAGAGCTCAATCCTGTCACATCAGGGGTGAAGGCAGAGGGGTAAGGAAGGTTACGTCTGTCTGCCAAGAGATGTGTTTTCTCACTGCTGGTCTTCAATAACTGTGACCATGATCCTTGCAGGGAATGAAGTTCATCCTGAACAGTGTTTTGCAATATTAAAATGACTTTTATAAGAGAAATATTGTGTACATGAAAAAATAGTAACTCATTGTTGCGTTTCTGTGCCTGCTTCCCATGAGTGTTACCTGAAGTGAGTGTGAGCCTGCTGAAAGTAGAAGTCTCTCTCGTTGCACAGGACAAAGTTCCCCTGTAGGGAATGTTTCTACCCATCCATTCTGAGTGTGTGTATAAGTTTTCTGCCTTTCTGTCATTTGTTTGGATATTTGCACATAGAAACTGCTAAGGTAGTTCCTCACTTTGTTGTGTATTCCTAGTTACAGCTGCCGGTAGAGTACAGAGGTGAATGTGTCTTAATGAAATGCTGCAGAGCTGAGGTGGTGGCTAGATCCTCTTGTTCTGGGACTTGTCCCACTGCAAGCAGGGAATGGTTTAGAGCCAAAATTCACATTTGATTTAATAGAAGACAACCCTTAGGAAGACTTAGGGGTGCTCATTGATGAGACGTTCATCAGCCAGCAATGTGTGCTCACAGCCCAGAAGGCCACATCAAAAGAGGTGTGGCCAGCAGGTTGAGGGAAGTGATTCTGCCCCACTACTCTGTTCTTGTGAGACCCCACCTGGAGTATCATGTCCAGTTCTGGAATCCCCAACATAAGAAGGAACTTTTTGAATAAGTCCAGAGGAGGCCACAAAGATGATCAGAGGGTTGGAGCACCTGAGGACAGGCTGAGAGAGTTGGGGTTGTTCAGCCTGGAGAAGAGAAGGCTCCGAGGAGAACTTAGAGCGACCTTCCACTATATGAAGAGGCTACAGGAAAGCTGGGGAGGGACTTGTTTACAAGGCCATGTAGTGATAGGATGAGGGGGAATGGTTATAGATTGGAGAGGGGATGATTTAGACTAGACAATAGGAAGAAACTCTTCAAGATGAAGATGCTGAGGCACTGGCCAGGGAAGTTGTGGCTGCCCCATCCCTGTGGAGGTGTTTAAAGCCAGGTTAGATGGGACTTTGGGCAGGCATGTGGTACTGGATGGTCTGTAAGGTCCCTTCCAATCCAAACGATTCTATGATTCATTCCAAGAACAGATGTTAATGAAGCTGATGAAGGCTCTGGGGCACAAGTCTTACAAGGAGTGGCTGAGAGAGCTGGGGCTGTTTACTGGAGAGAAGAAGAGGCTGAGGGGAGACCTTATCGCTCTACAGCTACCTGAAAGGAGATTGTAGTGAGGTGAGTGTTGGACTCTTCTCTCAAGTAGCAAATGATAGGATGAGAGAAAATAGACTCAAGTAGTGCCAGGGGAGGTTTAGACTGGATATGAGGAAATAATTCTTTACTGAAAGAGTGGTGAAGCATTGGAACAGGTTGCCTGGGGAAGTGGTGGAGAGTTCATCCCTGGAGGTGTTCAAAAAGCGTGTATATGTGACCCTTTGGGAAATAGTTTAGAAGGCATGGTGGTGTTGGGCTTACAGTTGCACTTGGTGATATTAGAGGTCTTTTCCACCCTTTATGATTTTATGCTTAGGAATGAGTGGCTGCTTTTTGCTCGTGCTCCCCATAGTAGATACTGCTTTCAGTGGTTTCAGCCCCATGTTCAAGCGGGCTGCCCGGAGTACGAGGCTGGACTGTGGCTCTGCTCCTCCAGTTTGTTCCTGGGAACAGCTGGAACCCTTGAAACAACTGCACTAGTTTGAAGATGGATTTCTTTCTTTATTGTATCTTAGATACTTGTGATGCTGAGGTGGTGCTTAAGCAGCAGGGGTTGTGTATCATAAAAGACAGAATGGAAATCATTCCAGCAAAAAAATAAACTCCCATTCACATGAGCTACTTTTGCCTCCTCCAGGCAGCATGGTGGTGGTAGCCAAAAATTATCAGCAGGTCTAGCAGCCTGTTCCCAAGCTTTGTAGGGCTGCTTGAGGCTTGAGTACATGTCTGAGCCAGAACAGCACAGGTGGCCACTCTTAGCTGTGTCGAGCTCCAGCTTGGAGCCTGTGTGAGAGAATTTAACTCGGTTCAATCTATAATGAAACTTAAACTAAGTTACAGTGCCTCACTTCTGCTGTAGGGTAAAAACTCGCACAGCTGCCTGGTTGGCTGCAGCTTGGGGAATAGTTTTGATGTTTTGAATCTTGTGCTTGTCTTATACACAGACAACAACAAAAAAATTTGGCTACTCCTTTAAAAATAAAATAACTCTAGAAAGTGTTATCCATAACTGCTCAGGGTAAGCATGAGGTAGAAGGGAGATGGCACTTTTAGCTTGGCACCTGGGGCTGGATTGCTGTGCTGCTGGAGGCACAAACTGGGCTGTAATTTACAGCGCTCCTGAGCGAGCTTGGGCTCTTTTGTAACTGAACCTGCGAAGGTAAAAATTAAAGAACAGAATCTTTAGCTGACTGGCTGGTTGTTGTTATTCCTGGCAGAGCAGGAGCCCAGGGTAGTGCAGCTCAAAAGTGACCATGTGGGATTGCTCTGGAAGCAGCTACAGAGCTGGGCTCTGATGGCTCAGTTTTCAGGTGCATCCCGTGCCCCCCACAGCACCCACAACTCCAGCTGACTTGTTCTTGATGACTCGGGTTCTAAGAAGCCCTTTGATCTCCCTAACAGGCCAGCACTGACAGATTAGAGGGTGAATGTGAAGTGAGTGGAAGAACTTGAAAGCTTATTTACCTTACTTAAACACATTTACCTCTAACTGTTACCTTCTAATATTTCTTTTGCTCTAAGAATCTGAGGCAAGTTGGCTTGACTTCATCTACCACTCTGCTTCTAATCTTTTGAGGGGTTATGAGCTTTCATCTGTGCTGGAACAGCCCTGGCTGCAGCAGTGTTGAGCAACCTGATCCAGGTGAAGGTGTCCCTGCTCACTGCAGGGGGATTGGACTAGGTTATCTCTATGGTCCCTTCCAGCCTAAACCATTCTATGATTCTATGTGCATAACAGTCATGCCGAGGGTGGTTTGAGGGGTATCAGGGCCTGTGTTCAGGGGCTGTGTGACTGCAGCCATGCCAGCCTCGTAGGGCAGGATGGCAGAGGCGTGACTGCTCAGCCCCTCAAGAAAGGAGCGTGGCCCCTGCCTGCATGGTGAGGCAGTTCTGCAATCCCCTTAAACGTTCATTTAGCCACAAGCTGAAGAGCAAGAGATCATAGGATCGTAGAATCACCAGGTTGGAAAAGACCCACCAGATCATCGAGTCCAACCATTCCTATCAATCACTAAACCATGTGCCTCAGCACTTCATCCACCTGTCCCTTAAACACCTCTAGTGAAGGTGACACAACTCCCTCCCTGGGCAGCCTGTGCCAGTGCCAAATCACCCTTTCCATGAAAAAAAATTTCCTAAACGTCCCCTGGTGGAGCTTGAGGCCATTCCCACTTGTCCTGTCCCCTGTCACTTGGGAGAAGAGGCCAGCTCCCTCCTCTCCACAACCTCCTTTCAGGTAGTTATAAAGAGCAATGAGGTCTCCCCTCAGCCTCCTCTTCTCCTGGCTAAACACCCCCAGCTCTCTCAGTCACTCCTCATAAGATTTGTTCTCCTGCCCCTTCACCAGCTTCGTTGCTCTTCTCTGGACTCGCTCCAGAGCCACAACATCCTTCTTGTGGTGAGGGGCCCAGAACTGAACACAGTACTCGAGGTGCGGTCTCACCAGGGCCGAGTACAGGGGGAGAATAACCTCCCTGGACCTGCTAGTCACACAGTTTCTGATACAAGCCAAGATGCCATTGGCCTTCTTGGCCACCTGGGCCACTGCTGGCTCATGGTCAGTCACTGTCAACCAACACCCCCAGGTCCTTCTCCTCCAGGCAGCTTTCCAGCCAGGCTTCTCCTAGTCTGTAGCTTTGCTTAGGGTTGTTGTGCCCCAAGTGCAGGAGATGTTAGACAGATACCTGGTTTGAGCATAAATTTGTCTTGTATCTATTCCTGTTACCTCTCCAGAACAAGCTCTAGCAGCATAAGCTCACTTACTGGCTCTAATAATGGAACTTAGCAAGATGATTTTAAAACAGATGTATGTATGAGAGATGGATGCTGACCTAGACATAGATCTTGGATAAGAGAATGTTAATTCATTGCTTCGTGCATGCAACCCTCCACCTGCATGGAGTCTTGCTTTCAGCTCCTCCCTGCATCCTGTAGGCGCAAAGGCAGAGTCATCTTCATCACTGTGTCGACTCCCAAACTAAAAATATCATTTTCCCTTAGGTAAGGAGGGTCCTTAGACTGGATGGAGCCAAACCCTTCTGCTGTGTTCTTCCTTCTTGAGTGTTTTGGTTTTGTTTGGTCTTTCCCCCCCCCATCCTTCAGAATGTGTCTCTCTCTTCCCGTGTGAGGTGGCCCCTCCTAAATTAGGAAATGCCTTCCTTGAAAAGTCAGTACATCCCTGGTCAGCTGTGCTCTTACCTCTAGGGCTCTGCGAGGAAATATCATTCCTGTTAGGAGCATTAGTCATTATTTCTCAGCTTTCAGATTCTTCCACTGGATCATAATTACCTGCTGCTACTTTCAACCAGCAAAAGGAAGAAAACCAGAAGAGGCTTCAGTAAATCTAGGATTAAACTGAACAGGCATGAGGCACTGCAGAGAAACCACCTGGCAGGCTTGAAGGAGCAGCTCAGCTTCAATTTCTCTTTTGTTCACAGGTCTTTGGTTTAATGAATGTTTCACAGAGCCCCAGGAATCACAAAGTAATTCTTAGAGGTTCCTCCGGGCTGCTGAGGCGCTTGTTACCATCCTGGGATGATTATTTTCTTCCCAGATGGAGGTGTCTGTATCCTGAGGAAATGCTGCTGCTACAGTGTCCTCACCTGAGGTACAAACAAAACCCAAGATTTTTGGGGTTTGGAGGTTTTTTTCCCCATCATTTTCTAAAACAAAAAGTATAGTTCTCTTCCCCAGTAAATAACTTGATAAAAAGTAGTGTGTATGCTGAAGATTTGAATTTAAAAGAAAATAAATACATAAAATCCTTTGGTTAACCATCAGCTTGGGGCAGGCACAGCTCCTATTTCTAAAGCCTGTGAGACTGAACATCTCTCATGTCCCCGTTCTATACCCAGCCAAGGACTCTTGAGCTGCTGCCTGAGGTCTATCATAGCTATTTGATTTAGTCCCTTCCCTTGTGATTGCTGCACCTGGTACAATGTCCCCAACAGGGTCACCTTGGCCACCCTGCTCCCAAACCAACCCTTCCTGCTGGCTCAGCCCCTGCCACAAGCTGCACCAGCTACTCGAGCAGCGAAACACCCCATGAGGTGGAAGAAAACAATTGTCTCAACTTCTCTGTTGTGAAAGTTCACAGTGATTCTCCATATTTATTAGCTAAGAGCCCCAGAGGGAGCTGTGAGTAACCTGGAGCGTCTCGGGTCACAAAGTGTTGCTACCCCGTGCCTTTCATCATGCAGGAAAGCATGGTCACCTTCTACAATCAGCCTCTGGCTGCTGCTGCAGTAGAGGAGCCTGGACATCGTTTCTCTCCATTTCCCAGTTGACAAATGGAAGATTCCAGCAGAGTTACTGAAAAAACACCTGACCGAGTCACTACAGAGACAGGACTGACAACAGGTAAGGGATGTTTCACCCACAGACAAGCCAGACTTGGGAGGAAGGCTGGCTGACGATTATCACTGAACATCATGCTTGTTTTTTGTGAGTTGAGGCACAAAACTACATCCCAGCTCATGCACATCCACTTCCCAGTGCTACCCCACTCCCTGTCGAAGCCTCACAGGGACTCTAGAGCAGGTCTCATCTCCTTGTTCAGCCCCGGAGCAACGCAGAAGCTCACAGTGTTCAGTGTAGCTGTGTGGCAGGGTGCAAGCATCCTTCCTCTGACTTGGCCTCAGAGGTCTCCACTGCAATGAAATCTCTCATTTCCCCAGAGGTTTTGGGCAGTCAAATTCACCATCAAAGGCTCACGATGTATTTTCTCCCATAGTTTCAATGGAATCTCTCTGCTTTTGGAGCTTTTGTTATTATAAGCATCAGAAAATTGTGTATTATTTTTTTAATCTGTTGTCTGCCTGCTTACCCATCCCTGCAAGGAGGGGTAAGAGCTGTATTTCCTAGCTGGGTAATCTGGGCAGTGACTGTAAACTAAGAAAAAAAAGGAGAGATGGAGGAGCTTGACCTTCTGGTTCCCAGGCTTATGCAGTAATCCTGAATCACCTTCCTCTCCCACCACCACACCTACCGCTTGGGGAACATTTACTTGCCAGCCCAGGAGAAAAAAAACCCAGGAGCCTGGCAGCTTAGACTCACATGTGCAATGAGTTGTTCGTACAAAGATAAGCCACTCATTGTACTGATGCTTAAAGGGTGGAATGACACAAGAAGGAAAGGCGTGGGCAAGCCGTGGCAGCAGGAGGGAGGCTATTTATTCATATTTAAAACCTCCATTAGGAAACAGTTGTCAGCACTTTTCTATTTCCAATATGCAAGCCAGCACAAGGGGCAGAGGATCGACAGGGTCTTCAGGCTTCATGACACAAGCTTCATTACCGTGGAACATTTCCTGCCTCTTAAATGGATTTAGTTTGCCTGATCAAGTTTAATTTTTATTTATGACAGGAGGCTTCCAGCATCCTCAAGCCTAGGAAAAGGGGATGGTGTGCCCAGCACAGCAGCTCCTACTGCATCCCATAATAAACCCCCAAATTCCGTGCTGGGTACACTGAGAACAGGGACATTCCTCGGCATTGTGTCATCCTGCAGGCAGGAACAACGTGTTCTCTGAGCCCAAACACTGGTTTGATTTTTCTGTTAGGTAAGACTCACAGCTAGTAATGAACCCCTGGTTAATACGATGTGGGATTTGGGACCAACCTGAATAATGAAGCACAGACAATTACACTTCTCAGTCATAACAATAAGAAAGGGAGAGTTTGTCTGAGTCCTGCTGTCACATCCATCTTTCCCCTGGAAAGGAAAGGCAGGAGGGATGAGGAACTGGTGTCTGCTCGGAACAGCTCGGCTGAATTCCCAGAGAGAAGTGGACTGATCCTTCCTGACCAAGCTGACAACTGGGTCTTTCTCCCCGGAGAGGGCTCTTCCTGTCATGAGCCTGAGAAGGAAGCAAAACAGAGGCCCCCACACACACGAAAAGCTTCTCAGAGCAGATATAAGAAAAGCCAAAGTCTCCTCTGAGATACCTCTTACTACTTGGGTATCTGGGCTTCATCTCCATCAAGCCAGGGTGCAACTTCCAGCAACTCCTATCAATTTAATAACCACTTATGGATTCATATAATGGAGACACCAAACCTCTCTTCAGGTGGGTTACAAAAGCCTTATTGATGCTTTCAAGCCTTGCTCCCCAGAAAAGAACATCTCATCTCTAGCTTACTCTGAACAGCCATATGAGAGAGATGCATGTGTTTCCATTTATGAACAATATATATATAATTTTAAAAAATGGATACAGGCACAGCAAGACAGGCAGCTCAGCTGGACAGTGACACTGAGATACAGGGCAGCTCTGCAGCCAGGAACAGCTCTCTCACTTATAGAGCAGACAAGGGCTTCTCCTTAGAGCCGGAGGGGTTTCCAGCAACCCTTTCCCTGAAGAGATGGAAGCAAGGACGAGTGGTGGCCCCGACACCAGCCACAGGCAGTGTGGGTGATGTCCTGGCTCTGCTGGTGTGGAAGGGCTTCTGGAACTGGCTCCCTTGGAGCATCCTCTGGCGCAGGAGGGGTGGTTGCACTCGGCCAGTCACTGTTCCTTTCATGGTATTGCTGTTTTCACCCAGGAGCTGCCTGAGAAGTAAACCAAGGGCCTAGAACGTAATGTCCGTCTCCAAAATGGGAATCTCCCATTTAATTTGATGTAACCAAATTACCCAGAGAAAGAGGCCTTTTGAGGGACTAATTTGAGCTACAAACCCTAGGAAGTAGGACCAGCAAGTGGAAAACTCCAGTCCTGAGCAGGCCTCTTCAGTATCTTCAAATCCCGCTTTTGGGATTTGGCATTTGCATCATGCTGACCCTAGAGCTGTACGGTACCTTTAGTGGAGAAGAGCATCACCAGTATCCAAGACTGATTCCCAGCTCTCTCTCACAAACATTAGGGCTGTAAAACACATAGTGAGAGGGTGGCAGGGGTGGCCTTAACCCCAGCAACCCTGAGATACTCCCAAAAAATTGAACAGAAAAAACAAGAGGGCAAATACAACAAAGTTTTCAAGCTCTTGGGCTGTCAACCATGACTCGTTCCCAGCAGAAGAGGTTGCTCCCTTTTTATCCCATGCACAACATGGGAATAAACATCAGCAAAATCTGAATTTTGTTCTCCTTTTCCAACTTAAAACTCAAATTATTTGTCTGACAGCCTGGATCCAGGTGATGGAGGAAGGAAAGGAGAGGTCTTTCTAACAGATCACTGATTGTTCTTCTAAGAACCATCACATACACCAAGTGTTTTCATGGCACAATCATACTCTGACAACTTAAAAGCGAAGTTTATAACTCAAACAACACAAGTAAATCTTTTGACATTTACTCACTTCTTTGATACTTGCCCAAATAGTTTCCTCCTTCCAGCACACTGGGATGTCCCTAGGAGTGGCTGGGAAAAAAAACTATTTATAGTTGAGTTTTGAAAAGAGACAGTGAAGTGTCATCTCAGATGAGCATCTTCAGCAGGGCAGAATGGTGCCTTGCTGAGAAAAAACCTCAGTGTGGAAAAAAATTGTGATGAAGCTCAGAAGGATAAAAACTTAATATATTTATCACAGGGCAAAAGCAGGCTCGCATTATCACCATTATTGTATTTATTCTGGAAATATTCACTCATCTGGCTGGGATGTGTGGTCAATATTACATCAGCACTTTGGGGGGGCAACAGTAATTAGTGAGTTTGGGTTTTTATTTATCTATTTGCATTTATAGCTCCCAAGAGCAAAGGACAGAGACCGTTTTGATGCCTAGTGTGACGTCGACAGCGGCTCAGTGCCTCTCCCGGCAGTCAGAGGTCTTTCAGGGCGAACATGCATGGACTATTAATTGCTCGCCTTTGGCCACAGCCATTCTGAGTCAGTACCGATGCTGATCAGCTGGGAAAAGCTGCGCTGCCACCCTGCAGAGTCTACCCTGAGCTATTTCCCCAAATCAGCGCTTTCCAACAGCATCGCATTTACTTAAGTCAATGCAAAGAGAAGGCTGCATCAGCAAACTGTCGGAGCTGAACTTGGTGTCTCCTTGCGGTTCGCACTCTGTGGCCCTGCCAAGTACACAATTACTGCTTCACTGGAAAAAGCAAATGAAAAAAACCTGAAAACTCAAGCAAATCAGGCAGTCTTCACAATACAGAAGTCATTTTCTAAGCCACAATATATAGAACATTACATTATGCATGCATACTGTAGGATAAGTGCACTGATGTGTTTGCTTTTAATATTTTACTTTCCATAACAGAAATAGCACAAAGAAACTCTTTCTCTGAAGGCCTGGAAAGTTAATAAGAGTTATAGGAAGTCCGAGAATTCAGTAATTCATGAAAATAAAGAGATCATAGCTTTTCTGGTTTTAGTTTTATCACATTACAGCACTGCAGGGTAGAAAGAGAGGGCCGATATCACCAGCTGGAACTGAAGGTCTTGCCTGGGAGGATTGATATTCCTAGGTGACCCCAGAACTTTCCAGTTTGGGAGCCTCCCAGCCACCTTGGCTCCATCTCAGCGCAAGGACTAAGATAGCACCTCAGCTCACATAAAAACCCAGAAAGGGTTGAGTTGGAGGGACTGTTAAAGCTCATCTGACCCAACCCACCTGCCATGGGCAGGGCCACCTTCCATTGGACCAGGTTGCTCAAAACCTCATCCAACCTGCCCTTGAACCCCTCCAGGGATGGGGCAGCCACAACTTCTCTGGACAGCCTGTGCCAGTGCCTCATCACCCTCATCATAAAGAACGTCTTCCAATCTAAACCAACCCTGTTTCTGTTTAAAACCTTTGTCCCTTGTCCTGTTGCTACAGGCCCTCGTGAACAGTCTCTGTCTTTCTTTAGGCCTCCTTTAAGTACTAGAAGGCTGCAATAATGTCTGCCTGGAGCCTTCTCTTCTCCAGCCTGAGCAACCCCAGCTCTCTCAGCACTTCTTCACAGGAGAGGTGCTCCAGCCTTCTGATGCTCTAGGGGGCAGCTCGTCAGGTCTCATGGACTTCACATGTTCAGGTTCCTCATGTGGTCATAAACTTGGTCTCCTATACTGGAAGGGACTCCATTCCCTCAGTCCCTGGCTGGAGTTCTGTGGGAAGAGAGATTATTATTAAAAACTGAGACAACCCCCCGCCATTGACTACAATTATAGAGCACTTTTTGTGGCTGTCAGCAAGCCAGCTCAATGAGCCTCACCTCGGTGAAGACGCAACTTCAAATGCCTGGACCTGACTCCAGTCCAAATTCTTTCCATAGAACGATAACAGAGAAATCTTTTACGCAATCACAGGTATGAAGCAATTTCTCCTTTATCTATGCATATTTTTATAGATTTAACTACTTCTGTGCATGGGGCTGGAGCACCTCTCCTGCAAAGAAGTGCTGAGAGAGTGGGGGTTGTTCAGCCTAGAGAAGAGAAGCCTCTAAGGAAACCTCACATCAGCCTTCCAGTAGGCAGTTTTCCAGAGCATATGGATTTCCAGTAGCATCTGTCTCAGACCTCGAGTTGGAAGAGCGTGGGTGCACTTGGCTCCCAGTTGCTACAAGGCTCTGCTGCTTCAGCACCTGATGCATCCTGCTGCATGCTCTGCTCCAAATCAGGGATAAAACAAAGGGCAACAGTTTTAAGCTGAAAGAAGGGAGATTTAGATTAGATATTAAGAAGAAATTTTTTCCTGTGAGGGTAGTGAGGCACTGGCACAGGTTGCCCAGAGAAGGAGTGGCTGCTCCATCCCTGAAGGTGCTCAAGGGCAGGTTGGATGAGGCTTTAAGCAACCTGAACCAGTGGGAGGAATGTTTACCCATGGCAGGTGGGTTGGAACTGGATGATCTTTAAAAGCTCCATTCTGACCCAAAGTGTTCTATATTACACATAATTTCATTAATTAAAATAACCCGTCATCTGGATAAAGCCACAAGATTCTCAAGCAAGACAAGCACTGATCAAAATACAGGTTATTCCCCAGTTCCTGTATCAAAACAAAGCTGCTCACCGGACCATTTTAATTAAATATTCCTTAGAGGAAGCCAAACTATTCTAATGACAAAGTGAAAGGTAGCCACATGTTCCCTGCATCAACAAGTTGTACAGGGATCAGGTGGCAGAACTGCTCTCCAAGCAGCAGGACAGCATCTACCCCCACTTCTGGACTGCGGGGCTGGCAAACAGAAAAGCAAACAATAAACAGGACTTGCTATTTATTTTGCTGTTTCTGTTCAACCCTGATTGTTTTACACTCGCACTTTTTAACATGGCGGTTTTCTTTAGCAGAACTTAAGAGTTTATTTCAACATCACACTTCAAAAGGTTTCACTGATGGTGTTTTGATTTCCATCTGACGTAAAGGGAAGCTCAAGCTCACCTCAAACTCTCTTCAGCAAGTAACTTCATAAAAGTATTTCTACTGATGCCAATTCCATCCAAGGCACAAGACCAGCAGATACAAAATAAACCTAATGCAGATTCACATTTTATTTCTATGTAGTTATTTAATTTTGATAAATTAAAAGCCTTTGAAACTAAGTGAGTTGAGAAAAGGAAGTTCACTTCTGTTGCAACCACAATTAGATGCTTAATTTGCTATTAGGAATTGGTAGGCATTTTTCATTGTGGAAGTGGAAATCAGATTTGACCAATGGATACGGTGATACTGCTGCGGAAGACATTCCTGGAGGAGCTCAGTGTTACAAATGCGATTAATGCATCCTCAAATTATATGCAGAAAAGAAATGATACAAGAAGAAATGCACAGGCAGCTTAAACACAGAACTTGAAACAAAGACCTGGTCTTCCTACAAGGCAGTGCTCCTTGCAGGGTACGAGCATCCCACACCCACAGCACAAAATACAAGCAGAGACGCTAGAGGGGAGTTTGGGTGACGGCACAACATTCGGGGTTCTTGCCTCCTTATAAAATGGGATCTCAGTCTGGCAGAAATCTAGAGAAACACTTCTACATGTGATGTTATAAAAACCTCCAGCCATGCTCTGCAAGCTGGAAGTTGTCCACCACCACCTGAACGGGAAGGTCCTTGGGGAAAGGGTGCTCTAAGGATTCCTCAACTGCCCTTAAAGAAGGAGCATGCGAAGGGGCAGACCTAGAGCTGCGCTGGCAGTTTTTCCACGCTCAACAATGTGATTAAAGAGCATGATTAAGTAGGCATACTGTAAAACCTTGAAATCTTCTTGCCAAAGCATCATTGCTTAACTTAACTCAGGCCAGTTTTCTAGCTCGGTTCACTGTCTGCACACAACAGCTTATGTTATGTGAAATGATACCAGTTTCACACCACCTTGCTAAACAGCAAGAAAATCTTGCATCTACTGAGCATGCTTCAAGTATGTTTCCTGGGGCAGGAATCTTCCCTGCTTTGGAGAAATGCCACCTGGTTTTATATGAAGTGCTGCCCGAGCCCTGTGTGATACGACAAACTCTTCAAGACATCACTTCAGAAGCAGCAGTCAACATAAACAGAAAGACAGATTCTAAATTATAACACTTTATTGCAGCATTGGCAAAGGTCAGATTTCTGAAGCTGGTGAAGATCGGGGGGGGCATTTCTGTATGAAATGTTACAATTGTACAAGTCTCTCTCCCCTACATGCAGAAACCAAAACCAGTGGTAAAAACTGTTTTAAAAGAGCTAGAAAAAAGAATTAGTAGTAACATACAGATGAGCTCCTTAACCCAATTAACTGCCTCTACCTGAAAGCAAACAAAAAACTACGCTAATAAATAACAGATTGTCAGAAATAGACCAAGAAACCTCATCTCTACTTTGAAAAAAATAAAAATTCTACTTGTTTCCAGACTTAACTTTTTTTTTTTTTCAAACTTTTCTTGGTTTCAATAGACACAGAGGCTTATCAACCCATGAAGATCAACAAAAGATTTGGATCCACTCCTCGACATCCTCCTGTTATGCTGACTGGCACATTTTGGTTTTCAATGATAGATACAATGGTTTCAACTATATCCCTGTTCGTAGGCTGGTGTCAGGCTGTTCCAAGCAGTAGAAGTCAACACCCTGTGTTAATCAACTTCACATTCCATTTTAACCCCTAACAGACATTTTACCTCCTTGTCTCTTGCGTTTTTTTCACCCCTCCCCACAACCTACCCCTCCTTCTTGCTCATCTGGAAGAAACAGGTCATTCATTCACCAAATATGTTCTCACCGAGGAGTGTTTGATAAGAAGTTATCCTACTTGCCAAGGTTTCCTTTAGATTTCACCATTTGCTCTACATGTTTCTACTGTAGCTTTGCAGCCCCCAAAGAACATCCTTCCAACACAAAATGCTCGATTTGGAGAGAACGTAACTTGTGCCAGGTTTAGAACTTTGTTCTCCCACATACTGAGCTGTCAAAGACCTTCTCCATTCTCCAGTGTAATCCATCTGGACTTCAGGTTGATCTTTGTTTTCACCAAGCTGCTCAGTGGTCAAGTTAACCATCTCATTCATTTACTTCTGCTCTTATAAGAAAATTAACCCTCAACGCGGTTCCCATAACAAAAAGCTTTTTTTTTTTTTGTAGGCCGTGACTGGAAGCTTCCACTTGTTCTGCGTGGGGTTGCGGGGGAAAGCGGGGAGGCTGTTGTTTCTGCCCCACAGCCCCAGCCTGTCCCAGGTTTCGATTCTGAACGCTCTAGACTGACATGCTGAGATGTGTCCACTGCTCTCTTTTAATCGCTGGAGGACTCCACTATCCACAACATCAGAGATACAGGACCTAATGAAATGACATTTGCTGCTGGATCAACGTCTCCTAAGAAAAGAAAGGAGAAAATAAATATGAGATACCCAACACTATGCAGGTTAGAAACCACTCTAATCAACTGCTAGTGATTCTGACATTATTTTACATATTAAAAAGTAATATTAAAGTTACGTATTTCTATTATCTGCACGATTTTTTCAAAGCATCAGATAAAAGAACACTGATAGTGTATATTAAGAAAAAGACCCTACAAAATCTCAGCGGATGAATCTAAAATCGTTCAGAATTAGCTCTCTTAACCTCCCAGACGAGATGCTGCACCACTCAAGTACACAGAATTTGTTGAAATACAAGTTTTTTAAACAGTTTTCATCTTTTAGTGTAGTTTCTTACCATTCAGAAGCACTGCAGAAATGTTAAGAGGGCTTCCTAGAGTCAAATAATTGTTTAAAACATTTAGAAAATCAACAGTTGTATTAAAATCTTCAATCATGAAGATGTTCGTGAAAAACATGTCCTTACCCAAAGTCACATTTAATTCTCTTAAGAACAAAATTGTGCAATGAAAAGTTACATCCATTTGCAGGCACGTGACTCAACAGGACCAAATCCATCTAGCAGTAACACTAATAACAGTACCACTGACTTCAGCACATGTGTCACTTAAGGCATCTGGGCTGGTTTTCACTTCATTTCTAGACTACAAATTTAAACTTAGTAGTACAAAGAAAAGGGAAAAAGTAGGTATTTTACAATTACAGGAAAGATCCAGGGCTACACACCCAAGTCTTTTATCATGAAAACAAAACAGTTCATATTCTTTGCATTAAACTCAAGCATCTGTCGAACAGCAAGTTAATAAAAATCTAGTTTTTACTGAAAAATATTGGAAGAAAAATGCTGTGATTTTGTTCAAGGGGACAGAGCAACTTCTGCATTTCTTGTAACAGATAAAGCTTTCACAGTAATTCCGTAACCCTACGTATTGCTTTGTTTCATCATTGGATTCGATCTTGTGATTCTGTTATCCAGTATTTGTGCATTTTATTTAAAAACACTCTATATGGTTGATCAGCCTGGAGAAGAGAAGGCTCCGAGGAAACCTTATAATGGCCTTCCAGTACCTACAAGAAAACTGGGGAGGGACTTCTTACAAGGGCATGTAGTGATAGGATTAGGGGGAATGGCTTTAAACTGGAAAGGGAAGATTTAGATTAGACATTAGGAAGAAATTCTTCACAATGGCGGTGATGAGGCGCTGGCACAGGTTGCCCAGGGAAGCTGTGGCTGCCCCATCCCTGCAGGGGTTCAAGGGCAGGTTGGACGGGGCTTTGAGCAGCCTGGTCTGGTGGGAGGTGTCTGTGCCCATGGCAGGGGGGCCAGAACTAGATGATCTTTAAGGTCTCATACAACCCAAATCATTCCACGATTCTACTTCTGTCAGGAAGAACTGAGCCAATGCATCGCTGGAATCTGCAGCAGTATTGCTTCTCTTTCTGGATTTTAACCACCTTTTAGTGTTATCTAATATAATGTTCCAATTCTTTGCGGCACACGCACTATCAGGAACATCAGCTATCTGGTGGCAAAAGAAAGGAACTTGAAGATATTTAGTACAGTAAGATGTTACTGTACGAATCCTACAACTGAGAAGAAACTTCAAACATTAATGAATTTCATAACTGTGCTTTTACCTCACCATCTCCTGCTAAGAAAATAATTCTACCACTGACAGCAAGGGAAGGAGGAAGAGCAGGACCAGCTGCATCTATAGAACCTCCTAAAAATGACTCTCACCCAAATCATCAGCCGTGACCCGGCATGCTGACGGCATGGAAGGCAGAATGAGCAGTTTTTCAGTGGATCAGGGTGAGGTGCTGCTGGTAAAAGTCTCAGTAGCAGTTTTTCCCAAGCATTTCATAGAATCACTAGGTTGGAAAAGACCTCATAGATCATTGAGTCCCAACCATTCCTATCAGCCACTAAAACCATGTCCCTGAGCAAACATGACATTTAACATGACTTTTCTCTCCAGATGAGTAAACTTTATCCAAATCTGATTTTGACAGGGCCAAATTCGATACACAGCTGTAATAAAAGACTCCTTGAACTTCACGTGTAAAAGGATCAATTTTTTGCAGCCCACTCCCCTACCTCCCTTCCCTGCTACCACCACAGTTATTAATTTGTAGTAAATATACATTTATGGAGATATACAATATACAGTCAGTTTCTCAGCACCCTTGCCAGAGTATTATTGCCGCTACTCCATGTGATAAAGAAACACAGACATTCTTACCTAATCATGGCTGGAGTAGAAAACCAGAACTTGTGAAATGCCCAGAAACATTTTAACAGGCCAGGAAATCCATTGCCCACATGAAGCTAGCAGAACTTAAGTCAGCCAGATAATTTATGACTTAAATTGAAACATGCCCTAAAGTATATATGAACTCATGTCCTTTCTACACATTACTGACAGCAAAAATATTCTTGTTTTCTTAACAGGCGAGATATTTGAAATTACATTTCACACTTCACCCTTATCCCTCTATGTTTCTTCACAAATTTCAGGTACTCTCCTTCTTCAAGGGCTTCCTGTCACAACTCACTTGCTGCTTTGCTTTTCATGACTCAGCTCAGCTTTGCTGCTTTCTGCTCTCTCTTTCTCTCTCTCCTAATCACACTAACCAAAACCAGGAACACTAAAAAGCAATAATGAACACCTGGAATGTATCTTTGTTTTAAACATAATGCTTTCATGAACAATTCTTTTCCTTCTGTGCTTCATTCTGCTGAACGCATTCTCTTGCTTTCAGATGAATGAGCTTTAGAGGGGAGAACAGATCGTAAAGACGAAAACCACCTCTGGAATTCAGACTCCTGCTCTCAACTGCTCCCTGCATGGACAGCAGAGAGAACCTCCAGAAACTAATTTTTGCTTTCAGCTCTCCTCCCACAAAACTGGCCTCTGAGAATAAACAGCATGTACACGTTCCTGTATGCTAGCAAGAGAAGAAAAATACTGGAGAGTTTGAACTTAATTCCTGGGAAACAAACTCAAGTGCCTGTCACATCACAGTCAGCATCTTTGCCATCTCATAGATCTATGGAACTGGACAAATCACCAGTCTTCCACAGGGAAGTGTGCAAGTATATTCATCTATCAACAGACTATGAGGTGGCTTGACAACACAGTAATGAAGCAGTAACAGAAATTACAGATATCCTGTACCTTATTATTGGTTGATGAGCAATTTCAATAAATGTAAAGATGTTTGGACTCATTCTGAACCCATTGCTACTGCTAGTGTGACCAAGTTCTCAACAGAAAAACTGAAAATCACATTCTGTAGAATGTTAACCAGTTACTTGACACTGAAAAAAATCTACCACTGGATTTTGAATACCTGTAATCAATTTAGCTGTGCAAGAACATATTCTCTGGAATAATTGTATTTCAGAGTGTGTGCTTCCGGACTAATAAAACAGTGAAGTGCTAATGCAATTTCCTATCAAATCTGAATTATCACCTTCCACACTATAAACATCATGGATACACAAAACACACAAAAGCCAGACTCACCTAAGTAAGGTTATCTTAAGTTGTTCAAGTTATTTTATATTCTCATCTGTTCACAAAAAATAAAATACTCTGACAAAATCAAATCAAAGACATAGTATGCAAGGTGGGCTCTTATTGGGAAAGGGTTTTGGGGATTAGCAGTAAGCTTCCAGAGGGCCAGAAAGCTGCAGGGTGGGTTGTTTGGTTTATTATTGTCATAATCATTAATATTGAAACAAGTTTTTAAAATAAAGAATCTTTATAAATGAATATGTTAATACTCTTGCCTGCCTTTTCCTGTTGACTATAATAGTCAGGTCTCTCTCCACCTCTGCATTATGACTGAGGCTCACACCTACATTTGCAGAGCCCAACAAGCACCGTGCTACTAAGACAAAAACAGGACGATCTTGCAGTTTTTATTGTTTTTTCCAGTTCAATTCCAGTGCAGTCCACCAAATAAATGTTGCTGCAGGATTTGGACACATCCTCCCCTCCATATTCATACCTTGGGTTTTTCTCTCACAAAACAGCTGAAAAACGAGGTTGGAATGTCTCTGCTGAGTCTGAATGGCTTTCTTGGATTAGATATTAGGAACAAATTTTTCACAATGAGGGTGGTGAGGCACTGGCACAGGTTGCCCAGAAAGTTGTGGCTGCCCCATGCCTGAAGGTGTTCAAGGCCAGGCTGGATGAGGCTTTGATCCAGTGGGAAGCATCCCCACACCCATGGCAGAGGGGCTGGAACTGGATGATTTTTAAGGTCCCTTCCAACTCAAGCTACTCTATAATTTTATGATTCTATGAGTAAGTATTTGGGGAAAAAAAAGGTAGTACAGGATGAAGAATGACAACTGAGAAAAAGTCAAGATTAAAATACTAGTGAAAAAGATGGCAAAGAATAAGACGAACTGAACTAGCACACAATTAAATAGAGCATTGAATTTTTTAGTGTTTATGATATCTACAATGTGAAGATTGGAGCCATTTCAATATAAATAGTCTGAAGCAAGATCAAAATATTACTGCTGAAGTAATGACCTCTCAACCTTTTTTAAAAAGAATACAAGAGATAATTGAAAATTACAGCTACTGTTCTCAAAAGCAGCGTGCTGTACCAAGGGACAAATGTGTCAGGTCAAGGCAGTGGCACTCCAGCACCCAAGAGTTTTAGTTTGATATAGTGACAATCTATGACAATCAGCTAACAGAGAAACTGCATTTGGGCTGACCAAGACTCCCGGTACATGCCAATAAGAAGCTTTGAATTGCCAAAATTTAATAAATGCACCAATGACACAGCAGGTGAGGTATGTAGTGTGTTTGTCCAGTAGCTGAAACAGGAAATCATGCTAAAATCACATTTTCCTTATTATAATACTCTTTATTAATAGAATATTTAGCTAATAAACCCCTGGCATCCTGTTACTACCTTTTATGATTAATTTTTCTTTATTAAATGGGTTAAAGAGAAATAAGTCAAATGCAAATAGGAGACCTGAAATCATCAGTTTGCTTGAATATCACTTAGTTTGTCAGCTTACATCTGCATCCCAATGGGCCTTTTGACACAGACGGGTCCCCTTTCTTTCCTATACTTCCCAAACAGCAGTGAGTTTTGAGGTTACTGCTTTTAATAAGGAGAGGGTTAACAAGTTAAGCTCCAGGGTAAGGCTTGCTTCTCTATAGTCAAATTTCCCATTACAATTCCTTTTTCTTAGTCATCAATGGTTTTAAATAGTAGTCATAAAATGTGGTTATTTATATTTCACTTTGTAAGCAAGCCATACAATGGATATCCTTCAAATTTAAACAAAGAAACTTTTTGAAGTGAGAAGCTGTTCTCCAGAACCATAAAAGAACATTTTCATGATAGTCCCATCACCAAAACAAAATTACTTTTGTAAATTACGCGTTTCCTGAAGGTATCAGCCTAACAGCTTCGTAGCCAAAGTCCTCTTTTAATATACAAATGCTACAGAACTGGAGGCAAGAGCGAAAATTGTTGCCTTCCCAATTCTGCTGAAGCAAATCAAGAAATCTTACTTTTAATGGAGTCACAGCACGTTTTCTTTAAGGCCAGTCAGCTCTACATGTATGACTCCCCAAAAGCTTCCTCTTGCAGGATTAGCAGGTCTTAAAACTTGAGGCTACGCGAGCACACAATTACAAACAGCAATAAACTCCCATTTTTGATCCAGCTTTTTGCACACACTAAATAAAAAAAAAGATCTGACAAGGCCTGTAAATCTCACTGCATTTAATTCACTACATTAAAAGGCCATTAACAGATAACCAATAAATACCACAAAAGATTTCTCTCATCTCTTAACAAAAGACATACTGTACAACCACTAATGGAAGAACACAACATGTCAGTCATCTTCATATACAAAGAAGAAACAACCCAACAGCTCATTCATTATGTAAGTGATAACATCTGCAACCACGCAAACTGGTTCTATCATGCAGGAAAGTTAAAATGTCTCCAAACAGATACTAAAACTAATAGTTCAGTTCCTATCTGATCCCAAGAAGATAATCTGGTGTCCTCAGAGGCCCCAGGGTAACTTAACTAAAACATGAGGGTAGTTTGGGTAGAGAGATTGCAGTTCACCCTCCAAAGCCAGGAGACAATCTTCAATACATCCTACGAATCAGAAGCTCCAAAAAAGTAGGTGGCAATCTATACTGGGAGTGGTAAACCATCAGTGCACCCAGTCTCCAATTAATAAATCTCTGCTTAAATATCTTTCCTTGGGGGCTAAAAGTGACATTCCCTTACTGCAGGCTACAATGGCTCAACTGATGCACGACTGCAAGCCTGAGCATTGCACTATATAACAAATAAAATACGTCTGCTAAAGCAAACTTCCTGGTCCCTGCACTAAGGAGTTTACAGATTAAAGGGAACAAAGAGTAAATTACATAATACAAAACCAAAGCAGAACTGCAAGCGCAAGGTCACAGCTCTCTGAGCAAGCAAACATCACTAAAACTGTTTGCTGGACAATGTCTGACCTATTTTACAGTCAAGTCCTAAATGATATAGTCCCTAAAACACTTGAAAATAAAAAGCTTTTTAAAAAAAACTCTGCAAGTATCACATCTACTGGTTTGGCTGCTATATTTAAAGAATAACTGCAGTGTGGTACCTGTACAGGTTGAAAGACATTTGGAAAAGATGTACCAGAAAGAGATGATTGCATAGTTATTTATGAAACACCTGCAAGTATTATGGGAACTCAGTGTAACTGAACAGTTTGTATTTCAGTGACAGCATTAGGCCACAGTAACATGAAAAAGCTCAATGGACAGCATTGCTTACTTTTATTGGCTTAAACCTGGTTAATTTTTTTAATGAAATATTTATTTAAGTTGCAGTCCGTTTTCACAGAATCACAGAATAACCAGGTTGGAAGAGACCCACTGGATCGTCGAGTCCAACCATTCCCACCAATCCCTAAATCATGCTCCTAAGCACCTCGTCTACCCTAACCTTAAACACCTCCAGGGACGGTGACTCAACCACCTCCCTTGGCAGACCATTCCAATGCCTAACCACCCTCTCCGTGAAGAACTTTTTCCTAATCTCAAGCCTAAATCCCCCCTGGCGGAGCTTGAGGCCATTCCCTCTCGTCCTGTCCCCTTGTCACTTGGGAGAAGAGGCCAGCACCCTCCTCTCCACAACCTCCCTTCAGGTAGTTGTAGAGAGTAATAAGGTCTCCCCTCAGCCTCCTCTTCTCCAGGCTGAACAACCCCAGCTCTCTCAGCCGCTCCTCATAAGATTTGTTCTCCAGCCCCTTCACCAGCTTTGTTGCTCTTCTCTGGACTCGCTCCAGAGCCACAACATCCCTCTTGTGGTGAGGGGCCCAGAACTGAACACAGGATTCGAGGTGCGGTCTCACCAGTGCCCAGTACAGGGGGAGAATAACCTCCCTGGACCTGCTGGTCACACCGTTTCACAACTGAAAAATAATCCTCTGGCTTCCAAACCTCTGTCAGGGACAGATTTACAGACATGGTGTTAGAGGCAACAAAACATTGCTCAGTATTTTAAAAGAATGCTTTAGAACGGAAACTACTAAGACACATACACATGTACTACAGTGACCATTATCTCTTTCAATTACGAAGGGAATTATTTGGCTAGAACAACAATTAGCACATTTAAAGGAAGACTGTCCTACCTCCCACCAGTTTTAAAGATTAGATCTGCATTAGGTGCTCCCTTCGGATGCTGGTAACGAGGCCGTCGTTCACGATTAGTATTTGCTGGAGCTGGACGCTGTGCCAGAGACTGCAACATTTCTGTAATTTCATATAGAAGAAAGTTAAACACATACCCTCCGGATCTCTTTAAAAGGGAATTTACACAGACATATTTCAGTGCCACGTAGTAAAACCAAACCTTATTTATGCTTTGCTATACTTTAGGGTTAACACTCCTCAAGTTATTCCACAACAGTTAATTATGAAAAAAGTTACTAAAATTGCACAGACAGCTTTGAAAAATCCAAGCTACCCTGCCATATGACATAGTGTTTCTAGATGTTCTTACAGAAGGAACTGCCAGCAATGGTTTTCATCACAGGTGCTTAAGAAAGGGGCCATGACCTTTCCTTTCTAAACATATCAGCCACCATTTTTTTTATCAATGATCAGGGACAAATCTTCACAGCAGTACATGAAGCCACAACATTAAACTACTCTGAAATAGTAACAATTGGACAACGATGCTGCCAATTAAAGACTCGGTGAGAAACCTGTCCTAAAATTAGGCACTAAGAAGTCAGGTATTTAAGTCTAAGCTCACCATAATTGGATCTTTTTACAGAGAAGATGGGCACCTGAAGAGCATGACTCAGCTGACCTACATTATACCAGCTGCCTCATGGATGGAGATGTTCCCTTTATGATTAGTGGGAAGAAAGAGGCAGCTATAAAAAGAAGCCTGCACTGCATTGGACATTAACTTTTTGGCTTTGTGCTTCTGGTAAAGTTAGTAGAAGGTTAAGTATTGTACTTCAGCATTTGGTAAAACTTAATATCTAAAATTTCGTTTCATTTTTTAATGATAAAAAAGGCTCTTTACCAGGCTCAGTTTATGGTCATTAAGTACCCAATATAACGACAAATACACCATAGAATCTCCATGTAACCTCTGCCCATGTGTTAGTGCTTCTAATGGAAAGTATTTCTCACAGTCCACCTGTGCAGGAATCTGCATTACTCAGCAAACAGACAGATAGAATAAATGAAGGGGAAAAGTGGAATAAGCTGTTAAAGAGATTATGTTTGAAAGTCTTCTCTGTCTGGTTCTCTAATCTCTAGTAATCTCATTGGAGACACATACCAATCATCTGCTAGAAACAAACTCCCACTGCTCTCACAACGACTCGCACAGGGCAAAACCAGAGATCTTAATCTCTCAAATTTTACAAAATGTACGAGAAGTGGATAACTTACTTTCGGTAAGTTATCCACCCATTCACTGAGAAACCAGTGAACTATGAATGAATGGGCCTATGGAAAGACCCCAGGGAGGAGATGAAGAGCTGTTTTTCAGGGAGTGTAGTGACAGGACAAGGGTTAACAGTTTTAAGCTGAAAGAGGGTAGATATTAGGAAGAATTTTTTTTCATGTGAGGGTGGTGAGGCACTGCAATAGGTTGCCCAGAGAAGTCATGGATGCCTCATTCCTGAGATTGTTCCAAGGCCAGGTTGGATGCGCAACCTGATCTGATCTAGTGGAAGGCGTCCCTGCCTATGGCAGCGAGTTTGAAACTATATGGGCTGCTTTAAGGTTCCTTCCAGACCAAACCATTCTATGATTCTACGTTTTAATATACAATATTGGTGCCAACAGGTAATAAAGTATGTGTTCATGCTCTGCATAATCCCTTATCAACACCTGGAAAAGGCAAAGAAAGCAATTCAACACACTGACAGTCCAGTTTTGCAAACATCATGAAATGATATCCTTCAAACCGATTCTGTATGCCAGAGAGGTCTCTGTTGGCCACGAGGAGATCCAGGAAGAAAATAAGAAGAGATTATGGTACGTTGCCAGCCAGGTGTTAGAAGCAAGGAATGAACAAGTAAGTGTGTGCATGCCTGGCTCTTCTGTTTTCCATACTGTAGGTGAAAGAGAACTCTGGGGTTTGTGAAAAGTCAGTAACTGAGCAGCTGAATGACTGAAAAGATAACAGAAGGAAGAAATGGCAGAGCAGCACAACGTATTAGCTTGGTGGAAGGCAGGTCACCCATCCTTAGCTTAAGTGAAGTAAAGGTCACCTACACATAAAAATACTGGTCTAAATTCGAGTTACCAAGTTCGCAATACTTCTTTAAATTAAAATGTTTGTAAAAGTAATAAACATAGCTCGAGTATTAAATAAATTATATTACTTTGAAGTACACTGCTGAATTTCCGTCTGTTTGCTACCCTGTACAGATGAAAAAAACCCAAATGTTTGTGCAAATGTTAGGACAATCCTGAGGCATTCTTCCTGAAATTGAGTTTTCTTCCTCCTCCGATAACTTTGAAGCTGGAAAGAGAAATGTTAAATCCAACACTTTCTTTCAATGTATACAAACCAATTTGTTACAGGCAAGGTAACTCTTCAAAAAGCAACAACCAACTGCACAAAATCTAAATTAAAAATAGCTCTGAAGAGGAATAATTTGGCCTATTTATTTTAATCTGATTTAAATGTCCTTTCTAGTTTAGTTTTACTCTGTGTACTGCTCAGATTAATAAAGAAGAATCAACAGCTATTTTAAAAAACTTATGTTAATTACAAAAAACTCTATCTCTTCTGTGTTGATTTCCCCCTTTATTAATGCTTTACACACAATACCTAGAAAATCTATAAGAAATCTAAAAAAAAAAAAAGCCTATTACTGGTTATCAATTGGTAGCACCTGTCTCATTTCTTCTGAACAAAAATCAATGCAATCTTTTTTGTATAAACATAGCTTCTCACAATAAAATCTTAGATTAAACAAACTGTTTTTTAAAGATGGCAAAGTCACAAATGCCTCCACCAGTAAAAATATCAGAAATATTATTAATTAGGAAAACCTCCTAAAGTCGAGAAAAGCACTTAGATGTCTAATTCTATAGTGTGTTCTTTCTCTTCCTTTTTAAGAAATGGGCTTGATAAGACATGAAACAGAACATAAAAGAAATTTAAGCTGATAGTAATGTTTAATAAGAATATATTTTGTTACCATTTCAGAGCTCTTTAGACACTGATTTTTTAAAACTCTATTTACAATTGTAAGCTTCATTCTTCTACTATCAAATGTTCTGAAAGCAGCATTAAATTCTGTAGTGTTTTTAGAATTAAAACTGTTTTAATTTAAATTTCCCATTTCTTGATGAAGAATGACCTTTCACTAAATAGCTTAAATGGGATTTTCTGCTAATTAATTACTTATACTGTGATTACCCCCAGACTGCAACATCTTTACCGGAAAAAGAGAGCAAGAACTTTACAGACATGAAGTGGAAATACTAACATAGGAACTGAATATCATCAGTTTTATTGGTCTAGCTTTGTTTACTATCTGAGTAAGGCAAGGGAAGCTGAGTGTGAAAAAAAAACCAAATGAAAACAAACCACCCAACAATCAAACACACCAAGTGCACCAGCTTAGGGGCTATAGGATCTGCTGCATTATTTTTTTGCTTCGATCTGTACAGGCTCCAAAATGCCTGGCTTATGTATCTTTCAAAACCAAACTAGCTCATCTAATTTGTATGAAACCTTTGTTCTGTTTATATATTTTTACACTCCAGATTTGTAGCACTCCTAGAATATTTAGCAGTATAAAACTGAGGCAGCAGTTTTTATTTCTCAGGTGAAGGTTACCTCTCACTAAAAAAGACTGATGAAGATTCTAAATACCTTTGCCTATTAATATCTAAAAAGCAGAGTTTATATTGCACAGAACTAATTTTTTTATCCAACTCTATTGTCTTGCAGTAATGGAGACAGTGTCACAAATATTTTATTATTTTTAATGAAAATATCTCAATTCTTCTCCTTTCCCAAAATAAAATTGATATGCTGAGATTTATTGAAGACACTCTTTCTCGGAAGAGCTATAAAAACTTCTTCAAGCACAGATACAGTAATAACAAATGTAAAAGTAAAAAATGAGTTACATACTAAAATACAGGCTTTCCATGAAGCATTACAAATTAATAACGCAGAACTTGAGCTGCTAGATATAACAAATAATTATTTTCTGTAGATCCATGGAAGTTCCTCTGAAAATAAAAATTAAATTGGTGATTGAGTTTCTTACCCTGGTAGTCCTCTTGTTCTTGCCGCTCATTGATATCCAAAGTGAGCTTTTTCATCCTCATTCGCTCCTCCTGTTCAGCTTGCTGTTGATTCCAATGGTTTGCAGCAAGTTGGGAAGACATTGGTACATTTAGGATCTTAAACTGCAAACAAAAATAAGTTTTTAAGTGCACAGAGAGAAAAAAACACAATGACAAAACAAGCCAAAATATAGAAAGTTTATGGTTATTTCTAGATTACTGCAATTAAATACTTTTTACATAAGTATTCACTGGAAAGTGTGCTGTCTGTTGGTTTTGATTTTTTTAAGCTCTACTTAACCTAAGGAAGCATGAGAAAACACAAGGTATTCAGACCTCTAAAAGACACACAGAATGTACAAGAGAGGCTGAGTTTTGCTAAGACAGAACACTTCGTTATTTATGAGAATGAACTTTCACCAGGAACATATAGCTTTATGCTTTCTTTTTTATTTGCATACAAGCTGATATCCTCAACAGTGAATTAAACTGGTCTTGAGACAAACCCACCAGAGCAGGCTCAGAAAGCTGCACCTCCCTTTAAAGGTCTCTGCTTTCCAAAGACACAAAGCCCGTGACCAGAATTTCTACCACTCTCTCCTGTGATAACAGTGGAAAAATGTTCAAAGGGTTTCAGATACCTGCTGGCATTCCTCTGCCAGTACTTTTTCTTTTACAAATGATTCGAGATCCACACGGCTTCTTATTAGTCTGCAGACAACTGTGGTGTCATATTCAATCTTTTCCTCCTCCCCCACATCCAAACATCCATACTACAAATTCAGTATATTATCTGATTTGCCATGAGCTATATTAAATGTGGCCTTGGTCTTACTCCAACAGAAGTACCCTCTCTCTGAAAAACACAGCAGAGGTGTTCAGAAAGGCAAAGGGAAGAGGCTTTATTTTAGCCCAGACTGAGAAAATCCAAGTTTCTCTTTCCACAGATAAAGTTCGTACAACTGTTCCAAAACAGAGAAGTGATTATCAATGTGATCTGCAACTGAAACAGTTTTCAGAAACCTCTTAGAACTAAAGTTTGGGAATGGATTTAGAAAAGTTTCATTTCATCCTTCAACTGCAAATCCATTAGAAACAAATATTGCTATGTTATCAAGTAATTCATTTAAGGATAATCACTCTGAACATTCCACAAAGTACTAGGAATCCTGCTGCTTGTTCTTGTCATTTGAGATCTACTTCCACAAAAACAGAAGCAAATTTAAGTGTTCTTTTCTGCTAGACTGTCAAAAAGCTGCAGATAGAAATACGTTATCAAAACCTCTGTTGAGAATGTATGGAGCAAAAGCAAACTTCTCACTATGTACAGTCAGTATTTAATACAATAATTAGTAAGAAATCAAGGTATCTACTATGTAGTAGCATACCACTAGCAGACATTGAATGATGAGTGTGAGAAGACACCAAGTACTCAGATGGAGCATTTGAAAATAAACCATGTTTGAAAGAGTTAAGATTCTTGCAAAGACTTGAGATAAACCTGGCTATTTCACCTACAAGTTTTATTTAGGTGAGAAAAACAGGCAAAAGACGATCTGTTTTGGGGGACGACAGCATATTACATTTAACATAAATACATGCTTGTTATTAAGGCGTGCAGGAAAAGCATAAAAATGAAAGTTCTTGACATTCCAACAGAAAAGTAAGCTTTAGTTACTTATTGCTGAGCAGAATACGCATGCTCCCAGACACTGCAAACAACCTTTATGCAAACTACACAAATAACTGATCCATTAGGAGCGTTTCATGACAAAAATTATTATTCCTTAGCTTCACCATTACGCTCCTCATCCATCTCAAGATGTCCTTTATATTTTGTTTGTTCTATGGATTTATTAGCTTAATGGGATTTTAAGTGTTTTCAGACAGCTTGCTTGAAGTAGGAAAAAGAAAACTGAAATATAGCAGGGTGCAAATGAAAAACACAAACCCCAACGGGTTGGCAATTAATGAAATATCATCGAGTGCCTATCTTGAGGCAATCAGAGAGACACCATCTGAAATTAAATCACTGATGACAATTACTAAAAGGATATGATGATTACTGAGCAAACAAAACATTTCCGACTTGCAAATACTTAAGAAGTACAACAAAAGCCTCTTACAAAATCTGTGAGATGGGGACAGAACATAAGGACTTAACTTAGAAGATGGCAAACTGAAGGAAGATGAAAAATAATCATTCAGAAGACTAGATTACAGAGTCTATAAAAACGTCACCATGAAAGAACTTGACATGCAAGGACAGATTGGACCATCCATGGATATTACAGTGCTTTTATGGAACCTTGCTAAAAATCTTTCAAATGATAAGAAATGTCTTTTATTGTCCAAATCTCACTGTGGGTCATACCTACTTGGCATAGAACCTCTTCGACAGTTTCAAAACCATCAAATTGTAGTAGATGCATCTTATGATGGTAATATTTACTTCCCCTTGCTCTCTAATGGCTTATGATGCCATAGTTTACTTTCCATTGACCACGTTCAGTGCTACTGCTATTAGTTTTATAAGTTTTGTCACACAGCTTCTTTGCTACAGCTGAAAGGCGAAAAAAATCAGCCATTTATCACAAGGCACTGATCTATCTAGTACCCTTGCTATTGCCTGTTTTTTGTAAACCAGTGTGATCAAAAAGGATAAAATATGGTGTCCTTGTTACTATCAGCCTGCCATGACTATTAATCTAGGTCATATGCTGCTGGTAAAGAGCAGTCAGTTGTTCTGGTTTTGCTTCAACAAACCAGATGTCAATGCTCCACTACAAATCTGGTTGAGTACTGGCATGTTAACCTCTGGAAGGAAGCACAGCATGCTCCATTTTCATCAGCAAGTACTTTCTTACAGTGAATGTCTAGTTTCTGCAGCACTATTGACAAAGAACAGGGACCTAAAACAACTGCTAATATAGCAAGCAATTAGGCTGATGTCGTAATGAGGTGGTGATGTTTATCCACTCCAGTGAAATGTGTTGATGGGAAGTAAGTCACAGCCCTGCAGGTTGTCAGCAAACTCCATTTGACTGTTTTTAAAAGGCTGAAAGTTTACAGCTATGAGTTAGAAGTAAAGTATGCCTCCATCACTTCAAAACTCTACTCAAGTACATTTAAAATAAAGTACTACAAGAAGGAATAATTATTTTCTTTTCAACTCCACCTCTTCTTTCCTGCTTTTTTCAATAAAAGCTGACTCCTAAATCATTTTTTTTCTGAATACATAACTACAGACAAAGAAGCCTTTCATTGACTGAAGAACCGAACCAGCCTATAAAGAAACTGTTTTCTACATTTCTAGAAACATTGAGAGAAGTTTTGGCAGGAAGAGCCTACTCCCAAAACCAAATATTGAAGGAGGAGCAGAGAAAACTCCTGAACAAGTTCTGCTTTCTTTTTAAGCCACATGTTGGCAATATTTTCCCCTCACAGAGAATATGAAGATCCTGAAATTTCTGGTATCTACAGATACCCCCAGAAAGTTATTCTGAAAGAGCTAAACACTGCTTTTTTTTAAAACAGAGTTCTCTTACATCCCTTCTCAACCCTTTGACAACAGTTAAAAATCCTCACTCAAAGCTCCTGCACAACTTTGTATAAAACATTCAAGTTTCAGGAAAACAGAACAACAACACAAGTGTAGTAAGGAAACCAGTTAATCATCACTACTAAATGCAAGTACATATGTGCTCACTCAAACAGCTATCACCACTTACGCTTCCTAAGCACTGAGCACAGCACATACTAGTTCAAGTGTTCTCTATGAAGAGACCTCGCTTTCTACACAGATTGTTGAAGTGTCTTTCAGATGAAGAAAAACTCTACTTCAGTATAACAGCTGAGGTATATAAACCTAAGTCAAAACAAATTAATGACATGGATCTAACCACTTGAAAGGTACAGATGCATAGAATGAAACAATGCCTTGGATTTGCTTTTCAATATAAACTCAAGAGTAATTTGTTTTCATTATTGGTTTATACAACTGAAACAAAAAGGTTTCTTTAGAAGACCTAAATCATGATGAGAAATGCATATGGAATGTCTAAGTATTGATCTGTATACTATACATTTGCTGACACAGGAAAACTCAAACGTATACTGGGGAAAAAGAGCCAAAAAAGATCTGTAGCTCAGCTGCATAAAGCATGGGGTTTATCTGTTCTGTCAGTATGACTTCCAGTTAAGTTCCTCAGAGAGATTCACTCAGCACATTACGGAAGAGTCCCCCAAAAAAAGCCTTCAGAGATAATGACTTTTTCCTGAGTTGAACAAATTCAAACAACTGGCAGTTATAGAAAACGGAATTTATCTTGATTTGAAGCTGAATATGTTTTCAGGAAAATCTGCAGAACCTTGAAGATTCTGGAGCATTCCTTCTCCTTTTCTTTTGTATTCTTTTTGACTTCAGTGGCAGTCCACCAACCCCAAGCATTCATCTTAAGCAACTATGTTTAAAATATACATAAAACATAGCATATCCCACTGGTGTGATCACAAAAAAGTCATTATCAACGGTATAATTTAACCACAGAATTTTCCTACATGATTTCTACTAACAACCAAGAATTCCAATAAGCTACATAAAGTACTTTCTATTTATCAAAATAAAGATGCCTGCATACTAATCTAATAAAAGGATGAAGAAACAAAGTATTGTGACAATGTAACAGAGAGTGACTTTCAGAAAACTGAAAAGATTTTATTTACTTACTCAAGCAATATCTATACATTATGTGAGCTCTTACCTGCTGTTTGTTGCCTTTTCGTGTTAACATGACAAAGGGCATTGTGTCTCCAGACTCTGACTCTCCTTCCCCACTTCCAAGTGGGGGACCCTTCTTGAGCTGACTTTTGAGATGGAGAGGAATAGCAACATCCAACTGATGTACTTTCACAGATTCACCACTCCGTTGCTATTAAAAAAACACAGTAAATTGCATAAATGGTCAGATGCTAAAAATGTTCAGTCTGGTAACATTCATATTTTCATGACTGAGCAACGTCAACCTTGCAAGAAAATAGAGTAATATATAAATAAATGTATTATGCTTCATTACATTTTCCTTGCCTGTGAAGAAGAGAGTTACAGGGATAGAATACTTAAAATCTCAAAGGACTTACAGATACCTTAATCTTGTAAGGAAAGAAACCTAGAAACTTGTTTATAAATACTTAAATATCTACCAGATGTGACAAAAAAAATACAGAAGACTTAAAGGTTATGTAAATTTAGGTGCCAAGAGATTTTAAACAAGTGAAAACCTAAGTTTGGATAGTCTGAGATAAAAGTCAGAAGTGCTACAGAGGATCTGATGCAGTTATTCATAAAACAAATATCTGTCAGCATATTATATATTCAATGGGCAAATACAATTAGCAGCTGTTTTACAAAAACCTACTTATTCAAACATGTCAGTTGCAAAGAAAAGGCCATAACTAAGAAAAAAATCCACATTCTTTAGTATGGTAAGCTATGCATTATTATTCCTTTATTTACTTTAAAAACCCCATCAAATACTGTAGAGCTGTAGAGCAAATTACGTTCCTTTAAAAAATAAATATTTATACCTGAAGATTTTCCAGCATCATTTTATCCAACGCCTGAATGAAGTCTTCATCTTCTGCACAAGGGACATGCTTAAGTCCTCCTCCTTTAATCATTACTTCCTGTTGCAATGGGGAAAACCAATCTTTTTATTAGATTAGATCCAGATATACAAATATTCAGTTTAGAAATAATAGGAAAAAAATATCCTTATTGCTTCCATAACATACATAATCAAAAGCTTAAAAAAAGTGTTTAAAAAAAAAGTTTTCAGTCTGGATTTTTTTCCAGAAAAAATATTTTCTGATGTTTATTACATTAATTATTATGAAAGCTGGCCACTCTCAATACTCTGACATAATAGCATATGTGTACAGATGCATATGTACACATGCTAGACATGGAGAAGTCCCTCCCTACCACACCTAATGCAACTAATTTCTCCATTGAGCCTATAAAGTCAGACAGTCTTTTCAAAATAACTACTATCCTTCAGTATTTGGAAAGCACAACATGACAGCGTTAAGTGTTTGATGTGAGTACCTCAACACATCGTTCTAGAATGATCATTACTTTCCTTACTATGTATCTACGATTCAGGTTCAACTGAATGGGTTCTTTTACTACAGATGCTAAAATCTACCAACCCCAAATCTGTATTTTAGAAATGTTGTGCCTCTTTGTCTGTCTCTTTTTCAGTTTTGAGATCCCTGGAGAGTAACTAGTTTGCCCTGTTGCACCGTATCAGTTTGTTACCGTTGCTGGCATCGCAAACCCATCATCTATGCAATCTTTTCCTGTCTGGCTATCTGTGAAAGTGCATAATCCTGTGCAAACACATTGTTGTAAAGTTGATGGCATAAATATTTTCCAAAGACAGCAATGAAAGCTTGAAGACACACAAACAAGCTGTAAGACATACTTAGAAGAATAGCAGGGAGTGTTCTGGCTGTGTTTCCCAGACATGTTACGAGTAACGTTGACAAAACACATTCAGTAAAGAAAATCAAATGTGCAAATATCAATTTGCTTATCTAAAGTAATAATACATACTGTATTCTCCTCATCGGTTTCGTTTTCCTTATTGGAGTCTGTAAGATAATCTGTGTTCTCCTCTTCTTCTTCTTCACCTTCTTCTTCCTCATTGTCAGAGCCCTCCTGAAAGAGTCGATGTTTTACAATCTGAGAACAGAATAACTTCCAACAAAAGACAAAAAGACTGCTTGCATCTGATTCTTTATGCACATTTTCTACCTTTCCCACTCTTTCTCCATCTGAATCGGTTTAGTTAAGTTCAGTATTAGTAGAATTACTGAATCATTAAAGTTCAAAAGATCTACAGGCACACCAAGTCCAACTCTCAGCCCCACACCATTATGCCTATTAAACCACATGCTGAAGTGCCCCATCTACACATTTTTTTAATACCTCCAGGGATGGAGAATCTCCCACTTCCCTGGGCAGCCTGTTCCAATGCTTCACCACTCCTTCAGTAAAGAAATTTTTCCTAATATCCAATCTAAAACTCCCCTAGTGCAACTAGAGGCCACTTCCTCTTGTCCCATCACTTGTTACATGGGAGAGGAGTACATTTGCTTGTTATGTTTTGTACTTAAATGTTCAGTCTGGACTCAACCAGCTTTATCTGACACTTTCACAAACATACAGCAGAAAACTGGGAGTAGCAGCTGATAAACCAGATGTTTGTGCTGCCACTCAGAGGGAACTCAATAAGGTGGAGGAATGGATTGACAAGAACTCAGAAAGTTCAACGAAGAGAAAGAAACATGGAGCCCTACACTTCAGGAGCAATAACCCCAGCTGGAGGCTGCCCATCTGGAAAGCAGCTCAGGACAACAAACGGACCAAGAACCAGCAAAGCAGCCCTGCAGCAAAGCCAGCTGACTGCGTCCTGGGCTGTACTAGGAAAAAGCGTTGTCAACAGGTCAAAGCAGGTGATCCTGCTTGTCTGCCCAGCGCTGGCACGACATCTGGAGTGCTGTGCCCAGCTGAGTTCTCCAGTACAAGACAGACATGGACATACTGGAGGAAGTCCAACGATAGGCTGTGAAGATCATTAAGGAATTAGAGCTTCTGTCATAGCAGAGGCTGAGAGAGATAGCATTGTTTAGTTTGGATAACAGACGGATTGGGGTTGAGTGGGAGATTTTCTCCATGTATACAAGTACCTAAAGGGAGGGAGAAAAGAAGAGGGAGTTGGACTCTTCTCAGTAGTGCCCAGTGACCCAAGTTAAAAAATGTCATTTAAACCTAAGAAAAAAGGTCTTATTTCCTGGTGTAAAGGAACAAATTGCCTAAAGAGGTTCTGGATATTCAAAAATTGGTTGGATATTACCTCAGGCAACCTGCTGTAGGTGATCCTGTTGTGAGCAAGGCAGGTTGGACAAGATCATGAGAAGTTCCTTCTCCACCCTAAAACCATTTTTTATTCTAATAATATTATTAATCTGTGAGTAATGGCACAAACCCAGCCAAACATCAGGAATTTTAATGCTGAGAGGCAAAGACTGAAAGAAAGCTTATCAGTAAAGCAGCCAATCCAAGCACAAGGAGAAAAAGTGTTTCCTGTTTCCTTGATGAACTCATTTTCTCATAAAACTACAATTATCATGTCAACTTTGCTGTGTCATAGTGACAAGTTAGAATTTCTATGTACACATACGGGTTTTTTTATTGGCCTCACCACTTTTGATTCAAAAGATTACTGGCAGAGTAAACAAGGAAGGCTGTTATGCTCCATAAATCTTTTATTTATTCATATTATACAGGCACATTCTGAACACTTGTTATTTTTCCTACATGACTGCTCTGACGTCTAGTCAATACATTTGCTTTACAACAGATAAAGAAAATTATCTGTAAGTGTTTTCATGCCAAAAAAAAAGGCGGCATCTTTTTGTTGAGAAGCAGCATGTACCCTGAACAAAGTTGTCAGGTCCAAGTTTTTGGGATAGTTTCTTTGGAATAAGCCACAGACACTGCATTCAGTTTTCCATATATACAGAACTGAGATGGAAATCTCCCCAGACTATTGACTGGGTTGTGCATACCCACATTTCACCTGCTAACTCTGTGACACAGGAGGACTTCAGAAAGGTTTTTTTGCGAGGCAAGGTAAGTTATTAAGTTCACCTCTTCTTCTGGCTCATTTACTTCACTTTCATTTCCAGATTGTTCCTCTGTCTCTGCTCCACCTTCCTCCTCTTCTTCATCCTCTTCAAGGTTCTCTCCTTCTGTAATA
Organism: Clamator glandarius; assembly: GCA_033459285.1. Lineage (NCBI taxonomy): Eukaryota > Metazoa > Chordata > Aves > Cuculiformes > Cuculidae > Clamator > Clamator glandarius. The sequence continues at coordinate 1,884,616 of JAUNZM010000026.1, forward strand.
GGATCTTTGGAATCTTTGTCATTCACAATTCCTGAAATTTGGAAAAAGAGAAAGAATTAGAACAAGAATTAGAACATTACAGCACACAAACCCACTCAAGTTGTATGTGGACGTCCTCTCGAAAAGTCCATCGTTACCAAATGCAAACTTCCAGTAGGTCATAATATTCAACTGCTGAATGAAACATTTGCAATATATAGTTACCTTACTCGTAAAGGGGAGTAACTTCTCTGCAAGAAAAGGAGGAAAACATTATAGGGAATGTTTAAGATCTTCCATAGAAGAGCAATCAAGAAGCTGCACTGTGCAAATTGCTTCAAAATATCCTCAAACTGAACGTGTAATCTCCTGAAACATGCACTGAAACAGAAGCACCAAGTTACAGATCCTCTGTGAAACCAGCAGAACCCAGAAGACATCAAGCCTTTATAGATTTAGTTCCAGTACTTCACACTACTGTCAGTTAACAGTTTCGAAACAATTCTCTCAGCCTGTAACAAACCTTTCTGATTCTTTCCTAATGCTCCGAGGCTACAACTGAACCTATGAGGGTGCAGGTGCTTATACAAAATCTTTAGGGAATCAGAGTATCTTCCAAAAGTATTATTTAGTACCCTCATCCTATTTGCAGACAGGACTGACAGTTTTTTCACTGCATTTTAGCTCATCTTGCAGTTTTCCTTACTGACCTTCTTGCCACTTCTATCCCTCAAGAGACTTTACTTTTGTCTGTGTGCAAGGTATCAAGCATAGCTCTCAACCTCTACTTTCTTTCAAAAAAGCATCCTTCAATGTAATAACCTTACCTCTATCACTCCTGCAATAATGAAAAAGAAATGTACTACTTTATTTTAGTGTTTCAGTGTCAAACTTAGTCTCAAATATCAATTTTAATCAAAACTGTTGTCAGAAAAAATATTTAAGAATTAGGCATGGTTCTGATTCAGGAAAAAATGAAGATGGTTTTTTTAGAGAACAGCTATAGCAAAAATTCAGTGATACAATGCCAAAAAGAACAAACTTCAGCACATACTACTGTTCCCAGACATTCTTTTATTGTATTCTTTCACTAACTTACAAAACCACTCAGTCCTCCAGAGGATCATGGTTTGAGCTAGCAGAAAGCAATGCCTATGTCAGCCTTCTGAGACACAGCAGATCAAAGCCAGTATTTTTTTCCAACACTTTCCTAAGAAGTCACTACAGTCACTATGAAGCTTGTTGTTCAGATGTTGAATTTATACCAACCACACTTGGGGTTGGCTGTTAGCTCAACTTTTTCTGGACATCAGTTCTGTGCTCTTTGCACTCCTTATTTGCTCTCTGCCATATATAAAGAACAAATGCAATAGTAGGCAATTCTTAAGCAGAAGTCTAGATCCTGGATATGTGGTTTGGGGCATACTAGATTTGTTTTTTTCTGCTCCACCTCCAGGTGCCTTAAACAGAAGCAATATGCAGACGACACACACGAGGCAGGTCTTTACAACAATCTCATTAGCTTCAGGAGGAGGTGACTTTTTAGAGCCCTGCTTAAATCAGAGAAGCCTCAGAAATAAAAACCCCTCTACCTGTAAACACCGTGCTCTTCGAACTACGTGCTGCTCCACAATTATATGCAAGGCAACATTCCTAAAGCGCACCTTCAAGCAGTTCTATTTAATAGAAGGACTTGGAACTATCCCACCCTAAGCTGACGCTGAATAGCAAACAAGTCATACCAATACCAAGAAAAGAAACAGACTTTGGGGGAACACACACAACACAACCCCCTTTTAGAAGGCTGTACTGTTGATGGGCTTTGCTTGTGACAAAATAAACACCATAAAACGCTCTCCAACACTTGCTTACATTCAGCGACCATGTTGCCCCCTTAACTACATCAAATCCAACTGCTACAGCAGTGGTGACTTGGAGAACAGAAGTTCCTACGATTTGTAGGAAGGAATTGCTGATTATCTTTTAAAATAACACTACAATTTATGTAACTACTTATAAATTGCTTCTTGGTTACCATTTTAAAAGCTAATAATTTCAAATATACTACAAGGAAATTATTATCTGCATTTCAGTTACTATAAAGGCAATTTTAAGGCATGAAATTAAATGAACAGTATATTGAAAAGGATTCCTCCTAAACCAGAAGTTGCAATATTTTACCTGGCAATGACACATACTCAGCCCACTGGATTAAAGGGTTATTCTTAAAAATTGAACTTGATCAACGAGATAGGGTACTATTAAGGCTCTAATTAACGCTTGCAGACTGTAACATTTACATATAAAAGCTTTTCATGAACAAGCTTGTCTTCAAATAAAAACTGAAGATTAGATAACTCCATTTAATGAAAAGTGATCATAGTAGTAACCAACAATTAGTAAGAACTCTCATGTACAAAAGGTTTAAAGGTTAGTGATTATAGTAGTTTTAGATGCACACTAACCAGTATTTTGTCTACTGAGTAGTGCAGCAATCCCAGCATTTTTTTCTTGAAATTCAGCAATTTTTAACGCAGCAAGATTTATGTATACATATCCCTGCAGTCTTACCAGGAACTACGAACTAGCACATAACCTAGCCAACAGAAACACTTTAAGAACAAAAACCCCCACTTCAATAATCCAATTGAAGCTTTAATTCACTAAAAGAAAATAATCCTCTGGCTTCTATGGAAACATAAAGCCCATTCACAATTATTCCAAAGGAAGCGTAAGGCTCAAAGTACCTGACAGCATTTTAACACGCAGCAGGCTGATCTAGTAGGACACGTCCAGGTCCATGGCAGGGGTATTGGAACTAGATGCTCTTTAAGGTCCCTTCCAACCCAAACTATTCTATGATTCTATGAAAAGTGAAAAATTCTTTCTTTTGTTGTAGTCTGTGCTAATGTTTACTTCAACACAGCAATCCAGGACTGGGGAAGGAACAGAGTTGCAAGCAACCAATGTACCCAAATGACCCTGCTGGCTTCCATCAGTGCTCACCAGCCAAGAGGCTACAGTCATTACTGTGCAGATACTCCTCACTTTTTGTAGGATGCACTTCTTAAATTTTTCTGATTAAATTAATCATTCGCACCATACTCCTCCAAATACACATATATATACACAAGCACAATCCCCCTCTAAATACTACTATATTAACAGTATTCATATTGACTTTTTGTTTTAAACACTCAATGGCTTGAGAAGTAGGGAGATTTCAAGTGACCTCTACAGTGGTCAGAAAAATGCTAAGAACTCCCAAAAATATTTCTATTGTGAGAATAAAGAGAATATATAATGAGAATAATAGTAGCTACCTATCATCATCACCATACAGAAGGGAATTTTAAGAAACACAGGAATCAACAAAAAGACCTAATTTCCCTTGTACATTTTCTTACCTAATTTTATTAAGAATTCTCGTTCCAAGTCTTGCACCTGTCTGATAGCTTCTTCCAGAGAACTGCAGAGCTTTATCTTTGGTCTCAGCAGTTCCAGTGTATCACTGATCATATAGTCTATGTCTATGGGAAAAGGATGGTCTTTTGTCCAAACATCCAGGCTTTTTTTCCACCAAACATACCGCTAGAATACAAAATATTCAAATAAAGTTTACTAATGACAGTGTGCATTTACTACTTAAATTATGTCATTTGTTATGCCTAGCCTCAGTACAGTAGAAAATGCAAAACATTTCATATCAATGCTCTCTTGTTTCACACAACTGTTAGATAATTTGGTATCACTAAATATTGGTTTACAACACTGTATATCACAAATACTAAGAACATGCTCCTGTATCTGACGACTCCTTCTCCGTAAACACTATTAGCTGAGGACAGTAACCTCATTACCATTCTCTTCTCTTGTAGCTGAGCAAACTTGTAATGCGAGAATCAAGAGTCTTCTAATCATTTTGGTGACTCTCCATTGGGCTTAGCTCAGTTTGCTGATGTCTCTCCCCTCATCTACGAGGGAGCCCTGAACTCAAAGTGCCTCAAGTGCCAAATAGAAAGAAAAAGAAAAAAAAAAAAAAAGAAAAAAGGAAAAGGAAAATCATTTTCCTCAAGCTGCTGGCTACACTCTCGCCAGTAGGATATAGAGCATTGCTGGTCGTCATCATCCTAATGGCGCAGAACTTAATGTCATGTTCATACAGCTTAGCAGTCTCAGTTCTATTTCTGCAAAGCTGATTTTCTAGGTAGTCAGTGCCACACTGTATTGTTGCATGATGCTATTCCATCCTGACCAGAAGACTAGGTATTTACCTCTGCTGGAATTCAGAAGGTTTCTGTCAGCCCATTTCTCCACTTGTTGAGAACCCCTGAAGGTCAGGCCTAAACCTTCAATCAATCATCAGCTACTCTAGTATCCTGCAGCTTGCTGGAACACCAGTAACATCTACATAACTGAATGTACACTTCACTTTAAACAGCTGTTAGAGTATTCTAAAAACTACAGTGACATATTCAGAGAAATACATAACAGACTGACCAACATGAGCTTGTTAAAGCGATCTACAGAACTAAATAAAACTTAATTTATAATACCTGAAAGTATACAAGGAAGCAATCAAGTTTTCGTTTGCTGGATCCTCTGTCAAAATACTGCCCGCAGGTATCGAGGATTGTACAGACTAGCCTGATTCTGAAAAGATGCTCTGGAGGGTCCAGTGGACTAGGACTACCATCAGGGTTCACACCAAATGATGTGAAAGAATAGAGAGTTCGAAATATTACAGCCGATTCCACCATTCGATAATTGTAAAGCTCTCCCAAAAACTTGGCACTGCTGATCCGCCGTTGGTTAAACTTTGGCTGGTTAACCTTTATTAAAAAAAGGACAAAGGAAACCCACTTTATCACGCTGACACAATAGCATCTTTGTGAAAGGTTGTGTTTTATTTTCAAAGAAAAAAAAGTCAATATAAAAACTGGTAATAGTACAGAATGGTTATTTAGGGCTATATGCATTACACAAAATATAACAGTAAAAAGTAGTTACTAAAGCTGTTCAGACGTATTTATCACACACTATCTTAAATTCATGACAGTTTTTCACTGCTCAGAAAATCCTTGCAATTATAACATCTACAAAGATATGGACTACTCTCTAAAGTTGCTTGATATTGCATGAATCTGACTACACTGTTGTATGCCCTTACACTGCAAGTGGGACAAAACACCTGTTCTAGTAAACTCTGAAGTTTGTCAGGATTTGGGGTGGGGAGTGTTTAAAATTTCAGTCACTCTACATAAAGACAAACAACTGAGATAAATAAGTTCGACAAAAAAAAACAGAATTCAAGGATTCTTTTCTTTAAGCATGATTGTTTTAAATGCATACAGCTTAATAAGAATGCTGGTTGTTTACCTCCATTCCTAGTCGAATATCCTCTAGCACGCCATCCACAACATGAATTCCAACGTCCTCCTGGTAAAGGACCAACCCGGCTAAGAGGTTGGCTACACAGTGAATGCTATTGTATTTCACATTCCAGATGTTGATCATGCAGCATATTACATAGTCTTTTACTTCTGCATCCTGCCAAGGCAGCTTGCGCATCTGCCTCAGGACCTAAACCAAATTTTAAGACAATCTTAACATTTTAGCAGGCAAAATATCAAGATACTCGCTGTCATCCTGCGCCTCTCAAGGTTGGGATGAAATCACTGTAAGCACCTGCAAGCAACCTCATTCTCATTTTCAAGCATCCTCCACATCTGTACCCATAGAAAATTTACATATAATCCAACTGCTGTCTTCTAGTGACTAATCAAGCTATCCAGATTCATTCCATAATTTCTTTGCTCTTACAGTCTGTATTTAACCATCGTCTTTTCGTCTGTTACTCTGAAAAGAAGAAACTTGGCACAAGGATTCTTATGTCATTCTCTTTGTACAACACTCAATACTGTGGAGAATTTAAATCCGTGACTGAAGCTTCTATGTGCTACAATACAAGAAGGGAAACTGCCTTAATCAGGGACAAAAACCATGCCCCCTCCTCTTTGCAATTAAAAAAATTAAACTCTCCCCAAACCCTCTGAAATTTGGTACTACATCACTTCCAATAAAACCTGTATTAAGGATTTCAAAGGATTTACCTTCTCCGTGGTCACTTTCGAGAGATCCTTGTAAAGAAGCTTACGAATATATTCCTGCAAAGGAGGCCGTTTTTTCTTCACAGTTTTTTCAGCTGGAGGGGGATTACAGTAGTAATAGGCATTTTCTACCATTGTAACGTAGCGTGCATCGAGATGCATTGCTTGTTTTTTTCTCATCATTTGTTCCTGGAAATAAATGCAAATGACTGGTGAAAGATGTTGGCACACTACAATTCCAAGCCAAAGGCTTTAATTGTTGTATCTTGGATAAATGAAACAAAGGTGGTAGAAAAATAAGTAAAAAGATTGGATGTAGAGAAGAAAGGACAAAGCCTGTGTATGATTCCATGTTGCTATTGCCAAGGTCATTGATCTTCAAAAATGCCTATTTTTATAATTGTTTACCACAAAACAAGGTTTCAAAAGTTATTTAAAGTTTAACTTGAAATCTAAACATCCAGATAAACAGTTAATGACTATAAGCCACTCTATTCAAAACATGATTTTATTTATCTAGATCAGCTGAAATGCAGCTTTCTTCACACAACCATAGTGAATCATCATAAGAGTGGCAATCTAATTTCACAACAATATGTGACTCCAGAGAGTTTACAGTGATGGTTTCAAATGAATTTTCAACATGATAGGCAAGGGTATTTTTCCTACTACGTGCTCCATTGTTGTTGTTTACTCAAGCAGAATGGACTGCAAGGAAAACTACCTACTATAAAGTAGTATATGAGGAAAAAATCAGACAAGTTGAAGGTTGCTGCATAAACACTAATTACTGTACTTAACTGTCAGGATTGTCCTAATTTTCCTCACTGAATACAATCTTTCCTCCACATTTCATTTTTGATATGTACTTTAAAATTTATTCTGTGGGGTTTGAAAATTTCTTGGATCTAAAAACTCTGTATAAGAAGAAATGTAGCAGTTAAAGGCCATGGATTTTTACAGTTAAAGGTGAGGATGAATTTAGTTTCATTGTTAAACCATTTTTTTTTATATAGATGTGCTTACATATCTGTGTAATTGTATAAACTGGATTAGATTATGTACATTGTGCAATCCCATATATTCAAAATCACTCTAAGGTGGTTCAACAGGAAAAGAAACTGCACTGGTTCAGCCAGTAGAGGTTGGCTACCCAGCAATTTACAGCATCAACAGAAACTAAGTAAATCTAAGGCGCAAATACTGTTTTATCACTACACACAACCATCAGTAAGCCCAGTAAAGTAGTGGGAAGAGTTTAAATCATTTTTGCTGGTGAAAAAGTCCAGTTTTTCATTATGGGGGACTTCATATGAAGCTTGGATAATTTCAAGTTTCTTTTAGAAGGCAATCGGGTTCAGTTCAACCAAAGTGTACATGTACTCAAAACAGCTCCTTGATCTCCAGTTTCAGCTGCTAATTCAATGATAAAAGGTAGTTTTGTGTAACACAGTAACCCAACAAATAAGGCAATGCTCCTCCCAGATTGTATGCTTCTGCTTCCAGGAAGATCTCAATCTGACACCAACCCTAAGACATTTTAACCTTTTCCGTGACACAAACGGCCTCCTCTTTGACTCCCTGACTGAGAATGTTCCTCTCCAATTAGGAATTTCTGCATAGTAGTAGCAAATTTACCTACAGATACCTAAAAGGTGCACAGCACTTAAAAAAACTGAGGACGTAAATTGTCTTATGTGAGGGGAAAACCACTTAGAGTAGAAAGTTCCAAAACCTTACCACGCCATATATGTTAATATTACATCTGTAATTTTTTTTCCTTTTCTAATTGCATCAGGAGGAAGATACATATTTGCTCTCTTACTGACATTTATCATGTTTTACTGTAAAGTGGTGAATCAAGTAGGAGAAACCAAAGCATAACATAAAATGCAGAAGGGCTTGCAAATAAAATTTCAGAAGTCCTAAACCTACAAAAAATTTGTATATTTTCCTGTTATAAGTTGTGCATTATACTGTAAGTAAGAGTAAATATATGTATTAAAATAAATTAAAATGTTTCTTCTCAGAGCAGCCTATGCCGTGCACTACCCCAAGTCTTCAGTCACTGTCATTTATCATTTACTTTTGAACAATCCCAATCATATATTCCAAGTAGATGGTATTAGTCTCAATCTCTAGTAAAAGTCATCACCATTTTAAGCAATTTAAGGGAGCAAGCCAGGTGGGAAAAAGAAACCATAATAATTTACTACCTACAATAACATAAATCTTGACACATTTCAGAAGAAAAAAGCACGACCTGCAGTCTGAAGCCCTTGAATGTAATTAACTACAACTGTCTTCATTTCATTAGGCTAAAATTCAGAACTACAAAGGTAAAGCACTTCATTTGAAGATTAGGTTTCTGGTTTTTCTTTGATAGAGGTCACAAAACATTAAGATGTCCAAGTGAAACTAATAAAAGGGTTTGGGGTTTTTTTTCTTGCTGAATAACAAAACCTCCCCATTCATAGCATACACTGCAGCACAAAGAGAGAGAAGTCATCGTGCTATACCCAACAGACAGAAAAAGCCCAAATCAGAAAATCATTTCAGCATGACCGACATGGAAATTATCAGATTGTAATATGGTACAGGGCACCATTAGAAGATACAGTGATTACAATGGTTGCAAAATATAAATCTGTTAAGCCTGGTTTATGTCTTAGTAGACATACCAAACTTATTTGCCATCTCCATCTTTCCTTGGTTCCTCAATACCTAAGAAAAGAGTACTTATCTGAAATCCTGTAAGGCTTTAAGCCTCAGTTATTGAAACCGTGTTTGTGGTTTGTCTTACGCTTCACAGTCAAGCCCTGTCAAGCATTCACTCAGCAGATTTCAGCGAAACAGCTAGCAATTGTAGTGCATAAGACTGAAGGCAGTCAACTATGAAAAGCAGCTCTGGTAAAAGGTTAAATTTTTCTTCTTCTAAAATTTTTATTAACTACAAAAAATTGTAGCAATGAGCAACGTGTCTTTTAAAGAAAATGTAACAGTGTCTTCATGGGAAAGATATTTGATTATGGAAAGGACAATGTTTAATAATAAAACACAGCAGATGGCAAATGTTTAGAAAACTGAGAGATTCAAACCTTTCAAGATACAATGCACACTGTAAGAAAAAACGTGAACCAAGAATTTGCAATTGATTGTTCATGTCTCCTCTTGTGACTACACCACTGCAAGAAACGCTATGGCATTTGGAGAGGTTCAGAAAGAAAGAGCATTTTGTGGAAAATAAACTGTAAATCAATACACCCAAGTATGCAACAACTGCTTCTCCGTTAACGCTACAGAATGCGGCTATAGAATGAGAAGGTAGGCTATAGCTTCAGAGGAAGACCTGCCAAGTGTAATCCTGTGCTTTGATGAGAAAGGAGACGTACAGAAGAGATGATATTTCACACCCTAAGAGCTGTGTCACTAGAAGGAGATTTCAGACTCTTAAACCACTCCCTTCGAGAAGGGAAAATTCAGTCCATTTTCTCCCCCAAGCCACTTTCTTTACGACATATACACGTCTATATTCTTCCCACAGTGCACAGATTAGAAGTGAATGTGGGAACATCTACTCAGACTTCCAATACAACAACACAGCCTGTTACTGGGTCGGTATCTCTTGCAGGAGGTGCAATCTCAGAGCTGAGGCAGCACTGGACAGGTTATAAATAACAACATGATACAAGTCCACAGGACTACAAAGGCTGACAGTGCCAAGGCAGCCTAGGACTTCAACATAAGTTACACCAGTCTGTCTCAGCCTCATTCCACAAGGAGGCAAGATATCCTCCCTGAGCACTCAGGGTACAACTTTTTGGAAGTCTGTATTTACTAGCATGTGAACATTGTAACTATCAATTAAGATATTAATCTCAGTCATCACTATGGTCAGACCACATCACAAAGCCAGACAATACAAGCAGTAACTGTTTTAATTCAGTGAATGACACCCTCCCCCATAAGACAAGAAGTTTTCTCTTACCAGAAGAACACTGGTTCTTAAGTGAGATTCTGGGGATCTAAAGAGGAATCTTCCACAGGTTTCCAGCAGAGTACATGCCATTTCAATATGGTGATGAGAAAAGTCTGACAGAAGCATCTGGTATACATTTATATAAATATACAGCTTATTAGGTATCTTTTTCAACTGCAGAAAGAAGTTACATCTACCATACTTCACACTTATGTTGTGCAACATATTCTTTTAGAAAGAAAACACAAATTGATTTCACTGATTATATGTTACCAAAATTCAAAATACTGTATCTCACTGAACAAGTATTGTAAGAACAGTCTAGATTGCAAGTCTAGCCTCCCGAAACCTGAACAACAGGGCGCTTCCAAAGCATAGCATTAAAAGACCACAATATTAAAACCAAACACTATAATACCTCTCATACCCCTTGCAACTTAGTTATATCTGCTTTAAAATTCTTCCCGTTAGACTGGAAAGCCAAATAATACTGCATGAATAACCTCAAAGCGCATTTAATTTAATTGTATTGTTTCAGTTAAGCAATTACTAAAAATCAGAGCTTTGCATTTTACAATGTTTTATAGATGAGAAAAAAATTATAACTGTCTAAGAATTCTGCTTCAATACCTACTCAACGAATAGAAACTAATCCCACAGGAAGGGTTCTTAACCAGTGTTAGCCTCCAGCCACCTTTTATAAAAGGCACTCTACTTTTTTAAATCCCATTTTTAATTTGTGACTTTACAACAATGGTAATTTTGAATGTTTATCAGCATGCAATTTGAGATTTTGTGCCTAGAGATTAATGATTTGCAAAGATTTGTTCCGTTCCTCAACAACCAAAAGGTAAAACAGCATATAAGCTTCTCCTTGCATCACTGAAAAGTATTCTGCCTCAAAATCCTCCCCCTTACTGTTATTTTCTCTGAAAAAACATTCATTGAAATCAACATAATCAAAGTTCTGCAATGCCAAGCAGATCAATAAGTAGCAATGTCTACCATCACTTTAAAGAGAAAATTGCACATAACCAAATTGCTAATAAAAGTGGAAATTTATATTAATATATTCCTACCAATAGAAAAATTAAAACATTCTGACTTCTAGAACAGTTACAGAAGTCTCAACATACACAGCAGCAACAGACATCAGGGTTGAAAGCATCATATGCAATGAATTAATGGATAACATCAGCAATAGATATATGAAGGGGATTAGGATGTGGCTACATTATCAGCACTTATAGCAGTACAGCCTAAATACAACACTAACCTTTAAACAGTGGAGAGTATCATTCTTGGAGAACATCTTAAACTTCGTAAGCTCACCAATAAATCTCACGGTTTTATTCTTTGTTTCAATGTTGATCTGATCCTTTTTTCTTACCTAAAAAACATTTTATTTTAGGTCCTCAAAAATACCTACTTTGATCCAGATGTGCATGATAAACTTTGGAATTCAGTAGTGTTTGCTCACTGCTTAGCTCCTTATGTTCTACTCTTACCTATCACCAGCTTTCCCAAATCTTTTTATGGCCTTGTTTCTTCAAAAGCTTCTGAATTTCTTTCCCCAACATTGTCCCCTCTCCAAACTAAGTCCTCTAACATATCTACAGCTATAACACATCTCAAGCTGGCCAGCCCCTGTGCCCCAGTGAAGTACTGGTTAACTATTTTAGAGCCTGTATTTTTAGAATCAGTAAGTAGTCTCTGTATGACTAAAAGCAGATGTATAGTCCCTAAAGAAATACTCAGCATAGATGTATAAATCTAGTATTCTAGAACAAGTCCAAATAGATGACAGAAAAATATTTAATGAATTTACAAATTTTACATCTACATATCAAATGTTATTTTATTCCCCAAAGGATGTCTGCTATCAGAGCATATAATCTGAATCCAAAAAATTAAATCAACAAAACATACATGAAACCTGAAATCCCCTTTCAGCATGGAACAAAGATCCTCTGCTACATCAGACATGCAGGGATGCAATGTGGCAACCAGTCTTGCGTAAAAAGGTAGCAAATCCAACCTGCAAAAGAGACAAAACAGACACATAATTTATAGATAAAAATGTATTTGACAACAAGTATAGGTACTATTTTACTTTTGAAAAGAAAGAATGTGCCTTTAGCAACCCAACTACACACATGCAGTTTTACTGGCTCATACTTCAGACTGCAGTATCATTTAAAAATAACAATATACAAGAAGGTGCACTGCCACACCCTACTGGGAACCTTCACAGGTAATTTCCTTTCAAAACTACTGTTTTTGATGAAATGCAAAACACCATCTTAACTATGGGATTTGACCATTAAGAAATTACTGGGTACAAATCAAATTTAGATCCCTCTCAATATGCAAAATGAAAAATTCATACAGAAAACTCCATTTGATATTGCAAACATAACCAGGAAAGCAAGAACACGTTTATTTTTAAGGCAGTGAACTTCCAGATGAATGTAGTAGCGTTGTTACATAAAAGAGAACTTGGATGATGTGATGTATCAACTCTTTTCCCCCCAACTCAGCTTATACTCCCACAGATCATAATATTTTCAATATTTTCTATACAACTTCCCTTTTTTCTTTTCTCTTTCCTTCGAGTCCATTCCATAGCTTCACTTGTTTCCCTTAGAGAATTTTGCAGGGCAGTTTGTGTTTTTCTTACTTTGTCTCTTTCCATCAAAGACTATCTGGTTGTAAAAATGGGATAAATGCCCTTAAATCTAGCTGTAGCGTCATATAACAGGACACAGAATATAACAGCTGCTTTGCAGAAATGCACATGTATCACTTCTAAATGCAGAGAAGCCAGTTGAACTCTGAGGCCTCATAATATCATTTAACGAGCTGAAGAAAGTGATTTGGGTTTATTTTCAGAACAGAAGTTAATGCTGCAAAAAGATGGACTGTAGAACAAGCCTACTGTTTTAAGCAGAGAGAAACGTCTTAAAATTGAATGCTTCAAGTGAGAAATTATCTGTAAGGGAAAAATGGATCTTGATTTTACACTTTATAAAGGATTAAAGCTTTTACCTATTGCTACAGGAAAGGGAAAAAAATACGCTGCCAAAAAAAATCTAAAAGAACAGTTGATAGCTAGAGCTTGCTCTGGTACAAAGAAAAATTGGAAAAGCATCAAGAAGAAACCCCAAAGCAAAGCACACCCGGCTGCCTCCCCTCTCCTTCCTGCTTCTATGACACCAGCACACACTTCCAAGATGTTTAATATCCACTCACAGAGAGAGATAATTATGTATATATACTGTGATACTGTGGATTAGAAGCATCATAATATACCACCTGAAAGAGGCATAGCTAAGCAACCTCTGGATAACACACAAAACTTCTGGTGAAACATTGCAGGTATCCTGGTTACCTATTTAACAGGTTTTATTCATTCTTGTTAATCAATAACTGCAGCGGTATTTACATTTTTCAAGCTTGCTGGAACATAGAGTCAAGGATGACTACCCGCAGCAAATTACTACCATGTTATTGAGCATTTAGTCATTAACCCTCAGAGAAGAAGCAAAAGTCTCATTACTTCACTCACATACAAGCTAAACTAAAACAGTCCTTCGGCTGAACTGAGGAGGTAGGTTTTAATTGAGGTACTTTCTGTATGGCATCTTTTAAGACAAACAGCAGAAAGTTTTATTCTGGTCTGAACAAGTACCTGCCTGCTGAGAGCTAATAATTTCATCTGTGTAAACTGAACATACCTGGGGGAAAATTAAAGTCTTAGAGCACATTGTTGTTACTCACTCACAGAACACAAAAGGTTTCTTCACGGGGAAGAACACTAAGACTGGGTATTTCTAAATAGGTGAAATATAATAAGGAAAAGCCTTGAGTCAATTACTGTGAAATTGCAATCAGAGATTGAATCCATTCCATCTCTCAAAGGGGAGACAAAACCTTGTGGTCAGAAGTGGAGAGATTATAGTACCAGTGGCACCATCTACTGGTGCCTGCATTAAGGTCAATCCTACTAGGGTTTTTTTGTTTTCTTTTGCCTTCAAAGGAATTTCTTTCTCTTCAGAAGGGAGGCAGGTATTAACTGAAAAACCCACAAAGCCTACAGTATTGCTTTCACAGTATTGCCATTTTGACCACGTGCCTTGGACTGAAATTTAGTCAACTCTGGATCACACAGACTGCACTTCAGTGAAATATCCGAGAGCACATCTAGTATTTCTACAGAATGTGATTTTTTTTTTTGTTTAAATAAACTAAGACTTTGCTCAGTTGCAACCTCTCAATTGCATCCAAAAATTTTATACTCAGGAAGAGCGAAGGGAGCATTTTGTACATTTATTAACTGGGACTTTACCACAAGGACAGCTTAAAGAATGAAGCAACAGTGCAAGAACTCCTGCCTCACAAGCATAATCATAATCCAGATAAATGCAGTGTATTCAACAGGACCTGAACAGGTACAAACTGCCACCCACGCTGCTCAGTGAGAAGAAAACAACGCTGTGGAGTTACCAGGCTGTCAAATAAGCACTTTTTGGTTTTGCTCCTTAGTTTTGGCATAAAATCCTTATCTCAAGAACATCCCTGAATTTTATCCTCAGATGAGAGAAGCACTGAAACACTGATAAGTAGAGTTCAGTTGAACAAAAAAGACCTTGTCACTGGGGATTCTCAGAGTGCTGAAAGAAGGTACATATACAGGAGATACACAACTTTTAAGTTAAAATGCTTACTACTATCCAACATTTGAGAAGCAGCCAATTTCTGAATTAAATAGGCAATAACAATGCTAAAAATTTCCATATAATGAACAACAGATCTCTTGCTTAGTAGACTTGCAACTTCTCCATAGATGGAAATGGCAAAAAAAAAAAAATTAATTCAGAAGCCACAGAAGCCCCTACTTACTCTTTAGCATTTGCCTAGAATTGTTTAGATTCTAAAGCCTAAAGAGAGAATTTAAACTTCTCACACTGAACTTGAAAAAAATTGAACAAAATTGCAATATGCAGTTAAGTATAATTATTTATGTGTGTCTGTAAAGGAAGATTATTCAGTTACATGACAAAGAACTACACATACAGCCGTAAAACTGCAAGCAGTATGGGTTAAATGACCCTATTGTCCTTTTAGAGCAAATTATATAGTCCTGAATAAAAGGCTAGTATTGAGTTTTAAATCAATCCTCCAATGCAAATTTGAAAGCCGCTTGTACAGTAGCACTGAAAAATCTTTTTAAAAAGGCTTTCTGTTCTGTTGAGTTGGAGGTTCAACTCACAGGCGAAAACGTAAATGCAAACCATTTTTAAGTATTCAACAGGGCAGTGCAATGATGATTCTAACACTAATCTACAGTTCGCTGAAGGAAAAAAACCCAAAAAACTAGGTTTTGTCAAATTAAGTTTTCTGCCTTGAAGAATCCTGCATTTATCCCAGTCTATCCAACCTTAGCAGGAGCAAGAAAGCTCCCTGGCAACACTGCATAAAAACTTAGACTTTATAGTGTCTGCGTTACTTCTCAAACACGAAACCTGTTTTGTACTTCCTTGGCAAAATTGTTTTGCCTGCACATTTCCCAAAACTGCTCTCTCAGGAGGAAAGAGAGCTTATTCCGTTGCCGAAGCATCTTATTATGGCTGCCAATACAGCAGCCAGACTTAGACAATGTTATCTGAAATTCCTGGGGACTAAATACTTTTGGAAAACATACTGCATTATCGACATGCTTAAGGACATTGTTGCTCTGAGCCTTTTACAAAAACAAAAAAAGAAAAAAAAACAAACGAAACAAAAAAAACCTCCTTCAGAATAAAACCACAACAAGTTTCCATCTTCCATGGGATCCTGGAGAACAGGATATTGCAGACACTCCTGGAATTAGTAAAAACTTGTAAGCAACGCTCATAACGTAAGGTAAAGACATACCAATGCTGCCCAGTAGAGAGATACACAAAGCAAAAACATTGTTAATGCATAGTATAGTACACAAAGCTTTGAAGCAGTGTTTTATATAATGTTCTAAATGAATGTTTAGCATTTCACAGCAGCCCTCAGTACTGTAGTGCCAAATACACAGCTGGGGTTTTCCCCCAAGCATTATAAATGTTGATTTCAAGATAGAAAGAACTGCTCCCTTATCATCTGCAGTAACAAAGCTAACTTAATTAGGATAGATTGGCCTTTAACTCATCTGCATCTATGGATAATTCAGCTGGTATTTTCATTGCAAATGGTTATAGTTCAGAACAAGAAGCTCCAACAAGTGCCCGCTTCTCCTACGTAGGAACCAGAAGTTGGGCATCACTCATACAGACAAAAGAACAGACAAAAACCTAAAACTGAATTTAAGATCTTACAATTGGAAGCTGGAGTATTCATTAGTCCAGCAGGTCTTAAAGTAGACAGCCGAGAAAAGGTATTAAAGAAGAACGGTACATGGAAAATTAATATTTATTCTTAAGAATAAGTACTATTTATAATTAAAAACAGTGATAACCTGAGCCATTCACTTCAATATTAGTTCCAACTATTGTAGAACAGAGCTGTCCGGAAGATAACAGCTCCTCAAGCCAATCACACCATGTATACTAGATTACTGAGTTCCTGCAGAAAAATTTCTCTTTTAAATATTATTATTTTTAAAACAAATTTGCTGTACGTGTTCTAGGCTATGAGAAAAAGTTCTTGGCAAATTGCGCTTTCATGCATTTAATGATTACCAGAAGGCTGATAAATAGAAATCTAATTTCCTCTACATCATAAATTTGGGATGAACAGCACCTTGTTATGGATAACACAGGATATTCAACTGCCACCTCCTCTGTCAGTAATCATATTTCAGGCACAATCAGGTCTCTATCAGTCTCCAAAGACTGAGGTGTCAAAACAAGTTTGAGAGAAAAGAGCACCTAAGAGAATGAAAGATCATGTGCACTTTAATTTCAAAACTAGAATCAACATCGAGTCGGGTTAGTGCAAACAAAGAAATCATTTATACGCAGCAGGATATTTGCATGGCAGATGCTTATTACAGATAGGATGTAGAAATAGGCTACAATTAAGGTTGAAAACATCGTGCAAGAAGTGATTAAAACTAAGGAAAAACAAAACACCAAATCTGTTTATTCGAAGCAGTAGTCTACACAACCCTTGAGACAAAACGGACTCTCAAACCATGTGTCCCCCCGCCTAGAGCTAAAAGGGAATGGAAGCAGTGGTGTGAACACTAACAAATTCCAGAATGATGACGAAACACCTCAAACTAAAAGCAGCATCAAAACAGCCTCTCAGGAGAAAGATGGCAAGGTAGAGGAAGAAGAGCAACTCCTTCAAATTGCACCTATTGAAGTTGCACCTTTTTAAGGTATAAGTTTACCAGAGAAAAACCTTATTCTTCTAATTAATTTAATATTTTAATATTTGCAATCATTTTGGTAAGCAAGGCTCTTCCTGTAAGAGCAAGGATCTTGCTTACACAAAGACAGACAAGGAGAAATGGGAAAATTCTACATGGATAGATGAGGCCAGGCTCAAACTCTTACACTCACTTTCTCTAAACTCCAGCTCTGTTCTAGAAGACACAAGGCTGTTAGAATGGCTGTGTACTATATCAGAATTAACATACCACAAGGAATCCTCCTTCCTGAATGACTATCCATAGGTTCTTATGTGAAAAAAAGTGAAAATTCTCCTGAATTAACCACATCCTCCTTTTTTGAAAGAAGGTCAGTTTTGCTGATTTCATGGTTAATAAAAGTCATGGGAAGATTCACTACAAACACACAAGTACCAGAAAAGAGAAACCAATTACTACAAAAATTTTCATTGCTATGGCAAACTATTGCAGTGAATTGCTAGATTATTAATTCTAAATTTTTCTTTGGTGCTCGAGTATAAATGACTCCAGAAGTGCAGATCAAATTAACCAAATGCAACTTGGATTATGAAGTGGTCTTCAGTAACTTAAACAGTTAAAAAAATAATGCATAAATTAAATTAAATAACCAACGGCTGGATCCACTGTGTTCCCTTTCAGTTCTTACCT
This sequence comes from Clamator glandarius, assembly GCA_033459285.1. Classification (NCBI taxonomy): domain Eukaryota; kingdom Metazoa; phylum Chordata; class Aves; order Cuculiformes; family Cuculidae; genus Clamator; species Clamator glandarius. The sequence continues at coordinate 1,902,722 of JAUNZM010000026.1, forward strand.
TTGTCTAGGAACTATGAAAAGTGCTCGTACTAGTTTTCTTCTGTTGGCTTTTGTATTCATATTCATGCAAAAATCCATTGCCGCCTATAAAAAAGAAAAGTCAACACACTACTTCACCTTTAATAGAGCCTTTTTTTACTTAAAGCAATACAGCATGCTTTTCAAAAGCACCTTACGAGGTTACTCCTCTTACAGCTGCTTTAAAAACGGTAAGAAAAATCTTCATTTTTGCTGGTTTGAAAACATGTCCAGCTATAGGAACACAAACTGATTCTTCAAATCAATACAAGGAAAAAAGCAGCTTTAGGTAGATGGGGAGTAATTTGTCATGGAATGACAGGAGGGAAAAAGGGAAAAGCCAAGTCTACTTCTGAAACTAACACATAAGAAAACAGGCAGACAAAACCAATATCCCATGGTATATGGGCAATGACTAAGTGAGAAAAGAATGATTTCCTCCTGGTTAAAACCAAATTCAGCCACTGCTAGACTCCAAAGCTCTAAATCTTTATTTTCTATCAATCTAATCTAGCATCACAGATTTTAAAAGCGGGAAAAAATGAAAACTATGACTGTACCTTGTCTATGAGGTCTCTGTTGACACAATTTGGAAGTTGCTGAAGAAAAGCATCGACTATAAGTTTTAAATGAGATCCAGTACTGGCTTCTTCATCCTCTTGTTCTAACAGAGTGAAATAAACAAGCAGCAAACATCTTTAAGCTATGAAATACACCCATTTACTATCATATTCCCCAAACACACTGCATTTGTCATGCTTAGTTGTTAAATATTCATCCATAGATTAAAAAAAAAAAAAAATACAAAATTTCATTGCAATGCACAAAAAATTAATTCATTGATAGTCTATGCTGACAATGGTCAGAAAGTATCACCTTTAAAAGCTGTCCTTGTATTCACAAAGTTCCCTACCTCCTAATCAGTAGCAATAACAAATATACATTCCTAGACAACTATCGTAATGTTTTTAGGTGATCAAAAAGAGGACCAGAAGAAGGACCAAACCTGGGGGGAAAATAGCCCCAAATCACCTTAATGCAACTGTGTCTTCTATTTTATGTGCATTTGCCCTGCAAGAAAAATAGAAATTTTGATCAAAAATGTCCATACAGTCTGGGAGAAAACATGATTGAGCATCCCTGCAGAGAAGGATTTAGGGGTGCTGGCTGATGAGAAGCTCAACGTGAGCCAGCAGTGTGCACTCACAGCCCAGAAGGCCAACCGTATTCTAGACTGCATCAAAAGAAGCGTGGCCAGCAGGTCGAGGAGGGGATTCTGCCCCTCTACTCCACTCTCATGAGACCCTATCTGGAGTCCTGGGTCCACTTCTGGAATCCTCCATGTAAGAAGGATACAGAACTGTTGGAACGGGTCCAAGAGGAGCACTACAAAGATGACCAGGGGGCTGGAGCACCTCTCTTATAAGGACAGGCTGAGAGAGATGGGGGTGTTAAGCCTGGAGAAAAGAAGGCTCCAGGGAGACACAGCAACCTTTCAGTACCTGAAGGGAAAGCTGGGCAGGGACTTCTTACAAGGCGATGTAGTGACAGGACAAGGGGGGAATGGCTTTAAACTGGAAGGGGAAGAACTAGATGAGACATTATAAAGAAATTCTTCACAATGATGGTGGTGAAGCACTGGCACAGGTTGCTCGGGGGAGTTGTTGCTGCCCCCTCCCTGGAGGTTGGATGGGGCCTTGAACAGCCTGGTCTTGAACAGTCTGTCCTTGCCCATAGCATGGGGTTGGAACTGGATGACCTTTAAGATCCCTTCCAACCCAACCCATTCTACAATTTTATGATCTGAAAGCAGAACAGAGATAGAGACTTCAAAAAGTTGGATATGGTAGTGAAATTGCACCCAAATAAACTACAAAATACTCAAGGCTTGGTGAAGTCACTTTGTCTTTACAAGCTACACAGTAAGGTAAATCAGCATAGAGACTGAAGTTCTTTTCTCAGTTTCCTGAAAGACAAGAAGATGCTACATTGTAGGAGATTTATTTTCTTGTTTTTAGGAGACAGTGGGGGGCGGGGTTGAGCTTAGGTAGAGAACCACTAGAAATTGTTCCAAGGAACACTGCAAGCCACTGCATTTTGAAGATGCTAGAGATTAAAGCAAATGACATCACCTTCTCTCTTGCACAGGCTACTAGAAGTTAGAAGAAAGCAAGATGTGTCCCTTAGGAGGAAAAAGAAAAAGAAGATGTTTCAGATGTTCAGACAAGAGGACCATGAATTTTTATATGCTTAATGGAACCCCGAGTCTGTCATCACCCATATACTCAGAGTTCACTAGGATGCATGCAACAGCTTCAACCAGCCAGTTTTCCCTAGCAAATCTTGTTTGAATGCATTTTTCTATTTAGATATTTACAGCCACACCTTCCTGTTTCCTCCTTATGTTCTTTTCCTCTTTTTCCCTTACAGCAATTAGTTATCTCACCTTAGTCTTCCATTTAAACTGACTCAGTGGTACTGAAACAAATTTAAGAAAATAAGCCTTTGACAATTCAGTCACTTTTCAAGACAATCTTTCAAGAGGCTGTGCTATCACACCCCATTTCAATAGTTCCCATCTGTATCTCTTCTTTCACTGGTTGCCTCCCTCACTGGAGAGCTACAGATATTCTTATGTTCTGTTTCCAAGTATTTCTTTCTCACTATGGAACATGGATCCCTACTACGTGGAAAGGCTCTTCTGTAGTAACTGAAGGTGGTTTGGGAGTTAAGATAGAAAATTAAGAATTTTACAATGCCATAAAATGAAAGAGTCAGGGCTTCGGCCACTAAGGTAAGCAGCGATTCCAAGTACACAATGCATGCCAAAATGAGTTCATTTTTTGCTTTTCACATGGATCCTCTCGAGTTCCAGTCATTCATCATCACCACATCTTAAAATTGCATTACCTCATTTTAAAAATTTACTAAACGTAGTAATGTATAACAATTACAGTTAGACTACTTGTAATGGTCTGTGTGCAGAACAAATCATGCAGTAAAATCACTGTAAAGACTGAAAGATTTTTTTTTTTCTTTTTTGAACACCTTTCATGTAACCAGAAATGCAATCCTGCAGTTTTCAGGGAGCAAAACTGAGAAAGCATTAAAAGCATGAGAACATACTATGGACTTATTGGAGTCATTCTCCTGCAATGGCTGGTGCCAAACCAATCTTCTAGTAGAAAGAGTCCCTGCCCACAGCAGTGGGAGGTGGAACTGGATCATCTTTAAGGTACTTTCCAACTCAAACCATTCTATGGTTCTATGAAACAATCTTCTACTTCAACACCAACAATTACTTGCCTTCCCCTCTTCCTACACACATTTTCTGAGAAAGCCCTGGCTCCCTTGCTGTCAACATCTTTGTTAATTTTGACAAACCTATAACCTTATAGAGGGTTCTCTCCTAGAAACTCAACTCCGCCTGAAAGCTTCAGTCTACTTTATACAACATCACCCAGACAGCAGAAATAACAGAAGTACTTTGGTAATGCTAGCAGGCGTTCCTCTGCGACATGAGCTTCTGTAACGGATTTGATCATGCAGGAACCCTCACATACAGAATGTATAAACTAATACCACAAGCACATTGGTGGCTGGATCCCCCTCTCTGCACAACACTTGGGCATATACATAAAGTTAAAACACCTTGTTGAATCAAAGCCTCACTGAGGAACGTCTTCACAATCTCACAGGTCATCTATATCCAAAACATATTTCTTAGTAAGTATTTTAGATCTTTAAGTTCCTGCTCTTCTGATATCACTAGCTCTCTAAACAGTGTAGAAAAACTAGCAAAGTTGACTTAATACTCACTTCTACACAGTATAGCTGCTGCTGACCCACCTTACGAAAGACATATTACACTAGAAACACTTTAACAGCAGACTTCTGCTCCCATTATCTTTGATGGCTTCTACCTTAGCCATTTCTTAACATTTTTGTCTCCATTCACACAGCTTCATTTTTAATATTTTATCTTCTCTTTTAAAAACAACCTCAAAACTCACTTCTTCCAGCATGTTTTCCATCACTATTTTCAGCTCCAGTGCTATCTGCTCCCTTTCTCTTCCCTGAGCATATTGAAAATAAGAAAGTTAAGATTCACTCAATGTTACCACATTAGAGAAACAAAATAAATTAGTTTATTTCTTAGTAAACAAACCTCTTCAACTAACTGCATTGACTTTCCTTGTATATGTCATATCATAAACTCAGCTAACTATACACTCCAACCTTTAGGAAAAAAGTACAGAAACAGGCACTGTCAGCTGAGAGATAATGGCACTTGGAGGAGGTGTTCAAGCTACTCCATGTCCAAATACACAGATCCATGCATTAGCTTGGTGGCAAGAACCTACACATTAGACACTGACACAGCCTGTTCCAGGATCTCAACTTCTTTGCTTTGATGGGAACTTTACGGCTTTAAGTTTTGGCTTTAACTTCTCAGATTTTAAAGCCCAATACAATTTCAAGCAAGACAGTGACTACATTAGAAATCCATCAGATAAGATAGAATTTCTCCAATCAGTGGACTTCAATGTAATTTTTTTTCCTCCTCCACATTCTAGACACAGAATAAGTTTCCTGCTTAAGGAATGAAAAAAAAAAAAACCAACAACAAAAAAAAACAAACCCAAAACTGCAGCACTCCTTGGAAATCCAAAGCAGCAAGACTGATCTGTCTTACAAACTTGGCTCAAAGAAGAGACCTCACTTGCTCCTCTATGGATTTGGCTCTTAGCACCTGATGCTGCTTTTCCCACTATTCAGAACCACTGAAAGAAAACCTTGTAATTCATAAGAAATACTTTGCTGCTGTTTCCCCAACTAAAACTTATACAGTTCAATTTTCACAGGTGCCGTTTCCAGCCCTTTTTGTATAACTAGAGGATTCTTAAAACTCTGCTACGTAAAGCTATGATATCAAAAGTCTTTAGTAATTAAGAAGGCAGAAAGGCAGAGCTGAATCTTAGATTTCAAAACAAGTTAAAGCCAGAAAATATTTTATCCTAAGCACATTTGATGAGAAAATTCCTTATGCACTCAAGTCTACGTACTTCCTTCTAGTCACTTTTCAAACAACTGCATTCATATTTCATTCTTTTTAAAAGCTATATAAAGGAATGAGTAACTTTCACTAAATTGATCTCCGTGTAATAATTTTCACTGGTATCTGAATGGCTTGTTTTGAATGTATTTTTGACCACAATCCTAACAGTTTCTAGCTATTAAAGACTCATTTTAAAATAAAAAAAAGACAGTTCTTCCTGGAGTCACTCTACCTACTGACTAAAAACCATCCAGCTCATAAAAGCAGTCAGGAAACAAAGAATTCCTAAACCAAATTCTTTTTACCTTGCTCATCAAGCAGCTTTTTTGTAAGATCTTCTGCCTCATCTCCACAGTCCAGCTCCAGGGGATCATCATTAATATCCAGGTTCTCCAGCTCCAACTCCAAATCCTCACTCCCAGGTGCTTCCTTATTATCTTTGGCATCTTTTGAATCTATTTAAAAGGTAAGCAGAAATACCAAACTATTAAAAACACACAGTAATGATTAGAATACAGGAATACTCGCATTACTAAATCTGTGTCTCTCTATTGTCTTACTCTCGTGAAAAGGAAATGGTGGAATATCTTGAGATTACACTATCTCATCTTTTAGGTCTCAGTGGCTTGATATCCTTCACACAGCTTTACCTATATGCCTGAAAGCTGCAAACAGTTACCTACATTGAGGTCTGCAAAGGATTGCCAAGAGTTTTTAGTGCTTTGGTTTGTTATGAATTATATCTGGTATGTCTTTATTAGATGATCTGCATACATTCAAACAGAAGGCAATATTAAAATTGTGGCAATCTAAATCCAAAACTACTTAAAATGGATTGCCAGGCCAGCACAATGGAAGTGTGAGCAAAATAAACCTTGCAAACAAGGAAGGTCAGACAGAAAAACAGTATCCTCTTCATACTGGTTAATCTCCAATTATCTTAAAACTCTATCAGCATTAAAATGCATTTATTCTTTTTCTTCCTTAAATACCATACCCAGATACAATCCCTATCCCAGACTTTCTCCCCTAAAAATTCATCCAAACTAGTGTACTGTCCTGACAATCATAAATTATTTCATTTGAGACTCGTTGCTTCCATCAAATTTGCTTATCTGTTGTGCATGATATGCTAAAAAAATACTCATTGAAGCATTCTACCTCTTGATTCATCTTTGCCGGAATCCTTGTTCTGAGAATATTTTTCATTATCCTTAAACAAAATTGCTGGCACAAAAGCCTTCAAGTCAATGAGATTCTCATAGAAGTTTCTAGCATCTTCATCTTCCCAGATACCCCCCTCCAGGTCATATTCTCCTGGCTTTCCTGGTGTGAAAATATCGATACCAGGTCCATGTTCTGCAAAAAGAGCAAAACCATAATTAAGTTATTTACACAAATTTCTCATATCCTAAAGGGAGGCACCCTCAAAGAATAAAAAAATACTTATAGAAACACGTCAAACTATTTACTGCTATCACTGTTTTCACTTAAATACTGCAATGTATACTTTAAAGTGCTTTTAACAACCCAGTCTTAATATTAGATATATCAATAAGTTACCTTAAAATTGTGAAACTGACATTGATAGAAAATTGAAACAAAATTGATTAAAAAAATGGAAGAGAGTATCAAAGCGAACACGAGATCAAGTAAAATCAAGCTGTGTATTATGTGGTATTAGAAAGGAAAGCTACAACAAACTTTAATTACTTTGGCACAAAAAGCAATTGCGTTGAGCACAATGAACTGTACCTCAGTGTATTTTAAAAACAGACGTTTAAAAATAATAATTTTAATTTTAGAGGGGTTTAAGAATTACAGCTTCCTTAAGCTCAAGATCACTTTAGGCAAAAGGTACACTCATGATTTCAACATCTCTAGACCTAAAATTTGAGATTCATCAAGGTATTGAATAGTTCTGTCAGTCAAAAGCCGTATTTCTCCTTGGGAGGAGAGAAAGCCACCCACTGACTTACCTGCCTCCCACTAATAACATCATGACCCAGAAAAGACTTCAAATTCATTTTTTAACAGTTTCAGATTTTAAAACTGAAAGGATTAGGTCAAAAAACATTTTTAATTTTCTATTTATTCCTGTATTCCTGAAACAAATCTAAAAAGATATTACTTAAGCTAGTGTAACTACACAGCACATACAACAGTTCTGGTTACATGTTATGTATTTTTTTACTAAATTAATCAAGCATCATTCGTTCTTTGATATCCTTAAGGGGGAAAACCTAAATAAAAATAAACCAATGAGGAGAACGCATCAATAAGAACTTTCCATTAGCTTTCCCACCACATCCAAGCCAAATCTGCTGTTTACTTGCTATAGAGGGTGGCCTACCCTCAGGTGTTGGTTTCTCTTGGGGAAGGTCAGGCATATTTTCATCCAAAAGATCAGCCAGAGATTGAGAATTTGCCAACAGCTTCTGATATGACATTGCAAATTCCTCATATTGCTTGTGTCGATCTTCACTCAGCTCTCCTTTAGAGTGTAGAATGCGCCTACAAACACCAAAGTTACAGTGAGATGATCTTTTTTCTCAAAATACATTTGCTCCATGCCGAATCACTATCAATTTCTCCGAGAAAACTAACATTTCCTCTTTGAAGAAACTGTGAGAATTCTGGTTTAGACCAGCCTAGCACAACTCTGAGCAACACTAATTCTTCCCCAACAACCACACCGAATTACTGACTTCAATATCCCTGAAGAAAGTACAATCACAGAAGCTCTAAATTCAATGTCCAAAGAGAAAGACTAGCTTATCTTTTTGCCATGATTATTCTACAATAGTCCTGCACTGTGAAAAGACTTCTGTAGTAAATTAAAACACTGAACTTACAAGGAAGCTGGATCAAACTTGCTTTGCATCTGTAACAATGCATTTCCATGTTGTTCAAATGCCTCTGATTCCAAATTAAGAAGTTACATTTGTTTTTTCACTTGTTCTTTGTTTTTTTTGTAACTGTCCATATGCGATTTAAATTACCATTTAAATAATCAAAATCCATTGTCAAAAGCAACTTGCATTCAAAGAAAGTAATTATTGCTTATACATGCACACTAAAGCAGTTTCAGGTCTCCATGTAGAACAGTACAATTCAATTTTCTTACCAAACTACAATTAAGGTCACTGTGGACTTTAGACAAAAAATAAAGAATTTTCAGGAGTTTGAACCAAATATACAGAACCAGGCAGTCTTGGCTAGTACAAAGCTTGCCACAGACAACTGATCAAAGACTGCCATCCTTGATTTTGGGTTAACAAAGAAAAAGCTGGTTCCTTATTAATGATGTTCTAGGTTGTCCTTAACTAGGGCTCCTGAGAAATGCATTTCCTCATTGCTCTGGAGAACAGTCCTTATACAGACAAGGTGCAGTCAGTTCTTCACCAGTGAGGGACACTTCGGGCCAGATGAGTTGTTTGGGGGCCTACTACAAAGGTACAACTGCGCTCAAACACAGGCTTTCAAAGGAAGCTGATAGAATGAGCTTGCTAGCAAGCGTTCCATTTGTGTTACAGTAGCTTGAATAATGGTAGTAACACTGGACTAACCAGCTGTAACCACTGACAAAGCACCCTGAACTGAGGTGAAAGCATCAGAAGATTTGAAGTGAGGTGCAAGTGCCGTAATTCCTAAAGCAGGCTACATCACTGCATTGTGACAGGGCACAGGATGAGAGGGAATGGCCTCAAGCTCCACCAGGGGAGGTTCAGGCTGAACATTAGGAAAACATTTTTCATGGAAAGGGTCGTTGGGCACTGGAACAGGCTGCCCAGGGAGGTGGTTGAGTCACCTTCCCTGAAGGTGTTTAAGGGACGGGTGGACAAGGCACTGAGGGGCATTGTTTAGTATTTGATAGGAATGGTTGGACTCGATGATCCGATGGGTCTTTTCCAACCCGGTGATTCTATGATAACTAGTCTTTTATTAAACAGTAAGTATACAACCACACTCTTGACAAAAGACCCAAGTACTTTATGGAATAAAACTTATGAAATGGTTTAAGCAATTCAAGATGTGGGATAACTATCTTGGGTTTTTTTCAGTTCCAGGTTCATTATGAAACAAGTCATCTTTGTATGCAACAGATTCATAGGATGAGCAACAAAATCCCTGTCTGGTAAGAACCAAAACTTAACACAGATGTCATGCTAAAAGGCAAGAAGCAGTAATGCTAGCAAAAGTGTTATTTTTCTCCCTATTACAAAATGCACGTATATAACACTTAGTATCTGCTTTTGAAAAGTAGAATAAGAAAAATTAACAAATTAAATAACCACTGGCAATTTCTAAAGTGCAGTAGTTCAGCCTGGATACAGGAAACACGTTAAGTGCCAATCAATAGCCTTTCCATGGAGACAGCTATGCATTAGCTATGTATTTTAGGTATAAAATATCCCAGCAGCCTCATAAACACTGAAGCTCTGTGCTATTATTAAAAAGCAAAAAGGCAAAGTGCTGTAGCAACAGTATAAGAGTTTCAGTTCTCGGTTTCAGTTCCCAAAAGACAAGTGTTAATAAATTCAAGCAGCTGAAGCGTACCAAGCAAACTTTAAAAAGCACAATTTGTTTCTGAATGCAATTAAAGAGTACAGCATAGAGTACTTATCTTTACATCTCTTCAGAATTCCACAAAGTGCCATCAGGCAACTTCATCAGATCTCAAGAATATTTTTAATTTAGACAAAATAAGTTTCTTCCATATCTAACACTCAGTTTTGAAAAATCACACTAGAATTTGGGAATCAAGTTGTTTCCTTCCAGCGACACAGCCTGCGCAGCTTTTACTGCGCCCTTAGCTCCATAATCAATTATCTATTGTCAAGCCTCTATTGTCAAAGTGTAACTCAAGGTAGTTTTCCTAATTACCCACTTCCAGAAGCCCTTGTGTCTAATAATGCTTTAACTGTACATTAATGATTCAGCAGGAAACAATATTAATGCACTGTTAAGGTTTGCATATTAATTTTCAATTAACTCAAGCTGTCTGTACAGCATAAGTTATTTCACAGTCACTCTCCTGATACAGGAAAATGCAAGAGGTATTTGCCTGACAATATATCATAACCTAAACATATGACAATGCTGATGCACAAGATGGAACAGTTGGGTTCATATGCACTTCAATGGTTCCAAAATAATTGGGAATAAAAGCTCTTGCTATCAGCAAAGTGGATCAGGCTTCAAACACAAAAAGGACTATTCCAACAGGATTACTGCTTTTTTTAAAAAGAAAAACCAACACACACACCCCTCAAACAACAACAAAAAAACCCAAACCAACCAAAACCCAACCAAAAACACAATCACTATCCACAAATCTACAGGTTAGGAAGAGTTCTATAGTATTCAGACTCCTTACTAGACAAGTTTCTGTCTTTGACCTCATGCCTTGGACTTCCATAGCATGCAAATGCCAAGCATCTCTGTTATAAACATATTGCAAGCCAATAACATTTGGCAGGATAGTTTTTCGATATCTTGGTTTTTTTAACAAAATTCATTCCCCAGTTTTCATTAAGCAGTTAATCTCCCACAAGTTCAGATAGAGAGAAATGATAGAATTATCTTAATCCAGTGACAAATTATACTTCTCCACATTCCTTCCCAAAACTCTGCAGTGAAGTTCATAGGGAGAATTCAGATTATAAGATGCATCAAGAGATGTCTAGTCTGATCCACTCAAAGCAAGGTCAACGATAAAATTGTACCAGCCCATGCAGGGCTCTACCCAGACATTTTTATCCATTTGTACAAGTAAACACTGAAGCGTATTTCTTTCTCCAAGATCACTCACTTCTCTCTTCTGCATGGTTTCCTAACATTCTTCCTATCTCTTGGAACTTTTTTCACTTAATTTCCTATCATACAGACTTTATAACACTCTGTCATTGAAATCCTCAGCCAGAACCAGTGTGTCCAGAACCAACTATAACTGTTAAAGTAAAAAAATTAATGAACATAAACTTTAAAAACATATCAGTTAAGTCAATAACACTTACAAGTAGCAAGGTACTTGTAGAAATAATGGTAGCCCAGAAGTCAGTTTACAGTCCTGTGAAATGCTACACTTAGCTAGCTAAGATCAGACAGGACTGCAACAGAACACCTGTCAGCACAATGGATCCAAGTCTACAGCCTCGGCATGGGAACATCAAATTTTAATGTATTCCAACATAAATTTGGCTCTGGACTGATGTTCAGTCTTTTGACTGAAACTTGTGCCTACACATAGTAATACGTTCATTTCTACCTGCTTGGAATGCTTCCAAAAGGACTTAAGAATGACCACATTTTAAGACCAGCAGTCGAGTTTAGGCTGGCTCCAATAATGACAAGTGATGATGCTTTGAAGAAAATCAAACAATTATTAAACAACATGGTCATGGTATAAAATAAATCGTTCAGAGGTTAAAGATGTGTATATTCACATCCTTCAATATTAGTACTGAATAGAGACATTTAAGAGGCTTTGAATCAAATTGTCTATACTTTCCAATATTTTAAAATATAAACTTTGCCTACATTAAAGCATAAGGGATACTTTGTTAATCTAACGGAATTTTTCCTCTATGCCGGTACCCAAAACAAAGTAAACAAGCCAAAGCCATTGTGGTATATGCTCTGTTAGGTATGTGTGGGTGGAAAGGGAGAAATCAGGTTGTGCCAACTGGAAAAGTAAAATAGCAGCTGGGAAAGAAGCATTACTTTGAAGCTGCTGAAGCAGCACCAAACTAATAGAAGTTAAGAGAATTAAAGCTAAAGATCAAGCTCTGTTTTCTTTAAAGGCATTTAAAGAGTCTGTCTGGGATTTGCTTTTTAAGCACTTAGAGCAAAATTTAGAACTTTTTGTAGATAAACTGCAGAATACACACTGCTAAGAGACTTTGCTTACAAATACAGGAACAACTGTAGGCATTTCATAAATAAACTACTTTTTTTCCTCCATAAATAAAAAGCAACATTTAAATGTCACCTGTTTTGTCTTTCAATATTTTGTAGCTCCCTGTGGTCCCTTTTCAGGTGTTTGGTCAAAGACGTAAAGTATTCCTTCAACAAATTCTGGAAAGGCTGTTGTTTCTCTGGGCTAATTATCTCACTAGGAGGAAAGCTCAAGTTAAACTTCTCTGCAACAGTTTTTACTTTCCTTGGTACCAAACCAGCAATGTCATCTCCACAGTGCCGACAAAAGCTGATAACCACAGAAACATGAGTGTGGGATTCTCGATCAGCATTAATAATATTTTTAAGCTGCTCATAGATTAAAGACAGACCTTCCTTGTCAGTGAAAATCCCAACTATTGTCAATTCTGCAATGAAACGCAAATCAGTTCTTAACTTGGTAATGTTGGGAGTCTTTTCTTCTTTCCTTGCTTCAAAATGTTTTTTCCAAGCCTGAAGTAAAGAAGGAGCAAAATCAGCATAGCGCTGGTGAAAGAGGGAACATAAGTGCACAGCGCAGTTCACATCTGAGATTTTCAGTTTGGCTTCCACAATAGAAGCTACTGCTTCTGCAATGTACTTGCTTAAATTCAGGCTATTAAAGTCATGGGACAAGGAGTCCCTTTGTTGCTCTGTAATGGTTTTTAGCTTCTTAACAAAAGCTGTGTTCTTCTTCAGACTGGAATCTAGTCTGCTGAAGAAGTTTTCTTCAGGGCGATTGTCTGGTGCATTCTGGTTTTTGCTGCGAAGCTCTTTTCTTGCCTGATGGCGTTCCCAAGCCTCCTGATGGAGCTGGTGTGCTTCCTCTTTTTCTCTAAGAGAAATAAAAATTACTTATTTTCATTACACAACTTTACTTTCAGGTTCAAAGGAAAAAACGAGTCGTATTAGGACACCCCCCCACCAGTAGTTTTAAACACCATTTCCCCTTAGCAGTTACCCAGAGAAGATGGGGATGCTCCATCCCTAGAGGTGTTCAAGGCCAGGCTGCATGAGGCTTTGAGCAACCTGAACCAGTGGAAGGTGTCCCTGCCTATTCCAGCAGGGTTTTAAGGTCCCTTCCAACACAAAACATTCTATCATTTTACAATTAATGCTCTACTTTTAAATATTTAACAAGTTAATAATAAAAAGCTAAAGCATTGGCTTCATAAACTATTGTGTTTAATTTTTTTCCTGCTAGTAACAAGTAACAACAAGTTCTACTTGTTGCAAAATTAAACGTCTCAAATATTCCTATGCAGAACATATTAATACCAACAGACTAAGAAAATACGGTAAAACTCCAAAAAGCTCTTGCATAAGAGGACAACATCCTTTCAACAGGTGACTGTATTACACAGCTAAGCAAAATCTTTTATTCTCAGACTACTGAAATTACAGAGAATTTTCAACAGGTAGAATACATCTGTCCCAGCTAGAGTTCAGCTATGACATTGCCTGAGTCTTAGGAAGTGACGTATTTCAAATACAACTTGGAATCTCAGCTTTATTGGTCTAGAGATGGTCTTGAACACTGTAGTACCTTTTGGTAACATACTAAATATTATCTTGGTAATATCACATCTCCAACTGCCAGGTTTCATCCTATTTTTGCCATCCAGGCAACAATTGACTACAATTGTTTATAATGAATTACATCCATCCCTCACAGTAGATTTGCTCCCCTCAACCTGTTACAGCCTATACTCCCAGTTGCATGATGCTACTACTCCTCCACCAAAATATAAACTGTGTTTCTTTACTCAAGCATAATTGTGCATTACGTGGTCATCACACAGAGAACACTACCAAAACCTCATATCAAACTAAAGAAACAAAGGTGAGGAGTGACAACTAAAAGCCATGTATAAGTCATAAAGCACACTTAGTCAGCCATGTAAAATTTGTAACACTCCATATAACTTGTTATAAGTAACTCAATTCATCTTTTATAATCCTGCAGGACTACAGCGTTTGGCACAAATGAACCATTAAAAGACAACTTACTTCAGCTGAGCAGCAGCTTCTTCTTGTTTCTTTTTCTCTTCCTCCTCTTGTTTCTTTTTCTCCTCTTCTTCAAGTTTCTTTTTTTCTTCCTCTTCTTTCTTCTTTTGCTCCTCTTCTGCCTTTACTTTATCCTCCTCTTTTTTCTTCCGCTCCTTATCTTCTTTTTTCTTTTTATCCTCTTCCAGTTTTTTCTTTTTATCTTCAGGAACCTTTAAAGTCTCTCTCTTCGTGCCAACCTTGGCATCTTCTTTTGGTTTCTCCCTGGTACTCACTGGTCGCCTTTCACTAAATTCTTTTTCTTTATTATTTAACTGAGATTCTTTTTCTTCCATGTTTGCTGGCTTTTTGCGCTCAGCTGGCATTGTGTTACCCAGCGAAGTCTGTAGAAACACAGGAAAATAAATACATTTAATTTGTTGCTGATATATTAAAGTCACTTTCACAGCCCACCAATACTCACTTAGTAAGGTAAGTCAAAAATAAAGGTTTGACTCAGCAGAATAAAATACAGGTTTAAGGTAAATTTTCTTGGACTAAGGAATGAACCTAACAACAGGTAAGAACTAATTATTTTGCTACAGCATCACACTGCAAAGATGTCTTTAGCATGATGTGTGAATTAAAAGCATTTAAAGTTTCTATAACGTGAGGAATATGAAATCTTGGAACATAAACAGAACTCCATCTGAAAAAAACCCCAAGACTGATGAAAGCAAAGTATCCCAGGCTGAAAAACCAATAAAACTATTTGATTCATCAGCATACACCTGTGCCTCACTGACCTTTCTACACATCTAAGGATACTGCCTCTTCTGCTACCCTGACTTAGGTTACTGCAGGTTAAACCTCAAGTGGTTTAGCCTCTTGCTTAAACAGGGTCACCTAAGAGGTCAGACAAGATTGCTCTAGGCTTCAGTCTTGAAAACTGCCAAGGAAGGAGACTACACAACCTCTCCAATGACTAACTGTTCTCATTGTTAAAAGGCATCACCTTGTTCCCCTCCTTAGACTTCCCCAGTCATCTCAAGCACTGTCCCATATCTCACAAGTACCAGCTGGAAGAACATGCTGTGCTAAGACATGTGCAAACCCCCCTGCCAGCAGAACAAACAAAAATGACAGCAGAAAGGCTACAATTATCACAAGTTAAAGTCTTCAATCTGTTTCTCCTTCTACTCAACCGATGTTTTTCTGGGGCCTTTTGGAGCTTTTGCATTTTTGGTGGTTTAAGCCCTCTAAGCTTTAGTTTCACTTGTCCAAGTTTTCAAGAGACAACATATATTGAACAAGATAGGGTAGAATCGAAAAATAATGTAGATCAGAAGAAAACTCTGGACTTCACCTAGTTCAACCCCTTGCTCAAAGCAGGTCCAATCAGATCAATTAGTTTAGTTAAGATCAGTTAAGTTTTGAATAATCCAAGGATAGAGATGCAATGGTCCCCTCTGAGACTTTGTTCCAGTACCTGAATAAGCACACTGTGAAAAAGCTTTGCCTAACGCCACCCTGTAACTTGCTGTGTCCCACCTCGTCCTTTTCATCCTATCCCTGTATAGCTTTGAGAAGAACACAGCTCTTTCTCTATACTCTCCTGTTAGCTTGTTGCAGTCTGTAATAAGACCTCTCCCTCTCCTCTTACACATTAGGAAACGCAGTTCTCCGGACTTGCTCCGCCATGTCAATGCCTCTCTTGGAACAGGGAATCCACAAATGGATGTGGGGTCCAGATGAGGCCTTGTAAGTACCAAGCAGAGGAGAAGACACACCTAACTCCTGTAACTACAGTTTAGAAAGCAGCTGGCCTTAAAACAAGGGCATTCTGCTGACTCCTGTCCAGGATCCACTAGGGCCAGATTGGACTGAAAAAGGCAATTAGAATTATGTAAGCCTTATTTACTTCAGGATAAAATAATTTCTTAAAACATAACTTTTACATATTTACACCCTTCAAGTTAAATGCATAAACATGCAGGACTGATGAGACATGACTGCATGTGCTACCTCCTAAAGAACCATCACTTAGTTTTTATTAGTAATACCAGTTGGATTCCCAACTGCCACCATTCTAACATTTCACTCAGATCCGATGATGAAAATAAGCTAGATTCCTACATTCCCTGCATCTACTCAAAGTAGACAATAAGAGACTTGCCTTCCAATCTAACGCAGACTCCTTCTAGTATTATTTGTAACTACTTTGAAAGATATTCATAAATAGGACATCACACTAAAGAAAATCTCTATTTCTAAGTATTTCACATTCTCTCCTCCCTCCCACCACACCCCAAACCATAACAAAACAGATTCATATACTGACTATCCCATACAGAACTCTGCGCTATTATGTTTATCCAAGTCTTCTAAAAAAAAAAAATGTTTGCAAAACATCACACTATACTGAGATACAGGCAGAGACAACTTACCATTGGAGAACCTACTCAGGACTTGGACTCTTTGATAGCAATTGGCAACAGCACCAATGAAGATGTGTTCTCAACACTGATTTATGGAAGTGAGACCAATCAAATCAGTGTTGTTTAGACAAGTACTAGCAAATTTGGCTCCCTAATGCATGTCTACAACTAAATGGCTTCACAGCCCAACATCTCAGAATTACTTGGACTTCAAAGCTGCTGATCTACACCATCTTAAAACAGTATTATTATAAAATAAGTAGTTAACGAAGGGAGCAAAGGAACAAAAAAATTAA
The DNA here is from genome assembly GCA_033459285.1 of Clamator glandarius. Classification (NCBI taxonomy): domain Eukaryota; kingdom Metazoa; phylum Chordata; class Aves; order Cuculiformes; family Cuculidae; genus Clamator; species Clamator glandarius. The sequence continues at coordinate 1,919,458 of JAUNZM010000026.1, forward strand.
CAAAACCCAAATAACCAAGCAGCCCCTCAAGCCCCTTCATATTAAAGTTCTAAACCATGGGCCAGTTAAGTGGGACCTGTTCCCTCACAGATGCAAACACTCTATGTGTCTGTTCCACATTAAACAATAACTATTTATTAATCTTTTCTCACTATGAGTCCACATAGGAAATTCCCTAAGCTTGAGACAACTACCTCTCCCACCATTTTTAACAAAAGGGATCTGAGAGGGAAGCCTTTAGCATTTAAATATCACCACAATATCTCACTAGTAAGATTAGGTCCACTAGAACACTGCGCAAGACACTACAATAATTGTGTTAAAATGTTTTTCACAAAGTAGCCTATTAAAAAAAACAGTGTTAGATTCTGAAAGATAATAAATTGGAAGCTAAGTTTAAAAGGGAAATGTTGGGAGAAGAGAGTTGTTTGATTAAAGAAACGCTGGACAGGCATGCCACAATTCCAATACTCCAGCTTTTATCTTTGTCCTCCACCTGCTCTTACAGGCTAGTTCAATTACAATTTGAGAGAGGAGGAGAAAGGAAAAAAAAAAACCAACACAAAAATATTCAGCTACACACGTAACTTATAACAGCACGGTCACCTCCCAAAATCATTAATTACATTACTCAAACTCTTACTAACTTCATAAATTCAGAATTCTGATTTAAAGACACACCTGATATTTGCTTGTATAAAAGCGAAATCGAGAACATGGGATGTAAAGAAGAGGGATGGAGCATAATATGGCACACTGTGGTTTTGCCTACAAGGCATTAGTATCCATTTTTTCCCCTGCCATGAGCACTAGCGAGACAAAAAACCCCTGACAATCTAGTTCGTAACATATTCCTGTCCTGTATCGCAGAACATCCACAGTGTAAAACCATCACTACCTGCTACATACACCACTCCCTATCTGCGATCGTACTGCCAGGTCATATATCCCACCAATTACGGATGGCAGGAGGCGGCCAGCACAGTTGTTGCCTCCGAGCACACACTCACGGTCAGCACGAGTGTCAGCTCACAGCACAGACAGCACAGAAATGTCCACCAAGCATACACTACAGCCCTTCCCGCGGCAAGAAAGTTAATTTACACCTTGTTGCTTCTCCTGGCTGCCAGTTATCACAAGAACCGGAAAAAAGTTTATGCTTTCAAAAAAAATCTGCCTAATTTCCCTGAAACTAACTGAAAAGTTCAATGTTGTGGCAAGCAGAGAAATATGGAAACGGGCAGCAGGCTTCCCTGGACCTCATTTCCATAGGAAATAAGGCTGAAGATACACAGTACAATCAAAATTAAGGGAACAGTAAGGAAACATTAAGAGAAATTAATGTTTATGTGACTGTACTGATGAAAAGGCAAGATAATAACATGAATTTCGTAAGTCAATAGACAAGAAAAACTGTTGCTCGCAACTGAAAACTAGAAAGGACCCAAGAAGACACATGTAAGACAAGGTTTCCATATGCTTTTGGACTCCTGACAGTGTATTTCTGTAGCAACATTTAGATGTTAACACTCTTACCTTCCTAGTTTCATCACTTATACAAATGCTGTTTTTCCAGAGGAAATAATTTCTCTTAGTTTTTCATTATTTGACCTACCTCAACTCATTCTTAGTTAAGTAGTTTACTGCACCTAAATTTCTACTCTTTTTTTTTTAAAATACAATTTCTACTCTTTTTTTTTTTAAATACCAATCTCAGATTTTGATAAACTGGTGGAACTGGGTTCATGATACTCTAAGCTCAGAAACTTAAGAAACAGGTCTTGAAATACACAAGCAATATTTAAGAATAAGCATCAATGTACTAACTCTCAAGGAAACAAATACTTCGTAAACCATATTTGGCACCGTTAATCTAGTCACCATTCCAAATAAAAGAATAAACATCAACACCGTGGTCCAATATGCTGAAAACCACTCAAATCAATAGAAACAATCTATTGTCACAGACAGAAGTACCACAAACCAGAACCTCAGTCCTTGCAAGCACAAGTATTAGGGGAGAAAAACAGTTTTGTTAAACTGAGAATACTGAGATTTTTCAGATTCTATTTTACTGTTACTAGAAGTTAAATTGATCACATAATCATTCCTTTACGTAGCTGCCCTATTACAAAAGAGGTAAGGGAGCTAAAGAATGTAAGTAAGATGTCCCACTTTTGACTGGCTAAAAACAACCTCAAAGAGCAACAAACTTCATCATCATCAGAAATCACACTACTAGAAAATTAAATGTTTCAAGAACTGAAAAGCAAATAAGATTTCTCTTAAAGCAAGGGAAGGAACATAAGAAATATACCATGGTCAATCCAAAGGAAAATAAACTTAGCTACAGGTTTTGAAAGCTGACACACAGAGTGAGATAGGAAATTGTAGTGCAGAGAAAGGAGCTCCCCTTCACAGGACCAGGGAGGCAGGACCGCCCAACCAATCAGGCAGTTTTACTTTCGATTCCATGCGTCTTGGAGAAAATGTTTTGCTGCCGAGCCTGCAGAAAGATGCTTTTTACTGAGAGAAAAAGAGGGCAACAGACATCACTAGACACACACGGAGCAGATGAGTTCTTGGCTGGCCACCCTCCAGGACACCCCTATCCTTGTCACCCTGCACAGGCAGGGCTGACAACAGCCCGACTGATACCAAAAAAGCTGGCAAATAAGCTCTCCAAGACTCTTTTAGGAGTTTTAGAAAGCAAGCATCCCTTATCAGGCCTGGGCAACATGAGGGAGCAATCTCCATCAATTGTGTGCAGCGAGACAAGAGCTGGGAAAAGAATATATTTCCCACTTACATGCATGTGTATAAATTTGTGCAGCAACCTTATGCGTGTTCTCTTACTTTCCAAGGACTAAGTTTAATGTTATTATGAACTTCACAACAGTCAAATCTCATGCTAATTTGGAGCTTTGGAGCCAGCTCTCTGTCTGACCTTGCATTTAAGGTAGGGAAAGAATCAGAGAAGCCCTAGTTTGGAAAAGACCTTGAGATCACCAAGTCTGACAACACCTTCCCACTACTAAATCATATCCCTAAACAGAGGCATAGACCGAGAAAGACTGCAGAGAGAGGTGATTACGGAAGACGACACAGTTGTTCAGCACAGATCATACTTCACACAAGACATTGTCATAAGAATGAACAGTATCTGGAAAAAAACTATTTGAAAACAAAACATGCTATGAGAGGCATTCTGTCAAACTTCCAAAAAAATACAGTACCTTAGATGAAACTTAAGTCTACTTTAGCTTAAATCAAAGAATTAAGTGATGAGGAAGTGATCGCCACCAACTATGTAGCAAGACTAGTGCTGGTTACAGCATACATTTCCCATGCATGTGTATGAATTTTCACAGCAATCTTATGCACGTTCTATTACTTTCAAAAAACTGGATTTAAGTTTCCAACTCTACTTTAGGTTAAATCAAAGAATTAAGCGATGAGGAAGTGATCTCCATCAACCGTGTAGCAAGACTAGTGCTAACTACAGAATATATTTCCCACTCATATGCCGTGTATAAATTTTCGCAGTGACATTACGCATGTTCTCTTAGTTTTGAGGGACTGGGTTTAAGTTTCCCACTCTACCTTACCTGAAATCAAAAATATGCCGCTTTTTGCAACAACAACTACTTCTTACACCACAGCCACCTGCCTGGGCTCCCCCTTTCCCCTCCCCGCATCACAACCGTGAGGAGAACAGCTCCCTGCTCCCTCCCTGCCGCCCCCAGTGTCCTGCAGGAACCATCACCTTTCTTCCTCCTCCTCTTCCTCACCCCCACGGCCCCCCACCACCTCGAGGCGCCTCGGCCCCGCACCGCCACCCCCCCGGCCCTTTCCCCTCCCCTCGGTGCCGCCCCCCCCAGCCCCGTTACCTCCGCCCGGCGCGGACATCGGCGCGGACATCGGCGCGGACATCGGCGCGGCCTCGCGGGAAGCACCGCCCCCTCCGCGCCCTCCCCGCCCCGCTAGGACCCCTCGCCCTTCTCCTCCTCACGACGCTTCCGAACGCTGCCTCTCGGGGTGCCCGCACAGATGCCTGACTTAAGGAGGCGCCTCTAGAGAGCTGGTCCTGGCCTCCACTCACCCTCAGAAGCGAAAGAAAAGCTTTACATGTCTTACTGGATTGGCAGCGCTCTGGCGCTGAGGAGCCAGCCGGCTTGACGAACGGTGCTTCCCCGCGGGCTCAGAGTCAGGCAATGCGGAAGGCAGCCCTAAACGGGGTCCTGGCGGCGGACGGCCCTGCTGGGTTACCGGAAGGCGGAAGTGGCGGGGGTGGCCAGTGGCCCCTTGGGGCGCGTCCCTCGCAGCGGGGAGGGAGGGACGGGAATGAGGCCTGAGCGGCGCCTCCTGGGCGGCACTGGCGCACGACTCGCCCTGTCGCCCCGCGTGGCGCCAGTGCTGTGATGTGTCTGTGGCCGTGAGACGTCACATCGCGTCATCCTGTCGCCTGAAGTCAAAATAAAAGTTGCTCCCGAAACTAAGTCTTTTGTTTACGCAGGAGAATCACAGAATCATGGAATGGTTTGGGTTGCAAGGAACCTTAAAGATCATCTAATTCCAGCCCCCTCTGCCATGGGCAGGGACAACTCCCGCTCAGGCTGCCCAAGGCCCCGTCCAGCACCTCCAGGGATGGGGCAGCCGCAACTTCCCTGGGCAGCCTGTGCCAGTGCCTCACCGCCTTCATGGTGAAGAAATTCTTCCTTATGTCTCGTTTAAATCTGCCCGTATCCAGTTTAAAGCCATTCCCCCTAGTTCTATGAAGGAAGGAATAACTCATTATGTTAAGGGAATTAATTAGCTTAAGTAATAATAAGTATAGTAAGAATCAAATCTTGGCCAGCTTGCAGTAAGAAAGAATGTGATTGTAACAGGAGTTTAACTTGTTTACTAGTTGAAACAAACAACAAATCAGGTATCGTGTATCTTAAAGAAACTTACTTCTGACTGATGCTCCAAGCCAAGGAAAAGACAAAAACAAAGAACAAACCTGAGCTCACCAAGAGGACACAATGAGGAAGGAGGTAAGATAAAGAGCATCAGAGGACTCTGAAAACACAAAGGAACTTTGATGTACACACAAAGGGGGTGATAGGATGCAATAATGAGTTCTGTGTATGTTTAGCCAATATTTCCCAGAATATGTAACCAATATTGGTTTCCCACAATCTATATGAATATGTAAGTTTAACCAGTATGAAAGTCCTGCAGCCAGCCTCAACATACACACACAAGGTGAAATAACTCCCTATGTGTCTGATGTTGCATTAAAGTAATACCTGCTAATAATCAAATTGGCATTGATTATTGAGTTTGGCCTTTTTCACGACATCACCTATCACTACAAGGCTTTGTAAACAGTCCCACATCAGCTTTCTTGTAGATCCCCTTCAGGTACTGGAAGGTCGCTATAAGGTCTCCTTGGAGACACTGCTTTTATTCTGTGCATGGTGCTAGGTGGACGCACACCTACTGAAGACCCCAGAAGTTTGATACAGAACTGATGCTCAAAATCCCACCTAACTAATACTGTTGTTACACGTATCTAATATTTTTTAGGTTACACAATTATTCTTCAACACAAAATTGGTTAATTCCTTTCCACATCCTTATGTGAGAATTAATTGATAAGTTTTGCTGCAGCTGGTTTGTATGTTTTAACTATCTTGTAATATAAATCTGTCTTGTATCAAGAGATAATATGCAGACAATTTCCAGACATGGATGAATAACCTGAAAGAATAAACACTCTCTTGGCATTCTAAGAATTTATTGATATGCTTAATTGTCTTGTAAGATGTAGCTGGTTTAGGTCAAGAAATAACCTGTCTTAGGGCTGTGACGGTTTATTAATATGCTTAATTAGCAGTTAAGAGGTAGTTGTCTGAGATCAAGAGATAACCTGAAGGAAGTCTGCAGACACAGCTGGATAACCTACATAAACATTCTTTGAGGACTTACACAGTTCTTTGTCTAGAACTAGTATATATACCTACTGCTTTTGTAAAATGGCATGCCGTCTTTAAAAGGGCATCCAGCTCAGTGCTGAATTGTAAAATAAAAATATTATTGCCTTTGCTTCAAAGGCTTTGTCCTTTACAGTATTTTACTAGTGAATAAGTGTTTTGCATGGTTGCTTAGGATAAGGATGTCCTCCTTAAACAGTCATGAATTCTCCCTATCTGATGCCCCTTTCTTTGTCTGATCACACATTTTCAACCTTGAGTCAATTAACTTCTGAGTTCATCATTTTCATTCTTCCCTTCTGCTCTGCTCTTGTGAGACCCTACCTGGAGTCCTGTGTCCAGTTCTGGAATACCCAGTGTAAGAAGGATGTGGAGCTGTTTGAACAGATCCAGAGGAGGGCTACAAGACGATCAGAGGGCTGGAGCTATGAGGACAGGCTGAGAGAGTTGGGGTTGTTCAGCCTAGAGAAGAGAAGGCTCTGAGGAGACTTATAGCAGCCTTCTAATACCTGAAGAGGACTACAGGAAAGCTCGGGAGGGGCGTTTTACAAGAGCATGTAGTGATAGGATGAGGGGGGAATGGCTTTAAATTGGAAGGGGAAAGATTTAGATTAGACATTAACAAGAAATTCTTCACAATGAAGGTTCTGAGGCACTGGTCCAGGTTGCCCAGAGAAGCTGTGGCTGCTCCATCCCTGGAGGTTTTCAAGGCCAGATTGGATGGGGCCTTGAGCAGCCTGGTCTGGTGGGAGGTGTCCCTGCCCATGGCAGGGTTCTGGGAACTGGATGGGCTTTAAGGTCCCTTCCAGCCCAAACCATTCTACGATTCCACTCTTAAGATTGTCTACATCCCTGAGCAGAGGCCAGGAAGTTCATAGAAGATATTAAGTATCTGTATCTGCAGGCAGATATTAGAATGTTTGTAAAAGGTACCAGGTGTCTGTGTCTCTGGAATCAGGGTTTTTTTAGTAAATAAATGAGGTTCAAAATACAACAATTTCAATGGTGGCCTTTCTGAAGTGACTGGCAGGCACCCGGTGTGGCCCTGGTCAGTTGTCACTGTGATAAAGTACTTGGAATATCAGAGGCATAATACCAAGTTATGATATATTACGATGATGCAACAGATGCTGTCTGTTGAGTCTAAACCGGGCATCTCCACTTTATCCTCCTGCCCTGTCAGTATTCTTGTCTGGATATCTGAAGGCATTTTACAAAAGTAAAGCTTGTTAAGCACAGAACTTCACAGTTTATTTGAAACACTTGGGATCTGTGCATCTGGGCATAGTGTTGACTGTAAGGCAGCTCTGAAGTCATCCCAAGCAGGAAAAAGCTGGCACAATCCAGAAAAAAACCTGGCACCAGGGCGGGGATCTGTTATTTCTTCTACATCTGGACTTTTGATTCTGACAGAAGCTTTTTCTTGGATGCGGGAGGTGCTGACATCCCTCTAACTTCGAGCCAGGAGACACCGGTGTTTGGCTGTGACTGCAGTTGCAGGCCTGGATGTGCATAACAAGATGATTCACCTGCTAAAGGCACCTTCTATTCAGAGGCAAGAGCCAGACCAGATACAAGCATCTGTTTACTGATGTGGAGCTTTAGGTGTCCTCTGCCAGATGGTATGGACTAGACAGGGTTAGGTTTTTTTCCAATTCTCCTCCCTGTTTATTAACTTTGCTGCTCATTTTGTGGATGCATCTAAAAATCTCTGGAAAAGTTTGGAAGGACGAAGTCATGCTTGTTATTCACACAGATCTAGTGTGTCTGCTGCATTGCAGTGTCCCTGCTACATAAAAATTTCATTTATTATCTTGAGTTACTAGGCTGATTAAACTGATTCACTCGAATAGAGAAGATCCCTATGCTAAACAGAGGAAAAGAGGGTGTTAAATAGAATCATAGAATGATTTGGGTTGGAAGAGACCTTAAAGATCATCCAGTTCCAATCCCCCTGCCACGAGCAGGAACATCTTCCACTAGATCAGGTTGCTCAAGGCCTGGTCCAACCTGGTCTTGAACACCTCCAGGGATGGAGAATCCACAACTTCTCTGGGCGACCTGTATCAGTGTCTCACAACCCTTGCAGTAAAAAAACCCTCCTTAATATCTAAATATCTAATCTAAATATCCCCTCTTTCAGCGTAAAACCATTCCTCCTCATCCTTTCCCTTGATAAAGAGCTCTTCCCCATCTTTCCTGTAAGCCCCCTCTAAATGTGGAGAGTATATCCATGTTGGTGTGGATGCTTTTTTTTCCAAAGGCACCAACATTGCAGACTGTCAGTGGATGCCTCTGAAAGGCTCTTTTTTGGGGTCTGGTTTGAAAAGGCAATCTCAGCATTATATTAGGCTTAAGTATCAGTTTTGGTGGCGTTACATCAAGAAATGTTGGGTTACTTTCTTTTGAAGCATATTGCTACCCTTTCTAAGATTAATGAATGCACTGTCACTACAGTTTTGAAAGGAAACGAGCTCCTTCTGTATTTATACCACATTCCTACCCACCTATGACAATGTTGGAACTGCCTTTTGTGAAGATCATGCAAGTAAATCTTATCATTGTCTGATAGCTTGGACAGCTTTTCATTATCAAGTATCTGTTTCATTTGTGTATGTATTAAGTTTTTCTACCAACATACCACAAAGAAAACCAGGCAGCCCCCATTTCCTGAGTCTCAGATATAAAGGAGGTCTTTCAATTGCTATAATTCTTGAAGCTCTGCTTCCCAACATTTTCAGTATGTTTCCTCAATTGCTGGCACCAAACACACAGTATTCAGAGAGAAACCACAGTTGTGCCAAACATTGGCCTAATGTAGAATCTGTAAGTATACTCAGTATATCCTTGCAGCCAAACCCACAGCATTATCTTTTATGCCAATTGAGCCAATATTCGCATAACTTTTTCACACCCATCTGTTTTATTCCCATGATTTTTATGTTATTTATAGTCACAGTTTCCTGGAAAGGATCTACATTTTAGAGCATATAATTTTTCAAGGTGTGCTAGCTTGTGTCTCATTCTGTTATGTTTATGTCTGGTCCATCCTGACACTCAGATCCAAGAAAACCTCTTCTCACCACATACCTCCATATGACAAGCTTTGTCAGGACGTAATTGCTGGGCATTTTTTTTCAGGTTGATGTAACTACTGAAGTGGCAAGGACTATAATCCGTTTAGAAATGCTCCCTGCTGATTTTTTTTTTAAATATTGAAAGTTCAGATCTGCTAGGTGATCAGCCATGTGCTGTTTAGTATATATAACTATTTGAAAGGAGGTTGTTGAGAGGTGGTTGCTGGTCTCTTCTCCCAAGTGACAGGTGAGAGAACAAGGGGGAATGGCTTGGAGCTGCACCGGAGAAGGTTCAGATTGGACATCAGGAAAAAATTTTTCACCGAAAGGGTCATCAGGCACTGAAACAGGCTGTCCAGGGAGGTAGTTGAGTCACTATCCCTAGAGGTATTTAAAAGATGGGTAGACAAGGTACTTAAGGGTATGGTTTAGTGGCAGATAGGTGTGGTTGGACTCAGTGATCTCAGAGGTCTTTTCCAGCCTGGCGATTCTGTGATTCTATGGACCTTGATTTTTAAGCCATTCTAGTTTTCTTAGCTGGAACATCAGGTATTATTGAATAAGCTTCACGAAGGAGTGTGCTCTAGGCCCATGCCAGATGATTCAGGCCAGGAGAGTCCCCTTGCAGAGCCAGAGCACGTGCCTGTAGCAGTGGTATTTCTGCTGGCACAGGTACCACCTCTGCCAACACATTTACACACAAACCAAAGTCAACAAAAGGTTTTGTTGACCTAGATACAGTTTCTGCACAGCTTTGCCACGTGTAATCATGTTCTACACAAGATGACTATGCTGCCAAAATTCTGCAAAGTACCTGAAACCTTTATTAACTGAATTCTGAATCACAGAAAAAAGCAACAAGTTGATTTGACAAGATACATATTCCATAAACCCATGCTTAGATTTGATTGAAGCACTAAGTGAACCATACAGAATATTCTATTGCTTCTCCGAGAACCACATTGTGTAACTGAAGAACTACATGATAATTTAGTCCTTTTTAACTCTGGAAGATTTTTGTAATGATTTTTAATGTTTAATTCCTCCCATAAGTGGTAACTGGGAAATATTCAACTAGTTTTTTATCTGCCTTAAAGCAAAGCCACATTGGTCTCTACTATTTGACTGATATTTGCTTAAGAACTGCGGAAAAGTATTTCATCATCATATGATCTGCCTGCAACATTTGTCTTTTTCCCCAACCACAGAATAGAAATGTTTAACTACGTCAACCTTTCCTGCCTTTTTACTGTTAACTCCACAAAGTCACATAGTATGGCAACATTATTTCCAAGGTTCCTCTGTTCTAATATACATTGAAATAATCAATATTCAAAGCTACATTTCTACTGTGCTTTACTCTATTGGCCACAAGCCAGCTATCCTACTACAGCTGTATCTTTTTTGCCTTTTTTTAAGCTTTAAAGGTCATTCACTTTTATATTTCTCCTAAGTGGACAGTTATAAGTTGGCACGGAACCAAACACACAGGCTTCCCGGAATACAAGTGACCCATCTCCAAGAACTGTGACTGTCACTAAATCCCTGGCCAACTGTGGTGTCATCTGATTGAGTTGCAAAATCCAGTTCCACCTGTTCCAAAAGCGTATAATCACTGTTTGATATGAAGGAAAGAATACTCTATGATTTCCCTGTTGTGAGGGCAATCTGCAAAGTAGATTCGTGGGCACAAACCGAGCCTGTGGAAAGATAGTTTGCCTGTACTGCTCTGGACTCCTAGGCCTGCATTTGCACGAAGTTTGGAGAATCACAAGATGCTTGAGGTTGTAAGGGACCTCTGGGGGTCATCTTAGAATCATAGAATCACCATGTTGGAAGAGACCCAACGGATCATTGAGTCTGACCATTCCTATCGATCACTAAGCCATGCCCCTCAGCACCTCGTCCACCCGTGCCTTATCTTGTCCACCTCTCCCTTCTTAACAAGGGCTACGTAGAGTTAGTTGTCCAGTCAGCTTCTGAATGTCTCCAAGAATGGAGACTCCACAACCTCCCTGGGTATCTTGTTTGAGCGTTTGAGCACTCTGACATTAAAAAGGTGGTTCCTGATGTACAGATGTCCAGTGTTTCAGTTTATGCCCATTGCCTCTGTTCCTGTCGGTGGGCATCATTGAAAAGAAGCCTGGCTCCACCCTCTTTGCACTCTCCCATCAGGTATTTATACACATTAATAAGAACCCCCTGAGCCTTCTCTTCTCCAGGCTGAACAATCCTAGCTCTCTCAGCCTTTCCCCATAAGTGAGGTGCTCCACTCCCTTCATGATCTTTGTGGTCCTTCACTCAGCTCTCTCCAATATGTCTGTGTCTATTTTGTACTCAGAAGCCCAGAACTGGACAGGTGTGACCTCACCAGTGCTAAGTAGAGGGGCTCTACTGGCTATATCTTTTCCTAACACAGCCCAGGATGCCATTCACCTTCTCTGCTGCAAGGGCACTTTTCTGGCTCATGTTTAACTTGGTGTTCACCAGGACCCACATGCCCTTTTCTGCCAAGCTCCTTTCCAGCTGGGAGCCACCCCCACATGCACTGGTGCATGAGGCTGTTCCTCCCCAAGTGCAGGACTTGGCATTTTTCCTTGTTGAACTTCACAAGGTTCCAGTTCCAGAAGGGGTCCTACAAGAAAGCTGGGGAGGGACTGTTTACAAAGGCTTGTAGCGATAGGACTGGGGGCAATGGGTATAAACTAGAGAGGGGCAGATTTAGACTAGACATAAGGAGGAATTTCTTGACAATGAGGGCGGTGAGGCACTGGCACAGGTTGCCCAGGGTAGTTGTGGCTGTCCCATCCCTGGAGGCGTTCAAGGCCAGGATGGATGGTGCCTTGGGCAGCCTGGTCTAGTGGGAGGTGTCCCTGCCCATCATGGGACACAGTGGGATGGGTTGGGATGGAATGAAGCAGGATGAGGAGGGACACAGTGGGACAGGACAGGAGGTGGTGGGATGGGACACAGCAGGATGTGGCAATAAAAACATGGGATGGGATGGTGTGGGATGGGGTGGGATAGGATGCAGCAGGATGGGACTGGGCATAGTGGGGCATGGCAGGACAGGGTGGGAGGCAGCAGGATGAGACAGAGTGGGATGAGATGGGATGGGATGGGATGGGATGGGATGGGATGGGATGGGATGGGATGGGAGGATGGGATGGGACAGGATGCAGCAGGACGGGGTGGGATGCAGTGGAACAGGGCAGGAGCTGGCAGGATGGGAAATAGCAGGACACAGCAGTAAACGGTGGGACAGGATGGTCTAGGATGGGATGGGATAGAATGGGATGAGATGGGGTGGGTGAGATGGGGCATAATGGGGCATGGCAGGACAAGGTGGGAGGCAGCAGGATGGGACAGAGTGGGATGGGATGGGACAGAGTGGGATGGGATGGGATGGGATGGGATGGGATGGGATGGGATGCTGCATGATGGGACTGGGCATAGTGGGGCATGGCAGGACAGGGTGGGAGGCAGCAGGATGGGATGGGATGGGATGGGATGGGATGGGATGGGATGGGATGGGATGGGATGGGATGGGACGCGGTGGGATGGGATGGGATGGGATGGGAGGATGGGATGGGACAGAATACGGCAGGATAGGGTGGGATGCAGTGGAACAGGGCAGGAGCTGGTGGGATGGGAAATAGCAGGACACGGCGGTAAATGGTGGGGCAGGATGGTCTAGGATGGGATGGGATAGAATGGGATGAGATGGGGTGGGTGAGACGGGGCATAAAGGGGCATGGCATGACAAGGTGGGAGGCAGCAGGATGGGACAGAGTGGGATGGGATGGGATGGGATGGGATGGGGTGGGATGGGATGCCGCAGGATGGGACTGGGCATAGTGGGGCATGGCAGGACAGGGTGGGAAGCTGGGGGATGGGACAGAGCGGGATGGGACGGGACGGGACGCAGCAGGACAGGGTGGGACAAAGTGGGACAGGGCAGGAGGCGGTGGGATGGGACACAGTGGGATGTGGCGTTAAACGGTGGGACGGGGCACAACGTGACGGGACGGGATGTGGCGGGAGGCGATGGGACGCGGTGGGATGGGAGACACTGGGACATGGCGGGAGACGACGGGACGGGACGGGACGTGGCGGGGCGGGGCGGTGGCTGCCGGCCCCTCCCCTCCTCTCCCCTCCCCTCCTCTCCCCTCCTCTCCTCTCCCCTCCTCTCCCCTGCCCTCCCCTGCCCTGCGGGGGTTCGGTCCCGTGCGGCCATGGCGGCGGCGGCGGGCGCGCTGCCCCGGGCGCTGTGGCGGGGCGGCTGGCGGCGCTGGTACCGCACCGAGCGCGGCGTTTACGGCTACAGACCCCGTCAGGCGGACAGCGGGCGAGCGGCGGAGCCGGGCGGCTCCCCGGCGGGGGGCAGAGCAGGTCGGAGACCGCCCTCCCGAGGGATTCTGAGGGGGAAAGGGGTGTTTGAGGGGAGGCGGCGGAGGGGAGACCCCGTCGCTCTCTAGAGCTGCCTCAGAGGGGGTTGTAGTGAGGTGGGGGTTGGTTTCTCCCCGTCAGGCCGGGACGGGATGAAGGGGAACGGCCTCCAGGGGAGAGTTGGGTTGGCTGTCAGGAGAAATTTCTTTACTGAAAGGGTTGTCGAGCGCTGGAAGAGGCTGTGGTTGAGTCGCCATCCCTGGAGGGGTTTGAAAGGCGAGTAGGTGTCGTACTTGGGGAGGTGGACTTAGCAGGGCTGGATCGCGGGTTGGACTCGATGATCTTAAAGGTCTTTTCCAACCTGGTTGGACTCAATGATCTTAAAGGTCTTTTCCAACCAAACCATGCTCTTCTATGATTCATTTCCCCTCACCCTCTCTGGGTCCCCGGGGAGCCTGGGCCTTGGAGAAGGGGCGCTTGGGGGCAAGGAGTTGGAACTGGGTGATCTTTAAGGTCTCTTCCAACCCAAACTGTTCTGTTATTCTGGACATAAGGAAGAATTTAATCGTTTTGAGGGTGGTGAGGCACTGGCACAGGTTGCCCAGGGAAGTTGTGGCTGCCTCATGCCCAGAGGTGTTCAAGGCCAGGTTGGATGGGCCTTGGGCAGCCTGATCTAGTGGGTGGTGCCCCTGCCCATGGCAGGGGGTTTGGAACTAGATGATCTTTAAGGTCCCTTCCAACTCCAACTGCTTTATGATTCTATAATTCTGTGATTCTGTTTAGCTCTAAGCTCTATGCCAGTCTCCTTGGGGCTCCCACAGTGCCCTCTGCTCTGCCCTGGCTCTGAGGAGATGTGGGTACCAACCCTGCTGCCAGGCAGCGGTGCCTGTGAGCGACTTGGGGGATGGGTTTTGTGGCTTTTTCCTGCTGGTGAAGGTGCCTATGCTGCCATGTCTCTCTTCTGTATCATCCTACTCCAGCCAGCTGAGGCACTGGGACTCTACTGCAGCACTGTGGTGGTTTTCACTGAGTTTTGTACAATAGAAAAATAACTTGGTAGGGATAGGACAAGGGAGGGATGGCTTTAGATTGGAAGGATTTAGATTAGACATTAGGAAGAAACTCTTCTTGATGAGGCTAAGAGAGTTGGGCTTGTTCAGCCTGGAGAAGAGAAGGCTTCAAGGAGACCTTACAGTGACATTCCAGTACCTGACGGGGCTACAAGAAACCTGGGGAGGGACTGTTCACAAAGGCTTGGAGTGATAGGACCAGGGGCTCTGGGTATACAATGGAGAGGGGCAGGTTTAGGCTAGACATAAGGAAGAATTTCTTCACTATGGGAGTGATGAGGCACTGGAACAGGTTGCCCCATCCCTGGAGATGTTCAAGGCTAGGTTGGATGGGTCCTTGAGCAGCCTGGTTTGGTGGGACATGTCTTTGCTTATGGCAGGGGGTTTGGAACTGGATGATCTCTAAGGTCCTTTCCAACCCAAATCATTCTATGATTCTATGTATTTCAAGCAGAAAACTCTAGGGCAGGAGAGCCATCCCTGTGGTAGGAATGAACTGCTTGGCACAAAAGCAGGAATCAAAACAGTTTGTTGGCTCCTGGACACCAAGTTCCATCACCGAGCAGCCTTCTTGTTAAGCAAGGAAAATGTTGATATATTTTTACATTTATTTGAAAAATCATTTTTAAGTGGATGTCTTGTTGAGAGTGTGTGGGAGGCATTACAGTTGTGTTCATCTCCTGTAGAACCTATTTGAATGAGCCGACTGTGTGTACGTGACAGATGGAGTGGAGTGCCAGCAGCGGAAATAGGAAATAACTTTGTGAAACAGTCTCAGAAATGGCTGTGTTTTGAAAACAGAAGACTTCAGGTCTGAATACTGCCAGGGCTGTGCCTTTATCAGGGTGAACTCTCCCCTCCTCTATTAAAAATGCATTATAAACTGTTTCATATCATTAGTTTGTAGCAGATTCTGTTTGCAATGGGTTTTGTTGAGTTACAGCATATCGACCTTGTCTGTGGCATGTATTCAATGACAGTAACTTTGTGTGCATGACCTTCCAGCTGGTCAAGTTTTGCTTATGTTGATAATTATTTTATCTTGAAGTAGAACGCCTGCAACAGTGTGTGGCTGATATCTGCTAAAAAAACATGTTCATGTTTGATTTGTTTAGTATGTCTGGCTCAGCATGTGCATGTGCTCTTGGCTAGTGCCTCCGGCAGACACGGACTCTTTTTTTGAAATTGTAGGACCAGAATTATTAAGACCCTATCTTCCTGTCATTCTAGCAAGGAATAGGGAAAGCAAGCAGTATGGTTTGAGTTGACTGAGGAAATAAGACTTTGCACACTGGCAGTGTGCCATTTGCAAGCTGGCTGTACCTGTTGTGAAGAGAATCAAAGCAAAATGAAGTAGCTCTACATGTGTTTACAGGAATCTCACTATGAGGGGACCCGTGGGGGAGATCTAGAGTGTACTTGCAGATTTAGCAGTTAGGTGGATGTGAGCCATTGTGGGGTGATGGGGAAAACATCTGTTTAGAAAATTATCTTTCCAGCTAAAGCCTTGATGAATACTGTGTTGATGCTGTAAATGGGTTAAATGTGAGCATGTGTGTGATTCTGTTCTGCTTTCCTTTTGTTTGTAGTTGACCATGCTCTTGCTCGATTAATAACTGCCTATGCTGAACACGGCCACAAAGCAGCTAAGATAAACCCCCTGTTTGCTGGCCAAGCTGTTATGAATATGGTACCTGAAATCCAAGAGCTGGCAGAAGTTCTTCAAGGGCCTCTCATTACTACAGGTAAGTCCGCAGTTGTATCACAGCAAGTTGTCTTCACAAGTGATTTATTAAGAGACTGTATCCACTGCAGAAGAGCCAAATATTGAGTGGTGGTTCAATCAGTAATGAACTGTTGGATGGAGAATTGTTAACTACAGCCTACTTAAATGTTTGCTGCAGAAATCATTGTGTGTGAGTGCCTGCCTTCCAGCATCCTTGGAAACTGTGAAACATTTTACTTCTTACAGCTACTGAGGTTATATATTAATTTCTTGTGTTGCTGTAACAATCTATGATTTAGCATAATGCTTAACATGGTAGTAAAGCTGCCAGAGCACTGGGGCGGACGTCAAGTCTTGTCTTTTCTCGGATCTATTAGGCTCTTGCTGTGGCCCTCGACAAAGGAGGGTCTCTCTGCATGCTTTATTTTCTCCATCTGCAGAACAAGTGCTTATTTACTTGTGATGCAGCTGGGATTGGCGCTCTGAGCGACAAGGTACCACAAAAACAGTGACTTTGTTTCATTCATAGGAAATTATTTCAGAAAGGCATTTCAAGTGCCTTACAAATAAGAATGAGACCATCAATAACACTGAAATGCACACATAAAATAATTTCTTTTGTTTTTAATGGAGGAAAGGAAGACAAGGCATTCATTCATATGCTCAAAATGTTAATGTGATTGCTAGACAACAGTTTAGGTCTTACCCTTCGTCCTCCAAAGTGACTAATAACGTTAATTTCCCACCAGGGCTTCTAAACATGGGAAAAGAAGAGGTTTCCCTAGAGGATGTGTTGGCTTACCTTGACCATATATACTGCGGGCATATTTCCATAGAAACAAGCCAGCTTCCAACTTTGGAGGAGAGGCAGTGGTTTGCTAAAAGGTTTGAAGAGCTGAAACAAGAAGCATTGACACCTGAAGAGAAAAAGCACTTGTGCAAACTGATGTTGGAGTCTCAGGTACTTCTACTGGATTGTATCAGAGTTGTGGAGTCTGTCGTGAACCCTTCACTGCTCCATACTTTATCCATGCAGAAAATGAACAGTTGCCATCCTGAAAGGCTTTGCCAGTGTGCAAAAGGAAGAAGTACAAGTTTTTGCCTGAAAAAGTGCAATGCACAAATGCAGAATGCCATTAGACATGGCTGCTGAGTTTACTTAGCAGCCATTATTGAAACAAATAGTGATCCCTTTTGGTTTGCATTGATTACTTTGGAATTTTTTTTCTAGAATATATTTCTAGCAGATTCCAGCCTCAAAATAATTTCAGAACTAACTAGAACCTACATTGTGTGTCATAGATATTCTTGTAACATATTATCTTTAACATCTGGAAACACAAGTCATGATCCTACAAATCCATGAGTGATCGGTCTTCAAAAGCGAGAGTCCCTCAGGCTAATGATCTGACAGCTTATATTAAATGTTACTGATGGGAATGCAGGGCTTGGCAGAGCAAGGTGAACCTTTGTGCTCTGGTGTAGCTGTTCTTTGTTTTCCTTTCACCCTCATGTTGTTCTGTTTTATTAGTTTTAACACATGTTGTGTCTCAGGGTTCTAGGAGAACAAAAGAGTTGGACTGAGGTGTTAGCCATATAGAACAGGTAAATTTCCTGCTTGGCAAAGGAACCTTTGTTCAATGCGTTCTGTAAGGAACTGAAGGATTTATGTACTTGCAAAATATATATAGAAAATTTATTCCAATACTTCTGTACTGTGGAAAATGTTCTTTCCCCCCCCACTTTTTCTCCCTGTATTATCCAGAAGGATGGGAAGATGGAAGAGCAGGATCTGTGGAGCTCTGTGTCTACAGAGTGTAGAATTTGTTGGGGAAAATATCTGCTTCTATGTGTGATTAGTTTTGGATACAATATTCCTTGGAACTAAATGTTGCTTAACTAGAAAGTATTCAGCAGTTGGCTTGGCTCTTTGGCTGTGGCTTAGTCTTCCCTTCTCAGTTACAGACTCCATTTATTTTCAGACTTCAGCTGTAAAATGCTACAGACGCTTCTAGTGCTTCCACAACTTTGTCACTTGTGAGTGGGTGAATGGGGTGAAGTGGGGGGAGTGAGAGGAGAATGAAGTAGATATAGATTCATTTATTTTCTTTCCCTCAAGCATTCTTCCACCTATGTGCTAAGAATATGGGTCTGTTAGAGCGAGTCCAGAGGGAGACCACAAAAATAATAAGAGGACTGGAGCACCTCCCATAAGAAGACAGGTTGAGAGAGCTGGGATTGTTCAGCCTAGAGAAGAGAAGGCTCTGGGGAGACCTTATAGCGACTTCCATTAGTTAAAGGGGGCCTGCAGGAAAATTTGGGAGGGGGTCTTTGTGAGAGTGCAGTGACAGGATGAGGGGGAACATTTTTAAGCTGAAAGAGGGGAGACAAGAATGCAATAGAGGGACTGTTCATAAAAGCTTGTGGTGACAGGATAAGGGGGAATGTGTGTAAACTGGAGAGGGGCAGATTTAGACTAGACATTAGGAAGATTGTCTTCACCATGAGAGTGGTGAGACACTGGAACGGGTTGGCAGGGGTCAAGGGGAGTTGTGGCTGCCCCATCCCTGGAGGTGTTCAAAGCCAGGTTGGATGGGGCCTTAGGTAACCTGATCTAGTGGGATGTCCCTGCCCATGGCAGGGAGTTTGGAACTAGGTGATCTTTAAGGTCCCTTCAACCCTAACTATTCTATGATTCTCTGATTTAGATAATAAACAGAAGGCTGCTGCTTAAAATACCCTAATGCTGAATTTCCTCCTGTCTTTAACAGGAGTTTGATCACTTCTTGGCTACAAAGTTTGCCACAGTGAAGCGGTATGGTGGTGAAGGAGCAGAGAGTATGATGGGTTTCTTCTATGAGTTGTTCAAGATGTGTGCGTACAGCGGTGTGACAGATGTTATTGTTGGAATGCCTCATCGTGGAAGACTTAATCTTCTCACGGGTTTACTTCAGCTTCCACCTGAGGTAAAAGACTTAGAATAACAGTGGCAGTTGCTCTGTGCCTGATGTATTTGCAGTGAAGTAAAAGCCTAGAAGTCTGTGTTCTGAATGCTGAAGCAACAAAAAAAAAAAAAGTTGTCTGTATGAGAGCGAATTTCCCTTCTGTCAGCATCTCAGCCAGATCTTGGCAGGAGACTGTTCAAGAGAACTAACGAAGTTCTCATTATCTGTTACAGGAAGCATCCGTGCAATTTCAAGGGTAGGATTGCGTACAGTTCTGTAAAAGTTTTCTTTTAATGTGTTATTGAATTTTAAAGGATATTTAACCAAATTTGGTTCTATGCAGCTCATGTTCCGCAAGATGCGTGGTTTGAGTGAGTTTCCAGAGAATTCAGCAGCCATTGGGGACGTTCTCTCCCACCTGACATCTTCTGTAGATCTCGACCTGGGTTCACACAGGCCTGTGCATGTCACCTTGCTACCTAACCCCTCGCACTTAGAAGCAATCAATCCAGTGGCCGTGGGCAAGACACGAGGAAGACAACAGACTCTGCTTGATGGAGATTATTCCCCAGAGAGCTCTGCACAGCCTGGAGACAGAGTTATTTGCCTGCAGGTATTTTTGCTCATGATTTATAATTGATCTTTGTAAGACTTCCTGGACTAGCATGTGAACAGAAGTGGTGGTTATAGAAATATCAGACAAAACTGGTCAGTAACTAGGATCATCTTTATGGACAAAGGGGAGGGCAAGTAAGATTTCCTGGTGACATATAAGATGACATTGACATTTAAACAATTCCACTTCTAAGATTTCTGAAGAACTGATTATGATACTTAGATTTATTTTAATAATACTCTGCTTTGAGAGCTACTTGTGCCTTTCCTCACAGGCTACTTTAGCATTTAAACCGCCACTGTTAGGCTTTTGTTAAATTAAATGGATTTGAAGAAGCGCTATAAACTAGGTTGTGAAATATACAGGAGGATGTAGAATTTTGTCACTTTATCATGGTACTGTTGAAGGAAGTCTGCTGGAATTGGCTTTTACTCCTTGAACTGTCTTTCATAGCTGTGGAGGCAGTGATAAATAGTTCCTTGGTAAGTTTTCTTGCATTGTATTTAACTTGGAAATACAGGCGAGTCCATATCTTAGACAATTGTAAAGTCAAGAGCAAAAATGAATTGGGGCAGAACTGCTTTCTTGTGTAGTATAATAGGAATGGTTGGACTCGATGATCCAGTGGGTCTTTTCCAACCTAGTGATTCTATGATTCTGTGATAATAAACATTCTATGATTCTGTGATAATAAACATTCTATGATTCTGTGATAAGGAAGTTATGGGTAGAAGTGATGATGTGTTTCAGTTAAATAAATGTTTTATTTCCTTCTGCAAGGGTGTGAATAATGCAAAAAAGCAGAAGTGAGAATATGAAATACTGAGAAAACTGGAAACAAGTTCAGGTTTTACTTTTCTTATATTTTTATTAAAAAAAGTCTTTGAGGCGTGCAAGTGCAGGAAGAAGTTTATTACCCAATGTGTCTTCTCCTGCTCTTTCAGTGCAGTTGTGTCAGTTGGTTTGGTAAGGTATTGCTTCTTATAGTCTCTCTGCCGCATAATGTTAGATCTTCGCTGTGTGGTTATGAAACTACTATGACTCTTTAAGCGAAGATTCTTCAGGATAAATAGACCCTCCCTGTGCTTGAAAAATATAACTTTTTTTTACTTAGAGGGTAAGTGGTAGGGAAGGTTGCATAGTAGAGAAGAACAACATTTAACTCTGAGCTAGCCACCTCTGTGTTAGTAAACTGACTAAAAGTATTCACCAAAGAATGAAAATGTTTCATTTAACATGACCATCGGTATTCATGATTGTGCCTTTAAGAGGTCTGAGAGGTAGGTTAAAAAAGAAAAAGGCAGTTTTTACAACTGTGACTGTTAACTGCTCTTATTCAGGTAATCGAGAAGGAAAAGATGAAAGCGGCCACCTTCTCTTTCAGAATCTTGGTTTGGATGTTTCTCTTTGGGCTTTCTGTTTTCATAGTGCTTCCTCTCTAGAAATGTAAGCGTAGAAACTCTGAGTTAAGCTTTGCTCTGGCATTTTTCCTAGTCTTCCACGAACCTGAGTGCCAGAGCCTAAGAGGGAAAAGAGTAAAGAAGAGCTGTGGTGCCAGTATCAGTGGTAAGCGTAGTTGTCTGAGGTCTGAAGATCTTTCTTTCTGAAACTTCAGTGTACTTGGAATATGCAGAGACTATAAAACTCATTGGATAACTATCATGGACACTTCTGCAATGTTTTAATTGTTCACCTCTGCTGAAGACATCAAGCAACTACTGGTGTCTATGAGTTGAACTGAAACCTGAGAATAAGATCTCCCTGAATTAAACTGCACATTTGACGTTCCACTGTCGAGGTCACTGATGAATTAAACTTCATGGTGATCTTCCTTTTATGTTCTTTGCTAATGCTGCCCAGAAAAAAATGTGCTAGCAAAAACTGTTTCCAGCTTTCTGCTGGAATGAGTAAAATCCTACTTGCCCCACAGGAATTGAATCATCTGGGGCTGAGATGCATATGAAGAGCCTTGTGTAGGTGGATAATCACACTGTCTGTAGGCTTTAATGCTTTGGGATGTACTGAAGTGCTTTCAGATGTTCTAGGGTCTTCATTCAAATGGTGACACCAAGATACGTACCCTTTGTAGGCAGTAGAAGAGACCGAAAGGGAAAAGTGAAGGCCTAACACTTCAGGAACAAATGTAGCATGGTAAGGGGTAGAATGGGGATGCTGTGTTGGCTCTCTCTTTTAGTAGCTGACTTTGGTTTTCTGTGATGCCTTTTAGAAAAGTCTCTGCACTAGAACTGTATCAAAACCCAGTGCTGTCATTTCCCTGGCTGACTACACCTCCACTCTTTTCCAGGTGTACTTGTGCCTCCAAAAGTCCCTTAAGGCTTGAAACCATTATCCTATAACCAGAAAGTAAAACTGTTGTTTGGTTTTATTAAGGAACTACATCAATCTTAGTAGTGACTTTAACCTGCAAAGGATTGAATCTGTATTCTGAAAAAGTTGTGATCCGATTAATCAATGAAGAGCTCTCTGTAGTTTTAAAATGTTGAAATGCTGGATCATATTACTATGAGTATTTCTACTTCATTGGAAACA
Organism: Clamator glandarius; assembly: GCA_033459285.1. NCBI lineage: Eukaryota > Metazoa > Chordata > Aves > Cuculiformes > Cuculidae > Clamator > Clamator glandarius. Next base: position 1,941,812 of record JAUNZM010000026.1, read on the forward strand.
TGGGTTGAATGCCACAGTTGTCTCCTCTCCCCTTCCAAACCTTTTTATTTGGAACATTTGAGACCTCATTTGGTGTATTGTGTCCAGTTCTGGAATCCTCAATGTAAGAAGGATATGGAGCTGTTGGGATGGGTCCAGAGGAGGGCTACAAAGATGATCAGAGGGCTGGAGCACCTCTGTTATGAAGTCAGGCTGAGAGAGCTGGGGTTGTTCAGGCTGGAGAAGAGAAAGCTCCCAGGAGATCTTATAGGGAACTTCTAGTACGTGAAGGGGGCATGCAAAAAAGCTGGGGAGGGGCTGTTTACAAACGCTTGTAGCAATTGGACTAGGGGGAAGGGCTATAAATTGGAGAGGGGCAGATTTAGGCTACACGTAAGGAGGAAATTCTTCACCATGAGGGTCGTGAGGCACTGGCACAGATTTCCCAGGGAAGCTGTGGCTGCCCCATCCCTGAAGGTGTTCAAGGCCAGGTTGGATGGGACCTTGGGCAGCCGGGTCTGTGGGAGATGTCCCTGCCCATCACAGGGGGGATTGGAATTAGATGATCTTTAAGGTCCCTTCCAACCCAAACCATTCTATGATTCTCTGATTTATTTGCAGTTAGGAAATATAACTAAGGACTTAGGTTTTATTTCCTTCTGAAAGTTTTCATTTACTTTTATATGCTTCCGTTCAATTCCTTTTCCACTTTTTTTCTATCATATCTGTTCTTGTCTCTCTTTGCTAAGGTACAATAGGCATAAATCCCAGTTCACCAACATTTAACTTGCAGCGAAGAGTATAGCAAGTGCTATGGTGACAGGCTTCCTTTTGTTCAGTGACTTGTTGCTGACCTCTGCAGCTTTGCAGAGGTAAGGTACTTGGAGTCCCCTGGTGAGTCAATTTTAAGAGATTCTAGGTCCGTTCCAGGTAGGGATTACATCAGGCAGTCATGTACAGATGTTGGCTACTGTGACGTTGTGTTGGTGGTAAGACTGTAAACTTTCAATTCATCAAAACAGTAGTCTTAAAAGGGTTAAGAACTAGATCCAGCTGAAGCTGCACCTGTTTTACCTACTCAGTTTAAAAAGTCTTGCTTAATAAGTTCTGGTTTTGATTCTGCTGTTCCTTCAGTGTTTCCTAATGGGATTTTTCTATCTTCTTCCTTAATGTAGGTTCATGGCGATGCTGCTTTCTCTGGGCAAGGGATTGTTCCTGAAACACTGACCCTCTCTAATCTACCACATTTCAGAGTTGGTGGGAGCATCCATTTGATTGTTAATAACCAGCTGGGCTATACCACACCTCCAGAGCGAGGAAGGTCATCTCTGTACTGTAGTGACATTGGTATGTATTCAGTTAGAAGGCAGATTGCCTGTTGTGTTAGAAAGGATTTTTAACTCCAATAACAGTATGTGTTTCTGGCCTGTACAGAATCATAGAATCATAGAATAACCAGGTTGGAAGAGATCCACCGGATCATCGAGTCCAACCATTCCTATCAAACACTAAAACATGCCCCTTAGTGCCTCATCCACCCATGCCTTAAACACTTCCAGGGAAGGTGAATCAACCACTTCCCCGAGCAGCCTCTTCCAGTGCCCAGTGACCCTTTCTGTGAAAAATTTTTTCCTAATATCCAGCCTAAACCTCCCCTAGCGGAGCTTGAGGCCATTTCCTCTTGTCCTGTCCCCTGTCACTTGGGAGAAGAGGCCATTACCCTCCTCTCTACAACCTCCTTTCAGGTAGTTATAGAGGGCAATGAGGTCTCCCCTCAGCCTCCTCTGCTTCAGGCTAAACAACCCCAGCTCTCTCAGTTGCTCCTCATAAGGCCTGTTCTCCAGCCCCTTCACCAGCTTCGTTGCTCTTCTCTGGACTCGCTCCAGAGCCTCAACATCCTTGTGGTGAGGGGCCCAGAACTGAACACAGGATTTGAGGTGCAGTCTCACTAGTGCCGAGTACAGAGGGAGAATAACCTCCCTGGACCTGCTGGTTACGCCGTTTCTGATACAAGCCAAGATGCCATTGGCCTTCTTGGCCACCTGGGCCACTGCTGGCTCATGTTCAGTCAGTTGTCAACCAACACCCCCAGGTCCTTCTCCTCCTGGCAGCTTTCCAGCCAGGCTTCTCCTAGTTTGTACCTCTGCTTAGGGTTGTTGTGCCCCAAGTGCAGGACCCAGCATTTGGCCGTGTTAAACCTCATGCCACTGGACTCTGCCCAGCAGTCCAACCTGTTCAGATCCCTTTGGAGCCTCCCAACCCTCCAGTATATCCACGCTTCTACCCAGCTTGGTGTTGTCTGCAAACTTGCTAAGGGTGCACTCAGTACCTTCATCCAGGTCACTGATAAAGACATTGAACAGGGCGGGACCCAGCACTGAGCCCTGGGGACACCATTTGTAACTCCCCCTGGATTTAACACCATTTCCCACCACTCTCTGGGCTCGGCCATCCAAGCAGTTTTCCACCCAGGAGAGTGTGCACCTGTCCAGGCCAGAGGCTGACAGTTTCCAAAGCAGAATGCTGTGAGGAACTGTGTCAAAGGCTTTACTGAAGTCCAGGAAGACCACATCCACAGCCTTTCCCTCATCCAGTAGCTGAGTCACTTTATCATAGCAGGCGATCAGGTTAGTTTGGCAAGACCTGCCTTTTGTGAACCCGTGTTGACTGTATGAATTCATAGGAGTGATAGCTTAGGATACGAAGGAAACAAAAATTGGGGTTTTTTTGAAAGAGAAGCCATCAAATAGTTCTCAGCCATTGCCCACAGACATCCATCCAGATTGATAAGATGTTGGAACTGTGTGTAGAAAATCATTTTGGAATTTAGTCCTAGTAAAGGAATTGTGCTCAGTCTGTCACAAATGCAACAGGTTGGGCCGATTGCACTTTTTCTTGAGGAAGAATCCTCCTTACCCCAGCTTTCATCACAAAGAACACCTTTTGTAGATTTGTTTTTGTTGTAGGCAACTTGTGATGTGTGTTTAGTTTTCAATAGTGTGGGCGTGTGTCTGCTTTCTTTGGAGGGGATTGAGTGGAATTACTGTTGTTATGTTTTGAATCCCTGGGGCAGGTAAAATTGTTGGGTGTGCAGTTATCCATGTGAATGGGGACGATCCTGAAGAAGTTGTCCGTGCCACTCGCTTGGCTGTCGAGTACCAACGCCAGTTCCGCAGGGACGTTATAGTCGATTTGCTGTGCTACCGACAGTGGGGCCACAATGAGCTTGATGAGCCATTCTTCACCAACCCCAGCATGTACAAAATCATCAGGTAAGGGTAATGCCAGCTGATGGAGGAACCCAAACTGTACTCATGTCTACTCAGTATTGCTGGCTAATGTAATACAAATCTCTGTGTAATAAAGATACTTTGCCATACCAACAAGTCTTTATGTAAGTGTGGCTACATCAGCAACAGCCCTTGACTGAAGCGTGAGCCTGTCAAGTTAATGAAGATGGCCACTAGTGTTGGTTTGTGAATGTGCAGCTTGATGTCTCTTGGAGAGCAGTCTTGCACTTAGCCCTTGGATTTCACATTCATGATGGCTAATAATCAGAAGGCAAAGCTGTCTTCTGTGTGCTAGAGGGGAGGGTAGATGGTGTGGGAGAGTGGGCAGGAAGGCTGTATGATGTGTACCTCATCTTTGCCTGGTCCTGATGGTTCCAGTGGGGGCTCATCTAAATGAATTCAGATTCCGTCCTTATTCACAAAGAACAGTACACATAGAAATTTACTGGCCAGTGAATTCTGATATTTTAGGTGAAGTATTAATGGAACGGATGGCTTGATTCTCAGCTGGTACTGAAATCCTACTGTCAATTTATCTGAAGAAAATATGTATGATAGCCAGAGCCAGTCTAACTGGATGGGTGTTTTGACTTGCTTTTACCTGTAACTGCCAACTATGGGCACTTTTTTAAAAAATAAAAGACTGTAAAGTAGTTATCCAAGGGAATTGTTACTGGAAAACAAACTTGATGCAAATGAGTATAATGCACCAGGGCATCATTTATTTTGTTTTCTCATGGTACTTGACAGTAGTTAGGTGGAATTGCCTTGCTCTGCAGTGACACTGTTTTCAAGATTAATGTCTATGGGGTTTGATTCCCTCCCTGATAGATCCCGCAAAAGTATCCCGGACACATACGCAGAATGCCTGATAGCTGCTGGGCTCATGACGGAGGCTGAAGTATCTGAGATAAAGACAGCACATTATGCTAAACTGAATGATCATCTTGCCAACATGACTTTATATAGTCCACCTCCTACCAACCTGCAGGCTCACTGGAAAGGCTTTGTTGAGCCTTCTGCTAAAATCACCACTTGGGACACTGGTATGCCTGTACCACTGCTGCAGTTTATTGGAGTCAAGTCTGTAGAAGTTCCTGAAGAACTCCAGATGCACAGCCATCTTCTGAAGACCTATGCACAGGTCAGTAGATCATAATTGCTCAAAGATGCAGCCTGTTACAGGAAAAACTCTAGTATGGCAAGGCTACCAGTTAGAGAATAGCATAATATTCTTCAGGAAAAATAGGGTGCTCTCTTTATTGAAGCTGGGATTGTGGCATTTGTCCTCCAGATTGGAGGAGGAAATAATAATTTCCGTAATAAACTCCATAATTTGGTATTTCCCTCAAATCTGACTATATACTTAATTTTGTTATTTCAACAGTGTTTTATTGCAGTAAAGAAAAATGTTCAGAGAAAATACATTTTTTTATTCTTACAAATAATAGAAGCTGTTATTCATTTATGTACTCTTGAGTATTTTGTGAGAGAATGCATCAGGAGTTTGGTAATAGTGTACATAGTTTCTAAAGCTGGTCGTGAGTGTTTATGTTTTTTATATAAACATATGCATGTGGCCAAGTTTGAAGGTCACTGTGTTTGATACCTCATAACTTTTCGTGCTCTTAAATTTGGATTGGTTTGGGTTTGTGAACATTTCCCTTTGAATGATGATCATGTGCAAATGCCTTGTTCGCATCCATAGAGAGGTCATGAGTTGAATACTTTAAAAGACGAATGTTCTTGCCTTCCCAGCCCAAGCCAAGAACACCACAGCTGGGTACAATCATTTGTCTGCAGTTCTGCAGGCCAGAACAAGGGGGTATTCTGGAGACTGAAATATTAAAACTTGGTATCTTTTCATCGCTGCTAGCCAGGCAGATCAAAAGTCTGTCATAAGATGTTTAATATTTTTAGTCTAAGACTTAATTTGTTACTCTGCAGTTTGCTGACTGGTAAGTGAACATGTGGGTCATTCCGAACCAGACTAATTGTCTGCAGGAATATGGCATTGCTCTCTACAGTGGTTTTGTTTTCCTAGCTTCTAATATTCATCTGTGCCACAGAAAGTAATATAAGTGGGAAAAGGCAGCGTAGTAATTTCCTTGTTATTTACTTGTTTAGTCAAGAGTTCAAAAAATGGAGGAAGGAAAAAAGCTGGACTGGGCAACAGCGGAAGCTTTAGCATTTGGTTCCCTGCTGAGCCAAGGTAAGAGGCGACTAGACAGCAGGCAAGAACATGTTTTTGCTTTGATAGCAATGAAGTACAGCATTAGACTTGGGTGTTTGTAAGTCCAGAGGTTGATATGATGTGTAAATTTGACAATTTGCAATTGTAAGGTCCTAAAAGAAGGTGAATATTAATCCTGTGTATCACAGATATTTGTAGATTGAGTACTAAATGTCTTTGAAGAGTTGTTGCTCCCTCCCATTCTCCAACAATTTTTGTCTGTAGAGCTAAGCACATCAGCAATGCAGCTGACATCAGTGGGGCCTCCAAAATACTATTAGAGTGCATTTCATGCTGCTATTGTTCCTCCTCTCTAGCCCAATTTCATATCTCCATTTACATATGATAGAGAATGCATGCATTTTGCAGTTTGCTTCAGTAAATTGTACTGTTTACCACAAAATAATTCTTGTCTCCAGAAGGAGAAAAGGGAAATGCCCAATCATCTCTGTGCTTCTGAGTTGGAGCAGCTGCTGGTTAAGAATTGAATCTCAGATTTGATGTTGCTAATGAGGAGAAATCCAAGAAGAGACTTCACAAGTGACGAAATGTTTTAGAAGTGAGGAGTTGTTGTCCTGCATGCTTTCTTGTTACATGACTTGCTAATCCGGTGTTTTGTTTATTTCTTGGCAAGGCTTTAATATCAGACTAAGTGGACAAGATGTTGGCAGAGGAACCTTCAGCCAACGACACGCGATGTTGGTTTGCCAGGAGACAGATGATACCTACATTCCTCTGAATCATATGTCCCCAGACCAGAAAGGTTTCCTAGAGGTAGGTTCTGTGGTCCACAAGACTATCTTCTTCAGATTGTCCTGAAACAGAATGCATGTTTTAAAGCTGCTGAGACATACGTAGATAGCCTTTTTCTTCTGGCAGACCCCAGATACAGAGACACAAAAGTGGCAGGGCACCCCTGTTCTCTGTAATCATCCTCTTTACAAATTTAACAAGGTGTTTTGCTTGAAGTGACTGTCAGTTGCCTTTATGAGTGCATGTCCTCAGTGATTCCAAGCCAACCTTGGCTTGTCTTCTTCCTCACCCAACCCCTCCCAACAATTTCCTTTTGTTAGGTGAGTAACAGTCCCTTGTCTGAAGAAGCTGTGCTTGGTTTTGAATATGGAATGAGTATTGAGAACCCTAATTTACTGCCAATTTGGGAAGCTCAATTTGGAGACTTCTTTAATGGAGCCCAGATAATATTTGACACTTTCATCTCTGGAGGTGAGTGTACAAGGAGCTAATATATTTAAAAACAAATCACTTATAGTAAGTATGTTTTTAGAAAATCCTTCATCTTTAAAGTAAAAGGGCAATGTGTTGAGAAGAAAGAATTCTGTTTTCTCAGTAAGGCTTGTGAGCTTGCCTGTGTGGTCCTGACTTGTGTGCAGCTTTTATCTGAAGACAGTCTATCTAAGACATCCTGTCCTTGGTGGGAGACAGTGCTTCTAAAAGGAGAGTTAATAATATTAACGGCCATTCTAGACCTCCCCCACCTTGATTTCACTGTGTGTATATAGAGTTGATAGCTTTTTAGGCTGTACCTGGCTTTCATGAGGCACCTGAAAAATTCTTGAAGCAATAGAAGAGGAATATAGTTATTGTTTACAGCGAACACCACAACACCTTGCAACCAACCTCTCAGTTTGACTCTGGCATGTTTTCTGAGTGCTCAGATGTTGCAGAAAGACCTCTCTGAGCTGGACCATGCTGAGAAGATGCTAAATTGGATTTCTACAGTGGCATTCCTTGTATGCAAGTGTCATACACTTGTATTCCTTGTATGCAGGAGGCCCTGTCATACCACCCATCCTCATGTGCTTGAGGCTGTAATGAATTACTTTCTGAGTTTAACTGTAATCCCTTAAATAGAGTAGGAGCTTTGACAGAGCTCGGGAGACCTAGCTGTGCCTAGTACTGCTGTGTTAGTTGAACTGGCTCACAGGATGCTGCCTGGGTCATAGAATCACTGAGGTTGGAAAAGACATAAGATCATCAAGTCTAACTGTCAGCCCACCATGCTCTCTAAACCATGTCCCAAAGTGCCATGTATACACAGTTTTTGAACACCACCAGGGCTTAAAACTCCACCACTTCCCTGGGCAGCCTCTTCCAATGCTTCACCACTCTTTTGGTAAAGAATTTTTTCCTAATACCCAGTCTGAGCCTCCCTTGACACAACTTGAGGCCATTTCCTCTCATCCTATCACTTGTTACTTGGGATAGAGTCACACCTGCAGAGGGCTGAATGACCATGCTATGCAGCAAATATATAATGAATTACGGTTAGGGGTTTTCTTACAGAAGAGTTAGCTTCAAGGTCCCATGTTAATAAGGAGGACAGTTCCATTAAGAGGATTCTTACATACCGTAGTGATGTTTTTAGGGTAAGTTTTAGAAGCTTCACTGATTCACATGCTTCATGTGGAGGGTTATGTCTTGTGGAAGCACAAAGTTATGTGGTGATTGCAGAAACCTCAGATTCTCTTACATGTGCTGTTTCACTGTTATGAGTCTCATGGCTAAATGCCAGCAGCATGTTTCAGAGTTGTACTTAATGGTGTGGAAATTAGCTGTTCTTTTACACTTAGTAATTTGTGCAAAGTAATAAGTGTTTGGGGACTCTATGTTCTGTGGAAATTACTTTCTTTCCTCCTCATTGTGTGTTTTTAGGTGAGGCAAAATGGCTTCTGCAGAGTGGGATAGTAATTCTTCTTCCCCATGGCTATGATGGTGCAGGCCCAGAGCACTCATCCTGCCGGATGGAACGTTTTCTGCAGGTACCTCTCCACACACTACCCTTCCACACATCTTGCATTCACATATTCCGCATTGTAGCAATGGCAGCCAATGCTGTGGGAGTCTTGCTATAAAATGCCCCATTCCTGATGTACCTGCTGGTGACAGAAGCTGGAGACATACCAGGATCATACCATCATGATAGGAATGGACTGGGCTGGAAGCGGAGGAAGAAAGGGAGTTTTATGAGAAGGTGTAGGTCTAGAAGTGGTGAGGAAGCAGTTCTAGTTTAAATCCTTCCAGAACAGCTTTGGTGCAAGACTCTGGTTGAACCTTGTAATAAATGTTTGTTCCTGTTGCATCTCTGTCACCTGCCCAAGTGGGTGTGTGGTAATGTGAAATTTTGTAAGGTGCGATTTGCATAGTGTTTGCAGAGGCCCTGCGCCCTCTGCAGGCAGCCTTAGGGGTACATGCTGCAGCACTGCCTGCTGTCTTTTTCTTGATTGCTGTCCTTCAGCCACGTCGCTGTACCACAGAGTGACAATAGTAGCGAGGCACAACTGCTGAATTGCAAATAGCAGATCTCTAATGGGTACTTCTTATAAAAAACATTTTGGCAGCTGCCCTGTTGTGCAAACCACTCACAGACCTATCCAGGAGGCACAGATCATGCAAACAGAATGCTGGACACCTTTATATATCAATTAGTAAATCTGCGGTATGGTTTTACCTCTCACAAAAATCCTCTACTATGCTATTGTAACTGTAGTAAGTAAACGAAAGCCTCTTCATCTGAGTAACCTCCCCCTGAGGAGGGGTTTGCAGCATGTGTAGAGGAATGTTGCCACTCTGGAGAAATCATAATCCCTCCACTGTTAAAAAAACTGTCATACCCTGGTTACTGTGTGCTAGTAGACAGTTCATATATAATATTACCAGTTAAATGCTAAAGCAATTTATTCTTTGAAGCTTTTCTTGCTGTGCAATCTGTGTCTGAATTGGGATATTTACCTTTCTGTTCTTATACTAGTCAGTGTGCCTTATGTGCCTGTGTTCTCTTGCATATTTGGCTCCCTGTGTGCTTCTTGACAAGGAATCGCTGTGTTCCCCTTCTACAGATGTGTGACAGCTCAGAAGAGGGGGTCGATGGGGACCAGGTCAACATGTCAGTTGTGCATCCCACCACTCCAGCACAGTATTTCCATTTACTCCGGCGGCAAATGGTCCGAAACTTCAGGAAACCTCTCATTGTTGTTTCTCCCAAAGTGTTACTCAGGCTCCCTGTAAGCTGAAATCTTTCTTTTCCTTTTTAGATTGTTTTTTTTTCTCTCCTCTTCTTCCTCTTCTTCCTCTTCTTCTGTGTTCTCTTCCCCTTTCTCTTTTTCCTCCGTGTTCACTGGTCTCTATTTTGGGGTCAAATTGATGGGATTTTGCCTGTTTGAGGCTGGATAGGTTGAGGATTAAAGCAAAGTGAAGGTGTCATAGGGTTGATTCCAGGTCTGGTGGTGTTCTTGGGAGTCTTTATCATCCCAGTTTTCATTGGTGGGAGTGGGAATGGGAATAGGAGAGAGAGGGAAGACTCTTATCTTTTGTCCTTACCAAAACCCTGCCTTGGTATCTTCTCCCCGATTCTGGCTTTAGGGAAGAGGCAGCAAGATTTGATAACTTCCAACTCTTCCCCCATGTAGGCTGCTGTATCAAGTTTTGAAGAAATGGCTCCAAGGACAACATTCAAGCCTGTCATTGGTGACTCCTCAGTAGATCCTAAAAGGTAGATCTACTTTCTTGAAGGAGAAGCTCAAAAAGGATGTCCTGTCCCTTCCTCCTACCTAACAGCTCAATTTTGAGCTGATACAAAAGAGGTGACTTTGATAGGAGCAGTAAATATTGTTTTATGATAGGTGACTTAGTTTTACTTGTTTCTTTCCTTTTTGTCTGCTTATTTGGTAGTTACCATATCTGCCTGCATAATAGTAAAGTGCTCAGGCTTTCGGTCCTTGCTCCCTACAGTTGTGACTGTAGTTACTGATCTGATGGGTGCTCATCTGCACCATGCCTGTTAGCTAACAGTCACTGGGAGCAGTTGTTCCGTGAAGAGACGCAGAATTTGTGTTCTGGTGCTGGAACACTTGTGCTGATTATGGGAAGTTAGGGTGATAATAATTTGTGTGTGTATTTTACTCCCTTCAGATATTATTGAGAATCCTGTTCACAATGGGCAATTCTGGCCTTCATTTCTTTTTCCCTCATAAAGTTCTTATCCAGCCCTTGTCCTAGTATTACCAGAGTCTTGACAGCATGCCTGATGTTCGCAACCTTACCCACAAACGAAAGGCTGGAAGTATCTTAGCATCTTGTTTTTTTTTTTTTTTTAAGTGGGATGGTGAGGCTTGAAGGGTGAGATTTATCTCCTCACCTTTGTCCAGTAAAGTTAGACATCCAAGACCTCTTTGTCTGATGGAGGGTATTGCATATTTTCAGCAGACAGTTCCTCTTTGGCATGGGAGAGGACTGTCCTCTGGGGATACTTCTTTCCCACTCTGGTTTATTCTCTATGAAGAGCACGTAGATGACTGACTAGATGTTTAATTTTTAGATAGTTAAAGCTAAGCAAGATGGATCCCATTGTAAGATAACTTTCTCTGTATTACTGAAGAAATGGGGCTCTGGTATACTGTGCCCAAAGGTTAGTTTGTCAACTAAGGCAGGAGAGTGGGAGGAAAGGGAAGGCAAGGAAGAGGGAAGGGAAGGCAAAGAAGAGAAAAAGATGGTCTAGGGTAACAATGTAGCTTCATAAAATTGTCTTTAAAGTTTGGTTGGTTGTTTTTGTTGGAAGTGTAAAACTGAAACTGTTGTGCATAGAGTTTCTGTAAAACACTAAAGTTGGAAACATTCCTGTTTTTCTTTAGTGTCACCCAAGTGGTGCTCTGTTCTGGTAAGCATTACTACGCTCTGGTGAAGCAAAGAGAGACGCTAGGAGAGAAACAGCACAATACGGCCATTCTGAGACTTGAAGAACTGTGTCCGTTCCCCCTGGAAGCTCTACAGCAAGAGTTGAACAAATACAGCCGTGCAAAAGGTCAGACAGATTTTTACCTTTATGTTTCTAGACTTTTTGAAGTAAAGAACTAAATCTGTTACCTGTATTTTAGGTTGAAGTGTTGTAGTGGCATTTTCCCCTTTGCTCTCTCTTTCAATACATTTAGTGGTTCTGGAGTGGGATAATACAAATGTTTACCACTTGTGCTAAAAGACTTTGTCTCTCTGCTATTGTTAGCTTCTATAAAGCACTCCTAAAAATCAGAGTGAACCTTTTGGGGCATTTTTTACACTGGTATCTGCAGTCCAGTCCTTTAAGTAGCTTTTGAAAATGGCAGTAGAAAATCAGAATATACCCATAGTCCTAATGGTGGACATATTTTTGGTTTGGCTTCAGTGAGCTGTGGCCTGCAGGAGGATTCAGTTTGGCAAGTCTTCATTTCAAAGATAGTGCCAAGACAAAAAAGACAGAGGTGCTACAAAAGAAAAAGCTTTTTTTTGGAAGCTGTTGAAAAGATCAATGTGTGCATTGATGAAGTAATGAAGTAATGTAGCTTCCTCCTTCCTTTAGTCTTCATCTGGAGTCAGGAAGAACCACAGAACATGGGTCCATGGTCTTTTGTGTCACCACGCTTTGAAAAGCAGCTGGGACTTAAGGTAAGTTGTCACTATGATGTTTTAGTCTTTAAAATGAAGTTTGAAGTTTTCCTTGAATGCAAAATTCTGTGATGCTTACACAAGAAAACTAAACCTGATGCCTGAACCAAGTGTGTGTTCTAATTTAAGCTGCTTGTGCTCTTTATAGCACCACTTAGTCCTGTTGAGCAGGACTGGAGCATTCTTTTACCAGGTATTTAGTCTAAGTAGACAGGATGATGAAAGATCCCAGGTAGGAAACAACATGCTTGATCTGAGTAGGACAATCCAAAGCTGCTGTTTGCTCTGGCAGATTGTGCACTATAATGTTCTTGGAGCCATGGTCTTTGGGAGATGGAGAATAACTTCCCGTATTGCATCCAGTTGAGCCTGCCTAGTATCTGGCAGTAGATATCGCCATGGCATCAGACAACCTCATGATGTGATCTTGTGCTTGTGCTTCATTAATCATTTCCTCCAAATTTCAGCTCCATCTTGTGAGCAGACCTCCTTTACCTGCCCCAGCAGTTGGCATTGGAACCCTACACCACCAGCAGCAGGAAGACATTCTTGCCAAGACATTTATCTAAGTTTTCAATGGATGGACTACTTCTGCCTCCAGTCACATTTGGTGCCTCGTCCTGTGAAGAACAAATGCCAGACCCTTAGGACTCTTAGTTCTCCAAAATAGGAGAAAAGATTGGAACAAGCTCTGTAATAATGAAGCAATATTTTCATATAAGGGAACACCTAAAGATAAGAGGTGACACCTGTTGCTTTTAGATACTTCTTGTTCTCTTGTAATACTGTCTACAAGACAGCTTTTTAAAGTTAAAAAGAAAAAATCCTGTCTGGGGGCAGATGGGTGAGGTGGCTATAAAATACCTTGTATCATGTTGCTTATCTGCACTTGGCAGTCTCTTGGAATGCTGCAGGTGTGGAAACAGTTTCTGTTTTAGTGCTGTCTGGTTGAATACATACTCCCCTGTGCCTGCGAATGAGCCATTTCTATAGCAGACGGTTGTGGATTTTCTCATTTATTTTCATGTGGGCTAGAAGTGAAGCCTTTTGCAGCTGTTGGTGCTTTTCTCAATACATGAGTTGTTAAAGCAGGATTGCTGGGAGAGACCTTGTGGGATGGCTCCTGAAGGCTTCCGGCACCACTTTTTCTCTCACTCAGAGAAGCAACGTTTTCCCATCAAGCTTGCAGGGTGGAAAGCACGCTGCAGGGCTCATGCTCTGTTTTAGAACCATAATTTGTAGAAGCCAAAACAGTTCCTAGAGGCCAGCCTGAAGAGTGACACTGCCTCCTACTGGGAAAATTCTTCTCAGTGTCCTCCTCCTGCTTTGTTTGTGTTTGTACTGTTAAATTGGTCCCTTGGTTTAGTCTTCTGTGTAACTTTTCAGTAGCAAAGTCATAGGGAAGTTAAGAAACTATCTTTTTTCCAGACCCAGGCTGCTGCACTCTTTCACCAGTTCTCATGAATGTGGCCTGTTTTCGATGGCATTTCTGCTCAATTTCTTCCTTAAGTGGTCCTTAGTCCCCACACATAAGTTTACTCACGTTGGAAGAAGGCTGAAGTTGTGACCAAGTAAGAGCAACAGAAAAGAGTCAAAAACTGTGGCAAACGAAATACATAAGTGCAGTAAGGCAGGCAGCAAAGAACTTGAGAGGTGGCTTGCTGAAAGGGATAATAGTGAGGCCTCTTTCAAATACACCAGAAAGGCAGGAGATTTAGGAGGAGGACAGGGCTCAACATTCCCCCTCCCCACAACTGCTGTAGCAAAAACCAAACAAGCCCAACCCAGACAAACATCATGGCTTTTTGTAGGTTTTGCTTTTTCCCTGAGGGCAGTCCTCATCTGGAGGCCTGTTAGGGGGTTCCTGAGCAAAAGCTCTTCTTGGCAGCAACAGTACCACTGACTTTGTCTTGAAACGTGTGTTAATAAAACAGGTTATAGAAGAAATTGGTGAAAGGAAGAGTGGCACATAACAAAACAGGAGGGTGGTCAGGCAAATTTTCTGAAGAAGCTCAAACGGTTACAGGTATTCAAGCCATTTGAATAGGTTCCCAAAATGCACCTCTACTCCAGCAACAAGACAACATGAGGAGAGCACAGTGAATAAAGAGTTGAGCTTTAGCCCTCCCCAGCCCTGTCTTAGTTTCTTCTGAGGGCTTCTGGAGAGCTTCTCTTGAATCCCATCTTCTCCTTCCACTAAGAGCAGTTCTTCCCTCCATAGTGTGTGGGAGCTTTATGCCCATTTAGAAGACTACTGTGAGTGACTACTGTCAGCTAGAGCTCAACAGGGGATCTGTTAGGGCTCATAAAAGTCTCTATCCCACCACTGCCCTTGCTCTTCTGCTTGGGTGACTTTATCAACCTGACATATTTAAAAGAGATGCAAGAAAAATCCTTTGTCTTCTTGTCCCCAAATTGCTCTCCACTCCCAATTATAGAGAGTAGTTGGCCAAATACTCTGCACTGCAGCAGTCAGCATCTGGTTCCTGGCTGGGAAGCCCCACAACTCCTTGAGGGAAGGTTTCAGCACAGTTGTCACCTGGGGACAAGAAAGAAATCAGTCTTAACAGGGAACAAAGGATAAATAACCAAAACATTGAGGTTGAGAAGGAGAATGAAACTAGATGGCAGAGGGAGGTAAAACCTGCCCTGGCAGACCCCAGTGTGATTGCCTTCCTGCTACTCCACGCAGCTCTTCCATCACTACAGGTTTTCTCCCAGCATTTTTTCCCCTTCTGGCCTAGTTGTCAGTGTGAAGTTGGTGCTTACCTACTCCTGTCAGTTACTGGGGTGGGGCATGCTTGAATAAACCAAACCAACCACAAGCTGAATACCTTTCCGGAAGGAAACAAGTGGGGTTTAATCAAATCCAGCACTTCAGATGGAAAGTCCTGGTAAATAAGGAAGGTCGGATCATAGGCAGGATGTGCATTCACCTGGAGAAACTGCTCCCAAAAGCGTCCTTGAAGGATACTTTGGTATTTGACTCTTATTAATTCATATATTCAATTATTAACTCTATATGACCCAGAAGTAATTGCTGTTCCATTGTCTGCTTCACATGACTTGTTTAGCACATCCATCACAGCGATATGAAATCATGTTCACTCTAGCAAACTTCACAACTTCTTGTGCATTCTGAGCAGCTTTATCTAATCAAGACATATTCCAGTTTAAATTTCTGCTCTGAGATTTCTAAGGATTTCTTGCCATGGTTCCTGGCCTGTAGACTCTTCCAGATTAAAATTGCCTCTCCTGAGAATGTCTGGATCTCTGCCTGTCCTTTGCTTCTGTTTTTAACTATGAATATTGTCCCGTAACAGCAGTTCTTCTGTCACAGGGATATGGTTACATTTTGCTTGGATACAGTACTTGGGGCATGTAATTCAGTTTGTCAGACGCTTTGGCCAAACGGGCACTTGCGTTGTGCTTGCTACCTTTTGTACAATTTCTCTCATGATCCTCTGCTCACAAAGAACATCTACATTGATAGCTGGAAAAGGGAGGCTGAAGAGTAGTGCTGCTTTGGCTGCAGTTGTAAACTAAGGAAGCTGTAGAGCACAATCCTCAGCCTCCAAGCTAATGGTTATATGATCCCATGTTTTTTACACTCTGACAATACACACAATGGAAGAACAGACCCAGTATGTAGAGTTTCACATGGCCTTAACATGACTTTGTTAACGCTGCGCACACACAGGCTGTGCTAGTTCAGTTATCTAACCCAGTAAAGAGGACACTTGGAGTGTCCTGCTTCAATGCAGCTCTCCTTGCTATTGCTGATGCAGGTTTCCTGCAGAACACTGCTCTTCCATGATGGCTAACAGTTACTAGAAGAAAGAGAAGGCACTTGCTGAGTGCCACCCTTTCTCCCTCCAATTTTGGATGCACACGATGCTGTTTTCAGGCTGTGTGCCACGCTCTGTTCTGCGCACTGACTTGCCTCTCCCTGCATAAGTGCTTGATCAGTTGTGCAAAAAAGCATTTCAGAAAAGAGAAGTAGAAATTGTGGAAGCCCTAGATGAGAGTGGTGCTTGACAGTGGGAGGGAGTTTCCTGTATGCACAGAAACTTAATTCACAAAAGTGCCAGCTTGAAACAGTGCACAAGTAGAGTGAGTGGGTAACAAAACAGGTTCCTGTTTTCGGACAGGAGAATTTTGTGGGTCATTAAAACAAGAAGTGAAGCTCTATGTGCTGTTAGATAACTGAAAAGTGAGCTGGAAAGAGAGGAAGTATTACAGCATTTGAGCATTGTAGTGTCTGGCTGAGGTGCAGATGTAATGACAGGCATTGTGGATGAATGTTCTCGATTTTCAGAGAGGTGCAAGACAAAAATCAAAAAGTGAGGACTCCAAAGGAATGAGATGTTAGGTTGAGCAGTTCATTAAAGACATCAGAAACTCTCAGTGAAGAGAAGAAATAAAACATCAGGAAAACATATTTTAAAACAAGTATTTTATTAACAGTGATGTTATTTTAGACTGTAAAAAAGAATCTATCCTGAATTTTGAAGGTGCAAAGGTTTGAACACTCCAAAAGTATTAATTTGGAATTAGGAAAGAAAATAATACTCTATTTTGATTTACTTCCATCACTTGAAGACCCTTCGTAGGTGACCCAGTAATGTTTCCCCGGCACACCTGAAGTGGTGCATCTGTGTTAGTATGGACTGAAGAAATATCCTTGACATTTATCAGCCACCAAAACATGGGCCAGGAAGGTTTGCTGTGAGCAAGCAAGCTTGCAAGACCTGTGATTTAAGGAAGTTCTAAGGTAAGTATGGCTAAAAATATGAACAAAGGGTAATTACAAGAAACTTCGTGTAGCTCAGCTCTTTACCCAGCTGTTAACTTGTAGATTGTAACCTACCACTAAGATGCTAAGCCAATTAATTATGGGCATTTGTCAGACTATTCAGGTGAAATTAATTGCTGCAGAATAGCTTGTAAGTGTTTATAAAATTGTGATTGTATAAACAGGAATAATCATAGAGCCCTAGAATGATGAATTAGAAGGGACCTTAAAGATGATTCAGTCCCAACCCCCCTGCCATGGGTAGGGCCATGTTCCACTGGATCAGGTTGTTCAAAGCCTCAGCCAACCTGGCCTCGAACACCTCCTGGGATGGGGCAGCCGTGACTTTTCTGGGCAACCTGTGCCAGTGCCTCACCACAGGAAAAAAATGTCTTCCTAGTATCTCATTGAAATTCTCCTCTTTCAGCTTTCTCGGTGATTTCAGATGAGGTCTTGAACAAAAGTCTTTAAAGATACTGTAGCAAGGTCTCAGTTCTGTGAATATCTTCTCAGGGAACACAAAATTTCTTTGCTGAAAGAGTGGAGATGTGTTGGAACAGGCTGCCTGGTGAAGTGGTGGAGTCTCCATCCTGGGAGGTGTTAAAAAAATGTGTAGCTGTGGCACTTGGACATGGTTTAGTAGGCACAGTGGTAGTGGGCCAAGGGTTGGACTGGATGATCTTAGAGGTTTTTTCCAACCTTAATGATTCTATGATAATAAGAAGGGGAAAAGCCATAATCCTTCACGCTTCATATTCTTTCTTGGTAATTTAGCCTAAAACACCTGTCATGTTGGTAAGGAAGAACATGGACCAGAAATGCAGTGTGGTGGGAACTGTTCCCACTTGCAGGCTGGCATAGCTCTGCCTCAGCAATACCTTGGTGGATGACAAGCTGGACATGAGCTGGCAATGGTTGCTTTCAGCCTAGGAAGCCAATTGTATCTTGGGCTGCATCACAACAAGCATGGCCAGCAGGGCAAGGGAGAGTTCTGCCCCTCCACTCTGTTGTGGTGAGACCAAACCTAGAATAACGCATCCAGATCTGTTGCCCTCAGCACAAAAACGAATTGGACCTGTCAGAGTGGGTCTGGATGAGAGCCACAAAAACAATCAAAGGCCTGGAATACCTCCACTATGAAGAGAGGCTGAGGGAGATGGGGTTGTTCCGCTTGGTAAAGACTCTGAGGAGACCTTGTTGTGGCCTTTCAGTACCTAAAGGGCGCTTTAAGAAAGAAGAAACAGCTCAACATGGGCCGGCAATGTGCACTTGCAGCCCAGAAGCTTGCCAATTGGTGAGAACCTCTATATTAGCGTGGTTTGGTGGCAGACACGGTAAGTCTGGTAAGGTGTCCCTGCCCATGGCAGGGGAGGCGAGACTGCATGGGCTTTAAAGTCTCTTCCAACCCAAAACAGTTCATGATACTATGAGGAAACTTTTCAGCAGGGGCTGCAGCAACAGGATACAGGGTGGTGGTTTTAAACTAAAAGAATTTTAGGGCGCGTATTCGGAAGAAATCGTTTTTTCATCATTTAAGTCACTGTGACACTTCTGATACGGACCTCGGAGGATTTTGCTTTAACTTTTGATGCTTCTGTCCCGTCCCTGGAACTGTTGAAACCCAGCTCGGAGGCGGCTTTGAGCGGCCGCGGGGCCCTCCGGAGGGGTCACGTGACAACGCCGGGGGCGGAGGGCGCGCGGGTCACGTGCCCTCAGAGGGAGCGAGTGTGTGTCACGTGAGGGCGCGGGCATCCGTCTGAGGCGCACGGGTCACGTGACGACAAACGGGCAGCGACGGTGACACCGTCTGAGGCGCCCGGGTCACGTGACGGCAGGGGCTGGGACGGACGGGTCACGTGACACTCCACCCCGCCGGCGACACCGTCTGAGGCGCCTGGGTCACGTGACGGGCAGCGGCGGACGGCGGCTGAAGGCGCGCGGGTCACGTGACGGCGGCGACCGCGGCCGCGGCGGGAGGGCGGCCCCGCCGCCATGGGCAGTGAGTACAGACCGCGGGGCCTCCGCGGGGGCAGCGGCGGGGCCGGCCACCGCCTGAGGCGGTGGGGCAGCCTGCGGGGCTGAGGAGAGGTCGCTGCTGCGCTCCGGGCTGCGGTTCGACCCCCCGCCTTCGTGCTTCAACCCCCTCCCTGCCCGTGAGAGTGAAATACTGGGAAGAAACCTTTCCCTGTGAGGATGCTGAGGCACAGGCTGCCCCATCCTTGGAGGTGTTCAAGGGCAGGTTGGATGGGGCTTGGAGCAACCTAATACAGTGGGAGTTGTCCCTGCCCAAGGCAGGGGGTAGAATTCGATCGTCTTTAAGGTCCTTTCCAACCCAAACTGTGCTCTGATTCCCTGGAGCGTGGTCCATCTTTTGGTGACCTGCCTGAGGGCTTGGGATAAAGAAGTGCAGCAGAGCAGAGTGCGCAAGCCAGCGTGGCAGTTGGACTGAAATGTGACTTAACTTGGCTTGCAGTGTAGTTGTGTTTTCTTCGAAGAGGTACTGATGATTGTGTGCTGTGGCCATCTGTCTGGGAGCGATGTACAAATTCTGGAGAACAAACTGGCCAGAACACAAGTGCTTTGGTTTATCTATATATTTATTTATTTTCCTAGAAAAAAGAGCTCAAGCTGTTGGGCTTTTTCATTTTACAGGAGGAACAGTGAAGCAAGACATAGAGAATCATAGAATGGTTTGATTTATCTCTTTGTTTATTCTTACAGAAAAAGAGCTTAAAGTGTTTAGCTTTTCTGTGTATTTAAAGGAGAAAACGTGAAGAGAGAGATAGAGATTCATAGAGTGGTTTGGGTTGGAAGAGACCTTAAAGATCATACAGTTCCAATCCCTATGCCGTGGGCAGAGACACCTTCCACTGGACCAGGCTGCTCAAAGCCTCATCTGATGTGGCCTTGAACACCTCCAGGGATGGGACAGAAGCATCGAAAGTTAAAATAAAATCTTCCAAATTTCTGATCAGAAGAAGTGTTGCAGTGATTTAAACGATGATTTCTAAATGTGGTTTAGCGATTGAGTTATTTTCTCACCTAAATACATTGTAAAACACAAGATATTAATCTCTGCATGGCTACTTTTATCCTTTGCTTCTGTATTTAACTAGCACAGACTGGTATACTAGGTCATATATTTTTAGATGGGATACAATTTAGTTCACTTCTGGTGGTGTATACAGTGATGTTTCTCATCTTATAAGGATACTAGCCGTGGAAAAAAGGATGGGCCAAATCTGATTAGAACAAGAATCCTTGGAACAGTTTGTCCTTGTTTTTAGCTGTTTTAAGAAGGCATTAGTTTTCAGGCACTGAGTTAAGATTGTGTGTTGATGAAGTAATTCACTTATGAAGTGTTATTTACAGTTTATCTCTCCCCCTAGAAGTTGAGTAAAGTTGTATGAAATTTTATAAGGTTATGAAGATTCACTAATATATTTTCTCTCCTTTTTTTTGTGTGTGTGTGTGTGTTTGTTTTTCTGGAACAGTAAAATTTTTAGAAGTTATTAAGCCGTTCTGTGCAGTGTTACCTGAAATCCAGAAACCGGAAAGAAAAGTGAGTGCTATGTTATATTCTTACTTTTAATTGTTTACAGATAAGAGAATATTGTGATATTCAAGTCCACACTCCCATATAAATGTGGACAATGGGCCTTAAAGTAGGACATATTCTTTGGAGGAGGGAGAATCCATGTTATGGTAAAAGATTACCATGACGATAAGTTCTTAACAGACTTCTGATAAGTTGTCCCACTTGGTAATTATGCTGGTTTTTTAAAAGGTCTCGTCTCTAGACTCAGTTTATTTAGTTTCAGTTCCATGTGATCATATCTATTTATATGTACAAGAACAGAGTTTTCAAGCTTTTTTTTTTTCCCCTGTGGATACAGCTGTGGCTTTGAGTACTGATCACAACTATGGGCTTTGAGCTGGCTTATACATTACTGTGAAGAGGCTTGTGCTGTAATTTGAAAACAACAAATTCAGTTCTTCCTTTCCCACAAAACATTTTCCACTCCCATAGCCATAATTCACCTTGATCAAGTGGGAAAGTGGTCTGTGATCTCTGTTCCCCTAGCCCTGGAAGCTCCTCGCCTTTATCAGCACATTTTCTAGATTAGAATTAGTTAATTTCTGCAGATCAGGAAGAGACTTGCCCTGTTGGAAACAAACCCCAACTAACCACCCACCAATATTTACTTCCCAGACTCAAGCAAGCCTAAGTGACAAAGGTTCTGGTTAGCCTAACAGATTTACCTAATATTCATTGTCAGGAGTGGCATGAAAATTCCTTAAGAGCTAAATGTTGATTTTTATGTTCTTAAAAGGAAATGCAGAGCTGTGAACATGACACCATCAGAGGGAACCCTCTTTTGTTGATGAGAGATTCCTGAAGGTTAGGACTGGATGCAGAGAGGTTTGTGCCGGTACCCATAGCTGAACTTGCTGGATTGAATGGAAAAGATCCAGTAAAAACTGATTATTCCCCCCTGGAATTGATTTTTAAAATGATTGGGATTTATCTTTGGCTCTTTGCTCCTTCTGTCTTTCCTTGTTGCTTTCCAGCATCTTTCCCTCTTGGGACAGGTTTCCAGTCCTTTATTTTGGTCAGGCAGAAGCATGTTCAGAGCAGGACTCTCCTGAACCAGGCCATGTGTTAAGTTTTTGATGTGCCAGATGTGTGTGGAAGATACCCATCTTTCTTTGTGCAGTGGTGAACCTTAGTGCAGTTTTCTGGTGCTGATTTATGGCATATCTGTCATTACTTGGTTACATCCACCCTTTTTTTGTCTAGTGAAGTTGATGGGATGAGGAAGCGAAGACAAATCTACAGATATTCCTGTTTCTGTAAAAGCTCATTGACAGCTGTGATTTTTCTCTCCTTTTTCCTCCTCCCTTTCTGTTTGTCAGAGAAGAAGAAGAGGGGCTCAGTCTGCTCATGCCCTTGATCAGCAGGCGAAGGATGCCCAGAGGGGTGCCAAGATTCCTGTCCTCACTATTTGGGTCACTTTGTCATTATTACTATCTAGGTCGCTGTCTAGGCAATGACTGCCAGTTGCCAGCTTTGTACAAATCTGAAGTGAAAATATAACTGGGAACATCTTTCCTAGACTGAAGAGGCCTTTGATCATTTTAAGTTATGTTCCTTGCTTGTATGTAGTCTATCAAGTGACCTAGGTTGTTCTATATGACTGTAATGCTTTCTTATTTATCATTTCCTTGCAGGCTGTCACTGGCAGACATCGTTAGATGGTTTCAGTGGGTTGGTTAAGCACAAGAAATCTATTTTCTCTAAACTTGCATTGATTGTTAAGAGAAGATGAACTTTTCAGTTCAATTGGGCTCTCATTGAATCGTTTTGCCGTTGTTGATGATGAGGGAAGCAGGCTGCCTTTATCATAGGGAGTGTTGCTTTTGTGTTTTGGCCCACTTGATTCACAGAAGCAATTGCTACTTTTTTTGGTTAGTTATATCAGTTCATATTTCCCCTCATATGCTCTGAGTAGAACACACTGTTCGGAACACAAGAGGATGGTGCTTAAGTCCCTTCATATTCACAAATCTTAAGAAAAATGTCTAGGGAATAAAATATTCAGTTGAATCTGATCACGTGATGAAATGTATCAGTTGTGGCTGGAATATTTTTGAGTCGATCTGTATTTTACTGTTCCAGATATAAGGATTTGCAGGCCTCCTTTTTCCCCCCCCTGCTTTTGAATCATAGAGGCTGTTTTCCTTGTGAATAACTGTGATTTGGGTGATGCAGAATTTCTTTAGTGCTCATATTCACTGCAGTCACAGAGCAGTTGTAGAGTCTGGCGGATCCCTCAGAAGCTCAGGTTAACTGCTGGGCTGCAGAGATAGTTTCATTATGCTTCTTTTTAAAAGTCTGCACTTAAAATCTGAATTATAGAACTCAAACAGTGCTGGGTAAAGTGGGTCAGCACTGCATAAACTCTAATACAAGATACTGTTTGAATTTGTTTGCTGCTGTCATTGTTTTTTCTTTTTTTAACTTTGTACTGTAAGTATTTTTAGCATCTGGCCTCTTTTAAAAGTGTGAGGTAGTATCAGTAAATAAGTTAAGTTACTGGCATTATTTTGTTCCTAAGCCAGTACATGCTTTCACTCACAAGGGTACGCTTGGCTTCTGGGTTTTGTTTTGCCCGGGGAACTCTGCTGCTGCATCAGTTTCTAGTTTCTCATTTGTGAGTGTTCATTACCTATAAAACCAGGCACTAATCTGTTTTCGTGTTAGTTCTCTACAGGCAGATTCAGTGAAAGGAGGCAGAAAACTTGCATTTCTGCTGCATCTATCTTACATGTTAGTTCATGCCGTGTTTTAGTACCTGCTGTATTCTTGCCTGCAGTGAACACACTTATCCTAATGTTTATGATCCGTGGAGGAGAGGTGGGAACTTGAGTGTAACCCTGCATCTTAGCTCTCGCTGGTCTCGTCAAGTGCATTTCTTTCTGTCTCATGCTTCAACTAATCTTCTGGCTCAAACTTAAATCTTGTGATTCTGCTTTTGCACCTGACACTAGTTCCAGTTGCCTCAAATGTTGTGACCCTGAGATTCACGTCAATGACCAGCGATCTGACATGCTTTTAAAAGTAACATATAATCTACATCAATAAAATATGTTGGAGGGAAAAAAAGAATCTATAAGGATTATTTTATGGTCTCTGTCCTTGAAAACAGTGGTGAATTTAAGCTCCCTCTAACACCCCTTGAAGAACTTAATTATAATATTTTGAATAGCTGTCCAGAACTCATAGTTTTCTGTTTTTTATCACTTGTCTTCGCAGCAGTTAAATATCTTTGAAAACTTTGTAGTGCTTTAGTTTAATAACTTCCAGCCTTGCAAAACAGTGCCTCCAGTCTGTTGAAGCCTAGAGCACTAATCACTGAAAATACCAGTCTGTTGAAGCCTAGAGCACTAATCACTGAAAATACAGAGTTTGGTTTTTTTTTAAATTAATCTTTCATGTTTGTTCTTTTATGTCCATGTTTTTAGCCATGTTGTTGATTTTCTGTATTCAAATGCTATATATGAAACGTCTGCTACTGACTGAATGTCAGCTGCAGTCTCTGCCAGATCCCGTATACGTTTTCTTGGACTACGCAGAAGCCCATGACAAGCGCTTACTCTTTCTCGAATCTCAGATTATATTAAAAATAAATTCTAATGAGAAATTATGCCTTCTGGTTCAATATTTTCACATTTAATTCAGAACAATAATACTTTTGGTACTAATGTGTGACTACATTGAAAATTTTATATACAATGAATGTATTAATCTCTTTCTGTAGATCCAGTTCAGAGAGAAGGTTCTATGGACGGCTATCACACTCTTCATTTTCCTAGTATGCTGCCAGGTAGGTATTGATGATTTCTTTGTTCAGAAAATGTGTGTTCCCTGCATCTAAAATAGTGTGTTGGAAGTGTGAGAAGCTCTTGTTTCCCATTGACATGCCAGTTTCAGTTACGTATTTTTATGGTTAACTGTTTAAAGTTCAGTTAGAGAAACGTGATTCTCTGAACTAGTCTTTATTATTGATTATTGATTGTATATGTTTTCTGAAACTGATGCTTTCTATTTAGTCGAAAATACATGTTTTTATCTTCTTATATGAAGAGTCCTGTCAAATGATGATAATGGCTGCAGGGTAAGCAGCCGAGCTAATAATTAATTGAGAGGTATAAACAAACCAAGCAATTTTATACATTCCTTACCTTCTCTTCACAGCTGTACTTAAATTTTAGCAGTGACAAGTTTGAAAGTGAAATAGAAGTGTCTATTTTTACCTGATATTTCTTGCACAAGCTGGTAGATTGTAAATATTGCAGAAAAATGTTTTTCTGAGGTGCTAAAGTTGACATTTAGAACTTGTTTTTTGTGACTATGCTGGGAAAGATTTTAGCAAAACCCCCTCCAAAATACATGCATTTGTAAACATTTACATGATCTTTATTACTTATAGTTGCAGGAGTTCCTAGAACCTGTACTTGGGTTGTAAACAGATAGCGTGGGGCTTTTTAAAAGAATGCTTAGGTGTTGCAGAAAATAAGAATTTATTCTTACTTGATTTATATTTTTATAAGATTTAAAATGAACTCTACACCTGCAGAATCAGATTTCTTAGATTACATTTATCAACTTACCCAATCCAGACTCTGGAGTAGTAGTTTAATAACTTTTGTTTACAACCCTGAAGGGTTGTTGAAAGACTAAAACTCAGCTCTTGTACCTACCAGTTTTTTTGGAAGGTGGGAATGGTACTGAGAACTCGAAGAGCGTGTAGTTTATCTGGGTTTCCTAGGTGCTGGATGTGTCCATAACTAAGATTTTGAATCCATACAAGAGATTAAGGTAGCTGAATATGGAAATGGAGTGGTGCAGACTAAGTTTTCAGGAACTAATCTGTAAGATTACCTGGATTCCTGTTCTACTATTCTTGTGATTAAGGAGAGTTTTAAAGAGCTCAAAATCCTTCAGTATTGACATGTAGAATACTGGAGTTTTTGTATAAACTTGGCTAACTCTGACAGTTCCATATGGGAATATGTTTTAAAACAGTAGAATCTGAATATTTAAACTTGCTGGAGGAAGATATTTGCATGATGGTTTATGCTCTATCTTTAATTTGTACTGAAAAGAAAATCTTTTTAGGACCATTTACAAAAAAAACCCAGAAAAATCCCAAACCTGTGATCTTCTGTCTTCTCAATGAAGTTCTACTATGAGTTTTTGTATTTTTTGAAACTCAAAATTGCTGCAAAAATTTTGGTGAAAAAACATAATGTAACATCAGCTAATGTTTTTCCCTGTTCTATTAATGATTTGGGGAGGTGTAGTGCTCCGGAATCACATAAATCAGGCATTTACGTCTTCAACTGCAGTAATCTGGTTTATGTGCACTGACTCTTTTTTCTAGGGGTTTCTGCTTTTTGCTGTAGAAGGGTCTTAGTTTACGTAGTTTACTACTCTGAGTCATACACCAGTTGGGGGATTAAAATAGATGATGTCAGTGTATCTTATTGTACCCTCTGGCTTAACCGAAAAAACCAAGACTTGGAATAAATTATATTAAACAGCGTAACCGTTTAATCATTGCACATTAAGATTTCTTGATTTCTGCATGATTTCATTGTGTATCTACTTAACACTGTTGTGCACTTTGACAGATACCTTTGTTTGGAATCATGTCCTCAGATTCTGCAGATCCATTCTATTGGATGCGAGTCATACTTGCGTCAAACAGAGGTCAGTAGGTTATTCCTTTCACTGTTTTGTAGAAGGAGAAAAACAGATGGCTGTCAAATTCCATACAACCGAGATGTCCCATTGAAGCACTTTCTAACGTTCCTAACACACATGTAATTAAAATTGACTGATATTATTGCATGTTAGGAATGGGGATTCCTGTCACGTGCAGAGAGATTAATCTTGATTCTTAAGTTTTGGGACGATTCTAATTTGAGTTGTAGAGCAGTGTCTTTCTGATTAATATTCGGGAGGGGGAATCTTCTATCCCACCGCTTATGAACAGCACTAATGTGCAGTGTGAGAGTCTTGACTAGAAAATACCTTACATGTGCGACTCAGTTCCATCTCATAATATTTTGGCAACATTATGGACGAGCAGTTTTGCAGGTGGGAAAGCTGAAAGCAGAGATCATTAGGCTTATGGTTTAGCAAAGCCAAACTAACTTATTTTAGAAAGGATGAGTCGATTGCAACCAAATGTATAAGATGACTTCAATTAATGCTAGAAATCTGAAACTTAAAATGAGTGACCTGGCATGCGTGACTCTACATGAGGACACTGACCTCACCTGTATCATGGAAAATTGACTGGAAGTGAGGAGATCAGTGGAACCCTCACTTGTGAAGGTCCAAATTATATAGGAATGGCATATCTGTTACACCAGTGAAGATAATAAGGTAAATAAATAAGCTGTTTCAAACTCTGCTGCAGATCGTGTATGCAAAAACTCTGTCTCACTAGCAGTGTGTGACTGTGCTGAATATGCTGTCCACTGCCCAGACCGGATGGTAACAGTGGCCAAGAAAAAACTAGAGAGACTGTAAAGCCTGAGTGGGAAAGTTCTTTTATCCCCAAGTCAACTGACTAGATGTCATTGGAGGATGTGAGGTAAAGACTGAAATATTTGACATCCTAATTTTCTTGCTGTTGGACAAGTAGAGATTTCTTTGAAAGGTGATATAGTGTGCTACCTACTGAATGGTGTGTAGACTCTAAGATGCAAGTATGAAAGAGCCATGTTATAATCATGACTATAATGCCTTCACATTTTTTACTTTGATAACAAGAAAAATATAGAAAGAAATTACGAAATAATGCTCAAGTCTTTCAGAAATTGGAACTGAAATGAGGTCTCTGTTAGTTAGGCAGAAATGAAGAGAAGAGTACACACAATAGGAGACATGCTCAAAAACACTTTGTTAAATTCCGATTACTTCTTAAAGGCTCTTCAGGAAATGAAGCTATTGTGGGACAAGAAGGAGGATGTAATGGCGTAAGAACTGTCTGTACAAATCTGTAACACACCACAAATTGAATATTGCATGCAGTTCTAATCTCCCATGTCACAAAGGATAGAGTGGAACTGAAAGAAATAAACCACTCGGGAAAAGGCGCTGTGGAGAATCTCAGGTAGATATTAATTTACAGAAAGAGATCCTAAAAAATAAGGATTCTTTGCCTTCTAATGTGCATATCCCAAATGTCTTTTACATCTTCATCTCTGAAAAAGAACAGCTGGGGAATGGATAGTCAGTTTTTCCTTACACTGTAAGGGAGGGGGGCAGCCAATGGTATTATTAAGCAGCACATGTAACTCAAAGTTTCAAAATAAATTGCCAAAGAGAAGAAGTTGCCAAAAGCAGTTTCTGAATAAATGACTAATACATATGAAGAGAGGAGTAGAGAATTATACTTCTTCCGAAGAAGGGGCCCCTTCTGTAGGTGGGGTTTGAGACAGAAAATCTTCTAGGCCGATCAGTTATGGATATACTTACTACTTCTTTTCATCTTCCATATGACCCTACAGACCATGTTTCCCAACAAGGACAATTTGTTCCTGTAGAGAATTTCCAAGTCTGCAGTGGATAAATAGTTTGTAATTAATAATTTTCTTGGTCCTTTTGTGATGAAACACCATAGGACTACACACGAGAGCCAAGTTCCACTTCAATGTGCAGAACTGAAAAGAATCGTAACTTGATGGAATCAGAGAATGGTTTGAGTTGGAAAGGACCTTTAAAGGTCATCTAATTCCAACTCCCTGCCATGGGCACGGACATCTCCTATCAGCCCAGGCTGCCTAAGGCCCCATCCAACCTGGCCTTGAACACCTCCAGGGATGGGGCAGCCACAACTTCCCTGGGCGGGATGGGGCAGCCACAACTTCCCTGGGCAGCCTGGGCCAGTGCCTCACCGCCCTCGTTGGGAAGAAATCCCTCCTTATGTCTAGTCTAAATCTGCCCCTCTCCAGTTTATAGCCATAGCTACTTTGAATCTCCCTGGTGGATAGTGTGACTTAACATCAGAAAGAATTATTTATGTCCCTTGAGTTACCAGGTAAAAGATGTTGATGAGTCATTTGATCTGGCTTAACCAAATATTAACCTTGTAAAATGCATCCTTACCCAAACTTTTTTTACTTTAAGGTTTCCGTTTGGGAAATGTGAAACATTTTATCACTTGATAGTTTTAGTTTCCTAATTTTCATCCACATTTTCAACATTTTCCTTTTGTATGTTTTCAACATTTTCAGATAGGAGAGTTTTATGATGTTAGCTGGAGGACAAATTAAATTTCAAAAAATAATCTCTTTATAATGCTGTTGCTCTGAGAAGATGATGTGGAAGAATGTTACTGTATTGAGGTGTGTGAGTATATTGTACAGGCCATTTTGCAGGGGCACTATTTTCCTGAGTTTAATTGGTTTGTGTATTTTCAGCTCTGCTCCCACACTGTGTTATGATATAACTTAGGCAGGTCTCAGTACTTCAACAAGACCTTGCTGAGATTATTTCTGATTTAGAGTACCAGCTGGTAGTTCTGGTGTTGTGGGTACGTTGGTCTGGATGCGAGCAAAGTGAGTGATGCCCCGGTTTTTATTATACCAGGTGAAATGATTGGGAGGGAAAACTAGGCAGGTTTTCTGGAATATACACCTGTGTGCTACAGCAGTAATTTTTTGCAAAGTTATAGCACCCTGTTTGAGTTGGATACAGTTGGAAGTTGATACCTCGATAACGTTGCACCAGTAGGTGAGTTGGCAGAGTACAGCATCTTAGTGACGTGTTTGTTTTGTTAACAACTAGTTTAATCCTTAGCTTCTGTGCTCTTCACTGGAGTCAGTGATTCCATGAGCAGCGTTATCAGCTGCTGTGGGTCTGCAACATCTTTCTTATGGTCTTCAAAATTAAATTTCTGGAAAACATGACAGTTGAAGTACCGACAGAGTAGACAACCAGGGACAAGGTGCTTTACAGTGAATGGTTCCTTGATATGATATGCCAAAAAGCTGATGTTCGGTGCGCATTGACCTTTAGCATTAGCGCAATTTCAGAAAAATACTTGATGTGAAAAGCAACATCCGTTTTTCATGCTGCTTTCAAACTTACAGATTTTAACATAGCAGCCTTCTTTCTATATTTGATAATGATCTTTGTTTTGATCACACCTATAAGGGAATATACATGTTTGAAGCGTTATGAAAAATGTTTCTGATAGGTCAGAAACCTTTCAACAGACGTAATGTCCTCAGAATATTAATTCTTTAGGAGAGATGCTTGAATGGCAATTGTATTAATTTTCCTTCCTGCTTAGGTACTTTGATGGAATTAGGTATCTCGCCCATTGTGACATCTGGTTTGATCATGCAGCTCCTAGCTGGAGCGAAGATCATTGAAGTTGGTGACACTCCAAAAGACAGAGCCTTGTTCAATGGAGCTCAGAAATGTAAGCACTGTCTCAATTAAAATTAATAAGCATAGTTTTATTCTTTAGAAAGCAGCTTCCCTAAGTGATGCTAAATGTAAGGTGTCTTTGCTGGATGAAATTAGCAGATTTTTTTTTTTTAAGGATTTGCTTTCTCTCTTGTTTTAGTATTTGGGATGATTATTACCATTGGACAAGCCATTGTGTATGTTATGACTGGAATGTATGGAGATCCTGCTGAAATGGGTGCTGGAATTTGTCTTCTCATTATAATTCAGGTTTGTAATGAACTAATTTGTGTGTAACAGAGACTGGTTAGGTACCAGATAGCTGGAAGGAAATGTCCTTTTATATCCAGTTGCTTTTTATGTATTTGTAATGCTACAAAACATCAACCTTTATATGTCTGTCTATATATGAGAAATTCTGAATATTCCATAAAGGAGGAGAAAGTTGGGATAGTTAATATCAAAAATGTTTCAGATAGGAGTGGCTGTTCGATTCTAAATACAGGAATTAGTAGACTTTGAAAGCAGCAGCTGCTATTCAGTATCATGGAGGACTTGTCACTTCACGGCACAGATGCAGCTTTGAGATGCTGTCCTGTAGAGCAGAGCAGTAAATGCACAAACTTGAACACTTTTTGAATAAGAAAAAAAAGTTCTTTGGGTTATCTGTTTGCTAGCGGTAGCGTTGAAGAGTCACAGAGATCATTGCCAGGTGAAATGCACGGGCATGTGGACGTGAACGGGCAGAAATACTGCATGGGTGATGACGACTTTGTTGATAACTCTCCAGCGTGATGAAAACACCCAAGCAGGGAATGCATGCATAATCCTTATCTTGATTTATGTTTGTTTCTGTTCACTTTTGTTTCTTTTCCCGCAGCTGTTTGTTGCTGGATTGATTGTGTTGTTGTTAGATGAGTTGCTACAGAAAGGTTATGGCTTGGGGTCTGGTATTTCCCTGTTTATTGCTACCAATATCTGTGAAACCATTGTCTGGAAGGCTTTTAGTCCCACTACCATCAACACTGGCAGAGGTATGTGTGCAAGAATAATTAGTTATAATGTGTTTCAGTGTGCATATATTGTACATAAACCATCAGGTTATTTATTAGGTGAATATTAAGAAAATGTTTTAAAGTGTGATGATTCACTTCTGAAGTCAGTTGTTTAGCACTGAAGATAAAAACGATGTCCGAGTTATGTGTTCATAACGTACAAGTTTGCCTTTGCTGATTTGATTGCAGGAGTTAAAACAGGACTTGAAGCCCCTTGACTGAAGAGCTTAGGATTTCCAAACCAAAATAGTCTTGTTTTAGCATCATTTAGTCCATGGGAAGAGATGATAAGAAAATCTGTACGTTTGAGTTGTTTATGATCCAAATGTTGTTTGTGGCTATAGGATGCCTTTACAGTTGGTGCCTCCAAATTGTTTTAAGCTGGTTTGATTCTTCAGAAACTTCTGTCTCTTCATTGCTCAACCAAGCTTTGACAACGTCTGGTTGTCCTGAGCCCCTGGAAATACTGAGCTAAGATACAGCCTTTTTGCACCAAGATTTTAATGACTTTCATGCATACATGTGAAATCCTGGGCCATGTTTCTAGTTTGCTTTCATTATTATAGAATCACAGGATGGTTTGGGTTGGAACTGACCTTAAAGAGCATCCAGTAATGATGATCATGTAATTTTTAGTAGTTCTGTCTGTTGCATTTTATTACTGCTTTTATAAAGCTGTTTATTATTTCTTCCTTCAAGTAATCCTCCTGCCCCCAGAAAAGAAACAAAAAAGTACTTTTGTGTGTGTGGTCTTTTTTCAGCCAGGGATTATGTAGATTATTCTACATTCTGCAAGCTAAAACAGAATCCTGTATTTCAGTGTTGTTCTGGTTTGCACTAAAATAGAATCAGTGACAGATATATTTGTTGTGGCAGGATTTATGTCCTATTGTATCTGATTTTGTCATAGAATCATAGAATGGTTTGTGTTGGAAGGGACTTTGAAGATCATCCAGATCCAACCCCGCTGCCATGGGCAAAGACACCTCCCACCAGCCCAGGCTGCCCAAGGTCCCATCCAGCCTGGCCTTGAACACCTCCAGGGATGGGCCAATGTCTCACCACTCTCATTGTGAAGAAATTCTTCTTTATGTCTAGTCTAAATCTGCCCCTCTCCAGTTTATACCCATTGCTCCTCTTCATGTCACTACAAGCCTTCATGAATAGTCCCTCCCCAGCTTTCTTGTAGCCCCTTCAAGCACTAGAAGGTCACTATAAGGTCTCCTTGTAGCCTTCTCTTCTCCAGGCTGAACAACCCCACCTCTCTCAGCCTATCCTTGTATGGGAGATGCTCCAGCCCTCGAATCATCTTTGTAGCCCTCCTCCAGACCCATTCCAACAGTTCCATATCCTTCTTACATTGAGGATTCCAGAACTGGACACAATACTCCAGATGAGGTCTCACAAGAGTGGAATAGAGGGGCAGAATCACCTCCCTTGACCTGCTGACCTCTGATGTGTCATTCTTAAAACTTGCAAAAGAAAAATCCTAATGTAAATATGTTTTTAATTCATAGATTAAAATTTATTTTACTTTTTTTTTTCCTTTGTGCAGGAACAGAGTTTGAGGGTGCTGTAATTGCATTGTTTCATCTTCTGGCTACGCGAACTGACAAAGTCCGGGCTTTGCGGGAAGCTTTTTACCGACAGAATTTGCCCAATCTCATGAATCTGATTGCTACTGTGTTTGTGTTTGCTGTAGTCATATATTTTCAGGTAAGATGAGAAATTCCTCCTTATAGCTCTGCAGTTGCACAGGTAAAAGTGAATGGACCCTGGACACTGGGGAAAAACACAGAAGTTAAACTAGAGTAACTGGAGTATCTTAGCTTTGAGTTAGGAACTCTATCTTTCCGCGTTGTTGTAGTAACAGACCTCTGTGAGGGTGCAACTCTTCAATTGTGCAGCTAGACGCCCTCAGTGATGTAACCTCACATTCCATTAAATACCATAGACACTGTGGGAGTATTTTTACTGAAAATGGGTGCTGGAACTGCAGTGATTGTATCACACAAGTAAATGACTTGATACTTAGAGTTTACTTAAAAGAATTCCTTCGGATGGAGCTAAAGAACCGTGCTTCTTGGGGGCATGCATTGTTCTGAAAAACAACCGTGTAATTAATGTGTAACTTACTGTTTTTTCCCTAATTTCCTTGAAATACTTAGCTACTGTCTTTTTAAATTTTAAGTTTTTACTAGAAGAGACAGTAAATGACATCCATGCAGTGATTTTTTTTTTTTCCGATTCATTGTGCCTATGGCTAAGCTGTGATTTTTTTTAAGTCATTTTCTGAAGCTGTTGAGTCAGAGAAAGGTATGATCTGGTTTTCAAATCTACATGGTTTTTCCTGGGTCCACTCGGGTAGCAGTCTGCCCCAGAAAACAGATGGCTGGGCTTACTGCGCAAAGGTTTGCTGATCACTGCTGGTGAAGTTAGAAGTCATTAAAGCCTTTTATCAAACCCTGTTCTCTAAAGTGTATTTTTGCGGAATATAATTTAGCGAATGAGAGAAAATTTTTATGTAAGAAGAATGTGATACAGCTAAGCACGAACACTTATAAATCCTTAGATTTTGTAGCCCAGACTGTTGCAGAAAGCCGTGGGGGTTTACTGTCTCAGACATTGCACTCTGCATTTATCTCGCAAAAACTCTTAACTTCAGAACTAGCTTTTCTGACGCATATTCAGAATACCTTCTGTCATGGAAATAAACTGGTGCTTTTGTGTTCTTCCCTGTAGGGATTTCGTGTTGATTTACCTATCAAGTCTGCTCGATACCGTGGACAGTACAGCAGTTACCCCATCAAGCTCTTTTATACCTCCAACATTCCCATCATCCTGCAATCTGCCTTAGTTTCCAACCTCTATGTCATTTCCCAGATGTTGTCTGTTCGATTTAGTGGCAACTTCTTGGTGAACTTACTAGGACAGTGGGCTGTAAGTATTTCACCACTTTTTCAACTGCATAATTTTATTTGTATGTTTATTGTGAATTTTTGGTACATAATGAGTGGAAGACTGGAGTATTTCCTTTTAACATCTGTATATGAGAGCTGTTTCAAACATTGAAGAGGAATTCCTCTATAAACACAGGATAGGAAAGGAAGAGACCTGTAAGAAATAACTAACTGCCTTTTTCTTCCCCTCTTAGGACGTCAGTGGCGGTGGCCCGGCTCGCTCTTATCCTGTCGGTGGTCTGTGCTACTACTTGTCCCCTCCAGAATCCATGGGTGCAATATTTGAGGATCCCGTCCATGTCATAGTTTATATAATATTTATGTTGGGATCCTGCGCGTTCTTCTCAAAGACTTGGATTGAGGTGTCTGGCTCCTCAGCAAAAGACGTAGGTGTTCTGAGGAGTGTGTCTAACTGTTTTAGAACTGACTGGCTGCTACCTGATTGTTTTTTACTCTGAGCGAGTATCAAGTGACTGAAACACTGCAGCAGTTTCATAAAATTATGGTTTTTGCAGGTTGCCAAGCAACTCAAAGAACAGCAAATGGTGATGAGAGGCCACAGGGATACTTCAATGGTTCACGAGCTCAACAGGTAAAGAAATGCTGACTTTAGATGGTTGAGTGCTAAGGGTGTCAACTGGAGCAGGTGTCCTTGGGAAGATCTGAGACCTGTTTCCACTGCCAGTGTCAAGAATCTTTCCATTCAGCTGTTGCCTTTCCTAGTAGTGCAAGAGATGCCTGCAGCAGTAGGTAGGAGATTAACCTGTAGCATCTGTTGTTTAAGCGGCGTAATGAGGGAATCGGGTTGAATCTCTTCCATGTTTGTAAAAGGAAGATAACTTGATTTTTACAGGTGTTTAATTTACTTTTACTGAACTAAGATGACGGTACAAAAGCAGTATCTTACACAGTGTGCAAAGCCTGCAGGCTCTATTGAAAGGTAGATTTATGTGCTTGAGCCAAGGCAGTTGTTCTTGGCCCTGTGGAGGTTCTGTAGCGTATATATATATATATATATATATATATAATTATTATCCTATTAGTTGAGCAGCTTTGCCCGTGCTCAGTTATTCACACGGCTTTCTTATCAGTGAGTATTCATCTTAGTTTCTCTTTTGTGCAAATACGGAAGGTGGTGAACGCTAATGGCCGAGTTGCGTTTGCTGCGCTAGATTTGTTGCTCAGTGTTCTGGTTGGTTGTCTTAGTAGCAGACGTATTCTTAAGAGTCCTTGGATGAGAGTTCACATTTATGAATACTTTTTCCTTTTCTTTCTGTTTGCCTTGGTGCAGGTACATCCCGACGGCAGCTGCGTTTGGTGGCTTGTGCATCGGTGCCCTTTCCGTTCTGGCTGACTTTCTGGGAGCCATCGGGTCCGGCACTGGCATCTTGCTTGCGGTCACTATTATTTATCAGTATTTTGAAATATTTGTAAAAGAACAGGCTGAAGTCGGAGGAGTAGGTGCGTTATTTTTCTAGATGTCCAAACATTTCATGGTTTGTGTGAAAGGGAAAGTATTTTGACAATACGCATCATTTAGTCCAATAATGCTGTTTTCTTTTTACTTGTTTTAAAGTGCTATGTGTCCCATGACTGTAATGGGCGTTGAGCAATGCCTGTGCGCAGCATTAGTACCAGCTGCCTTAAAAATAAAGTTTACATTATCTTGTTTATTATTATTATTATATTATCTAGTGTTGCCTGTAATGCTGGAAACCAATTCATCTACCTTGCTGTTCAAACACTACAGTGAGATGGGACAATGTATCAGTTTGGTATGGGTAAGCATTTTTGCACACAGCATTAAACTGTTAAATTTATTTCCCTGTCCTTAATAGGAAAACAAAAATAAATTTGAGTTCATATTGCCACGTGCCGGTATTCTTGACAAAGTTTATTTGTAGCCTGTATTTTACCTTAATTTTTTTATATTTTTTTAACGTGCATTTCTCAGTTGGTGAACACGGCACTCCTTATTCTGTTGTGGTGTCTCCACCCAGACACCTTTTTCTTAGCTGTAAGGGTGGATAAGCAAACGTTTTACCAGAGACTAATACTCATCTCACCTGTGAACTGGTTCTGTGGGGGATTTGCTGCATCGCAGGGCCTGGAGTGTCTCGGGTTCCTTGCCCTGGGCCTCCCGTGTTGACAGCGTGGTCGCTGCTGTCATGCTAGCAGCTCAGCCCAGTAGTTTTGTTTGAACATGTACTTGTGAAAACTGTGCCACTGAAATTCACGTCCACTTTGCTTTTGTGAGTCCGAAGAACGAGGCCTGGTTCCCAAAGCAGTGTTCATAGAAGGGGAAGGCAGGGAACGGGGAGTTCCTGCAGAAACTTTATCTACGTTGTCGCCCTTTCTAGCGGCAATGTAACAACTGTAAGTGTTAGATAATAAACTTATTTAATTAAGCTCTCTCCTGTGTCTTATCTATGCAAGGTGTAATTCACACGCTGTTTGTGGCAATTTCTGACATGCTTTGTTAGTGAGGTAGGACTGGAAGGCTCCTTTTTATCTTTAGCTGTTCTCTTCCTAGAACAGCATCGGAGAGGTGTGATTAGAAGGGAACTTAAAGCCGGTCCAGTTCTAACGCCCTCCCAGGACACCTCCCACTGGATCAGGTTGCTCAAAGTCTTATCCAAGCAGGTCTTGAACACCTCCAGGGAGGGAGCAGTCATGCCCTAATTGAAAAGCAGATCTCAATATTCCTCCCCTTAAAACCAAGGTTTTCTGCTCAGCTGTAAACAATGACTATCCCTTTGATTTCACGTTTTCATCTCTTTCTGTCTTTTCTCATGCTTAACTTCAAAGTAACTTTATGTTGTTTGTGATGATAAGAAAATATTAAGTGAGTTTTCTGCTTCATATCTCAGCTAGGGAAGTCATCCTCATTACACGTCTTCATCCAAATTTGTTATGGGGCAAGACTTTGATCTTAGCATGTTTATTGTAGCTCTCAGATCTGAACCTTCCAGCAGTGGTGGTTGTTCACAATCAGCAGCAGTGCAGTGCACACATGTCCACTGCAGGCTGCTCTGGCCAGTCCTCACTGAAGGAAGGTGCCTCCTGGGTACTGGGATGTGTCCCAGGGAGAAGAAAACCTGCAGGGCTGGGCCATCTCGGGGCATGTAAGCCAGCCCCTACCTTAAACAGAATCCCCCTGTTCTGGTTTGCCCCAGGGGATCATCATTGTCAGAATCTACATTTTCTTAGATCAAACAAACCACTTTTCTCTTTCCGGATTGTTTGCTTAGGGCTGGGAGAAGTGAGCAGTAGCTTCAGGTCTAAATCCTAAAAGGAAATTCCTGAAACTGCCATTTGAAGTGCAGTGTCCCTGTTGCAGCAGATTCCCTGTAGCTGTCGGAGTGATGCTGCCTGTGGACAAAGGAGAAGGGTGCTCTTCTGCTCGTCTTGTTTTGCACAGGTGGTGTCACAACAACACCAACTGCAGCTACTGGAAATATTCCCTATACTGAAATGTAAGTGTGCTGATGAATATAGGGAGAAACAAAACATTTTGAAAATTAAACAGCATTTTTATTATGATTATTCTGTCAGGGTGCAATTGAGCAGGCAGCAGAAATGCTTTTGGTCAGTTCCATAATTCCAGATAATTTTATCAGAATCATTCCTACAATAGTTTCGTTGCTCTACAAGTAAAGCAAAGGACCTTTATCACCAGAAGAGTTATACTTCTAAGCCATGTGAATTGGGTAGTTTTCACCTACATTTCTAATCCTCTAGTTTTACAACTTCATAAAGGGAACCTGGACTGGTTTTTCTGCTGCACGCTTCAGGGCCAGCGCGTAAGTGTAAACCCTGGCATCCACTGCAACATGTTCTTCTGCGATGAGATCTGCAAAAAAAAGACGCCACACCCAAAAGTATGAGATGCTGTTACACTTGTGTAAATCACAGAAGGGTTTGGGTTGAAAGGGACCTTAAAGATCATCCAGTTCCAAGGCCCCGGCCATGGGCAGGCACACCTCCCCCTGCATCAGGTTGCCGAGTCCTTTAGTAAAATGGAGATGTAAATCACTCCAGACATAAATTCTCAAGGCTGAGCCCTCATGCTCTCACTGACTCGGGTACTTGGCCCAGTCTCTCACAGCTTTTTGTTTAGGAAACTACTCTAGGATGGGAGATGCCATGAGGAGCTGTGAGGGGAGAAGCTAAGGGTTTCCTGAACCTCACGTTAGCGCACTGAATGTGTCAGAGAGCTCTTACCATTGATTCTTTGCAGTAGGTCGTCCTTTGGAACTGAAATAACTTCCACAAATTCTAGGAGAGAAGAAAAGAAAAATTATGGACCTTTAATTTAGTGAACAAGAGAGGAAACCTACTTCAACGTCTTTTTGCTCATGGCTTAGAAAGGGAAACAAACTGCCTGAATGCTCATCACCAATCAAAGGCTGTGAGCCTTCGTTTATCATTAAAAGGCCAATTAAAAGTGGGAAGGCAGCGACTGGGGTAATGAAAAACCAGGTTTGGCAGAAAGAAACTGGGGAAGAGCTGGGAAAAACACAGCGTAGCTGACATTACTCTGAGGAGACCTTCTACATTCTGAGAATGAAAAATACACTGTTGAAACGGACATTGGTTTGGCTTATACTGGCACAGTCATGGATCATGGATGCACTTGGAAGACCAAAGCAGCACAAAGGGTTTGTTCTCAATAGCTTTGTGTTAACTTACACCTCCCCTGTCCCTCCAAATCAGTTGTCACTGGGGCTTGATCTACAGTTGCTGGGGATTCAGTAATCTGTATTTCCTGAGATCCTGGTGTACTAGGTGCAGTACTAGAAGATAATTGATGTGACAATGCCCCACAGGAACCTTCACGTCTAGGCCAAAGCCAGTTACATGCATGTTTGATTACAGGCAGGAGATCAACCAAGCCCAAATAAAAAAATGGTTTAACTGACATTTTCTAAGTCAAACCTGTCCTGAAAAGATCACATGTGGCCTTAACTGTCACTGTGAGCACAGCTGTGTAACGTACCTCCATCATCTGCAAGAAAAAAAAAAGTAGCAAGCTAAGGATTTTGCAGTACACTTGAGTTTACAACTAAAAAGCATTTTGACAGCTGACCAATCACACGTGAACTGTAGTTACTTCTGGATCATCCCAAAATTCAGAGGAATATCTAGGCTCACAGGTGCTTGTGGGCCCCGCTGAAGTTTGGCACCTAAATTTCTCATTCCAGTGTGCCAACACCTGATGCCCAACAGCCAGGCCTCCACGGTGAAGTTAGCAGAGCGCCATGGCTCTGCTTACTGAGGCTGCTGGATATAATTTGAAGGATGTTAAAACATCTAAATCAGCTAGGACAGAAGAGATGCACTGGTAGGGGCAGCTCTCTTAAAGCCACTGTTTTGTTACCTTTGCAGAGTTTTCAGATAAAAAGTACAAAACTCACCAAGTTTTTGCTTAGGTCTTGTATTCGCAGCCTCGTCTCCGTTAATGGTGACGCTCACAATGTGTGTTGTGCTGTTGGACAAACCCGGGTCCAAGCAGAGAGCTGCCAGCAAGCACAGACAGAGGTTAAATTTTCGAAAGCAGAAGTCAGGCACCCAGCTGTTTTAATGAAAGCTTTCACAGAAGTGTATCTGATACAAAAGGAGAACATATATTTGGAATATGCTCATGCTGAAGAGTTGTGAAAAACTTGGTTCACATATTCCTAAAGGTTTTTGTAATTCACAGCTCTTTTACAGATTCCTTCTAAGACTTGTTCTCAGTAGCCAGGTTTGCTTTCCATTCCACAGACTGAATATTAAGCTGTAAACTATAATTCCCTTATTGACTTCCTCAGCCTACTGGAGTCTGAATTTTGCCATCCCTGTCTCCATCTCTTGGTCCCCAGCAGCTGCACCCAAAAATCAAGAGCCAAGCCTCAAACTGCAAGGATGTTTACATGAAACCATATGTATGTTGCCTCACCTATCTACCTACCTTCTGAAGTTTTATTTATAATCCTTGTTGTGCCTCCATTTTGCTTAATGTAGGAAGCATTGGATTGGCAACAAGCACATTCCAAAGCACCTCTGGATTTACCATAATTATTCTCTCCTTCCTTCTTTCCTGTTGGAGAACCTGAGCACTGGCACCTCCCCACAGCTGACATGGGGTAGTGCATCTATTGTTTCCACCTCCAGATGCTGGGGGCTGGAACTGGATGATCTTTACGGTCCCTTCCAACCCAAACAGTTCTATGTTGTTCACATTAAGTCCAGCAGTTTAGACCTTTATATTAAAATGCCAAATCACAGCTTGAACAATTAGGTTTCGTGTAAAGGATCTTAACAACAAAGTTGTCTCCTGCAGACATCAAACTTTTTCTTTAGTCCTCTGTGTTTAACAGGAGTTCAGCCACAGGCTTATAAAGGAAACAAAGAGTCATCAGTGCAGCCATGGGATACCGCTCTCTGCTAATCTGCGTAGAGTTTTGATTTGGTTTATAGCATTTTAGACACTTAAGAGTACCTGCCACAGGCAGAATTAGCTTTAGAAAAATAAAAAAAAAAAAGCAAAGA
This sequence comes from Clamator glandarius, assembly GCA_033459285.1. Lineage (NCBI taxonomy): Eukaryota > Metazoa > Chordata > Aves > Cuculiformes > Cuculidae > Clamator > Clamator glandarius. Next base: position 1,982,087 of record JAUNZM010000026.1, read on the forward strand.
CCTGGAGTACATTCAATGACTTCCCCCTTGTACCCAGTTTCTTCCTCCAACTCTCGCAAAGCAGCACTTTCTGCAGTCTCATTTTCCTCGATGAGGCCTGTGAAATAAATAAGATACAAGAATAATTAACAAGTTAGCACTTCACTGCAATACCCATCCTGAGATCTAATTCAGCTTTACAAGTGACCAGAAACATTGTCACTACTCTCATTTTACAGACTGATAACCTGAGGCATTAAGAAAGACTCCAGTTCCAGGATTCCTCAGGCTGCTGCCCACATCTTCAAGTGATTATCGACAGGAGCATACGACCTTCCCAGGACATGGCATTAATGTTCTCAGGAGGGAAAGAAGCCAACGCTTCGGCTCTTACAGAAATGAGGAGTGGAGCGAAACACAATATTTTACTCACAGGCTACTGTGCAAAATGACTCCAATCTTCTTTAATCTAGAGAAAAGGAGGTGTAGAGGAGACCTCATCGCTCTCTACAACTGCCTGAAATGAGGTGGTAGTGAGGTGGGTGCTGGTCTCTCCTCACAAGTAACAAGGGATAAGATGAGAGGAAACGGCCTCAAGCTAAGCCAGGGGAATTTCAGTTTAGATATTAAGAAAAATTTTCACGGAAAGGGTTCTCAGGCACTGGAACAGGCTGCCCAGGGAAGTGGCTGAGTCACCATCCCCAGAGGGTTTTAAAAGATGGGTAGACAAGGTGCTTAGGGATCTGGTTTAGTAGTGGACAGGTATAGTTGGACTTAAAGGTCTTTTCCAACCAAATACTTCTATGATTCTAAAACAAACTATGTTTATTTTGTATTCTTCATGATGAAATATTCCTATTTTTGAATAGCACACCGAGCTACAAAGCTCACCACGATCTTCTGGATAGAGCTACTTTATTAAGACTGACACTCTAAGCACATCTACGCACACTTAACTGCCAGCTTTATGTGACTCATCTTCATGTTTCAGCCACTTACCTGCCGGAAATTCCAAGCAATAGCCGTTAATTGGGGGCCTGAACTGTTTCACTAGGACGATGCAGTCGTAGTGGAGAGTTCTCTGTAGTATTGCTATCACTGCCACACCTACAAATAGTGACGGAAGACACAAATACACAGACTGTGAGTATAGCAGAAAGTGTGTATTTAGTGCTAGCTCTGGAAAGGAACCCAAGCATTGTGACTCTGTGCTTTAAATGTTTAGATACCTGCTCAAGAATCCTGAATGATGAATTTATCATTCTTGTATCATGCATGGTGAGAGCTAAAAGCCCCAAACAGGACCTTTGAAGCACCCCAGCAAACAAGAAATGCACATACCAAGCAAGATCGAGCCTTAACGCCCCACTACCTAGGGAAGGGCTCTCCTTCCTGCAGAGACCATTTGGAAGCCATTGTACAGAACCCCCTCCTACCATCAAGTTCATGGCTAGATCATGTCCTGGTTTTGCCCAGAAAGAACTTTATCCCTAGCTCCTAACAGCAGACTCAACTCATCAGTCTGTGAACTACTCTGTATTAGGGCATCCATCCTATCTTTTAACTTGTTCCATTGTTCTAAAGTGAATACAATGGTCTTGAGAAAACACTCCTACTAGGAAGGTTCTGGTTCTTCAGCACTTAAGTTAGCATTTCATTAGCTCAGGGGTACAGCAAGCTCTGCTGAGCTGTTTGTTCTGCATCCTCATTCACTCAGAAACAGATATCTCGTAACTCTGCAGTGCAAGTTTACTGTAAGAACTTCCACAGGAAAAAATACAACTAGAGCTCACTAATGTCTTACCATCAGCTGAAACACCCTTTCTGTTGCCAGTACGCTTTACAGTTTCCCAAGTTCTGCATAACACAGAGAAAAGAACAAATTAATAAATTAAAAGGACCAATACCAATTCTACACTTGCTACTTAAAACCAAAATACACCAACACACAGCAAGGCCCCATAAGATCACAGCTGGCTGTAGGCAAGCCCTGTCACATACTGGCAACGTAAAACATCCATCGTATAATTCTGTTTTGCTTACTTAAGGGAGGGAGAGAAAGACATAAATGACTGTCGCAGAACAGACAGGTCTTACAAAAGTGATCTGGAAAAGTGCAAAATAAGGCAATTTATTTAAACATACAAGATTTTGACAGAGTGTTCTGTAGCAAGACCATATGCGTTCTGTCTTTTATCTTGCTTTTGCATGAGGTTTATGTTGGGAGTTACAGGGAACTCAGCTCAGTTAGCTAAGCACACAAGGAGCATAGGGGTGAGGAAGACTGAAGCTACTCTCTCAAAGTAAGTGATACGATGAGTAAAACCCCAAAAATCCAGGAGCAATAAAAAATCCTTTCAAAAAAGCTCCAATCTTTGTTATTTTTTAAAGGATGCTTGGCTGATTAATTGGGAGGCTGCTAGAGAAGGCAATCAGTACAGAATCTAATACCTTAAGGGGAGGGAAGTAAAGCAGTGTTGTTACATCTAATTGTAGGAAAACTAAAGCATCCAGAAGAATTGGACAGGTGTGATGACATACGAGAGGATAGTAATTTGGCAATGGTATGCAAGATCCAGCACCATCAGCAGGGAAAAACGAGCCCTTAATGAAGAACCAGAAAAGCCACGGAATGGACTCTTTGTCCATTACACTCTAGTAGCACAGCCAGAATTGCTTCTGCAGGGCAGCTTTACAGGGAACTGGAAACACAAAGTAAACCAGGCTCCAACATGCCCAAAAGGACTGAGGAGCCCAATTTGATCCCACGTGCCAATATATCTGCTTAGAGTCAGATTTTTTTCTCTGAACACTACGAGCTGTAAAGGAATTGCACAATGAACAGATCTCATCTTGTGCTGAATGATAGGTTCATAACACTTATGTTCTCTAGCCTGGGGCTATTCTGTACAGCTGAGAACATTATAGGAATTTGAAACGTTGGAGAGGCAATTACCTGGTTTTACCAAAGGGATCGGTGTAAGTTGTTTCTTCAAGCTTCAACCATTTTCTTTCTGCAATTACCTAGAATAAAGAATTATTTGTTAAATACATTGTAGGAGTAATCCCAAAGAAATCTGAAGGCTAAGGGGAGAAACACCGCAAGTGTTTTTGGACTCTTGAAGTCAAAATCTCAGCATCAGAATAAATGCAGGACATGCAAAAATGTTCCTGTAGCTAACATGGAAAAAACCCCATTCACTCCAAGTTTTTTGAATAGGAAAAAAAATACGCCCATTAACTTTTCTTGATGTGACTTTCATAACTACGTTTCAATGAATTCATTGAGATTTTAAGTACTGGAAAGTCATCAACATTTTTAAAGACTTCGCAAAAGTCACTTCTCAGCTGAAAAAGGGTTGCTGTTCTGCAGAGACTTTAGCTCTGCTTGTGATTATGAGTGCCAGCTTACCAAAGAGCACTGCCCAACAGCCAAATGTGCAAGACTGAAAACCAAACCATTTTGAAACTCTTCTTGCCACCATTGCAGACTGTGGACTTGTGTAATCACTGTTTTCTGCAGCTGTGAGCAGTGATAAATGCCTGCCCTTTTCAGATTTCTGAGACCTGCTGAGTATTGTCTGAGCTAAAGAAGTTTATTTGCTCTGTGATGTTTCCTCATCTTTCATGTAATTCCTTTAAAAGGAAAATATCCCTAGATATTAGCCCAATAGTTTAGTTCGTTTAATATAACTTGTATTTTTAGCAGACACGAAGCTTGTCTCCACAGTTTTGTATCGAGTTGGCTGTAGGTCTGACCACAGAAATCGGAAGTAATCAGTAAAAGGAACAAATCACTTTCTATTGACTCATGAGACATGCTGCTGACAGCAACAGAAAAGCATAAACAAGGGGGAAAAGAGGATCTGGGGGAAAAAAACCCAGAACACATTAAATTGTAGAAAAATATTAAGTCTGAGAGGCCATTAATGAGGCCTGCACACTGTAATTCCCCAGTGCAGGACAAGGAGCAAATAGGGCCTGTGTAGATCTTGAACTTAAACTTGAGAGATTCACTCACTAAAAAAAGAATATAGAGGCATGAAATGTAGCATAAAATGAAGCTATAACTGGAAAACAGAGGTACTGTACAGCATCAGCTGGAGCCAGAAGGCAAATCAGAAGTGATTCAGGCACTCAGTAAATTATAATTGAGCTGGATGAACTCACATAATCCTAAAATGTGTTCCTCAGAACAATTAGTTTGATAGGCAATTGAGCTAACAATAGCACTCTTGAGGCTGTAAATGCAGCTACGCATATTGTTCATGTAGGATTTCTGGCATTTATTTTGGAAAGTATAATATTTCCATGTAACACGAATTGGAAAAAGAGAGCTATGCATTCTCAAAAGGGCTTTCTAATGGCTCTGTAGTCACCAACCCAGCAGGAATGGAGATGATGAAGTACATTATGCTCATTACAGGTACAAGACATAATTCAGTTTGGAAGCAGCAGGTATATTTTAAACCATCTTGCATCCATTCCTAAATCACTGCAGAATTAGAGTACAGGAAGATCCAAAAGAGAAATAGATGAGAATCATGTTCCACTGGTTGTGCAAGGAGAAGTATATACACACTCCAGTTAAGTAAACACAGCCAAACATTTTGTGTTAATGAATTTTTTAAGCATTACAGAGAACACAAGGGACTGGATCATTGATCAGGGTCCCACACTGCTGCAGCATTCAGCAGACCTGACAGATCATTACCACTGTTGCTCAGAAAGGGGAAAACGGCTGAAATCAGAACCATGTCACTGTCCCAAGGAATCTCAGAGGAAAAAGAAAACCCCTTGTCTGTAACAAATTAGGTCTATCCAAACTCCAAAAAGAAAACAGAAGGGAAAATATCTAGGTTTTATGTGACCATACAACGTCAAATAAAGTGTCTTGGTTTTAATCACGTATTCTTACGTAGAGCATCTGGCCTCTACTGTCACGGAGCAATAACTTAAGAGTACAATAGGACATGTAGCACAAATATTCACAATGGAAGTGTTCCACAATCCTCTAAAGTCAGGGGAAAACCTTGCTGCTAGCACATTACAGGGTGAGAAAACTGAAAGTTGCCAGCTTTCCCTAGAGGAGAGAATTTTATTGTCATCTGCCTCATCGGGTGCACAATTAAAACCTGTGGAAGTTGGCACAGAAGCATAACTTCTGCTTTGCCAAATCCCCTGCTTTAGGACCTAAGGACACTTTGCAGGATGTGTTCCACTTCCCATATTTTATAATGAGTTATTTTTATTGCTTTATTTCTTTGACAGGCAAATGACATCAGCATTTGCTTACAGCAACCCGACTGTGGGTTTCCAGAAATAGGAAGAAGTAAATAAGATCAGCCACTACTTTCATGAAAGAAGATATTCCAACAGCAGACTACACGGTTACTGAAGTTACAGAACCACTTTTAACATAAGGGCCACTGGCAGAGGCACAGTAAATAATCTTCTGTATTAATCCCACAAAATGACGGAAAAAGCCAAATAGCTTAAAATATGTAAGATCTAATTTCAAGTATCACCAAATATGTAAAGATCTAATTCCAGTATCACCAAAGAACACAATATTCCAGAAGAGAAGAAATAAGAGGCACCATAGAGAAAGAAAAAAAAAAAAAAAAGGATAAAATGAAAATTTTACATGCAAATCCACAGGTCTTAATAGAAAATCACAAAGCTTACAAAAATGAAGCTCCTTATGCTTGAGAAATATTCATATTAGACCACCACCCAAGGGGAAAAGCCATAAATATATCCCAACAATGTGAGTCTCCTCTTTCTGGAAAAAGTTTTGTACCTTGAAAACTAAATAATTACAGTGCTGTGTTCATTCCAAGGAGGGAATGCTGGACAAAAGAAACTACCTATGTGTCGGAACAGCAGCATGACACTGCTAACAAATCTGTCTCTAACACAACTTTTATGAGTTCACTTCGAACAAGAACAAATATAAGCAGTTTAAATTAGGGTGAAAATGCTCCTAATAAGCACCCAGAAGCACCTCCAAATTCCTCAGGTCATGACATCTTCTGATTCTGTGACGATGCAAGCACAACATTTTTGAAAAAAATCTTACTACCTCCTTACTAATGTCTTTAGAACAGCAATTATCCAAATTCAAACCCTTTCAGAAAGCATCAAAGAAGGTACAATCCTAAATGTTAAGGCAATCTTTAGTGGTTCATCCTAAAAACAGAACAAATCTGTTCCATGATCCCCCCATTTCCACAGTCTCTCAGAGGTATCAGCATTATTTCTGAATGTTGGAAACAGCCTGAACAGACAAGACAAGAAACAGCTCAAAAATCCCCAAAAGAAGCATCTTAAAATAATGTAACACTGTAGATTTCTCTCTCCCCGTTGATAATTTGTATGATAATTTCAAGAAAGAGAAATGCCACCTTTTTAAAATTATCTGATCATCAGGAAGAAGTATTTTGTCTATTGAACAGATTTTATAAACAAACAGCATTTACAGTACTTACTCCACATTCACAAACATTCTGATCAGTGGGAAATAACTGTTACTTAACATAAAACTTATGTCAAACCCAAGCACGTTATACCTCTTCTTTAAGGACGGATTGTCTAGCAGGTTTTGGAACGTCTGTGGATGTCTCAGTTGCCATTTTCAGGAATGTCAGGCTTTTCCCCTCCTGTTCAAAGTCCAGATTACTATGAAACAAAGTCAATATTTGCTTTCAGAGTAAAGTTAAAAGGTTCATTTCTGCATTCTAAATTAACAAATAAAAGTTGCTGGAGAAAGTTAGGGACATGTGATGCCAAGTGCAATGCACATTTGCAGCTCCACCTGACGGTTTCAGAGTCAAATAACTCAAAGGAGAAGCGGAAGTTTGGGTCAAATCCCTGACTCACATAGTTGTAATAGTCCTAACAGCTGCCAAGTAGCTATGCTGGCTGCAGATACTATCCTTAACTATTCAAAGGTCAGGCACACGTAGAGACAAAATTGATCAAACTGTTCTATTCTGATGTGGGTGAAGTGCTCTGTCAATACAGCATTACCACAATGGGACCATGCACTCCACTGTGAAAATGGAATAAAACATTAAAGAGGACTTCAGTGGCAATAAGTGTCTGCCATGGAGAAAGAATCAGAACTAGAAATTACCTCCAGCATACAAATACCACAAACATGCAAATGACTCAATCCTTCCCCCAAAAAACAAGGTCAAAAGGTAATCCCTGTGTTGCAAGTCTAGGTGGCACGTGGAGTTAGAGTGACCATAGCACGCCACTCACACTTACTGGGAATGATGCGGCTAACACTGTGCAAGCAGCACTTGAACGCAGCCCAAAGCAAGACTCCGCACCTGCAGCTCAATACCTCAACCTCCACCCTAATGCTCCCTAAGAGGACATGATTGTCCACTCACTCTTTCAATCCGTTTCTAGCTGAAAGGCACACCAGGCAGCAAATACAATGCATTAGAGATTCACTATTAGTTGCCTGTCTCACTTTGGAGCTACGGGGCACTTTCAGCGCTGAAATTCTTGTTCCAAAGAAGCTCATCTCTCACCCCTGACATTATGTTGCAACACTGAAGTCCTGAAAATCGCATGAATCGTAAGCAAAAAGACAACGCAAAGAAGCAAATGAGTTTAAACACCAGGTGACACAAGCTAATCTTAAAGATCTCTATCATTCTTAGAGCTGATGGCCATAAACTTTTCATAAAGTCAACAGGAATCTTTCCATTGACTTCAACTATGGTTTAATAAACCTTAGTGCTGTTTCTAGCAATGAACAGGTCCAAAAGTGAGGCGTCACCTCTGTCACACTCAATTTTAGCACTTTCATATTTTACTTCATCTTTATCCTTTCATGATAACTTCCACTGCACATTTGTGTAATATTTAAGAGCATGCAGCAACAATCAGCTTTCTTATGTATTAGATTCGTATTTAATTCCACAAAATACTTAAAAGGAACAGGTAGTACAAAATATTTTTGGTCATCCACAGGATTAAAATTAACGTACATGAATCCATTTTCTCAGCATCTACACAGGGAAGGCTCTTCCTTAAGTAGGTCATAGTGGTCAGATATTCAAATTGTTTTTATGTAACAGAACTCCTGAAAAGGAACTCTGACCTATTAAATGCAATTCTGTTCTTTCAAAAATATGTTCTGTAATCCTTACTTAAAGCAATGAAGCTCCATCTTAAAACTACATAGGTTTACTACTATTTGCACAAAAGACGGTCCCAGAACCTCACTTGGTTATCTTCCTATTTCTGTGCCATGTTAGTTCAGTTCTCTGTTACCCTTTTGTTCTTGAGCGAGCAATGTTTCAGACTCTCTTCACTCAGAGTTTAAAAGCTGTAGCTGGACAATGGCCATGGGCTCTTGCTGTGACTCTAAACTACAAGACCAAGTTTTCCAACAAACTTATGCAAAAGAAACACAGCCCAGCATAGCAATTCCAAGAGGTTCCTGGTCATCCAGAGGACACAAAGGACGCTCTGTACGATACCCAAAGCATACAGCTTTAAAAATATAACCCCGACATACCTAGCTACCACAAATTCACTTCCCATGTCTGGAAAGAATTACAGCCTTTTGGACTGACAATATAAACATATCAAGAGAGCAGACAGCAAAACATATAACTGTTAAACTTTCGCGTTGACTTGGCTCAATAGGTCTTGTCTCCCCTCACAGGAAATCCCATCCCATTAATTATATTAATCCTTCTACACAAGCTTGCAAGTATCATTGTATCTTTCCCAAACATGGATTACCATAATCATACCTTAAATCCCACAACCAGCTGTAGTAACAGTTTGTATTAATTTGCATTAGTATTAATTTGCATTAGTTTGTATTAGTATTTACCCATATCAGTTACAAATACATACTAGAACCTCATTTAATGGCAAAAACACAGCTTGCTCCTTTCTCCAGTGGACAGATTCAAGGGTGGCTTGTGATTTAAAATAACAAAAATGTATACAGCTTCGGGGTTTTGAATTGTCACTAAATCTAAAATCAGTGAAAATGAGAGAGCAGAAGACTCATCTATCTCATGTTCTGTAGTTTTGATCTCCTCCACAAGTGGGTGCAATAACCCTATGCATGAGTGACATTTTTAAAAGTTCCACTAAAGACAATTTTTTTCCAAATTCAGTGCAATAGAAGTGAGAATTTCTGCCGTTAGAAAGCTGAAATACCACTTGGTTAAATGAAGGCTGCAATTCTGCTATCTTAGGTTAGTCACACGGCAGCAACATCTTTTGTTTGTAAACAAAATTAGCTGTAATTAAAAATTAAACTTTACACTAGTGACAAGTTTCAGAACAGACCTTGTCTTGCAGCCCTCAGACAGGAAGGTTCTTCCATCTCATAAAATTAGCACTGCATCATTTGAGTTAAAAACACAACAGCTTGCACAGCAGCCTGCAAACCTGGCTTACGATTACATGAACTGCATGAATATAAATTTGTGACAGCTACCAGTGCAATTTTAAGACTACGTCAAAGCGTCCACATTTATCAGCCTTCTTAGCGTGACTCAACTGCATTTGAACTATAAATTATGGAAAAAAAATCTTTGGTCCACCTCTGCCTTCTCTGATGATTTGTGTGGCCAGTATCATAGGTTACTGCGGGCAAACCACACTACTTGTTCAATTTCTTTCAGGTGAAGGTCAAATTCAGACCTGAAAAAGGCATACAGCCTCTAAAAGGCATAACTTTATTCCCGATGTTTATTCCCTTATTGAGTAGCTTCCTCTGAAGGCAACATCCAACATTCTAGTTTCCAAATTATCCTTCCCAGGAAATAAAATCTTAAGCCAACTGAGGCCCATGAATCAGTGTAGAAAGTAGCCAAGCTACAGGGCTTTACATTAACCTATCTGAGTCACAACAGACAGATTAGCTTTTCTAAATCACGTTTCAAAAGTTATTCTCTGATTTAAACTACACGTCCCAGCTGACAGCAACCAGGCTTAAAGGAAGCTCAGCAACGGTGTCCTGAAACAAGCTCAAGATAAAGCAAAATACAGGGTTTCTTATGGGTAAAACGAGATGCCAGCAGCGTTTTATGCAATATTTAACCAACAGTAGGCTGAGCTATGTGTGCTGAAAATAAACAATCATTAAAAACTCTGAAGTCACTTTAAACTTGTTACCATCAGTCAGTGGTAACGCTTCCATTTCACAGCATTATGTTTCTAGCAAGGAAATGAGTTAATTAGCAGAACTTGATGGGATAGAGGGAGAAGGAAAATGTAAGGGAAATGTTTCATTTTTATCCCGGTTTTTATCAGCATGGATGAGCCACTCAGCACCAAATAAATATGGAAAAAAGGTTCTTGCCCTGCAGAACAGACGACAATAACAAAGACTATCCTGCATAAACAGAAGAGGTTTAGCAGCATCTCCACGTTGTTATCAATCTTTCAGGCGACTGATAAGTGAGAGGATGTGGGGAGAAGACAGCCTCAAAGGGCTGATGTGAGAGCATTTAAGGGAAGTATCATCTGGGAACAACCTGGCCCTCCACGCAGGGAGCACATGCACAGAGATGATGGTGGAAGTATGGGGCTTAAAGAGAGCATGTTCTTATTACTGGACTCTCCCTAAAAGAGACACAGAGTTGTTTAGGTTAGAAAAGACCCTTAAGACCATCAAGTCCAACCCTTAACCTAACACTGCCAAGCCCACCACTGAACCATGTCCCTAAGCACAACATCTACATGTCTTTTTGAACACCTCCAGGGATGGTGACTCAACTATTTCCTAGGCAGCCTGTTCCAATGCTTGACAAGCCTTTTGGTGAAGAAATCTTTCCAAATATCCAATCTATACCTCCCCTGGTGCAACTTGAGGCTGTTTCCTCTCATCCTATAACTTGTTACCTGGGAGAAGAGACCAGCACCCACCTTGCCACAACCTTCTTTCAGGTAATTGTGGTGAGTGATAAGGTCTCCTTTCAGCCTTCTCTTCTTCAGGCTAAACAGCTCCAGTTCCCCCAGCCTCGCCTCACAGACTTGTGCTCCAGCCCCTTCACCAGCCCTGTTGCCCTTCTCTGGAAATGCTCCAGCAGCTCAATGTGTTTCTTGTAGTGAGGGGCCTAAAACTGAACACAGAATGTGAAGTGTGGCACCACCAACATCAAGCGCAGGGGGACAATCACTTCCCTACTCCTGCTGGCCACACCATTTCCAATACAAGCCAAGATGGCATTGGCATTCATGGCCACCTGGGCACACTGCTGGCTCACGTTCAGCTGCAGTCAGCCAACATCCCCAGGTGCTTCTCTGCCAGGCAGCTTTCGAGCCACTCTTTCCCAAGCCTGTAGCACTGCACGGGGTCACTGTGTCCCAAGCACAGGACTTGGCACTTGGCCTTGTTAAGCCTCATGCCATTAGTCTCAGCCCATCGATCCAGCCTGTTCAGATCCGTATGCAGAGCCTCCTTACCCTCAAGCAGATCAGTACTCTTGCCCAACTTAGTGTTATCTGCAAAATGACTGAGGGTGATACTGAAAATGCTGGCAGATAAAACTCTGTAAGACTTGTTTTGGAGTTTTAGGAAGCAAGCATTCTTTATCAGGCCTCTGCAACATGAGACAGTGATCTCCATCAATCATTTGCAGTGAGACAAGAGCTGGCTATAGAATGTATCTCCCAGTCACATACATGTGTATAAAATTTCCCAGAAAACCTATGCATATTCCATTACTTTCCAAGGGCTAATTTTAATGTTATTATGAACTTCACAACACTCAAATCTCTTGCCAGTTTGGAGCTTTGGAGCCAGCTCTGCCTAACCTTGAATTTGAGACCGGGAAAGAATCATAGAATCACTAGGGTGGAAAATATCTTTGAGATCATCAAGCCCAACTGTACCTGTGCACTCCTACATCATATCCCTAAGCAGGACAGACAGGGAAAGGCTGCAAACAGAAGTGATTAAAGAAGAAGACACATCTGTTCAGTAAATATCATACTTGGATATGGTGCTGTTGGAACAGGTCCAGAGGAGGGCTACTAGGATGATCAGAGGGCTAAAGCACCTCCTGTGTGAGGACAGGCTGAGAGAGTTGGGGTTGTTCAGCCTGGAGAAGAGAAAGCTCTGAGACCTGAAAGGGGTACAAGAAAGCAGGGGAGGGACTGTTTACAAAGGCATGCAGCGATCGGACTACAAGGAGGGGTAGATTTAGACTAGACATAAGGAAGAATTTATTCACCATGAGGCTGGTGAGGCACTGGCACAAGTTGCCCAGGGAAGCTGTGGCTGCCCCATCCCTGGAGGTGTTCAAGGCCAGGATGGATGGGGGCTTGAGCAGCCTGGTTTGGTGGGAGGTGTCCCTGCCCATGGCAGGGGGTTGGAACTAGATTATCTTTAAGGTCCCTTCCAACCCAAACCATCCCATGATTCTACAACTCATACAAGCTGTTATCATCTCCAAAGAATGAACAGTGTCTGGAAAACACTGTTTGAAGAAAAAAAATCATGTTATGAGAGGGACATTATCTATTTTTCAAAAAACCACAACTATTTAGACGGAACTTTACCTTAAATCAAACACATTCCACTTTTTGTAATAGCGACTTTTTGCATGGAGGGAGCACTCGATCCCCTCACCTAGGCCCCTGATTAAAGAGAACTAAAACCCACAGAATCGTAGAACGGTTTGGGTTGGAAGGGAAGGTAACGCCGCCGGGGGTCAGAGGCGGCTCTGTCGCTGCAGGGCTCAGCTCCGGCGCCGGCCCCGCGAAACGAGCGCACGCAAAGCAACGCAGCATCCAAGGCCCCCGCCTGGAAAGCCCCCCATCCCCGGCCCTGGTGGAGCCCTGCACACGTACGAGGCCAGGAGAGAGGAAGAGAACGGCGGGCGGGCGAGGCCGGGAGTGGCACCGAGCGGCGACGGCGCGGCCTGAGGCGAGAGGGGTGCGGAGGAGTGGGCGGGGCCAGGGAGGCGAGAGCCAATAGGGAGCGCCGGACAGGGGCTGGGGGCGGGGCCAAGAGGGGTGGAAGCCAATGGGGAGCGCTCGGGGAGGTGATGGAGGCGAGGCCAGGAGAGGAGTGAGATATGGGAAGCGCTCGGCAAGGTGAGGGGCTGGGCCAGGGGAGGAGCGAGCCAATGGGAAGCGCTCGGCGACGTGAGGGGAGGGGCCAGGGGTATGAGCCAATGGGGAGCCTCGGGGAGGTGCTAGGGGCGTGGCCATGAGCGAGGTAAGCCAATGGGAAGCCCTCGGGGAGGTGTTGGGGCGGAGCTAGGGAGATGAGACCCAGTGGGGCGTGCTCGGGGAGGTGCTGGGGCGGGGCCTGGGAAGAGCAAGCCAATGGGAAGCGCATGGTGATGTGCTGGGGGCGGGGCCAGGAGAGCCGCCAGCCAATGGGGAGCGCCATGGGAGGTGCTAGGGGCGGGGCCAGGGGAGGAGCGAGCTAGTAGGCGAGGCCAGGGGAGGTGGGAGCCAGGGTTCACTCTTTAGAGATGATAATGTCTTGTGTTCAGTCTCATCTGTGCTGAGCTTCAGTCACCTGTCTTTCCCCGTCTCCAATGCAAGGTCAGGCAGAGCTGGCTCCAAAGCTCCAAATTAACAAGAGTTCTGGGTGTTGTGAAGATCGTAGTAACATTAAAATGAGTCCTTGGAAAGTAATAGAACATGCAAAAGATTTCTCGAAAAATTTATACATATGCATGTGAGTGGGAAAGATATTCTGTCCCCAGCTCTTGTTTCGCTGCACATGATGGACGGAGATCACTCCCTCATGTTGCCCAGGCCTGATAAAGGCTCGTTGCTTCCTAAAACTCCAAAACGACTCTCACAGAGTTTATTTCGCGTCGTTTTCGTTATCAGGACTCGCTCCAATGGGGCGGGTGCGCCGCTAATTTAGGCTCGGGTGGCGCCGCGCGAGTTTAGGAGCGGCGCTGAGAAGGGCTCGGCCGGCGCCAAGAGCTGCGTGCGGGGGTTCCGGTCTGATCAGCGGCTTCCGGGAGCGTCGGGGCGAAACGGGCCGGGTTGGAGCAGGCTGGGTCGGTGAGAGGATGAAGAAGGAGCAGGTGGTGAATTGCCAGTTCTCCGTGTGGTACCCGCTTTTTCGGGCCGTCACCATCCGCAGGTGAGGGACGCGGTGTGGGGCTGGAGCCTGAGCTGTTGGGCTGGAGAAACAGTTGGGGCCTGAGCTGTGGGGCTGGGGAGAGAGCTGGGGCCTGAGCTGTGGGGCTGAGGGGGCAGCTGGGGCCTGAGCTGTGGGGCTGAGGGGGCAGCTGGGGCCTGAGCTGTGGGGCTGAGGGAACACCTGGGGCCTGAGCTGTGGGGCTGGGGAGAGAGCTGGGGCCTGAGCTGTGGGGCTGAGGGGGCAGCTGGGGCCTGAGCTGTGGGGCTGAGGGGGCAGCTGGGGCCTGAGCTGTGGGGCTGAGGGAACACCTGGGGCCTGAGCTGTGGGGCTGAGGGGGCAGCTGGGGCCTGAGCTGTGGGGCTGAGGGAACACCTGGGGCCTGAGCTGTGGGGCTGGGGGGACAGCTGGGGCCTGAGCCGTGGGGTTAGAGAGGGAGGCTGGAGCCTGACTTGACTTGTGGGGCCGGGAAGGTTGAGGGACTGGGGCCTGAGCTGTAGGTCTGGGGTGGGGGGAGCTGGGGCCTGACTTGTGGGGCTGGAGTGGTGGTGGTGGTGCTGTGGCCTGACTTGGGCTGGAGTGGAGGGGCTGGAGGTGGCGGGGCTGGGGCCTGACTTATGGGGCTGGAGGTTGAGGGGGCTGGGGCCTGACTTGTGGGGCTGGAGGAGGGAAAGGACTGGGGCCTGACTTGTGGGGCTGGAGGAGCAGGGCTGGGGCCTGACTTGTGGGGCTAGAGCAGGAGGGGCTGGGGCCTGACTTGTGAGGCTGGAGGAGGGAAGAGCGTATGAGTGAGGTGGGGAGGCATGTGGGGCTGGGCTGGAAATGGGCTTATGTGGGGCAGAGAGACCAGAGGGAGGGGACCCTGCGTAGGGCAGAGAGGGGCCAAAGGGACCCCTGCTCTCCCGGTGGGACCCTGTACTCCACACCAGCTGATGTCCAGATCACTGCTGTTCCTGCTTGGCTGTGCAAAGAAGTTGAGGCCAAACACTCCTCCAACCAAGTGTCTGTGTTTCTGGAAGTTATAACAAATCCTGCTGTTTCTAAGGTGCTGCTGCAGGTCATAGATTCATAGAATGGTTTGAGTTGGAAGGAACATTAAAGATTGTCTAATTCCAACTTCCCTGCCATGGATAGGGAAACCTCCCACTAGACCTAACTCTGCACCTCTCCAATTTATAACCATTCCCCCTAGTTCTATCACTACATGCCTTTGTAAAAAGTCCCCTTTATAAACGGTCACAAGATGGTTACGGGAGCTCCCAATAACTTAAGGAAAGTCAAGGTCAATGTAGTTGCTCTGTTGGATCCAAAAGTGTTGACATCAGGCTTTTAAAGCATTTACTTTTTCATGTTTTTTATTATTTAGCACTTGCGTACTTTTGGTAAGCTTAGTGGTGGTCCTGCACTTTCAAGTAGTACAAGCAAATTTTGGTTTGGATTTCAGAAGGGAAACCTTTAGTTTGAGTTGTCTCCTCCTGGGCCACACAAAGTTTTGGAATTTCTTAGAGTGAGTAGAGAATGAATGGAGAATAATGAACTGAGCATTTTTGTGTGTTTCTTCTAAAAGTTTTCTCTCTTTCTCCTCTGTTTCCCTGGAGGGGCAATGGGCATTGCATTTTGTGAAGGGATGAGAGGGGAGAAAGAGAACTGGTCTGTTTTTTTTTTTAGTAGTACTAGAGAACAAAATAAACTGTTACTGAGGTGTGCTTTATTAAAAAACAAATTGTTTTTATTCAACTCTTGTTATTATTTTAACAGGTAATATTAATAATAAATTACTAAAGAATTTCTCCTATCTCTTCCAGTGTTATACTTCCCCTACCAGACAATGTGAAAGAATATTTGCTGGATGATGGAACGCTTGTGGTTTCTGGAAGGTAGAGTGTTTTCTCCCCACACTCCAACTATTAATATTTTATATTCAGAGTCCTGTTTTCTATTTGCATACTAGGTTTTGCATAGCGAGTTTTTAAACTTTGACCAGTCTGGGTGCAGTAAACCTGATGCTGTACAATTATAAGTATGGACAGACTGTTGCTGCTAGTAAACCTCCCTGATGCAGATCCTAAAATTCATTTAATACACTTGGTTGTACACCAAGCAGGGGCAGTTTTTTCTGCTTTTCCTTGCAAAGTCTAGCACTCTCTGTGGTGCGCAGCCTGCTGGTTTGTGTTTGGTTGCTTTGAAATGGTTAACGCCACTTCAGAGGCATGAAGTGTCCCACATCACTTATGTGCCTGTTGCCTGATCTGGAGTGAAGTGACATTACCTGAGTTAAATTCTCAATATGATAACCTATTTATAAAATCTTAGTAATTTTTTATAATCATAAAATAATAGAATGATTTGGGTCTGAAGGGATCTTAAAGATCATCCAGTTCGAACCCCCTTGCCATGGGCAGGGACACCTCTCACTGGATCAGGTTGCTCAAAGCCTTATCCAAGCTGACCTTAAACACCTACAGGGATGGGGCAGCTATGACTTCTCTGGGCAACCTCCACCACCCTCACGTGAAAAAATTTCATCCTAATATCTAATCTAAATCTCTCCTCTTTCAGCTTAAAACTTTCTCCTGGTCGTATCCCTGCACTCCCTGATAAAGAGTCCATCCCCAGCCTTCCTGTAGGCCCCCTTTAATCATCTGCATACATGTAGTCCATGCAGATGACAGGGCTGAATGTGCTGTATGTATATTTATGCTAAGGTTTTGGATGGAGAAAAATGAGGTGGATAGATAGGAGAAACACTTTGGTAAAAGCCCGGCCCTTGTTCTTTGTTTTCTGCCTAGAATCTTACTGTATGGCTGCCTTGTAAGATTATTATTGTATGCATACATCTTGTTAATGATCACACTCAGAAATTAGTCCATGCTCCGTTTCCTAACTGATAGTTTGCCTCTCACAGAGCAAACAATCAGGCTGTGAATGTAAGGGAACAATGTCTTATTTCTCAGGAACCAATTTATATAAAATTCAAGCTGTTTAAATACCTTTTAAAGATGAAAGGTCTCTTTTAATTTTTTTTTTTAATAGAAGGTATCCAGAAAATTAGAATTGCTTTTTAAACCATTTAGGATAAGAAGTAATATTGTAACCTGCTTCTGCAGAACTGTGCCACTTATTTAACAGCAGCCATTTATTTTTTAATAAGCCTTCAGAAAAGCTGAAGCTGAGAGTTTGACTTTACAGGTATGTTATACGAACAATTTGTGCTGTCTTCAGTGGAATAATGGACAGCTGTATAATTAAATTATATTTTTTTCAGTTGTTTCCAATTTAACATCCCTTTTAGAAACCAGTTTTAATTCGCGTTGAAATTTCTTAGCTAGAGGTGAATGTGATCTTCTTGCAGTAAAAACTGTGATAGTTTTTAATCTTCAGAGAAACTGTATCTGCTGTCTAGATCTCAAAAACTGAATTGCTAGTTTAATCCTTATGGAAGTGCATTAAGGGATTGCAGAGACTTAGTTTGTTGAGGAGTTGACTTTTGGCAGCGATGTACATTTAAACTTACCCTGCTTGCCACACTGACTGTCTCTGAATAAGTCTTCTTAAAGAGCTCGATCGTCTCCTTTAAGGTCTTCATAGTCAGTTGTGTTGGCTAAAGAACGTCTTAAGTCACTTAGAACTTCAAGAGAGTATTTGCAGCTGGATGTTTTCTCCCAGATGTGCTGGTGTTTACAAAAGCAGATCTCACCTGTATAGAAAAAAACTTTTTGAGGAAGAAACTATTGGCCATCTATCCACTTTCTGTGGGATCTTTTCTGTGTGTGGAGGGTGAGGACATTTTCTTTTTGGAACCAGAAATTCACAAGTCAACATCTGAAAATCAAGTTTTGTAACTTCTTACCTGGAAAAGGAGTATGGAGGCAAAGCATAATTTAAATGGACCTTTTTTTATTTTTCAAGCAAAGTTTGTTTGATTTGTGCTTCTTTCAGAGTACAGTGAAGTTAGAAAAGAATGTTTAATAGGTTGTTGAAAAGCTTTAATTTTGGTACTTACAGAGCAGGAAGTGATATGCTAAGTTGGAAGAAGCAAAGTGTTTTGTGTCGAGCAAACACAAGGCTTCATCTTCTCAGACAAACATTTTGAGATCAATGACTGGTAGATACTGTGGACATGTGACTTACACGGCCAAGTCAAATTCTAGTGCTTGATTTCTTTTCCTGCTAATTTTTTGCTTTAGAGAAGATCCACCAAGTCCTGCTCAGGAGGGGAGTGACAGTGCAGAGGAAATACAGGTTAGTATGAAATGCAACTTAATGTCAAATCTTGTGAGAAAAATAGAAACGTGTAACATTTGCTGCATAATTTATAGAAGAGAAAAGTGATTCATAATCACGTGATAGTTACCTTGAAGAACTTAAAACCGTGAATGTTTTTACTATGATATTAGGGAATGTTTGAAATGTTTCTGTGCTCTTTCACAGAAGACACCATGTTTGTTTTTTTATTTCTTGATGACTGCATTTGTAATAATGAGCACAGGATATTGAAGGATGTTGAGATTGAACTTAAATGAAATGGAAAATGAGACAGAGGAGTGTATTTGGAGGAGTTATTTCAAGAAACAGTGAAATTTTGTGAGGCTCCAATAGCTCTGAAGGGTGTTCTGGAAGAAAAACACTGAAAAATGTTCCAAGTACCAGGTGGCAGAAAGTAAAAAAAGGAAATGAAAAAGAAGTGTAAGTGAAACTTATGGATATTTGTGATTCATCCTTATGATGGATCGTGAGTCTAAGGATGGAAGTTCTGGAGCTGGAGACAAGCTTTAGACAGGGACAACTGAGTTGTGAAATAAGTAAGTTTGTGATATGAATAACAATTAAAAAATATAAGTGTTGTCTTTTATCTGTACTTTAGGGTAGTACTTTTGCTGAATGTGCAATATTTTTCCTGTCTTAGTTTAGCCATAATTAAAGGAGGATGGCGATGTTGTGCTACAGGAGCTCCAGGGCAATGGTTTGATCAACCTGTTGCAGGAAACCATATGTATTCTGACGTCCTCATAAATCAAAAAGGATGTCTCGGGAAACCAGTAACCTTTGATTTGTTCTTATTTTTAACAGTGGTCAGATGATGAGAATACTGTGACACTTAAGGTAAGGTCTTTAAAAGCCTAATGTGGGTTTGTCAGCAATATACTGTCTGCAACCTTGCGATATAAACTTGTTGCCAGAGACATCTGGTTTTGTATTGAACCTTTTCAGACCATTCTAGGTGGATGGCAGTGTAGATATCTATATTGTTAAAAAAAGTTTTGCTGGCTTACTTCTATTTAACTAGTAATAAATTGCTTTTCTTCATTCCTAACAATCATACACTTGTTAGACTGTAGGAAATGAACTGAAGTATGGCTCTAAATATAGCTGTCTTTCATTTTCACCATTTTGAATATCTCCCAATTACTTAATCAGACTGGATGCAGAAGAAACAAAGCCCCTGCAGCTCTTCTCTTACACCTTTGCCATTATTTCCTCCTAAGTACTTTTCTTTCTATCATTGGTGTTTGTTTTTTTTCTTTTCCTGTCTTTATTGTCTCTGTGCTTAGAATCACGATCATGATAGATACAGTTCAGGCTTGTTCTTTTTTTTACATCTTCTTTGAAAATTGCTGTTGTCTTATCATCGCTGGAGTTAATGTACTTGTGCTATTTGTCTACTACTGATACTGTTAATTCAGTCTTGTGAGCTTCCTGATGTTCAGCACGGTGTTGAACTGCCCACGTTGGATTACGTGCAATATAAACACAGCTCCCAATTGAGCTGTGTATACTGAGCACAGAATTTATAGCCTAGGTATTAGAATGCATGCATGCTACATTTGCACACGCTAATAGCTTTATTTCAAATATCTAACCTTTGATAAAGTAGATGTCTTAGACTGTAAATTATTCAGAACGAGGATTTTGGTATCCATCTTATCTTTTGCGAAGGTCGCGTTAATGTTGCTAGAGAAGTAGTATCAGACTTTTGAATCAGGTTTCATTATCGTGTATAACACGATAAGGAAAATACATCATCAAGAGGCAGATACCCATCAGAAGCTTATAGGTGAAGTGATTTCCTCTTAGCTGTGTCCTGTGCATGGATTGTGGCTTTACAGCTAACATTTTGCTGGGTCTGCCTGGAATGGAGTTATCTTTCAGCTGCTGCTGAGCATCAAGGCTTTCTCTTTTCCCAGTCTGCCCCGTCCACCCGCCCCAACAACTAGGCTAGGGGTAGGGAAGAGAAGGAGAGAGGACAGAGCCAGGACAGCTCGCCCAAATTGTCTTAAGGAATATTCCACATCATATAACATCATACTCAGCATTCAAAGCAGGGGTAGAGGAAGAGGAGGAGTGTTTTGGCTTCCAAGGCGGCTCAGAGACTGTCAGAGCTTTGTCTTGTTGCCAAACTTGAGACTTTGCACATGGTTAATGATGAACAGGGTTTGTGTGTGTGGCTAGTTCCTAAAACAATACACCTAGTCTTGGTCAAATAAAGAGACTCTAAAAGCAGAATTTCACAATATGCTCTTTACCAGCTGGTAAATTGGGTAGGTGATCTGAAGACTCCATCCATGGCAAGTATACTTTTGCTCCCTGTAAACCAGGGACTGTTCTGAGGCCAGTGAGCGAATGGAAAGTCTTCTGTGCTTTTAAGTGTTGGCTGTTAACACTTTAACAGTGATGAAGAGAGTGAAAGAACAGCCCATAAAGAATGCAGAGGGGTGAGGAGCTACACCTCGAGTTACTGCAACGTATTAGAATGGATTAAGTAGCAACGTGGAAGTTGAACAGGGAGACACTAGGCGACATCATGTGTAAAGAATAGCAGAACAGGTTGGAGACTACTGTTCTGCATTCACTGTCAGCTTAAGGCACTCATAGTTTAGTAACAATAAACTCCAGTTTACAGCTTATTGGTTTTGTGGCTCAGGGAGCAGTAAGGTGGCTGTGGTTGTGATTATTGTGATTTGATTACATGTCTGTGTCATCAGGTAGACTTTGTTTCTCTTTCTTCCACTGTATTCTGAACAAGTATTGGAGTATAGGATTATAGAAAATTCTGTGTTTACAGAAAAAGTATGTTAACATTGATGGTTGCAAAGTCAGACAATCAGAATTTAGGAAATGTTAGTATTTGTCTTGGGTTTGCAGCCTTAGAACTATCCTCTTGTATACATTTCTTCACTTGTATTATCAAATAACATGATGGTATTGTTTCCCCAGGGAAGCTTGGTATGTGCTGGTATTACATACAGAGCATGACTCCTGACTTCTGTCAAAGCAAGAGGAGGTTGGATCAGAATGTAATGCATGAAGAGTTTCACTTCTTGCAGGAATGATGTTTAGAATTGGCTGAAGCTCTAAAATAAAGTAAAACAGAGCAGTGCTTTTTCAGTTTTTGAAGTGCAGTTTCCCATGGAGACTAGGTAACGTGCTAAGGAAAGATTCAGGCTGTTTAACATTCAGTCTAGGTCACTAAATGAGCTAAAATGAGAGAGGGTGGTTTTTTAAGTTTCTGTATTTGGAGGGGATGCAGAAAAGAGAAGCCAAAATATATAAACTTGTATTGTTTATGTGTCTCTGAGAGCTTCGTTGTAGAAACATCAGTTAGCTTTAGCCTAGAAGTTATCTTTGAGTTGAACTTAAAAATACTGAGACAAAACCTCACTTTTTCCTGTAAATCCTTTTAGGTGAAAAACCTTTGACACAGGCCTGAAATACTTTCAGGTTATTTTAAAGGTCAGCTATTTGTTTTGAATTTTTTTTTTTTTTGAATCACATTCAAAGTGGAGCTTGTAGCATCCCGAGGAGGTTTTTTCCCCTGTCTTATGCTTACAATATTGACAACGTTCTTTACGAGACGAAGTTTTCTAGTCCAACCCAAACCTTGGCATTATGTCCTCTTTTTTGATGCAATGTATTGTTAAGGAGCTACTTGGAGACCTAATTTAAGAGCTGATTAGTTAAAATATTGCCAACAACATTTTGTAAAACTAAAGCTTAAATGAGGAGCTGTCACTCAATTGCCTATGAATTGATTTATTTACTTCTCTTAGTGTATTCCTAAATGCAACTAGAGAACTATTGCAAAACAAAACTGATCTTTTTCTACCTTTTAATATTTAACAGAATGCTACAATATTTGTATTTTAGTTTTTTAAAGAGATGCTTAATTCAAAAGAAACTATTTTTGAAACTTTATTTTTAAATCTTCATGGATCTTGTTTGTATTCAACAGTCTACCATTAGGTATAAAATAACAGGTATGTATTAAGGTCATTTTATTGCACTTGCACTCTGCCAGCTGTTGCAGCTTTCATGATGGATCTTGTGAAGGTTTGGGTTCCCTGTGAAGTTCATGGAATCTTGCTAGTAATGAAAGCGAGAACTGGAAATATAATTTCAGTTTTCTCTGAAAGAATCTCAGAGTTGATTCTTAAGGCGTTAACTTCTACAAATGTATGAATTTTGTGGGGGTCTTGGTTCCTGATTTTTGAACAAGTTTATTCCATTTGCAATCTGTATTTCTAGTGGTATTTGAAGATGGCTTCACTTCAGTATTAAATGTATTGAAACTGATTTTTTTGTCCTATTTTCAGGCACCAGAATTTCCTGAGTTTACAGCTAAAGTTCAAGAAGCAATAAGTTCCTTGGGCGGTAGTGTTTTTCCTAAACTTAACTGGAGTGCTCCAAGGGTAAGAATACTGATTCCCCAAACTTGTTACAAGTGTTATCATAGAATCATATAATATTTTGGATTGGAAGGGACCTTGAAGTTCATCTAGTTCCAACATGTCCCACCAGACCAGGCTGCTCTCATAGTGAAGAAATTCTTCCTTATGTCTGGTCTACATCCTTATCATAAGGATTTTGTTTGTTTGTTTGTTTATTTTAATTCATTGCAAGGTAGAAGAGACTAGTGGTTCTGATAAAGGAAGGAGCGATAGATGAGATACCAGTAAATATGATGCAGCTAATTGTTCTGGTGGATTAGAGCTCAATGGTGCACTTTTTGGTGAGGCTGGTGCAGGACAGCGCTGTCTGTTTTACATAAAACCCAATATCCTTGTCACAGATAACAGCGCGATGGTCAGACACTTCTCATTTAGGATAACAGTAGAAGACAAAAAAGGATAAAGACAACCCCACTTTTTTTTTTTTTTTAAAGCAGTGAACTTCCCTTTAGTTATGTTTAGATGCTCTAATTTTACCCTAAAGATGGGTGCATCCAAATGTTTTTCTGTCATATTCTCAAGGAAAACGTGTGTTCAATCAAGCATTCCAAGGAAGCACTGGAAGCAGTTGGGCAAACCCTTAGTTTTCTGAATGGATTTGCTCTGCTTTCAACAGAGTATTCATAAGAAAAGCAATAACTATTGTGTCTCTTGTAACAGCTAATGAAGCTTTTCTCAAAACAGAAGCGCGATTTTCTGTGTATTTCATGGATTCATATAATGGAAGGGACTGTGAAGGTCGTCTGGTCCAACCCCCCTGCAGTGAGCAGGGACATCTTCCACTGGATCATTGCTCAGGGGCCCTGTCCAACCTGGCCTTCAATGTTCCCAGGGATGGGTGTCTACCACCTCTTTGGGCAACCTGTTCCTGTGTTTCACTGCCCTCATTATAAAACAGTTCTTCCTTATATGTAGTCCAAATCTATCCTCTTTTAGTTTAAAACCATTGCCCTGTGTCCTACTGCTACAGATCCTGCTAAAAGAGTCTGTCCCCATCATTCTTGCAGGCCCCCTTTAAGTACTGGAAGGCTGCCATAAAGTCTTCCTGGAGTCCCCTTTTCTTTTCCAGGCTGAACAAGCCCAGCTCTGTCCTCATAAGAGAGGTGCTCCAACCTCTGATCGTTTTTGTGGTCTCCTCTGGATCTGCTTTGACAGGTCCATGTCTTTCCTGTGCTGAGGCCTCCAGAGCTGACGCAGTACTCCAGGTGGGTTCTCACTGGAGTGGAGTAGAGGGGCAGAGTCACCTCCCTTGACCTGCTGGCCACACTTCTTTTGATGCAGCCTGGGATATGGTTGGCTTTCTGGGCTGTGAGTGCACATTGCTGGCTCATGTCCAGCTTTTCATGCACCAGAACCCCCAAAGTCTCTCTCCACAGGGCTGCTCTCAATCCCTTCATCCCCCAGTCTGTATTGATACCGGGGATTGCCCTCACCCAGCTGCAGGACTATGCACTTGGCCTTCTTGAGCCTCTTGAGGTTCATATGGACCCACTTCTCCAGCTTGTTCAGGTCCCTCTGGATGGCATCCCATCCCTCAGGCATGTTAACCACACCACTCATCTTGGTGTTGTCTGCAAACTTGTGGGTGTGCTTGATCCCACTGTCTGTGTTGCTGATGAAGACATTAGGCAGTACTGGTCCCAATATCGACCCCTGAAGGGGGTCACTGATCTCCATCAGGACATTGAGCCATTGACGACTACCATCTAGACGTGATCATCCAACCAATTCCTTATCCACCGAACAGTCCACCCATGCAATTCGTATCTCTCCAACTTAAAGAGAAGGATGTTGTGGGTGACTGTGTTATAGGCCTTACAGAAGTCCAGATAGATGACACCTGTGGTTCTTCCTTTGTCCACTAAAGTAGTCACTCTGTCATTAAAGGCTACTAGGTTGGTCAAGCAGGACTTGCCCTTGCTGAAGCCATGCTGGCTGTCTTAAATCACCTCCCTGTCCTCCATGGGCTCCTAGGAGGATCTGTCCATGATCTTCCCAGGCACAGGGGTGAGGCTGAGAGGTCGATAGTTCCCAGGGTTCTTCTTTCTACCCTTTATAAATGGGTGCAATGTTTCCCTTTTTCCAGTCACCAGGGTCTTCACCTGATTGCCATGACTTCTCAGATATCACGGAGAGTGGCTTGGCAACTACATCAGCCAGTTCCCTCAGGGCTCTGGGATGCGTCTTGTCAGGTCCCATAGACTTATATATGTTCAGGTTCCTCAGGTGGTCATGAACCTGATCTTCTCTTACAGTGGGGGGATCTTTACTCCCCCAGTCCCTGCCTCACAGTCCCTCTCCTTGAGCGGCATGGGAAGGTTGCCAGAGAAGTCTGAGGCGCAAGATTTGTTGAGCACCTTTGATTTTTCCTTATCTGTTGTCACCAGTTTACCCATCATGTTCACAGGGTGGTAAGTTTTCTTTCATCTTTTTCTAGCTGACACACCTATAGATGCCATTCTTATTATTCTTTGCATCCTTTTTCAGCATTTCAAATGTTGCATAATGTTTAGTGCTACTAGATCTGCAGCTTGCATTCCTTCCTGTTCGTAAAGGTGCATTTTTGGATAATATCCTTTTTTGTTTAGGATGCCTACTGGATTGCAATGAACAGCTCTCTGAAATGCAAAGCTCTCAGTGACATCTTCCTGCTCTTCAAGAGTTCAGACTTCATTACTCGTGATCTCACTCAGCCGTAAGTAGATTTCTAGGAGATAATCTTACTTATATCCAGTCAAGGAAACTCAGCCCAATGCTCTGAGAGTAATTTTTCAGTTTTTTTGAAAGATGTTACTCTTTACAGTACAGTAATGATAAATGTCTGATAAGGAAATACATATTCATGTTTAAAAGTTGTTCGAGTACAGTAATAAGTTATTAGTTGTTTTTTGAAGCTTCTACCACCTCTTATCTCCTTCTTTGCCTCCCTCCACCATGCAAAAATAAATGCCAGGTCCAATTTAGTGCAGAGAATTGTGAGGCAAATAATCTCCATTGTTACTCGCAATGGGTAAGTCTTTCTTGGTAAACCAGAATTGTTTACCTAGTTTCAGTCATCAAGAGAGGAGCAGCCTCTATTTTATTCTTCTGTTAATTCTTTTGATTTTAATAAGTAAATGAATGAAGAGCAGACCAGGGAGACATTGTGTTAATGTAGAATGTGCAAAATGATGCTATGCACTAAGACCTTTTATATTGAGTTGATTCCCAGAGTGAGTAATGTTTTAATCCTGGGGGGTTTTGCCCCCCCTACTCCTCTTGTTGCTATCTACTTTATTGTTGCCACTTCTAATGGTGACACAGCGTGACTTTACCGTGTCCCTTTCAAATTTTAAAGCTGTTGAAGTTTGTGTGGCTGCCTGGAAGATGCCTGAGACTTCTGCTAACATATTCCTAGAGCTCCTTCTGAATCCAAGTTCTTGTTGATCTTAAACAAACGCACTCCAGGGACTGTGACTAGGGATAAATTGGCAGATAAAATTATGAATATTATGTGCTTGGGGTTTCTTTCATCTGCTCAAATGAAGAGAGTACTTAATTGTATAGGAACACTTTCCTCCTCTAGTGCCTGCATCTGATTCATGTTGGTCATTTCTAAAATAAGCCTTTTTCTAAAAGATTAAATAATTGGAATTGAATATTCTTGTTACTAGTTTTTTTTTCCAGAGGAGCAGAATATCTAAGAAAAAAGGCAACCCATATCTTGGATCTGAGCTATTGTTTTTCAGCAATTATTCAAAGCATATTTGTATAACTGCAATATTTAGGAGACTCAGTGAAATGCAGGACATTTGTTCTGGGTGCTTTAGAGATGGTTACTAACCATAGTAGTCCTGTCTTAAGTAGCTTCTGACCCAGTAAGAATTGTCTTGTCTAAAACATGAAAACAGTTGCATTAATGCTGTGCAACTGCCTTCTTTTCATTCCTGCAACTCTAGTAACACTGTCTTCCCCCAGTTTGTTAGTACATTAAAAATTATAGATAGGAACATCCTTATCATTATCTCTGCATTTATGGAGTGCTAGCAATGCTGTCAGTCCAATTCTGATGCTAGGTTTTACATTATATCTAACCTAAAATATTATGAGGTGCAGAGGAAGAGTTTGAGAAGAAGGGGAAAAGACGTTGGAATGAGAAGACGGTTTGAAAATTATATTGGACTAGGGAAACAATTGTGAGCATTGAGGGTTTATGGTTCTGGGATTGTAGAGAATGAAAGGGATGGGAAAGATGAGAAATTTATAGTTAGCATTTCAGAGGTGAGCAAATAGTAATTCTGAGGAGATTTTGGAACCGGAGCTTTTTTCATGTTTTCCTCTAATGGGAAGCTAGATGACTTGGCCAGGTGTCTTGAGAATGGTTTGCTCAAAAGGCTGAACACTGACATTTAATGTGCCCTTTGATGTAACGGATTTCAGGACTGAGTCTTGTGGGTCTGAAAAGAACTCTACACTTTGTATCAAACCTTTTGTGAATTTTAAATAATGGGATTTTATGGTGTTCTACTATCTTCATGTATGACGACATTCAGGAAAAAGTACCCTGAACTCATTGGAGAATTCCCATTTGATTAACTGCTTTCTAATGAGCTTGGGACACAAGTGTTTAGTAAGCAGAGTTTGGTTTAAAAAATATGGCAGCTCTGTGTGTATGTTTGTGCTCATGCCCTTGAGTTTATGCCATTTGTATGATGGAATGAGACGGAAATAGGTGCATTTTCTGTCTGGTTTTATATCATACCAGTTAAAGTTAGTACATCAGCTATTCACCTTGCTCTCTGCAGCACTGGCTTCATGGTAGAGGCGATGAATGCATTCTAGCTCCTTTGTTGTGAGAATTCACAGCATGGGTGTTAACTGGAGCCATCAGTAATATCACCTTAAGTTCACACCAGACTAAGTACAGTAGTGGTTGAGCAGCCTGTGGCAGGCTCTTTCTTTGATCCTGCTGTGGGAGAATCACCTCTAGCAGAAAGACAACACCTCAAATTGCAGTAGTCCAATCAATTTAGACTCCTTTCACAGTCTGATAAGACAGCATGCACCACCAGACTGTGCAGCTCAGGTAAGTGAGACAACTGTGTGACACAATTGTGGGATCATCACCTAATCTGAAAATTAAGGTTGTATTTATTTCCATTCCCAAAATCATAGGATCGTAGAATGGCTTGAGTTGGAAGGGACCAAAGATAATTCCAATCCCCCTGCCATGGCCAGGGACACATCCCACTAGATCAGGCTGCCCAAGACCCATCCAACCTGGCCTTGAACACCTCCAGGGATGGGACAGCCACAAATTCCCTGGGCAACCTGTGCTAGTGCCTCACCACCCTCATGGCGAAGAACTTCCTCCTCATGTCTGATCTGAATCTTCCCCTCTCCAATTTATAGCCATCCCTCCTAGTCGTACCACTACAAGCCTTTGTAAAAAGTCCCTCCCCAGCTTTCTTGCAGGACCCTCCAGGTACTGGAAGGTCTCTCTAAGATCTCCTCGGAGCCTTCTTTTCTCTGGGCTGAACAACAGAAGCTCTCTCAGCCTGTCCTCTGGACCCGTTCCAACAGTTCCATATCCTCCTTATGTTGAGGATTCCAGAACGGGACACAATACTCCATGTGGGGTTTCACAAGAGCGGAACAGAAGGGCAGAATCACCTCCCTCAACCTGCTGGCCATGCTTTCATAGAATAACCAGGTTGGAAGAGACCCACTGGATCACTGAGTCCAACAATTCCTATCAAACACTAAACCACGCCCCTCAGCACCTCGTCCACCCGTGCCTTAAACACCTCCAGGGAAGGTGAATCAACCACCTCCCTGGGCAGCCTCTGCCAGTGCCCAGTGACCTTTTCTGTGAAAAATTTTTTCTTAATGTCCAGCCTAAACCTCCCCTGGCGGAGCCTGAGGCCATTTCCTCTCGTCCTGTCCCCTGTGACTTGGGAGAAGAGCCCAGCTCCCTCCTCTCCACAACCTCCTTTCAGGTAGTTATAGCGACCAATGAGGTCTCCCCTCAGCCTCCTCTTCTCCAGGCTAAACACCCCCAGCTCTCTCAGCCGTTCCTCATAAGGCCTGTTCTCCAGCCCCTTCACCACCTTCGTTGCTCTTCTCTGGACTCGCTCCAGAGCCTCAACATGCAGGCCAGGATATGGTTGGTCTTCTAGGGTGTGAGCATGTTTTGCTGGCTCATTTCAAGCTTCTCATCAACCAGCACTCCCAAGTCCTTCTGCACGGGGCTGCTCTCAATCGCAACATCCCTGATCCTGTATTGAAACTGGGGATTACCCCAACTCAGGTATAGGACCTTGCGCTCGGCCTTACTGAACCTCGTGAGAGACCCACTTCTCCAGCTTGTCCAGGTCTCTCTTGATGACATCCTGTCCTTCTGGTGTGACAACTGCATCACTCAGCTTGGTGTCATCTGCAAAAAACCAATCTAATGTTGGTATGAATTTGGGGTTTGGGTTGGCTTTTTTTTTTCCCCACTAGAACAAGCTTTGTTGTTTTAGTGCGGTAGAGTTAATATGGGCAGTGCAGCCTTGCAGTTTCCATGAATTTGAATGGAAGTTTTACTTAACAGCTAGGAGAGTGTGTGTAATGTATCGAATCACTTTGGTCTCTGTGTATCTTATATTTAGTGAATATGTTGTACTTGATGAAAGCACATATTATTGTCAAGTCTGTGCATGCTATTTCTAAATTACTAAGTTATTTGTACAAAATGTCCCCAGCCAAACAGTGAAATGATTATTGCTGAATCGGAACAGTGGTCTTCCTTAATTATACTATTGATTAGCTGCCAGTTGCCTAGTCCTTAGCAAGCAGAAATTAAAAATGTAGCTGGCATAAGAACCTGAAGTGCTTAACAAATGAAAATTGGATACATAATACATCCAAATCCCTTGCAGAGGCTATTCAGAGGCAGGATAAATGCACTATTTTTCTGCTTCCTTCATTAATACTCGGTATACTCCAGAAGTTTCTTGCCTCCTTATATAAGTAATAGCTGAAATGTTGCCTACCCTCCTTTTATTTTGTTTTATTTTCTATTCAGTTGTATTAATTTTAAAAAACCACTTCACAGGCTGTAATATAGAAAAGGCTTTGCAAGGGCAATTTAAAGATCTCTTTCTTATTCTAGTTTTGCCAGTAATGTGGGACTTAAGCAAACAACTTTCTTTGCCTCTCCCCTCCTCTTCCATTTCCTATCGCTTATCTGCTATTGATCCATAAATTGTTCATGTTGGGGAAACTGCCCTTGTTGTAGTTCCTCACTGTCGCAAATTCCAAGAAAGCTTCAGCTATACAATACTTTGATTAAAAAAACATTGAAAAATATGGCCTTAATGCAAATATACTGACCATGACTAGGTAAGTTCTGACTGTTTTAAATGTTTGGATTCTTTCATGATGTCAGTGCTTTTCTTGGTTGAAAAGTTCAGAATAATGATTTAATTTTCCTTCTTAATAATTTTGTATAAACTAACAAAGACTTCAGAGTGATGCCCTTGTTAATGTAGTTGATATTGTTCCTGCTTTGAAGTGAGTGTTGCATTTTACTTTGCCGAGTTCAATAAAAAACATGTGGGTGGTGTGATCCTCAACTTTTCAGGTTTTAATGTAGGCTTTCAAAAACTTAGTGTTGTGGATATCCGATTAAAAACTTCCTTTTTAATTAAGATTTTTGTTAAGTGATTAAAACTCTTTTTTTTTTTGAACAAAAATCCATTTAGAGCCCTGTTGGGTATGTTGGTTTAGAGCTTACTCTTAGATTGTGCTGACTGTATTTGGCTATGACATGACTGCCCACCTTGAGACTAGTGTAAGTGTTTGCAATGGCTCTAAAGATAGGATAATGCCATTCCAAGTATACAATAAGGTGGTTGTTCTATCATGCTCATTAATAAAACTTGGAAATTTTGTCAGACTTTGAAGATTGTTCTTGTTCTACAGGGCAGTATGGAGATTTTAAATAAGCAGATGCTACCTTTGGGATTTTTGAATGCTAAGGTGTTCTTATATTCCAGTTGTTTAATAATTACAGCTGTAATGGTAAAATAAATCCTGTAAATTCAGTCTTGTTGAAAAACAACAGAATGCAGAGAACATCCTTTTGCAGGAACTGCCATTTGGCTTCCTATAGAGGGGCACATGTGGGAATGGCTGCTTTCTGATGGGCACATAAATCGACTCTCAGTACCTTATAGCTGATGCTATAGTGCTCTTACTTCCAAAAGTTCATTCCTGAAAACTCTTCCAGAAGCTGGTTAGACAGGTGCAGCAAACTCTCAAGTAGCCCCTCAACCCTGCCTGAGCCCAGGAAACAGAGTGAAGGGACCGTTTGTGCCGCATTTGATAGGTAAGAAATACCTGTTAGGTTAACGGAGCAGGTGAAACAACTCCCACTGAGCCAAGAAAAAGTCTCCAAATGTATTAATGTGCTAGAGAGAAAGGCACATGAAGGGACATAAAATAAATTAACCCCCTCCCCCTCATTTATTTTAACTGAGGACTTGGTTAAAGTTTTAAAGGTCTGTTTCTGAGAACAATTGAGAAAGTTGCTCTTGAGTGAGGTTTAGTCCATCAAGCTCCTAAGCACATTGTTTAAAAGCTAGCAGATGTTTTGTTCCTTTTTCTTTTCAAGCTAGAATTCTGACTATATTTTTGATACCAGACTTAATGCTTCTAAATATTGAATTATAAAGAAATTAAAACAGTCTGTGTTGTCCTAATGGAACCTAGGAGGCAGTGTTGGCTCATGAAGATGTGAGTTGGCACTCAGGATACCTTTTTGCAAGAATGGTAGCTGTTGGTATAGGCTTTAGTATACCTTATTTCAATATAAACAGTTCCACAAGAGAGGATGTGGAAAATGAGGACTTTAGATTTTTTTTTTTCTTTAGGTTTTACTTGCAACCTTGTTTTTCCTAGCAAGTTACAGTGTGGTAAAAGGTCCTCTTTTGAATGATGCATGAATTTCCTATTTCTTTTAGTCCTTCAAGTTCCAGCAAAGTCCAATATTCAAGAAATAAAAATGCAGTTCAAAGGCTGTTTCTCCATGATTTTTTTTAATTCAGTCTTTAAAGTAAACTATGATGTGGTAGCAGGAGAATTTTCTGGTGAAGACTAACTTCTGTAAATATAATGAGAATTGTAATAGTTTATTAACCACAGAACAGTCTCAGTGATTTGCAAATGAGTTCATGGCTCTCTCAGCAGGACAGGTACTGGAGGTCTTAAACAATCTTAAATTGCTTTTCTCTGCGTTGGAAAACGAACTGTGTAACGGCTTTGTTTAGTGTGTCCTGTTGTCAAGTATATGCGTTTGAAGATTAATGTACAGCTGCTACATATAAATAGACCTTGATCCTTCTCTTCTTGGTGTCTAAGTATGAGGCTGTGTTGATTGCAGCACAAGAGTTTAAATTTTTTCACCCTCAGTAGTATACAAAATGACAATTTTCAAAGGCTTCAGAAAAGAGAGCCCAGATATCTCTCAGTTGTGGGCTTCTGAAGGCTTTCAGATTGTTCTTTCAAGTGCCTCCAATCCTGAATAAGGCGCAGGTTAAAGAAGCCCTGCTTAGCCTTCTGCCTCTTAGGATCAAAAAGCCATGTGTTATAGACAAATTTAGCTGGGACTGAACAATTAATGCTACAATAAGTTAGTTGAAAAAAATAGCAACTACCTCAAGTTGCCCCAAATTTACCCTCGAAAAAGGAGTGGGAGTAATGCTTATTTGTTGATTGAAAACTCATGATACTATTTAGAAGGAAAATGAGACTACAAAAACTTGAGTTTATTTTGTTTTTCATAGAATCATCAAGTTCCAACCCCCCCTGCCATAGGCAGGGACACCTCCCACTAGACCAAGGCCTCATCCAACCTGGCCTTGAACACCTCCAGGGATGAGGCAGCCACAACTTCCCTGGGCAACCTGGGCCAGTGCCTCACCACTCTCATAGTGAAGAAATTCTTTCTTTCACTGCGTTTTCCCATTTTTTCCTCATTTGTGCTATGACATTAGTGCTCAAGAAAATTAATGTTACTGTAACTTGCACTGTTTTTGTTTATGTTCATCATTTTACCTGTTTGCTTGATTTGGCAGCAACACCCTAGTGAGTTGTGTGGCTTGTGATGTCACTCAAGGATTCCATTTCCTGATTTACAAGGGAAGAGGAAGTATCTTTCCCCACATAGCTCTCACCCAAAATATTTGAGGTTTGAGCAGGGAATAATTTTGATTGATCATAGGGCTGGTTTTTGACTGCTGGAAAAGACTGCACGTTATTGGAATGAAGCACATTGCAGGTACCCCAATCTCAGATATGGAAGCCTGTGAGAGGTAATGCAGATCCTAGTGTACAAGGACTGTAAAAATCTCCATGTGCTGGACTGAACATATTTTAAGATTGTTTTGGGGAGCATGTGATAATTTCTTGAGCAAGGTAGGAATGTGTGCTAGTAAGAGAGGAATTTTGAGTGTAGCAGAACTGCAAGCTCTCACAAGTTTTTCTGTTGTCTTGACTGATCTTAAATTGCAAGGAATATAAACTATAGTTGGAAAGCCTTTGTAAACAGATGACATCTTACAGATACATGTGATCTGTTTGATTACAGTACTTTAGAAAGCCATGCCTGCATTACTCTTCTTTTCTGCATGTAGTGGATATTGAAGTCTAAACATGTGAAATTTATTTCTGCTGGCTGCATACTGAATGAACTCCTGCAATAGCTGTTCACTTCAAACCGACAGCTGGACAGCCACGTCTTACAAACACAATGCTTATATTAGAGACGTTAGACTTTTTGGACTGCTTCACTAAGTTCAGAGCCAAAGGGAGATGGTATAAATGTTGTCGTTTAAGACTATTGCTCAACAATGACCCTTTACACAGTTCTGTGCGTCCAAGTAGTTTGTTGCCAATAAGGCATGGGAGTACACTTGGAAGGAAAATGCATGTTCTTTTGCTAATTCCCTTTGAAAGTCACAGGATTTATTGCAAATTTTGTTGTAAAAGTGACAAGAAAGTACTTTGAAGTTGCCTTGGTATAAGTGCCTCCATTCGTGATAGTTCCTGAAAGGTGGCTACTCACAAGCGACAAAACCTTGAATCTGCTTGCAGCTATGGAAATAGTTTTGTTTATTCCCATTCTCAAGAGATTGTAAGAGCGTTTCTTAAGGCTCTTAATTTAGAAAGATGCCGTGCTGTGAAATCAGAAGTGCCGAGTGGCGCTGTTTTGCATCCCGTATTCATGGAAATGAGCTGCTATAAGATGTAATGATGTGTCTCTGTTGTATGGTTTAGGAAGTTAAACATTAAAAATACTAGGGAAAACATGCTGCAATGAAACTAGATTAGATTGCTCAAGTTTATTTGCTGATTGGAGAATCCAGTTATGCCAACGTAACAATAAAGAGCAGCCTTGTCACTTCAAACAAAAAAACCTCTCAACCATGTGTAAGCACTTGCATTTTAGTCACATCCCTGTCCAAATTTAAGTGCTTCCAAACTGCTTTAGATGAAAAATGGTGATTTTTCTTTTTTACCTTTTTCCTTCCTGATGATTTCCAAAAGGAGGTTTGTTATTGGTGTATTGTATTTACTTAGTTTGTACATTTTGGTAATAATTTAACATTAGTTTTTGTCGTTCACAGTTTGGAGTTTTTTCTTACTGGCTAAAATCTTGTATGTAAAAGCAGATTTTGATGCCTGTGCCTTACTTTTCCAGATTTATTCACTGTACTGATGATTCCCCTGATCCTTCCTTGAACTACGAGGTAAGACTCTTCGTATGTTTTCTAGGTAGTTTAAATTAATTGCTCAGGGGCAGAGAACCAGTTGTGCTTGAGTACGTGCCCATAAAATTTGTTTTGTTTGCTTTAATTGTGTTGCTTGGGTGGTGTGGGGAAACGAAGTGCTACAGATCATAAGGACTTCATTTAATAACAGATCAGAGATGAGCTAAAGTTCAGAGTTTTGAAGCTTCCTTGCTGTTTCCTCTCACGTCTGTCCGCTTTTGCCAGGAAGGATATGTTCAATAGCTGAAAGTCATATATTCTTGAAAGTATGCTGCCTGTGAATATCACAACTGAGGTTACTAAGAGGGAAGCTGGCTGTAGTGGCTGGGAACATCCTGAACTGAAGTGGTCTGTCATATCTTGTTTCATATGCTCGTTACGAGATTAAAATGTTAAGTTAGCAGTGTTGATGCTAACAGTGCTTTAAACTGTTCCTGTGGTGCTGATGCTTTTACGATAGCATCTAGTCATGTCTCTAATAATAATTTTTATGTAAATATAGCATTTGTCATCATCCTGTGGGCTTAAAGGGCTTTAGAAAAGTGAATGAATCCTGTTTCTTTTTTTAAAGTGCTACCATAATGTTCTTTAAAAATATAGGAAACAGTTTCATGTTTACACTGTGGTTAGGAATGTCACTTTTTGATTACTGAGTTTTTTCTACTGCAGTTGATAAGTGTTTGGAATTTCTAGTAGCAGTAATTGAGGCCTTTGAAATAATGGGTCCATCTGAATACTTCAGCTTGGGAAATGCAGAAAGTTGAGAAAGTGCAAGAGTTATGCTTTAATTACCAGACAGTCTGTCCTATTGACTATAATAGTTTGGTTACTATTTCTATCCCATGTCCTTATTTTAACTCATTTGCGCCTACAAAGACGTCACAGAATTCTGCTTGGGTATATATCAGAATAGAGGTTGATTTGGTTAAATTTAATTCTGCTCATCAGCTTTCTTGACCAGGGAGCAACTTTCTGCCAATTCTGTACAGATATGTTGTGTTGTACAGCAAGGCTTTAGTTTTCCATACTTCATCATTAATGTAACTTTGAAGTTGTTTCATAAATAATTTCACAGTTAAATGCTGGACAAATTGGAAGTACATTAGATAATTAAAGTGAGAACAGGGCCTCAGGAGGTCTCCTGTCTGTTCTCATGCTTGAAGCCATGTAAGCGATGAGATCAAATGGGGTTGCTTGACATTTTATCAAATCTGGTCTGAAGACCTCAGTGGATGGAGGCTGTGCAGCCTCTCTGAAAGAGATGTGCCGATACTTGGCAGTCCTTACAGTGGAGAAGTTTCTTATGTCCAATACTTGGCAGTTCTTACAGTGGAGAAGTTTCTTATGTCCAGTCTGAACATTCCTACTTTAAAATAGCTTGAACTAGATGGTCTTTAAAGTTGCCTTCCAACCAAAAGGAGTCTGTGGGTCTATGAAATTGATATTGAGTCTAATTGCTTTGAAGTATTTTCTAAGATACTTATGTGACGTACAGGTTAAGATTGTTTTGCTTTCTTGTATCAGGAATAACTTCAGAGGTCATCTTATCATTACAACAATGCTGTAAGTCTAGGAGGTATACATGCTGACAAAAGTTACCTGTTATTTTTTTGAAACAATACTTTATAATTTTTTTTTCTCTATAGCTTGTCCTACGCAAATGGTGTGAACTAATCCCTGGTGCAGAATTCAGATGTTTTGTCAAGGAAAACAAGCTTATAGGTGAGGATTTTCCTAAAGATAAAATCATTAGGTGAAGTTCTGAGGAGTTTCTCCAATTCCTTGAGTCAGCACTCTATGTGGAGACAGTTCTTTAATGCACCTCATGTTTGGATTTAATGTTTCCTTCTTAATTTCTTTTTTAAAATGTGGCATTTCTTCCTTCTTCCCACTGTATTTGAAAGCCTAATGATATAATAGCATGCTCAGTATTGCAGTGAGAATAGCCTTAATTCTAGTTGCTAATTCATAAGCTTCAACCAAAGACTGTTTTGTAGGCAATTCTTTGACATTCAGGAGCAAACTGCATCATCTGAAACTTGCAGAATGAATACAGAAGCAGTTGGGTGTTATGCTGATAAAATGTGACCATGTGGACGTTACATGCAGAAAGTTGGGGAGGTTAGAATGTGCCCACGGGTGTACAAGGTGGCTTGAGCTCATGTTATATTCAGTGTCACTTGGTCAGAAGACCTGTTGACCTGTTACTCTGGTTCAAAATTATGAATGTAAAATGTTTTGAGTGGCACTGGACAGTTAGGGTATCCACAACGTGCAAAGGGCTGGTGGATGCATTGGGAGACCTGTGACAGCTTCAGGTCAAGCACATGGTGCTAGAGCACGTGTTTCAGGCGGCTCTAGGGTAAACTTAACTGAATTATACTCTGCTGGATGTATTGACTGTTCTCTGCTGACTATAACAGAAGTTTAGACATATAGTGCACATACAGGTACTTGAACTGAGGTATTTGATTTCAGGCTAAATACTGTTCTGAAGTTTCAATTAGTTTTCAGTGTGGTCTGCCATGGTATATTTAAAGATGAACAGAAATGTGAGTAACACAGGGCGTGTTTGTCTTAAAAATCTTTATTATTCTGCCTGAACTCTTCTAACAAGAAAATGTTATAGCGGTGACATAGAGAATCTCTAATCTGGACGTTCTAGGAAGGAAGGTGATTATTTTGCTTTAAAATAAAACCAAGTTTGCTCATTTTATCTGTCTTATACTTTCATGTTCCCAGGCACCAAGATGCATATATACAAATGGGCTGCTTGGGATTCCTTGTGATAATATGGAAGTGGAGGGATATTAGCTATCTAGTCCTCATTGTTTCTCCTAGCTTCTCAGCATTGTGACTATGTGCTTATTTTGGATGTGCCTTTTTATACCTGTTAAAAACTGTCAGCAGTTTGTCTCTCTGTCCTGTCCCACCTCTATGAATGTTCTTTGTTTCCTGGTCTGGGTGTCCTATGGAGCTCCACACAGATGTTCTGGGATGTGCTAATCTAGGTGCTGTCAACGCAACGTTCTCGTAGTCCTTTTATTTGGCTGTTCCTTCTGCTGCTTCCACACTTATCTTCCGTTCTCTCTCCATTCATGCCAGCTGCGAGGTTTATTGTGGTTCTCTGTAACAGAGTTTATCTTGCTAATAGCAGAGATTCTCCATTAAGGTGGTATTGCTTAATGGTTACTGACTGCCTTTTGAAGGGGAAAGAGCTGAATCCTCTTCTGTTATGTGCTGTTGGAACTCCATAGCTGCTAGAGATACACATTGCTGTAATAACCTCTAAAACATTTGAATGTAACTTTATAGAATATACCTAGTGATATTTACTATCAAATACCTCAGAGCACTTATATGCTGCCTAATTAAACACTCAGTATGTTTCATTACTATATTTTGGAACCTAGTAAATCTATCAGTAAGGGTTTTTGTAGCTGGCACTCCAGCTGCATTTCTGAAGATGGTTCCAAGATTTTTCACGATATGTTCTCATGCTTTTAAAATTAATAAGCCTGTCAGTCAAGTTAAGGATTAATATTGCACAGTGTGGTGAATGATTTTCCAGTTATGAATCTGCATCCCCCGAGATGCCACCATCTCTTGGTTTTTGTTTTAGACCCAAGCTAAGCTTTCCACGGGTATTTATTAATCATTCAAAGTTCCCTTGTCATCATGACCTTTATAGAAACTTTTTTAAAGAGCACTTCTTTGGAGGTAGTCAGCATTGTCTTACAGTAAAACTTAAATCTCTGTGTTTTGTGTATAGTTAAAACGCCGAACTGCCGTCATTGATACATCTTTCTCTGGACAGTCTGGCTTTTTCTTCCGCTAAATAGCATCAGTTACTCGTTCTGCATTGGTGGAGCAGATCCTGATTTGATGTTTGTCTAGCATGGTGTTGCAGTGGCTTATCATAAAATAGTTTGGGTTGGAAAGGACCTTAAAGATCATCTAGTTCCAACCCCCGTGCCATGGGTAGGGACATGTCCCACCAGATCAGGCTTCCTTTTGTCTAGTCTAAATCTGTCCCTCAATTATGCTGACATATACTTCTTTTTAATTTAAAGAGATAGCTTCTGTCACTTAAGATCATGCAAGGGTATAGTCCTATCGCTGACAGCTTAAATCAGTGTCTGAAATTGAGAGCTTGTGATGTAGCCGGAATCATTTATCCATTGTCAGATATCCAAAACAGCTCTTGAAGGGGGCATGTAGAATAAATAAGGTACTAGACTATATGTAGTCTCCTTGATTTTAGGATTTAAGGTTTCACCTGTAATGCATTATCAAAGAAGTGTGCTTTATTCCACATTTAAAAAAAAATCCATTGAATGAGAATCTTTGTGGTAAGCAAGGATCTATCATCTTTGCTAATGTGCAGGCCTGGCCCTCTACTCCTTTCACTTCATATTTCCAAATTCTGGTCTCTTCATCTGATGTGCAGAACAGAAAAGGTTTTTGACCAGAGTAACCACGGGGAATAAAACTGAAAAGAGAAGACAGGAACTGGAAACTTAAATTCAAGTGAAGCTTCCTCCTGAAATTCCCTTTGTAATAGTCAAAGAGTGTACATCTAAAGTGAAGTTCACAAAATGTAGGGCAGAACTGTTCAAGGAAAAAATTACTAACAGAAGCACTTTAAGTATTGGAGAGTAAAGCCAAACAACAAGTAATCATTAATGGAAGAAACCTGGGAGAACGCTGTCTTCTGAAATATAGATAACATGCATATCTCAGGTAACTGCATTTTGTTCTTTGCATGCCTAAAGCTCTTTATAATCAACTAAAATTATTGACAGGTATATCCCAGAGGGACTACACTCAATATTACGACCATGTCTCTAAGCAACATGAGGAGATCTGCAGATCAGTACAGGAGTTTTTTGAGAAACACATACAATACAAATTCTTGGATGAAGACTGTAAGTATTTTACAGGTTCGATTAGCAAAGGGAGCATGGGGGAGGGAAGGAGGATGTTTTTGAGGGTCTGCCTCTTTGAAGATTTTTTTTTTGCAGGATACTGGGAGGTTTGAAATTGAAAGGGCTTGCAGGTCAAGCGCCATAGAAATGAGATTTCTCCTCCTGTCCCCTTACGGTTGCTGAGCCAGGCTTCTTTCTTCCACAGTGCACTGAGTTGCAATGTGCTAAATTCCAGTTTACTGCTGACTCTCAGTGGAAAGGCTACTTCTCAATAAATAATGGCAACATTTTAAGTCTGTGGATATGTATTTCTCTCTTCATAACTATTACTTTCAGAGGACTTGTTTCTTTTTAACTTGGGAGAGTTTGTATTGCTTGTGGCTAGAGCTTGCAGAGCACTGTAGTTTTTGAATGACTATAAAACTGAGAACAAAAAAAACCTGGAGAGATAGGCTGGAGCTTTTCAGGAGAACACAGAGAATGGGGGAAAGATCCCTTCAGATGGCATAATGAGTCTAATTTGAAGGCCTTTTCCACTTTATACTTGTTCTTAATTAAGACAAATTCTAAATCTGAGAAGTGAGGTAGGTAATGCTGAACAAAAGGCATTCAGTAGTAAGAATAATACTTGTTTATAAAGATGGTGTCAGGTTTTTGATGCTAAACTATTGATGTATTCCTTGAAGAAAGGATTTATAAACTTCTCAAGAATATATAATAATTTCTCCTAGAATAGTGACGCACAGCAGTTTAACTGCTGAAACTATATACTAAAGACCACATGGCATAATGAGTCTAATTTGAAGGCCTTTTCCACTTTATACTTGTTCTTAATTAAGACAAATTCTAAATCTGAGAAGTGAGGTAGGTAATGCTGAACAAAAGGCATTCAGTAGTAAGAATAATACTTGTTTATAAAGATGGTGTCAGGTTTTTGATGCTAAACTATTGATGTATTCCTTGAAGAAAGGATTTATAAACTTCTCAAGAATATATAATAATTTCTCCTAGAATAGTGACGCACAGCAGTTTAACTGCTGAAACTATATACTAAAGACCACAATATTTGATGCACCTAAGCAGCCCAAGTAAATCATGTTGTTCTTTA
Source organism: Clamator glandarius (assembly GCA_033459285.1). Lineage (NCBI taxonomy): Eukaryota > Metazoa > Chordata > Aves > Cuculiformes > Cuculidae > Clamator > Clamator glandarius. Next base: position 2,022,727 of record JAUNZM010000026.1, read on the forward strand.
AATGTGGAATCTTTTGCAGATCTTATTTGAAGCAGTTTCCTGACATGGTTTAGCGAGAATTGAATAGTGTTCTGTTGTGATGGAGGATCATGAGGGGTCAGAAATATGATGAAAAAGTTTAAATTAGATCTAGCATGGGCCAAATCTTAGTTGAGTGAAATACATAAACAAAGAATTGTCTGGCAGTTCTATTTTCTTCTATAAATCTCGAAATACTCGAGTTTTAGGTAAGTTTTGAACATGATTAATTATTTTTGCTCAGCCACCAGAGCAGTCAAATAGATAGGTCCTTTCTGACTTGCTAAAAATGATACCTTCTAATGGCAGTCTATCTTATATTAAAATTCTTAATAATTTGACTCTACAGAGCTCTTTGATTTCAGTCTAGAGAAGTTCTCAAGGACCACTCCTTGGAGAAGACTAGTAGTCTGGAAATCAGTACACTAAGTTAATAAGACCATAGCCTTCATGTTTTGAAGTAGGATTAGTCACATAGATTTGACATTCTGATTATTGTCTTTTAACTTTCAGCTGTTTTCCAAAGTAATTTAATTTTAGCTAGTATGTAATCAACTGATAGATAAGAATTCAGGGTGCTGTTTTTTGAAATCGATGCCCAGATTTAGGCTCTAAAGCTGTTGGCTGGTGAACTGAAAGGTCTAAGGTGTTATCGTATGTAGAGGACATAAAACTATGCCATCTGAGTTACCTTGTGGGAAAAGGAGATTTCAGGGTGATCTTCTGAGGTGAAGGTTTGTTAACCTTTTGTTCTTACACACTAAAGAGTGGTTAGTGACTACTTCTGCAGAGAAATGCCATGTTTAAGATGTTTCCATTTTTGGTTTTGGGGTTTTTTTTTACCACCCTTCATTCATTTCCCAGTTTGATCCACTGTATGGTAGCATGTGTGTTGTTAACAATAAAAATCTGGTTTTGCTTGTTTGTTTGCTTTTGAAAGGAAAGGTACAGTAGCTTTTTTCCTGACTTCTTATTTTGTTGGGAATTTTGATACCGCTTGCTCTGCTTTTTCCAGTTGGTCTGGTAGCATCTCCAGATGGAAGAGTTGAGTCAGAGCAGCTGAAGCATTGCAGAGTCAAGAGCAGTAGGATAACAGATGGGGGAATGCTTTATAAATACTTCTAGATGATGTTAGAACCTTCTAAATACCTTTTGTAAGAGCCCACTGAGAACAGCATTCTGAAGGTATCAATACTGTAGAACTCAGCCTTGGCTTACCCTCCATTCTGAGCAGTTGCTCAAAAGTTTTACTAGAGTCTTGCTTGACATTACGCTTCTGCTCTGAGATGGTCTCTAAAAAGAGGGAGATTTGAGATTTTCTTCTCATTTCAGTGTTTGTGAGTGTCCCAAACTAGTCACCAATGTGCAGTTAGTCTTATTGCCTTAACAGGGATGTAAATCCCAGTAAATGCCATTAGCCTCAGTGAATACCATAGGCTTGCTTTAAGGTGATAGGTGTCATTTCATAAAAAAAAGATCAGATGCAAGTTTTCCATTAGTGGAATATTAATGAGAGTACACAGTATAGGCAACAAGTTTAGTTGAACAACTGGAGGAGAACTCTAGGCTTGCTGTGCTTCTCTTGGCATTGGTGACTGACTTAGCCCTGATAGCTTGTTTCCGTGAGAAAATATAGCACTTAATTCCGTAGTGACATTTAAATTGACGTAACTGAGCTTGTGCAAAAAGCCGCGTGGACTTTTGGGCTATATGGGCACACACAGTTACGTGACTGACACTGTTGAGTTGTGGTTTGCCCTTAGCCCAGTCGGCTTCACGTGAAACATTAGACTAAGCTGCTGAGTAGGTTAACACGCCTGAATGTGATCAATCAATATCCCTGTTACTGACAGGCAGCTTCCTGAGTAGCCACTCAAGTGTTCTTCAGTCATATCCTGAGTTTTGTTTATCCCGCGTGTATTGGGAAATCTCTTAGCTGAAATATTCCTTGACTTATTAGTGAAGGAAGTGACAGTACAGCATTTGTCTGAGGTTTTTCTAAATCTGTCTTTTCTTTTTAATTTCTTTCTGCTAATCTGGTACAACTTCTGCACGTAGTCATGCCTGAATGCTTTTCTGCTGATTTCACTGGCTGAATACAAAGGCAAAGATTTGTTTAACCATACAGAGCAGAAACTAATAGAAAGATGCATGTACAGAGATCACGCTTAATTAAATCAAGAGGAGGGACAACAATGAAGCTTTGCTTCAATCACCGGGTAGCACAGGGCCTGTTTGAAAGAGTTGTTGATACTCAGTAGGTGTGTGGGTTACATTAAACAGCCATTTCACTGCCACCTCCTCCTCAGCACACTCGCTGACCGCTTTGTTCCTACAACCTGTTTGTCGTGTTATCTGCTGAAGCCCTATTCCCTGTCAAGTATGAACTTTGTCCTATTAAGTGTTTGTGCTATGTGTAGCACGGTGGAGTCTTGCTCCTTCCATGAAATTTCTCCCTTCTGCTGTAAACCAAACAGTAATACTGTCAAAGATAAGCAGCTCTCTGGGCTAAGACATAGCAAATGTTCTTCGTTGGGGAGAAAAATCAACAGAAGAAACCAGCATTACGTGGAAAAAAACAGCAGATGATCTCTCAGTGCATTGACAATAGTTCTTGGAATGTTTCTGCTACCCCTTGGAAATGAACCTAATTCTGATTTGTAGTACTTTAGACATATTGACTTTGCAGATTGTGCTTTGTACGCAAGTATCTACGCAAGTATCTATTCAGATTTAGATATCTTCCGTGAAATTATATCTTAAGAGTAACCTTTTTTTTTTCTCCTTTTCAGTTGTTTTTGATGTATACAGAGACAGCAAGGTAAGTGAACAATAGGTTGTAACTAATTGTTTATTCTATGGAAACTTTTCCTGAAATGCTGCAGAGATGAACAAATAATAACTTCATTTTCCTAGAAGTGGTCCTGGCAAAACAAACAAACAAACAAAAAGCAAAATAACCCAACTACTTGATATTATAATTCTGTTCTGCAGGTATTTTGCTACATTAGGCGCTGTCCACAGCAGGAGAATAACAGGATTAGGAGTGTAAATATGTCCACACTAGTGATGTAATTCTTTAGTAAATATCTTCCAGAGAAGTAATATATCTTAAAGCATATCACTTTGGCTTCAGCAGCAATTCTGTCAGTACTGTGAATGTACTGGAGATACTTTAGTTTTCATTATGACATAGAGAGTCTTTGCTTAAATCATTTTGCATGGGTTATTTCACTTGGAAGAGACTTGCAACAAAGACTCAGTTCAACTGCTTGACTGATTCAGGGCTGACTGAATGCTAAAGCTAAGGGCATTGTGGTCTTAAACAATGACAGGCTTGGGGAATTTTCTTTTAAGATACGTACTTAGTCAATATCATACAATGTTACAAAATTGTTTTATCAAAGCACTACCTGTTCCCTCTGCATAGTGCTTACTCTGGGTGCTTTTCATGGAAATGTATCTGAATGTTCAGCCAGGGTGGCTGTGATATTTCAAAAAAATAAGGTGAGGGTGATATTTTTTCTCACTATAAAGAAAATTTGTGAGATTCTTGCAAAAAAAAAATTTCTTGGGCTTTACTCCTCCCCGCCTCAAGTGATTTTTTTTTCTATGTGGCATCTGAACTCATCAAAACTAATGATTAATATTTATACATGTTGGAAAATGCTAACTTGTACTTCATACATGGAGATCTAGGGTACAAAGGGATAGATGTCAAAAGAGTAATTGTCGTGCCCAGTTTGGGACAGATGGATGCTTTATTTTTTTGTTTTGAACTGTTCCAGCTGTGTATCCGAGTGCTTGGTTGATCAGAACCCTGAGCATCCAGATAGCGATGTAGTGGAGAGAAATATCCCATCTGAACTTCAGGTGCCAATACCAGAGTTCACCTTGACCTGTCCTAGTGTTAATGGAGAGAAATGGATGAGATGAAAGGCACACAAGTATTGTTTTCAAAGCAACCACAACCAAAAATGCACTATGTAGCCTTAAACCTCAAAACCAGCTTGATTTTGGAACATGTTAGTGCATGAGAAGTCTCCGTTTTAGCTTATTTTTTTCCCAAATCCTAAAACACAAATGCAAAAAAAATCTATATACTTTTGATATATATGTTTGAGTCTCACTGTTTGACTTGTTTACAGTTATGGGATTGGAGAAGGTTTTTATTTGAGCTGATTTGGGAGTATTTGTAGTAAATCCCGATTCTGACTTTGCCTGTTGCTGCACTTATGTACTTTTGTACTTATGTAATAGTAAATCATGCTATCATTTGCAAAACAGAAACTAGATAGGAAGATGTGTCATGTGGAAAACAACTATGGTACTGTTACTTAACACAATTTTTAATGAAGGCACCTAAAATCAAGCTATAGGCTGAAACCAGGTAGGCTGAATGGTAATGAAAATTACCTGCCCAGGCTCAGATTGTCAGGCTTGAGTATGCTGTATGCTGTCAAAATGAAGAGTGACACTTAAGCATTGAACTGGGTTCTGCTGTTGGCTACTCTGCCTCTTAGCTGAGGCATGAAGACGAATTGTTTAAGTAAAAGGTTTCAGCCTGTGTGATCTCAAATGAACAGTGTTTCTTCTTCTGTCAAGATAAAATATATCTGTTTGTAGATATCTCTTGGTGCCTTCTACCCTCAGGTCTTGTAAACTGCCAGATAGTCCTTTGTGTGTCAGATCCTCCTCCTTTCACACATACTTTTGTGGTTTGCAGCTGTATTATTCATTCCTCCCTTTGTATGTGAGTTATAGGCAACAAATGAATATTGAGTGTTGCTGAGTGTGATTAATTTCCAGAACCTGTGCTTCTCATCAGGCTGGTTGCACAGCAACTTCACCTACAGCATGAGAGAAATGTCCACTCTCTGCTTATTGTAAATTTTTCAACTCATTAATAATCAACTTGGAGAAGCTTATTCTTTGATATGGTGGTGAATGAGAGAGCAGCCTCCACTCCGTGCTTGCTTGTTGTTTGAGAGAGATTGTATAGTGTTAGGTTGCTGCAGGTCCTGCCGCTTGAGTTGGAGAATGGCATAGAAACAGCGGTGGCCTGGTTGAGAACAAGCTTTTATGTGTCTGCCTTTCCTGTTACCCTCTCTCCATCAAGCTCATCTGAGCTAGTGCCTGCCTTTGCAGACAAGTCATCTTCTAGGGGAAAAATGCTGCCCTACAGTCTTCCAAGGTGAATGATGTGGACACCTAGTCCTGAAGAGGTTATGTCACACGACTAGTAGTCTGTTGTAATTTGGATCTACTTTTCTTTTTATTTTTTCTTTTTTTTTCCACTGCTAGCAGTTTACAAAGCTTGTGCAGCAGGTGACAAGCCTGAGAATCTGCTCTGCTGTTGCTCTTCATGGATCTCCCAAGTGTTAACAACTTGTAACTGTGTTCAAGACAGTCACTGTGTTAAGGCAGAGAAATGCTGTGAGTGGCTGCAGACCACTGCTAGCCCACAGCTGCTCTTGTTAACATGCAAACTGGTGCTTGTGTCTCTGTCTTGTGAGCATTGCAGCTGGAGTCAGGGAGGCATAACAGTTCAGTTTGCGTTTTATCTCTCTCTTAACTTCCTTTAAACTGTCTTTGTCATGGGTACTTCCTTGTCATAGGCACTTTCAGCAGCAGGTTGCTTAATGCTTCAGTAAAACAAAGTGTGAAGGTGACGTGATATGGAAAATCTGTCCTTTTTTAGGATGAGGAAAAATCTTACATAATATGAGTTGGGTGTCCCCCCTCTTCTGTATATGTACAACTTTGTCTTCTTGGCTTGTGCATTTCTCTGCTCTCATAGGATAAAGATTACTAATATCAGGAGATGACAGATAAATAACTTTACTACTGGTCTTTAGATACACAGTGACAGTCAACTGAAGCTACATTTAAACAGTGAGATTGCACGTAAGACTTGGAAGAGCATTTAATCTTAAGAGCAGACACTTTGATTACTGACCCAGAGTTATATACACTCCCTTTAATGAGCCCTGGGAAGGGATACTTAGTTTATTTTGCCACTTCTCATCAATTTGCAGCTGCCAAAGCTCAATGCAGATTTAACACCATCTCAAGGAAGCAGCTGGTATTATAGATGGTGTACTGTTGTCTGCAGGGAGGAATAAATATACTGGGTGCTTACAGCAAACAGGTGTTGCCTTTAGTAATCTCAAAACCAACTTTCTGGTTTTTATCTGGATTACATATCTCTAGAGAAGTGATCTTGTGTTTCTGTGGCAAAGCAGAGTTTCCTGTATTTCGGGTGAGGAGGGGTCCCTATGAAAGGTTTTCACAGAGAAGTCCTTCATTAGGTATAAACACTTCTGATGCAAGGAAAGATTCTCTGAATTGCTGAACAAATTTTGCCAGCCACTGCTTCTGTCTGTGTTTAAATGGGTTCATTAGCTTGTGTTTCTAGTGTGATAGAATGAATCTAAAATTACAGATTTCTCCTCCTGCTGCCTTGGAGCTAACAAGATGTGCCCATTAACAAAACTAAAACGTCACTTACAATGAGAATTTGTGACTGCCTTTTGAAGAGGAACAGTGGTGGAAAATGATAGCAGAGCTTGTGCCTGTTCACTGTCTGCACCACTGGTGTCAATATTAGTGCAGAGGTGTTGCAACTTAGCCATGCAGACTTGTACTTCTTCACCCTTGTAGAATAAGTGAGGAAACCACCCAGCTCTGTGTCCCCGCAATTCACAGTTTCTTTTGTAGCCATCTGGTTTCAGTACTGCCATTGTGTTGCGTTGGCTTCTTAAAATTTGCTCTGCAAGAGCTGTACAACATGGATTTACCGTGAGAGAGAGACAGACCTGTGAAAGCCTGCATGCAACCACACACTCACCAGTTGAGGTACTGGCTTTGTTCTAGACAACGAGTAGTATTCCTGGTTTCATCTGTGCTGGGACTTCGTCCACCTGTATGGGTAACTCACTGTAGAAGATAACAGAGCAGGCAGAGCATTCCTGTTCTCTGGTGTATGGGTTTCCATGCACTTTCTATTCTATAGTGCATTAGTGCCTGTGGGGGTGGCTTTGGTTATATGAGTGGGAGAGGAAGTCTCCCATGTTACTCTGTGACTGAAAAGTCTGTGGCTTGAAAAGCATCTTTATAAGTTAGAAACCAGATGGCTGGATGGTAAATCATTGGGGATATTTGCTGGTTGTATCAAGATAGGAAGGATCTTTTGAAGAAAGATGAGCCTTTGGGAATGAGGAAAAGAAAGGGAAAGCAAAATAAGTTTTTACTAGCTATAGTGTCTTCAGTTTTGTTTTTCAGTTCCAGTTGATCTTTAATAAATGTGATAGGACTGATCAGCCCTGCATATGTTACAACCACCTTTTTCTTTCCATGTTGGTTACATCAGGAAGAAATCAGATCCGATACTTGTTTTGCAAATTCATGCTACCAGTTGTATTGATATTTCATTACAATTTATAATAAAGTTTTGTTTTGTTAGAATAAGTAACATTTCACTGGGTAAGAAAAGATGGCCCCATGCTGGAGATTGTATCATGAGGTGACTCAAGGAATGCAAACTGTTTCTTGCTCCTCTGCAGACGTCTTTGTTACCTCTAATAAGTCGTGTTAGTCTCTCTGCTTTCGTTTTTCATAGAATGGTTTGAGTTGGATGGAACCTTAAAGATCATACACTTCCAACTGCCCTGCTATGGGCAGGGACACCTCCCACTAGACCAGGCTGCTCATGGTCCCATCCAACCTGGCCTTGAACACTTTCAGGGAGGGATTTTTTCACAATTTTTCACGTGTAGAACAGGCACGCTATTGTATATATTACGAGAAATGCTTCGAACACAAATAAATTAAAGATGAGGCAAGAGAAACTAGCCTAGATAACAAGTAATGACTGTTTTAAAAAATGCCTTTAAAATATTCTTTACCTGTATCTGTGCAGCACCTGTCAGCTTTCATGATCTCCACTAGCATTTCGCAGACCCTGCTCTGTATTTTTAAGTTCCTTTTAAGACCAAGAACAGCATTCTTTGTGGACTGCTGAATGTACAGCTGTGCTGGGGTGGCTTTTGGTGGAAAGCAGAATCCTTGTTTGTAGTTGTTTTGGGTTTTATTTCCATTCCTTGTTTATGCCATCTGGGGATCTCAGAGGGCCATAGGGATTAGACCGAACTAACGTGGTCTCATCTATATATTAAAAAAAAAAATGTACTAAATCAGTAAGTCATAGCTTGCTGTGTTTCAAAACTGCGTCTAATATAACATATGATAGAGTATTTTAAGTACTGAAAATCAGGTGATTTCAGTATCAGACATTGTTTTATCTAAAAGGCAAGCATGCTACAGTAATGTATCTCTATTCTGTTTTTTTTCCCTTCTTTTTTCTTTTTTTTTGGTGAAGTTTCATGACTTGTTTTAATTCTTCTGTTGTTCCATTGTAGGGTAAGATTTGGTTAATAGATTTTAACCCGTTTGGTGAAGTAACAGACTCCCTGCTGTTTACGTGGGAAGAACTGACCTCTGGGAAAAACCTGAAAGGAGACCAAAGCGAAGGGGAAGCAACAGAACAGGTACAGCTCTGTAATGAGGGAGGCAGCCTAACAAATCCAACAGACCTCATGGCCTCTTTTTTCCCCTTTGTTATAATCGAATTGTGATGCAGATCCCGTTGAAGTGAGTGGATGTCCTTAACTCACGAAGTGTAAGCTCTAAGTAGAATTTACCTTATTAGACAGTAGTTAATCTCAACAAGTGTTGCATTCCTGCAGAGGGGTTTTTAGTTCAGACAGTACAAGCCCATATTGCAGCTTCGATCACATTGCAAAGAAGATGCCTCAAAACTTGCTTTTATGCAGTTTTGATGTGCTCCTTTCAATTTCTCTTTAAAATCTATTACTTTTCTGTTTATAATCAGTTAAGGTTCTGCTTTGTTCCTGGTATCTGTCATACAGTTTCCCAGAGCTCCAGATTTATGTTTGGAGGGGAGGCAAAAAGAAGCTTAACTTCTCTCTCTTCCTCGTAGTGAATACCCTTAGGGAAGCCTTGTCCTCTGGTTGAACTCCCTGGACTTGCAGAGCAGGCCTTTTCTGTCCCTCTTTCAAGCTGCATTACCTCTATAAAAACAAATAACTTCCCCTTAATGCAGAGAAGGAGGAATAATCTTCATTTATTTGCACTCCATCTTTTTTTTCACTGCGTGATTGGCACGGACTCCTCACATCATAACAAGCCCTTGGATAGTTGGATCGAAGGTAGAAAGTATCATGTTAGTGAATCTTGAGCAACACTTGGTAGTTGTCTGAGGGCTAGTCAGATAGCGTAACTTTTCTTTATTTTCTAGCTGTTTATCTGCATAAGAGGTAGCTGAAATGACTTCACTGAGCTGATTTTAACATTGAGCTTTGCTTTGGTTCTGTTGCCATTTCCATAGCAGAGTGAAAGGGAAATAAATCACTCTGCAGGCTATCATTCATGCCATTTTCTCTTAGTCTCACCGTGTGGCCATTGCTGGATGAAAACCTATTCAATGAATCTTCCTGCTAAAAGGTGTCTCTCCTTTGTTAAAACACAGTCGCAGTTCTTGAGCTGCCTGTGGGACACCTGAATTTTATTTTGAGGCTTTCTTTTTCTCAGTGCCACATGCTTTACACTGTTTTCTCTGGCGTAAGCCTGGATAAAAAGTAAAATGACTTGTCTTTGTGTTTCAGTTTACACCTGTTCAGAGGGTCTGATGTGAAGTTACTGACCTGTCTTTAAAATGAAGCTGCTTATTGCCATACTATGGGCAGTTACGTTGCATGTCAGTGTGTCAAACTGAAAATTATGTTGTTACGCAAAGCCTGTTGCTACAATTGAGCATTTAGAGATATTTTTGGGATATGTGGTAGAGATGTTTTTTTCTTCAGGGAGTAAATTGGTTGGAAAGCTTAGATTGTAATTTCAGTAAGGTTGTATTTGCAAACACAGGTTTAAACAAGGAACCTGCGAGTACAAGTTTAGGGATTCTATTGTAAAGATTTTCTTTAGCCATGTATTGATGTAGACATTGTTGCCCAAAGTTCCTTTTAGCTCCATTATTACGGCGCTGTTATGAGTGTGTGTATATTAAATGCATTAATTATTGATACATTGTAGAAACTTTAAAGTGAGGAAATTAATAACAGTCAAAATATTAAATATTTAACTTTTGCTTTTAAGTGGACAGAGATTTTAATAAGAAAGCTACAGGTTTTAGAAAGCACAGGTTTAGTTGAATGAATGCCAAATAAACTCATTGGCAAAGTGACTCAATCAATCTCATGGAGGAGTTCAAGAAACATTGGTAGCTTTATTTCTGGTACACTGTTCTTGTTTTATCCAATTTCTTTTCCAAAGGACTATCCAGTTTTCCGTTGTACGAACAGTGAAGTTACTGTGCAGCCTAGTCCATACCTGAGTTACCGACTGCCAAAAGATTTTGTGGACCTTTCTACAGGAGAAGATGTTCACAAATTAATTGACTTTCTTAAACTGGTAAGAAGTAGTGAAAAGAAATTTCTGATCTTCCATCCTTTTGAAATGGCAACATCTAAGTGCCTGGAGTTGTGCCTCTCTCATGAACACAGGTTACATAATTACGGACACGTAACCAATGAAACTATCTTACAATGTATTGTTGGCTTGATTTTTTTGTTGTTGTTGTTTGTTTTTTAAGTGATGAAGAGCAAGCTTTCATACTGATATCACTTCAGCTAATTAGTTTTAATAGCAATGAATATAGCTTGACAAATCTTATTGAGGGACCTAGCTGTTTTCTTTCTTCTTTAATGTAAATATGGATGCAGTATAAATGGAAATATATTTTTTGAATAGCTGAAGCTGATGCATTTTAAAAATTCTTTAAAAGTTAGAGATAAGTATATTAGAAAAAAAACCTTAATCACCTGTTTCTTTTTCAATACAATTTATTTGTTTCTTTGAACAGTGACATGAAAACAACATCTTTGTAAGCCTGGGAAGGGAGGGCAAATTGCCTTCCTCTTGACTTTTGTTACCGCCATCGTGTTTTCTTGTTCTTTTACATTTTGTTGGCACATCTTGTTCTTCACTGGAAATAAAATCCTGTCGTTTGGGATGGGAAGGAGGAATTGAACTGCTCTGTTCCATTTGCTGGAAACATCTCTCACCACTCAAAAAACTGTTTAGAAAGTCAGTCGTTGTCTAATATTCATTGTATCTGAAAACAGTTGTCACAATTTATTAGTGCTCTTACTTTCAGATAACTGTGTCCTGACATTATGAACTCTCTGTTCTGTTGACAGGAAAGAAATCAACAAGATGATGACTGAGGTATCAAACAGTGTGACATTGGATTACAAGCAAGAAATGTGGAAAAAGCTATATTTAGCATAACTATTAAGCTATTGATTTAAAGAAAACCTGCTTTTCATAGTCACTGAAAGAACTGGATTGCTGTTCCTCCTGCGTGTCTGTTGTTTTTATATAAAAGTGTAGAAAAGCTTTTTCAGGGAAACATGAAAGGTCAGGGCAAGTTCTCACTGGATTCCAGGTGAAATCCAATTACACCATGGTGCAAGCAAGCAACAATCTGACTGCAAGTGAACGACTGCTTTCACATCTCGCAGTATGAATACTGATGCTGTTGAAGTATGACATTGGACTTTTCAGTGATAAATGTGACAGCATTTAATGCTTGTGCAGTTAAAACGTTGAGCATTCTCTGAATTCAGCACAGTTGAGCTTAAAATACAACATAGCCACAAGGAAAGAAAGGGATGTATGGTTTTTTTTTTTCCGTAGTAAACTTTTAAAATTGTAAATTGACTTTGCTTTGGGAGCGCTTCTCATCCTTCCTTTATGTAAAAAAAGAAAAGGAAAAGAAGTGTAGAAAGGCCTTTTTTTTCTTGTGAGGGCTAGTAATTCATTTCAGAGAACAGCTATAGCTATTGCAGACTACTTACGGCTTGAAAATTTTGCATTTCAGGAATTTGAAATTCTGAATGCATTTCAGGTAAAATAATATTTCGCAGCAGCTAAAGCCATGCAACTTCTTAAATGTCTCCAGATTTTATTTCATTTTCATAGTAAAGCTTTCTTGAAACTTGTTTTTTAACATCATTACACACCAGACATCACTGCGGCTTTACTGTAAATAGTTAAACGTAACATCAACCTGTAATTTTATGTGTGGAATTAGTCTTGTTTCTTTTGTATCACATCTCTCAGTTTCTTAAGAAAATGATTATTCTTTCAACTCTTAAAAGTCTGTATTCATTTGGTACTTCATGTTCTTTGTATAAAAGGAAGCTTGCCTAAATTTGGGGAAACAGAAGCTCTTTTTACTGATAGCTGTTATTGTGAGGGGAAGGGATGATTTCAGCTGAAGAACCAAGTAACTTAGATCTAGGTGTTTGCATGGCATCAGTACTTTATTAACAGCATGCACAGTTCCTGTTGAAACAAAAGGCCGTTTGGAGGTGCTCGTAGCCCCTGGAAACATGGTTACACGATGCTTTGTGTATATAAAGTTGTTAATGTTTCTTTGTCTTGCTTTTGCTGGCAAATTGATATGGTGCTCAATTACAATCTGTTCTTGGATGTTAAATCGGAGCTTAGATGTTAAATTTTAACTTACTGTCTTTATTTAGCATCAGTTTTGAATGAATGCTTACTCTTGTTAGAGATTATGCAGATTAAGATTCTGGTTCTACCAAATACATTGATGAAGCATCACAGATGACAGATCAAGGATCTGAGAGTATGAGATCTGCCCTACCCATTTCTTCTGGACTGTGGAATCTCCTCAACAGCATTTTGTTCACAAATTAGAGGATCATTAGCTCAGGGCTGGGCTACAACTAATCCTGCCTACTGCAGGGTTTGGGATGAGTTTTTCCTCACTTTCATCAGAGAGATTATTTGATTATAAATGTCTCTAAATCAGGTAGGAGCTTCAAGATGTAAAAAGTCAACAAAGCTTTCCCTTCTCTTTTAAAGTTTCTAGCCATAACTTCAACTATTGTGATGATCCAACCACACTTCTTTTACACAGATAATGCCCTGGGATTTCCAGCAATTCCTAAATGATTCTGAGCTACAGGCCATTGTCTTTAGAAAAAATGAGTCTTGGTTTAAAGCTGCAAGGTAGCTTCTTGAATGTTTTTTTGTGGGCTCTGCTAATTGATTTACCATTATCTCAGCTTTCTGTGCTGGATATTCCCTAGAACATATTCAGTGTTAGGACCAGTTTGATGGGACTGTGTCCCTTTCAGTGAGTCCACTGGAGCAGTAGCCTTTTAACAGTCCTTTGCTGCTTGGCTTTATTTATCCTGCAAATGGCATCCCTGAGCATCCAAAGAACTGACCATAATCAATGCAGAGCTCTTAGTCTTGCTGGCAGTGTTCATACATTTACAAGAACAGCAGTGTTTTGTGGGTGCTTTGCATTTGCAGTTGAGCTCTTCTGGGACAGATCACAGTGGAATCAGATGCTGGCCAAGCACCTGGTTCCCTGAATGGCTTTGCATGTTGCTAGCCTGACCTGCTAATTAAAGGATTACCGTAACAGCCGTGCTACTCAGTCTCCTACCCACTGCCTCTAGCACAGCTCACCTTGCTGTCCCTCAACAGGTTCAATGGCTTTTTAACACACTCAAAGATCTCTCTTACAGTCATATGCTAGTGATAAATAAATTCAAAGTTTGGTTTTTTTCCCTGTCTTGTGCTAACATATGGCCAATCTGCATTACTGAACTGCTCAGCTAAGCAATCAAACACTGGTAACCAATGTCATTTCAGAGTTGCAGGAACTTATGCTGCTTCTGCCAGGCCTAGTCTTAACATTAAGACCATAAAGGTAGCAGAGCAAAAAAATACTAATCCCATCTTCAGATCCTGATATAGAAAGAGTCCTCACTCTAAAAATGTTCTATGTAATTAGTTTCCCCAAAATATTGTATCATTATAATTTAAATGCGTACTTTACTTTGTTTCTTCCTTCAGCTTCAGGTAACCATATGCTTTTTTTGTCTGCCACATTAAAGTTTTCTCTTCTAAAAGAATTTTTATCCTGTACAACTTTTTGATCTACAAGGATAATTAACATGTTCCTCTTGGGGAGATGAGAAGCTAATGTTGCTACATTAAAAATGCTTCAGATCAGTTTTAACTGACTACTGTATAACAATTCAATTTTGGGTCATCATAAAATCAGCTTTTGGCTTTTGCCATCACAGAGAAATTAAAAAATGCAAAATTCCAATTGTTCAGGCCCTTGTTCATATGATTCAATGGTGTGATCATGATTGGCTGAGTAAGAGCTAAGGATACACTATATATTCTAAGTTATATACTTAAAACCTTATACAAATACTTTATACGCTTAATCTCGCTTAGATAACAAAGGTAAGACGTTTTAGAGTGACACAGCATGCAGTCATCTTGTACAAATGCCTGCCAAACTGCATCCTCTTAAGAAGTCTGGCTGTGTCAAGTGGCTCAAGGGTAGTAAAGCTCGGTTCTTGGGCCGCAGCTCTGCCAGAAGCGCCAAAGAAAAGTCTGTGTTGTGTCACAGCCAGCGCTTGTGATATTTAATCCAGATGGATATTGAGAGTCAGGATTCCAGTAACCCTGTAAATAGTAGTTTTTAACGTGTAACGTTTTAATGTCTGAATTCTAAAACCTCTCTCTGTTGGCTGCTTCCCTCTCTTTTAGAGAGTCTTTTTTTTTGAGTGGTTTTCTATCATAGGTTTTTTTTTTTTTTTTTCAGATATTGTAGTAAGGGAATAATAGCCAGCTCTGAGTCTCAGTAAAATGAGTACCACTTGTTGGATTCTGGTCACAGTATATGGCTTGTAAGAGTCCCAGCTCAATTGAAATGTCATGTATCTCATTCTTACAGACTCTCCCATTGATGATGCCCAGGGTGCAATGCTGGCCAGAAAAAAGGTACTCAGCAGTGAGATGCTGTTCAGATGTCCAGTTAAGCAGTATAGACCATTAGATTTAACTGTCATGGTTTCAGGCTTTCAAGGGAGTGCTGCCAGATGAAAGGATTCCAAAATCAGTGGTGGAGTAGAGGTGGGTAGTAATGTGGTACAAACCTGTGTAAAAATGTCTGGCGCCTTTGTGCACAACTGAGTCAGTTTGGCTTTCACGAACTGTCCTGAACCTGAAGGGTCAAGTAGCTGGAGGAAGCCACTGGGTATCTGTTAGGGAATATAAACAGGCAAATCAGCTTGACAACTGGTAAACGTATAACCTTAGAGGCCAAGGTTATATGCTTCGGGTGGGTTTGAAGAGGAAGTCTATCACTTCAAGAAATACTACTGAACTGAAACACTTGCCCTTGGCTAAGATGAGCCTGAAAAGTGTAATGCAGAAACAGGCCATAGTGCTTTTGATTCATGATGGTTTCTTGGTAATGCTGACATTTAGAAGCTTAATAAACCTCTTTACAAAAGTTTGCCTGGATGTTGAGTTAACAGTGTCTTTATTTCTGTTTGAATTTGATGATCTCTGTAAAAAGAGAGTCTCCAACTTGTGGTCATCATGAATTTCTATAGAATTAAAATGAGACTTGTTGCTGTAACTGGAGTATTTTGTGCAGACCTGAAGCTTTCTCAAAGGTATTGAGGCCTTGAATGGTAATGGGTGGTTATAGATTTTTATAGTAATGAAGACGGCACGGCAGTAAGAATGGATTGGAGTAGGGAGGGGAGCACAATGACAGGGCTGTGAGATGGTAGCAGATGGACTTCCTATATTTCTGTGTGCAAACTCTTGTAGCTATGTAGTCCTTGGGTATCGAGTCTTTTGACTGCTCTGAGGTCCTCTTGATAGCTGACCAAGCTTTTTCCAACAATGTGTTTTGCCAGGTTGTAGGGAAAGGTTGGTTGGTGGGTTGGTCAAAAATGCTGACTTCTCAGAACCTTTCTTCATTAAAACATGTTAGAAATAAACTTCCAAGGAGAGATTTGTGACTCTCGAACAGCATTTCTAGCTGAGAGAGAGAAAAGAATCGGTCTTTTAGGGCTAAAACCCAGGTGGAATAGGGAATTTTGGATTCTGTATTAGCTTTTGCCATGAAACTCTGTCTTGACAGACTGTTGTACTTCATTGATGTAAAAGAATTATTCATTGGAGCTGGGACTGTAAGAGGCAGGAGAGAGAATGAAGCACTATGTAAGCTAAAACATCTGTATGCTGGTATGAGGAATACACAGGAGGAACTCAATGTCAATGAATGTCAAAAATATTTGATGGGTGTTGCAGAGGCTTTGGGAGATAAACTGCAGCACTCTGGTTCAGGAAGGGCTGGAGGCATAATGCTGAACATTAATAATGTCTGTATTTCCAGAGTTTGGGAACTGTAGAATCACAGAAGGGTTTGGATTAGAAAGGACTTTTTAAAGATCACGCAGTCCAGCTCTCCTGAGCAGACACATCTTTGGCTAGATCAGATTGCTTCAAGTCCCAACCAACCTGACCTTGAATATTTCCAGTGATGGGGCATCCACAACATCTGTGGCCAAAGTGTTCCTGTGTCTCACCAAATTCATAATGAAAAATTTCTTCCTTAATATCCAACTAAACCTACCTTTTTTTCAACTTAAAACTCCTGCCCCTTGCCCTGTCACTACAAGCCCTGCTAAGAAAGATAGAAAGAGACTTTTTATGAGTCCCCTTTAAATACTGAAAGGCCACAGAAAGGTCTCCCTGAAACCTTCTCTTCTCCAGACTGAACAAGCCCAACTGTCTTGGCCTGTCCTCAGAGGAGAGGTGTTCCATCCCTCTGATCATCTTTATGGCCTCCTGTGGACCTGTTCCAACAGGTCCACGTCTTTCCTGTGCTGAGGGCTCCAGAACTGGATGCAGAACTCCAAGTGAGGTCTCACCAGAGTGGAGTAGAAAGGCAGAATCACCTCCCTTGACCTGCTGGCTGTACTTCTTGTGATACAGGCCAGGATACAGTCAATTTTCTGGGCTATAATCGCACATTGCTGGCTTATCTCCCATTTTTCATCCACCAGTATCCTCGATTTATGAAATCTGGTAGAAAAGGAAGGTATTTGCTACTTGGGTACCTGTTGGGAAAGTAACACGGGAAGACTTGAAAAGACAAAGAGTTTGGATTTCGGAAAGCACAGCGTGATGTTCTAGGGTTGGCTGTTCTGGGTTACAGTCAGGCTTATTAGAAATGGTTAAAAAACTCGAAGTCAGAGGTAATTCAAGGGAAAGTGGCTGAGGAGTTGGCTGTTGGGGCTCTTGAGAAGGCAGGGACAGGAGAGAAGCAGAATAAGGACCTCAAAAGGCAGTTTTGGTTAAGTGCAGGTGATGGTGCCCAGGTCTGTTTGGAATATGATAAATGGGATAACTGAAAAGAGGTGTTTTTTTTTTTAATGGCCCAGCAGCAATCTCCGAACACGAAGGAAAATGGCACAGCGAGGACTTGTAAGGATCAATCAAAATGAAACTGCAGAAACGGGAAGGAAAAGCACATGATTAAGTGTGGATGGAGGAAAAAATTATGGATGATTCAGAGAAAACGGATGCATTTAATGTTTTCTTTGCCTCACTATAGCCTTTTTTATGGGCAAACGAAGGAAGTGAACTAAATTACCAAAATGTAGCAGAAAAACTGTGCTTGGAATAGCTATTGGCATCTAGCCAGAAAGGGTGTTTTGAGTGAGACCACTATATATTTTATTGCAAAGGCTGTGTTTTTCCATAATTGCATTAATGATTTGAGTGGTAAAGTAAATAGCGTGTATAAAAATCTATGGTTGTCATTGACTTGAGAATGCACACAGGTGTTTTGAGGGCTGTATCAGAATTTGAAATTGCCATAATACTCAGGAAAAAAGGCCTGAAGTAACGAGAAGAAATTCGATGAAGGTGAATGCGAAGTGCTATAGAAGAAGAAATCAGACATTCAAGTACAAAATGGGGAAAGAGCTGGCAGAGCAGCAGTACAGTGGGAGGGCATAAGTTACAGGAGAGGCCATTAAATGCAAGGCAATAAGTTGTTGGGGGAGAAAAGAAGGCTGGTGTCATTCTGGGCTAACAGGCGAGAGGGATGGAAGAAATCAGAGTGATTATTTTGCTTGTGGGGATGGTGCGATGTAGTACACTACTAGGTTTTAATTTCGGGCACAGTATTGTAAGAAATACATCAGGGAGCAGCCAAAGATTGAATCGTAGTATATCTGAAGTTGGAAAGGACCCATAAGGATCATCAAGTCCAACTGTCTGCTCCGTGCAAGACTACCTAAAACTAAACCATGACTAAGAGCATGGTCTAGATGCTCCTTGAACTCTTGACAGGCTTAGTGCTGTGACCACTTCCCTGGGGAGCCTGTTCCAGTGACCAACCACCCTCTCCGTGAAAAACCTTCTCCTAATGTCCAGTCTGAAATTCCCCTGATGCCTCCTGCCCAGCCTCAGGGATGCACTAAGAGGTGCCTTTAAATGAACAGTTTACAGCACAGTTCATTGTTACCGTAAGAAAATGTGATTCATTGAAAAATCTGAATCCTTCAATATGGGAAAAGATGCTGAGCTCTGTGTTGTTTCTAAAAGAAATTGGCTCATACATAGCAAGGATGAGCAAGGAGAGACCTCAGAGGAAAAAAATATTCTAATCCCATGCCTAAGACAAGCTACAAGGGGAATAATATTGCTTATGCACCATCTTTGGGTCCAGTCCTGTTCAATGTCTTTATCGATGACCTGGTTGATAGGAGTGGTTGGACTCAATGATCCTGTGGGTCTTTTCCAACCTAGTGATTCTGTGTGTGTGTGTGTGTGTGTGTGTGTGTGATCTTACTTGAGACCCTTCTTCACTCTCCTTCTTCAAGACATGATGAAAATTTCTGTCTTATCCAGTGAGACAACCCCCTCTCACACTTCAAATCTCACCTGTAGATGCCACGTGCTCTTTTAAAGTTGTATCTGTACTTGATGTCACTGATTTCAGATGGAAACACGGTGTTTTCCTATACGCACGTGGCTGTCATAGTCTCCTTTGAGGATGGAGTGGTCCAACCTTTCTCATTGTACAGGGATGAAAAGGGGAGGGAACCCAGCACTGCATTTAGATTTGGGTTTTCTGCCTTTTCCAGGAAGAAATGATCCGCACCAAGTAATGAAGTCGGCCAGAATCCAGGAACAGCAGTCAGTCTCTCACAGAAATCATTTGATTGACATCACTGAGCTGCAAAAGACCTCGTGGGCTTGATAATAGACTTTGATTGCCTGGAGGTAACGTTGTCTCTCTAATCTCACAGCAAGGGAAGAAAATTCATCTGGTATCTTGTACTTTCATACGTCTGGGAAAGGGATAGCAGATCTTTTGAAAAGAAGATGGAGAATGGGAACAGGGCGTAAAAAGGAAGATAACGTCTTGCTGGAAGTCCTCTGTTTCGTAGGGTTTACCTTGCACAACTTGGTGTTCTTTGGAGTGCAAATACCTTTAATAAGTTAAAAAAGAAGAAAGGCACTAATATTATTTATTGGTAGTTTTTAATTATAGAAAATCATGTGTGATGATGCCCTTGTGTGTATTTATTACCCAACTCCTTTTGTAATCCACTAATTTGATCAAGAGCTTTCTTAAAAATATTAAATATCATTAAAATAGGTAGCTAGGTAGAGAGAATGGCAGGAGCAAGATGCTGTGAAAGCCTGTCCCTCAAAGGGAAGGCTGCAGTTGAGGCTTCTCTAACAGTCAGTAGTGAATCCATGGGAAAAATCTGTCGTGAATGTCCTGAGGGCAAGAAACCTTCAGCACAAGTTTCTTTTATTAGGTACTGTAGAAACCAACTCCAGCACCAACGTCTGTGTGATTCTTGCCTATGTTCTGCTACCAAGTAGGTAAACTTTGTATATGTTTGAGTCAGAAGTGTTAGACTATCCAAGAACTTTGATAAATCTGGACATTTTCAACTTGGTTTTGATGGCTTTCTTTGCATAAATAAGACTTGAAAATAAGTAGTAATTAATGTTAATTGCTGCTTTTTCACCAGTCAGACCTGCATGGCTCTAAGAAGTGATTGATGACTCTTCCTTCCATCTCAGAGTGCATGAGATTTATTTACTGGATCAGCTGCTAGGGAAATGGAGTGCATTTCTAAATAAAATACTTAACATGTTAAATACCTTGGCAACCGGTAAAAGAACCACCTTTTATTTCTTGGTCCCCAGATCATGCTCAGCATGTTTCCTTGTGCGTTAGGGAGAAGGACCTTTTCCATCAATCCATGAACATCTCAGATCTTCACTATGTGCAGCCTCTACCACAGCATTCAAGGGAGAAATCATAGCAGTGCCTCAGGGCAGCCGCTGCTCCATGCTGGACTCTGAGTGGAGCACAGAAACTGGTATGCAGTATTTGGATATCTAGTTCTCATTTTGTTTATTCAGCCTGAGATTCTTCTAGGTATGGAAACAGTTTTATTTCAGTTGATGTTAATATTCTGAGCAAAAAATTACCTGCTTCTCTTTAATATGAACATATAGTTTAACTTCAATTATGTTGTTTTAATACATATAGCAAAGATAATTCTCCTTAATTGTTATCTTCAGCACATGTCTGCAGATGCTGTTTACAGACTATCTTTTTGCAGTAGGAAATCTGCATTAGTTCTGAATATTGAAGTTTTTTTCACTATTAAGGGTGCTAATAAGTTATTCAGCCTACAGCTTTCATGTGTCAGGAGACGAGGGCTGTAGTGACTTCATGGTGGCAAAGGCCTCTTTAAAATTAATGTAGGGAAAAATAGGACTTAACCCTGAAATAAATTAGCTGGAGTAATTCCAGACACCTGCAACTGCTACGTGTAACCATCAGTCTTGCGGCTGACATTTATAGCTAGAGAAAGAGGTTTGTTTGGAATGGTGTTAACCAGCTACTGGGAACCTCTGAACTTGAAAACAGTATTGGTGCTCCTGTTGGTGAAGCATTTTCTTTTGAGGTTTCTTCAACAAGAGCTTCTGACTGCAAAAGGTCCTCCACTGGGTAGGAGGTTCTCTCTCACTCTCTGAGCCTCCCCCAGTGGTCTCCTCCTATCTATCCTGAGGCTGCAAGGAGAGTGGGGAAAGGAAGGGGGCCTGTTGGCAGCATGAGTGTGTTACGCTGATATTCAGGTCACCAAGCCTGAAGAGACTGCTGTAAAATGGAAAAGAGTTGCTTTCAGCCTTCCTAAGTTCCTAGAAGTTTCTCCAGCAGAAGTGCGGAAGCTCAGATATGAAATCTGCACTGCTGGCCTTCGAGACCTCTAACAGGCACCTAAGTATGCGTGTGCGACCTCCAGGATCTCCATGATGATGGGCTGAAAAACACGCCTATAGGCAAGGGGGAGGAGGTCTTCCCTAGTGGGACGTTCCATCACAGCTCACTTTTTTCTCCTGAGATAACCCTGGAGGTGTTTAGCCTGGAGAAGAGGAGGCTGAGGGGAGACCTCATTGCTCTCTACAACTACCTGAAAGGAGGCTGTGGAGAGGAGGGAGCTGGGCTCTTCTCCCAAGTGACAGGAGACAGGACAAGAGGGAATGGCCACAAGCTCCACCACGGGAGGTTCAGGCTGGACATTAGGAAAAACATTTTCACAGAAAGGGTCACTGGGCACTGAACAGGCTGCCCAGGGAAGTGGTTGATTCACCTTCCCTGGAGGTGTTTAAGACACAGGTGGATGAGGTGCTGAGGGGCATGGTTTAGTGTTTGATAGGAATGGTTGGACTCAGTGATCCAGTGGGTCTCTTCCAACCTGGTTATTCTATGATTCTATGACTCTGTGGGAGTCAGCACCTCCAGCACAAGCCTTGCATCCACAGCAGCACAAGCTATGCAGGGAGAGGATCCTCTTGGAGACTGCAGGACTGAGCATCCTCCATGTAAAAAGCAGCCAAATCAGAGGCTGAAACAATGAAAGACAATAAATTATTCTGCAAACAGTATAAAAACAAAGTGTGATTCCCAAAGGATTCACTTGCCATGTGTCTCTACAGGCTCCATTGCATTGCACTCGCAACCCTTCCATGTGCCCTTTTCGTCCTCAGACTTCTCTCATGTTCCTTAGCCACGGGCAAGGTAAGACACAACCTCTAGGGGCTAGTTTTGAGCAGGGTCAGGGCTCACAGATCACAGGCTATCTAGTCAGCCAGACAGACAAGCAGAACAGATAAATGTTGCCCTCACACGGCAGCTTGTTAAGGAAGGCCCTAATTTCAGACTTATTTTTACCTCTACCCAACTGTTCTTTTTTCACAAAACATGCAGCCATTTCACACCTCTGCATTTTAGCTGTCAGAGTTGGTAGAAATTGGCCACCAGACCACTTGTGGATACAGAGGGAGAGACAGAACAACCAGGAAAGCTCTGCATCTCAAGGAAGCCAGGGAGGTGTTTAAAGGATGGGTGGACGAGGCGCTGAGGGGCATGGTTTAGTGATTGATAGGAATGGTTGGATTTGATGATCCAGCGGGTCTTTTCCAACCTGGTGATTCTATGATTCTACGAAACCAGGCTAAAACATGGGGTGTGTTTGGCATCTCAACCTCTGCTCACATCTTTCTGCCACCCCTGGCTCCTGCTGGAGTCGCATCCATCATGTTGCCTGCAGTCCTGCATGCACAGACTGTGCTCAGTCCATAATATTTCACAGTATTTTCCATGAGCCTCCAACAGCTTGTTAAACAAGATAATCCTGGCCATATACTTCCTACAAATGTTTCCATTCATAGATCCAGCACTTGCTTCTCCTAATTAAAGGCAACACTCCCAGCTTGGATGTGTTTTGTCATCAATCAATTGAAGGGCATCTTTAAATTAAACTAATTCATAAGAAACACAAAAGGCTATTATCATAAGATAATAACATACCTGATAACTCTAGGAAGTCATTTTCCCACTCTAATTAAAGTATAATGTACAAAACTTAGCTCCTAGCCTATACTATTTTTTCTTCGCATTCAATGATTTTTCTTACAGCATTGTTCAGCTCTATTTGAAAAAAAAAAACCACAACATTTTTTTTGAAAATATTTACCTAAGAGCATCTTTTGGCAAAAGTAAATATAATAATTTTGGGGGAAATTAAGACAACGATTTAGGATTTCCAGTGTCTTAATGCTGAAGTTTGTCTAATGTCATTTCAGTAAGTTCTATTAGTCTGAAAATCAGATGTTGTTTATTATGTTTGTGAAGGACTGTGTGGGAGAAACAGAAAATAAGGGGCAGAGAATTACAATTACTACTGGAATATAGGGGTAAAAATGAAAAGTGGAACAGGAGAAATATGGTTACCTTGCTCCAACCAATATTTGCATGTGGGTTAACCTCGTTCAGGATTTCCACTGAACTGGATCTTGTTGTAGACAATGACACTCTACCCTTTGCAGTGATGAATTTGTAGATTTTTAGCTGAGCCTTTCCAACAGTGAGTCTTGTTGCAAGTCAAACACTTAAAAAAACTTAAGTATTCCTGGTCTAGTACTTTGCATTATAAAAATAAAAAAAAAGAAGAAGAAAATAGGCCTTGTTGCCTGTATAGTTGTAATTACATATCTCTAGGGTTACGTAGGGTGACAGTTCCAGCTTGAGTGTTTTAGCTGTGCTTTGGGTATGTGGGTGGAGATGCTTTATGAATGTGTGTTTAGCTTTATGAACAGTTATGCAAGAGTATGTTTGTTAAATTGAGGAATCCTGGGAAGCACAGAAGGACTGCAGCCTCCCACCCCAGAGCACCCAAAACCTTCACAGAAACCTCACACCTTCTCCAAGATTCATTCCTGAGGGAGAATAAGGCGAAGGGAGTGGATTTATGTAATACTGTGCTCTTTAATGGTAATGAAAATTGCAATGATGTGATTTATTTCCAACAGCTGAAGGAGCTTTCCATATCTGGTCTAAAGGAACTGACCTACTGACCTGTCCCTGAGGCTGAAGGAAAATATGCCACAAAGGTCACTCCTGGTGCTGTGGTCAAAGCAAAACCCAGCATGATGGATCCCCACAACAGACTAGTCCTTGAAACTTGTTTTTAAGACTAGGGGTTATTTTATTCTACATATAAGCCAATTTAAAAAAAAAAAAGGCAAGAAAAGCAAGCAAGCAAAATATATTTTCAGTCTAAATTGATGAGGATGAGACCAAGGGGTTGGTTTGGTTCTCGGAACATCATCTGCACTTGATCCGGAGAATTAGATGTGTGTAGCCAAATTCTGCCTGGACAGTGATGAGAGTCGAAGCAGAAGCAGCCAGAAAACTCGATGCTCAGGCCAGCTAGGCAGTTAGTACATCCTATCAGGCTGTCCTGTGTTAGAAGAAATTGCCAAAGAAAATATATGAGAGGATGCATTTTGGACCTCTCTCTGCAGCTTTCAACCGTGTGCGTTGGAGCTCCTGGCTTGGACTGGACCGGGGGCTGCCTGTAAGGTGGTTTTCTTGGAAGAACATCAGTGCCTGAGTCTGAGCTTGCTCCTCAGTAGGTTGACTCCAGCATTTTGGACGTCTCACATAGGTTCATCGTTCCTGCTGTGTCAGGTGTGGGCTGAGTCCCTTGATTTGGGATGTTGCAGCGTGACTGCTCATATTGGAGCAGGCAAAACACATCATTCTGCAGTAAAGCCACATTCAGCACAGTCTGCTTCCCCATGGCTTCCTCTTCAGCATCAAGACTGCTTGTGAAGGTCTCAGGTGCATCGGACTGTCTTTTCACCTCTACCATTCCTGTCCTACCTCCTGGAGCATGTCTAGTAACCAATAGTTTAGCATAGATATGTCTGATTCCCAAAAAACAAACCAGGAGAAGCAGATATTCCCTTCTGGGTGTTTCTAAGGCATGTTTGAAGGCTCTACAAATATTACAATTTCATCTTTCACATTTTCGTGTTTTGAGGCCACACACTTCTCTGTCCTCCTTCCCCCCCTTCCCACCTTCATTCATTTCCTTCCACAGAGCCATTTCCGTCCTCCAAATGTGAGGTTTATTAAATTGCATTTGTAGCTCGTTAGGGCCTGCCAATTCATCTAAGGGAGCACAAAAGCCAATATTCTTTGTGAAAAGCCATTAAAGCTGGAATGCTGAAGAAGAAAGGCACCCACAGGCCTGCTTATCGGCTTTGTGATGGGCTGCAGCAGAGAAGCCTGCCTGAACCTGAAAGACTTCATTTAGTGAAGCTCTGCACCAGCAAGTTGTGCTGAATGTGTAGGGCTGGATCCAGATGGATCCTGAGCACCACTCGTGTGCAAGACTTCTCACAGCGACACATCCTCATTTGCTTTCCAGGGATTTCCCTTTCCAAGACACCAAGAGGGGTGGTAGCAGCGTGTCTTGCTAGAAAACCAGGTTTGGGGCAGCAGAAGGTGCCCAGGATCTTGACTAAGAACTCAACTTGGGATGCAATGGCTTGGGGGTTCTTACTAAGCTTTTTCTACAAACTTAAATCTTAATATCAAATGGTGAACAGACAGTGACCTGATGCAGATGCTGCCAGGGAATACCTCTCCCCTCCAATCTGCTCCAGCTCCTTTCCAAGCCCTGTGAGAGAACATCAGCCCCAGTTACCAGGGCAATTATACCCCCATCTTCCTGCCCTTGGCAGGGGTGTTGGAACTGGATGATCTTTAAGGTCCCTTCCAACCCAAACCATTCTACAATTCTATGATTTTATCATTGCTTTTCCCCTCTCTACATCACCTTCAGTCTAGGTTCTCCAGCTTGGTCATGGCATGGGGACAACCTATACTGTGGTCTCCTGGTGTGTCCAGAGCTCATGAAAAATGTTGTGGGATGGGGTGTGTGTGTGTGTTATTTGGTCTGTGCACCCTTGGTCTGGCAGCACATCCTCACCACAAGGAGAAATCACCGCATGGCACTCGCAGTAGAAGGGTCCCATCAGCTGGCAGTGAAAATGGAGATTTCAGTTTTAGCTCACACACTCCCTCTTAGCTTTTATAGCAGTACAGAAGTTTTTAGATGTGTGGGGGTTTTCTGTCTTCATGATATAAATTAATACAAATATAATCATCTTATACTGCTTATCGCTCTGAAAAAGGACTAAATCACTAAGGCAGTCACAGGTTTTTAGGTAATCAAGATCCAATAAATCTTTAAATATAGTTTCTTGGTTAAGTAACTTCTAATATAAGAGCTAGTCCCACATCAGTCCTGCTGGAGTCTGCCTCAGTTACTGGTCTTGAGCTACTAAAGCATCATCATTCCTTAGATGCATTCTAAAACATCTGGAAAACTGGATGGAAGCTTGAAAGAAATATTGTTCCTTGTTGGGCACCACACTTTCCCGGGGCTGTAAGCATGTTAATTCTAGAGCTACATGGCAGCAGAAGACTTCCCTGCAGCATGTCTTGATGCGTGCATGAACAACACTGGCAGCCTTGCTGCCACTGGGGAGCAGGTCATGGCATTTTGACATTTTATTTGCTCTAATGTGAGAGCTGGGCACTCAGGATAAAGGCAAAAAATAGCATTTTTTTGTCTTCTCAGTCAAGAATGTAGGAAACGAGTCATTAATTTGTATTTTCAGTTCTGTTGACAAAGAGGAAAAAGCAATGTTTTCTTATGGTTAGAAGAATAAATTGTGGTTTTATGCATTGGGAGAGAGCTGTCAGCAGCCCTTCAGAGTGTCTCCCCCAACAACAGTTGCCCTTTCATTTCAGATACAAAAGTGGAAGCAAATGTGCTGTTTAGCACATATCTTCTCTCACTGAAAAAAAACCCCAACAAACCAAGCCAAAGAACTGTGTTCTCTGCTGACAGAAATCAGCACAACTCCAGATTTATACCACCTGAGATCGTGACCACAGCTTTACAGGCAGAAGTGGTTCGAAGAGTAGTGCTGCAGCATTTTTCTGTCTTTTATGTGCAATGCTACCTGCCTTGTAGAAAAAGCCCTGGGTCCCTGACTTTCCTCCTTCTTTTAAGTGCTGGTCAAAAAGGTCACGTTTTTCCTCCAGGACACTTCCAAGCTGAGACAGGGAACATCAGGAGCATGCAGCCAATTCAGTGGAGGATATATCATAGAATCATAGAATCACTAGGTTGAAAAAGACCCACCGGATCATCGAGTCCAACCATTCCTATCAAACACTAAACCACGTCCCTCAGTGCCTTGCCCACTCGTCCCTTAAACACCTCCAGGGAAGGTGACTCAACCACTTCCCTGGGCAGCCTGTTCCAATGCCCAGTGACCCTTTCTGTGAAAAATTTTTTCCTGATGTTCAGCCTAGATCTCCCCTGGCGGAGCTTGTGGCCATTCTCTCTCGTCCTGTCCCCTGTCACTTGGGAGAAGAAGCCAGCACCCTCCTCTCCACAACCTCCCTTCAGGTAGTTGTAGAGAGCAATGAGGTCTCCCCTCAGCCTCCTCTTCTCCAGGCTAAACACCCCCAGCTCTCTCAGCCGTTCCTCATAAGGCCTGTTCTCCAGCCCCCTCACCAGCTTTGTTGCCCTTCTCTGGACTCGCTCCGGAGCCTCAACATCCTTCTTGTGGTGAGGGGCCCAGAACTAAACACAGGACTCGAGGTGCAGTCTCACCAGTGCCGAGTACAGAGGGAGAATAACCTCCCTGGACCTGCTGGTTGCACCGTTTCTGATACAAGCCAGGATGCCATTGGCCTTCTTGGCCACCTGGGCCACTGCTGGCTCATGTTCAGTTGACTGTCAACCAGCACCCCCAGGTCCTTCTCCTCCTGGCAGCTTTCCAGCTGGGCTTCTCCTAGTTTGTACCTCTGCTTAGGGTTGTTGTGCCCCAAGTGCAGGACCCGGTATTTGGCCTTGTTAAACCTCCTGCCGTTGGTCTGACAGGCCAGCTTCACTTTAGCTGCAACATTAAGATGATGTTTCTTGTACCTTTTGCAACAAAGGAGGCCTGGAGACAGGATTTGGAGGCGGCTACTGAACTGGGAATGGTTCTTGGGAGCATCTCTCTAGTAGGAAGGGCTGGGTAAGGGAAAGTAATTGCTTGGTTTTGCAGTTAATTGTGGGGTACATCAGGTGGACAAACAGGAAACATAAGACCCCTATGAGCTCAGGTGGTTAATATTGATTTAGCATCAGTATGGAGCAGGGTGGGAGAGCATCCTCAGCAAGGCCATGCTGCTCAGCTTCGATGCAATGATGCTTCCTTGTCTCCAGATTCATTTTGCCGAGGCTGGAAATGGTCTGATGAAAGAAACTTACAATGATGAAAAAGTGCACTGCTAGAGAAGTGGAAAAAACAGGCAGAAAAGACTCAGCAGGAATTTGTCAGAAGCTACTTTGAGGAGCACCTCAAACTAGGCACAAGCCTGAAAAGAAAATCTCACAGAGCTGGACCCGTGCAGATTTTCAGAGCAGGACAGGATTTAAATGGGAAAGATGGTGTGTTCAGGTTGTTTTGGTCTGTTTCATAGAATTACAGAATCATGGAATCATAGAATCACCAGGTTGGAAGAGACCCACCGGATCATCGAGTCCAACCATTCCTATGTCTTCCTTCCTCTTTCATTCTGCTGTCTTTATGTTTAAGCCCATTGCTTGCACTGTCACTTCTGCTCCTGAAGTGCTGAATAGCAGGACTGCAAAGCAGAAAGCCCTTTGGACATCCAGAGTCATGCTTCACAGGGGCCGAGTGGCCACTGATGCAAGAAATGCTGGATTCTGTCCTAAGGATATTATTTTCTTGCCTCTTTTCCTACCCAACAACCCAATGTTATATATTTATATAATATACTACAAGGAGAAGCTGTCCCAAATTGATACCTACAAGATCTACCCTGTATCAGCAGTTCATATACTCACTCCTCCTTGACCACAGACACACTGTGGTTTGGGGTTTTTTTTAATAAAAAGGAAAATAATCCCACTGTTCATACACCTGCACATCCACATAGCTATTAGCCTAGCTCTTCCAAACTAATCCAGATTTCCCTTAAAGGAGAAAGCGAGGAGACCTTATTGCTGTTTTTCTTATGGTGGCATGGAAGCAGATGGAGGAGGAATAAGAGCAGTAGGAAAAGAGAGGAAAGAAGAAGAAATAGCCTTCTTTTACCTCTCTCATAAAATATTCTCTGAAGACGGTCATTCTCAGGCAAATAGGAGCTCCTGGCTGGGAGGTGATTTTTAAGGAAAGCAAAGCATCATGTGTGTTAGTGCAGTGGCTCCTCTTGGAGGGTGAAGTGGCAAGGAGCTGGGGGCTGGGAAGCGGCAGCAGAGCAGATGGGGTTGTTGTGCTGGGAGGTAATGGGAAAAACAAATGAGCCTGTGCTGGGTCGAAAACATCACAGACATGGCTATTACAGGCTTGCTGGTGCGGCAGGTTCCTGGAAGAGAGCTGTTTGTCTGAATAGCCACCCTGTGAGCTCTAGCCCGTAACGAAAACAGAGTAACCCAGGGTATGAGAAGCCCTATATCACCATGTTATAACAAGACACATGGCATCGGGAACAATAATACCCCTTCCAGGAGAATAGTAGGCATTTCTGAAACAGCCCCTTTCAGTAACTAAAGAAGGTCTTGTTGAAAAATACCCCTGCGGAAATCTTAATTTTCACATTTGATGCATAGATTAAGAATCAAATAAACTGGGTCAAACAGACTGTTCCCATCCACCTCCTCATGTGAGTAAGTGAGGCTTTTGAGGAAAAGGCAGCACTGTTAAGGTACTAGAAGCATAGAAACATGGAATGGTTTGTGTTGGAAAGGACCTTAAAGCCCATCCAGTTCCAACCCTCGTATTGTGGGCAGGGACATCTCCCACCAGACCAGGCTGCTCAAACCTCCATCCAACTTAGCCTTGAACCTCCAGGGATGGGGCAGCCACCACTTTCCTGGGCAACCTGTGCCAGTGCCTCACCCTCTTATGGTGAAGGAATTCTTCCCACTGTCTAATCTAAATCCTCCCTCTTCCAATTTAAAGCCATTCTCCCTTGTTCTGTCACTATATGCCCTTGTAAAAAGTTCCTCCCCAGCTTTCTTGCATCCCCTTCAAGTACTGGAAGGTTGCTATCAGGTCTCTCCCATACCTTCTCTTATCTAGGCTAAACAACCCCAACTCTCTCAGCTTGTCCTCATAGAAGAGGTGCTTCATTCCTCTGACAATCTTTGTGGCGTCCTCTGTCCCTGTTGCACTAGCTCCATACTCTTCTTATGTTTAGAACTCCAGAACTGGACACAATACTCCAGGTGGGGACCCACAAGAGCAGAATAGAGAGGCAGGATCACCTCTCTTGACCTGCTGACCACTCTTCTTTTGATGCAGCCCAGGATATCGTTGGCCTTCTGGGCTGTGAGTACATATTGCCAGCTCATGTTGAGCTTCCCATCAATGAGCATCCCCAAGACCTTCTCTGCAGGGCTGCTCACAATCGTCCCCCATCCTGTATTGAAACTGTGGATTGCCCCAACCCAGCTGTAGGACCTTGCCTTGTTGAACCTCATGAAGTTTGCACAGACCCACTTCTCCAGCTTGTCAAGGTCCCTCTGGATGACATCCCGTCCTTCGAGTGTGACAACTGCACCACTCAGCTTGGTGTCATCTGCAAACATGCTGAGGGTGCACTTGGGTCTGATTTAGATCTGTTCTTATTCGGGCTGTGATGTTCAGTTTCTTGCCTCCAGTAGGTCCCTTTTCTTTAACCATCTGAAACTGCCTGAGCAGTGGCACTGCTGGAAACCAGCCACCTATCTAACCTGCCCTGATGATGGTGGGCAAGAAGACACGAATTCACTCTGTGTTCTGGATGTGTAGTGAAATGGAAGTCAAGGGAGGCTTTTGGATGGGCCACAGCTGATGAAGTGAGGTCCTGAGCCACCAGGCCCTCTTTGCTACAGAATGAATGCTAAGCAATGGGCACCTCCTCCATCTGCATGGACCTAAGCAGGCCAGGAATCTCAGACATGGTATGTGCTGAAGGCTGAAGGCAGGCAAGATGAGTCCAGGTCTTTGTCATGTGCTTCTAGGGAGAATTGCAGGTGTGTTGTGCCTTTTCCGGGTCTTCATCCACAGTTGAACCAAACTGCTGGGAACAATGGCCTTGTCCGCACAGGGAATTTACTCAAAACCTAAGAGTGAACATGAATGGTGCCTGCACAATCTCCAAGAATTTTGAATCTTTCCAGACAGACCCTGCGATGTTGGTGATACTTGTCAGTTTTCCCAAGTTAGAAGTTGCTCAAGTACTCCAAGCCTAATCATGGAGATGGGACCAGGAAAACACTTGCTCTGGAACAGCCAAGCTCTAAAGTATGGTTAAACAGAGATAAAGCAAAGGTCATGTAGAGCAGAAAACATTTTTGTTAGGGGATTACATTTATGTGGAAATGCTCAGTGAGCTAGATGGTGGTGCACAATGTAAAACCTCACACTAGCTGGTGTTTTCCTGCCTGCAGAGCCCTGATTAGATCTTATCTGACCACAGCCAACACAGTCAACAGGCACTGGAAACGCATAGACATGACAAAACACAGTGCAGACCCACTCAAAAAGTGACCCATGGGAACAAAGAGTGACTGAGTTCCTTTCCAGTGGGAAGGAGATCAGCAGCTTTGCTGGGAGATGCCGTATGCAGACAAAAGCCAAAATCCACATCTCAGTTTGAGAGAGGAAGGAATAAGGGTGCACCTATAAGATATCACTCATGGGCATAGCAAGGTGGTGGGAACGTAGACTGAATGCTTCATCTGGTAGATACTCTTGGGGCAATGGCAGACCAGCAGTTGTGGGAAGCTGCAGGAGGTGGCTCCTGCCTGATGGTACCTGGCTCTTTCCGAATAGTTGCTTTCAGGCTGATTTTCTGTGATCTCCATCTCCTGCTCAGAGCCAGGTGCCAGCCCAACCGTGGAGCCCCACTGGCATGTCACAGAAACTGTGCAGAGACATGGGCACCACTATGTTATTAGTTCCTATGGTCCAAGCAGTTAGACAAAGCTAATTTGGAGGCTGGAGGAGCAGCTGGTGAGAGATGCAGTCTAGCTCTGACCTGCTTCTCACACCAGGCTTTTAATTGAGTTGGAGACATAGACCTACATTTTGGGAGGCTGAAGTTCAAGTGTGCATGAAGGGTTGTGTTAAGGTGCAAAAGTGTCAGTGAGACTCAACCTATCAGGAATTTTTTGTTTTTCCTGTGCACGTGGTGAGGCACTGGCAGTGGTTGCTCAAGGAAGTTGTGGATGCCCCATCCCTGGAAGTGTTCAGGGCCAGGTTGGATCGGGCTTTGAGCAGCCTGGTCTGGTGGCAGGTGTCCTTGCCCATTGTAGGAGGTTGGAACTGGATAATCTTTAAGGCCTCTTCCATCCCAAACCATTTTATGATCCTACCATGATCATCATACTCCATTAGACAGTACTGCAAATCAAGGTGAGGAGCTTCTTTTTGTCAGCTGCCTGGGGCTGAAGTGGCCACAGAGGAGACTTTTCACAGCATTCACTGTTCATACTCCTGTGCATGTGTGGGAGGTGAAGGCAGGGAAGCTGCCAAGAGCCCATAAGGGCATGATTCAGCCCACAGTTGGCCTGAGAGAGGGTCTGTCAGCTTCACGGTGGCGGTATTGCTAAATAAAAGGAGCAGAGTTCAATAAAGCATCCTGGCTTTCCTTGCTTTTTACGCCTATGCAAATTTAATTAAAAGAGAATGCCTAAAATATGGCATTCAATTAAACCATTTTGAAAGAGCACGAAGTGAACTTCAGTTACATGAAAGAAAGCCACCTGCATTGTGGCACCAGGCTTAGAAACACGCATTTGATTAACTACTGTGTAACAACCTTTGTGAGGCTGTAGCTTTCATATCAATTAGATGAAAGTACATTCTTCCAGCTGAGTTATAGAACTCCAACAAATGAGATTCAGCCTTCTACTAAAATCCTTTCCCTCTCCACCAAACTCTGCATAACTCACCTTCTGGAGACCTTTTCACAGTCTGCTCACATTCTAGCAGACACAGATTTGGACAGCTGGATGAATTCCACCAGCTGACACTGGCCCTGGAGGCCTGGAAGTTGGGACTTCCAATAAAACTTTCAAAAAAAAAAGTCCACTTTTGCTAAAACACTGGCAACTTCTGTTTTTGTCTCCAGCAATGAATGGTATTCTTGGCTAAAATTGCAAAATTGGACCCTTCCTTTGCTTGCCAGCTTATCTGGTAATTTTGTTGTGTAAATGAAGTGTGGCTTATAAAGAGTGGAGAGCATGGATTTAGCCCTTGGGTGACTTTAGCTCAACTCCATCACTTGTTTGTTGACTGGGACTGTGCAAAGCAATGACATCTTGGATACTATTTAATCCTGGACACTAAAAATCATCCCAGTGCCCCACACCAAGTTTACAGCTACTGTAGGAGTAATGCCTACTCTTGTGAACAGGATTATCACCTGCAGTAATTGCTCTCTATCAGCCCAACTGATAGCTTCAAGTTCATCTATTTAGCCTCCACATAGGAGGAGCTGAGCTTGGGGAACAGCCTAGGGAAGTCTTGATGTCCTGTTCAGGAGGAACAAAGCTCTTGTGTTCTTTCTAAAACACCCACTG
Organism: Clamator glandarius; assembly: GCA_033459285.1. NCBI lineage: Eukaryota > Metazoa > Chordata > Aves > Cuculiformes > Cuculidae > Clamator > Clamator glandarius. The sequence continues at coordinate 2,056,245 of JAUNZM010000026.1, forward strand.
AGTCTGGGGTTTGCCTGACAGGGAGTTTTAGGGCATGGTCTGAGTCCATTGCAAAAGCATGTTTTACATAAACAAAACTTGAGAATTGAGCAAGCTCACACTTATGTTAAAGTTTATGTTTTCCTTCCAAGCAGGTGGGACTCATTTCTCCTGTAGGTCCTCTTCACCCATAAACTGTTTTTCCAAGCCATAGAACCCCAGGCTTTTTAATGGGTCTCACCCTGAATTTGCAGTCTCCTTTCTCCCGTGGGCTGCTAAGGTCCACCAAGCTATTGCAGGGCTGAAAGAGTCTGGGATATGCCCAGCAAGACCTTTCTCCTTTCCCACCGCTGTCCCTGCAACACAACTGTGTTGTCAATGAGCTGATGACTCAAGTTTGCCTCATGTGGGCCCTCAGGCCATGAATAACATGGTGGAGAGGGAAATGGGATGAATAAATATGAGATCAGGCCATGCCATCTGCTTCCTAGCTTGCTGCCCAGTTAACCAGTAATTGCTGGTCCTCACTTGGGGCTTTTACAAGGGAAAGGGGAAGGATGTATTCCCCAGCAGTTCTCCCTATTGGCAGTGAGGCTTCCCTCCATGCATGGAGATCTCTATGTGGAAGATAAAAGTGCCGCCAACTGGATTTTTCCACTGACTGCTCCAAGGCATTCACCTTTTCTTTCTGGTAGCCAACACATGGAGGGAAAGGCCAAGGGGACAATCTCAGCTTTTACATCATAAAGCCAGAAAGTTTATGTAGAAAACCAGAATGGGGAGACTGCTCCAAATGTGTCGACAGTTGGACTTGATGATCTTAGAGGTCTTTTCCAACCTTAATGATTCTACAATTCTATGATTCTATGCATATTTCTTTGTCACAATGTGGCTGAAAAGGAATATAATTTTAACCTGGAATCCTCTAAAGCTTAAAAATAAGTAGTGGGAGACCACCAAAAGCAGGCCTAAATAACATATTGGGATGGGGAATCTGCCCATTGATAAAGACTAAACCCCTCATTTCTCTCCTGAGTTGGTTTGGGCAATGAGACTCAGCTCTGGCTGAGTCTGGCTCAGTCAAGACTGAGCTCACGACCTGCCGATGGAACTGTGCCTCTTCTCACATGTGAGTGTAATTACTGCCCGGACCTAATGCAGTGGCCACGGTTAATTAACAAAGGTCCTTCTCCCTTCGTTATTCAGCAATGTCAATGTCTGTGGAAGGAAAGGACAAAATGAGCCAAGCTCATTTCAGTTCTGTGAGAAACACAGGAAAACAGCAATGTTCGCCAAATGGGAGAGAAAATGAGGAGATTAAAAAAAAAAATTAATTTCCAGCTTCTAAGAGGACTTTACCAATAACAATATAAAAGATAGCTGAGTGTTCTGCTTAAATGAAAAAAGTGATTACTTCACAGGCAAATGAATGGCTTTCCATATCTTCTTCCCGTGCCTTTGTAATTTGTTTTTTTCCTCTCTTCTTTTCATTTATTATTTCACTTCAATGGTGCGGTGAGATGGTGCTGGAAGCTATTGACATTTCTCCTCCATGTGAGTGGAGAAGACACCCAGAATAAGTCAAATCCTTTGGACTGCCTCTGGAAGTGAGTTGTGTCGACACAACATTCACGTGGTTCAGATGAGCACAACAGGCTCAGAAAGATGAAAACTCATAGCAGGTGTACAGATTTAACAGTAAAATTGCATGAAGCTAAGGAGTTGGGATCCATTCTCAGTGTGAACATAGATAAAGTCTCCTATAGACTTGTGTCTCCAGCTGTACTTCCATCCTCTGGAGACTCCCTATGTCCAAGCAAAGCAACCTGTCTTTCCAGGAAAGGATAACTAGCTCTAGTCTCTCTACTCTGCCTCCTCATTTGCAGAAATCTCTTTTTGAGCTTCTCTGCAGTGGTATTATATATGGTCGGAATTGGGTATGAGAGTCAAAAGTTATTGGGGGTGGAGGAGGCCAACAGGCACGTGCATGGAGATGGTGCAGAGAGAGGATGCGATCAGATAAACCTCCCTTCCTCAGGTTACAGGCTATAAACCCTACATGCAGAGGACAGTAAGGTTGTAAAGTCAGGCTCTCAGGAGCTAGGAAATACCAGAATTAAACAGCCTGCACAGCCATAATTTGGGCCTTTGTGCACATTGAATGTGATGCATCCTTTAATTATCTGATCACCTATCATTTGAGGTTATTTTAATCCAGTAAATTGCTCTAGGACACATTAACACATGCTGTTCAAACCGTACACTGAAGTCAACATTAATTTCCTTGCGAGTGCCTCTGTAATGCTTCAGCATCTGATCAATATTAATGCATTTATCTTCACAGCACTCCTGCAATATCACCAGCTGGTGAACCGAGGCACAGAGAGATTAAGGCCAAAATGATCAAACTCACTTGCTAGTTTTGGGTGTTCAGTTTGCAACTCAGGGCATCTGATCTTCCAGATCACTTGGCTTTTCACTGCATCTTGTGTGCCTAAAGCACAACTCCTGTTTACTTGTTCCTGTCTCCCAGTGCAAATCCAGCCTGAGCATCCTACATAAGGTAGCAGGGATAGGAGGGACATCCCTATAGGCATCTCCTTTCTAGAACAGATGAATTCTCCATGCTGGACTGTTTGTAGCAAGGGAGAAATCCTGAAAATTTTCCCCCAGAGCATGTAAACCTGTATTATGATGTTAAATTGGAACTATTTGGACAACAGTTTTTTTAAAAAATATTTTTGCAGCTTTTGAGTTGTTACCTCAACACCTGATGGTCTTTCAATGTAAACTTTGTATATGCAATGCCCTAAATCAGTGCTCCCCCCAAGAAACAAGCATGCAAAGTCAACTCAGCCAAACCAAAAGCTCCAGTTCTCATTCTGATCAAAATGTGGCTTGTTGGCAAAGCTCAGACTGTTAGATCCCAAGCCCAGACCTCCACCTCCACAGCTCAGGGGGAAAGAGAGAGAGGAGAGGTACAGGTAGGGTTTATATTAGCCATGCAGCTCTCTAATGTTAGAAGATGTGTTCTGGCAGTGATTTCACAGCGGGTTCTTGGCAGCAGGGAAACACCAAGACTCCAGACTCGGCACCAGGAACTGAGTGGCGTGTGCAGTTTTGCTTTCTGCAACTTTCGCCACTGAGATCATCTCCTGCCCCTCATCCCTCTGCCCTGCTCATCATTGCTCACATCCATCTTCACCACCACATCCCTCCACTTTCTTCTGCTTCTGCAGTGTTAGCTTTTTTCCACCACTACACTTCCATATGACTGTGACATGACCCTGAGTTTAAAGATTTATTGCTATGCACACATGGCACGGCAACTCTCAGTGATATGTTCAGCCTGGTTATTCTCTTAAATTCCAGATTTTTTCGTAATAAAAGAAGTGGCCTCTGCATCACATTGTCAAGACTTTTGTCCTCTAACTTCCTAGGTTTATTTAGATGAGAATAAAACCAGGGAAAAAGAGTCACAACTTAAAGAGCCTGGCTGGCATCTCTGAATCTCATGAGTAATATAAGCACCTGGGGGCTTAACCAAGCACCAGATGGTCTTCAGGCAACTAATTGCAGGCTGAGGAGTCATGTCTATATCAGTGCTTCCTTATTCCACTTTACACACATGGTTATAAATCCTACAGCAATTTAAACTCCCTTCTCCCTGTAAAAAAAGCAGTGTAGATGAGAACTACCTATCATATCCTCTCCCTTGCTTTTTTATGGTTTTAGACTGTGTTTTAGCTAAGATGAGCAAGGTCATCTTAAAGAGCTTAAACTTAAACTGATCTAAGGTTTTAACATGCTTAAGGGTGGCATGAGGGCATTGATTATATTTGACCCTAAAAAAGAACACAAAGCACCATGTATCTAGATCTGCAGAAGTTTCTTGTTTGCCGTGGATGTTTTTTTCTTTCCTTCTTGTTCACTGTCTTGATGTACAGGCAATGTCAAAGTCCCCTGAAGTCACCAAAAAGTCTTGGACTAGCCCAGAGGAGCATTACTGTTGGCATCAGCTGCAGCAGGTTCAGTCTGCTGCTCTGCACATCCTTAAAGCCAAGTTTATATTTTTCTGCCCTGTCCTTGTGATGACAAAACTGACCTAAAAAGCATTAAAACTAAACCATAGGCACCAGTTTCACCAGTGGTGAGAGCTTCAAACCCGTGGACCCATACCAAAGTGCACCTCACAAACTGTTGTTTTTCTTTTTATTTACTCTGCAATGAAAGAAATATCAGTGAAACACTTTTTTTTTTCTTAAATAAGTGATTTTATAATTTAAATAAGCATTTAAATTTATCATTTAAAATAAGCATTTTTTTAAAGCAGGCATTTGTCAGAAGTTAGTTTTCTTATGACTCAGCATAACACCCAAGAAGATTTCTTTTGAATTTCTAACTGGTCACATTGGGTTAGAGGCTGGAGCGACCACACTTCCAGCCTTGAAAATGCCAAGAAATTATGCAAATGCATGAGAAAAAAAAAAAGATTTTGGAGGGAATATTTATGTAACTACTCAGTCCTAGCATCTAAAAAAATTAGGATGTTAACCCATGCTGCCAAATTTGAAGATGCCTTGCCCCGGGATTTTATTTCATCTTGGGCTTGTCCTTGAGGCTATAAAGTATAAAGCATCCAAGATGTCATTTTGCTTTGAATTGTTTGCTGAGGTCTACACTCGCATATGACACTGTTGCTATCAGCATCCATGGGAACGGATCAGTATCAAATAAGCTTGCTTCTGCTGTACTGTAGTTGATGTGTGGATGTACTCGTGTGAATGGAAACAATAATCCACTTTCTCAGCAGGTCTGGCCCAATTTTTTTCTGTTGTAAGCGGAAAAGCCACTGTCTGAGGTTTCTACGTGGTCGTAAAGGCAGCAGAGAGCAGCTGTGCGCTTGAGCGCTGGTTGAAGTTTATGTGGAAGCTGCTCCAGCTCAGATGCTGGAGGTTGCCACCTTGTGAAGGACAGTTTGCACATGGAGTTTTAACCCAACGCACAGGCACGAGATGTGGGTGCTCATCTGTTGGCCTTGGACCTCAGCAGCTGAGCAACAGGCACATTTCTGCCTTTCTTGCAGAAAAGCATCAATAGTGCTGATTTGTAATTGAAAAGGACGATTATATTGTATGACTCAGAAACAACACTGGGGAAAAATGATCCAATATTACGATATTTAAGCAGAAGAAACCCAGGTTGCAAGTGAAAGAGCTTGGAAAGCAGACGCGACTCCTTTATTTATCCTCATTATAATGTAGTTTGCACAGCGCCCAAGGCCCAGCAGGGAGTTTGGCCAAGCACAGCTGTACCATGTGTCAGCAACCCCAGCATCATTTGGAAGGATGGATGTGGTAAAAACATAGTTTTATACATTACTGCAAAACCTAAATCACTTTATTCTGAAATAAAATCTCTCTCATAGAGGTTGATGTTTAATTTCGCCAGATTTCCAGAGGAGGCTTTATAAAACATTTGGAAATCGTACATCTCCGATATAAGGGGTTTTGTTACGCAGGGCAACTGGATGCACGTGCAGCATGGGTAGCCTTTTTGAATGCACATTAGCCATGTCTGCTCATTATCCATTTGCTGATATAACCCTTGGCAGAACTGCAGAGCATGCCCAGGTAATGAGAAATTGCCGTTGTGCAGCCACAAAAAAGGCCCAATTTGATGTTTCATTGGCAATCTTAATTCTGGAATTTCTGCATGCTTCATTTTTACCCCTCAATGTTATTGCAATCTAGTTGTATCTAATTAAACACCGAATACGGTCGTACAGAGGCACATAGCTGCAGCATGTCCTGCTACATGCAGCCAATCCAGAGAAAACTTGCTACTTAGGATTTTCATTTTTTTTTTAAATACCTGTTCTTCAAATAGCTACAATAGCTTTGCAGGAGCCTGTCAGTCAAGCAAGATTACAGACTCCCTGAATTCAGCCTGACATGACAGACCGCAATGACTCTGAAGGGGCTGTTCTGGTCTATTGTGCCAGTGGTCCCTGCCTAATAGGAGCATTTCATACACTTCTCATTAAAATTGTAATGGCTCCAGAGATTTCTATATTACCAGTTATTTGAAATATGAGTTGTTTTATCACAAAAAAAGGGCACATCCATTTGATGCTAAAGATGCGGGTTAAATATGGAAAAGACAACTTAGATTTACAGGCTGACATGTACCTTTTTCCTCATGCAATTTTGACGCTGAGAAATTGCAGCATTGGCAAGGATGTGAGCAATTTTAAGTAAAATTTTGAAAGCGTGAATGGAAATGTGGGCAATACTGCCTGTGCAGTGAGATTTCGACGTGATGACGTAGGCACCAACGTGACTTCATGAGTACTAGTGGTGGACAGTTTCGCTGTGCCATGGCTCCACGATAAGTTACAACGCTTGTCTTCTGGATGGATGAAGCTCTCTGGCCTCCGTCACGCTGGAAGTCAGGGCAGACAATTACACTTGCCCTTCCTGGCCTCAAACTCTCTCCATCTTCTCCTGAAGACAGGAGGTTACGTTCAGTAGCCCCATTCAGCAAATTCAAATCACAGCGTGGCATTTCTGATACTGAGTGATTTACAAGTGAGCAAGAGAAAATATCATAGTGGTGCAGGCTGAAAAGAAACTTGGATTTGGCAGACAATTGCATCTTCTTAGGTCAGTCACATCTTTTATTTCCCAGGTATTCAGTGGCATGGAGATCCTGCCTGGGGACTCCTGGTGATGCTACCACGGAGCAGGTTGTAAGGACTACGGAACGAGAGAAACCCTGAGGGTAGTGACAGTAGAGCAATAAGTCAGGAGAAGAAGGAAAGCAGTGCAAAGTGCAAACCGTGACAGTATGTAAGCACCCATCATTGGAAATCCCAGCCTGTTTGGGCTGCCTGTATGGTGGGAGGGCCCCCAAAGCATCGAAATAGAAGGATGCTGTAATAAACTGCAGGAGCTGGCACAGACTAAGTCGAGTAGCTCTGCCCAGCAGAGGGTAGCATTGCTCAAACACCCCAGCCTGTCTTCCAGGTTTACCCCTTCACACACCTCTGAACTCCCGTCTTCACGAAATCACCTTTGAACTGGGAGTCACAGCTCAGCCCAGACCCAAGGAAAGCCTCACAGGCTGATACCTCGTAAATTCTGCTCATAAATGATGAGAAATCTGGAAAACCAGCTTCAAAAGTAGAATTTTAAGGAATCTCTTAAAGAACACATTGCATATTAAACAGTTACGTGCATACAACCACATATGTTTTTAAGGAGATGTTATTTATCTGCTTGTATTAGAATTTATTTTCAGGTACCTAGTTTGATGATTGGGTTTGGAGCTGCCCTTGAGTCACAGGAGTGCCTGTACCTGCCAGCAGCGAGGCCTCTGATTTGGGTGTCCCAAAAGAATTGCACTTTATTATAGTGTCTTACATATTCTGAAACCGAAGCACAGAGATGTTACTTATAAATACATCTCAGTTAGCCTAGACTATAATTTTTTCTAATGTCTCTGACGAATCCTGCAGGTTGCCCTGCATCAGAACTCAGCCGATGCCCGATGCGATGATGCTAGAATTCTCCGTGTCGCTGAGAAAAAGCTGCTTTCAGCAATAACCTCGTCTGCGTGTGTGCCAGGCCAGTGGCGTGTCCGTCTCGGACCACTGTGCTGGCAGGGCCTCTCGCTGGGCTCTGTGGTGCCCATCCTTGGTGCTGCTCGAGGGGGTGACTCTGGTTCTTCTGCTTGCACCGAGGGCCGTGCTGGGTACGGGTGGCCCTAGCCAAGGGGTGAATTTTTGCACCCCAGGAGCATGTGTGTGTGTGTGCAGGGCAGGTGGGCACCGCATCCCTCTGCATCCCTGTGGTGTCACGCGGCTTTTAATTTTTTTCTTTCCTTCTGCTTTCCCCCTTTTTTTTTCTTCTTTGTCTTTCCCTCACTGCTGCTCAAGGAGGTGACCCTGGCATTTGGGGGTCCTCTCCTCTGCTGGGTGCACTAAGAGCTGTGCTGGATAGGGATGGCCTTTGCCAAAGGGCAAGTTTTCCATCCCAGGAGCGTGTGTGCGTGGGGCAGGTTGGCACCACATCCTTCTGGATCTCTGCACATCCCTGTGCATTGCCTACCTGGGCATCCCAGCAGTGTGGCATGGCTTTTTAGTTCGATTTTTATTTCCCCTCCTGCTTTCTCTTTTCTTTTTATGCCTTTCCCTCACTGCTGCTCAAGGAGGTGACCCTGGCATTTGGGGGTCCTCTCCTCTGCTGGGTGCACCGAGAGCTGTGCTGGATAGGGGTGGCCTTTGCCAAAGGGCAAGTTTTCCATCCCAGGAGCGTGTGTGTGTGTGTGGGGCAGGTGGGCACCGCATCCCTCTGCATCCCTGCGCATCACCTGCCTGAGCATCCTAGCGGTGTGGCATGGCTTTTTAGGGTTTTCTTTCCCCTCCTCCTGCTTTCTCTTTTCTTTTTGTGTCTTTCCCTCACTGCTGCTCAAGGAGGTGACCCTGGCGTTTGGGTGTCCCTTGCTGTGCTGGGTGCACCGAGAGCTGTGCTGGGTGAGGTTGGCTTTTGCTAAGGGGCAAGTTTGCATCCCAGGAGCGTGTGTGTGTGCGGGGCAGGCGGGCACCGCATCCCTCTGCATCCCTGCCTGTCTGGGCAGCCCAGCGATGTGCCGTGGCTTTTTAATTTTTTTTTTTTTTCCCTCCTGCTTTCCCTTTTATTTTTTTTTTCTCCCTTTCCCTCGTTGCTTTCCCTCCCCTCCCGTTTGACGTGCGCGGTTTTGGTGCAATGCGAATTATCTCCAGTCATTCAGTCAGGAGGGGCAGCGCCAGGCAGCAGAGCAGCGGCGGGGCTGCCTCCTCCTTTCTCCCTCCTCCTTTTTTTTTTTTTTTCCCTCCTCCTCCTCCCATTGCCATAACAACCGCACACAGCAGCCCCTCTGAGCTCGGGAGACTGAGCATCCCAAAAGGGGAAAGGGGGGGGGGGGGGAAGAGAAATAGTGACCTCCTTCCAGAACACGAAAAAAAAAAAGAAAAAAAGGAAAAAGAGAGGGAAAAAAGAGAAAAAAGAGAGGAGAAAAAAGAAAAAAGAGAGGAAAAAAAAAGAAAAAAGAGAGAGAGGAAAAAAAAAAGACTTTTTCGTGGGGTGGGACCAAAGTGACCCCAAGCCGCGGGTGCGCCCCGAGGAAAGAGGGAGGGAGGGAGCATCCCTGCGAGTGACTCCGTGGGGAGGAGGAGGGGAGGAGGAGGAGGAGGGGAGGGGGGAGTGTGGGAGGGGGGTAGAGTAGAGAAAGTTGAGAGGAAATAGCCCAGGAAAAGTGACACTCGCGGAGCGCGGGGGGAATAAAAGCGGCGGCGGGGAGGGAGGAGGAGAAGGAGGAGGAGGAAGAACAAGGAGAAGGAGGAGGAGGAGGAGGAGAAGAGGAAGAAGAAGAAGGAAGGAGAAGAAGGAGAAGAAGAAGAGGAAAGGAGAAGAAGAAGAAGAGGAAGAAGAAGAAGCCACCGAAGAGAAAGCCAAAGCCGCCCGGCCGGCAGCGGCTGCCATGGCCCGGGAGAACGGGGACGGCGGCGGCTCCTGGAAGAAGCAGGCGGAGGACATCAAGAAGATCTTCGAGTTCAAGGAGACGCTGGGGACGTAGGTGCCGGGGAGAGGCGGGGGTGGGAGGCCGGGTTGTCCCTTTCCCCGCGGGGATGCGCGGGTGCGTGCGGGACGCGGGGTCTCTGCCTGTGTTGTCGCGCGTGTGCGTGGATTTATTTTCCCTTGTGCTGCTCCGCTCATCCATCCGAGCAAGAAGTCTGGATCCACCAAGAAAAACAGACCGGGAGGGAAGGAGGTGGGGGGTATGAGCTGGGCTAACACCCCCTCTTACCCTCCCAAGAAAACGAGGGAAAAAAAAAAAAAAGAAAAGCCATGTTTTAAAATATTCATAATATGAGGAGATGGGGAAAGGCTTTCTCTTGATGGTGTAACTGTAAATAGATGCGTCTGACTCGCGTGCTTTCCCCTGAAGCCCATGGCTGCATCTATTCGTGGACAGATGAGCAGAAATAACTGGAGTGGATTGGATGTGTCTTAGCTGCGATGCTTAAATGTTGTTGGGGTTTATTTCTGTTATTTATAGTGGCAGGGCATAAAGATTAGTAAAACGTTAGAGGGTTTGTGGTTTTTTTTTTTTTATTCAGAAGGCTAAGAATAAACATGCGCAGATGGTGCAAGGGAGCGGGGTGCAGGCTGATGCCTTTTTGGCTGAGCGGGAAGTTTTATTTCTGTGAAAGCAAATTTTGGCTTATAGAATGTTGTAGAGGTAGGGAACCACGAGTGCTTAAAGAGGTCAGCATATGGGCTGCTGTATATGTGTCTGCAGTAATTAAGGTTGCGTTGCATTGAATCGTAGAATCATAGAACAGTTTGGGTTGGGAAGGACCTTAAAGATCATCCAGTTCCAGCCCCTCTGTGATGGGCAGGGACACCTCCCACTAGACCAGGCTGCCCAAGGTCCCATCCAACCTGGCCTTGAACACCTCCAGGGATGGGGCAGCCACAGCTTCCCTGGGATGTGCACTGGATGTGCTCCTCGTTGCTGTGTCCCACCCCTGCGTTAATTAGAACTTTAGGAGTGTCTCTAAACCAGTCGTCCTTAATGTCGAGTAGTGCTTTTCAGACTCTGCGTGCCACTTCCAAAATACGCTTGAACAAGTTTCGACTGTGATATTTCAGTTTCTTTCTGCTTCCAAGGGAGGGCTCTCTATAAACAGAGTATTTCTGGTTCCTGGGCTCACTGATTTCCTATAGACAAACTGCGAGTAAGAACCGGGCAGGCCATTTAATATGGAGGTGGGTCACGCAACTCTCTTGCGATGAGCAGATAGTGTAGCCCTCAGAAAAACACTGACTTAGCAAATCAAATTGATGACTGTCTTGTAAGGTCTATGAAGAAGCAAAGTGCAGCGTGAGAGCCAAGTGTTAAGGCTCATTCTCGTCACCTTCATTGAATTTATGCTGTCAGAATTTCATGCTGGGAGAGACGTGTCCCTGCTTGTCACCGTAGACATACAGATCCCTTCTTGAGTGAAGGGAGGAAGGTTTTAATGCAAAGAGATTCCATAGAGAAGCAGGACAGTTTGCTGTGGTTTCCATGATACAACTCCCTAGTATCTTCCTGGCTGTGTATGAAGCCATCTGCGGGGGATTATTTGTGCCACTATTAATCCAGAACGAATCAATGTTGTAGATTGATTGTTGTATCCCACTGAATTTAGTGGAGCAGGGGAAGGGAAGGGAAGGGAAGGGAAGGGAAGGGAAGGGAAGGGAAGGGAAGGGAAGGGAAGGGAAGGGAAGGGAAGGGAAGGGAAGGGAAGGGAAGGGAAGGGAAGGGAAGGGAAGGGAAGGGAAGGGAAGGGAAGGGAAGGGAAGGGAAGGGAAGGGAAGGGAAGGGAAGGGAAGGGAAGGGAAGGGAAGGGAAGGGAAGGGAAGGGAAGGGAAGGGAAGGGAAGGGAAGGGAAGGGAAGGGAAGGGAAGGGAAGGGAAGGGAAGGGAAGGGAAGGGAAGGGAAGGGAAGGGAAGGGAAGGAAAGGAAAGGAAAGGAAAGGAAAGGAAAGGAAAGGAAAGGAAAGGAAAGGAAAGGAAAGGAAAGGAAAGGAAAGGAAAGGAAAGGAAAGGAAAGGAAAGGAAAGGTGGTCAGAATTAGTAGTTATGCATATTAGGATGGCTGCTGCAAATTAAGTTCATTAAATATGGCCAATTAGTGCCTTGAACTATTAACCATTGTTTTAGCCTCACAGTTTGGTTAGTAAAGTCCTTTGTGATGAGTGTGGAAGTTGCAAAGTTTTAAAAATGAATTTAATAGTCAATCTAGAGTGTTTTAGAAAGTGAAAATCACTGGATTACAAACTTGAGCCTGTATAAAGAAAACTGAGCTGTTCTCTTCTATGGACCTAGGCATATTAATAATGAATGCATGTGCATTTAACAGCCTACACATCAATTCCCTTCTGGGTGTGCATTCTTTAGTTTTGGAGAGCAGGCTGGTAATTAAAAGATTTGAATCTGAGTTTTGGTTCTGTCCTTGGCCGCCCACCAGTACAGCACCTGCAGTTCCTACCAGCTCTGGTGTGATTTATCAGGGTGTGAAACTTCTGAAGAATTTAGGCCATCACTATGCAAGTCATTAAAGTACTTGTTCCATTCCCACTGAAGGCAATGAAGGTCTGCGTGTTCACAGACTCCAGCACCAGATATACAGGGTGCAGGAGTCCATAAGATAGGACGTATTCTTAGCTATTGATAGGAAAGAACTTAAACAGAAATTAAGCAAAAGTCTAAATAACTTTAGAGCATCTGGACCAAAATGCTTTCCTCTTGCATTATTCAGAAGCCGGGATACAATCCGTTTTGATCCCTCCTACACTGTAATGCTGAACCCGTATTGAACATCCCTTGGCTGATCTCACCATCTAATAGATTTTTCTCTAGCATGGATAGGCTTGGGGCGAGAATCACCATCTAATAGATTTTTCTCTAGCATGGATAGGCTTGGGGCGAGAATCACCATCTAACAGATTTTTCTCTAGCATGGATAGGCTTGGGGCGAGAATCACCATCTAATAGATTTTTCTCTAGCATGGATAGGCTTGGGGTGAGAATCTCGGTGTCTCAGATGAGGTGCTCTGGATTAGTGTAGTAGCTGTGTTTTACATTTCTCTGCCACCTTCCATTCCAGGGTGCCAAAGAAAAGCACTTTTAACAGAAAAGCAGCCTTTTTTTTTCTTCACACAGCAGTCTTAGATGTGTGAAAGCAGTCTTAGCCTGTCGTAGAGTTGGTTAGAGAAAGAAAAGCACTAAGCCCCCAGACCAGGGAAGAAAGTGAAAGAGAAGCTTTAAAAACATATTTTATTTCAAATGCATTGATTTGTGAATGTTCTGTCTGTGTGTGTGCTTTATTAATGATTTGTTCTCTGGAAAGAGGCTTTCATCTGAGTAAAGGCTTTTCAGCAGATCTTTAACATGAGAGAGTTGGAATTGCTAGAATTATTAATAAGATCCTAAGGCGGTTAATCATTATATAATTTGGGCTTCAAGGAACCTGTAATGAGTACCCAGCTCTCTCTTCCAGAGCTGCAATTAATTATTTAAATGTCCCTGTAAATCATGTCCAGCCACATTGATACTGAAATAGGCATCCGGAATCGGATGTCACCTCCAGATATAAGAAAGTAGCTTTTTCCCCTCTCCAGGAATTGTCTCCTTTGGTGGCTGAGGTTTGTGTTTTTTTGTTGTGCTCAATGCTACCAGGCAATAGAGTTTTCCTAAAGAAGTTACCAGCAATGCAGTGGCTGGCTCAGGTGGTGCCCAAACCTGCATTGACCCTGTTCTGTATTTATGCAGTCCCTGAGCACGTGTGATCTCAGTTTGGGGCTGCATCCTCCTGGGTACCAGGTTGTCAACGAAATAATATATTATCGATAAAACACAAATGCATAGAATCACAGAATCATAGAATAACCAGGTTGGAAGAGACCCACCGGATCATCGAGTCCAACCACTCCTATAAATTATAGTTTATAGTTTAAATGTGTAGGTTATATATATAGAGGTTATATATATATAATGGTCTCGATCCATTCTTGGACTCCTTCACTTTGGGGTGCCAGTGTGTATGGGTCTGCAGTAACATGGTGGTGAATCATGTTTTCATTTGTGTGCAAGTTTAGTGGGTGCCTCTGCTTGAAACTGGACCTGTTCCCTACTAAGCCATTGAAAGTGGAATTGCAGATCCTGAAAAAAAAGTAGCTATGAAGAAATACACAGACTAAATCAAGGATAAAATAAAATCATAACAGCAGGACAGATTCTCAGCTGACGCAATTGAGAGTCCCTTCTGAGTTACACCAGGCAGGATGAGGAAAAAAGGGGATTTGAATAACTGCTTATATTTTTGACAAATTCACCTGTTGTAGCCCTACTCAATTCCCAGGAATGCTGGGGGTGGAGATATCTGTCCCAGCCCTTGAGAGATGGGAGTTTCACAATAGCAGGAATCTGATAAGATGAATGAAATATCATTTTTTTCTGCATATTTAAATTATATTATGTCTGAGGCATTTTAAAACTCAGATATTGACTCTCTAAGAAGTAATAGGATATACCTTGTCACCCACCAGCAAAAGAGGAAAGCTTCCAATCATTTGGTCTGTCTAATCAGATCAGCCCCACGTTTCTAGGGTACCTGTCCTTTGGCCATATTGACATTAGAGTTAGAATGAAGTTACAATATTTAGAAAGGCTCAAGCTTACTAACTATGGAAATACTGGTGCTGTCCTTAAAAATGATGTGGTAGATTCCTTAGAGCTTAGTAATGATAACAGAGGGAGTTGCATGGATATAGCCATTATAGCTAAGAGCTGGGTGGGAAGATAAATACACTTCGATGTTGTGTCCAGTACTTTTCTAAAATACAGCACAGAGAAAACTTACAGGCGGTTCTGTTTTTCTCAAGGTTTCTATCATAATTTTTGGGTTTTGTGTGTCCTGTGTCTCGTCCATACTCTGATGCCATTTGATGGGCTCCTGGCACTCTTCATGACTCTTCTACGTATCCATATGTGCCCGTTCATGCTGTGAAACGCAGTCACTCCACATCCTACTCTCATGTATTTTCTTCCTCATGCACATTGTCACAAACTCCTATGCACTATCTCCCGTATTTTGTCCTCTCATGCCCTTCATGGTGTGTTTCTCTGCATGCCTCACGCTGACACTTGGGTGTTTCATGAGCAGGTCTGCCCCACGTTCCCACCTGTCCTTAGTTGCTCAGATCTTCCTAGGAGACAAGGCTGATGGACGTAACTCATCCCTATCTCAAACCACGACTTCCACCGTGGGAAGGTGCTGGTGGTAAAGATAGATCCTGGCGGAGGTGCCCCATGCATTTGAGTTGTTGTTTAGAGAGGAGAAGCTGGGAGGTACTAGTAGGCTCAACGGCTGTTTGTAAAAAATGTTCCCTTCTCATCAACTGGGTGCCAAAAGCACTTGTTTGGGATTCAACACAATGAATCATCACTGTTTAGCTGTTAAACTTGAGGCATCAGGCAAATTGCTCAATTGTTTTTCTCTTCTGATTTTGGACATTCTCAAGAGCTACAGAAGCATGTTGATGTTTGTGCTTTCTCTGCCTCCATACTGCCTGTGAAGATTGAAGAGTTTGTCTGATTTTCATGTTTCTGCTGACATTACCAGCAATTTCTGCCTCTCTCTGATGACACCCTAGTGAGACAACAGTGGTTCTGTTAGACTGTTTAATCTTTCTCTCAGTTCAGTATTTTCCTTTTTTAAAGAAATTACATTAAGGAAACATTTTATGGTATAAAATATCTTTGGGGGGGAAACACAGAGTCTCAAAGGGCTGAAGTTAAGGCAAAGGTTTTAAGGAAGAAGGCTTATGAACCAGTAGGGAAAACTGTGAAGGTCAGTGGTTCCCATCTTCTCCAGGGGAATTTGTTGAGAGAAATCCTTTTGCCATCTAAAAGCTCTCAGGCTCTGTGCAGAAGTCACCAGGAAAGAGCCCGTTGTCTATGTTTACAGAGGAAGATACTTCATGGTCATTTCTGATCTAAAGATCTATAACTCTGGAAATCTTACCATCAAACCCACGTGGGTTTAGGGATATTTCGTGCTAAGAGGTGCATGGTACCTACAGCACTTCTCTAGCACCTGGAGGGGAGGAGTGAAAGCTGAGGTCCAGGTAGTAGTGTTTAATTTAATGCTGTGAAACATCTCAGAAGTTTTAGTTTGTGCACTTTATTCAAGGCAAGCAGAAAGAAAATCTGTTAGGACTCCTTTAAGATGTCACCTTTGTTTTAAACTAAGTAATCCTATTTGCTGTCATGTGGCATAGTTTACTTTCCAGTGTTCTTGGAGGCTTAAAAACAATGAGTCCCTAATATATGCAATGTGAATCGCAGTATCTTGTAAAGTAGATTGTTGGTCTCCCTTGAATGCTTACAGAAAATAACAGGTTTGGATGTTCAGCTGGAATTGATATATGAAAAAAAAAAAAGCAAGATGGCCAATGGATTTAAAGGCTGACAGAGAAGATATTGGGGAAAAAAACATGCAGTCATTGATGAGGAGGGGTTTTTGAGAACTCTCAAAGCGTGGCTGATGAGTGCTTTTGAACAGTGCTTGTTTGGGGCAACAGTGTCGCATGAAGGTCAATTTTCTTTCATCATCTAAAAGAAAAAAATTCTAAAGTACCCCATAATCAAAGGCTTTCAGGTGACTGCATCATTTTAGAGACAACCAGTATGTGCTCACGCTTCCTTTATGAACCGTATTTTCTACTAGTTTTGATGCCTTCCCTCTTTTTGCCTTGCCTTGTCTCTTTTTCCATGGCCTTTCACTTTCAAGTACATCTGTGGACTGTACTGTCTGCAGGTGCACACCTGTATACCTGTGCAGACAAGAAGTGTGCTTGGCTGGCAAGGTGACAGTGAGGTGTTTGAGTAGGGTTGGAATAGGACCTTTGGGCTTTTTTTCCCCTAATTTTTTTTCACAGGGCTTAGGAAAGTGTGATCTTTGTCCAGGCGAAAACTTAACATTACTACTCAGGACCTCAATAAATCCAATACCATGTCCACAACTGCTCTTTGTGTAGATGTGAGCTGAGGGCAAAGCAACCATAAACATATTGGGTTTTTTGTCAGGCACAGAGGTAGCTGACACCCTAAAACTCGCAACAAGCAAAATCCAGAGCGTCTGAAAACCTGGCGGAGAGGTAATGGATGAAGTTGAACCCAAATTTTTGGAGTCCTATAGTAATCCTTTAACCAAAAGTTTCTCCTTCCCATCACAGCCACAACACAGTGGGTGTGAGAGCCTTCTTCGCCGCCGCTCCTGCCATCTGGAGCAGCCTGTCTGCTTCCTTCACCCTCCATCTGCTTTCACATAATGCTGAAATAACTCTTTATGGGTTTTTTTTCTCCTTCCTTTTTGTCTCTTTCTCTCTACTTCTGTGTCTGACCTCAATTATTTTTGTTGCCCCTCACACACAATTCTCCTGACTACGTGCAGAATATTGGTTGGATTTATTTAATCCTCGCAAGCATCCAGGGATACAATTAATACTGAATGAAGTTGTATTGTTTTGGTTTGCTTGACAATAACAAGAATTTATAAAAGGATTCTGAATTTATTGCCAGTAATGGTATCCACTTAACCGGTGAATCACAGTTTATATTCATGATTACTTGATAGGGCCTAATTTTCTAGTCGTTTTAGATAGCATGAAAACAAGCTGGGACTAAACGGATGCTGTTAGTAAACAGATAATGAGTGAAAGGAGGGATAAAAATTTCCTTGGGGCAGCGATCTGTCATTTTCATTGGAATTCAAACCACCTTGATTTCAACACCTTTCTGTAAATAATAATTAACAGCAATAACAATAATTTGCACACATATGTGTGTGATTGGGCTGTTCTTGAATGACAAATAGCTTGGCAATCAGAATATTTCTCTTTTTTGAAAATCATACTGTTCCTTAAAACCTTTCTAGCAAATCTTAACACTGATATGTTTTTTTGTTATCTGACTTGGCAGTTCCTATAATTTTCCTCTGAATGTTGCGTCAATCATTTTTTAAAAAGCAAACTATAAATAAAAGATTGTTAATAAACTTTTCAAGGCCTTTCACTGATGTTTTCATGCTGAAAGCTGTGTATTGAGCTTTATGCCAGAATTACTCACCAAACAGATTGCATGAAGTTAAATTAAAATAATACTTTTTAGTACAATTTTTTTGCTGAGTTAAAAAGCTGTGTACTTTTTTTAACACTGGATGTGCTAAGAAAATGCTACTGGGAAGCTATTTTTTGATCTAGTCTGCATGTAGAACAGCTGAGCATGGGGATGGAGATCCTCTGTAACAATAGATCACTGATTTTTCTTGCTCTTTTCCTGGGCAGTATCATATCTCACAGTTAAAGCATCATCAATTTTGGACGAGTGGACTACATAACTATGAAGATAGTTCTTAAAATATCTTTTACAATAGTCAAAAGGGGAAGAAGCAGAAAACATACTGGCTTGCATGTATTGAGGATTTTTTTTTTGTTTATTTTCTTATATTACCAATTGGAGATAAATTAAGCAGTTTCAGTCTAGTTGTGGTTTCCAGGAAGAGTGAATGGGAGATGCTTTTAATGATGCAAATGAACACGGGCATTTACCATCAGCAGGAACAGAGTGCGCCACGATGGCATCTCTACCACAGGCCCTTTGCCTCTACACTTTTTCTGCTTGCAGAAATGGATGAGCACCTGAGGGTAGAACAGCACAAAATAAAACAGCACAGCCATTTGTGTTTGTAAAGAGTTGCAAAGGCTGAAAAGCTGATGTATGTTTGAGGGCTGGACACTAGTAAGTGAAACATGAGGGATCTAAATTATTCGCGGGTGCTATTACTATGCCTTTTGTTGACCTCAAATGAGATCAGAAACTGTTGAGCTAGGAATACTAGAGACACCGGAGTAAAAGACAGTTTGTACCTAAAAGAACTTATCATCTAAATTAATAGGACAAAAATGCTAACACTGTTTTGTTGAAGACAGGAAAGTAACTTGTAAACCCAGAGCTGAGCCTGAATCGTAACTCCAGCTTTATGCAGTGGACCATCCCACTTCTTTCAGTAGCGGGCACTGTGTCAGCGGCAATGTTTTCAAAGTATTTATTTATATGTGATTCACCCAGTGTCATCACATATAATTAGTTTTTACTACTTAATGTTTGAAGATGCAAAGCACTGTCTGTATGCTATTGGTAACAGCAAGTATGCTTCATTACTGTGCTGTTCCACAGGTGCTCAGAGGAATCGAGGTCTTCCCAGAGCTATAAAGAGTCAGAACAGACCAGACTGTTCTTGGGGTGATGTGGGATCACTCCTAGCAAGATCCCATCCTCCCATAGCAGCTTAAATAATTCAAGCGACCAGGCTTTAACTTTCCAACTAAACTCTAGCTTTGACCCTGCCACCTCTCCTGTGATGGGCAAGGACTGAAATGAGGGAAACTATTGGAAGAAAAACAAGAAAAAACATAGAAAAACCCAAGCAACAAAGAGAGGAGCTGTGTGGAGGGAGAAGAGCACTTAGGGGAATTGCAGCCATGTGGGAAACTCATCTGGGGAAGGCAAAGGTTAAAATTATCAAATTCAGCCATAGTTGAAAGAGACTGCCGGAGCATCCCTGAATAATCCTTCACTGTTATATTGAGTTAGCTTGGAGATTTCCTCCCACTGCTCACTCTTGTCTTCTGCTGTCTCTCAGTGTAAGTAAATCAGTACAGTATGCCCAGCCATAAGGCCAACAGTGTTTCGGAAATTACAGGCACAGCAGAGTGCTTGGTGTGTGCTGTCAATGGCAGAAGATGCTGTGAATGTATTAAACTTGTTTCATGCCCCCTACCCTGTTTTTTTGCAGAGTACCTGAACAAATTCAAAGCCGTTGTCTTTTACTTCAGGACATTTTGTAGCTGGTGCCTGAGATATCTTAAAGACTACCTAAAGCTCTGAGATCAACATCAGCCATGCATCTCTGCATTAATGGGATTTCTTGCCATAGAGATACGATTAATTTGTTCAAAAGATGCAGCATTTTTTCAGGGGAAAATCTGACACTATTGAGCTTCTCCATGGGCTGATGATCATCATAAAACCACCACCTCCTACTTTGAGTCCATGCCATGGTGTTTTGAGACATCTTCTCTAGCATAATTACATAGCAACCTGAATATTGCAAAGCAAACAAGCTCTCCTTCACCACATAAAATTCTCCCAGATGTAAAAAACAAAACCCCCAAACAATACAACCTGTTCCTTACTAGGAGACTGCTACACATTTAGGGAGCAAACAGGGAAGCAAATAACACATGGCTCGTAAGCCAAGTTGCTTGATGCAGCAGGGGAAGATGCTTAGATAAAAGCATTTATGAAGCAGAATACTAGTGTGACGCCTGTCAGCCAAATTGCCCAGGCACTGGGGCACAAGAGGAGAAAACTTAGAAGGGAAATGTCTCATGTCACAGTCTTGACTTATGGCTTAGGCTTTTTAGGAAGCGGAAGGCTATATATTTAGAAGTTGATGGAGAATGTACTGAGAAATAAGCATAAAACCCCAGGATTCTCAGTAGCACAAAGGCACAGGACATACAGGTACTGCAGGCTTCAGGGAGACCTCTGCTCTTGGGTGTGTTAAGGTGTATCTGAAGTAATTTTACTGACTAATTTTCCTGGCTGTAGCCATGTAACTGTAATTTATGTCATGGGCATAAATCTTATGCTCTTAAGAGAGAGACCTTGAAAGAAATCTTGCAGAGTATTATAGGCAAGTCCATTGAATGAGTTTCTGTGATGAATCTTGTATTTTTAATGGAAAGTAAAGTGATTCTAGGATTCCTGAGTGACAGCTGAGATGATTTGTGTCCAGAAAGGAAACGTGTGCCCTGCTGGCACTACTGAAAGAGAACATAATGAATACTAAAGCTTAAAGCATGTTTGTTCTGCAGGTGAGTGAAGCTGCACTGAGAGGAAGCCAAAAGGGAGAGGTCTGGGGCAGAGAAGGGCAATGGAATTGAGCTACAGGTAAATACCAAGAAAGACTCATCTAAATGGGAGACTTACAGCTTAATTGACTCTAGAGGCAGCTAGATCTCCTTGTGTGTTGATGAGATATATGACTGCAAAAATTCACAGACATGGGTCCTTCAGACCAGATAGCTTGTACGCTGCACCAGGCAACACTTAATCACTGTCAATCAAGGGCCATTAAAATGACCAGTAGCATCAGTGTTTGCTCTAGAGATGGTGTGATGCTGTAACGTGTTTATCTTGCATTGCTATGTGGTTATGATGAAGGTTTATATAAATAGATATAGCATCTGTGTATGTATATATATTTATATATATATAAATGTATATCTACCCACATATAGTGATATATATTGAGCGATATATAGCGATACATAGTGCTAGTGTCCTCAAGCTCCACCAGGGGAGGTTTAGGCTGGACATTAGGAAAAAATTTTTCACAGAAAGGGTCATTGGGCACTGGAACAGGCTGCCCAGGGAGGTGGTTGAGTCACCTTCCCTGGAGGTGTTTAAGGCACGGGTGGACGAGGCGCTGAGGGGCGTGGTTTAGTGTTTGATAGGAATGGTTGGACTCGATGATCCGGTGGGTCTCTTCCAACCTGGTGATTCTATGATTCTATGTTTGGCTTCATTAATAAATACATAGAGAATGTCCCGTGCTGGTTGGTAGGAACTATTTAAGAGCACTGTGAACTAATTTATTCTGTTGCTTGAATTAATTTTCATATTTGGGTTACATTTGGGTGAAGGCAAGAGTCATGTCTGTTTACATCATCTAAGCTTCATTATTGTTAATGAAGGGTCTGAGGGACTTGATGATCCCTGTGGGATCTCAGGACATTGCATGATGATTCTATGTTTTTTGATGCCTTGTTTTGTCCTTCTGTCTACTGAGATAAGACTTGGGTCCAAACAGTGGTTCTGTGTTTCTGTTCTTATTCACTAGTCGTTTGCTTTCAGCAGTGGAGGAAGGACAGTAGTTTTTTCACACACTGCAGAGATGACTTTGGTCATGCCTCACAGCTGCTTAAATGTGTGGTGTTTGACCTTGCTTAGTTTGTCACCAGAGACCATGGAAAGCTCTCAAAGATGGGAAGTCCTGACTTTGTGATGCCCTAGATACCTTATGGCCCAGGAACTGTGTGGTGCCCACTTGTTCACTAGTTCATGGGTGAGAACGCAGTCAAGTAAGAAGTGAGCGTGATGGTCCTTCCTTCTCTTCTTCTCCACCTCCATTTTACCTCTGCTATGCTGAATCACCACTTTCCATCTCCCATGAACCTTGTAGTTGGGTGCAATGCCATAGCTGCATCCCATAGATGTGCACAGCTGGGAAGCACAGCTGGAAGACATCGAAGTGTCTGCCTTTGTGTCAGTTAAGGGCTTTATTTGTTTATATAAAACACTCTCCAGAGGAAGAAATGAAGGTGTTGTGAACCAGGTGGAGTCTGTTAGAGCTTTTCATGTGCTAACTTGACTGCAGCAAGTGGAAGGTGAATTAACTAACATCGTGGGAGGTCTGTCTTAGAGAGTCCATGAGGGATTCCCTTCCACAGACACAGGATTGAAGCAACCTTATTGACCACGTTTAACACCAGTCTACACCGCTGCCCACAGAGTGATGGCAACTGCTTATTGCCTTTTTCTACAGTACAGTTATGGATTGCAAAGTTATGTCGATTAAAAATCTACCATGCTAAAGTCATTATTGCGGTGGGTGCATTAGTTTCTGTAGTCAATTCCATTTCCTACTTTTATTTAAGCAATACCCCTAGTGATTTAACATTGAGTTAAATGTTCTGGTACTTTAACATGAAGGCACAATATGGAAGAGAGGCAGACTGGTAGTGAAAATATTTAAAAAAAACAGTTTTGGCTTTGGAAAGTGCCTGTAAAGTGTCTTCCTGGAGGTCTCAGTATGTGTTGGCTTAGCATTTTGAGTAGATTTTCCTGAAGTCAGAGGGTAGCACACAAAAGCACACCAGACCTGTTTCTCTTCTCATTTTCTCTTAAATCATTTGTAGCAGTGCAGAGTGACTGTAAAAATCTGCCTTTGATGCACACAGCTTGGATGTTTTCCTTTGGGAGACAAGAAATGCCTATACTACTCAGCAACAAGCTGGAACAGCAGCGTTTTATGCTCCTTTCGCTCAGGTTTCAAATAGCAATATAAAGTTACAAGGCAATGGAGGAACAGGTTGCAATTCCAGGACAGAAGAGGAAGGGGCTGAGCATGTCCCACGGAGCAATTTGCATCTTCTGCCAGCCCAGTTGTTTGCAGGGATGTGCTGTGAATTTATTTAATGGAACAATACCAGTTAAAAATAGCCCTCCAAAAAGGAGGTAAAGGAAGGGAAGAGACACAAAGTACAAGAAGTTTTCTTTCTTTTCATTCCATAGATGCTATAAATCAGCAGGGAAGTCAGCTGCATTTTTTTTTTTCCTTCTGTCTTGTGTTGTTAAAAATCATCAGCCACTACACTGAAATGGTTTGCAAGAGCCACTTCTCCAGGACAATTTCTAACTGAGAACAAAGAAAAACTGGTAGATGCTAGGTTGAATTAATGTATCAGCAGTTGCTGAATTCAGCTTAAGAGTTGTAAATGGAACCAATCATCATTTCTTAATGAGTTATATGAGAACAAAGAATCACAATGCTTGAATAATATGTCACATCTCTATCAATGCTGCTTGAGCAGTTATTCAGTTTGTTCAATGGTATGACAAGGTAACATGACAAAATCAATTTACAAATCAGTTTAAATGTAAATATGCAGTTCCCCCCCCCCCTCCCCCGGAATGTCATTCTTAAAACCTTGTGTTTTTTATCCTTACAATCCCTACCCAGTCATCTGTTTTCAGTGGTACTGCTTGGATGAAGTCCTGCATGGCCCACAGTAACATTATTCACCAGATCATTTGTCATTTATTCATCTCTGGTCTAATGAGGCTGTCGTCTGGGCCTTGGTGAAAATGAATGATGCATCGCTCTGTTACACAGTGTAAGTATATTTTGCACTTAGCACCAAGGCTGTATTTTTCCAGGGTCCTTAAGGAGGTTTGGCCCTCAGCCCTTATTAACACTTAATGTAAATCTTTCTGAATATTTTATTCGTTTGGCAGCAAATGTAGGAGAAACTTGGTATGAGTTCCCTAGGAACTAAATAACAAGTATTGTACACAGAGGTGATATGATCATCTATTTTAATACCAGACCTTTCACCATGTTGCAGCAGACTGTGACTGGCAAAAGTCCCATCCCTGTTTGTAGTGATGGATATCTGCAGCAAATTACTGATAACATGTTACAGAGACTGTTGCAGTGGACACTAAATGCCATCTTCAGCAACAGGAGTTCACTGGTCTTACCCTTTTCTTCCATATATGAGTCCCATAGTCCATTTGGGTTAAGTCTACAAGATGCCATCAATGTACCTGGTTGCACATCTCATTATGCCTCTAACTTTGTATGTCCCTGGGCTCTTAAGAGACGTTGTAAATAGCTTTTGGAGACTTGTGAACACTTTCTTTTTATTTCAGACAAGGCAACAGGGTTCCCAGCAGCCTTTTAAATATACCAGAGGATCATGTTATGGAAGAGAACAGTATTAACTTATCATTGCCATATGACTCCCATTACTATAATTTCTGAGCAAATCACAGTCTTTAAAAAATCTGTGAAACTGAAAACTCGTATGCTTATATTTTTGTTACATTTATGCGTGACATATGGACTTGCAGTAGCTGGTTACTCAGTTTCTGCTCAACATCTTGTATTTTATGGTGACTGTTGAAGAATCTGAATATGTATGGTATTTCCTTATCTGTGATTGGTGTTGCTGCAGCCTTTATGTTGTAGTTTGTTGGCTAACTGTCAGATACTCATGGCTTCATTAAGAAACAGATGTACAGGTCTACACTTTGTTTTAGTAGCTGCACTTTTGACATATTGTAAATGTCCTTAATTGATTTTGTTCAGGATAATACCATCTGCTGGCATCTGTTTCTGCTGTGGCTCTTGCTGAATACTTGTGTGTATCATGGTCTATAAGGACAAATTAGAGAATTTCATCATGGTTTTATGTCAGTTTTTTTCTGAAACAATTGCAAGCAGAGTTTGAACATTGGGCCACCTTACAGCTGAGCAATTTGATAACTAGATTAGCGCAGTTTATTCCAAAAGGCATGTTTCAGGTAATAATCAGGCCCTGTGTCTATGTTGATGTCTCTTCGTTTATTGTTGGCATGTTTGCAAATGTGTCAGAGCTCCTAGACTGGGAGGAGAGCAGCCGTTGGATTTATATTTGGCTGCCCTTGATCATGGAGGTATGCAGAGTAAATTTTTAGATGTGCCTGAGGCCTTGACACGAAACTCTGTCTAGCAGTCAAGATAAGTAATCTTTAAACATCACTTACTGTATCTGTAATGTTGATGGGTTTCTTGTCAGCTTTTAACAAAGCCAAGCCTGAGATGAAGCTTTTGGTGGCAAAAGCAGTACTGGGCAGGTACTGGATGAGATGTCTGCTAAGCATGCAATTAGAAATATGTGTGTTGTCTCATGAGAGCCCATAACAAAGTCCTCCTTTTTGAATAGCCCACTGTCACATTGGGTTTAGCTCTCCATCCTCAGCTCAGTCCTTTATATTAGATGGCATCGGTGTTTATCGTAGATTTTATTGCAGTTGCTGTGTTTGTATCTGAATTGTGAAACACAAGAGAAATTCCATTTCCTGGCACTGTTTCTGGTCACGACAAGTGTAGGCAAGCATTGAAAAGTATCTAGGTCAGGATTTATCTGTAACGACCTTACTTTGCTCCTAATAAAAATAGTGAGAGTTGGCCTTTGATGTCAACAAGACAATGTTAAACCAATTTTGAGATGCTTATGAAGTCTTTGCGTCTCTGCACACTGCTCATATGTGTGGGCAACAAGGAGAAGAGGAATCATGCTTGGAAATGCGTCCTCCAAATACTAGTGAAAATGAGGAAATGAGCCACTGATCTGAAATACCTGATGTCCCAGCAGGACTAGATTGTCCTTGAGCTGGAGTTCTATTTGTGGCACTTTATATATGCAGGATTCAGTAGAAAATATGTAGAGCCTTCCTGACCACGCATGTGTATTAGAGCTCACGTGAAGGCAATTGCAAAAGCACAGACTCTGCTTTTACTTTACCCACCACTTTCTCTGGCCCAGTGTCCTTGCTATTACTGTTCTTCTGGTATTGGTGCCTCAGTATCAGAACCTACGTATTGGTACCTGCAGCTGGTCAAAGCTCAGGAGATGAACTTTGTAAAGTCATGAGTTTTGGAGATTATGTGGACTAGCAGTAGAGGCATTAATTGGGTGGAGGAACACGAGCTAATGATTGGGGAGACTTGAGTTTCACTTTGGACTGTGCCACTGAGCTCTTTTATGACCTTGGAAAAGTTGCAGCACCTCTCTGGCCTGGTTTCTCCATCTGTCAGAACAGTCACTAACCTACTTTGTAACTCACTTTGAGACCTAATAAATTAAAGCTTGCTATGTGAGATGTTCAATATGCGCTGTGTGATGTGGTAACATGGTAAGAATCTCCCCTATTGTCTGAGCGTGTTGGGAACTCAGCTGCAATGCTGGTGTTTTGCAGATCATGGTTGGTGTGAGACACACTTCTGCAAGAACCTGCTCCCTTTCCTAAGAATACCACTGACTCCAAAAGGAGGTGGACTGCCCCACCTCAGAACCCCTAGAAAGGGACAAGAGAGTAAATCCAACTGAAATGTACTTTGTTTTCTGAAACTGTTCGTATTATTCAGTGTGCTGGGAATTCCAGCGGGGCAGGAAGACCTTTCAGAAATGTCTCTGAGCTCTCAACTCCAGCCTGCTGATGGGTTTTCCAGTATTGATTCGCTGGTGGATGGACATTAGGGACATGACTGGAAGCAGCTGTGTAGCTGCGAGGCAGTTTTCGCTTTCTGTGCAATCCAGGTTGTAAGTGGGAATCAGAAAATAACAGTAGTTTTAGCAGCATGCTGACAACAGAGTGGGATTTGCAGAACAGCAGATAAGGATTTTACTGCCTTTAAGAGCCATCTGATGGTAAGACTGTGTGGTCTTGCCTCAAAGATACATCTGTAGCATTAGGGATGTGTTGGTTATCTGTTAATTACATTTTTAAATGTCTAATGATGTTTGTGCCGCTTGAAAACCAATTCAGTAACTGAAGTTAGCATGACCAGTAGCTATGATGACTCTGAGGCAATAAATTTTTTGGAACACCTTCAAAAAAAATAATTAAAGCAATTGGAGGAATGTCTTTGTTTCCATGTCTTGGTGAGGAAAAAGTGGTACCCGTGAGATGAATAGAGTTGTGTTTCCAGTCACCGCAGTGTTACTGTTTTAAAAAGCCTTCTTGTAGGCAGAATGCATTTAGGTTTTTTTCCTCTGATTCTAGGAAAAAAAGTAAAGTTAGTGCATAAATTGGGAGGCAGGCTTTCATTTAAGCCGCATAATTTAGATCTGCTGGTGAAGGCTGCTGCTGTAGAGCATTTGGCATTCATCAGAAAAAATCTCCAAGTCTAAACAGTTTTATTATGCAAAGTTATATAGTTGGAAGGCAAAACACACTGTCTTTTTCCACGTTGAAGAACAGTGCCAACTGATGGATGTCCTGTCAAATTTCTCATAGCTTGCAGGGAAGGTGAATAGCTGTAGGTCTCACTCGTCAACTATGGCTGCTGTAAGCAAGTAGCCCTGAGGGAAAAGGATGTTTAGCTGTGCAGGGGGTAGGAGAGCAGCCGAGCTTGAGAGACCGTGTGGATATTCTCAAATAACGTGTTGCATAGGGTGAGTGTTAGCAAACCTTTCACGTCTTCATGAATTAGGGTGTAAATATTTGGATCTTTCCATTCAGATTTTATTAGCACAGCTTAGTACTTCTTACAAGGCACTTCAGCTCCACCAATAAAACATACAGTGACTGTACTTCTACATTAGTGTAGAGATTTTCCTGAAGAGAATTTTCCTTAGTGATTTAGGCAAAAATCACAGTTCACTAGAACACATATTAAAGCTTCACCCTGTTTAGTGTGGTTGATTTGCGTATACAGACTGCCACACGTGCTTATCCCCAAGCACACGGTAAAGTCTTATTAGAGGTCTGAAATCAAATGGACTTAACTAGGAGGCAAAATATTATGTATTTAGTTGCTTTTGTGGTAGGTATGGACTATTGAAAGGTGACCATAGTCCTTCTGAGTGGTTGTCTTCTGTATTTCTGTACATTTCTACATAACGCAAGGGACCAGGTTTCCAATCCTATCCAGAATTCCTTGCAGCAGCCGTAAAAGCCTGTGGTTTTGGGTGGGAGATCTCTGCAGCTGAGTAGGATGGGACCTGTGGATCAGACCTGCTGGGTCACTGATGCCAAGAGGAATCACCACCACTTTGCCTGGATGTGGCAGCCCAAACTCTGGGTGCAGTGTTGCAGAAGCAGCCACATCTGGTGGGGATGCCAAGCCCTCGGTGTCCTGTGCCCACCAAACACTGAGCTGCAATGAGAATGAATCATAGTAATTTTAAACCATTTTGTAAAACATCACCGTAGAAGTATCTAGGCAGCGTGAGAGGGGAAGAACTATTTAGCTTTGCATGGTGTTGATGCATGGTAAGTATTTTCCTCGATTCCATCAAAACTGCAATAAATGAACACCAGCCTTCATGAAATGTGCTTTAAGATGCACTGAGAACACTCAATATATTAATAGGTTCCTATTTAATCAAGCGATCTTTTAAAAATAAACTAAACTCTGAGTGCTTAGAAAACTGTCTTCCAGCTCAGGCAAAGAAAATGTGTTGTTTTTTGGATGACTCTAGATATTTTTCGGGAAGAGGACTCCTGCAGAAAGAATAACCCAAGGCAATAAATTTTCGCCTTGAATAAAAATCTTTCTTGCATGTAATTTGGGTTTGTTCTCACCTGAGGCTCATGATATTGTATAAAACTTGGTGACCTTTCCAAATCTTAAGGAAATGCAAGAGAGGGCGCATTATCTCTTCACCTTGTGCATTGCAGGATCTGCACAGATTGCGGTAAGTACTACTTTTTTGAGACAAATCTGATATTTCCCAGAAATTACTGTTTTTAAAAGGCAGTAAAGAGGCTGGGTGGGATTCACTGCTCCTACAAAGGTTGAGTACATTTGCCTAAATTTAGTGTAATTTCATTGAATCATAGAATGATTTGGGTTGGAAGAGACCTTTGAAGATCACCTAGTTCCAACCTCTCTGCGATTGGCAGGGGCACCTCCCACTAGACCGAGCTGCTCATAGCCTCATCCAACCTGGCCTAGAACACCTCCAGGGATGGGGCAGCCACAACTTCCTTGGGCAACCTGTGCTGGTGCCTCACTGCCCTCATAGTGAATCCCAGAATCCCATCTCCCTGAGAGATCTAGTGGAAACACCTCCTCATCTGAAACCAGTCCAAGATTGACATAAACCAGAAGTTGTTGCATCAGGATGGGGAAGCTGATCTACTGGTTTGAGGAGGACTGAGCTGGGCAAATGCAGTTTCACAGAATCACAGAATAACCAGGCTGGAAGAGACCCACTGGATCGTCGAGTCCAACCATTCCCACCAATCCCTAAATCATGCCCCTAAGTACCTCATCCACCCTAACCTTAAACACCTCCAGGGACGGTGACTCAACCACCTCCCTTGGCAGACTGTTCCAATGCCTAACCACCCTCCCCGTGAAGAATTTTTTCCTAATCTCAAGCCTAAATCTCCCCTGGCGGAGCTTGAGGCCATTCCCTCTTGTCCTGTCCCCTGTCACTTGGGAGAAGAGGCCAGCACCCTCCTCTCCACAACCTCCCTTCAGGTAGTTGTAGAGAGTAATAAGGTCTCCCCTCAGCCTCCTCTTCTCCAGGCTAAACACCCCCAGCTCTCCCAGTCGCTCCTCATAAGATTTGTTCTCCAGCCCCTTCACCAGCTTCGTTGCTCTTCTCTGGACTCGCTCCAGAGCCTCAACATCCTTCTTGTGGTGAGGGGCCCAGAACTGAACACAGTACTCGAGGTGCAGTCTCACCAGTGCTGAGTACAGGGGGAGAATAACCTCCCTGGACCTGCTGGTCACGCCGTTCCTGATACAAGCCAAGATGCCATTGGCCTTCTTGGCGACCTGGGCCACTGCTGGCTCGTGGTCAGTCGCTGTCAACCAACACCCCCAGGTCCTTCTCCTCCAGGCAGCTTTCCAGCCAGGCTTCTCCTAGTCTGTACCTCTGCTTAGGCTTGTTGTGCCCCAAGTGCAGGACCCGGCATTTGGCCTTGTTAAACCTCATGCCGTTGGTCTCAGCCCAGCAGTCCAGCCTGTTCAGGTCCCTTTGCAGAGCCTCCCGACCCTCCAGCAGATCAACAGTTCCTCCCAGCTTGGTGTCATCTGCAAACTTGCTAAGGGAGGACTCAATGCCTTCATCCAGGTTGTTGAGAAAGACGTTAAACAGGACTGGACCCAGGACTGAGCCCTGGGGAACCCCACTTGTCACTGGCCTCCAGCTGGATTTAACTCCATTTACCACCACCCTCTGGGTCCGGTCATTCAACCAGTTTTTCACCCAGGAGAGTGTGCACCCGTCCAGGCCAGAGGCCGACAGTTTCCCAAGCAGATTGTAATATAAATGTTGCCATAAGTTTTTTTCCTGCTGGTTCACAGTCTTACAGGGCAGAGTAAACATTTAATAGCTCTGGTGTTCGGTTGCAGTTGATTAGTTCATCTGAAATTAGATCAAAGGTACCTCAAACTGGGCCACCTAAATCAACAGTCACCTGGAAAATACAGATATGTGATTTATCTGAATGCACCCATGAGAAAACTGGTTGTGTTTCACGTTTTTGATCTTGCAGTATGTTGCTGGGACTATTGCTAGGGAATGAAATTCATGGAAGTTTAGTTTGTGCAGAGTTGGGTTGAAGAGATGTGATGGATATAGCAGCTTCTTCTCTCTTGGTTGGATGTAAAATCTTCCATTAAATAACGCTGGCAGAAGTCAAGATTATTTCAGTTGTGTATAATTTTGTTCTCAACTTGCTTTTTGCTTCACTTGCCAGATTTTCAATTGTCTCTGGAAACTTAAGACGACCTTTTTCAGTCCTCTAAGAGTGGTGGTAGCACTGTTCTATTTCCCGGATTTAGCACAAATGAGACATTCCTCTAAAATTGGTCATTTACAAGTAAGCTCTTGCAAAGAAAAAGTAAAACCACACGCATACCTACTCATACGAGTTGGATTGTTTTCCTGAAAACTCTCTGTTGCGAGAATTTCATACTGGGTTTGTAACCCAGTGGGGAAATTGTGTGATCCACATTTTCTGCCCTGCAAAAGCAGCATCCGCAGTAATTAGATATTAACTTTACCTCTGCTTGAAAATAGCTGTCATAATTACTCTTTGCAGTTGTGAGATTTTTGTGTGTGTGTGTACTGATTATAAGCTTTTAAAGCACATGCCTACCCTTTATCTCAGTTGGTATTTACATTGAAAGGTGATTTGGATCCTGCATTTCATGTCAACATGGCCAATCTGCTTGAAATTACTTCTGGGTCATTATGCAGAAAACCAGGAATTTCTTGCCCCTGGTTTAGTGGTTGATGGAAAAGCTTGTTTTCTGCCTTCACATGGTAAAATCAGCAAGAGTGAAGACTCGGCCAACTGAGAACAGCTTCAGCTGGACATTTCTTTAGGGGAATGTGGGTTTTGGCAGAGAAGGGTTGGCAGAGGTGCTGGTGGGTGGGAAATGGAAACTCCAGCTCCATAACAGGGTGTTCTTCATCCTCGTTTCCTCTCAACCGTACTCCAGCTGGCAAAATATCCTTTCCTCTGCAGCCAGGTGATGGTTAATGCAGGAGTAATGGCTAGTTTTGGTTGCCTGGTGCCCCATTGGCTTTGAAGTTGCATTACTGTTGTTCCTTTCATTCATGAAGCCTTTCTGCACTGTTATTACTCTTCATGGAGTTCCTGGGTGGTTGAGGGACAGAGGGTGAGAACAGACAAGAATTGGAAAAACAAACCCCAAAACCTCAACTCTAGCCAAATACAAATGGAAGGGGTTAGGAGAGTGGGGGAAATATGAGTCATAGCTGGATCTGCTGAGTTTAAGTTTCTTCTTAGGTGGCTTTAATGGAAAATCACTGTACAAAATGGTTTTGTGGTCTGAAAAAAAAGAAAAAAAAAGACAAGAAAAAAGAAAGAAACAGAGAAAAAGAGGGGAGGAAAAAAAGAAAATAGAGGGGGAAAAGGAAGAATATATGTTTGTTCATTCTTGGATTGAAGAAAAGTGAGAAGCACTGATCAGCATACTCATTTCCAGAGCTGTGTGAGCTCTGACCATGTTGTTAGGTGGTTTCCAGTTCAGGGCTGGCCGATGTCCAGCTGGTGGGGAGCACGGCCAAAAGATCTCCTGTCTGTCTGTGAAATGTTGCATAGGTGCATGCTGGCTGAGTGCAAACTCCTTGTTTCACAGCACAGCCTGCTCTTTAAACCGGTAAAAAAAAGTTATTCTGAAAAACGATAGGAAAAGCTCTGCTAAAATAAAGTGTTTGAACCCTATTGCAGAGACTGTGGATCTGTGGGTCCCTCTCTCCATTGCCCAAGTTCACCTACCCTTGAGGCGTTTCTTGGGAAGGATTAGTTCTCATAATGTGGGGCTGGGAGCACAGACAGCTTAAGCATATGTGTCTTTTAAAAAGTAGGGGCTGAAACAAAGAAATAAAGTCATTTTCCAGATTCAGCAGTAATTGCTGAACACTTTCCATGGCTTTTGCACCCTTGTCCAAGCAGGAGAATTTCCTTTATGCCTGGGAAGCTTGCATAGTGCAAATGTCAAACTGCATACCCTGGAGAATTAGCGGTTATTAAGTCCAGAGAGGAGGCTGTTGGAGAAGTGAAGCTGCTGGAGTCTTCTGTAACATTTATGGTTGGACTCGATGATCGGTGGGTCTTTCCCAACCTGGTGATTCTATGATTCAGCAAGGCAGATGTGGAGGCCTACAGGGAAGCTGGGGAGGGGCTGTTTTTCAGGGAGTGCAGGGATAGGATGAGGGGTAACAGTTTTAAGCTGAAAGAAGGGAGACTTAGATTAGATATTAGGAGGAATTTTTTTTCTATGGCGTTAGTGAGGAACAGGTTGCCCAGAGAAGTCGTGGATGCCCCATCCCTGGAGGTGTTCAAAGCCAGCTGGTATGAGTCTTTGAGCAACCTGATCCAGTGGGAGGTGTCCCTGCCCACGACAGGGGCTTGAAACTAAACGACCTTAAAGGTCCCTTCCAACCCAAATAATTTTATGATTCTATGATGTTATGGGATTAGAGGCTGAAAAATCCAGCCTGATCCTGAGTCTCCTGAAGTTAGAAGATGACATAATAATAGGATGAGATCTATGGGTATCTCCTGCATGGCAGTCTCAAAACACACCAACTGAGTGATTTTCACCATCTATCGGCGATTACCTCTTGATGTATTTCATATTTCTATACTGTACAGGCGTGCTGAGCTATCATGGCTTGGGCGGCAGCACTTCTGTGGTGATTTGCTGTGTGTTCTCCTCTGACCAGGCAGCAGCCCTCGCGAGGACAATTGCCTTGCTCAGCTTCATGAGACTCAGAAACATGCTGGTTTTATGAGATTTTGATTTTTAACTTGACTGGCAACAGTGAGGATTGAATTGTCTTCTCCAGGAGAAGGTACAGGGAGCAGCTGTGACTGCCAGAACCTGAGACAACTTAGCTCCAGTGCCTGTGCTGAGAAGTCAGATCTTATTCATCTGGATCTGGTTGTAGGCTCAGTTTAATTAGTCTTTTCTTCAAAACAAATTAAATTACTTTGCAGTAAAAAAACAATATTCCCTTCTGCCTTTTTTTTCCCCCCCAGTAACCAGCTGGGAAAAAAAGATATAAGGTGGATTTGGATTTTTTTTTTACTTTTAAATCTTTTTTCAAAAACTTGCAGTCTATTGTGTATGAGTTAAGAGGCTGCAGTATAGATTCCCCTCCCAGTTTTAAATGATCCTAGCGTGACACATCCCGTAAATGGAGATGCAATAATGGAATAAAAATTTGATTTACAATTCGCTAAGTGAAGAGAGATGAGTCCAGCTCAGAACTACTCTGTTTTCTCACTGGAAGGCCCTAAACAGACCATGTTTAATGAGTTAAAGCAGAGCTATTTCCTTTTTGGATATTTGTGCATGCACTCTATCTGCTGTGCCGAGAATATCCTCTGCACCTGGGATGTGATGGATTTGTTAGACTTGTCTGGAACTGGGGTTTCACATGCTAGATTAAATTGTACATTGCGTTTTGTCCGTTTTCTTTATGGATGCATGAGAGCCGCATGCATGGAGTTCAAACTGATCAGGACTTCTGAGATTTTGTGCAAATTGCCAGTGCTCTCTTCTTGAGCTTAGACAAAATTTCCAGACAGAATAGAGGGTGTCTGGGGAAACTCAGAGAGGAAATAACCTAAAATGGGAGCCCTGATTGATGCATTTGGGTGGGGTGAGTATTTTTGTTAAGTTTTGGTCCGGGTAGCAATTGTTCCTGAAGTGAAGTGAAACAGTTAACCTGTGTTTTTTTAAAAAAGAAAACTTTTTGAGTGCTGCAAAATGAGAATGTTGCTTTGAAAAGGGAGAATTTTGGTTTTTTAGGAAAAAGTCATATTTTTTTCTGAAACTGAAACTAGTTATGACTGCAGTCTAATGAATATAATATTCATTAATTTTTGTTACACTGCAACTGTTTTGAATTTCATTTTTTCCATCTGATACCTGAGAACAAGATATTCCTTTTTTCAAAACTGCTTTGAAGTCCACTTTAAAAAATCCTGGGCAAGTGCTGTCTGCTCTTGTTCACTACAAGGAGGGATTCTGAAGGACAGCTGCTTGCAATGAACATTTGATTGCAATTTGTGTTAAGTTTCCATTTCCAAGTAACTTGCAAAGGGTTAATAGATTATTAGCAGGTCTTTTGAATTATAAATGAAGTCACCAGGCAGAAGTTATGTCAACACTGTGCTAGCAGCAGCTGTCTATAAGCACCAGTAATCCCTCTTATAGATGCATGTGTGGCCATTAATACCTATTGGCTGGGTATATTGGTCAACTCCCTTGGTTCCTCTTTGCCATTTAATTGTGGGAATCAGTCTGGCCTTCACCCATGTTTTCATCTAAACCACTGTCCTGCTCTTTCAGCCTGGGTTATTCAGAGATCTACTTTTTCATGCCATATTATGCCCGTTAAGCTTTTTAGGTGGAGTTTGAGTCTGAAAAATTCTTCACTGAAAGGGTCATTAGGCAATGGAAGGTCTGCCCAGGGAGGTGTTAACTCGCCTTCCCTGGAGGTGTTTAAGGTGCGGGTGGAGGAGTTACTGAGGGGCACGGTTTAGAGATTGGTGGGAATGGTTGGACTTGATGATCTGGTGAGTCTCGTCCAACCTGGTGATTCTATGATTCTATTCTATGATTCATCCACATGTAAGCTGAGAGGTGTCCTCCACCTCTGTCCTCCAGCGCTGTGGGTGGACTGTGGAAGTTATCTGCAGCAGTGTGAATAGAAACGTGCTATAAGGGTGATATCCCATCCTGAGAAACTGGCAAAGACTAGCTTTGATGGCAGTTTGATCCCTTGTAGCATGTGTGAGCAGAGTGGAGGGGGTCCCTGTCCTCTGTGGTTTATACCACCTTCAGCTAACATAAATGGTTCAGGGCGTTACCAGGTGTTTCCATATTGTCAGGAATATACATGGTCAGGTATAAAAGGATGACTTTATTCTCTTGTCTATACCGAGAGGGTCTATACCTGTGCTTCCCATGGGTAAGTTTGAAATCCAGACTGCACTTACGGCTAACCATCTCCTTTTGTGGCAATGCTGCAGCCCCATGTCTGCACTAAGCACTCATCAAGATGTGTCTGCTCTTCGTGTGATTCCTCCGTTACAACCTGATGAGGGGCATTAGGGAGCTGTTGGAAAGGGCTATGTTCACAGTTTCCTTTTGAAGGCTCTACCACCCTGACTTTTCGGTGGGAGATGAAGTAAAATGGCACAAAAGACCCTGGGGTGCTGCAGAGAACTTTTATTCCTCATCTGGTGACGTTTCCTTCACCCAGCGCACCTGGGCTTTGCACATCCCCCAGCCTAGCTCATGGCTCTTCCCCTGAGCACCAAGACCCTGACCTGATGGTTAATCCTTCCCCGTGGTGGTCACCAGCACTGCTTGCTGGGCTTGGGTACCTCCCAGGGTACTCCCATGCAGACCTCCCCGAGGAAGGAGATGAGCCAGGGAGTCAGCCTGAGGCTTGTGAGACCTGCAGATTAAAGTGCAAAAGTTCACAGTGGAAAAAGGACTTCTCGCATGACTAAGGGCTGTTGGCTGCCTGTAGTTTTCTACCATGATGGATGGAGGGTGGGCTAATCTGGGGCAGAGGTCAGGAAGAGATGAGGGGAAGCGTAGGAACTGGAGCAGGGACCATGACATCATTGTGTTTTTTTTTCCTTGTGTTGATTGAAGCGTGTGACTATGTTTATCTGAAAACGTCATCATAGCCTATGTAATCTGAGCTCAGTTTTAAGGATATAGCATGTTTTGGAAGCCACATACTAAGAATACAGTTTATCCACGTAATATGTTCATTTTTTGTGGGATGTCGACAAAAATGTCTGTGCAGGAGCTTTATGTGGAGGGAATAATACAAATTAGTATAACTATATGTAAATCTTGGTGGAAAGTCCTTTTTGTCAGCAGTGCAAAAATATCAGCTAAGAGGGTTTGCCCTGGCACTTTTAAAGTGCCAGAGCTGCAGGGATAGTAAGGAATTTTAGTCTCCTGATTGATTTGGCAGGGATTTTGTGATCCCTAAAAACCTATGCATGCTGCTTGGAGTGTGTACTGGGGTCTCAGCTGCTCCTGAGTGTGGCTGAGTATCCAGTTGGGTAGAGATGACCAAGGAGATGGTGACAGGGTGTTGAGTTTGGAGTTGGCTGAGGAGCTCTGTGAGCTGTGCACCATGGGGCTTGCTTGCTGCCTGATGAAAAAATTCTGCTCTCAGTTGCAACGGTGTAGCTTTGGCTGGTTTCCAGACCGTGCACGTCTAATATCACTGTGGCTTAATGACTTTAATGGAGATTATTCTTATAATTTTTACAATGGTCTAAATGAGAGCAGAATTTGGGCAGTAGTCACTGTCACTGACAGACAGTGAGTGAAATGTGGAGAAGCAAAACCATCACAGGGCAGTTTCAAGTTTTGTGATACACAAACACACAGTTACAGGGCCGGGTTTCTCATTTTCCAGGATTGCTAGAAAGGAGCCATCCGTCCGCACTGTAGACTCAGCCACGTGTAGAAATAAATTCAGAGACCTTATTCCTGATTTTAATTCCTGCTTTCATACCAAGTCTTTTGCTATCCTGAGCTGCGCACATTGAGTTGATAAGATATGCTGCATTGTCAAGTGCTTCTTGATGAGACACATGCTTAGTCTATCCAGGATGATAAAGACCAAATGAGAAGGAATGGGCAAAGCTGTTGTTCCTGTGCAGAAGGCCAGCGCGTGACTGCTGGCTCATGGTGACACGTTCTGACTCCAGTGGCTGAGGCAGCAGTTTGAGCTCTCAGAAGAGTAGTAGCGATGGTTTTTGCAAGAAAGATTTTCCCCCTGGTGCCATCCTCCTGAATTTCAAAGAGGTTTAAATATGTGATGAAGTATAAAGCTGTACTTGTAGCTGTAATAGGAAGGAACTTGTATATGCATGTGTGAGCAAGTGAGAGGAGGGGAAGGTGAGGACCTGACCGTGCACATAATCCCCTAATGATTTCTGTTGCTATTTATGTATTCATTTCATTGTCAGTGCAGTGTCAGTAAGATTGTTTGTCTTCTTTCCTTGTTCCTGGCAGTGGCCTCCACTAAATGCTATGGAGGGAGGTATAGAAAGCAGATGATTGGGGTATGATCTCTCCACCCGTATGCCTTACTACAGGTCCTTTTTGATTTCTTATGCTTCAAAGACTAGCTTAAGCCCTCAATATGACCTTTAATAGGCATTCAAAAGATGTTTAACCATTCGTCATAACTCTGCTTAGTCTTGTTATCTGTATGAATGCCCAGTAATATCAAACATTACTATGAAGTTGAACATATATTTAATTAGCTCATGCTTTATATTTGATCTGATGAGTTTTAATCCAGCAGATGCTTTTAGCTGATCAGTATTTGTGACTTGGATGTGGTCTCCCTCTCTTACTGCAAATACAATGTGTTTATACGCATTGAACATACTGTAAGCCATGCATACATGTACTATACCGATGTGCTTTTTGGGTGCGTGGCATGTGGAGAACAAGGATGGCACCTGTAAGGATGGGCCTTGGCTGCTCTCTGGGCTGTGTTTAACTGGTGGCCTTGTGCTTTGAAGAGATTTCCTTTATTTGGCAGTCTCTGCTCTTTCATACTGTTCCAATTTGTTTTCAACATACCCTGAATGTAATTGAATGGCCTCTTTTATTTTTATGTAAAAAATGCCTGGTTTACATGCCTCCTGAGGATTAGACAGTGAATTAAAAGCAAGTGGTTTTAGAGAACCACAAATAACGCTTTAACCTCCCTCCCCACTGAAACCAATAAATGATTCACTAAATAAACAGATTTTCTGTTGGGCTGGAATGAGACAAGAATTGTTCCCCCTGGTGGCCCCCACCAAACCATGGTTGGACCCGGGTGGCATGTGAAAGTTATTGTGTACTTACCAGCCATAGAGTTCATCCTCCCCAGTGATGGGGGAGCTGCCGAATTACTTCACACACAGGTCGCCTGGTCATCTGGATCGGTTTTATCTTAAGTTGCATAAAGAGTTTAGAACCAGGCTGTTCTCTGTGGCTCTTTGACTATTTTTAGTTAATCTCTGTGACTTCCCTACAGCTCTGTTCCCCCTAATGCAGCTTATACTAATAGGCAGAGACAGCCACAGGGGATGTTAATGACTTGTCTGTTGAGGTCTGTCACTTGGTGGTGACTTATGTAGTCAGGTTGTTGTTTTTCTCCCTGGAGTGCTACGAGATCCTTTGTCTGACCCTCTCTCTCTCGTCTTGTTGGGATTGCTATAGAGATTTTAGTTGCAGGTGCACTTCATGAGATGTGGAGTACTCTGCATAGTCGGGTAGAGTGTTTCTTTATCTCCTCACATATGTTTTGTAGAGCCACTTGTTGAGCAGAATTAAAAACTCCTGCACCCCTGGTATCCGCTGTCTCTGTTAAGAGAGAACAAAGCATGTCTTGTATTGTGGGGGTTTGAGTCTCTATGGATTATATGGTAGGTGACAAAAATATTGTGAGGAGAAGTGCTGACAGTTTGGATGATGTAAGTCTTGTAGCTCCGGTGTTATTGCATTTCTCTTAAAGGGTCTGTCAATGATGCTGGATGTTTTCCTTTCAGTCAGGTTTTTCTTTTACATTAACCATCACAATGTGACATTTGGAAGAGCATTTTGGGAAGAGCTGGGAGATGCTCTAATTCATTTGCCCTTAAGCATGCTGGATTTTCTGAATGGATAATGCTGATTTTACTTTGGTGGGTTTTTTTGTTTTGTTTTTATTGACAGAGTAATGAGTACCCATCAGAGAGGTTTCCTTCATGTTAGGAAGAGCTCGGGCACCTGGCAGATGCTACACAAAATTGTCATGGGTATGCAGAGTACCACCTAGGATCTGATTTTGGTCTTGGTTGCCACAGTAACTTAAGGTCCTTCTGCCTGCTTAACGCAGTTTAATTTGATTTCAAAGTCCAGGCCTTCAAGGAGAGACTTTCAGCTGTGCTTTTGGGCTGAAACTGGGAGAGTGTTGACGAGACCTTCCCCGACCATCCAACTCAGTGAGCAGATACTCAGCCTGTGGTCCTTAACTGTGCTGTATTTAACAAGTTTAGAAGCCGACAGCAAAGCCAATTCCTTGCCCACTGGAACCAATACTCAGATTCTAAGTGGCTTCACTTATGGTTCAGCTATTCTGTAAGTTCTGTGTTATGTGCTCAAGTTATAGCTGAGTGTCTCCAAATCATGTAATAACTTCTGTCGAGACCTATTTTTATTCTCCTCAAAATACAGAAAAGTAGCAAAAAAAAGTTGAACAGATACACAATGTAAAAATGGAGCCCAGAGCTATTGCCTTATAGCAGCTGTAGATATCTAGAAAATGCAGAATAATGTACCCACTCTAAATTGTCTTCCTTCTTGGATAAGCAGACTGAGTAGCAGTAATGGTTTCAAGCCTGCCTGACCTTTTGGGAAATTTGAATATGAATCCAGAACTGGCTTTAAATCAGACAGTACAGCTGTTTTGTTTGGTCTAGATATGAATTCACATCTAAGCCTTGGGACTTTAGTCCTGCATCTACCCATAATGGTTGGTAAAGAGGTGAAAGAATATAATAGTAGAAGAAATAACTGCATGAGAAACCTGATGTGCTGTAATTACAGGACCAGAGAG
The DNA here is from genome assembly GCA_033459285.1 of Clamator glandarius. NCBI lineage: Eukaryota > Metazoa > Chordata > Aves > Cuculiformes > Cuculidae > Clamator > Clamator glandarius. The sequence goes on from JAUNZM010000026.1 coordinate 2,096,356, forward strand.
GTGAAAAGGGGACATCAGCATGGCATTTTGCCTTGCTGCAGGGGCCCTCAGGAGAGCAGGTGTGGAGGGATATCACCTCTCCTCTGTGTGAGTGTTTTCTTATACCAACAATGCTCTGATAGCAGAGAGGATCTCCTAATGCTGGTGGCAGTAGTGGTGGCAGTGGCAGGTGTAGCAGAAGTTGGACTTGTGACATCTGAGAAGGTTGACATGGGGACGTGCCTGTGGGGCACAAGGTGGATATGGGTGTCTAGGTGAGTTTCTGCTTGCAGAGGAGGAGCAGATAGTCCACCTTGGGGACACAGAGAAGCATGGGAGGTATGTTCTGCAGGGTAAATTCAGGTTGCTATGTGGGAAACTGAAGTCCAGGACCTCCGTGGTAGCATTCTCTGAGATCCTGCCAATGCCACAGGTGAGGCTGAAGCGGTGGGCAGAAATCTGCAGTCTCGGCACTGGGACAAGATGGTTCAGTCAGAGGTATGCTTTGGGTCTTGAAGAACTGCAGAAATTCTGGAGAGAGGAAGGATCTGTAGGTGGAACATATCTTTGTCAACGGATGAAGGTCCAGAGCAAGACGGCTGGCATGGAAAAATAAAAGCGTCCTAGAGAAGGGTTCATACTGGGAGCTGGAGCAAGGTGCTAAGAAGCACCTGACTTGAACTGGTGCAGCCCGTGAGCTGCATGTGGTTGATGCTCAGTGTACATTCAGAAAGTCCAGGAAGCCGGCACAGAGCAAAACTAGAGTAAATTGGAAAGGCAAAATAGACTGCGTGCAAAAGCAGTTGAGTCACGTGCACAGTCTTAGGTGCTGGAGTGAAGACAAAATGTACATGTGCTCTCACTTCGGTGCTGGAAGCCTGAAAAAATAATTTAGGGGAACCAGAGAGTGTTGTGTCAATGACAACTGTGGCAAAGTAGATACCCAGAGACTTGATGGAAAAGAAATAATAAAAGTGATGCAGTGTTGCCAAGCTACCACCTTTATGAGTGTGCTGGAGTGGGATGTATATAGATGGAGGAGTGACAGTGCGAGTGAAGAATAATACAAAGTACAGCAGCATGGAAGTGTTACAGGAAAAGAGGAGCACTATAGCATACTTGTAGGTGGAAATCATCACTAATAGTAAGTGTAGTACTAGGGTTGTACTACTGTCCCTGCCCCCTACCTCTCACCCCAGGAAATATCAAGTGAGATTAAAGAAGCAGCGGTTTTAGGACAGGTATTAATAGCAGGAGATTTCAACTATCCATACACAGATGGGATCAATGCCTCATCAGGATAAGAAGTAGTGAGAAAGTTTTGGATGGAGTAAATAGTTGCTTCCTAGAATGATTAATCCTAGATCCTGTAAGGAAAGATGCTATTCTGGATTTGGCCTGAAGTGATGTGCAGGACCTGGTCCAAGAGTCATTAGCAGGAGAGCTCACTACTAGCGAATGCAATTCAATTAGATTTAACATCGCAGTAGAAAAAAGCCAGGCACATAAATCCCATATGTGGATATCTCATTTCAAGAGAGGGACGAGGTAAATATGAGGGAGACTTTAAAAGGTGCAGTTCAAATAAGGAAGAAACCTGCATGCAGCCTAGAGACTATTGATAATAGAGTATTAGAAGCTAAGATAAAATGTGTCCTGCAATTTGAAAAGAAAACAAAGTTGTTCCCCAAATTCCATGCAGACTCATTAGGAAAAATAAACAGCTTATCACAGGAGAGGGGTGGCATCTGAGAAATGGAAAACTTGTTCAAGTGAAGAGAATGGGAAAGGCTGTAAAATATGGCAGGTCACATGTAAACAGAAAATTTGCTTTGCAGATGAAACCGAGCTCGTTTGGGTAGTTGGATGCCATGTGGATGGTGAGAAACTCCAGAAAGACCTCATAAAAATAACTGAGTGTCAAAATGGGAGCACACGAGCTCCAGCGTAGGTAAATGTAAGGTAATCCATTAAGGGAATATTAAACTGTGACTTTGTGATGTTGAACTGAAGAACTAGGAGTTGCATCTCGGGGAAGAGATCTTGGAGTCACAGTTGGCAGTCATTTGCAATCACCCGCGCTATGTGCAATGACAGGCAAAAAACCCCACTGTGCATGGTCAGGGGGGGTGCTGAAAAACAAATATCTGGGGTGTCATATTGCCACTGCAGTTAGGTTTGGGGTACCCGTGCCAGGGCAATGCTCTGTGCAGTTCAGGACAGAGGTAGAGGAGGTCCAGAGAAAAGCAGCTAAAATGACTGAAGGGATGAAGCACCTCCTAATGATGGGGACATTGCATGGGTTTAGACTTCAGCAGGGAGAGAAGAGAGCAGGTTGGGGGGGGGTGTATGTTGAAACTAGCTGGTGGTTGGAATAATATCCAGTGATTTTAATCTAACTGAGAAGAAAGTACCCAGCTGAAAGTAAGAAAGGAAACAAAGCAATACAGCTGAAAGAAAGTATTTTTTTTACTTGGCAGGTAGAAAACTAATGGAGTACATTGCCCCAGGAGGCAGTGAACCTGCTGATAACTACAGGTTCAACAGGGAATTAGATCAATTAATTGACAACAGTCTATGATACAAGGAAAAGTAAGAGTGGAAGAGCCTGCAGGGAAGAGATGAGACTCACTTGCTCTCCCTGAAGAGCATCTCTGCTGGGACAGTCCTGGGCTGGATGAACCACTGATCTCACCCAGTACTGACATTTTTTATTTTCTTAATCTGAAACCCTCACCTTTATGGTATTTCTGGGTCTGTGTGCTATCTTCTGCTCTGATAACTTCTGAAGTTGTATCGTTCTAAGCTAAGGGCATCTCTTAAGTGTGCAGAGATCGAATGATTGAAAAGGAAAACAATCAAAAAGGGTAAACGGGGAGATATATGAAGCTAATGTAATCCGTGTGCCAATCTTTATCTAAAAATTGTACTACTAGGTGATGGTAGCTGTTGATGCCATGCAGCATAATTTGCATTCTCATCAGCTTAACTTTACACAATGGTCCCATGCAAATTAAAATATTGCCGCCCTTATTTCCCTAAAAGAAAGAAAGGAAATGAGGATGGAGCTGGTAGGAGAAAGGCTGTGAAAAGAACTGTATTTATAGATAATGGAAGGACAGAGCATCTAGGATAGTGCAGAAGTAAATGCAATGGTCCAGGTACAGTGGAGATAGTGTGCGGAAAAGGTAGAGTGAGAAAGAAGTTTGTGGGGAGGGAGTCACAGAGAACTGGTGTGGGGCTGATCAGAGAAAGCAAGAGGTATTACAGGGGCTATTCTACTACATTTGTAGAAGCCAGTGTAGTGCACATTTAGGTCCATTCACTCCTACACTAGACTGTAGCGCACATATGGCATATGAGAGTGTTATAAAGGGGCATTAGCCAATTCTATAATAAATAAGGATTTTGGTACCATGCAGACTGTGTGCTCGAGAGGCTACTAAAACAAACTTCTTTTGATGCTCAGTCAAATCTGAAAAGCAAACATATGAATCCTGCCTAATGCTGAAGCCATTAGAAATCCGCCCACCCTAAAACTAATTTTAATACAGATAGGAAAGCAATTTCCTGACAAGAAAGCTCTTAACAGAGTGTGCTAATAGTGAACAGCGAGGAGAGGATTGTGGGCCCTGATGCAGCTTAGCAACCACGCTGGGAAGCAGAAGGAGACTAACATTATGAAGGGTTATCCACAGTGGCTAGGGCAGGGACAGCATTTAAGGACGACCAAAACCAAGTTATGGAAGAGACCCCTTTGCTTTGTGGCTATGGAGGTGGTGGATGGCCTTGATGATTGCTTTTCAAATAGAGCAAGAAAATAGTAGCACTCCTGGGCATTGCTGGTGGGATGCTAGGGTCATCTTGGAGGTCCTTGGCCAACAGGTGCAAGAGACAAAGAGTAGTGGTGTGTTTTAAATCACCATTCCAATGTTCTGACTTGTCTTTCCAGATGAGAGGCATCTCACTTCTCACTTGACTGTCTCTGGGTTCGATCAGAGGACTTGGAGTCTACAAGGCCAAGCAGATGGGGATGGAAAGCCTCCAGGAAACTCAGCATTTTCCCTTGGCTTTGCCTGTTGTTTTTACTTTCCTCCCCTCAATTTGCAGCCGTTTGTACTGGCAGCCCTCACTCACTGCGAGGGCTGAGGTGCTGAGGTTGGTATATCCTAAGAGGCCATAGAAGTCCAGCTCCGTTGAAGGTGTGAGAGGGAGGTCTCCTGACTCCCTGTAACCTGCGTAATGTTGCTGACCCTGAGCACTGAGTCTGTGATATCTGTCTGCCTGTACACCTTCATCAGCTGTGGTGTTCAGTGGAAGCTCTCCTGTAAGAGTCAGCTTGCTCTTAATAAACTCATGAGTCATGCAAGTGTGACATTTCTTTCTGCTTTACCCTAGGATCACATAAGCAGGCTCCACAAATTTGACCTGATGAGGGTCTGGTTTGCACTGGCATATCATCTTCTTCCATGGGGGCCTTCATTTCTCTGTGCTGCCCTAAGAAATGCACATTTCTCTCTTCTGTGCTGCCCTGAGAAATGCACATAAAAATACAGTTCCCATGAGGGCAGGGGGAATTCCCTGTCTGCTGCTGGTGGCTCCGGCATGGCCACGCCTCAACCTGTCTTCTCCACATGCTGCAGGAAAGTGATGCTCCCTTGTAGCTTGCCCCCATGTAGCTTCTGTGGTTCAATCTCTGCGTCACGGGTAGGTGAGCCCTCTGGTAGATGCCTCTTGTCCTGCGATGGAAATAACACCAAGGCCTCGCTCTCAAGAATGCGTCATGGTAGCTCTATTTTGGGAAACAGTCATACAAATGAGAGTTTGAAGAGCACAGTGTGCATCAAATCTAGGACATGTATTTGGCTCTGGTAGGGAGAAGGAGGAGGCCAATTTGCTTTTCACCGTGGGGGTGGGTCCTCTGCTCAGCCGAGGAGCTGTTCCCATGCAAAGCCCCCTATGTCTGCAGAGACTATCAATGGAGACCTACAGGCTTTGCCCTAAAAGCAGGGGATGCCACAAACAATGCAACCTCTCATCATCTAACCATGTCCTAACACGGGGAAGGATTGTCACCCTCCAGAAAGCAATGTGTCACAGTATCAGTTTATGTAGAACCTTCCGCTGTGGTTGCTCTTTCCTCATCTAACTTCACTTTCGGAGGCAGATTGCAGAATCACAGAATGACTTGAGTTGGAAGGGAGCCACAAGGATCATCAAGTCCAACTCCTATCCCTACACAGGACAACCCCAAAATTTACTGTCATTACTTCTCAGGCCCAGGTTTTGGCTGACTTAGATGTTGGTAATGGCTCTGCCATGAATTCAGGTAGACATACTGAGAAAAGGCCTTGTGGAACTGAAGATTTCACTTGAGCTGGGCGCACTAGCATGAATCCATAGGATCTGTGCTCTGACATCAAATGGGGGATACAGCAGATCTCAGTTTCTTCACGCCTTGGTGCCCAGACTGTAAAATGAAATGGTACCTCTGATCCAGGTGCTGTGGGCAGTGATAGTGTGAGGGGTCTGCTCAGTTAATTGTTAGTCTCTTAAGACTACCGAGGAACCACGTGTAGCGACACAGAATTGGAAATGTGGTCATAGGATCTAGAATTGAACCTGTTGACTATGCTCATCCCAGACCATGTGCAATACTGGCTTTGTCCTGCATGTGACAAACTGGATTCAGCCCAGTGTGCTAGAGGGAAATGTTTAACACTGCCCTGCTATCTCTAGGTTGTGGCAAGAGTTGAGAAACTTCATCTTCCAATGGAAGAACATGTACAGTTTAATTAGTCAAATTGTAATTACTATAACTTGGTTTCCCCAAGACAGAAGAGGTTGGTGCCAGACAGCATAGTGCTTCTGTTCCCTGTGGAGCTTAGCAGATATATGCTAAAGCAGAAGCTTGAAATGTGCATTCAGTAGAGGAAGTGTTACACAGGATCTTGGAAGAGATATTTGCTTTTTTGAGAGAAACTCAACTGTGCTGTTTTATGCAAAACGAGTTGTGCTGTAGCAAGCCTGAGCTTTGCTGAGCAGAGCTGGAGCTGATGTCTCTCCAGCCCTGGAGTGGGAGATAGGCACACAGGAAAGTCCCATAGTCTCCATCACACACTATTTGGCTTTGCTATGTTTTTCTCCTGCTGAATTGCAACCACAGGTCTAGCAGCCCTTCACCTGAACAGTGGGTAGTAAACTTAGGTCACTGAGGATGGATGTATCTCATAAATGAGGAGACTGTTGCATCTCCAAAGGCAGGAGGTTCTCCAGGGATCCCTCTGTCTGACTCTATGAGGTGAGTTTAAATTCCCCCTCCAACTTGGCCTTGGCCCCCACAGATGATATTTCTTTGCCAAACCTATTAAAAGCCAGATTAAGATCTCTTGCAGAGGTCATTTAGCAAAGTGAGACGAATTGGCAGCTCTTCTCTAAGGAATACTTGTTTTCCTCTCAATCCTCAAAACAATCTGGGGAATGTGTTTGGAGTCAGCCCATTTCTGAACTTAACTCTCTCATCCCCAGCACAAATATTGTTTGTGTTGCCCTCGTGCCTGGGATGCAGCAAGCTGGACCCCAGTTCTGACTTCCCAAGCCACGTTGATTGTTCTGGAGCACATAGAAGGGTTTGTGTTGTGTGTGTGGGTACGCTGTGACGCAAGGGTGACTAAACCCGACGGGTGTGCGGTTACATAAATTTGCATCAGCCTGTATGTTGTATGTAAAGCACAGGGATGACTCAGAGGCAGGAGCTGCAGTAGCACGTAAAGTCTGCTGGCTGCCAGTGACTGACAGCCTGGGGCAAAGCTGTCAGATCAGTGTTAGGTCTTGTTGTGTGTCCTCTTCATCTACCATGGGTGCTGTGGGTCCTGGCTTCTCCTGCATCAGGGCATTAGGGAGCAGGGGCAGTTTAGAGCCTCTGGAGCTGCAAACAAGTCAACCAATGAGTCAGCATTAGGTGGAAGTGCAATGTTGTATATGTAGGTTATTGAAACGCAAAGCAGCTGATAGGAAAATGAGCCTAGTATCTCTAAGGTGGTGAGTCCACTACTGACCATGGGAGGTGAGATCGTGTTTAGATGTAATGATAAAGGGTGGACTATAAGCAGAACTCAGCTGTGAGTCCTGTCGAGCTTAGGATCCAGCCTAAAAGCTTAGAGTGAAACACCGAACCACTGAGAAAGATTTTGCTGATAGGGCTCTTCTCTTTCAAAAAAAAAGAAAAAAAAAGAGAAAAATTGAAAGATTTTTTTCCAGGAATCAGAACATTCTTTATGGTAATCCTCAATATTCAGACTCATGCCTTCAAAACTGCAAGATGTAAAAGAGAAAAAATGAAATTTTTAAGATTAGAATTAACATTCTAGGTTATGGAACTTAGATTTCCATGCTGTAAAGTTTTTTTCAGTGAAGGTCAGAAATGTATTGAAAAATAAAAAGAAGAGAAAGCAGCACCCCATCTCAGATGAGCCCTCTCCCCTCCAAGCCTCACTGGCTGGCTGCCTGCAGGAGCCAGAGTGTTTCAAAAAGGACCAGGAATTACAGGAGTGGGCAGTGCTGGCACTGCTTCAGATTCCCTGGTAATAAACACACCGCCTGTAGCCAGATGGTAAAAGTGCATTTTTATCATGTTTTATGTGGCTTAATGATTTCAATAAACATTTTTCTCATTTGTATACGTTTAGGGCAGCATTTGCACAACGTCTAAGGAAACTCACTAAGTTTTCTTTGGCTTTCTCAGTGGTTGCATTTGAAGGCTAAGTTTGTTTGATCTGCCTCAATCCCCTGTAATGTTTGTCATTTGTATTAGCCACAAGGCTGCAGTGAGACAGCGGTTGCTGATCCCTGAGCAGTCTGGTTTTCCCTTGATGTGTTTGTAACTCCCTTCATAATAAGAGTTATTACTGTACACACAGAGGGGATTAGTTAATGACCTGCAATGCACAATCCACCAGTGACCAATGTTACATGATGTGCTGTGGTGATTCCTTGAGTGCTTTGGAGATTCCTTGAGTGCCTTCATTAAATTTCAGTGCGTGGTAAAAACAATTATCACTGCGCTCGTTTCAAGATGGGAAACCTGAGTTGTTCCGCATTTGGTGGGTAAATAATGTGAGGAGCTGCAAAGTAAAGTGATTTATTGTACATATAGTCAGGGTTCAAGAAGTTGCCTTTCCTCAGCTGTGCTCTTGTAGGGGTCATAGGTGTTCTCTCAACCGAGGCAATTGCTGGGAAATGAGCTTAGCCTGAGAGGAGAGGTGATTAAGGTGATATAGGTGAGCTTAAGTGCACAGACTTTTCCCATGACTTTGCTTGTGAGATTGTTTGCAACATGAGCATTTCTGAGGCTCCAGTCCTGGAGCCTCAGTGCATTAACTGAGCTGGTGGGACACTCAGACCCATGAGGTTGGAGCTCAGGCCCATGCAGATGTCCTTGACTTCCCCAAACTATCAGAAATGTAGGAGCAGTTATCAAGGGAGAGCATGGCAGCATGAAGGATTTGCTAAGCCCTTATTTTGTCATGGGTTTTACCTGCTTGTGCAGTGCCTAGGCTGGTACTTATACCTATGATCACCTTGTTGTCCCAGGTTTGCTGGATGCAGAGCCCTCATTCCTAGGCTTACTCTGAAGGCGGTGTATAGCATCTGGGAATGACTCATACAGCTGCTGTATAGCACATCTACTGCTGGCCAGATGTAAAATTAAACATACGCTTTTAGTGTTATCTTGACCTAGACTAATGCTGCTATTTTGGGGTTTTATGTCAGAGGCACAAAGATCCTGGAAATCACTGATGGAAAAGACCTATGAGATCATCCCTTCCACCCACAGGATTGTTCCCTGCAAAATATTCTCCATTGCTTTGTTCAAAGCAGTCAAAATTCACTCAAGTGAGTGGGATCCTAATGCTTCCCCAGGGGTACTCTTACATCTTCCAGCATGCCAGAGAGGATATATTCATTCCAAATCTACAGTCCAAAGTTAACTTTACTTGGTTTAAACCTGCCTGTCCAAGTTGAAATTCCTGACACTGTTCCTGCTCTTCATGCTGTTTATACCCAGCATGGCACAAGAACGAGATGACACCCCAGGAGTTGAGTGCAGGCTGCTCAGACATATGGGATGAGTTTGCAATCAGACCTTAAATAATTGCCAGGGGCTCCTTGGCTGTACCACCGTCACAAGGGTTGTGTGGGACAGCAAGCCTCATTTCCCAGGGCTGCATCTCCTCCTTCCCTCTGGGGCACAAACCTCCCACAGGACACTGTGCTTCACTGAACTATCTCACTTGCTGCTTTGTTAGTTTTACAGACCCAGACTGATAGCCCAGTGGTGTTTCCTATCAAAAAAGAAAGGCAAAATTCCCACTGAGTGGTAGCAGACTGCAGTAGGTGGGTGGTAGCTACCTGGTGGACAAGAGCTGTGTTAGACCATTTCAATGTGTCCACGTGCTCAGGTTCTTGGGAAGGGGAGCTGGGGGTACCAACCCTTTCATCAAACCTTGTCATGTCCGAGATATTGCAAGCTATTAACAATGCCCACTAAAGAGTACTGTAACATCATCGAGAAGTCTATTTGTAATATAAAATGCAATTGGAAAAGAAAGAAAAAAAGAAAGCCCCCACATAACAGATTTTATAGATATGTTGGAACAGAAAAGAATCTTTGTCTGCAGGATGGGGACTTAGTGTGCCAGCTCCCTGCTTTATCCCATCTGTACGCCCCATGTTGCCCTCACATCCCCTGGGACTGGAAATAGAAAACTCTGTGCTGAGCTCTGGCAATACTAGTGGATGCCAAGGAGTTTTTTGCCAGTACATAGCAGGAGCCAGTTCTTGCTTCACTACAGCAGTTAAGCACATAAGTGCACTGAGCCTGTACAGCCCTCCTGGCATTGACTGAATAGGTACTTGTGGGGTGGGGTGTTTTTGTGCGCAGGGGTCATTTTCTTCCTGGGCTTCTGAGCACTCATATGTGAAACATGAAATTGTCTGACCCTAAATCGCATCCTTGGGCAGGTGAGATTCATAAGCTTGCAGTGAACAACATTTTCCCTCTTTTACACATGGAACAGTCTTCACACTGCAATCACTCAGCAGCTGGCAAGTTTCAGCTGTCTTTGGTTTTTGTTTTTAGTGGGATTTGAGATTCTTTGGGGAGTCTGAATTTACAGCCAAGGATCACAAAATGAGGCCTTACTCTGTGATCAGAAAGTCAGCTTTCCGTAGAGGCCATGGTTGTGAACTTTGAGGGGTGACAGTGGCTAAAGGGATGCTCTGCGGGACCCATCCAAGATGCCTAAGACAGCTGTAGGCTGCACACAGTGGATGTGCCAAGACATTCAGTGCTGTAGTCCACATGCAGACCGAGGAGATCTTTTGCCTGACAGCAGATCCTAGGTAATCTGAAATCTGTAGCTTTGTGCAGGGCAGATGCAGTCCCCCTCTACTGTTACAGGATTCTGATTTGCAGGTGCTAGGAGGAAGGAGAAGGTCCTCATGTCTGCAGAGAGATCTTGTTTGTTATGAGCATACGTTGGGAAGAAGAGGTGTAGAGAGAAAAGTGCCTTTCAGAAAGCCACCTCCTGTTCTTATTTCAGTATTTTTACTGCTGTCTGCTTGTCCTGCCTCCAACCCCTGGGACTGAGTTCAACCTTCCTCACATACAGCTACCTCTTACTACCAACATTTCTCCCATCTCACTCCCATTAATCTTCCCATATTCATTTAACCTTCTCTTGTCTCATATTTTGCTCTGTTTGCATTTATTTGTTCTGCCAGTTCCTCAGGCCAAGGTCTATCTATATAAAGCAAACAGTGAATGTCCAGTAGAATTTCAGTGCGTAGTTTTTTTCAGAATGCACAAAAAGTGGCAACTTCAACTTTATAGGCTGATTTTATAAGTTAGTCCCCATTTGACTAACTAAGCACTATCCTGCTTGAAAAACTGGCTTCTGCTGGCCAGGACAGGCACACACCCTCTGCTGGGTAAAAGCACTGTCTGGATGGCTGGGCCCAAAGAGTGATGGTTAATGGAGGTAAGTCCAGCTGGAGGCTGATCAGAAGTGGTGTCCTCCAGGACTCAGTGCTGGGTCCAGTCCTGTTCAATATCTTTATCAATGACCTGGATGAAGGGACTGAATGTATCCATAGCAAGCTAATGGATGATGCTAAGCTGGGAGGAAGTATCGATCTGTTCAAAGATAGAGAGGCTCTGCAGAGGGATCTGAACAGGCTGAGACCAATGGGATGAGGTTCAACAAGGCCAAGTGCTGAGTCCTGCACCTGAGACACAACGACCCCGTGCAGCACTACAGGCTTGGGGAGGAGTGGCTCAAAAGCTGCCTGGCAGGGAAGGACCTGGGGGTGTTGGTTGACAGCAGCTGAACATGAGCCAGCAGTGTGCCCAGGTGGCCAAGAAGGTCACAGAATCACAGAATCACAGAATCACAGAATCACCAGGTTGGAAGAGACCCACTGGATCATCGAGTCCAACCATTCCCACGAATCCCTAAATCATGCTCCTAAGTACCTCATCCACCCTAACCTTAAACACCTCCAGGGACGGTAACTCAACCACCTCCCTTGGCAGACCGTTCCAATGCCTAACCACCCTCTCCGTGAAGAACTTTTTCCTAATCTCAAGCCTAAATCTCCCCTGACGGAGCTTGAGGCCATTCCCTCTCGTCCTGTCCCCTGTCACTTGGGAGAAGAGGCCAGCACCCTCCTCTCCACAACCTCCCTTCAGGTAGTTGTAGAGAGTAATAAGGTCTCCCCTCAGCCTCCTCTTCTCCAGGCTAAACAACCCCAGCTCTCCCAGTTGCTCCTCATAGGATTTGTTCTCCAGCCCCTTCACCAGCTTTGTTGCTCTTCTCTGGACTCGCTCCAGAGCCTCAACATCCTTCTTGTGGTGAGGGGCCCAGAACTGAACACAGTACTCGAGGTGCGGTCTCACCAGTGCCGAGTACAGAGGGAGAATAACCTCCCTGGACCTGCTGGTTACGCCGTTTCTGATACAGGCCAAGACGCCATTGGCCTTTTTGGCCACCTGGGCACACTGCTGGCTCATGTTCAGTCGCTGTCAACCAACACCCCCAGGTCCTTCTCCTCCAGGCAGCTTTCCAGCCAGGTTTCTCCTAGTTTGTACCTCTGCTTAGGGTTGTTGTGCCCCAAGTACAGGACCCGGCATTTGGCCTTGTTAAACCTCATGCCGTTGGTCTCAGCCCAGCAGTCCAGCCTGTTCAGGTCCCTTTGGAGCCTCCCGACCCTCCAGCAGATCGACACTTCCACCCAGCTTGGTGTCATCTGCAAACTTGCTAAGGGAGGACTCAATGCCTTCGTCCAGGTCGTTGATAAAGACATTAAACAGGACTGGACCCAGGACTGAGCCCTGGGGAACCCCACTTGTCACTGGCCTCCAGCTGGGTTTAACTCCATTTACCACCACCCTCTGGGCCTGGTCATTCAACCAGTTTTTCACCCAGGAGAGTGTGCGCCCATCCAGGCCAGAGGTGACAGTTTCCAAAGCAGAATGCTGTGAGAAACTGTATCAAAGGCTTTACTAAAGTCCATGAAGACCACATCCAGGACTTTAGTTAAAGGTCAATGATATCCTGGCTTGTATCAGAAACAGCATGACCAGCAGGACCAGGGAAGTGATTGTGCTGCTGTACTTGGTGCTGGTGGGGCTGCATCTCAAATCCTGTGTTCAGTTTTGGGCCCTTCACTACAAGAAAGACTCCTGGAGAGTGTCCAGAGAAGAGCAACAGAGCTGGTGAAAGGGCTGGAGAACAAGTCTTACGAGGAGCGGCTGAGGGTACTAGGGTTGTTTAGCTTGGAGAGGAGGAGGCTGAGGGAAGGAGACCTTATCACTGTCTACAACTGTCTGAAACAAGGTTGTAGAGAAATGGATGTTGGTCTCTTGCCCAAGTGACAGCAGATAGGACAAGAGGGAATGGCCTTGAGCTGTTCCAGGGGAGGTTCAGATTGGACGTTAGGAAAAACTTCTTCACAGAAAGGGTTATCAGGCACTGGCACAGGCTGCCCAGGAAGGTGATTGAGTCACCATCCCTGGAGTTGTTTAAAAGATGGGTAGATGAAGTGCTTAGGGATATGAGTTAGTAGTGGACAGGTGTGGTTGGGCTTGATGATCTCAAAGGTGTTTTCCAACCTAGGGATTCTATGATTCTATGACTAGACCCAACTTTTATAAAGAAAATTAATCTTGTAACAGAAGAATAAAAAACTCAATTCTTCTCAGAGTTTGGCTTTGTAATAGCTAAATCTTGTAGAAATTTGGGACAAATATGCAAATTTTCTGTTCTTCTCCATATTAAGCACAAACACTTTGAGAGTATTGGGCTATTTTTCATCATTGCCACGCTCCACAGTGCCTGCATCCATATCTTACCCCCCACAAAAGCTGCTTTCAGAGTAACGGGGCTGAGTCATTAGTGTTCTTAGCTGCAAAATTTGCTCTTTGAACTTCAAGCTGCCTCTTTGCCATAGTGCATTTGTGTTGATTCACTGAAGCATGGATCGTTTGTTTTATCAATACATCCATGGGACAAAGGGGCGAGTTGTAGGGAGCCTGGGGTTGGGGTATTGAACCTTTTGTCTCTCAAATCATTGCACCATGCCCTGGGCTGGCAGGGGACAGCAGCCACCCCAAGCTGATGGCCTTTGTGCAATGATTTGGAGGTCACAACTGTGCTTGTAGCAGTCGGAGGTGCCTCCTGCAAAAACTCAGCACTGAAGCCAGCATTGCTGTTAGCAGAAGGCCATATGAAAGATGCTTGTACTGGTGTCAGCTGTGCAGCAGTTCAGCACAGGACTTTGCTTTCCAGGCTAGCAGCAACACGTATCTGTGGGAAAATTTGGGCTGGTTCTGCCTCCTGTGCCCTGCGGACAGGCTCGCTGCCTGTAGTGCAGTGCAGACAGTCTTTTGTGATGGCATTATACATTCTGGACCAAATAATGTTTGCTTCACTCGTTCAAAATTCAAAGAAATCAGCTGTCAGAGCAGAGTCCTCATTTCCTGCCTTGCATTAATTTCCAGCTAATAGAGGAACCATGAAATTACTAAACAACCAAGAGGCTGACCCTTGCTTTAAGTAGAAGCCTCAGTGCAACCTCAGCTCTGAAGCTTCTCACCACTTTTCCAATTATCCATTAACAGTAAATAAGACAATATGATATAATGGATTCAAAGATATGTTACTGTTAATTATTGCCAGTACTGTAGGCTCAACTGATATTTTGCTCTGCTCTTGGAGGTGCTCTACAGTGGTGTAAACCAGAGTGCTTATGGCTTGAACAAGGACAACTGAGCACCTGGTGAAGACTTCAGTGTTGCCTGAAAGCCGTTTGTTATACCCATTTACATATAATGGAGGAAGAAATCAACCACCATCCTACCAAGCCTGAGGACAAGGACAGACGCCTGTTTATTATGCACATCTCTTCACTGGGGCGCATGCACCAGAATTTCTCCTTTCATTCTCTTTCTGAGTTTCCATGAGCTGCTTTCTGTCAGCAGACATCCCTTTTGGCATAACATAGGTGTACTGAAAGGGGAACAAATCCTTATGCTTTAAGACTATGCTGTGAATGCAAGTTTTGTTTTGGAGGCTGATCAGGAACATTTCTTGCAGAGAAATTTTCCCCTTATTGAGGGTTTCACACTTTAGGGAATGTTGGTTCTCTGGGGGCTCTGGTGCTACAGAGACAATGACAGCATTCATGGTGATACAAAGGGAGTGGGGTCTTGATTTTAAAACTATTGCTTTGAAAGTTGATAATTCATAGGTTTTAAAGGCTTGCCCGTGCCACAGACTCAGTGTTTACAGCCTCCAGAAGGGTTTGCAAGGTTGAGCACCCACACTGGGTGATGGAGCTAAATTGCATCTGGAACAAACTACTTCAGCGTACCTCTGAGCCTTGCAAGGCTGGATCCCACACTGGTCCTAGAATATGTCATGAAAATTTGGCCTTTAGCATCAAAATATGTGGGTGTTTTTTTCACAGCAGTGATGTGAGGTGCTGGGATAAAGATTGGTTGACCCCAGGGATTTGTAGTAGAAATTCAAAGATAAACCTGAGCAGTTCCTTACTGTTTGAGCTAAACAGTCAAGGTCACTGTACAGTGTTGCCATATCCAGTTGTCTGAGTGCAGATAAAGGATTTAAGATGTAATCTCAGGAGTGAATTATTTTGTGATGTTCTCCCTCCTTACTGTTTCACAACATGGTCTTTTTTGTGTGACTTTCTAGTAGAAGCATTTCTTTGCAGAAACAAGCAACTGCTGTCTCTCTGCTACATACTTCTAATAAATAAGAGAATGAGGGTATAACCTTATTGTTTAGTGGAAAAAAACAGAGTATGAGTGTAGGCAGAGGAGATGATCAGCCACAGAGAAAAGGGGACATTTGTAATGTAATGCTTTATGTAAATAAAATGCTGCAGATAGTTAATGTGAGTCAGTGGCATATACAGATGATTAATAACAATAACACACCAGTTCCAGTTGGCAGGAGACGCTTTTCAGCGTTGGCACATAAGTATCAAGAGCTGAACAGTCAGAAGTTTTGCAAAATATTGCAAAATCAAGATATGGTTCTGTGGTCCCAGTGTGTGAAAGAGGCAGGAGCATTAGCTGAACGAAACCTATTTTCTTTCTTTTGGCTGCATCATTTAAAGGGGATAAACTTCATCGAAGTCAAAAGCACAGACTGGGTGCTTGAAGATGTTAGCCTCATTGCTGCTTCTTGCAATGATTCCTCATATTCCCATGAGCAGAAAATATGACTGTTCATTGCATCTATTTCCATGCCAATTAAATGGGGATCACAACATCACTTATCTCACAGGAGTATTATGAGCTTGAAAGAATTAATACCTCTGAAGCGCTGTGATGGTAGGTGCAAAGTCATTTCATAAGAGCTCACAATTCCAGCTAGAAAACAGTGCAGTGAATCCTGAGGTTAGGAAGGTGTGAAGACAATTTATGTTCCAAATACTCTGGGCTTTGATGCAACACCAGATAATCTATGAATTCAGGTCCTTGACACTGAGCACTTAATCAGGACCAGACTCTGCCATGCACTTGCTGAAACCAGTAGGATTATGCACATAATAATACAATGCTGGTCAAAGATCATGGTAGATGCATGTTCTCTGAATGACTCTTGTATGCACCTCCTGGATGTCTTGAAAGACAAAAATAACTCTTCAGGTTTTATGAACAGGAACTCTTTTTCTGGGAGAGCCTCTTATTTGCTGATTGGAAGCTTTTTACCCTACATAAAATAGCAATCCCGTCAGTAGTTGTGAATGTGGAGTTCATCACAGTGTTAGCAAAAGCTGTTTTGCTGTTTGAAAGTTGGAGTGCTTCGCAAGGCCCCCATGTTTATGATGACTGATATCCCACTCTTATCTAAGAATTATTTAATCTAAGAAATCCCAGTGTAATAAATGGAACAGAAATGAGGGCAATAGTTTGCAGCTGTCAAGGTGAAACAAGAGAAAATACCCACATATTGCACCAGGCAGGCTTTTAAAATGTGCTGGTTTTGCCAGGAAAGATAAAGGTTTCTCTGTAGCTGCAACATTTCCATGAACGATATTGTAAATGCTGCAAAATATGGAAAAATGTTCATCCAGACCTCAGTTCCTTCTGAAAAACAGTGATAAAAGCATATCCCTGTATCCTTTGGGTTGCTTTGGTGCCGGACTGGTGACAGTCATGCACAGAAACGCTACGTTTATGTGACTGTGGATATTCAGGGTCTAACAAGTATGTTTCTGGATATTGCTCTTTTCCCCTAAACTCATCCCATCCTAATGGGAAGAGTAGTGAACCACAGTGTAAATGCAGCCTACTTTTACAAATAATTCTGATTCCCGCTCTGAGGGGTATAAGGCTGCAAAAGGAGATTTTACAGCTCCTTAATCAAACAGTTTTATGTCCATTCTGGCCTTACTGCAATGGCCTGGGAACCTGCAGAGACTTGGGATGACATTCATGCATAGATACCTGAATCAGAACTTGTCACCTTGGGTTCCCTTTGGGGAAGGTCAGAGGTAGCAAGTCCCTCATGGATGGGATTTCCCACCTTAATAGTGGTAGTTGGGATGAGTCAGGTAGGTATCTTTGCACACAGTAGATGTGTCTTGCAGCTGCTGTTGATTCAACATGTTCAGAGTTCATCATCTTGACAGCATGATGGCTATCTTAAAAATCACTGCTCAACTACCATTTAATCTCATGGATACTCAAGCTTCGCTTGGTGCATATAAATTAATTACTCCAGGTTCTGCTGTCAGCTAATGAGTTGCTGAAAACCCTCACTCCAGCTGAATCCTTAGGGGTTTCTGAATTAACATTCTAATTAAGCGGAGGGATATGGTCTGATATTGTGCCTATCATTGATCAGGTTAGATGCTATCTTTGTTTCACTCTTTGGCTCTTTAAAATGGATTGAGATTGTCAAACCTGTGTTCCCGGAGCCCAGCATATCAATAACTGGTATTTGTGTGGGTATGTAGGGCTGGATGTGGGTTACTTATTTTAGAAAGTTGAAAAATTTAGCTCTAGAATAACAGACAGAGTGTGGCAGCCTTAAGAATAGAATTTAAATGTACAAAGATCCAGCATTAGCTACAAGAATGTTTGGTATTGCACCATATCTCTGGGTATGCTTTTATAGAATACCTCACACTGAAAATTTAATTAATTAGAAAAGGGTTATCACATTGCCAGCCTGACTGAATTATTTTTCAGTGAAAAAAAGTGTGTTTAAAAGTCTAAACGCTCCTGTTACAATGACTAATTATCTCCAGAAATTGAAAGCACACGAGAAATTATCAAGAAGGAACATTTAGACATCATCTGTCTTCCTAAAAACAGTTGTCTGAATGTATTAAGAAGAATATTACTGCAGCATAAATGTTGGCCATTTGGAATATATTTTTTCTGCTTTCTCTTTAAGTGCATTCTTGCAACATTTTTTTTTGATACAGTGTCTGAATGGATTAAAGATATATTAAGTTGTTTAACTGGAATGATTCTCTGGAGAAGATTTATTTCTCTGCTGCCTCAGATTCGGTTTAATTTTTGTGTTACTTATGAAATAATGAGAAATATACATCAAAATAATGGGGAAAAGCAATGGCACAGAGCACTGGCGGCATGTCACAATGCATGGGTTGACAAGGAGTCTTGCCTCCTGTATTTATGAACTATGACGCTATTGCAGGGATCACAGCTTGCAGAAGCGAGTCGATTGCCAAAGCCAGAACTAGTGGAGCATACACCGAGCCACCTATAAATCTGTGTACTCTTATTTTTTATTAACAGAGTATTAGGGTTTATTAATAATATAGGATGTGATGATAACATGCTTCGTGAAAAATAAAGAGGCAAAACTCAATATCTTTAAACTAAGCAAAATGGAGATGGGGCTTTTACAAACCAGTATGATTTTAGAAAAGTAAAATCTACTCCTGCACATCGGGTTATACAAGCTAAGAGCATTCTTAGTTTTTTAAATGGAAATTAAGCAATGGATCGGTCTGCCCAGGGAGGTGGTTGACTCGCCTTCCCTGGAGGTGTTTAAGGTGCGAGTGGATGAGCTACTGAGGGGCATGGTTTAGAGATTGTTGGGATTGGTTGGACTCGATGATCTGGTGGGTCTCTTCCAACCTGGTGATTCTGTGATTCTATGATTAGCTCTGTGTCAGTCATTTCCATCAGACTTAAAATTACAGCAGGGAAATAAACAGCATCTGCTTGTTCTTTCTTAGGAAAGTTGTTCTTTCTTAGGAAACCAAAACAAGAAAAGGACCTAAGGAATTCCAGGGAAAGAAACAAAGATCCCTTATGGAGATGACACAGGATGCAAAGAGAAATCAGCAAGGTGTATTTGATGATCACTTTCCTGGTTGGCACAAGGCAAAACTAACATTGTAGACGCTGCCTCCTGAAAAAGAGCCAAATCTTTGTGGCAGAGAGCAACTGCAGCTTACACCATTACTGGACCAGCATGGGAGGGAGAGCAAGGGGATAGAAACAAGTGTTGAGAATAGCACATTTTTAAGCTGCCTTACTCTAAGAATCAGTGCGCCATTGAACTAAACCCTCTAGTTTTGTAGAACTTCTGTCCACTGAAATCTTTGGCTTAACATCATGATCTGAATTAAATCAGTTTATAGTGGCTTTGGAGGAGAATGCCTTTAGCAAGGAAACTGAATGTTAATAACTGGCCCAAGGCTGTGCAAATCATTAGCCAAAGAAGGTAACAGCAAAATGAAAAATAAAGTACCAGTTTCTCCTGCCTTTGCACATGCAAGAAATCCTAGGTTCAGCTTTGCATTGATCCATAAGTATGGTCTCACAGTCAAGGACTTGAGTCATTTGTCTGAATGCAGCAATATCTAGTGAAATTTATTCCTAGAATGAATATTATCTTTTGTTTTCTAAGTGTTTCCAAGACTAAGAAAGAGACTTTTATTAAGCCGATATAACTTTTGAGCCAGATCCTCCCTTAGTGTTCTCAATGCCTCCGTTCAGCATGTTTAGATACATTTATATAACAAAAATGGAGGGAAGAGAAAAGAAATCAGTGTTCAAACACATTAATGGTCACACATAAAAGAGGAAGCGGATGTTGTGAATTATTCTCACATCTTTTTTTCCCGATCATTAAGAAAGACTGCACTAATGCCAGTAATAAATAAAAACTGACTGAGCACATTTAGGAATTACTGTGGAGCTTTTCATCAACAGAAAAGGCCTTGCCCTGCTGCTTTAATTACATGATGCATAGCACAGTTGTCTTGCCCTTCTTTCTCCTTTTATGAACAACAACCATTCCTTACAGGATTAAAACAACTGATATCTCCAAATAATTTCTTGGTGCTAATCATGCTCTAAAAAAAGCATTCATTCCAAATAATGATGCCCCTTTATCATTTGTGCTGCTAATGAAGATGCATTTGTTTCTGGAGAGCAGCAACATCAACTTTCATCATGTGCTTCTGACACAGGGAGTCCTGACATCCCTAATGCGCTGCGTCAACTTTTACCGAAAGCCTAAACAGGCTTTAAAGAGCTGCTGCAGCTGTTCTGAATTTGAGTGAAGAAGGCTTTGTAGCCATAGATTGCTCTCTCCAAATCCTTCCTTTCTCAGCAGAGGAGATATTTTATCTAACTGCATTTTATAGTTGCCTGGCATGCACTCACCATTTCTTGATAATAGTTTTCAACATTTGCCACCCAACTGCAGACCCTGGAGAAGGGGCAGAAAAATAATTCACCGTAATAGCTGATAGATTGAAAGTTGTAGGAAAGAAAAAAAGGCTTTTGTGGGAAGTTTTGCCTAGATTGGTCCGTATTTAAGAGATCTGGTGCTGTATTTGGTTTAGGACAAAAGAAATGGTGCATCATGTGGCTTATGATCAGAAATGGCCACGTTACCGTAGTTTAGCCCCTTGCTGTTGTCAGCTGTTTAATGGTTTCAGTATGTATCTGACTGGTTTCATTTCCCATTGTCGGGGGAGAACTGAACGCACGCAGCTGGTTGTTGCGGCTCAGCTGTAGCTCTCCAACCAGTAAGCCCCTCACTTGTGGTTATACATCTGTGCCCTGGGATTGCCATAGGGAAAACACCAGTTTTGGGCTCTCCAGATGGTTTCTCCCCCCAAATCATTGATTAAGTCAGAGGCACAGAAGGCCCCTAATGTGGTGTAGGGCTGGAGCACATGATGCTCAAATGAGAAGGTGAAAGACTGGGTTTGTTCAGTCTGGAGAAGAGAGGACTCAAGGAAGATCTTTAAATCTTTTTGCTGTCTATAAATACCTAATAGGAGGGTGTAGAGGAGATGAGCCTTGATTCTGCTCAGAGGTGTGCAGTGACAGGATGAGACACAATGGGCACAAGTCACAACATGAGAAATTCCAGTTAGATGTAGGAAAATCTTCTTCACTGTGAGTGTGTTCAAAAGCTGGTGGAGATTGCCCAGAGCACCTGGGAGATCTCACCTTGTCAATGCTCACAGTTCAGCTGGACATGGCCCTGAGCTGTGGGATCTAGTTGGGGTGGTGGGTAGACTAGAGACCTCCAGGGACTCCTCCCAACCAAAATTACTCTCTGATCAGGAAAACCACCATCCCGAGGACTCAAACCCCAGAAAGCGAATAAGCTTTTATCACCTGTTGGTTCCCACACCCTGTGTTATGGGGCTAAAGTCATGATGTGGACAGTGCTGCCTGTGTTGGGGTAGGTTGTGGGTGTCAGGTGGGAGCTGCAGCTGGACTGGGAAGTGAGCCTCTTGCAATGTGGTACTGTACCCATTATGGGCAGGACCTCCAGGTCAGAGGCTGGATGGGCTGGGAGGAGGTGGAGGAGCCCTGCTGTGGGCTCAGGGAGGGAACAATGACTCTAGTGATGGGTTTTTACTAGCTGTTCAACAAGCCCAGACCTGGTGTTTGTTGCTTCCTTGGAAACCTCACATAGCCGAACGATGCTGCATGTTATGGCTTGTTTTGATCATCTGTCCTAGAGTCCTGGCCCTCAAACTGGCCTCTGACTGCTACCCTGCATACCAGTGTACTGCTTAATGTCACAGCATAGAATCATAGAATCATCAGGTTGGAAGAGACCCACCGGATCATCGAGTTCAACCATTCCTATCAATCACTAAACCATGTCCCTCAGCACCTTGTCCACCCATGCCTTAAACACCTCCAGGGAAGGTGAATCAACCGCCTCCCTGGGCAGCCTCTGCCAGTGCCCAATGACCCTTTCTGTGAAAAATTTTTTCCTAATGTTTAGCATTTTATTGACACCCCATTAGCAGAGCCATATGAGCTTTCCAGCTCCCTCCTCTGAGCTTTCCAGGACCTGTCAGCTGCTCCCTCAAGAATCCTGCTCATTTCAGCTACTCCCAGGTTCCTGCATCAAGATGATGAACTCTGAGCATGTTGACTCCAAAGAAATGAGCCAGGCTTCACTGAGAGCCTTCCCCATCTTGTCTCCAGTATTGCTTTCCCGGGAGTGTATTAACAGATGGGGAAGGCTCTCAGTGAAGCCTGGGTCATTTCTTTGGAGTCAATGTGAACTAATTTACTCTCAGAATAAAGAAATAACTTCTGGTTAAAAAGGCACTGAAGTAAGATGATGTTTTCTGGGCAGCTCTTAAAGATCTTCAAAGGCACTAAATAGTAGGGAATGAAGTGAAACAGGTTTGCCTCAAAATCAATATCCACAAGATGGATTTTCACATTTTGGATATGAAATCAGTTCATTTGGGTGCTTAACCATTCACTTATCCTCAGCTGACAAAATATTCAGCATCTATATTCTTATCTACTTGCTTTATGTCTACATTTATTATCTCATCTTGTAGCTTCACAGCTGGTGTGAACCCACCACTTCATAGCTGTGTTTTCAAAAAGCAAAAATATTTACCATGACGCTTTCTTTCTGGAGTTTTGAAACTTTCTTTATTTCAAAATCTTAACACACAACATGAGTTCCGAACAGTTAAACCTCAAAAAATTTATTTGGGATTGGAAAGAAATTTACCTTTAGATTGAGTCATGTGTTTACTTATGATAGAGATCAGCAGGGAAAATGGTGAGCAATGGAATTGTTTTGAAATTTTTCCTCCCTTTCCACTTCACCTGTATTTTTGCCTCACATTTTTGAATCCCAAAACCATTCTTTCCTTCCTCCCTCAAAGCATACGTGTCCTGTCCTCCCTCCTGGGCTATCCTGTGCTTGTGATGGCTGCTGGCCTGGCATCCACGTAATGAAGCTCTAGCACAGCAAGAGGCACAGTGTCCTGATCTTGGACAGATTTCTTCCTATACCTTGGGGAATTCTTTTCATGTTTCCCAACTGATTCTTTGGATCTATGTAGAAGAGTACCCATTGCTCCTATTGAGAGGAAAAAAAAGTCAATATTCAGCTTACTTTCTAGCAAAAATGCTACTCAGCAAAACAGTCCTGATCTG
Source organism: Clamator glandarius (assembly GCA_033459285.1). Classification (NCBI taxonomy): domain Eukaryota; kingdom Metazoa; phylum Chordata; class Aves; order Cuculiformes; family Cuculidae; genus Clamator; species Clamator glandarius. Next base: position 2,119,355 of record JAUNZM010000026.1, read on the forward strand.
AAATCATCAGTTGAGAAGCTCACATTTTTCACCCTAATTTCTTCAGGATGCTTTCCTCAAGTTACCAGACCCACTTGTTCTTTAGACAGCTGAGCTGAAAGCGTGCTGAAAAAGCAAGAAACTTTTCTGACCCTGGCGGTGGGCAGTTCAGTTGCATAGCACAGAGCGGAGAAGAGGATGTGGACATTAAGAGTAGCTTGTGAAAGCAATTTGGGTGAGGGGTGGAGCTGGCTAGCCAAGGTCTGGTAAAAAGCAATCAGGCTTTGTGCTAGACATTAAAAAATCCCAATTTATGAACTTTTCTGGAGTTGTGCTTGCAAAGTGCAATATATTTCCCAGTATAGCTGAGAAGGTTTCAGTGTAACAGCTGCAGCAGGTCTCTGCCTGTGGAGGTAAACGTCAGAGTCTGGGGCTGGGAACAGCAAGTGTCTGTCTTATAGAGGCTTTTTGCTCTCTTAAAGGCTGTCTGGAAAAAAGGACCAATGCTGGTTGTACTTCATTGGTGCTATAATAGAAGGATAAAGAAAAAAGGAAAGTGGAGGTGAACAAGCCAAAAGCAGAGGGGAGTAGGATCAGGGAACAGGGCAGTGTTAATCATTCTCCTCTGTCTGGTACTGAGTGAGCCCACTGCCCATAAATCTTAGGGTGTCACAGCACTCTAGTAATAAACTCCGTCTCAGGCAGTAAGACAAATGGATTTGAAGAATGCTTTAACGCTTCCTTGGCTTCAGACCAATGTTTTGGGTATTTCTGTGTTTTCCAGTGTTTCACCAATGGAGCTGGAGGAGATGGCTTCTGGGTAGGCTACCAAATCCCCATCTGCCCTGGGTTAATGAGTGGTGTGAGATGGGAAAGGTTGGCAGGGAAAGGTGGATCGGAGTAAAGTTCCCTTATTGTTGGTTTTGAAGTGATGGGAGGGTAGTCTGGATGCTTGGCAGAAACTGGATTTAAGTAACATGGTCAGTTAGTTGACCAGCAAAGACCATCCTCCTACAACTCTCGTCTGAAACGATTAGTAGCCAGTAGAACACTGGCTAGTGCAGGTGGTGCTTGGCCCTGGGCAAGCATTTGCCAAGGTCTTCATGTATTCATCCTGTGGCTTCCATCAACCTCAGATAGATACAGTGCAAACAGGAAAGCTGAACAGGTTCATGAGGCACGGCTGAAGACCCATAAACCTACTTATGTGGCACAGTGATGGTTGCTCACAGTCTTCATACCCCAATAACGCCGTGTAACTACTCATTTGATGTGAAATTGCATCATTCCTGCGCAGCATGGAGGATGGTCTCAGTTGTTATTCAGAAGGTTTTGCTGTTTATGGGCTTGTAGATGGTGATAATCTTGGCACTGTGGAAGGCAGAGGGAGATGTGGAGTCTGCCAGTAGTATTCTACACTGCAGTGCTTTGAGTAAGGAGGAAAACTACTAGACACGTAATTCATTCCTAATATTACGCTACAAAGCTTTTTGCTGCTTGCCGCCCTGTGGATGTAATTAGTCATGGAATCTCTTTTTTAGATGTAATTACACCATTAAGCATACTTTCACTGCAACCACAAAAATGCCTGGTTGAGCTCCATAATTACACCACTTAATGACATTACATATTTCTACGTAAGAGTATATGAAACAAACAATGTATGGCTCAGACTCCCTTTGCCTCAGTGCCACTTTGATCTTCAAAACGGTCGCTGGGCGTGCAAACCCTGCATCTGGGTGAGTCCAGCTTGGAGAAGCTGCTTTCTGCTCAAAAGCACTTCAACCGAGTGCAATAAGGCCACTTAGGTTCATAGCTAATTGAAGAATCTGGTCTTAAAACACTGGCTACCGTGTTTTTAAGTTTGTGGAGGCTGTTAGTGGTTTGGTTACTCATCATAGCCTAGTAGCTGGTGAGGGACCAGAAATATAAATAGACAGTGTGGAAGGTAATCACAGAATCATATATTGGTTTGGTTTGGAAGGGACCTTTAAAGGCCCTCTGGTCACAATGAGCAGGAACATCTTCAACCAGATCAAGTTGCACAGACCCTTGTCCAACCTGATCCTGAATGTTTCCAGGGTTGGGGCTTCTACCACCCCTGTGGGCAAACTATTCCAGTGTTTCAACACCCTCACCATAAAATTTTTTTCCTTATATCTAGTCAGACTGCTAGATATCTTCTAAGATAGATATGTGCTATCTTTCAGTTTAAAAGAAGTTCCTGGGAAGGCCAGGAGTATGCAATGTAAGAGTATGGCTCTGGAAGTTTGGTGGACCTTTTAATGGGGATTAGATTGTCTGGAGAGAAACGTGCCAGTCCCCAGCTGTCCTTGACCCCAGTAACTACAGGTCTTAAAGTGGGTGACACATCAATGTAGAAGGGAGGGCAGCTTCATAAGGTATCTAAAAGATGTTTGCTACATGGACTCAGTGTCCTTCTCATAGAGTGGTGTCACCTACCAATGGCTTATGCTGTCCCTGGCAGTTCCTGAGAGGAAACTGAGGATATGAGGCAAAGAGATAGATCAGATGAGAGGCACATTCGTGCAACAGGAGATGGGTGCCGCCAGGAAATAGGGGTGGCCGCTGTGCACCCAACTGAGGGGGCTTCCCCAGTATTGCGAGTCTGGCTCATGGACGTGGAAAAATAAGGACGTGGCTTTCACCCATAGTTATCTTCTCCTGGACTAAAATCTCTTTGCTTACATTTCTGTTATTTTATAGTTCTGCCATTTGTTTTTACTGCTTGCTTGAGAAAAAGAAAGCAAAATTGTGTTTATTGTGTTTCTTTAGTTAAAAGGATCAAATGATGAGTCTGATCTTAAAATGAAAACAAACCAAACAACATCAGCTTGGGAGCTGCACAAATGGCTCATTTCCTCTGGCTTTCTAAGTAAGTATGTGTCCATGAGACATGTTTTTGTTCCTGTTTCTTCTATACACTACTTTGCGGAAGCTTCAAGTAAAATCTATTTGTAAATAGTCATCCCTGGGATGTGCAGCTGCCAAAACAAAAATCAGGCAACAAAACTGGGATTGTGTCCTGCAAACAATTTATCCTGCTATTTTTTTTCTTTCTCTTTAAACACTTCCATTTAGTTTACCTAACCCTTTTTTTTAAGTAATGCTGTGCCCCACCAGTGTTTCACCCTTGGCCTTTGGGAGCCTCTCTGTACCTGATCAGAGTTTCTGGCAGCATCTCTGTGAGCTGCCCTGGGTAAATGCTCCAGCTGTAGGGATGGCTAGAAGGTTGGACCTCTATGGGACTGTCAGCTGAGGAGTAAATTAGTTTTGTATTTGTTGGTGTCTTATCCCAGTTCTCCCTCACAATTGCTCTGATACCTTTTTGGGAAATAGTGCAATGAAGGTTGTATTTGGGCTCATGCAATTGCATCACATGAAGTTCTATGAAAAAGCAAAGCTGGAAGTAAAACTTTGCAATGACGGCATCAGCTTATTGCATTTCCATCATCTGTCTGCATGGTTACTAGAAGGACAGTTAAGGAACTTTGAAATTAGTCAACTTCCATCTCCTTGTAAAACCACCTGATTCCCTTTTCTGTTACACTGTGCTGCTTTTAGGCAACATGTAATCATCTGCTCTTCTCACACATGAGCAAAATAAATGGCTGATTACACAGGATCACCCTTTTTATTTGAAAGTAAACCTTGTCCACTGCTACTATTTGAAGGCCTGCATAACTTGTCTGTAAAAGGGTATAGATATCTTAAAAGATAAGAATACTGCTTTTCACTTTCCAAGAGAACATACTTTGTTGAAATGCTTTTAAAGCAGATGTTTTCTGAAGCCTACTACTTTGTTTATTTTGTCAAGGAAGGGGTTACACTGCATTGCCTAACATCTCAGAAAGCAGCTCATGGTAATGGACTTTTTATAGGCTGAGGAGACACCAATTCTCAGTCTAGGGCCAATCTAATATTATTCATTATAATGTTTTCTCTATCTACATTTTTATTGTTGCTTTGGTAGCCTCTTTGATCTCTATCCGATTCTCTGAAATTGCCTGCAGAATAGTAGTTTATTAAAGACCAGAGCTGCAAGTCTGGCAGCAGTCAAGGAGTTTGGAGATAGAAGCTGATCTCTGCCATCAAATAAAGCATCGACAAGATGTTCCTTCTATTTGAAGGAGAATGTGAAGGGCACAGAAGTAGCTGTGCTGCCCTGCCCGGTGCCCTCTGAAGGGCTGATGTGGGAATTGAGGCCACTCCTAGTGCAGCATTTCGGTTGCTGAAAAAAGTAGTCTAATTGTTCTTTCCTGTTGCCTGGCAGCAGTGCCAAGATGAACATGTCGTTTGTGGCTGTGTACTTAGTTGTGCCTATGGTGAACTGAAAGTTATGTGCGCTCAGGAGTATGAGAGGTAGAAAACTTGGTGCAAAGCTTGATACTCTCTGCTGTGAACTATAGATGCAGGTTGGGAGCAATATTCACAATGAAAAGTCATTTAGCAGCTTTAGGAAATGCCTTTGCATGATCTCCACTGAAAAAGGACCCGATTTTCTGTGCAGTAGCAATAGTGACCAGTAGGTTTCCTGCTAGGACACTTGAGCCTGAGAACATTTTGCCTCTGCTTCTGCCCTCTGCACTGACTCCTCGTTGAATGCACCATCCAGTTATGCCCTGTATCTGCTGAAAAAAACCTTTTCTGGGGACCATGACATGAATTAAAACCATGGATTTTTTTTATTATTTTTTTTTTCTGCAAATCATCTTATTTCTTACCTATGAAATGGAAAGCCTCATGCTTTGGCTTACTTCTTTTTGGCAATGTCATCATGCTTCCATTAAGATGTGTAGAAAGCTGAGCCAAGAACCAGGCTGGGGGCAGTAACTTCCTACATACCCCGCAGTCTGGAGGGGAAGAAGGCAACTGCTGTTGTCAGAGGGATCATGAAATAAGTTTTGTGTCTTTGTATATACCAAAAGTGCATGGGTGAGCATTGCGTATTATGATATCTGGAAACACCAAGAGTAACTGTTTTTTTCTGTTGGAGATATATGGCAACAAACCCAGGAGAACAGCAGTTTACTATGGTGCTAGTTACATTATGAACATGTGGCACAATTCTGGAGTGTCTAAACTCTCAGCACAGTGAAAAATTTTGCAAAACTGAGAACAGTGATAGTAGGTATTGTTATAAAATCTAGATTTACTCTTGTAATAGCATTTCACAGAATCACTAGGTTGGAAAAGACCCATAGGATCATCGAGTCCAACCATCCCTATCAATCACTAAGCGAAATTTATGTAGGCTCATCTCTAAAGCACCAAAGCCCCTCATTACAGACACCAGTTATGTGAAATAAAGCACAAGAAAGCTTTGAGCAGATCTTGGAACAAGAAGCATTAGTGATATTTAGAAGTTTCCTCTTGCAGTAAGTTGCATCCATGTTCTTAAGTTCTTAAGAACTGAGTTCCCCTCTGTAGTGCCCTAAGTATCTTCTGTAGATGAGTGTGCAGATGTGAGCCAAGGGCATGGGATGTAGCCCCTGGATTCAGCACAGACAGTTGTGTGTCTCAGTTATTAAGCTGGATACTGATCTAAGCATAGCTGATTTTCCAATAGATGAAAAAATCTTGTGTGATCTTTTCCATGTCAGTTACCTTTACAGTATCTCTTTCCACTCTTTTTTTCCCTCTTCTCTGCTTACAAATGTGTAATCTTCCTGAAAAAAAATTCCCTGAAAAAAATTTCCCCTACACATTTATTTTTAGGCTTGTGTTTGTCTACCAGAATCTGTCTGAGGCCTTGCTAGATAGCAATTCAATATCCACTCATTGATTTCCTAGTTCTCATTAGCTCAAATACTTACTTGAAGCAGAGGGTAAGGAGGTCTTAATTTCTTTTTTAAGACCATTTGGTTTTAGGATGGCCTTTTGTGATCTCTTGTATATGAATCAATTTAAAAATAGACCATTTATATTATCATTCTCTTTAATGTTTACTTTTTGGCATGAACATCTGGTTGTTTCTGTTTTATAGTACTTTGAAACAGAAACTAAGTTAGATATAGAAATTAATGAGCTCACTGAATGTTTGCCAAAGAAAACATGATATAGAATATCCATGTAACAAATTAACCCCAAGATTTCTCTGAGAAGTGCCCTTTCCTTTATCAGAAGGAACAAACATTGAACAATCTAATGACTAAAGTTATTATTTTGTTTTTGAGGGGGTCACTGTGCTTTTTGGAAGGCGGTATGATCTAAGGCATTATTAGTAAACCATGAATGTTGTTCCCAGAATTGATCTTAAATGCCCTTTATTAAGTGATTTTTAAGCCTTTGGTTGCCACCTACTACAACTGAACCATTGAGACCCATAGTAAAGTGCTCAAGAAGAGCCAAAATGAGAACATTTGTGTCAGCATCATGATTTAAGCAGTGCTTCAGCCAGTCATCCCTTCTTGGGCAGGGAACATGTTCCCTACACAGTCCGTCGAGCTAAGCAATAAATTTTATCCTGGTTCGTCGTCACAGTATATCAGAGTCTGGCTTCTCTTACTGCCAAGGCAAGATTTTAGGGACAAAGTGAGTCAAGTAACAATGCATTTCCTGGAGGCAGAGGCTGCTCCCATGTAGGAAGGTCCAAGAAGAATAATTGGACACTTAGTAGAGAAAATAAGTAGAACTAGAAGGGCCTGGTTGTTTTGGGTTTTTTGGGTTTTTTTTTTTGTTTATTTTAAAGTTGGCTGTTATTTAAATCGGAGAAAGAAATGCGGGAAACTTGAAAGGAAGGAAATTAGAAATAGGGTGTGAAATTGTTGCAGTCACCACTTTGTGTGATTTTCACACAAACGCTTCTAATTTTCTTAAACTTTGCAATGGAGAAAAACCATTTTTCATGGGGGCACACCTAGACAGCAGAACTGTCTTGGTTTGCTCTATAATTTCAGAAGGAGGGAGAGGGGAGGAGAGGGGAGGGGAGGGGAGGGAGAGGGGAAGGGGAAGGCGAAGGCGAGGCAGGGAAAGGAAAGGAAAGGAAAGGAAAGGAAAGGAAAGGAAAGGAAAGGAAAGGAAAGGAAAGGAAAGGAAAGGAAAGGAAAGGAAAGGAAAGGAAAGGAAAGGAAAGGAAAGGAAAGGAAAGGAAAGGAAAGGAAAGGAAAGGAAAGGAAAGGAAAGGAAAGGAAAGGAAAGGAAAGGAAAGGAAAGGAAAGGAAAGGAAAGGAAAGGAAAGGAAAGGAAAGGAAAGGAAAGGAAAGGAAAGGAAAGGAAAGGAAAGGAAAGGAAAGGAAAGGAAAGGAAAGGAAAGGAAAGGAAAGGAAAGGAAAGGAAAGGAAAGGAAAGGAGATTGTGCACGTACTTCTGAAATTTTTTTTTGGCATTATGCAAATTACAAAGGTCAGACTGCAAGTGAGAATAATTTATTACAAAAATTCTGCAGTAAAAGAGCTAGCCAGAATACATCGAATTTCACTGAGGGAAGATTTATTGAAGCAGTGTGTTTTTTACTGGGATAATATAATTGCAAATAAATGCAGTACTCATATATAAAATATTAGAAGGGCAGCATGGCGTGCTTCCAGCTTTTGGTGCTGATGTCTGATGGACAAATATTTGAATAGAGAAGAGGGAGGGAAGGGGGAAAAAAGATCCATAGCATTTGTACGGGCAGATGTTTTTTGATTTGCAGTTGTTATGTTTCAGTGGGGAATCAGTAGTGTCAGTTGTTTAGAAAATACAGTTGACCCAGAAATGTGGGACTTTAAAGAGTAAAACTCGGGTTCTTATCTTGCCAGCTCATCTTGTGATGTTGTCAGTCACCAGCAGCTGAGCACAGAGTTGGTGAGGGTATTGTTTGCTTTGCTTTTATTTTTTTATCCTGGAATCCTACTTTACATATCTGTGTTTCTTTCTTCAGCTTCATAGTATGAGACAGTCCCCACTCCAGAGAGTCTGTAGTCTAAATAGATGGTAGATGGATAAACAAATGCTAAGACACCAAGTAGTAAAATAGCAAAAGCAAACAGAAAGTTGAGTGTCCCAGCCTCCTCTCCAACACCCTGCCTCCCAGGAGCTGCCACATGTGATTATTCATTTCTTTCTGTAGCAACTGTAGTACTTCACAAAACACCTGAGCAGAGACTGCCCCTGCTCTGGGTTATTTAGGCTCTGGAAAGTGCTAGGCTGATTCTCATGTAAATTCTTCGTTCAAAGGAGCTGCTCATGTGAATAGTGAGGAAATGCACAGTCCACCCATAAATAATAAGTCCTATATAATGCAGCAAGAGCAAATCTGTTTATGTATTTTGCATGAGATGGTCACTGGGTTCAAATCAAACTGAATAGAAAAAGACAATCTGTATATCAGGGACTGGGACCAGCATCAATTCCTCCAAAGCTGCCAGATAGGCTGTTGTTTCCAATGCTCAGCATCTGAGTTTTGGGAAGAGGGATGAAGAGTTCTGCTGCCATAGCACTGCCTTTGTCATGATGAGGAAGCATCCCAGAGAGGTTTGGATGTGAATCCATCAATGTGGGGAAACTGGGTATCGATCTTCTGGTGGTATTCACTCCCTAGCTGTAAACACGTTGGGCAGCTGTCCCAGTCTAAGCAGGTTGTGTTTATGTGGTCAATGGAGAGAAAGAGGTAACCCTCCCATGGTTAATTCCTCTATCCTTCCTTAAAGTAGGGTGGAAGATTTTTTTCTACGGTGTAGACTGGATGCCCAGCTTTAGACATCTGCACTTGAGAACTGAATCCCAACCTGCATATCAGTATCCTGGGTAAAACTGGTGGGAAGGAACTCAGATGGTCTCTCATCCAGCCTCCTGCTCACATGAGGGTCAATTCTAAGATAAACCATGTTGGTCAGAGCTTGATCTAGTTGAGTCTTAACGTCTGGAGACTGCTTAGCCTCTCTGGCAGCCTGCTTCTTCTGAGCTTGTACTTCATCTATTTTCACAGGCTTGCAGCCTCTCGTAAGATTTATCTCAAGGCCAACTCTTACATAAATTCCACGGGTTTATATGCATAGGTCAAGCAGCTCAAGTTTGGTGGTGGCTCCTCTTGGCATACCCAGTGGCAGAACCATGGTGGCAAAGTTTTTGCCAGGAAATGTAGGTTGAGATGGCATTTCAGGTGGTAAGAGGTTAGATTGTGTTTCTTGGATCTCTGCTACTCTGCTATTTAGTCATTGCTGTTCTGCTTGTGTTGCACTTTAAGCATTAAATGCTGTAGTTCAGAAAGTGTTTTGAGGTGAATGGTGATTTTTGAGTGAATTTGTACATACCAGCCCTAAAAAGCCTTGGAGCATGAACTGCTTTGAGAGAGTTTGCATTTTTTTCATGAAATAATGAATTTTAGTTCACAGAGAACTCACCAGGAAACTTAAAATCAAGAGTTTTGGGGCAAAGCCATACTGTCTGGAATCTTTCTGTTCACTGCCTGACTAATGAGTTTTAAGGTTCAGGATTTGCTGTCACAAAAGATTTGCTCCCACAAAACCTTGGCTCCCACAAGAGGCAACCATAGGGGATGCAAGCAACCAGGAATTCTGCCAACCGGAGAGGCAAAAAGGGTGCAGCACATCAGCCAGGGCTGACTGCGCAGGAGGGCACACAGAGAGGGTGTGCATGGAGCACACCTCTTCAAAGGAGGGGGCACTTGACGTACGCATAACCCAGCAACCAGACACCGTTCTGTGACCATCTGCCCAGGTCAGGGGTGCGCATCCTACCTGACCCTCAAGGAAGAATGGGGGCACCACCCAAGTCACAGAAGGTAAAAGCAGGGACTGAGAGAATGAAGATTTGGAGGGGAGATCAGGTTCAAGACCATCTAAGGAAGCTGAAGGTGCACAAGTCTGTATGACCTGATGAGAGATAAGAGTGCTGAGGGAACTGGCAGACGAAGTGGCTAAGCCACTATCCACCGAATTTGAGAAATTGTGGCAATCCAGTGGAGTTCCCACTGACTGGAAAAGAGGAAACGTCACTTTCATTTTTAAAAAGGGGAAAAAAGGAAGAGCTGGTGAACTGCAAGCTGATGAGTCTCACCTCTATGCCCAGCAAGGTCATGGAGCAGATCCTCCTGAGAGCTGTGCTAACAGGGTTACAATGTTGGGGATAAGGGAAGAGCAACTTACATAGTCTACCTGGGCTTTTGCAAAGCATTTGACAGTGTCCGGCACATCATCCTTGTCTCTAAATGAGAGAGACATGGCTTTTGATGGATGGACCACTCAGTGGATAAGGAACCAGCTGGATGGTCACACTCAAAGAGTTGCGGTAAATGGCTCAGTGTGCAAACGGAGGCTGGTGGTGAGTGACATTCCACAGGGGTTGGTGGTGTTTAACATCTTTGTCGAAGACATGGTCAGTGGGATTGAGTGCACCCTCAGCAAGTTTGTCAATGACACTAAGCTGTGTGGTGTCGTTGACATGCTGGAAGGGACCTTGCCATGCTTGAGAGGTGGGTGTGGTTGATGAGCCACCCAGAAGGACCTTGACATGATTGAGAGGTGGGCCTGTGTGAACCTCATGTGGTTCAAAGAGGCCAAGTGCAAGGTCCTGTACCTCAGAAGGGGCAATCCCAAGTACAAATACAGGCTGGGCAGCAAATGGATTGAGAACAGTCCTGAAGAAAAGGCATTGGGGAACTTGGTTAATGAGAAGATCCATATGAGTTGGCAGTGTCCACTTGCAGCTCAGAAAGCCAACCGTATCCTGGGCTGAATCAAAAGAAGTGTGTCCAGCACATTGAGGGAGGAGGTTCTCCCCTCCACTCCGTTCTTGTGAGACCTCACCTGGAGTACTGCGTTCAGCTCTGGGGCCCCCAACATAAGAAGGACATGGATTGTTTGAGTGAGTTCATAGGTGGGCCATGAAGATGATCAAAGGGCACCTCTCCTATGAAGACAGCCTGAAAGAATTGTGGGTACTGGGAGAAGAGAAGGCTCCAGGGGGATTGTACAACAGTCTTCCTGTACCTAAAGGGGGCCTACAAGAAAGCAGAAGGAGGATTTATACAAGGATGTGTGGTGATAGGACAAGGGGTAATGGATTTAAACTGAAAGAGGGTAGATTTAGATTAGATATAAGGAAGAAATTCTTCATGATGAGCGTGTTGAGTCACTGGCACAAGTTGCCAGCAAAGTTGTGTCTGCCCCATCCCTGGAGGTGTTCAAGGCCAGGTTGAATGAGGCTTTGAGCAATCACGTCTAGTGGAAGGTGCCCCTGGCTATGGCAGGAGAGTTTGAACTGGTTGATATTTAAAGTCCCTTCCAACTCAAACCAGCCTATGTTTCTATGATTCTGTGATTTTAAAACTTCTTCCACGTTCAGTTGAGTAATTGAGAATTGCTGCTTTTTTCCCCTCCCTTCCTGAAGCAACAGTGCAGCAGAATGGTGAGGAGAAAAAAACTCTCCTGTTCCTTAACTTCAGCCCCAGTCCTGTCATTTCATAGAGATGAGGCATCCCTTATAGCCTCATTTGCAGCTGCTGCAGAGGGCAAGATTTACCCCTGAGTATTAGCAGTTGTAAACTGTCCATTTGCATATATCTGTTCTTTCTGTCTCTCCTAGCAAGATATTATAGTTTAGGAATGACATGGGAGCCTACGGGTGTTATTCTTGAGACTGACTTCCTCCTATTTTGGCATTTTGATCTTGTCACCCAGAGAAAGCTCCGTGGCTGTGGAGATTTATTGCTGTGCCAAATATGGACTGGATGTAGAGTGATTGACAGCAGTCTCAGCTCTACCTTCTTCAGGGAGTGAGAGAGCAAAGGAGAGATGCTGCTTGAGCTGGGATTGTATAAAGAACCACTTCCAATCTCCAGATCTTCTTTGAGAAATGAGCTTTGGAGTAGATTGTGCAGGAGATGAGTCTGGAGTAGCAAGACTCACACAACAAAGCCACACACAACAGAGCAGTCCATGTATCAGGACAGAGAGTGGAGCAATTGCTGCAGGTTTTGGTGCTACACAGCTGACCAGTTTCACCTCTGATGAAGATCTCTTGCTGTCTACCTGTCCATTAGGTATATGGGGCCATCCATAAAGGTTGAAGTGGTCGTGAACTAAATGCATAATATCGATGGTGGTTTTGTATTCTTTAGAAATGACTTAATATCTTCCATATATACCAGATTGTCTTCCCTTTCTTGCCCTGTATGTTTTATTTCACTGCATTTGCAATGAGGACTGCTGGCATTCTGGGAGTGTGGCTGTTCCTGGCTGAGACAGCTGAGCCTGACCAGGACCTAGGGGTGACCTATGCTCTGGTTCCTAATTGGGTTTCATATTTCCAGATGCACTTGAAAGTATTGGATCAATCTCCAATAGGACCTGGAAAAATATTCAGCTTCAGACCTAAAATTTCCGTGGTTCTATTTGTGCCTATGAAGTCTGCATTTGGCTGAGTTCAGTGGAGCATCCTTTGTTTCAGCAACCAATGCTTTTAAAGCCTGATTGCTTCCAGCGTCTTTCAGACAAACCTGTGATTTCTGGAAGAAGCAGTCAGGAAGATGTATGGATCTGCAGTACCTGAGTGCCAGACAGCCATCATCAGAGCTATTTCAAGCTCTCCTTGCATGCCACCCTTCAGTCACAGTGGTAGGATCAGGGCTCGTTTGGAAGCTCCTGGACTGCCTTTATAGCAACTAGTGTGGTCCCATTCATACTGTAGGTGATCCAGACCAGGTCTAATCACCAAGTTCTCGAGCCCTCCCATAACCTTGCTCTTTGCACAGCCTGTATTTATGCAGCTACAGTGCTGGAGGTGTGTCTCTCTTTGGAGTAAAAGCCTCAAAGCAAGACTGAATTCCCCTTTGGCTTACCTGAATGTCAGCACTTGGTCTGAATAGCTGTTTCATGTAGCATCCATGGAAAAGGTTCCTTTTGGATTGTCACATCCTTTGCTGGATGCAGCTCCAAAGTTAGCCTGTGTGTTTTCACTGTGTGGCTTAGTGACTTGTGAGGGTTATGCTTGTGACTGTGCTTTTGGCTCCAGCTGAGCTTCCTTCCTCAGGAGAAGGATTGAAGAAATCAACCCACGCATGGGCCTTTATATGAGGGTTATTGTAATTTTGTTTCAGGCCTGAGATATTGTAGTGATGGGAAATGATGCCTTTAAAAGGGAAGACTGATAGGAGCTAATACCACAGTGAGCGCTTTGATATGGCAGGCAGATGCGAGAGCCCCGAATGTGGGGATCACCAGCCCTGAGATACAGCTTTCAAGAAAGAAGTGGAGCCTTGGTCTGCCCTAGCTACAAGTTTTTGTAATAAATGGCTGGCAGTGGCCTTGGAGACCTGTACTTTTAATAGCAAATCTCATCTCCTTTGTATGGATGTAGCAAGCCCAGGGATAGCTGGAACTGCTGCAGTTGGGCTGTGTGATAATAAGGAGAAGCTCTGTGCTTGGGAGCCCTGTGCTTGGGAGCCCTGTGCTCTGGCATTTCTCTGCTTTGAGCTTTCAGTCCCCTCAGAACTAACGCTTCTGCAGAGGTGGATGTCACTGAAGTGGTGTTTTCTGCAGAGAGCAGAAGGCCACAAGCTGGTGTCTAATAATTGCAGCTGTATCAAACCTCCATGACCGTGTACAATAAGAGAGATGCTTGTTTTGCATACTTCAGGGTGGTACTGGGGCTTGCATGTGCTGCTCTTGTAGCAGCCACCACCCTGGGTCAAGGAGAGGAGTTCATGCCGCTGTGCCACCGTGGTTCCTGATGGGGGATCTACTTACCTGGGCTCGTGCAGGGGGAAGAATTTAACACTATGTGTTTCTGCAAAGCTTGATTTCTCATTGGACCCCCTTGTTGTGTCCTGGGTGGAAAATAACGCGGAGAGGATGCTGGGGATGAGGGAGAGGAAGAAGTGTCATGCAGAGAGGGAGAAATAGGCATTTATGACTGTGTCGAGTGAAAATAACACAGACCCACAGGAGAAGCTGTTTGGCAACCTTTGGTGAAACCAGATTTCTTTGGCAAGCCTTGTGGGAAGGTGAAGAGAAATTTATCTGTGCATATAGTAATTTTATTGGGGTTACATGGAGGACAGTTTTGTCCCCACGGCATAAGCCCCTTAGGATGGAAAATGGCTTTAGCTGCTTGGTAGTAAGAACAGCGAATGTTTTCTAAATGTCAGATTTTAGGTTGATTTTGTTAGAAATGATAATTTATATGAAGTTTTCTCAGAAAAGTTTGTTAAATGTCCTGTGTGTTTTTCTTCTCTGTATGTAGTTAAAATATTTAGACAATAAAATGTTATCAAGAAGTATCCATTTTTTCATGTAAAGGTTTGTGGAGTGTACTCCTCTGCCTGCTTCAGTGCTGTTCTGCAATAAACTATCCATGTACTTCAGAAGCTTCATTGATTAATTTCATAGTTTCACTCATTTCCCTTCTTGGCTAGCACTATATTTATTTTTAATAACAGGAATATGAATCATATTATTTAGTATCTTACTGTTCGTCTTTCCAGGGATGATGGAAATAGAGAAATTTGTGCTGGGCATGTTGATGTATGTGATGGAAACACATAACAGAGAGATATTTTTCTTCAAGGATATTAGTGCTCACATAGGTTTATATGTATTGCTTGCAAATTTAGCTCAAATTAAAGTAATGCATAAAGACCTACATGAAATGAAGGCTCATTGCTGTAAATACATGTGAAAGAAGAATTTGTGACCCAAAGAGCTTTCAATGGCAGACCAAGGGTAAAATGCTGAGGTCCTCTGACAACCTGTAACCCAATGAGAACTGCAGCCAGGTCTCTTGAGTTCAGTCTTCTAACAACAAGACCATCCTTGACTTCTGAACGTGGTGATTTAGAACTTCAGGCCAGCATCCACCAGTTCCCAATAAGAAGAGGCACCGCATGGTCATTCATTCTTTTCAAGAGGGGAAAAAGGGTCCATACAGAAAATAACCTTCCTGGTAATACTGTGATTATTTCCAGCAGACTTTCTCAGCTACCAGTCAGTGTTATTTTGTTAACAAAGTCTTCTCTCTGTTATAATTCTATCCTCTTGGAAGCTGCTTTTTCTTTTACAAGCTGATCTCTGATAATTGTGCCTTTGAGCAACATCCTGCAGACAGGCTCAGGCAGTGCTCCCCTCCAAGTCATATCACATAATAAATTGTGAATTAAAGATATCTCAGATCAAGGGAAACAGTAAAGTTCAGTGCAAAAAAATAATAGCATAGCTCTTATCCAGTTATTTCCACTCCCTGATTTCTAAGGAATTTGTGAGGGAAACTGTTAATTGATGCATATTCTGCAGAGTGAATCAGAACTAGGTTGTGGGTCTCAGAATTCCTGGCCAGTTTCTTACCATGCTATTTTCAAAAATGATTATTATTTCACAAAAGTTTACATGATTTTTTTTCAATGGGATTTCTTTTTTTTTCCCCTGTGAACACCATAGTTTTTGATTATTTAGTTTTCCTAGTGCGCTTTCCAAAGAGATGTGTTGGAAGATGAGACTTGTTTAAACCAGGGCAACTGAACAAATACCTGTCATCGAGAGGCTGGCATCGGTGGAGTGTCAAAGGTAGGGAGAATATTTTACACATTGGGACAGAGTGAAGTGTCAGCAGCCCATGGCATGCTGCGGCTGGGACACATGTCCCTTGTGTATCAAATTGTTCTGCCAAACTGATAAGGCCTGAAAGTTGGCCAGGAAAGCTATTTCATAGTACAGATATTGCATAGGAACACTTTGGCTTCTCATTTATTTACAGGAGGGTGTATATAAAATCTGTATTCTGTTCTCTGGTACAGGTTATTTAAAGGAGAAAGAGGGTGAAAAGCATCCTTTTTCTTTTCTTCTATACTCATTTATCTGTAGAAAAGAAGGCATTGCCTCATATGTCCCTTGTATCTGGTTTGCTTGGCATTTCGGGGGGCTTGGCTGTGTGTAGCCTTGAGTGCTTTGCTAATTCTGACAGAGCACAATCTGTTTAAGATAAGGAGCTAAGGAAGCTGGATGTTCATACTTACACTTGCTTGCTGCGTAGGACTGTACTAAATGAAAAGTCTCATCAATTGCCAGGTTTACACTGAGTTGCCTTACTTCTTGATGGTCAAGACGTGCATACTGATACACAGACTATGTACCTGCAGATGCAGTCTTTCAAAGCAGGTGGTCTTAACCTTTTTCAGGCTCTAGATAATCGCTTAGCTCCTTGTAAGCTCTGTTCAGCCCCATGCAAGAGACATGCTTGGTAGGAAAGGAAGGAAAATGAGACACCTTTGTCCCAGCTTCTGCAGCCATTCATGTTTTCACCATAGAATCATAGAAAGCTTTGGTTAGGAAGGGACCTTTACAGGTCATCCATTCCACCCCCCCTGCAGGAGCAGGGACATCAATGAAGTTACTCACAGCCCCATCCAACTTGACCTTGAATGTTTCCAGGAGTGGGGCATCCACTGCTTCCCCGGGCAACATGTTCCAGTGTTTCACTACCCACATTGCAAAAAATTTCTTCCTTATATACAGTCTAAATCTACTCTCCCTTAGTTTGAAACCATTATTTCTTGTCCTGTCACAACAGGCCTTGCTAAAAAGTCTGTCCCCATCTTTCACGGAGGCTCCCTTCAAGTACTGGAAGGTGACCATAAGGTCTCCCTGCAGCCTTCTCATCTCCACACTGAACAACCCCTACTCTCTCAGCCCCTCCTTGTAGTTGAGGTGCTCCAGCCCTCGGATCACCTTTGTGTCCCTCCTCGAGACCCACTCCAGCAGCTCTGTGTCCTTTCTGTGCTGAGGACTCCAGAGCTGGGCGCGGTGTTCCAGTACTTAATCATAGAATCATAGAATAACCAGGTTGGAAGAGACCCACCAGATCATTAAGTCCAACCATTCCTATCAAACACTAAAACATGTCCCCCAGCACCTTGTCCACCCATCCCTTAAACGCCTCCAGGGAAGGTGACTCAACCCTCTCCCTGGGCAGCCTGTTCCAGTGCCCAATGACCCTTTCACATGTATCATTGGTAATAGAGAAGTATTGCTGTCTTCATCAGCCATGAATATTCATTGCTGGAGGTGTGCTTCTGCTTGTCTGTGTGAGTGAAAGGGAGACCAGGATTAAATTGAGCACTTGAATTTTCTGAGGAAATTAGTAGTGTTGGATGTTTCTTGTTTAGGGTACCCAGGTCTTCAATAGTGCCTTATTTGGGAGGGTGGATGTCTGGGGCTGTGGTGGCACAGGACCTTGTGCATATCTCATGTAGCATGTGAGAGTTCAGAGCTGTGCTGTTATCTTTCTTCCTGCTTTTATCTTCCCTGCACCAACTTTCACTGTTGCGTTCTTTGAAACAGTTGGTCTTTCACCACTCAAAGGAAGAACAACAGTAAAAAAAAACAAAACCCCCAAAATTACTTTTATCATTCTTAAGATGTTTTGCAGCTTCTGAAACAAGTTGATCACTTCTGCGGGTCACAACATGCCCTAGGGATAGAGGAAGGAAGTGAATTTAATCGCATAATAGGTAAAAACTCACTTTCCTGCTCAACAGATAATTCACAGGATTTGTGGCTCTGGAAAGCCAGACATAACTGCTCAGCTCAGAAGTTATGGTAAATTGGAAATAAACAGTTTAGGAACATGGTGAACGTTGTCTGAGGCTTGCACTGGGGCTTCAGATTTTCCTTCCAGATTTTTCAGCACACAGGATTATACGAGCTAACTCAGTTAATTTCAAAAGCAGAGCAATGCAGAATCCAGTGTGGAAACTGGTATTATGGCAGGGTTGGAGGAGGCTGCTTGAATATGATTTGTTTTGTTATTAAGCCTTTTACTAATTTTGTGTAAAATGATCAAAGTTGATATGGCAGCATCTTCTCAGCAACAAAAACTGTGAAAAACAACTTGAGATAGGCAGACCAGGACATCTTCCCCATGCAATCAAACCATGTGTTGTTAGGAATTTGACCTGGGAGAGCTTATTTTACATCTTTCTTTGGAAGGCCCTTGAGGTTGCGCTGTCTGAGCTAGGAATTGTGTGTAAGTGTCACAGGGAATGATAGCTTGCTTCAGAATTAATTAGGGTGAGATAAAGGTTGTGAAATAGAGCTGTTCCTCTTGGAGCTGTCAGCATCTCCCTTGTGCTTTTTTGATGGTTGTGTTGCTTTTTTTGTGGATGCTGGTGGTATCCCCAGTTATTAAAACCACTTTGTGATTTGTAACTTCTACATAGGGTGCACTGAAGTCTTGGTCTACTTGATGGCATTGAGATCTGGTATTTCTGTGCCACATTGTGAATATTTTCACTGTTTTCCCTTTTGTTGGAAATAGTTGAGATCTGATATGTTCTGAATATTTGTAAATTCCTCTGAACGAGGACTATGAAAAGACCTCATGGGTTTGTGGCTTCCTTAGGATAAATCCATCCAAGATCTCACAAATCCACCATCAAAAAATGGTCACTCAATACATCTCGCTGACTTAATCTTACTAAAGGAGTGTATTGGAAGAGCTATTTAACTGAAGTGAGTCTTTGATGGCTCCCACATAGGCAGTTCGTTTGGAAGGAGTTACTAAAAGTAATGGGGTGGTAGGAAGAACAGTACTTCAATCTGACAGATTTGAAAGTTACGTAATTTTAATGGTTTAAAGAGTATATCACCTATTAACAGTTACTGAATAGCTTAAATAACATGCTGAGAAAACTAGAGGCTAGAAAAGTGAAATTGGTGTCTTATTATTTTTATTATGCAGGCCCATCGACTCAAGCATGAAGATTCAGGCTTGAGATAAGGAAAAAATTCTTCACGAAAAGGGTCATTAGGCATTGGAACAGTCTGCCCAGGGAGGTGGTTGACTCCCTTCCCTGGAGGTGTTTAAGGTGAGGGTGGATGAGGTGCTTAGGGGCATGGTTTAGAGATTGGTAGGAATGGTTGGCCTCGATGATCCAGTGGGTCTCTTCCAACCTAGTGATTCTATGATTCTGTGATTCTGTGATTCTATGAATCCATCTTCCCTCCTCATGGGGCTCACTGTCCCTATGATATTTACTGTGGCATGTTTGATCTCTCTGTGCCTCTGTTTTTCTATCGATTAAGCACATTGAGATATAAGGAGAAAAACCTATAAGAGAAAATCAAAGCACTAGTGGTTATGGTCATTTTATTTAGTGTTTTATTGATTTAATGCCATGTTATTCAAAGTTTTAAAGATTCCCAGGGAGTGTTCCTAGAAATTCAGTATCTCCAAGAGGAAGACAATTCACAGAGGACTAAGCACTACGAAAAAGGTCTCTGAGATTGAATCTTATTAAATGAGATGATAGAAAAGAGTTTCATACATCTTTCAAAATGTAAATCCTACTTCAGGGACATATCTGAAGCTAATGCAATTAGGCATAATGTGAGATTAATATACTTGTTTCAAATTATCCTATAATCAACCCTTTAATGAAAGCACTTGGTCCAAAACCAGATAAATGATAAAAATGAGCAATGAGAAGGAGAAAGTGCTTGAAGTGAGAAAAGATTAATAACAGTCTCCATTTCTACTTCACTAAAGATAAGACAGTTTTCATTGGGTGTCCCATTTTGCAGATGGAATAACTGAGGAAACAGTGAAAGAGTTTGTGCTTTTCATCTGTATCTGCACTGGTGTCTGCATAGAACGAGCATGACTTGGGCTCTTTTCGAGGGTTTGGAAGAGAAGATGTGCCAAGGTACGAGTCATGCTACCATCCCTCACTAACTGTTGCTATCAAGTATACTGCCAAATGAGTGAAGAGCAGTTCTATTTGATGAGAGCCTTTAGGTTTACCCTTTTGTGATTCAGATGTGATTGAGTTTCATTTATTAGGGTGAACATAATTTTGACATGTAGGCAGTTGCAGCTCCTCCGTGAAACAGGATGCATTAAGTTTTTCCTTGTAACCAAACAGAGAGGTGAATATGACTGAATACTGCGAACACTAGCCCGGCTATTATGTATGAGTCTATCTATATATATGTAAAAAAAGAAAAAAAAAAGAAAAATTCCTTTCTACACTTGTGGCCAAGCAACAGCCTCAATTTCTGACATTTCAAGTTGCATTAAGAGAAGACTGGCTTCAGAAGTTAGACTTCCATGTATTTTGACACAAGAAATCTTTACTGCTACAAGTATTGCTCTCAACACCCTTTAAAACATGGGGTTTTTTTTTAAAGTAAATGTCCTGTGCAAATATTTGTCTATTCTGCTGATTTGATGAGCTGTTACTTGAGCGACCTGCTGAGATAATCTTATTATAGTGATGGCTTTAGGGTTTTTCTGGACTTGCAGTTGATCATTTGATTGCACTGATTCTGTACTCAGGATGGGAGAACAGCATAATCAATTTTATTTCAAATCTGGCAGCTTCTAGCAGTTTTTTTTTAATTTTAAGATGGTGTAATACTTGGGGTAAAGGTAAAGTGCATAAATTGGTCTTCAGCTCAGACAACTACTTGGATACATTGTTTGCCCTTTGCCTTCAATATATGGCTTTGAAATCTTTTAAATTACTGGTCTCCGTGGTTGTCTTGTGGTAGGATATCAACTTACATTTAGTATTGTGTCACTAGTAGAGTCCCCACCGTGTCATGTTTGTTAACTGAATTTGTTTCAGGATGGGAATGTCCGCAGGTCAAAGCTACCGTCTCCAGAAGGACAAGTTGCCATCTCTATAGGAGGTCTCTGCAAAGGGACTAAGGATTAAGCAGGCAGAGAGAACAGATTTTTACAGCCACCAAAAGCGGTTTGAGACTCACTGCAGGGACATCAAGAAGCTGTAGCTGCCCCTCACCAGTGCTGTGATGGGCTTAAAGACCTTATCCAAGTGCTTGGTCTGGACTGACACCATGTTAGTCTTGAGTCAGAAATAAATAAGTGTAGGGATGGGAGCATGATGTTGCCTGTGCCTTTGCACTCTCTTTGGAAGGTCTGGCATGCAAGACCTATGTGGGTGGATTGAAAACAATTCCAATAAAGAATTAAAAGTATGCTTTAAAAGTGAATTGAGCTCTTTGTTTATCTAAGCAAAGACTAGACCCAGAGGGCTTGCTGAGAGTTTTTCAGAGGTGTACAAGGAATAATAGAGAATTCTTCCATCTGTCAGATATATCTTTCAGGCAACTTCTAATGATGCTGAAGCTAGACACATCCAGAAGCAAAATACAGGTTTTGACATGGTCATTCTTCACTGGACACAAAATAAAAAAATAAAGTGTTGGATCAGACATGCCCTGAGAGATGTATGTTCCTCCAGTGTGGGATTAATTCAAAGAGCAGATCTGATGTCCAGCTGTACAGACCATCTTCATGGTCTTTATATTCATTAATGAGTAATATTTGATTAGATCTGCTGAGATGATCCTGCATGTTGGGAAATCAAGTGTTTTGTAATTTTTCTTTATAGCTGTCTGTTTTTTAGCCTGTTCATTCACCTAGATGTTCTTCCTGAGAGTGAGTCCCCCTTTCTGCATGGGTTTGCCCCATTTGGAGTTCCTCAACTGCATCTCCTTTCTTCTCCCTTCATTCTGTTCCTCGCAAATGCCCTCATTCTCATGGTTCTTCTCTCCTAATCACTTCTATACAAATGAATTCTAGACCTTATGGTATCTTCTGTATGAGAGATGGACTTCTATTATTCTGGAGAAATCATCCATGTGATTTTTCACTTGAACAGAAAAACACAAATACAGCTATATCTTCTATAAATAAAAAATGGTTGATTAAATGGATTGCACACAAAACAGCAGCGTTGATAATTTCAATTCCTTGTCTGTTCATTTTGGGCTTAGCATACATATTACCTGCTTATTTAGTGATTACTTTCTACACTTGGACCAGTGAGCCTGAGGATATAGCAGTTAATTTCTAAAATCCTGCTCCTATAGCACATGTGCATCGCCAGATTGCCAAAGTCTTGCAAATGTGGACTGTTTGCCTGTCACTTACAGTCACTCACTTTCTTTCTCATCAGTTTTGTTCCCATGTACGAGTACATATCTCAGGATGCACTGTGTGCATTCTCACATATGGATTTGGCTTTTGGATGTCATGGACATCCTTAAATCAGAGCAGACATAGCCTGCAGAGAACACCTGTAGTTCTTATTCTGCTCATATTTGACGTTATTTCTAATTCTGGTTAATTATTTAATCTGTTTGAATCAAGGCAAATGGGTTTAGGAAGCTGTGGTAGCTGCTGTAATTTTTCAGAGATGTAAAAGGAAGCAGTAGTTTCCATATGCCAACTGAACAAACCAATGTGATTCTCCTAATCTTTTCCCATTTACTGAGAAGTAACTAATTATATAACTGCGCAAATTAATATTATTTCATCAGATTTATCCACCTGTATTCAAGAGTAACGCATCTTTAGAGAAAGAATGGAATAATTAATTAAGGAGAAACAAGTGAATTTGCCTTTGGTTGAACACTCCTTGCTTGAGGTTTAATGAAACTTGTTTAGTATAAAAATGGCTTATAGAATTAACTGGGGACAAATTTGCCCCCCAGTCGTGTGATTGTATGGATAACGGATCCAGCAGGTCAGTCTTCAGCACATAGCTGCTAGCACATGGCCTTATACCTACCAGTGAGCTTCAGATTTAGTCCTGTAGAGTAAAAGACACTTCTGAAATCATTGGCTTATGATTTTTATAGAAAACAAATACTACAGCTCTCCCCATCCATCCAGAGTGGGCAAACAGACCTAAATCATAGAACCATAGAATGGTTTGAGTTGGAAGGGATCTTGAAGATCATCCAGTTCCAACCCCCCTGCCATGGGCAGAGATGCATCCCACCAGTCCAGGCTGCCCATGGCTCCATCCAACCTGGCCTTGAACACCTCCAGGGATGGGGCAGCCACAGCTTCCCTGGGCAACCTGTGCCAGTGCCTCACCACCCTCATGGTGAAGAAATTCCTCCTTATGTCTAGTCTAAAACTTCCCCTTTATAGCCATTTCCCCTAGTCCTGTCACTACGAGCCTTTGTAAACAGTCCCTCCCCAGCTTTCTTGTAGGCCCCCTTAAAGTAATGGAAAAAATACCGATGCTCAAACCTGATCACAGCCCCTTCAGAAGAACACAACACCAGGGGCTGTCAAGACAGTTTGACTCAGGACTAATGGTGCTCATTGAGTGATTCCCACAGTCAGATTTTCCTCTGTCTCTCCGCGATGTGTTTCATCTTTCAGATACGCATCACTATCTTGAATATCTTGCTGCAATTTAGGGATTGGTGGGAATGGTTGGACTCGACGATCCAGTGGGTCTCTTCCAACCTTGTTATTCTGTGATTGATTCTGTGATTCTGTGATTCTATGGGAAAAGTTCATGTTTCTGCAACTGCAAGTGGCAGGTAGCCTGGTTAAGGTGTGCAGAAATGCTGCTGGATGATGCTGTGTGAAGTCTTAATCAGCATCTGCCCGCCGGAGTGGTGCAGACAAGGGGGTTGCAGAGGCTGCGTGCTCAGATGTAGACCTGAAAGTGATTGCAACCTCCGCAGAAGGACCCTTATTTTTGAGAATAATAGCCAGGATTAACTCCCAAATTTGCATATGGATTTGCCTGCTTTGTTTGGAACATGCAGGCTGTGCAGCAAGGAAGGATGGGCCAGCAGCTGGACAAGGACATTTAGCACCAGCCTCGGAGCAGGACGTACTTAGTACCTGGTCTGGGTTTGCGGCCGCTGTGGTCTCAGTGTGTGTGTTCACAGCAGGGGTTGTTCCTAAGAAGGGTGAGGAGTGAGGCTTTGTCTCTGTATTTCAAGGAGATTCTCCAAGGGGAGAAATGCCAATGTCTGAAAAGGAAATAATGTTCGCTTGTAAATGCAGCAAAGAGAATTAGCCTCATCTAAATACTGCATGAAGATCTGTGCATGCCAGTGGTTCAGGTGGTGCCTATTTCATATGTATTTCTTTATTGTTACTTTTTTCTTTTATTATGTGCGACACTATTTCTGCTGCCATAGTACCTAGAAAACATGATTCTTTCTCCTCCAGAGTCACATTAAAGTAGATGTGATTTTTCCCCACAATGTGATGAAGGAGGGCCACAGTCACACCAGCAGATGAGCTGCATTTGTCCCATCCCTTTGCAGCCTGAGCATACACCAAGAGAGGCTCTCTGCTCAGATGGAGTCACAATTTAAGATGACCAGAAAGCATGGAAAAAGTCACGTATATGATCTCGGCTTTGTAGGTGCCCGCTTCCTTTTATAGAGTTTTCTTGGAATTAAAGGCTTTTTTCTAGTTGTGAACATCAATTATCCCACCAGCTTCAGTTAGCAGCTTTGATTTAGACCTATGAGCCTGTTCTCATAACTAATCAAAGCTTTTAATAACATTAGCTACAGTGACGCCCTTGTAACTTTGCTAAAAATTACCTAACACTTGTCAAGGGATTTGTTTTATTATCTTGAACAGTGACAGGATTTATCCAGTCAGTAGCCAGTTATTCTCTAAAGAATAATCTTATTTTGGATTCCTACTCAGTTTTTCAATGCTTCATGTTTGCATGTTTTTTCCTGTCATTTGTAAGCAACTTTATACTGCACGTTCTGCTTTACAGAAAAATCCAATTGGAGATCCTTATTGTGCAGTGCTTGCAATTAAAATGAGAGGACCAGACGTAATGAGAGCTGGCAATAGACTGTGGAGGGTTATGGAGAGGGACAGCACAAGAAGAGGCAGATAGTCATTCTTGAGAGAGCATTTTCTTACAAGCAATACAATTTGTGTTATACTGAAATCTGAATTAGGAGCATTGAACTGCAACCAGTGGTGGAATCAAGTGGAGTAAATGCATTTAAACATGTGTATTAAAAAGGTGAAAATCTTGATCCTTCAAATTCAATAGCTATTTTGTCCCTGGCTTCAGTACAGTCTTTATTAACTGTACCGCTTTTGGGGAGATGATTTTGTCTGTGCCAGTCTTTTTTTTCTCTGAAGACCCTACTGTTCATAGGTAAAACAAGATCTTGAAAGCTTTTTTCCATTTTTGAGTATTCATAGAAACATGTAATAGTTTGGGTTGGAAGGGACCTTAAAGATCATCCAGTTCCAACCCCCCTGCCATGGCCAAGGACACCTTCCACTGGATCAGGTATGCCACATAATCCCAATTCACATAAAAAAGAGACAGTCTGGCCTGAAGTTTCTCAAATCCGGGTAAACTGAGCCTGGATGAAGGGTTTTTTCTTTGCTTTGAATGTTCTCCCCTGTATCGGTTTTGCAGTGGAAATGTAGAGATTAATTCCTATCCTGTGTGCTTGAAATTTTAGCCTTGCTTACGCAGCCAGGGTCAGGTTTGTCATAAACAGTAATTGGAAGTCTTCATGGGCGCTGCCCAAGGTGCACCATGGAGCTCTTCTGGAATAAACTGCACTGCAATGTATATTTAATAGCTTTACCTTTCAGTTAGGTATTGAAAACACTATGTCAAGTTGAAAGGCAAATAAAAGCCTTTGTGTAAATGTGCCCTGGAGGTAGGTTGATTGAACTTTATATTTTTTTTTTGTTCCTGATGTCTTATGAGAAAAGTCTTTGTTGGAGAGATGGTGCACTGTTGGATTTTATAATAAGTTTCCAACAGAAATTCTAATAGAGAAATACATGTGGACTGTTTTTTTATGGTCTGTTTTAATTCAGCTCAGGTTCTGCCTTTTAACTACACACTTCCCTATAAGAATTTTAGATAAAGATTCCTAACCAATTCATGTTAGCTTTTAGGATTCTCTCTTTGCTAATGCCCAGCAGCTTTCTTACTGTTGTCACCAGTGGGTTGAGTGTTGGTGGCACACTCCCACTTTCTTCCATAGACCCTGAATTTCAACGCACTTTTCAAATATTGTTTATGAATTGGATACCAGCACTGTGGTTTTGCTCATTTTATACCAGTATAATTGCTGTGAAATTACAGCTGTACAAGTAATATCAGACTTTGCCTGGTTTTTGTCTGATAGAAACCCCAAGTGCCGTGATACTCTGGTAATGGGCACACAAACTGAATGCTGTGGTC
The DNA here is from genome assembly GCA_033459285.1 of Clamator glandarius. NCBI lineage: Eukaryota > Metazoa > Chordata > Aves > Cuculiformes > Cuculidae > Clamator > Clamator glandarius. The sequence goes on from JAUNZM010000026.1 coordinate 2,145,318, forward strand.
AGTACAGGTAGAAGAGTAGAGGAACCTCATCATCATCACCTGTTCAGCCCCTGGAGTGAAAAGGGAAGGAAAAGGAAAGAGATTTTGAGCTGTGGACATTTTATACTTACATGTTGATTGCAAGGAACTGCAGTGTAAAAGAAATCCATATGCTAAATCTAACACTGTAGACAAGCCAAGTCTCAAGAGTTAAAAAAAATACTGCCCAGTCTTCCTAGAATAATAAAAATCTCCCTAAAAATAGTGAGATTATGTAAAAATTTCAGTTGGGTTCTTGGTTTCAAATGTTTAGTGTGTACTGGAGCTGTGCAGTCAAACTGTTCCCTGTAACCCTGAAGGCTAAGATATGTGGAAATAAAACAACATAAAATGAAAGCTCAGCCACAGCTTCAGACTCATGTCTTCGCAAACTCAGATTTTACAAAAAAAAGCCCACAAATACCCAGTGACTGAGGACAAACTTATGAGATTTGGCAATAACATTACTGTGAGTCCAGGAAAAGCAGAGGGTGAAGCTGTCTAGAAACTGATGGTGAACTTGGGATGCCTGGACTGAAATGTGCAAAAGAAAGCCAAGGGCATTGTTAATGATGAGAAAATTAGTCTCTTACGAATTCTTTCATTTTTTTCCCCTAAATACATCATTTAAGGTGCCATTTTGAACTCAGGGAAGAATTTTTATTTTATTTTTGAAGATATATTCTTTCCAATCTGATGGTGCCCTTTTCAGTAATTCAATGAGATCGTTGAGCCGGAGAAAGGAGCTGTAGTGAGTCAACTTTGCAGCTCTGCAAAGAGTGGCTGGCACTGCAGCCTCACCACAGATCACAAAAAGGAGAAAGAAAGAATGGGGAAGAGGGCCTGAAAATGAAGAAAGTTGCTGAAACATTTCTTAGTAATAAGCCTGTGGAGGAAAGAGAGATGTACTCTCTCTCTCTCCTTTTGTGTGAGGAAATTATGCCTTGAAAGTAGCTGGAAAAAAATTCATCCTGTTGAGCATTATATTTGCTTTTTGGATTTACTTTAATTTCTCTCTGGCAAGTCTTCCTGTGGGAAAAAAGACACCAAAGTTCATTTGACCCATGTTCTACTTGTGGGGTTTTTTGTTGTTCTAAAAGCGTCCTTTCTGCTTTCTTCTTCAGAAAAAAAGGGAAGGGAGAGCAGCACATGACCTCAGTTGTCAGTATGAAATACAACAGGGTAAGCAATGGTACTAAACCAAGAAAGTCCCTCTTTTCTCTTTCCAGGCACCAGCAAAAGCCCACATCTTCATGCAAACAGTGTATTTCAGAATTGTCTCTTATTGGGATATACTGGACTGCGAAGTTTTAACCACAGACTCTCACAATTCATTAAACTGATCAAAGGGGAGGTTTTCACCAGCAAATCTATGTCTCCTGGGCCCATCTCTAATCACATACAGAAAGAGAGTGGAAAAAATAAGAAGCTGCTTCTCTCCTCTCACCCAGCATGGATCGGTGTGGGAACTTGAACTCAGCTCCTCAGCAGTTGACAAAAGTAGGAACTCTGCCCTGAATCTTTGATGTGGCAAAACCTCTTCAGTTTGCTGTAATATCTTACTCTGGAGAAGTTTTTAAAGGGCTGTCAAATACTGGTTGATCCCATCAGTCCTGCCTACATGGAAGTATTTTTGGTTAAGCACTCTTGTTTAGTTGGACTGACTATGCAACAAGAATGGGGCTAAAAATCAACAGATCCTGACTTTTTTATATTCCTCTCCCCTTGAGATGTTATTCAGGGTGCAAAGAATGAGCAGGTTAATGGAATAAGAAGGTGCTTCTACAGATGCTTTTTAAGAGCTATGCTAGAAGTGTTTTGTTTAGATTTTTAAATGTCAAGTCAGTCTTACTGGTTAATAGAGATTTAAACATTAAATAGGTTCCCAAACAGGCACAGACTGTGGATGTCGTGTCTGATATTAAACCTGCCACTCAGCGACCTGTCCCTTTCCATTTAAACAGCTCAAAATCAAGCATGTGTAAAATTTAAAAGGATTGCGTTAAAGGGTTGCCTACATTCCCTCATCCTCTTTGTTAAGTACTTAATTATTTTTGTTGCCTTCTTACCTGTTTATAAGTGGGAACTGCTCTGTGTCTGATGTGAGTAATTTTTCATTGTATTGTGCTTCCAAATTGACATTTATAAATTAAACAGCAATGTACCGTCCCAGAGGGAGCACTATTGTGGTACACACAGAAATGTAATTGCATGGAGTCACCTGGGAGGCAGCGGGGATGGGGAAGACATGGCAAATATTAGAGATGGGGATGACATAGGTAACACCGATGTGCAGAAAACTCTTCCAGATGATGCTGTCAGGATTGCACTCACCAGTTTGCTCTGGGGAAGGAGAGTGGAAAAGGCATTAGAGAGATGACTGTAGAGTCTGCTTTCATTGAACTGAGATGAGATTTTCTCTTTGACTTCACCCTGAGCAACATATTGATTCTTAATGTAGAAATCTTGAATGCTTCATGCTAGGTACGGAGAAAACACTGAAAAGAGCAATTAATTTCTCTCCTGCATGCTGAGACCTATTACTTGGGCAAGTTCTCAGAGGGGACAGATTTGTGAGTCCCTGAAGACTCATGTGACCACCTTGTCTCCTCCTAGGTGTGATGCTCTCCCAGATAACACCATGAAGGGCTGCGCTTTCCCAGTCAAACTGAGTCAGCTCTGAGCTTGGAGGACTTGGCAGTGGAAAATGTGTGCTCCCTAAGCTCACCGGAGTTATGTTTACTTCTGCTTTTTATCATGCAGGTTGGCTTCCAGCCTCATTTCAGATGTAATTATCATCTTAATTGGCCCTAACGAGAATTACACATGCGGAGGAAAGGGGATAGCGTGTGTTCCTCCCCCCAGTCTTGTTCTATCTCCAAATTACCAGTAACGGGGCAAAAAAAGATGTGTGTGTCTTTCTATGTATCCTCTGCATTGCTATTGCTCTCATATGAGCTTCAGCCCTCGAATGTGTCCCTGAAAGTGGGGTTTTAATAGGAATGGTTGGACTCGATGATCCTGTGGGTCTTTTCCAACCTGGTGATTCTATGATTCTGTGATTTTTTAGCCTCTTTAAGCATGTGAGGCTATAAAAAAAGCTTGCAGGGGATTTGGAGGGTTATTTTTCTGCTGGAGTTAAGACTAAACAGGTGACTTTGGAGACACAGAGCTTTCTGCTGGTGACTGCTCCAAGTCTGTCCCTTGTGCTGGTGCTGCTTGTCAGCTCTGCCTGGGGAAAGTCAAACCATGTGAGGCTGCCCGGGTGTCTGCAGCTCCCTGGCAGCACTGCTGTTGCGATGGACTGAGCGCAAGCCATGCTTGTGGGTTTTGCAGCATGTGACTGTGTCGAATCTATGAAATTTGTTACTCAGTGAGCACTGCCTCATGGTAACGTGCCAGGGACTGCTGACCCTGGCTGCATTTGAATAAGTGACCTCCTGGGGAAAGGGGCCCTCAGCAGTTTATGATTAACATTTTAATGTCATGCTGTCAGGGAACCTTTTTCCCAAGAACAAATACTGGGAAAAACCCACATCTTAACTACTACTGCAGTGTGAGTTATCACTGCATATTTGTTAGGTGTGCTAAAGGCTGCCTAGGGTCAGGTGAGGAAGAAGAGGTTTCCTTGGAGCTCACTAAAGTCCTCCCTTATTACTAGGAAGGCAAAAAATGCTTGCATGCTTATATCACCTCTCTTTTCTGCTTGACTAGATAAATAACACTCTGGACCATTTATTAGTTCAGGCTGTTGTGATTAACTGGATGATACATGGAGGGCTGCTCTAGTTTATTGAGGTTGCATCCTATTTTCGGGTTGAGATTGAGAGGTTGCTGCAGTCTGGGCTTTTTTTGAGCTGTCAGAACAGACCTTGAGCTGCCCTGGTGTGCTGGGGGGAAATTAGGTGAGGTCCTTTGTATTTACATGCCACCTTGGGAGCAGGGGTCTGCTCTAGGCATGGGTGACATATGGAGCTGCCCTGACCCTCCCATTTACCCTGCATGTGCTGAGACTGGGAAACGTGAACATCCAAGTGGTGGAGCAGGTCTTGGGGGGCAGGAGCAGACCTCCAAAAGGCAGCTGAGATAGATCCCTAAATCACCTTCCTGATAGCAGCAGGAGCAGAAAATGGGTAGTTTTCCAAAGGTTCCTGCCCCTCCTCAGGGCAGCAAAATTCGATCTGGCTTATATTGCCAAGAAGCTTTGAATTGTCTCTGTCCTTAGCTGTTGTGACTCAGCATACCATAAATCAGTATAGCTCCATCAGTGCAGTAAGTTAGGTAAGTACCAGTAAAGGACCTGGCCCACAGGTAACATAGAAATAATACAGAAAGCTGGGGATGAATAATTTCAGAATATAGATGTAGTCATGGTAGTAGTAATATTAATAATATTTTCCCTAGTGTGAGAAAAATAGACCTTTCATGGTTGTTGTGCCTGGAGCTATTAAATATGGATGAGATAGATGAAATGCTGCTTCTCCTATTACACAGAAATGAATAAACAGTAATTCTCAATCACTACATGCATCTCAGGCTTAAAAAATCCACAAAACCGAGTTAAATAGGAACACCTGCTAACATTCTTGTATAATAAATGCTACTCCGAAGCTTTTGTCAACAAAGAGAAAAGGTTTGCTTCCTTATAAAGACAGATGATAGCTCAACCAAAGTATATTTACACTGATAAAGTTAGGAAAATGGAGGGTCCCATAAACAAGTTTACTTGACTTTTGGACTTACTGGCTGACCATGCTGCTGATTTGCTGCAGATTTAGTAGCATGTCATGTAGGAAGCAAGAAACACTTCTGAAAGTTTAAATTTTTGTTGTGGCAAGATGGCAGGGAATGATGCCATCTTTTTACTGATTTGCTTTTCTAGGGAAGAACTGAGCTTTACTGCTTATCATAGATGGTATGGATGTGGGTATAGCAGACTCTGATACAGGAGGAGAGGAGGGCAAAAGGTCTAGCGTGAAAACAGGCTGTGTCTGCAGTGTGATGTTGCAGCATTTAAGATGCTCTTCCAGTTCAGTAACGGATGTTGGACTGGGGGGACCTGGAGTTTGTCTGCTTTGTGCCCTCCCTGCCCAAGTTCCCATGTATTTTATGACAAGGATGTTATAAACATAAATGTGTGAGAAATTTTGAGGATTTGGGCTATTCTAGCTGAAGAAATGCAAAGGAAAATCATTGCATGCCATTTAAGATGTTGTAACTAAGTCTTGGATGTGAGCTTTAGTTTAATTAGTGGTAGCTACCTTCTAATCCCACAAGGAAGAGACATCTGCTATCTGCAGTGTCAATAAAAGGCCTATCGTATGATTCTCTTGAAGCAAGAGTAAAGGAGGACAGAGTTTTATTATTTATTCAATCCAAGAAGATCACAAGGGCTGTTACCACCATGGGTATGTGATGCACCTTTCAAAGCTGTGTTTTCCCAGAACGTCTCATGATAATTCTCTGCAGGTTCAGATCCTCTGAAATCAGAGGCTGTCTTTACTACTAGATGTCCTGATCAGGCTGTTGAGGTGAAAATGGTTCTTGATGGAATTGGGCAGTATTTTATGTGCACTTTTCTGTGTTGTTTTGCTCTTTGATAACCTTAAAGAAGTTCCCATTTGTCTCAGTGATGGACTTGACGCTCCATGCATTTTGCATGCTTGTTTTTTTCCCATGAGCTGCTGTTGGCTGCTGCTGGCTCCGCCACATTAATCGACTGTAAGAACAGCTGTACTGGGCCAGACCAAAAATGTAACTCATCCAGCACCCTGTCCCTGCAGCCAATGTCAAATGTCTGGCGAGGAAAGTGTAGGTCAGCATGTAACAATAATGTAATTATTATAATATTATGAGTACTCTCCTAGCATTCAATGAGACGCATGCAGGTGTTTTCTGACACAAAACCAGTGTCTTTAATAGTCTGGGGTGGATTCTGTTGCAATTCCAGTCATTTTCTGAAAACTTGTTAACATCCACAGCATCCTATGGAAAGAAGCTGGATGAAGTTTGTTACCCACACGTGCTGTCGCCTCATCCTTGTGTAGATTTCTTTCCCTACTCCACTCAGAGCTTTAATCTATCTCCCTCAGTCGTCCCTGCCAGGCTGAAGTTGATTCAGGAATTCCTTATAATGGGACTGTTTCATACTTGATTATCGCTGTCACCCTCTCTGCTTCTGCCATATCCTGCAGGCAAGGAGGAGGATCTCAACAGCATGAAGCAAGGGTGTGGCAAACTGCTTTCTTAGTAATCCCTAGTACTGGATATTAAATGGATTTACCATTTATTCCTTGCTGTTTTCTGTGTTTTAACCAGTTCTTTATCCATGCAAGAAGATTCTTCTGTCCTCCAAGAGCTCAGGTGCTCAAAGGTCCTACATTAAGGCATCCAATTGAAATCTAAGGAAACTACATCAACTAATCTCCTTGTCTACATACACGTTGACTCCTCTAGAGTACTCCAGTACAGTTAAGAAACCTGATTTCCTTTACCGAAAGCCATATTAGCTTTCCCTTAATCTATCATTTTCTTCCAGGTGTTCAGGAATTCCGTCTTTTGCTAGAGGGATGTTCTTCATTATAGATTTACTGACCTGCTGATGTCAGATTTACTAATATGGAGTTCCCTGTAATTCCTGAGTTATTTCTTTGAATCTAGTTTTAAATATTGGGTCATGTAAGCTGCCTTCTAATTTTTGGGAGCTCATAAAGCTCTAAGGGAGAGACTTGAGCCCACGTTTACATCTGCGGTAGTTTCATGCCTAAGTTCTTGTGGGATGTTTTTTTCAGTCCAGTCTATCAATCTTCTGCCATCCTCATAAAGGTTTCCAGTGTGTGAACCTCCCCAGACCTCTCTGTAGTGAGCACAAATGCCAAAAAAGTAGGTTTTATTCTGTAGTCATGTGGTTTTATTGATGCTACTTTTACTTGTACACTTGATTGCTTCCTGGTCCATCAGTGATTTGACACACTTCTGGCTTCTGATAAGTGCAACTTGTTCTCCAGGTGCTTTTTCCTGCCTTTTGAAGCTTTTCTATTTTACCTACTACAACTTAAAATCCATGGTTTCCTCTGTTGGACCCACAACTTTGGATTTTGAGGATGCTGTCTTACGTCTTATAGTTTCTATCGCTTAGCTGCTTGGCCTGCCAGCATTCTCTGGTTTTCGAGTTTCTTTACATGGGATATATATGTGTTCTGAGTTTCAAGTGTTGATGTTTTTAAATCAGTTTTTACTGTCCTGGTTCTGTCTCCTAGGACCTTCTCGCTTCTTGTTTAACAAGTCTCATTTGTACAGTTCTTCTTTCAAAATGAAACATGACAGTGAAGATTTAGCACAGCGTAAGAGATTATACTTCCTTTCTTAAGAATTTTGAGTTGTCTTATGTCTATCCTACTATAAGTTGAGCATTTCTTGCTATGGACAGTGAAGGGGAATCCAGTTCTGCAGGCTCCTGTTGCTGATCATTTCTAGCACCACTCTTTAGTTGTGGTTTAAAAACCATTCAGTATATTTTTGATTAAAAGCCATTATGTGACATGAGAAAGAAGTTGGTTACTTAATATATTTAAGTGTATTTTACTAGAGAGTTATGGAAAGAAATTATTGAGCAGCAATATAAAATGAAAAAACAAGAACAACTACTTTCTCATATTATTTGTACTTAATGGAGCTCAATTCTATAGGGGACTGAAATTTAAATCGTAAATGGGTTGAAGAAAATGAATTCTGCAGATTAGCAGAGGATAGGTAGCTAAGACATGATGCATCAATGCAACTGTCACTTGAATAGAGATGCCTTTTCTGGATCGCCAACTGTTGGAGGCTAGGGAGATAAACAGTGCAGGGGAATCTTGTGCCTCTTGAGCTCCATTTCTTATACTTTTTCTTTGAATAACTGTTAATGGCTATTACTAAAGACAAGATACTGTACTGAGAAGACCCTGTTGCTTAGCCCTGTTGAGCATTTTTTGCCTTCCTCAAGTCTTCCTTTAAGCAGGTAAAAAGGATACGTTTCATGAGCAAGTCATGTGAGTTTACATTTCAGGATCCCCAAGTCTCCATTTGTTTGGAACGAGTTATTATTCCCTTAGAAACTGAAATATTTTGGTGGGGCAAGGGCATTGTTTCAAAGAGAGCATAAAGTTTCTAATCCAATCAGGCTTTTACTCATAGCAGAAAGAGAATCTGTTTTCCCCAAGGAAGTCTCAAACTTTTTCTGCTCTTACAAAAGTTTCACATGCACCCTTTTGATCTGTCACGTTTTAAAGGACTCAAAGCTTATTTCTTCATAGTGAACCTCCCTATCTGATCACAGTGGGGAGACACACTGTCCTGTTTTGATCTATTCCTAAAGTGACCCCAGGGATCGACTTGTACACTTGCTGTCAGGTTTAAGTAGATGACCCTTCCTCCCCTCCAAGTCCTTTCAATTACAATAAACAGAAGCTCACCAGGAGGCCAGATCTGTGGAATCTTTCTAGCTTTTTATTCTTTAATCAACTTTTAACATGTTTTGAATACTCTGCAGTCCATCTCTTATGTCGGCTGATGTATCAACCACAGCACATCTGTACCACACACAACTTCGGGCAGCTTTTAATAGCTGGACCAGGCTCAGCTTAATTCCTCAGCTGTGGCCAGTGGTCTGCCTCTTGCAGTATTTTGGGGAATTGGCTCAAGGTACTCTTTACAGTGCATTTGGAGAGAGAACCCTGTAGCCCTGCCTATTCCCTGTCACTTTGCCAGTCCTCTTGTGCAAACCTTCTGAAGAACTTTAATCTTCTGGGGGGTGTGTCACCTGGGATGATAATATGCTTCTTCCTTTTTATTCATGTTTGAAATTAGGCAACAATTTCCAAAGAAACACAGAAGTTATTACCATTGAATTTGAAGAGCTGTGTTCTCTCCCCACCCTCATCCATCTCATTAGGTGTAGAACCATATAGAGTCATAGAGTGGTTTGGGTTGGAAAGGACCTTAAAGATCATCCAGTTTCAACTCCCTGCCTGACACCTTCCACTAGATCAGGTTGCTCCAAGCCATATCTGACCTGGCCTTGAAACGTATCTGACCTCCAGGGATGGGGCATCCATGACTTCTCTGGGCAACCTGTGCCAGTGCCTCACCACCTTCACAGGAAAAAATTTCTTCCTAATATCGAATCTAAATTTTCCCTCTTTCAGCTTTACTCCTCATTACTCCTCGTCCTATCACTGCACTCCCTGTTATGTTACTTCTCAGACGTGGTGTCTAATGTCTGGGCTGGGTCATCTGGACCTGCATGGCAGCTGTGAAGCGCACTGGTGGCGCTTGTTGATGTGTGTGTAGCGTGACAACCTGAGATGGAAATGAGTTCTGAGAAATCTGACTTTTAAAAATAGGTTGGGTGCATGGCAGTCATCTCCTAGGAAACTCGACATTGTATTATGAGACTATAATGTGCTATGATTACATTTTAGATAAAGGGAATCAACGTTGCTGTCAGATTGTTTCTGCTGAGGTTTTCCGATGCAGAAGGTCATCCCTATGCAGCACTTGACTTTCATTGGTGTTTGTGAGCTGGCAGGGGCACTGACTAATTTCTCCTGTGCTGTTGCTCACTGTAGAACGGGAGATGAAGACTGAGGCACAAGTAGCCCAGCACTGGAATGTGTCTGTATGATGTGCTGAAGCTGTGGGCAGCAGGGAGTCTATCACAGCTCTGACGAGTCAGGTGAAGCTCACTGGCAACCGCTTCCCTAGGCGAATCTGGAGGTCTTCAGTCTTCATCCCCTTACCAGCAGGGCGGGGAAAGAGATTAGTGATTGTTTTCTATGAAAACTAAACAGGTTGCTATTAAACCAAAATCTCAAGTCTTTTACGGATGATATTACAGGAGACAGAATCACAGAATCACAGAATAACCAGGTTGGAAGAGACCCACTGGATCGTTGAGTCCAACCATTCCCACCAATCCCTAAATCATGCTCCTAAGTACCTCATCCACCCTAACCTTAAACAACTCCAGGGACGGCGACTCAACCACCTCCCTTGGCAGACCGTTCCAATGCCTAAACACCCTCTCTGTGAAGAATTTTTTCCTAATCTCAAGCCTAAATCTCCCCTGGCGGAGCTTTAGGCCATTCCCTCTCGTCCTGTCCCCTGTCACTTGGGAGAAGAGGCCAGCACCCTCCTCTCCACAACCTCCCTTCAGGTAGTTGTAGAGAGTAATAAGGTCTCCCCTCAGCCTCCTCTTCTCCAGGCTGAACTACCCCAGCTCTCTCAGCCGCTCCTCATAAGATTTGTTCTCCAGCCCCTTCACCAGCTCAGTGTTTGTCACCAGACGTCAGTGTTTGTCTCTCTGTTGATGGATTCCATGGACTAGACTCAACTCTCTGGGTATGGAAGTCTGTCCTCCTTTCAGAAGATGTGTGGGAAACACCAGCACCTTTTCTCTGCTGTGGTTCTCTGGTGGTCTTTGCTGCCTCAGTGCAGGTCTGTCATGCTGGAGGGGCTCCTTGCCTACTGATGCTGTCTTCTACCATCATACAGGCAAAGCAGCAGCAGGCAGGGATGGTTCTTGTCCTCAGTGTATGGGATTGCATCATGTGTCACTGGGCTTTTCTGCTGTTAAAAGCATTAAATAAAGCCACAGGACCTGTGTTGCTAGGCCTCATATGCTCCCTGCTGCATCTAGATCAATGCTTAGGCCAGAATGGTTGGAGTGGAATCAGCTTCTGATTCCCTAAATCTGTGGAATTTCCTTTTGGCCAGTCCCAGTATAACTCCGTGACATCAAAAAAAAAGTTCCTTCAGAGCATTGCAGAGGCTCATGACAACAAATTTATGGGGGAAAAATTGTGCTAGTGCTGCATCAGTTTTGTGATTAACTTCAGTAGTCTCACCACAGCACCTTAAACCTGAAGCCACAGAGAGATTCCTTGTCAACTGAAACCGAAAGGAAAATCCTTTTTGCATTGAGATTTGAGTAAGGACAGGTCTGAGGCTTGCATGCGTGGAGACTGTTTGGCAGTTCTTTTTTACAGAGTTATCTGTGAGTTTCAGAAGTGCCTAGTGACTTCTGTGTACAGTTGCACTGAAATAATCTTTGCCAAAATGTTTATTTTCAAGCTTCAGATTACTAGACAAACCAGTTTGCTAAGGTGCCTCAGCACAGACATGAAACCACATGTGGATACGTGAGTCAAGAGGCTGCTGAGTAGGAAAGTAAATACTCTTCTAGTGTTTTAAGAGGTGGCCATTGGAAGTAAGGCTGCAGATGGAGTTCTGGGTATCCTACAGTGCCTTTTCCTACCAGACCTCAATTCTGAGCTACAAACCAATTTGCACTCCATTATACTGAATTGTGTCTCCGTAATTTTTTTTTTTTAAATTGCAAACTGCAATTTAGAGTGGGCGAAGATACAAAATACACATCATTTTTAGTCCAAATATTTAAAACAGATATGCAGAACAGGCTGGATGGGTAATGACAGGATGAGAACAAGCCAATTAGAGTTTCATAGCAGTGCAGAAGGGCTCTTACACAATGGGAATTGTTCAGCTGTGCTTGTGACATCTCTGAACCCTGTGGCCTCCTCTTTCAGTGGCTGCTCATCATGTTCATGCAGATTGCTTCCTGACTGGGGGCTGTAGTTTGTGTCTAATGGATTAAACTGGAAAAGCAGATCCTAGGAGATGTACCTTGGTTTCATGGTCATATTAACTAATCTAAATTTTTTCTTTAAATAAGCAGGAACTGTGCTGTGATCATGCGCATAGAAGCCTTACAAGTCATAATTCTACTTTTGTTTTGAACAGTAGGTTATTCTGCGCTCAGGACTTACACATTGGAGAGGAGATTTATCTCTTTTACGCTTCCAAGTGCCCACACTACGAACATCATCAGCTGATCTGTCCCCCTTGCCTCCCTTTGCTTCCAACCAAAACTGTTCTATAATTCTGTGATTCTTTGCTTTGTTTTATAAGATGTGATGTCGTCCAGTTGTCCCTTACTTAAGACAGTATCTTGGAGAGTACCAGGCTGTGCCAGGTAATTTCTTAAGTTTCCATGTGGAGGAAGAATCACAGAATCACAGAACGTCTCAAGTTGGAAAGGACCCATAAGGATCATCAAGTCCAACTTCCTGCTCCTCGTAGAACTACCTAAAACTAAACCATTTGACTAAAAGCATTGTCCAGATGCTTCTTGAAATCTGAATCATACTTTTTCAAATTGATGTTATCTGTTTTATATGGCCAGATAAGATCTCCAGAAATCAAATAAACCCTGCATGTATCAGTGTCAGAACAGAGAAACACTTGGAAAAACAATGTGGAGATCACTTATGCCTCCAGAAAGGTTTGAGGTCATGAGAATGCTGCCATCAGATAATCCCCGGGAGACAATGAGCTCCTTTGGTCTTATAAGATGAAAGTGGAAAAAAGGTACTTAAATATTCACTTTGGAAAGAAAGTGATGATCAGTGGAGAAAATAAACTGCTTAACAGCTCATTTGTGAAGTGTATAATGGAAGGAAATGCTCAATAAAGAAAGCTGTATGTTTTGCTTTTGATTCTGGATAGCTTTACTGTGATTTTGGCAGAGGATGCAATGTAAATGTAATAGGCCTTTAAAGACAACATTTCCCTTTCTAATAAGGGTCAGGATTAATCAGAAAGAAACAAAGAGTTTAGGAAAGAAGAGGACATGACTGGGGATCTGCACTGGGCCAGTCTCCCTTTTTAGCACCCATACATCACTGTCTCAGTACAGACTGCATAGCATCCTATTAAATTAGCATACACCAGGCAGCTAAAACAAATCAGTTAATCTCAGAAAGAGAAGAGATTCTGCAGAACGTTTTCTTTTTGGCTTAATTTATGTGCTTTGTGTATTTTATTCATCTTTAAACCTATACTTTATGGCAATCAAACCCATATTCCTTGCTCTGCTCTGCATGTAATGGCTTTTTTTTTTGCACAGGAGTCTGGTTGCCCATGTGTTTCTCTGCCTTCACCCTGCTGGTGTATGAGCTGGAGTGCACCAAGCACTGCAGGATTTCCCATCTGCATGGCTGGGAACCAGCCCGGAGGCGCTCTGCTCTCCTGTCTCTGTTGCAACAACATATCTCAAACTTGGTGTTTCCCTGCTGGCTCCCGAAGTGGGAGCTGAGCTGGCTCATTGGCAGTGGTGGGCAAGGAGAAGTGCTGAGGATGCCAGGGAGCCCTCGAGCGCCTTTGCTGATGCCTCTCAACATTCTGTTTGAAGGAAGGGAAGGGAGTTTCTCAGTGACACGTAGTGCTGGTGGTGTGCGCCGTGCCCTGTTGTAAACTTGAAATTCATTGTGGAGTAAAGAACTGACTTCAACTGCAGAATGGTTTAAATGAGTTCCAGCAATTTGTCCTTGGGTGAAAATGATTGTTGCCCATTAAGGAGGTGATTGTGTTCTGGTGAAAGTGGTCCAGGGGAAGAAGCAGGCATGTGAAGGAAACGACCTTGACTATATTGTCATAATCTCATGTTTTATAATGTGCAACTTTAAACTGGTGTTCTTCTGGCTTCATAGACATGTCTCTCTAAGTTTCCTTTAATTAGCTGACATAGATTTTCAATCTGAATTCCATTTTTTTTTGGTGGGCATTGGGGTGTTTGGTTTTTTTCTGGGGGGAGTGGTGGTGTTTTTTCTCCTGAGAGAATAAAATACTGAGTAGCTAAACTGGAAGAAATTATAAACCTCAAATTGATGCTAAAATTCTTGCTGCAGACTCTGGTGAAAAACTGCAGTCAAAACACTAAGCAGTTGTAATTGTAGATAATAGTACCCAAAAAACTGGAAGTTAAATGTAAACACTTTAGATAACTACGCAATATGAAAACTTTGTGCTGCTCATTCTGTCACAGCGAGTCACCCTGTAATAGCAGGAGAAAACCAAACTGGTTTATAAGGAGGGAAAAGAAGAAGTTCCACCTGCAATATGATATTGTTAGGTGTCTCTGTTAAAGTCGTGGCCATAAGTCGCAGCAGAGATCTGTATGTTGATATGATTCCCCTCTTCCAAAGACTGATTAGAGAGAGAGCAGCAAGGTGGCTGGAGAGATGAAGTTCGGAGCTGGGGATGTGCTGACCATTCCTGGTAATGGTGATTCCTGGGCTCCGCTCACACTGTGGGGAAACGGCTGCTCACTCGAAAACCCCAATAGTCTTAATGTGACTTCTAGCTTTGAGAAAATGCCGTGGGTATCGACTTGGGGTAATCTCTCAGGACACAGAGGAACACGTCAGTGGTCCACAAAGGAGCACCTTGCTCTAGGAACACTGAGCAAAGTATATTTTTGCCCCTTACCCATTGTTGTTTAAGACTGTAGCAACAACATTTTGGCACAATTGGAAGAGTTCTTAATTGTTTGTAATTGGTAATAGCAGCTGCAGGCATCAGGGTGCTTCTTGGAGATGGGGACATCACTGTGGGCTCTGATCAAGACTAGCCCTGGCGAGGGGAACGAGAGTCAGACACAGCCCAGAGCAGGACCATGTGTGATGTGCGGGCCCCAAGGTAGAAAATGGCATTTTCAGTTGTTGCTGGGTGGCTTAGTGGAAGCTAAATGAATAGTGAGGCTAAAAATACCGGTGTTAATGCAGCGATCTTGGTTGTTCTGCTCTTGCCCAGGCAGAGGACGCATTGCCATAGAAGGGGCTGCAGAGCTAGGACTGTGTTTTTGATGAATGAAAATAGCTAGAAAAAGTATTTGTCCTCTAAAGAATAGATGGCTGCAACCAGATTAGGAAGTGTGTTTCTTTTCCTGTGAATTTATATTCAGCTTTTGAGAATATGTAGGTATATTTGACTTCTGTACCACATGTAACAGTCCAAAAGCCTTCTCCTTAGCTCTTGGCTGGTGAATAACAATGGGAGAGTGAGGATGTGTGTACAGAAAAGACCGAGTAGAAAATTTAATAAAAAGAAATAGAACATGACTTGTGCAGACAAATTGCTTAGTAGAAAAATATTTTGTGGGGAATCTCCCTGGTATGTGTTGGTTACACAGACCTCGAGCTTATCCCACAGTTAACTCCTTGAGGCCCAAGGGAAAAACTGTGAAAATGCCAGAGAAGACTTTTTCTTATGTACTTACCTCTGTTTGTAGTGCAGTTCAAATGCACCTTTCATTGGGAGTCAAGGAGCAGAACTGGCCAAAGCCACACTATGGAAATTGCCTTTGACTTGTTTGGTCTCCCTTCGATTCAGTTGGTCTCCTGTCTCAGGATGATCTTCACTCTGGACAGGGTCTGTCTTTCAAATGATGAATGTTCACTGTTTTTTTCACAGGGTTTGTCTGCGGCAAAGTACACAGAAAGCCAACTGTACCATAATTAAGACCATTAGCTTTATACAGCCTGAAGATGTGAAATTTGTTTCCTGACTATGTCTGTTGATTTGTTATGACAGAGTACCTGCTAATGCAATGGAAAACTTCTCAACATGGAGTTCTCTGCAAACCTTTGTGATGGAAAAATTAAGTTTTATCTGTCCATCAACTCTTTGTCTTCGTTTTGTCATTATTTTTGTGACAGCACTTTTTTATTTTGATGAATGAGAAAGTTTGCTGTTGTAGCACTGTGAACGTTGACTTTATTGAATGTTGGTCATTGTACTTAAAAAACTGTTCTTATATTAAATTATAGTTGAAAAAGATGAAGGAAAAAGTTATTTAGCCTTTATTTTGCTTTGATCTCCAGGACAGCTTAACCTCGCTGCCAATCTGGATAAGTTTGCCATTTTTATTCCAATGACAATTTTGAAATCCTAATCTTTAAATCTAGATTAAAGAAAATAACTAGATGAGAAATAACTTAAACAAATTAAAACTATAAAAGATTGACATCTCATAGGATCCTGCGTGGTCCACATGGGTGCAAAAGGGTGAGGGGTTGGAACATCTCAACCATCTTTCATGATTTGCAGTTATCTCAATGTGACACATCAAGTCATGTAACCTCTCTTTTTCTTTTTTCTCTTACATTGTTCCTAATTTGTATAAGAATGATCTAGATCATAAAAATTATTTTGTGCCTTAATTAAAAGTTTGAAAAGTGTCAGTTCCCTAAGGTAAATCATAACATGTTCAAAACTTTAAAAAATAGGTTCAATTGCCATACATGTATTTCAGCAGCTAAAGGTGGTTTAATTTTGCAGAAGTTTCTAATTTATCCATTTCCACCACTGCCCTATTTCTTCAAAACTGTGATGCTTTTTTATTTCTTTGCCATCATCTTCAGGAAGGACAAGGAAAGCTCTTGAAGAGGTTTGAAAGCCCTTATTCAGGGAGGTGAAAGCTTTGTCCCCAGACATATCAGAAATGTTGCAAGTACCCATTTCCCAGCCAACAGAATGGGACATCCCAACCATTGCAAACACCCTTAAAATCTTAACTTTTAATTGATTAACCTCTTCTCCCTAATTTTTTTACTCTATATCAGAGTGTGAAAATACTTTTTTAAACACTTCTAGGGGTGAAAGGGGGATAAAACTCCCCAAATATTTTCACAGAGTAAAACCATCCTTGTTATTTCACTGAATAAAAAATATTCCAGTTTGCCTGTGTACTTCACAGAAACTGTGTTTTTCCATGCACAAAATTTCAACCTCAAAATGCAAAATACAAGATTCACCAAGAGATTTTTGAATCTTTTTATGGCTTTCTGCTATGACCACGTAGATACTGACATATAGGGAGTTGCGAATAGGAGGTTTTGGGAGCATCATGTCCCTATACAGACCATGCAGTACCTCCTAGGAGAAGTGGGGTGTTAGTCCAGATCCCTGTCTGAGCTGCAGATGTGTAGCATTTTGGTTGGCCAACATCTCTTGTTTTGTTTTTGTGGTTTTTTTCCTTTTTATCATGTAACACTGCTTGATGATTCTTAATGGAAACCATGTCCTGCCAATTTGATGGTGTAAAATGCAACCTTTTCCAAACCCAAACATTTTAATAGAACTTTGGACATAATTAATTTTGAACCCTCAATAAAGAATGGTAATACATTCTTGGAGATAAATACCTTCCTTCATTAAATGTCTTGATTTTAAAGGGCATATTAATTCTTTGAGGGAGAAATCTTCTGTAGAAAGCCTGCCAGGTCAGTAGTTCTGAGGAACTTTTTTGAGGGGGCAGAGAATTTACTGTAGGATATGTTGCTGTTAGTAAGAAAATTAGCAGCCTTATCTTTCTGACTTACTCTCTGGTATTTATCTATTCATGCATGAGTCAAGCGGGGTTTAATGGGGCTGGACCGGATTGTTAAAGGTGGATGAATTCAGCTGTGTGTTTGAAATTATGATAATTGCTTGCCCATCTCTACACTATTATTTCTGACTGTGCCAACTCCAGCAGTCTCCAGGAGTGTCATTGCTGCCTTTTCCGTGCTGATGCTCCTTGCTACCATTTCTTTCTTCTTGCCCTATACTGTTCACTCCTGTCAGTCTGTGTTTAGCTCTTTGATCCCTATCTACATCTGTTCCTTCTCTTTCCTTCCAGCACTTCACTTATCTTTCTTCTGTCCATTGTCTTGTTGCTTCCCTCCTCCCACCCCAACCCCTTGCTCTGTGAACATAATAACATATAAAGCGCACAAGATAGAGGAGACCGCCTCACATCTCCCTCCTGCCTTCCTGGCAGATCCAGCCCAGTGCTCCCTTGTAATTGCCCAGAGGCTCTTCCCAGCACCAGCAATTTCATGACATTGCCTCATGTAAAACTCGATGCAAAAACCCACCCTGTCAGTGCCAAGGCTTGACATGTGAGTGAATGCATTAGCTGAGGTTCAGCTCGTTTTGTGCTTTAATGAGAAGAGTAGTTAGCGAGATATTTTCATATTTGAGAACATCTTGGAGATCTCAAAAAATTGATTTTAATTCACAGAGGCTGTTTCACCATTGAATCCCATGGCTGTCCTGCTAAGTGAAGAAAGAAATCCAGCAAAATCATAGAATTAATAGAATGATTTGGGTCAGAAGGGTCGTTAAAAATCATGGAATTATAGGATAGTTAGGGTTGGAAGGGACCTCAGAGATCATCTAATTCCAACCCCCACGCCATGGGCAGGGACATCCCACTAGATCAGGCTGCCCATGACCCATCCAACCTGGCTTTGAACACCTCCAGAGATGGGGCAGCCACAACCTCCCTTGGCAACCTGTGCCAGTGTTTCACCACTCTCATGGTGAAGAAATTCTTCCTAATGTCTATTCTAAATCTGCCCTTCTCCAGGTTATACCCGTTCCCCCTCGTCCTTTTTACAAGAGCATGTAGTGATAGGACAAGGGAGGAATGGCTTTTAATTGGAAAGGGAAAGATTTAGATTAGACATTAGGAAGAAATTCTTGACGGAGAGGGTGGTGAGGCACTGGCACAGGTTGCCCAGGGAAGTTGTGCCTGGAAATGTTCAAGGCCAGGTTGGATGGAGCCTTGGGCAGCCTGGTCTAGTGGGAGGTGTCTCTGCCTATGGCAGGGATGTTGGAACTGGATGGGCTTCAAGGACCCTTCCAACCCAAACTGTTCTTTGATTCTGTGATTCTATGATTCTATGAAATAAAGACGTTTCCAAAGCTACCTTAATTGTGTAGCAGGATGTAAATGGATTTCCTTTATTTTGTTGTGTGAGAACTGCAATGAAACTCAAATCTGGACGGGAGCTATCTGTGTTTTTTATAGTATTGTAAACATTGGGGAAGTTATATGATCAGTAAACAACTGGTATGAATATGCTGCTTTTAACAGTATTTAATTTAAAGCTTGTTCAAGCCACAGATGGAATGAAGTGCATTGTTGAAAACTTAAGTGGCTGGGACTTAAGGGGTTAGCTGGGAGCAATCTTATGAGTTTCTGAGCGCTGTGGTCTGCAACTGAGGCTGATAAGCACTGAGAGGTTTTAGGGCTTTCCAGTAAAAGGATTTCATTGCAATTCTGACTTGGCTATCCCAGGCATGAGGGTCAGAATGAAAACCCCATTTCATGAATCAAATAACTGAGGACTGTTGGTAACAGGAAAGAAAAACGTAGGTCTTGAAAAAACACTTGGTGGCTTGATTTCTTTATTGCAAAAGCCATTAGGAGCAATTGTTTGGACTCTGAATTGGAGCCTTTGATGCTCTGATGTGTTGTGGAAGCTTATAAAGAAAAGAGAAAACAGTGATTTGTTCCTGTTAGAGTGGCATAAACATGGTCAGAGCTGGATCACTGTCCTTTTTGGCAAAAATGAGACGAAACATTCTCGGTTCAGAGGGTCACTGCTGCATGTAGATACACTGTCAAACACCTGCTGTAGCAGTTTGCAAAGGTCTCTTAATCCTTTCTTAAACTTTATGCCACTGTTTCCCCATCACTGCTGGCTATGAAAGCTTTTCAGGGTAAACAGAGCTTTCTTTGAAAAACAGCAGCCTCTTCCTTTTGCTTATTCACTTATCCATGGGCTTTATGGTTCATTTGGTCATTTCACAACTCAGGAACCATTGGTGAGGTCACAGCTGCTTAGTTTCATCATGGAAGTGTATGACTTAAGAAGGAAGAGACTGACTAGGAAAGGTGCTAAGGGGCACGGGTTAGTGTTTGATAGGAATGGTTGGACTCGATGATCCAGTGGGTCTCTTCCAACCTGGTTATTCTATGATTCTATGAAACACTTCTGTTTATCTGCAAACATCTAGATGAGCAACAGTTGCAGGGAATGAAAGTGGGTTGTAGACAATGAAAGCTGGTTGTAGACAATGAAAGTTGGTTGTAGACAAATGAGGCCATGATCAAACCTTAATGTTTTAAGAGCGGGCTGGAGTGCAGTTGGGTTTGCTCAGCCTTCTCCTGAGTGTTTTTCACAGACCTATGTAGAAGAGCAGAATAATCTGCTGGTGGGGGGAAAACAACAAAGGTGTCTCTTTTTATTTTGTATAAATAAAGTATAAACGTTCAGCTGGTGGATCCTTCAGTTGTGATCTGGTTAGACAAGTCCTTGACTTGGACTCAATGATCTGATGAGTCTCTTCCAACCTGGTTATTCTATGATTCTATGGAGACAGGTGCTTCAGGAGGAGGTTTTGGTGAGCAGGAGTAAAGACTTTCTGTTCCTCATCAGGCCAGTGCTCTGTCTTGCACAGTAGCTTGCTGATAAAACAGTAATGAGCACCAGAACATTAGGATGAGAACAGTCTTAATGTGCCACAGTAAAGGTTTGTCCAGACCAACAGTGTCTGAATGATGTTCAAATGCTCAGAAAACAGTGTGAGAACAGCAAAAAAAGTGTATATACCACTGTCTGTAATGTTGTCCTGGGCTCTTCTCAGTCAGATCCAGATGTTTTGGAGGAAACCACGAGAATGTAAGAAATAATACATTGTTATGGAATAACCTAATGAAAGAGGGGCACTGCCTACTCTTGGCAATTAGTGACTGGCTGCTGTGATGAAGTTTCTTTATTTGTGTAATCCTCTCTGGGGTAACTGTAGGGATGCTGCTGTTAAAGCTGATGTTTGAACTTGTGATTTAATCCAATTCTTTGGCTTGAGCAATTACACACAACAGTTTGTGTTGTGGAATAAGAGTATGTACATAGAGAATTTCTGATGCTGCTTCCCCATCTGAGTCAGGGTTGAGCCAACTGTGAGGAGATGCTCTGGGCTGCCAGGGGGGACCAAAATGGAGGCTCTGACCTCTTGTGGTTGCTGGGGAACTGGGAGAACTCTTGTCATGGATATGTCATATAGTCCTGGGTACTTTGTGCTGCTGTGTGAATTTAACATCCTAAAACTTAAGGAAGGGGAAAAGTACATCATTTATCAAATCAGCAGCTGGACAGCAGACCATACGCCTGGATGTGGAAACCTGATTTTCAAGCTTTGCTTGTACATCTGTGGGACTATGGTTCTTTATTAGAATTGTTATATTTGGTAAGCCTGTAAGGTTTTGTGTGAATGTGGATGTCTGCATATGTTTGTAAAAGCAAAGGAAGATGCTCCTGATGCCGTTGCTGTGGTTTACAGGACCAGCTATCAAAAGACACTAGTAGTACAAGAATTCAACTGTTATATTTCAGTTATCGGCTGCCACGTAAAAGGCACCATTTAAAATTGGTGTTTTTCTTTTCTTCTTTCAGGGGTGCATTCTCTGAAGTTGTTTTGGCTGAAGAGAGAGCGAGTGGGAAACTCTTTGCAGTCAAGTGCATTCCCAAGAAGGCACTGAAGGGAAAGGAAAGCAGCATAGAGAATGAGATTGCAGTCCTGAGAAAGTAAGTATCAGAATTTCATTTCTGCTTCTTCACTTTGATTAAACTTGTAAGGAGCAGGAACAGTGATTGACAAGTGTGACTGACAGGTTGTTCAAGCCATCACAGGCAGACAATGACCTGAGTTTAAATGATGCTGAAAATATTTCAAGAAATGATCTGTTTTTCTGTTGCATGGATACAGCCAGATGACTACAAAGTGCAAAAGAAGTGGAGTTAGGCTGAAGTAAAAGCTATGATGCCCTAAAAAGACCTTGTCCTCTAATACTACCACCACTTGGATCACTGGTTTTGAAGAGAGCAAGACATGGTCATAATTTCCAAGTGCTTTAAAAAGTGTATACACTAATTGCTCTAAAACTAATTAGGCATGCTATGGATTGTTATATGGGAGATGGTGGTAGGCTGTACCATGGAGAGGTACCTCTGCCACTTCTGGACGTGACTGTCAAGAGCAATTTCTGTTTTATAAGGGTTGTCCACAGTGTGTATTTTTTCTTTGACTGTGGCTGGGACACACAGATAAGAAAGAGTCAGCTCATGACTACTGTGAATTTAGTGTAGTTATTGGAGACTTGATCCTTACCTCTTCCTCATCTTACATCCTGGAGGCGGGATTCATCTCACCTGACTTGAGGCACTCTGATCACCTTGACTTTCTTTCTAGAAAATGGAAAGAGATCAATCACTTCAGAATTGGTCCATGTAGCTTGTTTTAAACTTTTGAAAGTACCTTCACTTGTCAATCAATGAAGGCAATACAATTAAATAGAGTCTGCATTAGACTTGGCTGCTCTGATTCCTGCTGTGCTGCTGATCTTAGTGGGACTTCTTGCACCGTATCTTGGTCATGTAGAAGCTGATGGTGGATCACATGGGCACCATAAGACAAAACTGATTCTCAATCTTTAAAACTAACTAGATACTTCTGAATGAAATGCTCAGAGAGTGTAAATCAAGCAGATTCAAGGGCAAACTCAGCCTTCTCGGTGTGCAGAGGGGATCCTTTTCAGTAGAGGGGGATAAGTGAGGCTTCAAACAGCTCCAGGTGTTTGTTAAAGTTGTCTTGCCACTGCTGGACCTGTACCAAGTCAATGTAAAACCAGCGATAAACACAGCATGTTGCCTTGCTGTGTAGTATTATTGATAATAATGGTCAATATCTGACAGCTTGAAACAGTCTTTGTCTATATGGGTTTGTCCCCTGATACTCATGTGTGAGTACAAGAGCAGCAGTATTGGCATGCAGTAAGGATTGCCATGCATCAGCTTTGATGCTTAGCTAGTAGAGCATAGAAATCATTGAGGTTATTTCTTGCTTATGTGTTGTAAAATGTTTCTGTTCTCTGCAAACAATTTCCTGAGAAACCAGGAGGCAGGAGCCGGGCTGCACTATTCTAGCTATAAGGGCAGGAAAGTGTGTGGGTGGAAAATTCCTTAACTTCATACAATTAGGTCTCCTTGGTCTCTTGTCCTATGCACGGTCTATGACCTTAAGAGTGATTTTTCCTTTTTTTTATCTCCTGATGTCTTCTACTTAGCTGTTGCTAATACAAACTTTCCATGTAATTGTTTATTCTGAAAATAGACAACTTTCCTAGCAGCAACAGTACTGAATTTGTATGTGCCACCAAGGAAACACTTAGAAAATAACAAACTGGATCTGCTTGCAGTTGAGGTGAGGGGATATCAACCAGTTTCCCTGCTCATGAATACTCTGCTTCAAAAGCTGTCAGTACAAAAATCAATTTGAGAGAGATAGAGTGAATCTTGAGAAGCTATTGCTAAGCTCAAAAGGTATCTAAGTGTCCTTGCTTTTGTTTCTGGTAGCTTAACATGGAGTGGGAATGGTTAGTCTGTGTATAGTCTAACTAGTGGGTAGGATGCCAAAGGCCTGGGCTGCTCTGCTTGGCTGTGAGGAGCTGCAGCGTGAACAAGCCATGCACTGAACCACCTCTTCTGAAGGAGATGGACACAGGGGGTGCCTGGCAGGAGGCGTTGGTCCCTCTTCACTTCGAGGAAAGTGTAGAGTCACAGAGGATACATGCAAAGCAAACATAAATAGGCATATGTGTTGATCTTGCTTTCTGGTTTTGCGTTACGCCTTTGGGGATGATTAAACTCTAGTGGGATGAAAGTCCCAAAGGGCACTCTTACCAGCTGAAATACAAGCAAACTCCTTGTGTTCCTTAGAGAAGGATCTCTGATAATGGACTTTCTCCTCCTATACGTGATCATTAAATTTTTCTCTTCCTGCTGATGAGGTGCTTGCTCTCTAGCAGACGTATGCCAACTGATGTAAAATGCAAGTCTTCATCTGTTCCCCTGGTCGTGTGTCAAATGAGGTTCTACTGGGGATTCCAGGATATACCCCCTGCGGCTTCTGCCAACTTTCCTGTGAGCTGCTTGTGCTCTTGTGTGCTATGAGTAGGTTTATAGGGACAGCCAGGGATTGTGCTGTTTGTGTCTAGAACTGGTACATACAAAATGTCACATGTACTTTGTACTCTCAGACTGGCCTGGAGGGGATTTGTCCTGACAAATCATCCAGATCTG
This sequence comes from Clamator glandarius, assembly GCA_033459285.1. NCBI lineage: Eukaryota > Metazoa > Chordata > Aves > Cuculiformes > Cuculidae > Clamator > Clamator glandarius. The sequence goes on from JAUNZM010000026.1 coordinate 2,169,152, forward strand.
ACGAATAAATATGGAAAAGGGTTTGAATGATGCAGTGTGTTAACATAATTGTAAAAAAATGTTTTTTAAATTCAGGATTAAAAGTCTGTGCATTGAGTACTAGGAAGTGGAACCTGGTGATGAAAGCATGAATTTAATGACGAAAACACTTAGCCCTCCCTTCTCACTTCTGCTGCAAACATCCTGTGTAACCAGCAGGACAAAAGAGGTGATTCTGCCTCTCTGCTCTGTTCTGGTGAGACTTCACCTGGAGTATTGTGTTCAGTTCTGGAGTACTCGGCACAGGAAGGAAATGGATCTATCAGAGGGAGTCCAGAGGAGGGCCATGGAGATGATCACAGGGCTGGAGCACCTCACCTCTAAGGACAAACTGAGAGAGTTGGGGTGGTTAAGCTTAGAGAAGAGAAGGCTCCAGAGAGATCTTATAGAAGCCTTCCAGTACTCAAAGGGGGTCTACAGAAAAGATGGGGAGGGGTTCTTTATCGGGGAGTGCAGGGATATGACAAGGGGTAGCGGTTTTAAGCTGAAAGAGGAGAGATTTAGATTAGATATTAGGGAGAAATGTTTTACTGTGATGGTGCTGAGGCACTGGCAAAGATTGCCCAGTGAAGTTATGGATGCCCCATCCCTGGAAGTGTTCAAGGCCAGGGTGGATGAGGCTTTGAGCAACCTGATCCAGGGGAAGGTGTCCCTGCCCATGTCAGGGGTGTTGGAACTGGATGATCTTTAAAGTCCCTTCCAATCCAAACTATTCTATGATTCCATGAGTGTGTATGGTCTGTGAAAAAAGCTTTAAAAAGAAAAGTTTTACTTATATTTTCTTTGCAGTCTTTTCTCATATCTGTAGACCCAGGAGAGTGGGGCCAAGAAGGGAGGTTTCTGGGTTGGGCTTTTAGTCTGAAATGATTGCAGCATCCTTTTGGTCCTTCTGTGTGTCGCAGCTGTTGGAAGTACTCACCAAATGTTCTATGTTGGGGAAGGTCAACGGTCCCCATGTGAAGTACATGGAAGGTAGGAGATTTTCTCTCTCTATGGGCTTGGATGCTCTTGCTGCCAAAACAAAATGACACATTTTAGAAGCGATGTTCTGCTAACAGAGGAGTGAGCTGCCAGCCAACTGATCTGCATGTTTGTGTGAGTGCCAGAGTGAATCATGCATACTCCATCATTTTATTTTTCCAGCCATGGCCAACAAATCTGTTCTTAAAAAAGAAAAAAGGCGGAAGAGCCGTTAAGTCAATATTTATGCCTAGCAACCTTAACAGGGTTCTTCCAATATGGACTCTTTTGTCTCCCGTGGAAATCCATGGCAACATTCCCTGAAGACTCGGGTGGAGGCAGAGTGGGAAGCAGCTCACTGTCAAGTGCAGTGCCAGGAGAGACTAAGTCTGCAGCTAATCCAGGAGCCTGAACCTTACAGAGCATTTAAGCATGTGCCTAATTTTAGGTGGTTATTCTTACCAGTGAAATCAGTGAGTAGGTTGTGCTCACTTTCCTGAAGGGATGCTTCAGAACAGAGTTAAAATCACCTGGTTTTGCTACCGCATAATGAGGGGAATTCTCTTAATGTCTTCGATTAGTGCCCAGATGATGCGTGAGTGCACAAGGATTTCTGTTTCTTCTAATAGTGTGCTGGCTACCTGTAGCTGGACACTGGGCAAAATATTACGTCTCATCACAGAATTAATTGAGAAGCTGGGCTGCATTATTTTTAGGCTTTAACATCTCTTTTGCTGTAGAAAACATGCTGTAGTTTAGTATCTGCTTGAGGAAGAGAACAGGATCTCTAGGACAGGATTATCACAGCTCTTTGAACTAACTGGCTGTGGGGACTGACTGCACACAGTGTTTGTGTGATACAAACTTTTCCTGACCTGAGATGTGGGAAGTTTCATAAGCTACTTTCAAAGCAAACGTTTTCTGGTTTAGAGCAGAAAGGTAAATGCAATCCTTTACATTGTTTGCTGCAGAATAGAGGAAATCTTTTCCACTTAAGGTAGTTGTGCAGGTGTGAACACGCTGAAAGACAAATCTGCTGTCAGACAGGTTCCTGAAGGCAGTAGGTAGTGTGAAGAGCTGGCCTGCAGAGAAGCACCAGATTTTAGTTAAATATTAAAAAACCCAACCTTGTTAGAGTCAGACAAAGAAAAGTATGCCTAGTGATGTTTTTTTTTTTTGGCTACACCACTGTTTACCATGAAAACCTTCCTAGCTGGTAATACCTGCACAATCAGACAGATTCAGTGCTGAGTCAGAGCAAAGCAAGACAATGAACAATAAACCCTGTGTAGCCCTGCGCCCAGGTGTGTTGATTACTTAATAGCAGTAATGTGCACAAGTAAGTGTCTTGTTAAACAAATATTGTTTAAATACTGTTTAGCTATCAAATCATACTCTGCGTTAGCTAGTTTCTACTGAACAGGGATTTAAAAAATAATTTCTAAACTATATAGGTATCTTGTACTTTCATCCTCTCCTCTTTGCTCTTCTAGATCCTCTGGGAAAAGCACCGTCAAATTCCTTATTATAAATCAGAGCCATGCCTGGTCGCAGGCTGGAGCCATTTTTCCTGTTAAACAGCATGATTGAACTGTTTCTAGCAGGTCAGCTAAAATTCTGCCAGTGCTTTGCATTTCTGTTTCCTTGGAAAGCCGGGAGACTGGATGTTCAGGCAGGGATTCGTGCCCAAGCGGCTGTTTCACTCCTTATATGCTTGCACCTACAACCATGAGCTGCTACTATAATAAGGGGCAGGGAGAGAGGTAGGGAGACATCCTCCTGCAAAGTCTGGGAGGTCAGGGCTGTACCCATCTCAAAAGTAAACAAAAAAGTAATGAAAAGTTTTCCTAAAATGGGTGAAAGTGTGTGTGTCCCTGCTTTCCCACAAATCAGATGATGGCCAAAGTGTCTTCTTGCACCATCCCAGGAGGTAGCACTGTTTCTCAGTAAAGAGGACAGCCTAGACAGCAAATGTGGAACAAATCACCCCTTCTCAAGATTTACATGAAGACTAGAAGGATAATTTCAAAAACTGCTTCTTTGCTCCTTTTCAGTAGCCCACTGACAGACTCCCCCTTGAAATATCTCTGTCCCAGATTCTTGTCTCTGTAAAGGCTTATCCCTCTGGGACTAACTTGATAGCCTCTGGGAAGATGAAACCAAATTTAGTTTTGAAACCCATTAGTTACCTCTTATTAAACTCTTCTATGCAATTTAACTTGGAATCAAAGGCTACATTAATTCTGAATAAAATTGGCCATGCAGAAGTTTAATGTGCCCTAACATAAATTGAGGCATTTAATTAATTCAGATGAACGTTCCTGAGTGACTTTGTCAGATGGACCCATCTATTCAAGCCATGGCTGTCTCTTGGTCAAAAAATACAGCCCTTGCAGGCCTGGATGGTCCCATATTCCCAGTCTGGAGGCTCTGCTGGTGCCACTGATGCTCTCCTATGGTAATTATTTCTCTGTGTGAGGTCACACAGCTGGAGTATAGGGCCAGCTGAATTGAAATGGAGATGCTCAGATCCTCTGTTGGTAAGTGCTAAAATAGAAGTGATGGTAATTGGATTGTGTAGTTGTACAAAAATCTGTGGGACTGGGGCTTAAGGAGTTAATGACTAATTACCTCTTTACACCCCAGCAGTAAAGAGCTACTTTTCCTGCAAAGAAATGAATGGGATGGTTAGTAAAGGAAAAAAGTGAAAAAAACCACTTGGCGTCTCTGTCAGGTATCCTTATTTCTCTGAAGCTTTGCTTATCCCAGAGACAAAACAGGCTTGCTGCTTTCCCCCCACACACTTTTTTTCCCCTGTGTGAATAATGGTGAGAAGATAGGCTGCCTCAGCAAGAACTGAAGAGACAGCTGGTTGTTATATTAAGTAATCACTTTCAGAGAAAGCTTTTATGTAGATTTACTTGTTAAAACCTGGCTTGCTCATCCCATTGCAGTTGTGCTGGGGTGACAGAAGGCTGACTCTGCCCTCCCTGTGTGGCTGTGCTCCAGGACCAGCCAACTGCAAATCCAGGGCATCCCAAAGCACTCCACGGCAGGGCTCTGCAGCCCCGAATACGGCTTGGGGTGCCTGGGCATGCAGCTACCAGTTAGGGGGTGATACTGACTGGTACCATTAATGATGTTGATATCAGTGATGGAAGAGCAAGGCTCTTCTGAGAATATATTTGTTGAATCCCACATGATTACATTTCATCACTGTATCCATGGATCTGCTGGGCTGACCTGGGTGTCTGGTGGGACCTCAGTGTCTGCCCTTGGAACCACCTTTACTGCTCGGCATTACTGCAGGCATCTCTGCTAGGGAAGCAGGTTAGGCATGGAAAGGAGCCAAGATCTACAAAACGCTTCAGGGTAGGGGGACAGTTGGGCATGCCTGGAGGCTGACATCAGCTTTAGACCATGAGCTCATCCCCTGAATCAAGGAGATGCAGACTGGATGAATTGCCCTTCTTGGGTTTCAGGCAAAAGTGAATCTGAGCCTATATATGCGGGTATGGCACAGGACAGTTCTGTCTTGGCACTAGTGGTTGTCTTCTTGTTAAGCAACTCATTTTGCTGCAAAGAGTTCATGTGAATGAAAAAAATGTGAAACCTGAAACAAAGCTGATGCCATTTTTGATCACTATGATGCTGGAAACTTTGCAGGGGAAGACTTTGCAGCCAGGACTGCCTGGATTGTGTTTCATGCTAGATTAGATGTAAGCAGATGTAGGGAGGCAGATCAAGGCATCTTAAAAATCCCAAAATACAGTAAATGAGAGAGAAAAATCCCCTCTGGAATAGTAAACACAAACAAAATCCCTTGTATCTTCTCTGTTCTGACACAGTTTCATTTACATGCAGTGTGCTCTGTAATAGCTTTAGTGAGATTGCGTGGCATTTCTGTGTTTCAGCCTGCCTTCACGCTGTGCGTATGCAGACAGTTCGCTCAAGTAGGTTATAGTGTTAGGTTATAATTGCACAGGTTATATATAAATACATAGTGTATATATAATATAGTTAGTATATATATTATATATATAAAATATATATTATATATATAGTGTATATATATAATATATAATTACATAGTATAGGTTATAATTACAATGAAATCATTGTAATTGCTGGGTGACAATGCAGCTGTCTTTTCTTCTGGGGGCGATGGTTGACCCTTTGCATAACTGTTTTTCTTCAAGGTCATCCCATAGCCTGAGTCAACTCAAAGAAATGGTGTATCCATGCTAGGAGAAGGGCTCAGGTCAGAGGGGGTTATGTACGTCATCGCTCAGAGCTCCATGCATTATGGAAGAAACTTCTGAAATAGTTGGTCTAAGTTGCTTTCAAATTAGCAGAAGGGTTTTTTCAGCCTTAGCTGGAGTCTTCTTCAGTGCCAGACATGAGTTTTATGTGGACCCTGTCCTGTGTGTAGCTGCAATAACAAAGCTGGGGTCCTGTCAGAGCTCCTAGCTGGAGAATGAGAATAGATGCCCTATTTTCCAGTATTTATTACTCAGGAGGATGGTTGCAGTTGTATTTTAGTGATACAAATATCTGATTATATGCATCATTGTCTGTTACCTGAAAAGAAAGAATTGTTAAGATGCATAAAGACTCTTTAATAAGATTTGATAAATGACTCAGCTTTATATCTGGATGCATAAAGTCTAGCTTTGTTACACCCATGTGTTTAAACCTAATAGTTGCCTAATTTGTAAGCATGTGCCTTTGCTTTGGGATTATGGAGCTCACACAAACTGAGGTGTGTTAGTCTTTGCATTGGAGGGGCTGTGAGGCTGTCCCAAACCGTGGTTAATGTGGGCAGTTACAAGTCACAGTGGCTGTGTTCAAATCAGCGCTGCGATGCAGCGTTTATAAGAGGTAGAGTTTCAGGTAGTGCAGTCATAGTAGGGAAAGCACTGTTGCAAGTGCTTGCAGCCCAGGTCTTCAAGGATGTGCCAGTACCTAAAGGTGCTGAAGATGTAGTCCTCGGCAGCTTCATTAGGCAAAATCTTTCCTCTTCTGTTTTTTTTCTCACAAGATTCTTCATAGGTAATCTGGAATATCTTGTCCAAAACTAAGATTTTTTCCATGAAAGTAATTTCTTTATTTGGAAAAAGTGTAAAAGGCTGTTGAAAGGTCTCATGGCATTAGCAAATTGAAGATGTCCTTGTCAAAATATTACCGAGGTATTATATTTTGCCTGTCTTTTCTAGCTTAATCTTGAAATATTAACCGGAGGAATCCAGTGTTTTGTATTGTTATTGTGATGTACTGTTGGGAGCCAGTTATTTTCCAACCACAAGATCACCATATTTTGGTGATGAGTAAGTTATTTATATGCACAGTTCCACCACCTCAGTGGATCTTTCTTTATCTTACTTTCATGCTACTAAAATCCATGGCATTTACTCATAAAACACTGGGGTATGAGTGGTGAATTTGAGCTATAATTTGTGAAGCATAGTATAAAGGAAACTAGTAAATGCAAGGTAGGATTCATCTGGCCAGCTGGAAGCATCCTTAAGGTACACAGTGCATCTTAGCTCAAATCTCACTTGCTGTAGAAATCATCAAATATGCATTTCTAAGTGGATCAGAGTGTACTGGGAGGAAAAACAAGTATTCCTGAAATGTCAGTTCAAGGAGGTAGAAACACAAATCTTATAAGAAGTGACAGTTTTCATGAGTACTCTTTGTCCAAAGCAGTTGTTTACTCTTAGCTGCATGTGAAAATGCTTTATGAATGCAAGCTTATGCATTTTCGGACTTCATGCTATGAAATTACGCCAATAATTTTATCAGTGGGCCAGTGTTTGTGATGTGTGACCCTAGCGTGTTTTCAAAACAACGTCATTTGCGACTTCTACCTTCTGTTTTCATTTATAGAATATGAATCGCAATTATATTTTGTATCTCACTGAGGTCACTGAGGTGTCTTGAACCAGAATTTGGCAGAGGGGGGCTGGCACCCACCATAAGAAAATGGGAGAATATTTGCACTCCCTCCCACTTTCAATTGTACCAGGTTAAGCCTAACAGCAACCTCTGTGTTTGAAATATACCCAAGATCTCCTGAATTGACAGCTGCATAAATTAATTTGTATTTGGCCAACTAAGTCTGCAGTTGTCATCTGTAATACATATTGATTGACTCTAATAATGCTTAGTCATACAACATTTGTTTGTGCTCAGTCGGAGCATTGAAGGAAAAAAACCCGTAAAAAGAAATAAATCTGTAGGTACATACATTATCTGTTAATAAAGAAAAAAACCAGAAGACACTAATTTAGTCTATGGGCCGCCCTAGTGTGCAGTTTGACCAAGGAAATAGTGGTGACAGGGTTTTTTTTATTTAGAAATTCTATTTTTCGTAGTTGTGCCTTGTATTTATAAGGCATGGCCTTAATCAGAATAGATAATTTTTATTCTGAATTAAGAGTGGCCATACTAGGGATCCGTACTTCTGCAACTATAGGAATTTAAACCTACTAATAAAACCAGTTTTCAAAGTGAAGCCTAATATTTTCCTTATTGAATCTGTGTTTCTGTGTCTCTGTCTATCAGAGACATCTGGCTATATTGCCCAGCTCTTAAACTTCTAGAAGCACAGGAATCTCTGGGTTAGTTTTAATACTGACAATTTGTGTTACTGAGTAGAATATGAAGTCATTTTTCTAAGAATTCCTAGCTTTTACTTTGCCAGATATTTTATCAAATTGTAATTATGGAGTATTACATTAAACAGTGATGTTATTGCCTCCTTTACTTCCCCATTACATTTTTTATCCAGGAGAGAAGACATTGATGAATTCAAGTTTCTTGGAGACAAATGCGTTCTTTTCAGAAGGCATTAAAAAATATAAATAGCAGAAATTATTTCTTAATCTTAAAATTTTATTCAATAACTTTGAGAAGGGATATTAGCAGGAAGCAATAGCAAATACTCTAACATCTATTATAGCTCCATACTGAATCAAAAATCATACTCCTGCCTTGCCTGTGAGTTTTAGGTGCTTTGACTCTGAATGGCATGCTGTCAAAGTGTGTCCCTCCTGTCTGTCTCATATGGTTGGACTTGATGATCCGATGGGTCTTTTCCAACCTGGTGTTTCTATGATTCTATGAAAAGCAACTGAAAGCAGCCAGCACTGGCTCCTTCTGAGATTAGTCCAAAATTTCTATATATAATCTGTTTGGTTCCCATCAAATAGAATAACACCCTGCTTCAAATATCTTCATACCTTTGTGATATCTTGTGCTTTGACTGACGCACCAGGGATTAAACTGGGAGCTTTTGGACCTACACATATACATCTTTACAGCCTCAGCTAAGCACCCATTCCCGGTGGGCTACTGGAACCGATTCAGACCTTGCTGGACTGGACATGGAACACAATAATTAATGCATACTGGTGTTCTTGTTTGAAAGATACACATCAGCATGGGGTTTTTCAACTGTTTAAAGACCTTTTTTACCCTCCACCAAAAGCAAGAAAGTCCCAGTGCAACCGCAGTATTTGGCATCATACATTTTATCAAGAAGCATCTCTCCAGAGCAAACTGCTCTAAACTGCTGTAAACTTGGTAATTAGAACAGAAAACAGCAGCTATTCACAACTTTGCTCTTAAAAGGAATAAAAGGCCATTTCTAATTAAAAATAGAGAGAAAATAACTTTTTTGTATTTTTTAAAATGCTCTCTTATGTCACAAAGATGTATCTTCTGTTGGCATTTATCTATAGAAATGCCAGTTCTTACTTTGTAAAGATAAAATGTAACTGTAATAGCAACGGCTGGCTGGTTTTATGTTTACTACAAGTGTGTTAGTGGGAGGGAAATTTAAAACTTTGGTGAAGTTTGAAACTTTTCCTTCTGTGTGTTTTGGGCACATGAGAAAATTGCCATTTGGTGGAGCCGCTGTGTGTCCCGCAGTGTTTATATCTTGAAGGCATCGTCCTTGCCATTTATGGTGTACAAAACACACATCCAAGCCGTGTGGCATCAACATGGGTAATCAACTACTCGTCGTTAACAAATAGGCATGGGTAATATGATCTAATGCTATTCTAGTCAATAGGAAAATTCAAAGTCATTGAACTTAGTTACACGACTCTTTGAGGCTCTCTTGAGAATCTCAGCCGAAAGCAAAAGTGGGGAAAAAAGCCTAAGCTGAGTTCACCTACGAGGGTTGCAGGGCTTTGTCTTATGCCGTGTGGACTCAGGGCTCCGGACACAGCAGATGCGCTGCACAGCCTCCTTTCCAGGTTTCCAGTGTCTCCTCAACTGCTATATCCAAATCCAAAGTCCCATCTATGTGCCTTTAGTCTTCCAGAGGTAGTTTCCGTATTTGCGTCCTAGAAGCTCAGGCACAGCTAGGCCAACACAGGATCCTGGCATTCCCACAGGGAGAGCTCTCCGCTGTCTCTGGATGATGGGTGGGAACAGTGGGTATTTCATGGCATTATTGCTGATTTAGGCTGCCATTGCTCAGGGAAGACTTCACCCTTCAGAGGGGGAATCTTCCAGCGACTGTCCCTGTCCCCTCTCCTCCCTCCATGTCACTGTAGAGCTGGAACATGGGAACTGAAGAGGCCACTTCTGTGAGTGGTGTGGTCTGTGAGAATGTGGTCTCCATCTCACAAAGTGGGGTTTTCTCCTACTAGGTCTTGCTGCTGGTGTTAAGTTGGTTTTCTTTCTAGAAGCTGAAAGACTAGGCACAGAGTTCACTACCAAACTTCACATTGAAAGGATGGGGTTGGCACATGGAGATTTTCTCCCCTTTTGTCTCTAATTTACTCTTAGAGCCCTGAATTGCTGACTTTGTTTAAAATTCCATCTTTCATTAGAAGCATATGTTTCTGATTTTCTTTCTTATGATGACACAGTTTGCACTGTTACCCCAGAACTGTTTTCTTAATAGGACCAACTATATTTGGAATCACTCTGAATTGCTCTTGAAATGGAAAATTAATGTTAGTATTTCTGGCAATTTTTCACTGTTTTTCTTTCCCCATGGTAGAGTGTTAAATAACTATTCAAGTTGGGAACACCTATACTACTTTATTTTAACATAATTTGATTTGTTTTATATGACATGTACCTATGTATATGCTCCTAGGGTAGCTGATATAGGTAGCTGATATTAGCAGGATGATTTCTGGAGGACTTAGTAAGCAGAAAGGATATGTCACTGAGTGTGCAGAGCTGTGTTTTGCATTAGTTTACACACAGGGAAACCCTTCAAGCTTTAGACACCTGATCCTGCGTTGACTGTTATATCCATGTCTCAGATAAATGTGACATTTTTAAAAGCATCTGCACAGAACAGGGATCTGGATCTCAATGAAATTCCTTGTCCAGAGTATTAAGGGATGTTAGAAGACCTCATGAGTTTTAATAGTATCAGCTGTATAATTTCCTGTGTCATGGTTATGCCTACAGCATCCATGTGAGAGATGACTGCCTTTAGCTCTTGGGGGTGGTCATATGTAGCCCTTCACTGTCCTTCCAGTCCTTAACTGTTTTGTTTACAAACGGAAAAATGTCATTCCTGTCTCCCAGGACCCAGTTGATTTGTCTGCCTTTGTTAGGACTTCAGTCCTTCTTGGCATCATCCTGGCATTCTGCTCACCTGGAGGCAGCAGGTTAGAAATAAGAGACCTTGGAACATCACAAAATACAAGGCTTACTCTCTCTGTAGTATAGGCTACATTTTTAATCCAGTTTACGTGCTAGCTGTGTAAAGGACATATCAGGGCAGCTTGGATTGTGGCATGCAAAGGGTAAACTGAGAAATAACGCTAGCAAATTTGGCTTAGTTAACAACACACAGAGGTTCTTTAGTCAGCACATGACCATATGCACCTCAGGAGCCTCCACATGTTGGGTCTTCTTCACCCAAAGGAGCAGTTTATCTCTAGTGGGGAAGGTGAAGAGACTTACCTTCAGTGTGAGGGGGACCAGTCTGTCCTTCACTATGCCTCTCCTGTCCTTTCAAGAAAGACATGTCTGATGTGAAAGGGAGCACCCACCTCAGCAGGCTGCTGGTCTTGGTCTTGTACCACTTTGGAAACCTCTTTAAGATCCCTGTAAGAAAGCAGTACACCTTTTCCAAGAAATAAAACAGGACTCAAGACTGCCCAAATGTTTGGGCTCATTTTGGACTAGCCTTTGGGTTTATGCAAGCCCTCTCTTTAAACTCTGTGCTTAATTCTGGAAAGACAAAGCCACTTACATGGTCTGACCTTGTGCATCAAGTGGGCTGCATTATTTCATCTGTTTATGCTATGTAGGTCTCGATAACTGGATTTGACTAACACATAGTGGTTAGAAAGTTAGCCAGGCTTCGTGGGAGTCTCCTAATTGTTCACCAGAACTGAAAAACCATTCCATATGCTTCTTCCAAAAAATACTCCATTATTCTCATTTGTCTGGGAATTTGTCTGGATTTAACTCTACTTACTTACTTGTGGGTGCGTTTCTCAATGTGTCTGGTGTTTCTTTCATTTTCTGTCCACATAGATGCTTGTTTTGCGTAATCTACCTCTTTTTCCTCACCAGAATTGAGTATGGTTCTTCTTTATAGACACCCTTTGGTACTTGGAGAATGTTTTGATCATTCCTTGTGTGTATTCTGCAGCTAGAAGTGTTCTCATGGCATATAGTGATTTTTTGGAGAGAGTGATGGGAAATAAAGGCATTGTCAGAGTGGGGTGATCCCGAAAAGAGGGCTTGATTTAGTAATAATCCTAGTGATAATCCAGATTTTATCTTCATTTATGAAACTAGTGCTCCTGTGAGATTTGTTTAACTGCAAGGTGGGAAGAGCTGATTTTAGGAGCACACTGAGGCCATGGGGGTGAGACATGGCAGGGAGCCATAGCCAATGACACGAAATATCTGGAAATGGGGCAAAAGGAGGGGGTTTGGTGGGGAAATCGGCTTCCTGACTGCTTGGGCAATTTGTTTCTTCATTTTAGAAAATGGAAGAGCATAAGCCCAAGGGCTTATTCTGGAAATGGCTCTATAATAATGAGTTTCAGTTGTTTGAATAGGCAGGTACTTTAGTATTTTCCAGTGGCAGGGCCAGCTCCTGTGCAACAATTTAATTTGAAACTCATGGATGATGGATATGCATTTTAAGCTTTTCTTTACAGACCCTGAGAAGCCCCAAAATCCCCAGGGGTCAGCAGATTTTCCTCAGGGTGGAAACTATTCCTCTGAGGCATGAATGAAACCAAACTTTAAAAAAAAAAAGAACAAAAAAGAAAGCAGAAGTTAAGGTTAACAGGTTAAAACTAATACAAAGGAGCGAAGCTTGTTGCCCCCAGTAGCCGTACGGTTGTGGAGGAATTAGTTTTGAATATGGTTTTCAGGAAATCCTTGTATATTCACTCCTTTTAAAAATTTTTTTTATTTTCCTAGTAAGTACTTGAGCTCACAGCATTTTTAATTGGCTTTGCTGGACTCTCAGCCAGTCCTTGCCTGATACTGTGCTATGGCCATTCTACACGGCAAAAGAGAGTGTTAAGGGTTAGTGTCACTGAAAGTGTTGATGTCTGTGGTTTTGTTCTTGGTAGTGGCCACAGTTTCCCTTCTCCAATGTGTAAGAACAAGCTCAGAAAACATGGTTTTTCTGAACATATTCCAGACTAAACTGTTCATTTGCAGGTCTTAAAAGACCATCCCTTCCCTAAGCCTCCTCCTGCAACTGTACACACCCTTAGGGTTTGTTGGGTGCTGGCAGAGCCCCACTGAAATAACATTTTTGAAGCACAATCATAACCATTGCTAAGTTATATAAATATCAATACTTGGCACTGATATACAAAGCCAGAAGTATTGCTGGGAGAAAGTAGTTAATTAAAAACTGCTTTGCAGTGCTGTGTTTTTTCTTGTATTAAAAATAAAGTGGAGTGTCTTGAGCAGTTGGTCTTGCTGTTTTGTAAACAATTTTCTCCATGCTTTCTCATCTTTACCTTTGATAATGCTGAGGAATTACGCTGCTGATTAAAGAGACTGTGTAGAGTCTGCTATGGTGGCACCAAAAGCTTTTCTATAGCTCTTCCAACAGGGTTTATTTGTTCTACAGCACAGCAAAAATCCTCCTTGCTTGGGACCATTACACTTGTAGTAACCCACGCTTTCCTAGGAAGCAGAACACATGCATATTACTCTAAATAGAAAATACATTTAAATGGCCACAGGGCCACATGGATGCTTTTATGATTGAGTAATGCAGGAGAAAGGGGGAATGGGGGAGGTGTGGGAACAAGACGAAAAAAGATTCCAGAAAAATGCTTCACCAACTTGGATGCTGAGAGAGGCTTCCAAACAGTTAATTCCTGCTGCAATTTTTGTGCTCCTTACTGAAATAGGAAAAAACCTGAAGGTGTTGTCAAATGCTTGGAATGTGAACTGGAACTGTGAACCCTCTTGCAAACTTGCAGCTTTTCGAATTTGCCTTTAGTATTTTAGGATTTTACAGGTAAGTTCTAAAATCTATAAAAAGCCAGGTGAAATTACGTGCCAGATCAGTCTTGCACTCGAGGAAGCAATTTCCAAATGTCATCAGAAGTGCATCCCTGTGGTTGAGACTCAAGACCAGATGCTGACCACAGCAGATGAATTGAAAATATATGGACAAGGGCTTGAACCTCCCCCAGTGTTTATTGCCTGAGCCAAATCCAAATCAAACAGGGTTCGATAAGTAGTCAGGGCTGCAGAGAAATGGGAGTTCAGATCTCATACCATCAACTAGCCCAGGTCTATTTTGCCTGATGTGCAGAGGTGGCAATCTGCTGCTCGAACCAGTGCTTTCCATTCCTCCTTGTTCTGCAGTGAGGTGCCCACGAGGATTTGTGTCGATCTGAGAAAGCTAGTTTTGTGTGTAAATTGCCTCGTACAGAGCACAGTGTGCACCATGTATTACAAAATAGATTTGTCTGTAAACGATGCTGACCTTTACCATGGTGCAGTCTGCTTCAAAAGAATGCCCTGAGGAGACATACTCCACCGAGTAGACAACACTATGATTTCTGTAATTTGTGTGTGGTATTTCTGACTTAGAAAAGGCTAAGTCATTTCAGTGCTGTCACTCCCCACCAGATACCTTAACACCTTCTTGTCCAGACTCTGGCCTGTAATTCTCCTCTAAGCCAAATTATTTCAATAAGGATGAATGCATAGATCGTAGTTGTCCCAAGAAGAACTCCTGTGTTTTTGCTGTTCCCTTTGGTTGGCATGAGTGGGGTTCTTCACACAACTGTCTTGTCTGCTATGAGCAGAAAGGCCACATGCAAGCTCTCATTGATGTGACATATGTTGTGGTATGGGCCATATTATAGATCCATTTGCGTTTGCACCTCTTAGCCCCTGAGGAATACCTTTTACCATCAGGGTTCATAGCTGTCTCTCATCATGGTATACTGGCACTGTGTACAACGAAGTACAGAGTAATTCTTCTCTGCCTGTAAAGAGGAAGAAGCATTTTCTTAAAGCTTGTGGGAAAAGCGTTCATGAAGACAAAGGTCTCTCAGCAAACAGGGAGTATTGGTAGAAATCATCATTTAGATCGTGATGATGCTCTATTCCTGGACTAAAAACCTTTAGTAGTAATTTCTGTAGAAAAATAAAACATGACTTTGGCCAGACACCAACTGTGTCCCCTCCTGCCCTCCTTCAGGAAGCTCATCCAGAGCACTGAGTCAACCACTGAGCTGTCCTTTCTCCTGTTCCCTTTGACCTGTTTAACTTGTTGTGTCTGTCAACCATTGCTGAAATAACTGAATCTGGTAGAAAGGTTGATGCTTCTTGGGACAGCATAAGCTTCATTTAGTATAAGAGTTTTTTAGATTAGTACCAAAACCTGTTCTTGGATGCCCTTCAGAGCAGGACGCTAGCACGGGCCAAGATATTGTGGTGTGATGCAGCACACGGATGTTTGATCGACCCACAGTGAGAATGAAACTAGGCAGTGAGCCCGGTTTCTTTGTGAACTCTTTAGTCATAGATGGGCAAGGTAAATATGTTCACTGAGAGGCAAGGCGACGATCGAGTCTTTCTGTTCCCTTTCTGGGAATTGGAAATCGTCCCAGCTTGCTCAAGACATTGTTGCAGTAGGATGCCAGCCCTCAAATGGTTAAGTGCTGATGCTTGTCTGAGATGTTTCCCTCTTCTGGGGAATGTGTTAAGCACTAAATGATGCATGAGCCCTGTTGGAGGGAAGTGTTACCTTCTGTATGAAACTGTACAAAAGACTGTTTATTTTTCACTGATAATTTTATTCTGGTAGCCAGGTGTGGTTCCAGGCTAACTTGACAGTGCTAAGCAGGCCCCGAAGCAAAGCAGTCATTTGTGTTCCTCTAAACAAACACATCCTCTAATTACTGCTTTAAAGGTGATCTCACATAGGAAGAAGCAATAGCAAATAATTGTATAGGGTGGGACGCATGTCAAACTGGCACTGGAGTGTCTTGCAGTTGTAATGACTTGTCTTTATACTTGGCAAGCTGCTTCACTCGCCTCAAATTTAGTAAGATCTCGAGTATTGTATTTACTAGGAGAGATAGTTATCTTAGGAATCAGTGACTGTCCAAATTAAAAAGATCATCTTCTTACCAGTTGGTCTCTGCTTTATGTTTTTTGCTTTTATTATTTGCTTTTCCCATATGTGTTTTAACAGGTCAACACTTGTAGTGTCAGCTGGGGACTGAAAAGGGTTCTCCTCTGGTAAAGGATGTTGGACTTGATGATCTTAGTGGTCTTTTCCAGTCGTAATGATTCTGTGATTCTGTGAGAGAAAGAAGATGCTGTAGCCTAAGTTATAAGAGCCCATCTCTGCACAAAGAGTTGTAATAGGCTCATAAAAACCACATATGGGGTTCAGAAGGGGATCCAGAACATACTGTCATCAAAGAGTTGTATCTCAAGGAATAAGCAATCAAGACAAGCCAAAAGCTCTTAGTAATTAAGATTGCAGTCAACTTTCATTATGAAACTCAACTTCTGATCCTCTTTTCTCTCCTGGTCACGGCCTGCAAAATTTAATTGGCCTTGAAGATGACATATTTATTTTGAAATAGGCTGCTTTGATTTCTGCAGAGTGAAAAGGAAATGAATCCAATTCTTTTTTAATCACAGACCACTAGACACGTTGGCATTTGTTGAACACTTCAGTGTGTTCTTCTGAAGTTGCCTTATCCTACCTTTACCATGCCACTGGCAATGATTCTGGGCAAGTTATGGACCCCAGGCAGTGTCATTCTCTGCTCTCCTCCATGCAGGATGATAATGACAGCAGCTTCCATTTGAGCATACTTTTTTATTCCACGGGTTGACTAGCAGGGTTGGGAGATCTCACATACAGAATGTTGGAGATGATGGCTCTGTATTATTTATTTACTCTGTATTATTTATTAAATATCTCTAAGAATTCCCTAAATGCTCGTTATGCTTTCACTTTAAAAAAAATCTGAATCATAGAATCATAGAATAACCAGGTTGGAAGAGACCCAGCGGATCATCGAGTCCAACCATTCCTATCAAACACTAAACCATGCCCCTTAGCACCTCGTCCACCCGTGCCTTAAACACCTCCAGGGAAGGTGAATCAACCACCTCCCTGGGCAGCCTGTTCCAGTGCCCAGTGACCCTTTCTGTGAAAAATCTTTTCCTAATGTCCAGCCTAAACCTCCCCTGGCGGAGCTTGTGGCCATTCCCTCTCATCCTGTCACTTGGGAGAAGAGGCCAGCTCCCTCCTCTCTACAACCTCCCTTCAGGTAGTTGTAGAGAGTAATAAGGTCTCCCCTCAGCCTCCTCTTCTCCAGGCTAAACACCCCCAGCTCTCTCAGTCGCTCCTCATAAGATTTGTTCTCCAGCCCCTTCACCAGCTTCACTGCTCTTCTCTGGACTCACTCCAGAGGCTCAACACCCTTCTTGTGGTGAGGGGCCCAGAACTAAACACAGGATTCGAGGTGCGGTCTCACCAGTGCCGAGTACAGAGGGAGAATAACCTCCCTGGACCTGCTGGTCACGCTGTTTCTGACACAAGCCAAGATGCCATTGGCCTTCTTGGCCACCTGGGCCACTGCTGGCTCATGTTCAGTCACTGTCAACCAGCACCCCCAGGTCCTTCTCCTCCAGGCAGCTTTCTAGACAGACTTCTCCCAGTCTGTAGCTGCACAGGGTTGTTGTGCCCCAAGTGCAGGACCTGGCACTTGGCCTTGTTAAACCTCATGCCATTGGACTCTGCTTGTCCAGATCCCTTAGCAGAGCCTCCCGACCCTCCATCAGATCCACACTTCCACTCAGCTTAGTGTCATCTGCAAACTTGCTAAGGAAGCACTCGATGCCTTCATCCAGGTCGTTGATAAAGACACTGAACAGGGCTGGACCCAGCACTGAGCCCTGGGGAACACCACTTGTAACTGGCCTCCCCCTGGATTTAACTCCATTTCCCACCACTCTCTGGGCTCGGCCATCCAACC
This sequence comes from Clamator glandarius, assembly GCA_033459285.1. NCBI lineage: Eukaryota > Metazoa > Chordata > Aves > Cuculiformes > Cuculidae > Clamator > Clamator glandarius. The sequence goes on from JAUNZM010000026.1 coordinate 2,186,641, forward strand.
AGTTTTCCACCCAGGAGAGTGTGCGCCCGTTCAGGCCAGAGGCTGACAGTTTCTGAAGCAGAATGCTGTGAGAAACTGTATCAAAGGCTTTACTGAAGTGCAAGAAGATACATCCACAGCCTTTCCCTCATCCAGCAGCCGAGTCACTTGGTCATAGAAGGCGATCAGGTTAGTTTGGCAAGACCTGCCTTTTGTGAACCCGTGTTGACTGGGCATGATCACCCAGTTCTCTTGCATGTGCTTCATGATAGCACTCAAGATCACCTGTTCCATGACTTTCCCTGGCACTGAGGTCAGACTGACAGGCCTGTAGTTCCCTGGATCCTCCCTGCGACCCTTCTTGTAGATGGGCACAACATCAGCCTCCAGTCCAGTGGAACTTCCCCAGTCTTCCAGGACTGTTGGAAGATGATGGAAAGGGGTTTGGCCAGCACATCTGCCAGCTCCTTCAGTACCCTCGGGTGAATCTCATCTGGCCCCATAGACTTGTAGGTTTCTAGTCGGGCTAGCAAGGCTCTGACCACCTCCTCTTGGACCATGGGAGCCTCATTTTGCTTCTCTAGCTCCGGGGTTTGTACACAGAGGGAACAACTTTCTTTACAATGAAAGACTGAGGCAAAGAAGGCATTAAGTACCTCAGCCTTTTCCTCATCTCCTGTCACTGTTGCTCCTTCTGCATCCAACAGGGACTGTATGGTGTCCCTAGTCCTCCTTTTATTATTTATATATTTATAGAAAGATTTTTTGTTACCTTTCACCGACTTTGCCAATTTAATTTCTAGTTGAGCCTTTGCCCTTCTGATTTTTTCTCTACACAATCTCAGTTCCCTCCTGTAGTCCACCCAAGAGGTCTGTCCCTTCTTCCAGAGCCCATAAACATTCCTCTTCTTCTTGATATCACTCAAGATCTCACTGTTCAACCAAGCTGTTTTTTTCCCCTACCGGCTTTTTTTTTGGAACATGGGGATGGCTTTCTCCTGAGCTGCTAGGATCTGCTTTTTGAAGAGCTCCTTCCACTGAATTGTGTTGCTCAAAGCCCCATCCTGCCTGGGCCCCACTGAATACCTGCAGGGATGGGGTATTCACAGGTTCCATAGGCAACCTGTTCCAGTGCCTCACCATCCTCACAGTAAAAAAATTCTTCTTAATATCTAATCTGAATCTTCTCTTTTTCAGCTTAAAATCATTATTCCTTGTCCTATTTCTTCATTCCTTGGTAAAGAGCCCCTCCCCAGCTCTCTTGTAGCCAGTGATATCTCACAAGGGTGGAGTAGAGGGTCAGAATCACCTCCCTTGACCTACGGTCACACTTCTTGTAATGTAGCTTGGGATACAGTTGGGTTTCTGGGCTGCACGAGCACATTGTCAGCTCATGTTGAACTTCTCATCCACCAGCACCCCCAAGTCCTTCTTCTCAGGCCTGTTCTCAATCCATTCTCCATCCAGCCTGTAACGGTGCTTGAGGTTGCCCCTACCCAGGACCTGGCACTTGCCCTTGTTGAACTTCACAAGGTTCACATAGGCCTACCTCTTAAGCCTGTCAGTATCCCTTTGGATGGCACCTCTTCCCTCCAGTGTCATTTATGTATTATAAACCCCTTTTACTCACACTCTGAGAGGAAAACAACATGCCTTGAAAAAGCAACCTATTAGAAAACATCCCAACACATGGGATCTCTACAGTCCATAATTAATAACAGAGAGTGAACAGAGATTTCATCAAAAGTCCCTGTCATGTCCTTGTTGTTCCACATTTCAACAAACGTGTAATATGACCACTGACTGCAGCCACAACCTGTCATGGCAACGTGTTCGGGGATAAGGCACATGTACCAACACTTGAGATAACACCCAGACAGATACTTAGTAAACAGCAGAGGGATATAAAGAACAGAGTAGGGGGGAAAGGACATTTTTAGCTGCACTGCACAGAAACCTGTTTATATTTCAGAAAACCAACATTTGTTTAAACAATTTCCTTATATTAGAATTCTGTCAGAGGCTTCTTCATTCAGATTTTTCCGAGATGGTTATATGTTCTTCAACAAAAAAAAATTCAGTTTCATCAGAGTGAACTGTAACTTGCTTCACCTAGCAATAATTTGGGTCTGCATAGTAAAATGTTGCATCAACTGTCATGGCAATAAACAGTGGTTTCAACAAACGCACATTCCCTTTTCTAAGTGGGATTGCTTGTAATATAGACAGAATTGCATGCAGACCAAGGGACGTAGGCATTTGTATGAATATCATGCACTGCTGAGTTTACATGTTTGATATGATCCTGTCTGACTCTAAGGAAATAAATGAAATTAAGTGCTCAGAAGGGAAGTAATTAGAACATGACACAATGGCAAAGGTAAGGCACTATGGGGGAAAATGTCGTTGAATAAACAGGGAGAAGAGGGAGCCCATAGTGGAGAAATACAAGTGTCCTCAGCTCTCAAGAGATTAGCAAAGCTATGACTTGTCAAAACTAAAATGAGAACTAAAGGAGCTGCTACAGGTTTGGTGAGAGAAGGGGCAGGTTGACTGAGAGGTGGTGTTGCAGTCAGTGGCCACAGAAAAAAGGCTGAAAGGTGTCAGAAGTAGAGGGACTGTCTGTGTGAAGGTGCCTGGAAAACAAAGAAACTACACATCGGAGCCATGGGGCAAGAGGATTTGGCCAATACAAAGGGCCTTGAATTCAGAAAGAGGTGGAAGAGGTAAAAGAAGTGCTTGACAAAGTTAATTGATTGTTGACATGCATTTATTTCTTTTAAAATTGATTGAATTCCCAGCCCTGAAATCTGCCTTTGAAGTTACTGAGACAACAGATTTTTTATTATTTTGCCTGACTTTTAGTTAAACAAATAATAAATGCTACCACAAGTACTGGCTCACCTTCTTTTAAAATCTCTAATAGCACAATTTGTTTGTTTGAAGAATCAGGCTCTAAATCTCTCCCCAGTTTCATTAGTTTTACATTTGCTGATTTTTTTTTTACCTCAACGCAGTTGTTTCTGAATTAAAATCTAACTGGATGTAATCACCTATTAGCATGAGCAGCTTGCAAACAGTGCCAGTGGGATGCTGAAGGCTTTTTCTCTGGATCAGCCAGAACATCTGGAAACTCATGATTGTGAGAAGCAATGGCTTATTTTCTGTACAAATGCCTAAAAGTAGCTGTTGTACCATGTTAGCAAGTTCTCGTGAGCTGTGGATCCCTGAGGAGATGGACATTTCTTTGTTTTCCATTGGATAAAAGATGGCATCAGGTGGTATGAGATGGTATCACTATGCATGGGAGGGATCCTATTTATCAAACAACATATTTAATCATATTGAATCCTTAAAAGTTAATTAAGTTTAAAATATGTCTCAGTCTCAAAAAATTAATCGATACTGTAAAATGTGTGATAGTCCCCATTTCCAGGGCATCACCTGGAAGTCGTGGGTCTCTGTGTTGGAAATCCATGAGTATTTGACTAAAATATAAGGCTGTAGGTGAGATTTCTCAAGATAGCTGGAAGTGGATGGTCATGTGCGGGAGAGGGAGGTAGGCACTTCTGCATCAATTCTGGACCATGACTTGCAGCTCAGTAAAGAAAATGGTCTCTTGATTTCAGCTGTTGGCTTCACTCCATGCTATGGGTAGACACTTTATTCACAGCACCACTCAGCCTGTTTAGAAAATGATGAGAAGTAAATCCTGTTTGAAATGGAGGATTAATGTAGTCAAGGGGCTGCAGTGAGGGTGTACACACATCTATCCTCTTGTTTTCTACAGCAAACCATCACCACAAGTAATGCATCAGCTAGATTAGGAATTGCCAGATCTCTGGCAAACTTAATGGAGGTGCGAATCACCTTGCTCTTGGGGTTATAAAATACAGTTCATACGCAAACATGCTTGATGCTTAGTAGCTAATTTTAGATTTCTATGTTTGAAAGTCTTTTTAGTATTTTTTTTTTTGTGGTGATCTGGATAAGCAAGACAGCAAGCAGATATTTTAGTCTTGGAAGAGGTTAGCAGTGTTTTCCAGAGGACTATATTCTAGCTTTTTCTTGTCACTTTTAGAAATGCTTTGCTAACATTGGTAACATCCTCAGCAGACACGTACAGGGACAAACTGAGCCTAGGAAGCATCTTGTGCAGCGGGTGGACTCATCATGAGATGCAGCTGGTGATTTATTTTCAGAGGCAAACTCTTTCCTTGGGGTTTCTGCAAGAGAGAGGAAGTTTTCAAAAGGAGCTGTGCTTGCTGTCTGCTGAGTCAGCATATCCTTAGCCTGCTCTGCTTAGGCCCTGTTCCCAGCTGGCTTGTCCCTCTCAGTGGGTGCTGGGAGAGCTTTCAGTTCATTTCCAGGCCTGCAGTTCCCTCCCTTGGTGAGTTTTTCCACTTTCAAGGACTATTTCTACTTTAATCAACTGAAAGTTAAGTTCCTTTGGACCATTAGACATCTGTGTTCTTCCTCCCAAGAGGACTGTTATTCTGGAAAAAAAGGAGATGAGGATTGTTTATCTGCAGAGTTCTTTTGCCAAGTGCCACCTTCAAACTGTAGCACTGTTATTTGGAAGGAAAAGGAAACCCCAAGAGACAGAGTAGGATGCAGATTCGTGTGGTCCAAGGCCCGCGGAAATGATCTGAGGAGACAGCTGGGAGCCCGAGAGCAGCCGTTCAGGAAGTCAGAATGTTGGATGGAGATTTGCGTAGAAGTAGGCAAAGGCAGTGCCTGAGCTCCTGTCCCTTTCTGGAGCTTGGACACCTACCTCCAGGCTCTACATTAGCTGCCTCTGTGCATCCTGGAACCAGACCCTAAGGCTTCTGGAGGTGGATGTGCAGCTGAGAGGGCTTATTGCTTGTGGTTGTGCCCTCCCTTCCTGGTGGGATTGCATGGCCAGGTGAGGAAACACCTGGCAGCTGAAGTCCCATCTCCTCGGTGGCCTTGCTGCCTCCCACCAGGCTAATGAACATTCCATGTTTAGGTGTTTTTACCCATTCCTAATGAAAATGGCACTGGAAATGCAGGGTCCAAGGGTCAGAAGGAGACCACACCATGTGTGATCATGTAACCGGGCCCTGGGGCAGTAAGATCTTTGTTCTCCTCTGCTCCACGGCCATATCGTCTGCCTTAAAGACATTAGATTAGCAGCAGAAAGATTCCTGATAACTAAAAGCTGTTCATATGCGGTGCAAAAAGAGTTCATGCCATAGGGAAACATGTGGTACGAAAGACAGATGTGAAGAGAGCACGAGGAATCAGGAAGATCATTAGAGTCATAGCGTGGTTTGAGTTGGAAGAGACCTTTAAGATCATCTTGTCCCACTCCCCTACCATGGGCAGGGGCCAGTGAATCTTGTCACCTTTAGGAAAGGCTTTTAGGATCCTAGAAGAGTTGTGAAGAGGGCTTCGGTGATGATCATCAAGAAGATAAGGAGCAGTTCCAAAATGTGTCGGCATCCAGTGCATGTAACAGGCAGCATAAAGGTTGAAAATCTGGTTCTTTTCTTGAGGAGCTTCACCACCTTCCTAGAGGTGAGAAGGAGTATTCAGTGTAATAGTTAAGATGGGGATAGCCTAAGAAGGTCCTTGGAGATAATGTGTTTGTTATATTTCAGGGAAGTGATAGCGTAAAAGCCAGTGGATAGTGTACAGATGTGCACAGCTGAAAACATGGACTAGGAGATGTGCTTTGCTGCAGTGTGACTGAATGAAAAAGGCCAGAGAGGAGGAGGTTGCAGTAACTGAAATGTGCATGCTTGGGGTGCTTTCCTTCCTCTTATTCCCGATTGCTGCCCCGAGAAGAGTCTCACAGACAGCACAAATGGAGCCACAAGCCTTTGGAAACTGTGTGTCACCTGCTGTCATTACACAGCATGGCTGGCGCAAATAGCACCTGCAGAGATGACTTGTGTACGTGAGACAGGCTGCCACGGAGAAGTAAACAGCTTTCCACCTTCAGGTGGGCTTCTGAAAAAGAGTAAATAGATGGGGAGGAGGCAGTCGAAACCAGAAAATAAGGTGTAAAAACAAAACAAAAATTGCAAACAAAACAGGAGGCACTGAGTAACAATTAGACTAATGCAAGATTAATTTTAAGTGCTTTAACCATTCATGCTGAGTGATTAAGTGCTGTGAGATTTGATGACTCTGATTATCTACTCAGAATTGTATTTATTCCTGTCAAAAGTAAAATAACATGTTAGAAACAGAGCCTCACCTTCCCCACCTGTACTTGGTGTGGACTTTATAAAGCATAATTTATCAGTCTGTAATCAAAATTATAACAGTGAATCGTGTCTGAATTAAGCACGTGCATGACTGATGCAATATTAATTGCTCAGCAGATTTTGTGCATGGGGTTAAGGCTGTGTGACTTTACTGGTTTCAAGTTTCCAAAACCTGTCTACCCACTGGGGACTGTGCTTCTTCCTTGATCTGTACATTATCATAGAATCATAGAATCACCAGGTTGGAAGAGACCCACCAGATCATCGAGTCCAACCGTTCCCACCAATCTCTAAGCCATGCCCCTCAGTATCTCATCCACCTGCACCTTAAACACCTCCAGGGAAGGCGAGTCAACCACTTCCCTGGGCAGACCGTTCCATTATGGTGTCATCAGAACCAGCTCAGAGATGCCATGCCAGCATGGTGTGGACTAACGCAGATATAAATAAGGTCACAAGATTTGGTCATCCCATCATCTAACTTTAGATATCTACAAAGGTATGCCCTTGGAGTAAGAATTGCCATTCTTCTGCCCATTTCAACTGACTGGTTCAGTTCAGTTACGTCTTTCAGAAAGATTTATAAGGTGACAGAGAAATTTCTTGGTGTGTGCTATCTCTGGGTGTTTCCAGCTGGTTTCTTGACCACTGTTCGTGCCCCTCAATGCACCTTTTAGTTGGCATGAAGTCACAAGTCGAAGCCCAAACATATTTTGGAAACGTAGATTTATGATTATTTCTTTCCCTAAAGATTTCCAAAGTATTTTTCACAATATTTGTTAGTAGCTTGTGCCAGTCCAAAGCCTGAGCATGTTTCCATGCTAACTCTAGCTCCCTTTGAAATGCTCATAACTTCTTAAACAGATTCCATTGGCTTTGCAGGCTTTCATTTTTGGTCCCTGCTCAAAGGTTGATTTTTTGAGAACAGTGTTTCCAGTCACACTTCAGAGCTATGGGAGTGCGGGGAAATCTATTTTTTTTTCTGTATGCTTAGTTTGAAGGTCATAATTTCATAATGGAAATTCAGAGCTGAAGCATTAACTCAGCAGGTAGCTTCCTCTCTCATATGGTCCTATTGAGAACACACAAATATCCTCCGGACTGGAGGAAATAATTATTTGCATCAAATATGTTGTTATTTTACAATCCCACGGGAACACAGAGCAACCTGGTAATGAAATAATGTACAAGTTGAAGTTTAGCTAGGTGGATAGCAGTAAACTAGGGCAAAAAGACTGGGACAGGATGCCTGTCAGGATGCAATTCCAATACAGTCTGGAGTTAAACTTTAAGGGGCATTGTGCAGGAGAACGTGAAACGTGAGAGGACACATAATTGATGTGGACCTGTGCAATTCTAGGTTTTAAGCTTAGACGCAAATTAGGTATTGTATAGGAACATCTGTGCCTGTATTTGTGTTGCATTTGGAATTAAGATGTTATGTAAATTTTATTCCAAATCCTGCTCTTGAGAGATCACCAGATCACAGATGATAAGACCTGTGAGAATGTGTACGTTCATCTAGAAATGAACTTCTAACCTTTTAAATTTGTGAAGCTAATCACATCATTGATTACTTTCCCGTCAGTTTTTACTTATTGTGCTTAGCATCTATGAAGCCCAAATATACTGACAAATTTGTGACAAGACATTGAATTCATTGATGCCAAAAAAGCTGAGGTAGTGATAAAAAGATGTAGGTTTCATGACTGTTTCATGGTGTGTCATAACTTGAATGCCATAGTCCAGTTAAGCAGACAACAGGCAGGAGTGAATGTTATAGAATCACTCCCTTTGCTTTGTAGCTTCTTTTTTTCTTTTGGGAGAGCTGAGCATTGAGTAGCCTCAAAGGCTAAGCTGAGTAACACCTGCTTCTGAAACGCATGCTCCACCCAACTCCAAATTGATGCAAACCCTTGTGAAGCAAGATTTGTTGTATTATGGGTCCTCTAGCAACATCCTGGCAAGCTCTATGGGCAGATGCACCTTAAAAGGAATCACCCCATGTGTATTAATTCAGTATTATTTACAGTGAAGAGCACAGCTTTGCATACAGTTAAAGGAGAGGGTGATGTTACTGGGATGCCCTGTGTCCAAGAGCACTAAGGCTGCATTTGGTACCATTATTTTAGGCTTCATCTAATAGCTACCTTTCATTGTAAATACTTTGAATAAATTAAATGTATTGCTTAGGAAAAAATGAGTCACTGTGTGTGACTTGTATGTGTGACTTGGCTGCATAAAATATTAGAAATCTGTAGCACTGTAGTTTATAAGTCAGTTTGTTAGAAAACATTCTCTTGAATGCCATGAAAGAACCCATTTTTTTTTCTTAGTTGAGTGAACAAAAACAAGGAATTGACACAGATAAATCTGCTATCATTGATCTTTGAAGTATATTTAGAGGCCCTAATTTTCAAACTATTTTATTCCCATTTCTGCTTCATCATGACAAGCAAAAAGTCAATGGGCAGTGGTAAAACCTAGAATAATGGAAAAAATAGACCATGTGTCATTGCAATATTGCTCTTTAGCCCTACTGTTCCTACAGTTAGACAGGCATTTATGGTACGTGAAGGACTTGCCGTCTTTTAACATTAAACACTGCTTATGACATTAATATTCTGCTTCTGACTACACTAAGCTAGGTGGAAGTGTGGATCTGCTGGAGGGTCGGGAGGCTCCAAAGGGATCTGAACAGGCTGGACTGCTGGGCAGAGTCCAATGGCATGAGGTTTAACAAGGCCAAATGCTGGGTCCTGCACTTGGGGCACAACAACCCTGTGCAGCTACAGGCTAGGAGAAGTCTGTCTAGAAAGCTGCCAGGAGGAGAAGGACCTGGGAGTGTTGGTCGAACATGAGCCAGCAGTGGCCCAGATGGCCAAGAAGGCCAGTGGCATCTTGACCTGTATTAGAAACGGTGTGACCAGCAGGTCCAGGGAGGTTATTCTCCCTCTGTACTCGGCACTGGTGAGACCGCACCTCGAGTACTGTGTTCAGTTCTGGGCCCCTCACCACAAGAAGGATGTTGAGGCTCTGGAGTGAGTCCAGAGAAGAGCAACGAAGCTGGTGAAAGAGCTGGAGAACAAGTCTTACGATGAGCGACTGAGAGAGGGGGGTTGTTTAGCCTGGAGAAGAAGAGGCTGAGGGGAGACCTTATTGCTCTCTACAACTACCTGAAGAGAGGTTGTGGAGAGGAGGTAGCTGGCCTCTTCTCCCAAGTGACCAGGGACAGGTTGGACTTGATGATCCGGTGGGTCTCTTCCAACCAGGTGATTCTATGATTCTATGAAGTATTGGCAATGTTAACCTCCATTCTCTGGAGCAAGACAGTGCCGCAGTGACATATTTAAAAAACATAAATTCCATCTGCAGTGGTTATCAGGGATTTAAAACTATGGAAAGATTCTCGGCTTCCAGCTCTTTACTGCCTGCATCACCTTTAAAAATCATTTGGAGATGTATTTTTAGATATTTAGCTATCTGAAGATACCTAGGAGGATATTTGAAACTGCTTTGATGCTCATGTACTGAAGAAAGGTACTTGCATCATAAGGTACCTAATAATCTTCAGGAGTCTGGTCCTTGACTACTAAGCGAAGTTTTTAAAATATTACTTCCATGCCATAAGGAAAGAGAGAAGTGCAATTTAAAATACTCTTTATTGGGCAGTTGGCTGCAAATATAGACCCAGTGTCTGGGTTTAAACTCCTCTGTCACCTCCCCAAAGGCACTTTGGCGACATTTGTGAATCCATGTTTCTCTCTCCTAAAACCAGAATATACATAGGGTCCCTGTGCACCACAGTGATACAAGTAGCAAGAATAAATGAACTTCAACATCACTTGATTTTTAATTAGACACGTTTGATCATAACCTCTGTAAAATTGGGGAGATTAACATTCTCAAACCTATTCTCACCTGGTTAAAAACCAATTAGCTATTATACACAAGCCAAAGTCATCCTTATTAGCAAGGATTTTTGCTAATTATATCGCTCTGGTTAAGTGACTTTTCTCATACTTGGTGTGTCAAGTTCAGATCTACTTTGGACTCTATGGTGACACTGCCAAGATTTTAATCCAGCCAAGTGAGACCCCCAGTGGTTTTGCCTGATAAAAGATTTCCAAATTTGGCCCAGCTGAATTATACCACAATTGATTCTGCCCATTTCTGTGAGTGTTCTTTCTCTTCCATCCCTTTGCTTCTTTCCTGAACACCGTGTGTAAAACAAACCCAATAGCAGTGGAAGTGCAAGACTCATTTTTGTCTCCAGTATTTTGGAAGACTGAAAGTAAAATAAGCCTAAACATGAGTAGCCTTCATTTAAGATTTCAAATCATGTGTTCAGTTACAGAGGACTGAAGCTGTTTTTTTCCTTTGCCATTACCTGCTGTGCAGAGAAGTGGCTCCAGGACATTCAGTAGTCCCACTGCTTTCACACAGGAGAAGTGAATCTGCCTTTGAGTCTGGCTTTCTCTGCGCTGTGATTGAGGACAGTAACTCATAATGAACACAGAGCAGTGTAGTTGTCCTCTGAGATCAATCTTCCACTGTGCAGAGCTTTCCCACTTACTCTCTTATGGTATAGGGTGTATATGACTCACCCGAGGGCTATTGGCACTTCCCACAGGCAACTGGAGGAGCAGTCTTCTGTGTAGGAGTGTCCTAATACAGCAGTGATGAAACGTGGAAACCTGCCTAGCCTCTCACTTATCCTTCTGTCTTTCTCAATAAATAAAATAAATTGGCTTCCCAGTTACTTGATGGGAAGGAGGTTTTTTTTCTGGCAGGTTGCTGCTGCTGAATTTGTTATGTGGTTCATTTGTTATGTGGTTCATCCCTGCAGACTGAGCATTTGAGTCAGACCACTGCCAAGATGCCAGCTAAGGATTGCCCTGGAGCCTGGAGAGAGCTGTGCTCTGGCATCCTGGTCTGCTGGCTTCTACTCCTTGGCCTTGGGGACAGCCAGGTGGGCAGGGTGCTAGCAAGCACAGCTGATGCACAGTGGTCCTAATTACACAAATACTTGATTAAGACTCAAAACCAGACGTGCTAGGAGAAGCAAAGTGATTATTATTATAACCTCTGTACCCATAGTGTCTCCCACCACTTGTGGAGACCATTTGCTGTTCTTCCTCGTAGGACATAACTGCAGCGGAGCAAATCTGACAGTGTTGGCCAGGCACTGGGAAACTGTAATGGGCTTTAATTATTATGCATACAACCAAGGCTTGTGATTTTCTAGGCTACCCATCAACAATACATGGTAGCCCATTCTGCAGAGCTGAGCATGTGACGACTCATGAGGTTCATCAAGGAGCAATAAGCTTATGCTCAGGATTTCATTTGTACTTGGTTGACCATTTGCTTAAATTCTCTTATGGAGAAAATGCAGTTTTAAGGTGTAAATCACTTTGGATATGACTGTAAAGCACGGCTCTGCTTTGTGCTGTTAGCCAGAGTGACCCTTTGGTTTCATTGCTGTCCACTGAGTTCATGACCGGTCTTCACTTTTGTACTGTTACTTGTCCTTATAATCAGCAGTACAGGTCCACCTCGCCCATGGCTAGGGTACCGCAACAGCTAAAGAACCTGTACAAGCCACAGCTGGGAGTCTTAGCTCTGTCACATCTCCTGGGTGATAGCTACATTTATTTTCTACATAGTGTAATGAAATACTTTTACTACATCTTGCAGTCCTGTGCTTGTCCTAACAGCCAGTTATCCTTGGCTTTGGTTAATTTATCTATACAGGTGTGTGAGTTGTATAACATTCACCCTTCATTAGTATATATTCAAACCAGCGAAGGAGATAACAGTAGACAACAACATCCCTGTGTCTGTGTCAAATAGGTTTTTCACGGATGGCAGAGCTTTCTTTTCAGAACTGTAGTAACCTGCTGCCAGGCTTCAGATATAACTGAATGTATGTGTACATATTGCACTCATCTGAGAATGAGGAGGCTACAAACAGAACATTATACCAGTTATTCAGCTCTTCATTCACTGTAGACTAACAAGAGCTTCTTATTTTGTGAGGCAAGGCACAAGGATCGTTGCTCTGTCCACAACCAGATCACCTTTCCAAGAGTGTCAGTCATCCTTTAGGGCAATGTTTTTCAAAGGTTTTTCAAATAGAGCCTTCTTTTTTCTTCACCTGTCATTGCATAAAACCCCTCCAGAGCAACCCACCTCAGCCCAGGAGCTGCTCACCACCTTTAATTGCATGTAACTCCTTGCATCTCTTCAGCAAGGGAGGGGGAATCAGCTATAGTTACTGGCTGCACATGTAAATCCACACTCCTCTACATTGGCTGCTGCCAACAACAAAAAAATGGTTCACTGGTTTTGGCACTGCAATTCCCGCAGCCACTACTTTTATCTTTTTCACCTTTAATGATTAATTCATCATTAATATTTGTTTTGATGTGTTTCAAATTAAACAGTCTGGAGGTTTTTGCTAAAGCTTTGCAAGCCTTTTTGAAAACTGCCATTTGGGATCTACCACTTGGAAATCGTCGTTCTCATAGGTTGATCTGCTTCTCATGGAAATCAGAGGTACTCCTGAAATCAGGGATGGCACTGACATGGGGATATTCCTTATGACTTAAATGGGCTGCAAGTCCTAATGTAGGACTCCAGGGATTTCAGAAGTTATTTGATTCTAATCTTCCTGCTGGAGCTGTAATTGTGATAGAAAACCCAGAACCTGAATTTCTTTTACTTTAAAGGTTACTGAGCAGCATTCACATGAAAATACTTGAGACAAATGGACACAAGGTCAGCACCCAACTACAGATGTGCAATCTAGGAATACCTAATTTTTATTCTTGAAGATCCTGTATTAATTTATTATAATAAATTTGTGTGGGATTATAAAGTTCCACCAGTGTTTTGCAAAAACACATATGTCTGTGCCGGAGACATTCAGCCTCTATCTCAGCTCTGTTGTGATCCAGTACAAAGCAGAGCAGGGCATAACCTCAGCCTGTGGACTCACTCATTGCATGTTTAATGGACTCAGCAGCATACCCGGCACAATCGCTGCTGTTTCAGGAACGGGCATGCTTTTTGCATCATGCCTGATGTACTTCCTGGAGGAAAATACTTGTACTTTAGGTCTGAGGAGATTCATACACCTCTGTCTCCTTCCCAAGAGGGAATCAAGATATTTTTTAAGATGAGCAAGCAGTCCCCCCTTCTTCAAGCTGTACTGCTGTGCCACCACACAGACCACAATTGCCTCTGGCTGTGAAGGAGCCAGACCAGTCTCTGCTCATGGCTTCTAGAGAAATTAGAGATGAGGAGAAGAATTACACTACTAGAAAGTATAACACGAGGTAGGGCATGGATCAGAAACTGTGAGGTGTATGTGGGTAGGTTTTGTCACAGCCAGAGAGCTGCCTAACTACACAGCTCAGGTTTCCAGCTGTGAAATATCTCCAACTTGACATTATCACTGTGAAATCATATGAGAATATTTCATGAACATGGTATGTAAGGCTAGCAGTCGCAGTAGAAGACATCCAGTGCTGGGCAAGGCCACCAAAATGTTTGGAAAGATTTTAAGATCTTCACTCTTAAAGAGTAAATGGAGATCACAGAGGTTGTGGGTAGGACCTGAAAGATTAAATGGGGAGAGGTCAAGTTGTAAAAGCATGAGACAAGGTTTCCTGACGTCTCCACATCATTTCTCCTCTGTGTAGTGTGTTATATCCTCATGTAAGCCCCTGAGAAGAGAGCTGCATTGATGGCAGAAACACCCAGCATCCTGCTAGGACACGGACTCAGGACAAATCCCATCCTGGCTCATTTGTTTGTGTATAGGAAATTATATGCCAAATTCAAGTGTAAGGTCCTGAATTAACTCAATTGGCATAAAATTTTTATTTAAAAAACATCACCATATTCTACAGCAAATAGAAGTGGATCTTTTCATAGAATCAGAGGATGTTCCAGCCTTCTAATTACCTTTTTGGTCCTTCTCTGGACCAGCACCAACAGATCTATCTTTCCTTTGCTGAGGGCTCCAGAGCTGGACACGATACTCCAGGTGGAGTGTCAGAAGAGTGGAGTAGATGGGGAGAATCACCTCCCGCAACCTGCTGGCTACAATTCTTTTGATGCAGCCCAGGGTGTAGCTGGCTTTCTGGTTCACAGACCTGCCTCTCAAGCCTGTTAAGATCCCTCTGGACAGCGTCCCTTCTCTACAGCATGTTGACTGCACCACACAGCTTGGCGAGCGTAGGTCTCTCTCCTTCATTTTGGCTGCCCCTGCTTCCTTTGAACGCCTGCTCTGAGCCACTTGCCACTTCCTAGCAGCACTAGGGCTTTTTTTATCACAGTCCCCTCTTCAGTCACAGCTGAGGGAAGGTGTATGAAATGAATCATCTCTCCATGTTTTCCTTTGCATCCCATGTCCTGGGGCATTCAAGGTCTTTCTCTTCTGGCCAGTTTTTCAAAGCAGACAGGACTCTAGTATGCTGTTTCCTTTGTGTTCCAATTAACCTGACAGGAGCATAGAGATCTTAAAGATACTAGTAAAGATACTAATTTCCTTTATGTATTATGAGCAGTCTGTGGTTTGGAGACAGCATATGACCTCAAAGTTCAACTCTTTGGCATTCCAGCCAGAGAGATTTAGCTAATCTGGTCAGGCAGTCAACATATGGACACGGAACCATCTGGCTTTGTGCTGGAATTAGCTCTCCCTTGCCCAGTCATTAGATCAAGCAAGGTGATATGGGCAATGTGGGTGGGAACAAAAGGTATCACAGTGGCAGGAGATCAGAGGAGGTCAAAACCACCGTCTGACTGTGAAACATAGTTAGCACCATTTCTGTTTCTGCTCATAAACACCTGTTCTCTTATTTTTAATGCAAGGGAATATTCATCACAGAATCCACTAAACCTCCTCCAGCTCTTTCAATAAGCAAATTAAGGATACAGCCTCTAAAACCCCCAGCAATCTAGATGCAGTAGTAGAGAAAAAGCGGATATTTTGTCTTTGTAAACTCTGTAGAGCCACCTTTGCTAAGAAAAAATGACATTTGCTTGGTTTTGTTCATGTCTTTGCTCTGTGTCTAGTTGAGGTTTTGCTAACTTTCACATTATTTGCATGTTTGTGAGTGAGAGAGAGGGAGACTGCTGATTTGAGAGGGCAGAGAGCAAAGCTCTTTCTGTAGCTGCAGAACCTGTCGCTAGTACGATGTTCTTGTTGACTGTGGGGTGGAGGAGGAACAGTGCATTGGGTATCAAGTAGCAGAAATAAATGTCAGTGCCATTCAACCTTCCACCTTTCTTCTAAAGTTGTCTTTGAAGATGTCCATTTCAGGGGAGGGGGAGTTGACTCGGTGGCATGAACCTGGTAGCCTTTTATTCACCACATGCTGCCAAACCCTTGGATAATACCAATCCAAGGGTGCTACCCCCATGTTGGCATGAACATTTTTAAATTTGTGCTCTTCCAACCCAGAACTTCATTTTTGTGTTTCAAAGAAGGCAAAATGAAACAACACCCTTTTCCCCTCTGTAAACTTTACTGTGAACAGCCTCAAGCTGTGCAGTTCTTACTTTCTTCTTGTGAACTGCTTGTAGCTGCTTAAAGTCATTGTAGAGTGCTGCCAGCAGACTTTTTCCAGATTAAGCAATGGTAGTACAAAAGACAATACCATTAAATGGACTGAAATCATCAATAAGACAAAAGCTTTCAATCTGTGATATAAATTCCCACAAGACAGCTTTTGCCCTGTTTAAGGGGGAAAAGGGCTGCTATTAATGTTGCTTTTTACAAGATACCAAAGGGTCTGCAGATCAGAAAGAACTGATAAATATTGACTGTGCAAAAAAGGCTTGGACTGGAGCTTATGTTTCTTCTTTTCACACCAGAAGGTCCATATGGGAGGGAAGCCTGGACAATGAGAGATGTATCATGAATTCTGCTCATGCAAATATCAGTGAAGCTATATGGGGAGTATTGATCTGTAAAATACCCATCCTGGAGGATGTGTGGGGCCTATGGGTAAGAAAGGGAGGGGGTAGAGTTAGAGAATTGGTGCCACACATCATACATCTCCTGTTTATTTTCACAGGTGCAAATTATAAGAGGCCTTACATTGAGGCAAGGCACTGCAAATCCCATGGGCAGCATCAGTATTTGAAAATTTTTCCAGACTAGGAATGGCAGGCAGAGCTTTACTGCAGTTAGCCAGCCTTTTCCAGGACAGCTATTGGTTTCCTTCGCTTTACCAACCCTTGCCATATCACCCTGTTCCCCTCTTAGCAGACTTGTCACATTTTCCCCTTGGGAGTGGGCTAGTTTGTTCCCATGAATTCTCACGTCATTATGAGCTATCTTGAAGATTTTTTTTGGTAGTTTCGTTCCATGTGGAAAGCCTATTGTGATACGATCGGTCTGTGTGAGACTATCCTAGTGTTTGTTGAAATTATTGGCTTGTTTCATCCAAATAAGACAGCTGAACAAAGGTGGTTTTTTGTGTCCTACAGAGCAGAAGCTGTGATTTAAACTCTTCCTTTGGGCATCTAGTGAATTTATCAAGACCAGTAACCCTCATTCTGCTGGTAAAACTCTTCACAGGTTATATGTGGAAATAACGGAACATTTATTTGCAAGGACACTTGGTTACTCAAAACTACAAATCCTTACAGACTTGGGCTTTGTTAGTTCTGGCTTTCACAAATTTTTTTTGCTTTCTTGTGGCATTTTATTCATGACATGTGCTGTTCATAGAGGTGCAGCATTAAATGTCACATCTTGCAAATGTAATACTGACTCAGAAAAAGTTGTTGCATAGGAAAACTGCCCTACTTAAATGGCTTTCATGTTTGCCCAAGGTTTTTGTATAGTATTCTCCTAAGTTATCCTAGTTTTAACTTTTAAATATGGTAGTTGTTAATGGAAGTGATTCAATCAGAGTTTATAGCATGCCTATGTAGCTGGGATATTTAACATGCTCTCCCAGCAGCTTGATAACCAAAGCAACAGCGAAATCTAAGTCCTCTGCTTTTCTCTGTGCAGAGTGCTACCTCTCTAATTACTGATCTGCTGCAATATGTAATCAGTTTTTTTACAGCAGATTGGCCTCTGGTATGGTCAGGAGCTGTCAGAGATGTACAGGAAGCTCAGTCACTAGTTTAGTTTCTTTAAGGTACATCAACTTCCATATTTTAAACCTTTGCTTCTTAAAAGCAATGTCTAGCCAAAAGCCCACTGAATTTTTTGATTCTTCTCCCCACCATCCCTCCCCCCCGCAATGTTGAAGTGAGTTTTACCCATTAGATTTAGTTCTGATCTATGGGACTAGTGTCCTTCTGGTGGCAGTGAGTGGGACGTGGCAGCTCAGTGGCAAGGGTGGATTTTAGCATCACTGAAGTCCCGTGCCACGTACTCACCGCTACTCCAACACCACAAGTCACCCAGTTTGGCGTGATGGAAACTGTCACACAGGGCCAAATGCCACTCCTGGTCAAACCGAGTCCTGTTTCAGGGACAGGTTTCAGCTCCTTCAGAGGCAAAAATGTCTGCTTTTCAGGAACACTGAACGCTGTAGCAGTCAGGGAAAAAAGACAATTTCTCTATCAGTGCTCTTGTGCAATGACTACAGCAAACAAAAGGGACCAGTCTGTGCTTGGGACTCTGCCGCAGATCCAATGCTTTCCCATCAGCCCTCGTTTGCACAGCTGTGGAGCTCAGAAAAGTAACCCAAAGTCATTTGTTGCCTAGTTCAGTTTGGTCCTTTAAGTCTAGGCTGGCTGCTCACGTGTTAAAATACTGCTCAGGTGCAACATTGCCTGTGATAATTTGTGTTGCTGACAGGTTTGTAACAGCACATGGGCAGAATCACAGACCTGAAAGGCTAGACAGGAAACTTGATTTTTTCGCATGGTTGCATCAAGCTTTGTGGCTCATGTCTGCCTCCAGCACTGCATCCAAACTAGTGCCAATCTGAAAATGGTGAATTTATCTTTTCATTCAGTTTCTGTCCCGGTTTCTTACTGGTATTAATCACTCCTCATGGGTTTTGTATACTTAAATTTCCTTAACAGTCACTTCTAGATTTATTTTGCTCTTCTTTTTCCCTTGGATTGCAGGATCGCATGGGGTTTGTAGGGTTAAGAGTTTTGAGAGACTTGGTTAAAGTATTGATTTTTATTTTTATTTCTAGACACCTTCTTTCTGTCATTGCTGAAAATGAGCTAACTAGCAGTGGCCAGAGATGGCACAGTGCCCTTCATGTCACAGATGGGGAAATTTGCTGGGACATACCAGGGTGTAGGAGATGTGAGCAGCACCTGGGGTCTTCCAGGAAGAAGGGAGAACATCAGTAAGAACAGCAAGTGTGATGAAGGAGAGGTTAAAAAGGTAGTAAGAGAGATTGCCTTAGCTGGATGTTTCCTTGTTCAGAACAATTTATGTAGTCTGATCAAATTTGCTTTAACCAAGCCTTTGTTTTGAGGTTCATTTTTGGGGCTTTTCTTCTATTTTTTGAAACAATTTATGGAAGCTGCTGTCACCCCAACCCCTGTCTCCTCTGCTACAGCCATAATGCTGCACTGTCAAGTACTGCAACAACATTGATGTATTGCTTTGCACAGAATTAATCCAGGGAAGGTCTGTCTATTGCATGTGGCAGGAGGGAGGGAGGCCAGAGAAGGAAAACAGAAGGGAGAAAAAGGCTGCAGGGCAGTGCAGTGAAGATCCTCTCACTGAGATGGGAAGCAGAAGGGATTTTATTAATATGGCTTGTTAGTTATGATAATACTCTAGGGTCAAGAGATCTGGTTTCTCGGCCCCTTCTGCTCCGTCATCTCATGTGATCACAGAAAAATTTCCAGCTTTCCTGCACTCTACTTCCCTTTCGTAAAATGAGAGCAGCACCTTATTAAAAAATAAAATCTGTCAGGTCTTGAGGAGATCAGATAGTCCAGTGAATATTGCGGCTAAGCAAAATCATGGCTGGGGCTGCGTGAAGGCATTTGGAGGCTTAGCAGAATGAATCCTCTGAACTTTATAGAGATTCACTCAATGCTTCTAGAGGGGTATAAAAGCAGAGTTAATTAAGCCATTCGCAGATCCCTCCTGATCTATGACCATCAAGTATCTGCCGTTGCCCAGTGCTTTCTTCGGCTCTTGATGCACCTGAGCATCCATGTAAGCCAGCAGAATCATAGAATAGTTAGGGTTGGAAGGGACCTTTAAGATTGTCTAGTTCCAACCCCCCTGCTATGGGCAGGGACATCTTACTGGATCAGGCTGCCCAAGGCCCCATCCAATCTGGCCTTGAACACCTCCAGGGACGGGGCATCCATAGCTTCCCTTGGCAACCTGGGCCAGTGTCTCACCACTCTCATGGTGAAGAAATTCTTCCTGTGTCTAGTCTTCTCCAGTTTATATCTATTCCCCCTTGTCCTGTCACCACAAGCCTTTATGAACAGTCTCTCTCCATCTTTTTTGTAGGCTCATTTCAGGTAATGGAAGGTCGCTATAAGGTCTCTCTGGAACCTTCTCTTCTCTAGTCTGGACAACCCCACCTCCCTCAGCCTGTCCTCATAGGGAAGGTGCTCCAGCCCTTGGATCATCTTTGTAGCCCTCCTCTGGACCTGTTCAAGCAGCTCCGTATCCTTCTTATGCTGGGGATTCCAGAACTGGGCACAGTACTCCAGATGAGGTCTCATAAGTGTCCATTCAGTCCTTCTCAGATGCTCAGCACGGCTGCTCCGCTCACAGAGGAGTGGGACAGACTTATCCTGGTCCCTCTTGGCCTTTGCGGTACCAGCAAAATGCCAAATTGATACCATACCCAATTTCCAAACACTGAAGTGTAATTGTTATGAATAGTATTCAGCCTTGAAGGGTTAATTATTGTGTAGCGAGGCTCTAGGCAATTGCTCACCCAGTGTTAAGAAGAAAGGAGCCCCGAGTGAAGGACAGAGGAGCAGGCAGCTGCTTCAGTGACCTCTGCTGGGAAGCCCACAGCTGCTCTGGTGCAGCTTCAGCATCACAACCCACAACTTGATCCAAACCATGGCTTTCTCCCCAGGCGATTTCCTTCGATTTTTTTTTTTTTAATTAATTCAATTTTTTTTAAAATACTTTGTCATTTGAGAGTCTGTCTGAGTAGAGAAATTCTGTGTAGGACATGCTGCTTCATTTGCAGGCGTGTGATGTGGACATCACCAGGAATATTAAGCACTGCATAACTCCATGATTAAGGTCTTGTTGGTCTTGAAGAGGCTGAGAGAAAGTGGGAAAAAATGCCTCCTTCCCATCTCAGCAAGGCCCTCCAGTGCAGCAGCCGCCAGCAGTTGGGGTGGCTTGTGTGTGCAGGCATTGCATCTGGAAGGGACATCATCTTCCAAGTACCCTTACCCCTACAGGGGATTTCTCTCTTTATACCTTGGAGGTGATTCAGCTTCTGCTGCCTTCTGCTGGATTGCACTTTATATTTACCATCTCCCTGAATCCCATGCGCTCATATCCTGCATCTGATTTCAAAGAGGGAAAGAATGGCTCAATATAGAGGATTCTGCAGTGGCAAGACTTAACACTTGCCCCCCCATCACTTTTAAACTGAGCAAGCTCATCTACCTTCAGAGAGTGCAGTGATGCAGTCCCCATTTGGTTTGCAAATAAGAAAGGGTTTGCAAATAAGAGGGTCTTGTGGCAGTTCTCAGTGTGTGGCATTGCGTGTCTGATGAGCTCTTCTCTGGTCTCTGACTCCCTGGCTGGTTGCCTTTGTGGGTAACCCACCTATTAGCCACATGTGTGACCGTTAGGTGTTGCTGGCAGCTGTCTCAGAGGAGGTTAGTTTGGTTTGGAGAACCCCTGAGGTTCTCAAAAATGGAAGTGCAAAGCATTAATGTGTGTGGTAAAAACCACACTGCAGACTTAAGTTGGAGACCCTAAACAGATGGAATATTATTTGTATTAATACTGCCTCCTTGATCATAATGTGCACAAATGTGCATAGAGGAAAATGGGGAAATACATACAATAATTTCCATTAAAAGTGACTATTCACTTGAAATCTCATTTGGAGTCCTAGTGTACTTTTGACTAATGTGAGCAAGGCAAGACTGCCCTTGCCCAAACTTTAGCCCTTAAAGGACCACGTGCACAGCAAAATAAAGGTTTCCGAACATGTGCTGTGTAAAGCCAAGTGGGTGGTGTATTGGTTTCCTGTTGTCAAGATTAAGAACTTAATTTGTAATGCAGTCTACCTGGAAATTTTGCAAAGGTATCATGGGATTTTCCAGATATTTATGTAGAGCAAGGAGTTTACTTAAGTATTTGTTTCTCTGACATCCTGTGACGTGTTGTATTTGAGTTCACTTATTGTTGTCAAATTCCCTGTGCACAAAGGTCCTTATACGAATGCAGCTTTTGATGACTGATTATGGGAATAAATTCAGGTCAGTCAGAACCTTATCAGTGAATTCAAAGGAAATTGGATTAGTCTCTGTTCTTATAGGAAAAAAACTGGTGGATGCAGGGCACCTTCTGCTCTCAGCATCTTCCCACAAGATGCTAAGACACTTGGAATCATAGAGAATGAGGTCCTGACATGTGATTAAACATTTTAATTAAGCTACTTGAACTTTAAAACATGTAGAGATGATGCACTTTTAATTTCTTTCTGAATAAGTCCCTCTGTTGGTTAATGGGTGGTCTCTGCTTAGCATTTCCCAGCTTTCTCTTGCTCTTAAAATGATTGTCTGCAATTGGTGTAATTAATATTCTGACCCCTGGGGTTCTACTGGTAGTCTCTATGGGGTTTGCACAAGTTAAATGTATCCTTTGAAATTATTTTTAACAATTTAAGAAGCAAACCCAGAGAGGCATTGTTCTCGTAGTTAATTAGATGTGAGCTTATAGAGATGATTTTTCTCTTTAAAGCTAGAATTTTTGACGAGAGGCTTAGTGGGAATGATTGGTGGGAGTGATGAGGGTATAAAAACCCCGTGAAATGCTTGGAGCTGTTGCACTGAAAGTACGTGGTACTTAATAATGGCACAGGGAAATCTGAGTGTCCAGACCAGATTTGCCATTGGAGCAGGGAGAATTGGGTGGGAAGCAGCATGAGGCTGTCATATGGTTGCTGCCTACTTGTGCAGTTCTGTGTGGGGGAAAATCCCTGCCTTCTCCCTGCCAGCCCACACTCTGCTTTGCTGCTCTCCTGAGACTTCAACCTCCAGCCAACCATCTTCATGCATCTGACATGGAAACTGTAAACCCCTAATGTCCCAGATACTTAACCCTTAAATATTTTGGCTTCAGAGAGGACTGAAGGAATTTTCTATGACTAATAGCAGGATTCTGGGCTGTGAAGCAATCCTCACTCTTTACTTTGATCAAGATTATATTTTATGATATTGAATAAAGCACTGACAAGTTGTGTCTAAATAAAATACAGCTCTATGTTTTGCAGCCATGTAAAGAAGTAAAAGTAAGTATTTCATCTTATCTTATCTTTCTTCAGGATTAAGCATGAAAATATAGTTGCCCTGGAAGACATCTATGAGAGTCCGAATCATTTATACCTGGTCATGCAATTGTAAGTACTGAACCTGATGATATTTTTGTGTCAAATTTGCCAGCTCTTCTTGTTATGGTTTTGTTCTTTAGCTCAAAAGATGGGCTATGTGAGAGGTATTTGTCTTGAGTGCTGCAGTCTGCAAAATCCTCGTCAAGTAGTTAAAAATGTGCCTCTAGGCCTGATGGGCTGCCCTGTTGTGAAATTGGGAACTGAAATGTTTCGAGAGTAGTCTCACCCAAATCAAGCCAGAATGAAGAGGAGGTGTTTAGAGGATTAGACCTGGCTCTGTTCATATGGAGTTGCCACGGTTTAGATCTCTGTGACTCAACAGATATCTCATCTTCACTGAGGAGTGGTGACCTGAGATGGCACTGTGTGCGCAGGTGATAGATTTGCAAAAAACCATTATCCTTGTCTCAGCACCAGTGATAGCTCATGCCATCCTTGACATGTCTCTTACCAGGGTCCCTCTTCTCCATTTTTTCCTTCTGTGACTGAGAAGATCAAGATCCCATCAGATGCATGATATGCTGTGGCTGACCTGATCTTCCCATCACATCCATCTAGCAGGGAGGAGGGAAATGATGCTCATACTACTTTATTTTCTTTTCCCTCTTTCTCAAATCAGTTAAAACCCATGATTTGAAGTTAAAATTTCTTCTTACCACCTGTAGTCTCTCAGTGTTAAGGTAACCTCAAACAAGAGCAGAGTAGACAGGGTAGAGGGATAAAGCACAGGTACAAAGAGCCAGGTGTGCCATAGGGAAGCCTGGAGCATCTAATAGATGTGGCTCTGGGGTTAAATACCCCATGGAAGGCCCTAAGAAACCATGCTGGTAATTTTCAGACATGGAGATGTTGTTAGAACCTCTTCTACTGGCAGTGTGAGACAAATAGTGCTCTGTAAATTTTTAATCTGTTTTTGTAGCCCTGCATTTCAGCCCAGGGTTCTGCAGAAGGACTTGCATGGGAACATCAGCAGCGCACAAAGTCCAGCAAACCAGCTGGGTGGTAGGAAGCACCAATTTTGTGATCAGTTGATTTACAAATCTTTGTTTCTGTTTAATCTCTTTAGGAAAAAAAAATCAATATTACTCCTTATTATTAGCTTGTTTAATGTAGTGTAACCCTCACTTTTCCAAATTTCTTACATCATTGAGTTATCTGAAATGTAGATCTGTAATCGTAGGTGACACAGTATATATATTAGAATAAATTTCGACTTGCATACAATTCAACACATACTAGGAAATTATTTTTTCTGTTATAACTGTATTTGTAAACCCAGCCAAGTAATTTTCCAAGGGCCAGGCATTTAGCTGTTCCAGATGGACACAGCTTCACTGATTCTCACCAGGAAGAGGTGCCTGTCTGAGGTCAGTAGCCAGGAACCTGTCGGCAGTGTTTGAGGCAGCAGCTCTGAGCACTCCCCAGCCCCAACGAAACGGTGCATCTTGTGTTACAAGGTGAACTAAGGTGTGTACAAATGCATGGAACTGAATCTGCCAGGGAGCAGGATTGATGATTTTTATCAATTGATGAAAAAAAGGCAGGAAAAATCCTCAAAACTTGCATTTTATTCAATTATGAGCACACACTTGAATGCAATCAAGTGACACCACCTTAACAAATGCCCATAGACGCAAAGAGCCTGTGTGACAAACCTTGTGTGTGTGTGCATGCTCTTAATCTGCCTCAGTTACGGGGTACAACATGTTAGCTTAAGCTTAATTTTATTAAAGTTATTTGATGTTGTGCCAAGACATTGCTGTTGGCAATGCATTCCTTGCTGCTGCAAATCAAATAAGGCCATGTTGTCCTCTGTTCTGCAGAGGATATTTCCAAGGAATAACCTTTCTTGGAAAAGGGTTGTGTTTTTCCAAGGTGGAGAGGACAAGATGGCCAGGTGTTCACCCTTATCGCTGTGGATGTTGCCTTAAGGGTGGTGCAACATCTGCACTGCCTCTGAGTTTTCATCAGTTGTTGGGATTGGGATCAATTGTCATCAACAGTTGAGCAGCAACTCTGCACAGTCCAGAAGGTTCAAAATCAATTCTGTATGCCTCCTTTCCTGATTTCCATCTGGAAGAAGGCATACACAGATAATTTCTTGTTTCCAAGGTAACACCAACTTGTTGATACAATAGCTGTGAACCATTGCATGGCGTGAGGTATCTATTGTTTACATCTCTGCCCTATTTATTATTAGATTTCTCGTGGGGGTTTTAGCTTCTGATTTTTGTGTACTTCTCCTAAACAACACAACAGTTGCCCACCTTTAAAACTGGGGTTTGATAAGAAGTAGGAGGGGTTCTGTTAAAGCAGCTTTCAGGAAAGAGCATTTAGAAAAAAAAAAAATGGGGAGGAATAAAATTAGAGCAGCTCGAAGACCAGTATCATGGGCACAACAAATCTCAATTCCATATGCCCTTCTCCCTGGCTCATTGCTTGCTAAGTGAGCACTCACTAATGTTTCCCAAGGGAGATTTTTTTTGTTGCATAGACAGCTTTTTCATTACCAGCCTTTAGACGACACCTTGCAATGTTGTGGAAAATCTGCATTACAGCTCCTGAGCATCTTGCAGCCCCTCTGTGGGAGAAGGCTTTTGGAGGGGGACCAAGCCTCCCTGTTTATGCATGCCCTCTGGTACATCTACTTTCACATGAAAGCCACGCTTGTTAGCAGGCCAACTGAAAGGATAAATATTGCACCTTG
The DNA here is from genome assembly GCA_033459285.1 of Clamator glandarius. Lineage (NCBI taxonomy): Eukaryota > Metazoa > Chordata > Aves > Cuculiformes > Cuculidae > Clamator > Clamator glandarius. The sequence goes on from JAUNZM010000026.1 coordinate 2,212,131, forward strand.
TTTATTCTGTCAAAGATATGGGCAAGCACAGGTGGCAATGTCTGTGCTGCAGTTGATAGGAAGGGAGGTGAAGAGGCGGCTGTCCATGCGTACTTGACAATTTATTCCTGCTGGTCCCTCTGGGAGCTCTTCCCAGGGTTTCATAGCTGCTGCTGAATCTGTCCTCTATGTTTCCTGGCATGTTCATGGGGAAATCTGATCTCTGGCTTTGGTTTCACTACTTTATTTTAATGTACATGTTATACAAGCCATCATAAAACTGTTCAAATTGTCAAAATCCTCTTATTGCAAGGTAGACTAGAAATCTGCCTTCAAGGTCTCCAGATTTGACAGCTTGGAATTTCATGTGCTGTCTCAAAGCATTAACCCGTTCCCTAGAAGCAGGTTGGCCAATTTTTCTTGATTTGCTTTCCCAAAATACAGGATATTTCTGTATTCCTATCAATGTTCTGGATAGCATCAAATGAAGTGTTACCAGCGGGTTGAGGGAGATGATTCTTTCCCTCTATTCTGCTCTCGGGAGCCCTCACCTGGAGTACTGCATTCGTTTTTGGAGTCCTCAGCACAGGAAGGACAGGGATCTGTTAGAGAGAGTCCAGAGGAGGGCCAAGAAAATGATCAGAGGGCTGAAGCACCTCCCCCACGAAGACAGGTTGAGAGAGTTGAGGTTGTTCAGCCTGGAGAACAAAAAGTTCCAGAGAGGTCCTACAGGAGCTCTAAAGGAGGCTACAGGAAAGCTGAGGAGGGACTTTTTTTCAGGGAGTGAAGGGATAGGATGAGGAGTAATGATTTTAAGCTGAAAGAGGAGAGATTTATATTAGATAATAGGAAGAATTTTTTTGCTGTGACGGTGATGAGGCACTGGCACAGGTTGCATAGAGACACTATGGATGCCTTATCTCTGGAAGTGTTCAAGGCCAGATTGGATGAGGCTTTGAGCAATTGGATCCAGTGGGAGGTGTCCCTGCCTATGGCAGAGCATTGGAACTGGATAATCTTTAAAGTCCCTTCCAACCCAAACTGTTCTGTGATTCTGTGGTTCCAATCCAGTGACTCTAAGTTTGGCGAGTTTATGGACAACTACCTGATCTCTTTTGCCCCAAGCAGCATTGCTCTGCTTTGGTATGAGGGGGGTTTTCTGGTGGAGCTGCAAAGCAGAATACAGATGTAGGATAATCACTGCCTCTCCTGTGATGATTCTGCTAAAATTTTGCAAGTACCAGAGAAAAGCACTGTAGAGCATTTAGACTTTGTCATATTTCCATCAAGATGATTTGCTTTTAAACTAAGAAAACACCTGCTCCTTTCCATACTTGGATTTCCTGTAGTATCATTAACACCTACACAAGCAACAAAGACAAACGATAAAATACTCTGAAAGTGTCATTCCTTCTGGATGCTGGGTGGAGTTTCTCTAGGGGATATAGTAGAAGACAGGGGGAAATAAAGTGCTTTCAGTTTTATTGAACTAAGTCTTGATGTGATAGTAAACTTTGTTAGCGAGCTGTTACAGGATTTTTGGTTGCTATTCGTGCCAGCTGGCAAGAATTACTCTACCATATGTTCTAAGCTATCTGCCTTGCTTCACCTTGTCAGTTTAGGGGCGTAATGTGAGACCCCGTGGTGGTTAGTATTGTCATATTGTCAGGTACTAATCTTTCATAGACATAATCAGACGCTTTAGATATTGATAATTCATTTGCTGCATGCTGGAAAACGATGCTTAAAAATGGATTTACATTAACATGTTTTTTCCATCTGACTGTTATGGGACCGTTTGCAAACACAGTTTCTGAATATTCTGCCTGGGCAGGTCAGAGCAGATTCCCCAAAGCTCAATTCTGACTTCATCTATATTGTTCACCTGAACTGAAGCGTGAAGCAGTAAGTTTGATATCCTGCAGATTTTTGTGCAGCCTGTGTTAGTCACAGCCACAGAACTGGGACTGTTGCCTCTCTGAAAGGATATCGGGCCACATTAAAAATTGATGAAGGCATTAATTTCCTTGTTCTCCTTTATTCATCCGTGTTGGTTTAAACTATGTAGGAACTTAATATTTTTGGTATCTCTACTCTTCTGTTAAAGTTGATTGAAGTTCACCCAGTAGGTAAGAAGTTATGAGGGATGGCAGACAGGGATGGAGAGCCATTGCTTCTGGAAAACAGGCTAAAAATAGGTCTAAGAGGCACCTCCAAAACTTGTGGAATTCATCTGCCTGTCCCAGGGTAGGGCATGCTGCCTGTAACGGCTGATCAACCTCAGCAGGTGTTGTTCTAAGCTGTTCCCAAAAATCTCCAGTTGCATGCTCCCCAGGAAATCAACACTATTGCTTAACATCCTTATGGGTACAGAGAAATTCCTGACTAAGTCTTCCAGGTTGTAGTTTTAACCTGCAATGTTGGAAGACTTATTTCTCTAATTCCTCCTGATGGTAACGAGACTGTTCAAATGGGGAAAGTTTACAGGAAATCATGTAGCTAGGTAAGTAATGATTGAACTTGGAACACTCACCTCTGAGTTCTCTGCCCTTTTTTTCACAGTCAGGAATAGTGCTCAGTTCAGAGGAATTTCTGTTAATGCCAGGATATAATTAAAGTGAAAACCCTACTGCCAGGCTGGTATAGCTTTTCACCTCTTGGGGGGGGCTGTGCTCCTGAAGAGTGGGTCTGATCATCTCGGTAGGGTGGTGCTTTTACCTGGATCCGGACATCTGGTGCTTCTGATTCTCCAAGGAAACCAAAGTATTCTCACTGCGTGAGGTTTTTTGAGGCTCTGAGGTCTCTGCTGAGAACAGGGTTTTAGGGTCAGCAGCCCAGCTCAGCCAACCCTGCCTGCTTCTCCCTACCTTTGCAAGAAGACTGGCCCAAACTGAGCCTAAAACCCTGACTTTGGAGTTTTTCCAGCTTGGCACCTTAACTCTGCTGAATTATTCAGATGAATTCCATCAGAGAAAAGCCAAGATGACGGGCGATGCTTCCTGCTGGGTGCAAGTCACGCACAGAGGAGAGCCGTGCCCAGAAGTTCGCAGGCTCAGAGTCCCAGTGTCTGATTTCTGCTGTTTATCAGCTCTCCCCCACCACACCCAAGCACCATATAACCCTGTGAGGGCTTGGGAGGCAACTCAAATGGACAGATACCTACCAGTGGTAAAATCTTCAGGAGATTTTATTATTACTGGAACTGCAGTGCTTGTGATTTGCCTTTCACCTGTATGTTTTGCAAATAAATAAGCAAAGCACTAGGTCCATGATTAAGTGCTCAGTTCCCTTTGTTTTTTGAAAGCCCAATGCCTGAGCACACTCCAAGAGTAGCCAAGCATGGATGGGGTGTGCAAGTGAAATTTCAAAGAAAATATTCAGCGTCCAAGAAAAGCAACAAACAATAGGGGGAAGTGTCGTGTTTGCCAGGTTCCTTAAGGAGTCTATCAAGGACGCACTGTGTTACAAAACAGTGATACAGATGCCAAGCTGCTATCACATCAGGATGCTAATTAAAGCAAAACATAGTTCTGCTGCACTGCATTCCTTCAGTGAGATTTATTCCCGGACTTGATTTTTTTTTTGTGCCTGTAAAGCATTGTACAAAAGCCAGAAGGAAATATCTCTGCATTCATAATGGGATTTATATGGATGATAAAAGCAAGATGTGTTCTTGAGTGGCAGAAAAGCACCTGTGAGAAAAACCTCAGCATCACCTTTTTCTGTGGTTATTAACATTAGTAGCAATAACTGTAACAGTAACAGAAGAATCAACACTGATGAAGAACTGGAGCTGATGACTATGGGCCAGAGGATTCGGTTTGGTTTGTGGTACAGAATGGGAGATCAGCTGCACGCCCATAGACTGCTCTTTTTTATTTCCGATAATTATGGCTCAGAAGGGCCAGCCAGATGTAGTGCCTGGCACCCTTTGAAAATACACTGGGTCTTTGCTGAAAGCCTTGTATCCCATGGTTCCAGCAGTTCCTAGTGCTACACAGGAATAAGATATGTGGGAGATGTATGTAGCAGATGGCTCTCATGGGCTAGGACACTTAATAGGTGGGCCAGGGAAAGATCTGTTCCCAGTTCCTGGTCAAGTAAATATACATGAATTTTATATTAATCAGTTATTGTATAAATTGGTTAATTGTTTGTGGAGTTTTTTTGGCACAAATACTACTTAAGAACTACATCATCAGGAAGGTTGATGCACATCTGAACAAGCCAGGAAGGACCCTGCAAGGTGACAAGGGACCTTTGCTTGGACTTTGACACAGCTGAGCAGAGACTTAGGTGTTCTAGCTAGGGAAGACTTAATTTCCTAGCAGCTTATAGAGTGAAGCGTGATTGATTTGAACTGCTTTCACTTCTGCAGTCTTCAGCATAGGAAGGATACGGATCTGTTAGAGCGAGTCCAGAAGAGGGCCAAGAAAATGATCAGAGGGCTGGAACACGTTCCCTGTCGGGACAGGTTGAGAGAGTTGGGGTTGTTTAGCCTAGAGAACAGAAGGCTCTGGGGAGACCTTATAGGAGCCTTCCACTACTTAAAGAGGGCCTTACAGGAAAGCTGGGGAGGGCTTCTTCATCAATGAATGAGTTTTAAGCTGAAAGAGGGGAGATTTAGATCAGATATTAGGAAGAAATTTTTTGGCTGTGAGGCACCGGAACAGGTTTCCTAGAGAAGCTGTGGATGCCTCATCCCTGGAGGTGTTCAGGACCAGGCTGGATGAGGCTATGAGCAGCTGGGTCTAGTGGAAGATGTCCCTGCAGATGGTAGGGGGTTGAAACTGGATGATCTTTAAGGTCCCTTCGAACCCAAACCATTCTATGATTCTATGATTTGGGCAGAGTAACTTTCAGGAGTCTGCAGTAGAATAAGAAACAGCACTAGCTACACCCTGTGGTTGCAAAAAGCCTTTTGCTGCTTCTATGGACAAGAGTTTTTTTGAACTGGGGAAGATGGTCCTACAGAAGGCACAGCTCTCCTGGAATGGATCCAGCTGGTGAACATGGAAAGCAAAGTGGGACAACAGAAATAGGGTTGAGCTGGTATGACACGACTAGGTGCATCAGACCATGATTGTGGGAGAAGCACTCATGAAAATGGACCTAGGGCCCATCACAGCCTTCAGTATGGACATATTGCAGATGTGGGCCCAAAATGCAGAACTGGAATGCTAGAATTTGAAATTGTCCTTGTTATTTGGGCATGTGCAATACAGGTTTTGGTTGCAGTCTGTTTCTAGTGCTTAATGCTGTCAGAGCATGGTCTACCAGTATCACTCAAAAAAAAAGGCATCCTAAAAAAATCATACCTTAAAAAAATCATTGAAGGTGCATGGGATTGAACAACGTGGGTCACTCTAGTAAAAGGCTAAAGGAGTTAATCTTTCTGTGCTTCAGTATTTTCCAACTAGGGCTTTGCAAGCTTCTGACCACATAATAAACTGACCCCTGGCATCATGCCCCTGGGAACTAGGCAGGAGTTATTAATCCAGCATCAATTTCACATCTTTTTCTTCGGGGAAAAAAGGTTGTTACATCAGTTGGGTTACACTGGTGAGTGTGGGTGTTCAATGCGAAAGAGTATCTCCCCTTTTCCAGTAGCTGAGACATTATAAACATGCTGGGGAAGATTGATGACATGGTAGAGATGAGAACATAGGCAGATTTTTGGTAACGGATTAACAGACCACAGAGTGATCTCCAGGATGTCTTTTAGATACCTGTAATTCTGTGGGTTGTATATGATCCTGAAAGTGTGGTATGTGCTCGTTGGGTGGTTCTAGCTGCCCTTAGCACCTTGATTTTTCTTCTGCTTTTCTGTGGTCATGGTAAGACTTTCAGTAGTTTCTGCTCCCTATGTCCTCTCCAAACACAGCACCTTCTCCTACAAATGGCGTTGAACAACAGCCGTGTTGCTTCCTTGTACTGTTTTATGAGTAAGGGCTTCAGCCATGGCTTGGAGCAGGAATTTCAGAGTCCATGGGCATTTGTTTAGCCTTCCTACAGCAACACAGGAATACAGAGAATCTTTTTCATCTTGGGAAGTATGAAAGATTTTCTCATAATTTCCAAAACCACTTATAGGCAGTTACCTTTGACAGGTGTAGACAATTGTCAACATTGTTGCTCCTGAGCTTGCACTCATTATTGTTAGCTTAGTCTGATGTGCCCCATTATGGACTCATTTGCAAGGCAACACTGAGGTTGTTTTTTTTAATCAAAGCACTATGCTACATCTGATGGAGAGTGATTTTTTTTCCCTGTTGCCTTTGGAATAAAGAGATAATGGGTAAATATTTCCACATTTCCATTGAGCGGGCAGCATTATAATGTTGTTTGCTTTTACAGAAACACAAACAGGTTAGTTGAAAATGGATTTTTTTCTTTAAGAAATCTGTTGTTGCAAAACTGCTGTTGTCAATAAGGGAAAAAAAAGGTTTGGCCAAAATTCTACATAAACATTGTTCTAATGTATTATTCTTTAAAGTTACAGAAAGATTTGAAGGGCTTTTAAGTCAGACAAGCATATCTGATTATTTTCCTGTACTTACTACAGTAAACAAGTACTTTCTGAGGGTTATTTGATGCAAAATTTGGTCCCCAGCAAGGGCCAGTATCAAATCCTTAGCGGGAGAGTATGGGCTTTGATTTTTTTTCCCAGCAATGAATTTTGGCAGCATTGGCTTGAGTTTCTCCTGTCAGCCCACCAGCAGATCCCTTGATGTCCCCAGTTAGGGCTCGCTGATGCAACTGGGCACGGGGGCATATGTGCCTGTATTGTATAGATTGGTCTGGTATAGGCAGTTCATGGGGCAGCAATATATATCTACCAGTAATCCTGTATAATATCACTGCTTCCATGAGAGGACTGAGACCTTTTTCTCCGAACAGCAGGCAGGTGGTTGTTTAGAGCCCTGGTAATTTTCTTTCCATTTTCTTGACTTTAAATAACCATCTCCTTCCTTTCATGCCTTGCCCAGAAGTTTCAGTGCTTGTTACTAGACGTTCACATAGTCACTGAATGAGTCTTTTACATTTAGTTCTGCATCTATCAGTACCTGGTAATTTACACTGTGGTGCACTAAAACCAATTAAATAGCTGGTGTTTAATTCAGGAGGAAGGGGCTTTGCAGCAAGGTGGATAATAAATGTTGAATCAGTATGTGCAACAGTATGAGAATTCATTATGATATGGTAGGATCCCTGTCAGGCACAACGTGACTGGTTACACTCATTTAAGCAGAAAAGGACTTTCAGAACGACTTGGAAAGCTTTGAAGTGAAATAACACAGCATAGAGACAGGATGCAAAATGAACATTTGCGTTCACAAGTCCATTATTTTAGATGGCAAACCCATTATTAAAAGGTTGGTTTTCCCTCTTGAATTTTCTTCTGGAGGAATTTTGCATGGACAGTGGCAAAGGGGACAGTAGTAGGCTCATGAGTGTTACATATCAGTGTGTACCAGAGAAGAAATTTTAAGGATTTTTGTGGCAAAATACTTCTTGTGACCTCACCTGGAGTATTGCATTCAGTTTTGCAGCACAAGAAGGGCATAGATCTCTTGGACCACATCCAGAGGAGGGACAGGCTGAAAGAGTTGGGGTTGTCTCTTGGACAAGAGAAGGCTCCAGGGAGACCTTATAGCAGCCTTCCAGTACTTAGAGGGAGCCTACAGGAAAGCTGGGGAGGGACTCTTGATCAGGGAGTGCAGGGATAGGACAATGGGGAATGGTTTTAAGCTGAAAGAGGGTAGATTCAGATTAGATGTTAGGAAGAATTTTTTCTGCTATGAGGGTGATGAGGCACTGGAACCGGTTGCCCAGAGAAGGCATGGATGCCCCCTCCCTGGAGTTGTTCAAGGTCAGAGTGGATGAGGCTTTGAGCAGCCTGATCTAGTGGGAGGTGCCCCTGCCCATGGCAGGGGGCATGGAAATAGGTGCTCTTTTTAACGTTCCTTCCAACACAAACCATTCTATGATTGTATGAAAAAACAGGTTCCATTTCCTAAATATGTTCATATCTCAGCTCCAACTTCTGTTCTTGGTAGTATAGGCAACTAGGTTACTCTGATCAAGAGTCTATTGGCAACTCCAGAGTCAGTGTTGGGCTAACTTGTAGTGGTATTTTTATTGCATTATCCAGGGGCTCTGTGTACATCTTCTAGAAGGACATATTAAGCAAGGAGATCATGAAGCATTATCATCCCATTCACATTTACAGTGAAAGAAAAGATCTCTTGCTTTACATTTTGTTTGATGCTTGCCCCAAAACCTCTAAATAGGGCATATTTTTAAAGCCAGGAAGATTCATAGTTTTCTGCCACTAGGCTGGGGGTCAGGATTCCAAACAAGCTTGTGTAAAAGCTAGAATTCTTAATGGAAATACAGGTTGCTGTTGAAATCCTGTTTTGACTTCTTTTTGTAGTGCTGTGGTTACATAAACTATTTTCATAGGAGTGCAAAAGTTCTTGCTATAGTTTTCTGCATTTAGCTTTCTCCATGGAAAATTATTCAATGGAAAATAAATCTGGAGGTTTTGAGGTTTTTCTTTTTTTCTGAAACAGCAGTTGGGTCTGCTCTAGCCAAACTTTTACTTTTTTAAGCATTTTATAGAAAAAGAAAATACTGCTGCTGGTGAAGCCTCTCTTTGATACATTTATAGAACATGTGCTCATTTTATTCTGATTCATGCCATGTGGTTATATCTTAGCCTGTAATGGACATTTTTTCCCCTTAAATTGGAGGAAAAGTGTGTTCAGAGACCCAAATACTTATGTCATCTTTTCCCTTCTTCTCCAAGACAAAATTCCCATTTGAGGCTATGTGATCCTGGCTTAACTGTAAAAGGCTTTCTGTACTAGAGCCCTGAAAATGCTTTGGATGAGTTTGGTGCTTGTTCTATTGGATTATTCTGTTGGTTAGTAGTATTTAACAACTCTGTAATTATATTTTCTTCACCCCTAATTGACGGTACTCTAGGAAGCACTGACATCCTTAGTTGAGATGTAGTAGAGCTTTTGTTTACCTGAATATTCATGAGGAAAGAAGATATCTCTCCCCAAAATGCATTGTAAAGAAAAAAAAAGTCAGAAATAGAATTTGAAACCCTATGAGAAGGAGCAGAGTTTTTAAGACCTATGTAAGCACACAAAGAGGCAGCATTACTAACACCAGGGGCTGGTATTCGTAATGTTAAAAGCCAGTTAGCAAAATAAAATCCACGCAACTGTTTATTTCTCCCCAGTGGGTTTTGCCATTGAAGATCTGCCGTGAGTCTCATACAACTCCAGAAGAGGGGTTATTACTTTAGGAGAAAATGGAGTCAAACATCTGTCCTGCCATCTTTATGAAGCTTCTTGTTGTGATGGTGGTGTTGGATATAGGCACTCCTGAAGCTCATGATCACTCTGTTGCAAAGTGTTACACAGTACCACTGAACAGGAGAAGCATAAACGTAATTAAGTGATTCTCAGCAGTGAAGAGGAAAATTACCTCTATCTGATTGCTCACCAGTGTTATCTGCTGGAATATTTATCTCACTGCACCCCAGGGTCTTTTCCATCGATTAATGCTTGTTTCCCTGTACGCATGTGGTAGGACGATTTGCAGAAAGTGCTTCTGATGTTGTGCTTCTTGGGGCTGGAAACTCTCTGCCAAAAGCTTTTAAATCTGCTCTTTCCAGCTGGTTTTGCAGCTGGATTTGCTATATAGAGGGTTTGCTTCATACCGATGCTCTCTTGCATAGTTTGAAGGCTAGCAAGGGAAGTGTAGGTAAGATTTCTGTCACTGAAGATTGGATCATACTTTACATCTGGTGAAATATATTTTAAAAAGCAAATTACCTGGGGAAATGCATTTTATCTTGCACTCTCTTTCCGCAGAAGCTCAATGCAGTTGTAGCAGAGTCCTTTTCATTGCTATTGAAATGTGGCCACTCTCAAGAGAGCTGCAGCAGCTCGTAGAAACAGCATATGGGAAAATTGCAAGTAGAGACCGTTTTGCTGCTGTATAGGGGCATTTACTTTATAATACACAGGAGCAAGGAGTGCTGCCTGCAGGCAGGACCTGGCAGGAGCAGCCAGGGCTGCTGCCTGCAGCACTTCCCACCAAGAGAGGTGCTTTCCAACAGTTTCTCCTTTAATCCTGACCCTACCTGAGCTGAATTAACTCAAGACATTTGCTAGTGCATTTATGGCTGCATATTTTTAAAAGTTTAGTACAACAAAGCAACTGTTTGCACATGCAAAGAACAAAGGGAAAGAAAAAGAAGAAAAGAAAATAACTACATAGCTGCCTTCCGTGCATGTAGCTGAAGGTCCATCCTGAACATCCTTTTCCTTGGAGTATGCTGTTAAATGTGAGCAGGTGATAGTCAATTAATATGTTGCCAGCTATGCCTGAGCTTCTTTCCTTACCTCACATGTGCCGTCAGCCCACTCCACTTGTGGATATCTTTATTCAAGGTGTATTCCTGCACAAGGTGTTTTGTTGCAGGTTTCCCTTGTCACTCAGGTGGGTGGACTGCTCTCCAGAACTGCAGCAGGGTAGTGTGCCAGAGACATCCCAGAGGGGACTGTACTTGACACTTATCTCATAGTCTGCTATAGGTCACCTAATGCCAGTTTGAACATAACAAGCCCTTAGACGCTGGCAGGAGGCAGGTGTGGGTATATTTTATTGCTTGGATGCTTTTCTTGGTGTTTGACAGCCTCTGGAAAGGCCAGTGATATAATAGCGTACCACTAGTATCACGAAGCACCACTGCAAATACCAGTTGGCTGTTAAGGAGTCAGGAAGGACTGGCTGGCTCCAAATTTCTGTACGCTGCTGCACGCACTGCAGGCACAGCCCCTGGAACAGGGGCTCCTGTTGCCACCACAGGGACACTGGCAGGGGAGACAGCTCACAACTTGAAAGAGGCAGAAGGAAAAGGAGAAACTGTGCCATATGGTAGAAAAAGTAGAAGCAGACACAGTGTCTCAGTGGTAGGTGCTCATTAAACTGTCTCTGATGTGCTGGGAAGTCTGAGTGTATTCTGCTAGAGGAATTGCAATGTTCTTCTGTAAACTAAAAGACATAGCAGTGCAGGATGGGTGATGGACAGGCCTCTTTATCTATGGAAAAATATTCTACCCTGTTTACTAGAAATGAAATAGGAAGCATAAGCTGCGGCTCTCTGGAGTCTTACAAGGATGTTTTTGTAGTTAGAGCACATAGGTCTGAAAGACTCGAGCTCTTGTCTTGCTTTGTCATTGATTTGCATTGTGAATGTCTTGTAATTTCCTTGCCCACAGAAAGGGAATACTTTCCTAATTAGTACTAGGTAAGATTAATTAGGTTTTTTTCTCAAATCAATGCCACTCCTTGGGCAGTAACTTGTTAAAAGAAGTAAGAGTTGGAATCTGGCTTCTGGCATTGTCCACCAAGGAACATTGCAGTCAAACTGGGAATGAGTAAAAATGAATGGGCTTATCTGCTGGGAGCTGTGCCTATTTTGGAAAACATATTCAAGGGGATGTCTCAATCCCCTGCATTTGTTCCCTACATGCCCTGTGCTGTACAGTTTCTGTGCAGAAACTTTATCCCTCCATCCTATCCACGTCTGTGTAGAACATAACTCAGGCTGCCTGGTGACTCAGTGTAACAGCATGACCAGTGGTGGCCATCGTCATTGCATAGATTTATCTATCCTTATGGTGCAGATATGTGGAAATCTAAACAGCAGAGGTATGACATCTGAAGCTGAAAATCCACTTACAAAGCCAGGATTTCACCTACTGTGCACGGATGTAGATGCAGCCAAACGCATCATACCAGCGATGGAGGGGAGGCATCAATTAAATCTTAGTAAGGGAGAGCTATAAAACAGCAGTTTTATAGACTGGATGAAGACTGAACAGTGGTATCAGAATTTGAATATCCATTTGTTTATGTTGTAGGTAGGTGGAAATGGTTATTGCAGATAAGAGAGATGAAGGAGTGATGTGCTCAAGCACTGGATACAGTGGGCTGGCTCCATCACCTCATCTGCTTTGGGAACTGTAACTCATGGTCCCCCCATGCAGTGAGAATGCGGTGTGGCTGGATCTTTGTGGGGCAAGGTGGGATGGGTGATTTGAGAATCCCCAGTGTGCACAGGTCTCCTCCAGGTCAGAAAGAAACTCATGCAGGGTATCTTCCCCATCTCTCTCCTGTTCATATGCAAGGAAGTGAGCTCAAAGTGACAGATGCCCTAGGATGCATTGCAATAATAAGTAAGATAACTAGTAATCACCTCTGTTTGAAATCCTTACTGACCTCAATAATTAACACCAGGAATGGCCTTTGGAGAAGGATTCTTACAGGCATGAGATCCTTAGGCTTAAAACCCACTGACCTTGCTGGGAAAGTTGTCAGTGTGGCACCTTGACAATTGTGTAGGCAGTTGTGGGGCAGCGACCTGTTCCCGTTAAGGAATAGACCAGGTACAACCTCCATGCATGTGCTACTCCTTTGGGAAGTGGAAAGAACAGTCCTTTCTGCCATGTGTGAATGGTGTGAGGGTAAGTGTGTTAAACTGTATTACGTTTTGAGATAATAATATCAGTTTAGGCATGTAAGTGCCTCAGACAAATACATTATGCCAACACCAAGTGGTTTAAAGTACAACTTTTGGCACAGTGATACTGCTTAAAGGCTAGTTCAGTTTGATTTCAAAGGCTTTCCCGAAACAACTATTCTGAATCTTACTCCCTCTCTGCAAAAATATGCACATTGTCACCAAAAAGCCATTAAAAAAAGAGAAGCAAAGCAGCTAAAAGGTTTCTCCTGGTTTGGCTTTTTAGATTTCAGAGTGGGACATGTCAGTTCATCCATTAAGTACTGTTAGTCTGGCGCTGGCACTGCTGTCCATCACCCTGCAGCACAAATCTGCAGTAAGAGCTTCTTGCAGGCACACTTTTTTCAGAGCTTTCTGACACAATTCAAACTTCAGTCTGTCCACAGTCTCACCACTGGCAAGAACACAAAGGTTTTCAAAGTGGTTTGCCGTTATATCCTGTGACCTAATACCCACCTAGGGATGTCAGCCCTTATTAAGCCACAGGTGTCTCTGCAAGGTGATTAGGTCTTTCCCAAATGCAGGAAAAAGAGAAGCAGAAATGGAAGAGAGGGAACCTGAACTAGCAGCAGGAGAATTGACTCTGTCTTCAAGACACTGTCTTGTGTACCCTAAATCATATATATACCACACCATTTCTATTAACACATGATTTACTTTCTTGCTATTTACTGAATCATAGAGTCATAGGATGGCTTCGGCTGGAAGGAACTTTTAATATCATCTGCTCTAGCCTCCCTGCAGTGAGCAGGGACATCTTTGACTCAATCAGGTTGCTCAGAACCCTGTCCAGCCTGACCTTGAATGTTTCCAGGTATGGGGCATCTACCACCACTCTGGGCAACCTGTCCCCATGTTTCACCACCCTCGTTGTAAAAAGTATCTTCCTAGTATCTAGTCTGAACCTACCCTATTTCAGTTTTAAACCATTACCCCTTGTCCTATTGCAACAGACCCTGCTAGAAAGTTAGTCCCGGTCATTGCTGTAGGTCTCCTGTAAGTGCTGAAAGGCTGCTGTAAGGTCTCCCTAAAGCCTTCTCTTTTCCAGGCTGAACAACACCAACTGTCTCAGTCTTCCTCATAGGAGAGGTGTTCTACTGCTTTGATCATTTTTGTGGCTCTCCTCTGGACCTGCTCCAACAGGTCCACATCTCTCCTGTACTGGGTGCTCCAGAGCTGGACGCAATACTCCAGATGGAGTTTCAGTACTCCAGGTGAGAGTCGTAGTCTATAGGTTCTCAGTATTAAGCTATATTAATGGCCTCTGGTCCCACTGAATAGTTATTTGAAAGGCAAAAGAAATGCATACTGGTTTTATTCTGTTTGGACTTTGAATGCATAAAATAGTCTTTTTTCTCAGGGCACAGAGAAGTGCCCTTTAGAATGGGAATATTAACATTGCTTTCAGAAAATGTATTTTCATTCCAATGCTTTACTTCTCATGCAATGACCCAATTTAGAACATCCGGTATTTTTTGTGTTCTTCCGAAAAATTCCTAAAACAAAAGGTATCATACTGACTGTTGTATTGAATTCTCACTCAGTACAGAATTACAATTTCTGTGATATTGAATTCTCACTCAGTAGATAGCATCAGATTCTGGTACAGCTGGAACCAGTAAAGCCTTTGCCTTGTAGAACTCTTTGGTCCAGAGAGATGGAAAGCAAACACAATTGCTTATAAGGTTTTACTTTTGGCAAAGTGCTTGGAATTTCTCATGAGAATTCTTAAAACTTATTTTCTGATCAATCATACAATCACAGAAGGGTTTGGGTCAGAATGAACCTTTTAAAGATCACCTAGTCCAACCCTCGTTGCCATTGGACAGGTGCGTCTTGCACTAGATCAGGTTGCTCAAAGCCCCATCCAGTCTGACCTCAAACACTTCCAGTGATGAGACATCCATAACTTCTCTGGGCAATCTGTGCCAGTGTCTCACCAGCCATGTAGTGGAGAATTTCTTCTTTATATCCAGTCTAATCCTACCCTCTTTCAGTTTGAAACTGTTGCTCCTTGTCCTGTCAGTACAGGCCCTGGTAAAGTCTCTCTCCCTCTTTACATATGGAAAGGCCTCAGTAATTTGTCCCTGGAGGTTTCTCTCCTCAAGGCTACACAACCCCAACTCTCTCAGCCCTTCTTCATAGGAGAGGTGTTCCAGCCCCTGACGATTTTTATGCCCCTCCTCTCGATGCTTGCCAGCAGGTCCGTGTCTTTTCTCTGCTGAGAACTCCAGAGCTGGATGCAGTACTCCAGGTGGGATCTCACCAGAGTGGAGTAGAGGGGCAGAATCACCTCCCTCGACCTGCTGGCCTTCGACAAGCTCACCTGCTTGTGATGCAGCCCAGGGTATTATCTGCCTTCTGGGCTGTGATCACATATTGCTGGCTCATGTCTGGCTTTTCATCCACCAGAATCCCCAAATCCCTCTGTGCTGGTGAGCAACAGGTCTAGTAACACTTCTGGTTGGACTTCTCATCACCTGGATTAAAAAATTATCCTCATGCACTCTCAAGAGTCTCCTGGACTGCTTACAGCTTTCTGGCTGCATATACAGCAGATGTCAGGATGGTTAAGCCTCCCAGCAGGATCAGAGCCTGTGACTGTGATGTATCCTGTAGCCAAAGTAAGGATGCTTCATCAACATACTTCTCTTGACCAAATGATCTGTAGTAAATACCAACCACAAAGTTTCGTTTGTTGGCTTGACTTGCTCACTGTTTTCAAAGACAGCTCCATGCAATCACTCCGTGTTTGGTTTTTTTTTTTTGCAGAGAGGGCACTGCCCCTCCTTCCTTACCTGTCTATAAATACAAATAATGGATAATAAAATTTGTGATAGAAATGTTCTTTTCTAGACACAAAGAACCAAAGCTTGATCAGCATCAGCAGCTAAATTTGACATAATGAGACTTGCTCGAAGTTATTCATCAGTAAGTTCCTTTACTGGAGTGAAGCTTTTGAACCCTGGCTGGGCCATTGGATCTGCCTGTTCTCAAAGTTCCTCTGACATGCTCATCTACATGATTTCCCTAGTAAGCCCAGTCTCTTAATTGCTAGTCCAGATGTGTGGTGGGAACTTTGCCTTGGCTTCCATAGAGAGGCAATGCAATGATGTCAGGCCACACAGGGCGTTCCTGCCAGGCTTCTGCTGATGAATCATCTGAAGGACCGTTTTTGAAAGATTGGGCTCTTGCATTTGATTCACTCTCCTTGGTGAGCTGAAAATAGTGTACATTGTTCTCGTAATCCTTAGCAACTAGAAACCTGCTATAAATCAAATACTTTTTTAATCATTACCTACAGCAAGAAAATAAGCTAATTCAGTTATATTTGCAGTTACTTAGTTAATGCTAATTAACTGAAATTTTCATGCTTTGTTTTATTCAGCAGTTTTCTAAACATTTCACTTATTGTTCCAATGAGGCCTTTATGAATTTGAGGCATATAGAATAGACTTGTTTCTGCTGTGTGTGTTATTAAGTCAAAGCAACATGTAAAAATATAACCCTCCATGAAAAAAAGACCCACTCCCACAATCTCATTAATCATAGATTATCAAGATTCGTAGTAGCCTGTATGTGTTTTTATGCAGGAAAGTTGTTAATAGTCATGTCATAGGACAAAAATAAGTTAAATTGATGTTAAAAGGTGTATTGCACATTGGTTGTACTACAGTTTGATGGAGTTGTAGGATATCAGAGAATCATAGAATCATAGAATAACCAGGTTGGAAGAGACCCACTGGATCATCGAGTCCAACCATTCCTATCAAACACTAAACCATGCCCCTTAGCACCTCATCCACCTGTGCTTTAAACACCTCCAGGGAAGGTGGATCAACCACCTCCCTGGGCAGCCTCTGCCAGTGCCCAATGACCCTTTCTGTGAAAAATTTTTTCCTGATGTCCAGCCTAAATCTCCCCCTGGTGGAGCTTGAGGCCATTCCCTCTTGTCCTGTCCCCTGTCACTTGGGAGAAGAGGCCAGCACCCTCCTCTCCACAACCTCCTTTCAGGTAGTTGTAGAGAGCAATAAGGTCTCCCCCTAGCCTCCTCTTCTCCAGGCTAAACAACCCCAGCTCTCTCAGCTGCTCCTCATAAGGCCTGTTCTCCAGCCCCTTCACCAGCTTCATTGCTCTTCTCTGGACTCACTCCAGAGCCTCAACATCCTTCTTGTGGTGAGGGGCCCCGAACTGAACACAGGATTCGAGGTGCGATCTCACCAGTGCCGAGTACAGAGGGAGAATAACCTCCCTGGACCTGCTGGTCACACCATTTCTGATACAAGCCAGGATGCCATTGGCCTTCTTGGCCACCTGGGCACACTGCTGGCTCATGTTCAGTCGCTGTCAACCAGCACCCCCAGGTCCCTCTCCTCCTGGCAGCTTTCTAGACAGACTTCTCCTAGTCTGTAGCACTGCACAGGGTTGTTGTGCCCCAAGTGCAGGACCCGGCATTTGGCCGTGTTAAACCTCATGCCATTGGACTCTGCCCAGCAGTCCGGCTCCAGCCTGTTCAGATCCCTTAGCAGAGCCTCCCTACCCTCCAGCAGATCGACACTTCCACCCAGCTTTGTGTCTTTCATAGAGAACAGATACTACAGACTCATCAAACCTATCAATTATGCCCAAAACTCATCTGGAGGACTATCAAGTCCAATTTTGGCTATTTTGAGTACTATTTTGAGCTGCACTTGCTTTATTTCTCCTGAAATTGGCTCCTTCTTGCTTGTGTTACAAGCAATTTGGTAGATGACTTGTGGTTGGCTAGATTGGTTGAAAGTCCTCGGTAGAAAACTACAATCTGATACAGATTGCTTAGAATTTTAGAGGCTGTAGTACATCTAGGAAGATATCTCTCAAATGACAAGCACAAGTGACCACACGTGCAATGAAGAGGAAGCACCATGTATGCATTTGCATAATGGCAGATTTTGCCCTCAAATCCTAGAAAATGGTTGTTATGTATGGCTATTCTGTAGCTATTATGATCCAGTGCTTACCATTAGTTTGAGGAGGAGTAAGAATTTTATCTTGAAACCCTGTTGACCCAGAGATTTCTGCCCTCATCAGGCTCCTGGGCTCAACTGCATTGAGCAAAGGCTTTCCTCTCCTTATCAAATATTTCATTAAGCAATGGACTGATGAAAATTAACAACTATCAAACCATCTGGAACTGTCAGATAATCTCATTCCACGTTCAATAATGAATGCCCTCCTCCTTTTACTGTACAAACTAAAGGCCTCGAAGGGATCTTCAAGGTCTTTATAAAGGGACTGAAAGCAAGACAGAGAACAAACAGGACTGATGGGGTAAGGACGGGGTGGAGAGCACTGATCTGCTTTCCATGCCCAGCTGAGGAGTAGCTATTGGCTCTGATGCTCCGTGAGGCTTTCTCAACCCTGTGAGGCGCGGAGATCGAGTGTATCTGTGCTCACATCTAGGGGCACAGCATGCTATTGCCAAATTCAGCCGGACTTTTTCTGCTAACTAGAATAGGATCTATTCCATAGATGAAAGGTTAGGTTTTGGCTTTGGATAGAGCTGTAATAGTTGAAACAATTTCAGCATTGCATGGGATAGTAGAGTGCTTGTGATAAGCTAGGGAAGTGAAAAATACTGCAAACAAAATTCCTGGATAAAATAAAAAGGTGGGAATGGACCAAACCTAATGTTTGCAGCAAAGGGTCCTTCGTAGGATGTGAAGGACCATGTTGCAGTCCACCACAGCAGAGCTTTTATAGTGTGACACTGAGGATGTGAGTTACATGACCTTGTGACCAGTGAGGGAAGCTGGAAGGTGCTGGAGAGAGATCTCACTATAGTGAGTCACTGTGTGAGCTAGGAGGGGATCTATGGACCTCAGGCATTTGGTGTTTAGGTGAGTGCTTAAGCTTATTTTCTGGCCTTTGTTTAATTGACATTTGTAGATCTCTCCTACATCTTACTCCCAGCAGAAGGAGATCCGCAAATCCTGAAACTGGATCTGCATGGTCAGACCCTCGAGCGTTCCACAGCCTCCTTGAGATAACCATTCTATCCAATTTCAGGACTGGGGAGGAGGGTCTTAGGGGTCTTGGAGTCTCTGGTCCTGGAGGCTGGACTGGTTGCTAACCTACTGAGGCGGAGAGGCTGTTGCTGATCCCAAGTTAAGTGTAGCAGCTGGTGGGTAGGAGTCGGCACTAAGGCAGCATCCTGTGCTTTCCTGGTGGTGTGAAGAGCTCCTCAGTGGTGAAGGAGGGGAGGAGGGAGTATGCTGGGAGGAAGCTGTCATGGATCTGCCTCTTATTACTGCTCACAGTCCTACGCCGACTGAGTCAGAGCTGGTGGGAAAGGCAAGACTTGCGGGTAGTCTCTGGGGAAAGCCCACACTCAAACCCATGTTTATGAGGAAAAAAGAACCTACAGGACCCCCTGGCTGAAGGCTGCAAGCCTGAAGGACTGTGTTTGGTGTTACAGAGTGGATGAGGATGAGGAACACTCTGCTGGAAGGCTGTGGTGAGCAGGTGTCACTGTGCCATCTTGCAACCCCAGGAACCATGAATTTGGCAGTGTGGTGGGCTGTTGGGAGGCTCAGCCTTCAGTGTAGACTAGGCTACCGCATTTGAGGTGCTGAGAGCAAACAAGCAAGACAGTGTGATCTCCACAGCATCCAACGAGTTTCCCTTCCTTGCTGCTGTTCTGCCTTCACATTACAGTCTTGCCAGCACTCACATGGCCATCCCTGTTCTCATCAACAACGTTCTTCAGAAGTTCTCCAGGAGCTACTTAAAATGTTTTATGTCATTCTCAGTTCAGATGTGCAAAGACAAACAGGGTGAGCTTTGAAATCAAGCTTATGTTCAGCAATAATCCAGAGAAGAATTAGCAAAGACTTCAAAGATAAATTAGCCAAGATAGCATGTCAAGCCATTGGATTTCAGTTTAGCAGCATGCTAAAATATCTCAAGGTGTCTCTTACAATGTATTTCATTGTTTATTGTAATTTGAGTAGCAGAAAAGTGATTCAAAGTAAGACCGCATCCTTTTGTTTATTTTTGATTCACTGTCTAAAATGTCAAGATGTTTAAAAAGGTATTTATACTTGTACATTTAGGCTTCTGCATTTATTTTACTATGCCATTTGAAAGTAATTCAGTTAAGCAATTAAGGTCTAAACTGAATTGTCACACACACAAAAGGATATTTACATATGCTGCTTACAGCATCCATTTCCCAGGGAGAAACATGGGTCTTTTTTGTTCCTTCCCCATATCTTTCCTAGTAATTTTGAAAAAATCAGCTAATTTGGGATGTATTTGAAGGAGGAGTAGAGGTTTTAGATGTAAATGTGTCTGTATAAGTTTTAAGAAGATATCTTCGTGAAAAAGAGAGCACCAACAAGTGTCTTCAACAGAGATAAATAAATATTCTAGTGAGTTTTGAAAGTGGTGGTGTGTGCCCCATAAACAGCTCAGCATTTCTCAGTGGCTGAAACAGAGACATGTTTCCTTTTCTAAGTATAGCGCGGTTATTTTGAGGGCTTGATGGGGGAATGTAGAGTTTCATGCATCACCCACAATGTTTGAAAAAGCATTAGGATATTGAGACTATCTGTGACAAGAAGTACAGAAATTATTTGAGAGGCTGGCAGAAATGCTTGGGGAGAGTTTAAAAGAGCTTGAGAGGTTAGTTTGACCAAGTGATGACTAATATGGGGTGTGTTATGCACAGTACCTGGTGGATGCAGACTGCTAGAGGAGAGAAACTGTCTGCTGTTGGAAAACTGTGACAGACATTTTCTGATTACTCACTCTAACTGCAGGTGTTAGAAAAGCCAGGAGATTTGTTTCTGCAGCTCTGTTAACCTGCTACAGCAAGTACACCTCTATAAAACTCTCTTTCTGGAGAAGAAACAGCAGCAAGCACTCAAGATAGGATAAACTATCGTCTGGAAGGACGTTTAGGTTAATGGCTATGGTTGTGTGGGACATTGCTCAAAACCTCTGAAGCCACTGTGAGTTTTTCTGTATGCTTGGTGAGCTGTGATTCAGTCTCTTGCTGAAGTGGGGAGAAAGTTATATCCATTTTTTTTCAGAGAAAAGCAAGTACTGTCTGCAGGAACGTCTGTTCAGCAAGGAATTCCAAAGAAAACTTTGGAGCTCATCTCTCCTGTGACATTAAGTTATGGTAATTTTAACATATTCCTTTGGATTTTAAAAGAGAGTAGTATGAGCTCTGTAAACAGCTCAGCATTTTGTGGTAGCAGAGGAGGGAGGCGTTTGTGATTTCGATACTAGTGATGGGGTTTCCATACACCCTCAGAAGGAGGAAAAGAAGATCCTGACGGAATTTATATTACAGCAGCAGTGGTGGTTCTAGCAGTAGTTCACAGAGGAAGAGCAGGAGAATTTTGGAAGGATCCTGTTGGGTGTAAAACCTTAAGAAACAGCCACCCGCCCAAAGGACAACAAAGCTTAGGTTTCTGCGGTGATACTAGATTTGAGACACCTGCTTCAGAAAGGGTAGAAGTGGTGTGAAAGTAAGAAGATAATGAAAGAAAAGGAAATTTTTATGATGACTAAGAGGACACACTTTCCTAATAATTGAAGTTATCCTCTGAATGAAGTGTGACGAGGTCTGTCACTCAAAGCTGAACAGGACAGAGAGGTTGGGAACAATCCTGCAGCTTCAGAGGAAACAATTGAAAGATTGATGGACAAAATTATGCAGGTGTTTTTCTCCATGATTCTACCTTCTGCAATTTGAAATTGCCTCTAATGCCAAGAAAATTAGAACAGAAACAATCCAGCACTGCAGATGCATTGGGTACGATCACACATGAGCAGTGATGGGACATATAATGAATTTTTTCCTGAAATTTTCTAGAGTAAATTTTGTATTTTAGTGATGGAAAACTGGGCTCAGGCTGATTGTTCTCTGAAGAGTGAGAGTTTTCTGAGTAACTTCTATCTTTGAGTCTTACCATATTTTATAAATGTCTTTGTTCTATTTTCTTTTCCCACATAGGAAATATTCACTCTGCAAAAGAAAATTCTTTCGAGATCTGCTCTGAATAAACTAATTTTGTGCAAATCTGAATATAAACGTAAGAGACAAAGTAGAAAAGCCTCTTGAGGTTGTTACGTCAATCTCAGAGTTAATAAACTGGAAGAGAATGCATCTTAGATTTTATATTAGCTTCCTTCAGACTGAGAACCATTTTTCCTTGCACTTCAGTTTCCATCTCATTAAGTTATTAATAATTAAACACCTGAAAAATAAAAGATCTGCTACTTTTCATATAGATTTCTACTAAACCAGCTTTAGAGCAGTGAGAAACAGTTCCTCCAGCAATTGTTGCTAATACGAGCAAGTTTTAGTCACAGAAATAGAGTTTAACTCTTAGTCTGTGCCAGAACAGAGATCAGAGGCCGACTGAGATTTTTCTTAGCACAAAGACCACATCTAAGGTGGGAGCCTGGGAGCATCTCCCAGCTTCCTGGGCCCAGGCATGCACTCTAGGTAGATTCTGGTTTGTGGAGTGATGCATCCTGTCCTCTGCTGGTTGGCAAACCCGAGAGCATGGATGGGGAAGAGTCCTTAGCCTGGCTGTCTAGGACATAGTGATGCTCTGTTCTGGGAGTTTAGCAACAACACGCATGTATTGCTCTAGCTTGGAGATCTCACAAGCCCTGGAGCTCATAGAAACAAACAGCAGAAAGTGGCATGAAAGCATTCTCGGGGAAAAATGTGCTTTAGAGCACAGAAAGAGCCTGTGTTGGTGTCAAAAAAGAAAAGCACAATTTTCGAAACCTAGTTTTGTTTGTTTCCAGGATGAAACTGTCTTAGCAGCCACTCTCCAACACTGCAGAAATCTCATGTGGTTTGCTGGCAGAGAAGTTGTTAAAGGTATATTTCGTCTAGTGATCCTGCAAATGCTTTTGTATATAACTTTCCCTCCATTAATAATTCCCTACACAGGGAACTGAGAATCACATGCTCAAATTATAGCTCCCGATGCACCGAGTGCCTCCGACTAAAGAGTTCTTAGTCTGCAGATATTTATCCCTGGAAGATCTTTCCAGGTTGATCAATTTGCTCTTTCAGAGTAATTAAAAAAAAAAAAATCCTAACTAATAACCAAACCAGCCTTGTGTATAGGTTAAAACTGCAAATGCCCTCTGGCGATCCCAAATTCTGCCTGCTATAGTGGTACTGAGGCTCCTCCTGTGGGGACCATGGAGAAATACAAATGATGAAAATACTGAAAGCAAGTAGAAAAAGTGGCTGAGGAGCAGGAGGTGGAACACCAACTGGCTGATGAAGGATGAAAGTCTTAGCAATGAATCATACCACATCCCTGCCAAAAGTATAACATAAAATTAATATCTGCCCTCCTTTTGCTATGAAGTGTCAGGAATGGTTGTTTTCTTTCTGAGTAACTTTTCTCCTCTGTGCTTTTTGTTGCACTGATTCAGGCTTAATCAGGGTATTCAGGCTATGAGTTTGTGGTTTTTTTCAGGGAAACTTAGACAGGTTAATGACAGTGACCGAGCTTTAGAAAGGGCCTGACATCCCAGGGTTCAGGCTTCACTGCCCTCCAGAGAGCAGCACCCTTTGCTGAGGCTGAGGTTTAACTCCTGTTACCTTTTCTGGGAATGACACCTACTCTGTCCTCCCAGAGAGGAATACTGCCTTGTCACCATCTTTCCTTGCTCTTAGTTAACACTTTGTCATAGTCTGGGGGCAGGTTTGTACAGTTACTGATGAGACTTGTCCAATGAAGCTCTACAAAAGAGACTTTTCTCAGTGTGGTCAAAAACCAGGTGGATTTGTTTGTTAGATAAACCAACTAATGGCAACAGTGAACCTTGTTCCAGATTGGGATTTATCAAGAGAGTGGAATTAAATATCCACTATATCCTGACAACATGTTTTGGGGGCTATTCTGCTTCATGGACATCCACAGCCAATGTCAGCCTCACTGGGCACCAAGCAGTGATGGTGATTTCATAGAATCATTAAGGACAAAAAAGATTTCTAAGATCAACAAGTCCGACATCAGCCCAGCACCATACCATGAAGTCCCACATCTACACATTTTTTGAACACCTCCATGGATGGTGAGTCCACCGCTTCCCTGGACAGCTTGTTCCAATGCTTCACTATTATTTCAGCAGAGGAACTTGTCCTAATACCCAATCTAAATTTAATGCGCTGGAGGTGGGACTGAGCAAGCACATCCAATTTGGCCTTGCCTGAACTTCTGTTTGGGAGTTTCAGAGCCAGGAATAAAACTTGCAGAGGCATATCGATGCAGGGGTGGAGAGGTAAGGGCCAAATGCTAAAAGGGACTTAAGCATCCAAGGTGACAGATGGAAAATAAACATTGATATCCAAAGCTGTCATCAAGAAGACTTTCATTCAGCTGCTGCTCTCCTTGAGGCTGGGAAGAGCTTCCCAAGTTGCCTCTTGTTATTTGCTCCAGTCTCTGAACAGTAACGAGCAGCAAAGCTCTAACCAAATTAACCAAATTATCAAGTCTTTCCTCTGCTGAGCCCTGGAGGAGTGTGACCTGGCAGCCAGACTCTAGCACACTTAACACCATGGTCCAACAGTAAATGGAGCTGCAGTTTCTGTTGTTTCAGACCTCTGCCCCAGGGAATGGTGCCAGACTGTGTCCCTTTTCTATAGCAGCTTTGAGGCTGGTAGAAAATGGTGATGACGCTTTGATTCAGCCCTGAAAAAAATGCCAGAGGAATATATGAACCAGCAGTCATGCTTAGTTGCAGTATCTATTTTTCTTCCTTTTCCTGTGTTTCTGAAGCCATAGATGTATTACTCTTTCAAAATGTATGAAGTCATGGGGGAAAATGGTGAAGCTTTCTAAGAAATTAAATGTTGATTCCATAGAAATGCAACAGAAACTTACATAATACTTTACTTTTCCTTTTCCATCTTGGGGGGGATTTCATGAAACTTTATTCTGCTCCTAAAAATGGAAAAAAAAAAAAAAACATCATGGAGTAAATGCATCATTCATGCTCTGTGAACAGCTCACATTTACAAAACCATGGCAAAATCTTGTCTGAAATTCCATATACTTAAATTTTACTTCTGCACATCTTATGATGTTTAATTTCTCTGTACTTATGCTCTGGGGCAGCCAATTTAGCTCAGCATCAGAGAAAGTCAAGAGCTCAAGAGACAAATTTTAATTAGAAGGCAATCAAACCACCAGATGGCTCCCTGATGTCTTAAATCTCCACTTGGGTGAAATAAATTGACTTTTCCTGAAAACAGTGTTAGACTAAATTTTAAACAATGCCCCAAAGCTGAAACATAAAGTAGTTTTGCATAGTTGTGAGAATAATTTGTAGACTCTGAGGCATTTGTTGAAATGTTTTATTTGTTTAATAAAAAGCATTAATGTCTGAATCACCAGTTGCTTTTGCAGTGTGCCCCATGATCTGTGCTCAGTATGGCTTTTGTTTAGAAATGTTTTGAATGTATGGGTTTAATTGTACTAAGTTACAGAAAATAAACTAAAAATAAATGAATTCTTCCCAGGTCTCAGTTTCAGAGTTGTGCCCCGTATAAAAGTGGTGGCAGTTTGTGATCTGAACCCCCCCAAGCACTGGTGGATGTGGGACGGGTATTTCCATAAAGGCAGAGGGACGGGGTGACCTCCCAAAATCAGTGACCTATGAGCAGGGATGGAGCATGGTACAGAAGCAGCGTTATGAGATAAACTGAGCATTGCCAGTACTCTAAACCAGGAGAGGCCAGAAGGAAGAGAGAAGGGAGAGAACAGCATGGCAGACATGAAACCTCCTAACACTGTAATACCTGACTCGGTGGATTAGAGCCTGCCGGAATCACTTGTGTGTCTTTTTCCTATGTGACTGCAGTTGTCTTTCCCTGCAACTGGGGTCCTTCACAGAGTATCAGTAGGATCAAATCTTTATCCCTATGTCCCTTCTGTTACTGGAGGACCTTAGAGCCAAATTTAAAGCCCATTTGTGGTCAGGGGATAGAAATGCCTGTTTACTGTGGTGATTCAGACCTCAGCATCTCACTGCTCCTTTCAGTATGGATGTTGAAATCTGCCATCCTGCCTTGAGTTGATGGCTCACGTGCTGGTGTGGACCAGGTGCCAGCAGAGCTACATCCTCCCAGAGCTGCTCTCCTGCAGGGTTTGCATCTGTTACTGCAGGAGGGAATATCCTAAAACACGGCTGACTGTTAGGCAGTGAAGTCAGCTGCTGTATCTAGTTTGGCAGCTCACTCTGAGTTTCTAAGTGATCTGCATTTTGTGCCTATAAATAACGGCAGCAGCAAAAATCGTAGCTATTGTTGTGCTGTCTGTCTCTGGAATAAGCCCAGACTTGTGATCTAACCGCTTCACCAAGGAGCTGCTGCTTTTTTGCACACTCTCTATCTATTGCATTTCAACCTGATCTCCTGGCTGTGCTACCAGGGGGTCCTGGTGTGAAGGTGATCAAGAGGAACACTGCGGAAAGCTCTGGGTCCCAGGGCGGTCCTACACTGCAGGGACAACCTGATTGTAGCTGCGATGTCATTAGCCCTTCCACATCGCTGGGTGAGGTTTGTGGTGGTGCCTGCATCATCTGTATAGGACGTCCACAACATGGTTGTGTGATGGACACATCAGAGTCTCTGAGACCCTACACCTGGAGTCTCTTGTACTAGATCCTAGGGAGCTGACAGGTCTGTTCTTGCAAGCAGAGGCTTTTGGGATATATTTATGATTGCACAACAATGTTATCATTCCTTTATATTGTCAATACTTACTTGAATCCTGAGGCACTGCTGCGTGTGGGATGTGCTGCTTAATTAACATGTTCTCTCTGCTGGGTGACCATATGCTGAACCGTGGATAAAAATTGTAATATTGCAGCTTGATTTTGCATCTTCAAATAGGGCTTCAGTCAGCTCTGAAAGTCAAGTTCGGCAGGGTTTGTCTCTAAGCTTCTGGCCTCGAGAGCACTGGGCACTTCCAACCTTAACATTCCCCCTCTTCTTTCTTAACATTGTGGTGGCAACAGTGAACATGAGCACTTAAAGTAGGACAATTATATATATATATAATCATTAAAATATTGACTCCATTTTCCCAATAAATAGTTTACTTTAACTGAGTTTTATATAGAGGTGCTTTTAACATACTGGAACAGCATTTTAACAAAAAGCAATTTAACAAGGGGGTTTCAGCCTGGTGCTTAACAGCTATAAGAGGGGGAAACATTTGGTATTTCTGTTTTCCTAGCCTCCTGAGAACACACCAGTAAGATTCCTCCTGATTGAACCCTTAAACTTTTAATGCAGTCTCTGGACAGATATGCATTTGCCATATGTTTTACTTAGATGTTAAATGAGTGACTAAGGCCTTTACTTGGCCTGTTAAACTGAATTGATGACATTTTAATATTGCATAGGGAATACTACAGCCAAATAGAAAACAGACATCTGTGGCACTGAGACGGGTCAATCCTGCCACTGTGCTGAGGACCCAGACCAGGGAGTTGAGTTCTTGCAACCAGAGCAGCACAAATAACACAGCCAGAGCAGGGCTGCATTTTCAGCAGTGGCTTTGGATGTTCATACCTGGTTATAACTCATTATTTAAGGGCTGTCTAAAAGCACTTTATAAATCATTGGCATGAAGTCTGTTTTCCACAGGGGTCTGTAACAAACAGATGAAGTGAATGGCTTCTCCTACTATATAAATACACCTGGTTTGCCGGCTGGAGAGGTGGATGTGCTCTCTCTCTCTCTCTCTGCAAGACCAAACTTGGCTTGGTGATTTTTCAGATAGTTATTGAAGACATCTACTAAAAGCATGACAGGATGAACATGTGCCTTAAAGTGATGAACTTTGCTCCTTACAAAGGTTAAGGGAACAATTGATGCTAATTTTAATGGGCCCCGTTACTGTTCTGTGACATTAACGTCAATAAAGCAGTCGCAATGCTGAGTAAGTGTTATAGCACCGAGGGAGTCTTGAGTTATTTTCTGAGAGGTGGAACATTTTTAGAAGTATGGAAAACACCTTGTGGTGTTTTCCACAACACTTTCCAAGAGTTGGAGCTATTGGTTTGAATCCCCCTCTTCTTTCTTCCAGCTGGAGTGGGAAATGGAGTTTGTGCCCCACATCCTGGGAGCTTTGCTGCTCAGAGTTGGCTGCATGCTGCGTCTTGACCTGTTGGCAGTGGTGGTACCAGCTTATCTGAACCGTGCATTTGATTGTAGATCTCTCATTCCTTCTTGAGGGACCCATGTCCCTTTTTAGATTCATCCTTCAGTGCCTTGCCCAAAGTTGCGGAGGAAACTGGAGGCAGAGCAAAGGTTAAACACCATTGCCCTGCCTTGCTGCTCTTGCCGTGGCCATGCAGGGAAGTGCAACAGCCCCACTTGTCTCACACCTTCCTGCCCACCAGCATGAGGGACCAGAGGAGAAGAATTGTGGGGCTGCACTCACTTTGTGAGTATCAGATTATTACTGCAGTAATAATGTCTTTACCAGCTCTGGTTTTAGTGAGACCTTTTTTTCTCATGTAGGCAGGCAAAGACCGCCTGATTGGCAGAGAGGTCAGGCCATCTAGCTGTGGATATATGACATTTTAGCACTTCTCTTCAGTCTTTTCCTTAGGAGCGTCATAACAGCAGTTTACTGATTTGAATGCCTTGGCTTACAGAGACTCAATGCTTCCCTGGCAGTGCATGGACTGAGGGCACTGAGTTTTAATAGCTTGCTCTATTTTCAGTCTCAGAATCACTCTCAGGCAGATAACCAGTCACTCAGATAAGACTGGAGTAGCTACTATAGATAAGTTTCCTATAGACATGGTCTGTGCCAGAATAAAATTTGCTTCAATCTAATTATTCTGCTGTACAAATTGCCCCGCTACCTAGCTGTGTCCTTCTTCATACATAATCTTCGGATCACTGCTAGTCACACTGGCTGTGGGCTTGCTTCCTTGTCAAGCCCTAAATTAACAGTGCTACAGACTAGAAGTCTGTCTAGAAAGCTGCCTGGAGGAGAAGGACCTGGGGGTGTTGGTTGAGAGTGACTGAACATGAGCCAGCAGTGGCCCAGGTGGCCCAGAAGGCCAATGGCATCTTGGCTTGTATCAAAAACAGCGTGACCACCAGGTCCAGGGAGGTTCTTCTCCCCCTGTACTCGGCACTGGTGAGACCGCACCTCGAATCCTGTGTTCGGTTCTGGGCCCCTCACCACAAGAAGGATGTTGAGGCTCTGGAGCGAGTCCTGAGAAGAGCAACGAAGCTGGTGAAGGGGCTGGAGAACAGGCCTTATGAGGAGCGGCTGAGAGAGCTGGAGGTGTTTAGCCTGGAGAAGAGGAGGCTGAGGGGAGAACTCATTGCCCTCTATAACTACCTGAAAGGAGGTTATAGAGAGGAGGGAGCTGGTCTCTTCTCCCAAGTGACAGGGGACGGGACAAGAGGGAATGGCCTCAAGCTCCACCAGGGGAGATTTAGGCTGGACATTAGGAAAAATTTTTTCACAGAAAGGACTATTGGGCACTGGCAGAGGCTGCCCAGGGAGGTGGTTGAGTCACCTTCCCTGGAGGTGTTTAAGGCACGGGTGGATGAGGTGCTAAGGGGCATGGTTTAGTGTTTGATAGGAATGGTTAGACTCAATGATCCGGTGGGTCTCTTCCAACCTGGTTGTTCTGTGATTCTGAGTGAAATCTTCCACTGTTGTAATCACTGCAACAGCACTGACACGTCTGGGTCTATCCCACTCCATATTTGCCCATCGCTTGTCACCTGCTGTCACCGAATGCAGGACACTTGGGATCGCTGTGCAGGGCTTGGAAGCCCCACAGCCAAAGTCTGTATTTCATTTTTGCCTGTGAGTTTTTACAATGCGCTCTGACTACTCTATTAGCAAAAACCCCAGTATCCAGCTGTTTTCTAAACTTCACACAGCCCAGGAGCACAGCAAGGGTTGTGTTTCCTAGATTATCGTTCAGGTTTGATCTAGTTATTAGATTTGGCTTGAGATGGAGGAGGAACTTTTGATTTTAATTTCACGTAACTGTGTTCATAACATATGCATTGGATATTAATAAACCAGAATAAGCACTTAGGAGTATAGGTGTAAAATGTAAAAAAAGCAATTAAAAAACTTAATTTTTTAAGTCGCAGCTGAATCCATGAAATTATGAGATCATGTTATTTTGTCAGCAAGAATGCCCAGGATCTTTTCAGATGCTATACTGGCCAAATTAGGTAGGTAGCAGTTGAATGGTAATGCTGAGGATTCCATATAGAGCATACTGAGTTGTCATAGTGACAGTTCCAACCAGCTTGGCATTGCGCCCATCGGTGCCACATGTGCTGGCTTACAACTCATTCATGGCCAGCCTGGTGGGTTGAAAGAACTCTCCTGGGGTCATCGTCTGCCATGGGCCTCCCCAAGAACAGTGAGGCTGAGCTGGAAGGATCAGTTTGATGGCTGTAATCAGAAGCTGGTGCCGTTTTATAGCTTATATTTTTGCTGTTACTTGGGACTTGCTCATGAATGGGATTTTACGGGGCAGTTTAAGTATGAAATGTGAAACATGGGGAAATTATATACTTTATAGTCCCCAGGAGGTAGAGTTCAAGGCTTTGGGATGCTCCTATTGGATGCTTTGGAGACTGGGGACCTTGGGGAAAATGGGAACCAGATCCTCACTTTTTGCCTACTCTCCTTTGGAGTGGTGCTTCCTAGGAGCTAGCTTAGGGGTGCCACTCCAGGAAGGGGGATTTTTGTGGTGATATTGTGCAGGATGGACAGGAGTGTCACTGTGCCTTTCGTCAGCACCACTGCCATCCTCTCATTGATGGTCTGACCTTGAGAAGATAATCCAAGTACCTGCTGTGAGATAGAGAAGAGTTTTTGAACTGTGCTGTGTTGGGCTTTTGGTTCTGGATGTCGCTCTCACAAATTTCTGCATCTGGGACTAGTTCAACTTATCTCCTTTTTTGCAGCGAAGTTTGATTATTTGTTATGTCAGTCATAGGTTTTTTCTTTTTTCAAACATCAGCTGTTACAGTTCATCACTATTAAACCTATTAAAAGGTATTACGGAAATAGACACAGCGATGGCAACACAAACTCCTGAAATATTGCGCATGAACTATAAGGGTTTGCTTGTTGGTGTTGATTTGCTCTTCAGTCTTGAAAATAAAATTACTGTGGAGCTACTTGTGTTGATTAATGAAGAATTAGCCAGAGACTTTAATTTTCTGTGTCAAGGCAACTATGTAAAGTGTTAAGTTAGACAACTGCCTTGGAGTAATAATGTATAAGTGAATATTTAAAATCTCTCCCAAGGCCATGGGACACTCTCAGTAAAAACCAGAATGCCTGACAGCTGGCCAGCCTGATTTGTTAAGACTTGGGAGCAAATAAACCTTTAAAAATAGCAGATACATAAAATCTTCCCTCTTTCACTGGAGTCCTCATTATTAACATGAACATGTGCTTGTTTTCATCTGTGTGATTAGATTCTTGGAAGTCATCTCTGTGATGAATTAGTGATTTCCATTAGAAGCATCTCCATGGCCTGGACTAAATCAGCCACCAGTAAGGCAATAATTGAAGAATTATTAAAATAAGCCCCGGGGCATATTTGGTTTATGTAGGACATTCTGGAAACTTTCTCTTTTGTGTACTGTATCTTTCAACAAATACTTTCCCTCCAGGAAGGAATTATTTTTTTTTTTAAAGGCAGTAAATTCAGCTGTTGTGCAGAATAAAACCAGTAAATCTGTGGCTGTGGCACCTGGTTTTAGTGCCAAGCAGCCAACATGGACTGAGCAAGCACAGAGTGCTGTTGGCAGGATTGTCCTCTCTGTCCTCCCTGTGCCCAGCTGGTTTCACTTGCGGTTTCCCATCATTTTTGGATGCTGTCCAGTTTTGCCTGGTTGCTTCACTGGCTGCTAGCGGCATCTCATTCTTCCCATCTCTCATGAGGATGCTGTAGATAGCATCTCCTTGAGGAGCTCATCCCACAGTAGTTGAAGAGCAAAAATCATACGAGTCTTCATACTTCACATGCCCAACTTCTGCTATTTTTTGGAGAATATCAAGAATTAGGACCAGATGCCTTTTTTTTTATAGAAACTGTCTTTTGTACATCATAAATCTTGCCTCAAGGCTCTGAGAGAATATCTCTGCTGCCCACCCTCCAGCCAAACAACAATAAATCAGTGGATCCTGCTCGCCCCTGCCTTGCCTTATCTGGGCAAAGAGCACAGCTTGGAAATTAGCTGTTGCTAATGGGAGATAGCAGCTGGCATTCTGCAAATAAACATGAAGCTTTAGTCTCAAGTGCTGTTCCTGGCCCATCAGCAGTGCGCAAGCAGCATCTCAAGTCACATCCACTCACAGATTTCCTGCATGGAACTGGAAAAGAATGGGTAATGTGAAAAATTGCAATTAGTAGGATAAGTGAGAAGAAAATCCCAGGTGGGATACAGCAAGGTCAGATTTGGACCAGTGTGTTAGCAATAAACTGTCTTTAACAACTTTGATTTGGCTGAGTATGCCACTTACCCTCACTCACCATGGCCTGTGTCTACTGTCTCCTGACTGGGCAAGATTAATCAACTTCTGTGCAATCCTGAGGTCTCCAATTCCTGTTCTCCCAGTTCTTTCAATGACATGAAAAGTGCCTTTGCAGCACTAGTTGAAACAGAAATTTACTGGCTAAAGATATCATATTGTCTAAATAGTTGCATAACTTCTAGTTGGCTGAGACTGCACCTGTGCTGTAAGAATTCAGTTTGACATCTCTCTACTCTGCTCAAAATTGGAAAAATTCACTCTCTGCTGTGGAAATTGGGGATGTCTTGATTGAACAGTGATAATGTAAACATTTTGAGATCTAGTAAAGTGAACAAACTGTGTTCAGAAGAGAGTGGTAATTGGAGACACTATTCAGCCAGGAGCTATGTATCTGAGGCAAAAATTGTAGTCTTTGTTTTGTCTGGGGTCAGATTAGGTTATCATAATGACTTTAGAATCTATGAATCTGTCAGATTTGATTTTAAGTGAGTGAATCAAAAGACTCCCTTAATGTACTTATGCACATTCAGACCAGAGTTGAGTGAATAATTCAATAATTATTTTGATGAGCACAAACATAAGAACATAAGCATCATTTTACTGGGTCATACCAAAGATTCATCTGTTCCAGGATTGTTTCTCAGATGACAATGGCTTTTGTCTTAAATCCACCACCTGCTAATTCCATTAGATAGTCCATTTCTCATCTGTAATCTGAAATAATTCCTTATATTTCCCTTTTCCATGCTCCATCCTTCTCATGATTTTGTAGAACACTATTGTATCTCCTCTGTCATTTCATTTCTTCATAAATATGATGTTTTTTCATGGAGAAGCTCTCTGGTCATGCTTGTTTTCCTTCTCTGCACTTTCCCAAGTTTAACTTTACTTTTGGCCAAAGCATCTTTGGGACTCTTTTCCATCAAGGCTGTCAAGGTGGGATTTGTCTGAATGAACACAGAAGTGGACATTCCTGTTCCTTACAGCCTAAAGTCTGCCTTTAGCAGCATCACACTCTAGAAACGCCTCCTTCCTTGTGTTGGATGAAGGAGATGAGGCTGGTATCTCAGACACAGGAGCTTATTCTGTAGCCTTGCAAGACTGGGTGAGGTGAACTTTGTCAGAATGTTGAAGGTGTGAGTGTACCATGGATGTTCAGAGAGACAAATAACTTTCTCCTTTGCTTTCAGTTTTGTCCCGAACCTTTTGCTTGCTTTTTCATGGCCACAGAGCATTTCAGTGAACTGTCCTTGATAACTCCAATATTTTTTCCCATTTTTGTAGATAACCTTAAATTGTGCATGTGCCATAGATTGCGTTTTCCTTTTATTTACTTTATTTGCTTGCAGATTTCTGAATAAATGCTTCATTATAAGCAACTAGAATTTTGTGGTTTTCTTTATCAATTCTCTGCAAATTTCTTTACACTTTCTCAAAAAGATAGAGCACATTAATAATGCATGTAAATATAGTTGCTGTAAGAGTTTTATAAACCAAGATACCTATATGATTTAGAGCTAGGTTGGTTTATGTGATTTTAAAGTTTAGCTTCTTGTGTATTGTTTCTACCAACTGCTTGCACAAGGTGAATTTTGCAACAGCATATATTGACTGGTTGACTGTATTTAGTTTTTTGGTTTGAAATAAAATTTTCTTCAGTGTGTTTGTCCAGGATAGAAGAACAACTCAAAGCTGTACATCCTAGGGAAACCCAGAGAAAAGTAGAATTTATGTGCAATACAGATGATACAAGGAGCTTCAGAGCTCTTTCTGCACTGAAGCAAGTATTATGCAACATTATCTTAACATCAGCTGTTCCCATGATGACAACTGTCTGCAAACTTACTTGTGAGAAAGCATGAGGAAATTTGACTCAGAAAAACAAATAGACAGACAAGAGCAAGTTTCAATTAAGTGTTATTCACAGAAAAGCTGGGCTGTTTAAGCTCCAGCTAAGAGTGACTTTACAGTACTTTTCTGTGGTCCTTTTTGATATTTAGTGCTGCATTCATCTTATATTTCATAATTACTTACTATACATTGCATAATTTACGGTGTTGATTTTCAGTTACATCAATTCTCATTATTTCAACGTCTGTTCTTCATAGTTGATGCTGGCAGGACATTTTCCATTGGAAAACAAGTCAAAAGGAAAACAAACCCAACCTATTAGTACTGAAACATGACCTACTTATAAATTGCTGTCAGGTGAGGAATCTCCTCCAGATTTTAACTATCCACTTATTTTATGGAGAGCTGGAGGAATATGACAGCAGTTAGGAAATACATTGTTCCAGCCCTTAGACACTGGAAAATGTATTTTCTATAGTCATTTGTCTGTAGAGTTCTACTTTTCTGTTTTCTAGAGGCAAAATGAGAAAATTTGAGGCAACAAAATCACTTAAATGTAGATACGTACATACATACACACATATATTTACAAAAAATGAGCAAGGGTGTCCTTGGGCTGATTTACTGACATCGCATGAAAGGAAATTAATAAATCAGGGAGCAATTGCTTCTTTAAAACTAAAGTTTTGAGCTTTTTAGTGCATACTGTTCATATTTTAATGAGAGGGTTTTTTAAATTCTGTAGTTTTTTTCAGGGTAAAACCCATGGTAAATCCATTGTTTGTATGTATTCACATGGGGTGACATTAAACTGCTGATTGACATGGTGAGCACAGGTGAAAGTCACCATTGCTGAGCTTCAGTTTTGGCTTTTCCTTCAATGCAAAGCCATGAAAAAACCCAGACTGAATAGGCAACATATATGTCATAGAATCATAGAATCATAGAACAGTTTGAGATGGAAGAGACCTTTAAAAGTCATCTAGTCCAACTGCAATGAGCAAGAACATCTTCAACTAGATCAGGTTCCTCAGAGCCCCATTCAATCTGCTTGAATGTTTCCAGGGATGGGGCTTTTACTGCCCATCCAGGCAACCTCTTCTAGCGTTTCATCATCCTCTGTGGCAAGGAGCACACTTGAGTGTGATCAAGCTGCTAATACTAGATGATTCCTTGGCTCCTGTGGGGGTGCCAATCAAAATATAAGAGCTCAGAGGAGTGGAAAAAAAATGTGCCCATCTTCAGCTCTCTACTGCTACCTGAAGGGAGGTTGTAGAGAGGTGGGTGCTGGCCTCTTCTCCCAAGTAACAGGTGATAGGACAAGGGGGAATGGCCTCAAGCTGCACCAGGAGAGGTTCAGACTGGACATCAGGAAAAAAATTTTCACAGAAAGGGTCATCAGGCACTGAAACAGGCTACCCAGGAGGGTGATTGGGTCAGCATCCCTGGAGGTATTTAAAAGATGAGTAGACGAGGTGGTCGGGGACGTGGTTTAGTGGCAAATAGGAATGGTTGGACTTGATTCACGAGGTCTTTTCCAACCATAGTGATTCTATGATTCTGGCATTATGGCGTTTGTAGACCTTAGAGGTAGGAAAGTTTACTATATTATTCCTTAGGATTTCATTGCATGGTAGGGTTATCAGTGCAGTTACTTTACTACAGATAAATAGCTCATAAATAGTGATAGAGCACTGGGGGAATGTTGCTGTAGTTGGCAGGTCCTAGGTCTCCATGTACCACTGTCTGTGGGAACAAGCATA
The DNA here is from genome assembly GCA_033459285.1 of Clamator glandarius. Classification (NCBI taxonomy): domain Eukaryota; kingdom Metazoa; phylum Chordata; class Aves; order Cuculiformes; family Cuculidae; genus Clamator; species Clamator glandarius. The sequence continues at coordinate 2,247,917 of JAUNZM010000026.1, forward strand.
GATGATGGCAAGTGGGCTGCTTGCATTTGGAAGGCTGTCATAAGCTGTCAGTCAGTAAGGTTTAGTCACAGGGGGCTTAAAAACCTGAGATCCTTTGTCATTTGTTTGCTGTTAGTGCTGTCACACTTCTTACTGCTGAGAGAATTGGGAAATTTTAAGCGCAATGTTGAGTATTTGAATACTGAATAAAATTTTGAATAAAACAGGGCAATGTTGACCTTGAAAAAATCATGGACCTCAAAAGAATTCCACAGTAGGGCTTCTGTGAAGGAAAATGTTTTCTCCAAAGATTTTAGCTGCCAAACTGCATTATACCCTTGAGCTGAGCTTTCCAGAGACTTAATGGTCTTGTCCTGCTGGAAACAGAATTCTGTTCTCCAAATCACAGCCTCACTACAGCTGCTCAGTAAATGTCATATGAAACTTCTAATGTGGGAAAAAGACTGTTTTAGCTTGATCAGTTTGGTTCTGAGAGATGACAGTATCATTTTTGCTGAAACATCTCAGAGTGGGAGGCAGCTCTCTGGTGCAGCCACCATTGCTGTGGTGATGAAGTAAATCCCACAGCAAGGTTGCATTGAACACTGCTATCAAAGCAGGGAGTGCTATCACATCCATCTGTGTCTACCACACCTGTGTTATGGAAAGAGAAAAGCCAAAACCAATCCTGCGTCCTTTCTTCGGTAGCCTTGGAGCGTATATTTATGTTACCATTAGATTTTTAAGGTAGGTGATTTAAAGCTACAATAACAAGGAAAGTCTTTGCCTCTTTCAGGCTGAATATTTTATGATGTGCTGCAAATGAGAAAGCCAGTGCAGTTTTCTCAGATGTATACTGAATAAGGCAAGTCTCTGTAGGACGTAGAGTATTTCTATAGCAATATCTATTCCTGCCTGATTAACACCATAGATTATTAGCACAAGGAGAGTTTTAATCACACGCTTATATTTGCAAAAGGTCAGGCTGAATACTTATAATGTTCCTCTCTGGGTCTAAAATCTATTAATCTGTTTACTCATTTTCTTTTTATGTGTTACATTGTTTGAACAATGAGTTGAGGGCAGTCAATTTCTCTTTCGTTTCAAACAGTGAGCTGGCTGAGTTTCCTCTCTGGTTCTTATGCCTTTTCACAATGCAAAGGAAGCTTAAAGCCAAACAGAAAGCCCCTCCATTAAAAACAAAATAAACTTTACAAATGGAAATATTTGTATTAATAAGAATTCTGTCAGTAGAGAAAACTAATGGTCGAAGCCAGAAGTTCCCGGGGAACGGTCCCTTTGGTCTTTCTTATCTCACCTCACACTTCCAGTTTTGTGCCCCAGGGGCTGAGTTACGTGCTTTTTCTGATTTATATTGTAGGAAATTGCAAACATGTTAACTTTGGATCAGTGAGCTGTTCACGGGTTTAGGGTAGTGTTCTTATTTTAACTATGTTTTATATTGGCCTGGGATGTCTCCTAATCCAGGTTTCTGAAATCAGCCTTCTTTTCATTAGGCATTTCTAATCTGCAGGTTTAAACAGTGTTTGCAAGTCCCTAAGTCTGCGCTGGTTATTCTAACCCAGCCTGGTGGTGCTTTGATGCCTTGTCCAACGGAGGCTGGATCATAGCTTGAACTGCAGTAAAGCATCAGGTGAACTTCGTGTGCTTCTGGCAGAAAAGCCTATGAGCTCTGAAAAGCTTTGATGGGATTCTCTGTGTAAATTCACTGCTGATGAGTTCATCAATACAACTTTTGATAAAAAGCAATTAAACTGTCAAGCAGTAAACAATCCAGAGCAATTCCAGTCGGTACTCCAAAGGAGAAAAACATCAATGTTTTGCCAAATGGTAATGCAGTCAAAGCGATATTTCAAAGGGGGTTATTTTTCAAGCTCCTAAAAGAAGCAGAAAGGTTCCAACAGTTGATAACACTGGGGGATGCAGAGGTGAATAAATGAGAGGATTTATCGGTACACACAGATGGTACCAGCAGGAGAAAGAAAGGGTAACATGAATACATTAATACCAATATATGACTAACATATCTTTAATTCCAGAATTTAATTGTTCTTTTATTCATGTGGTTTTTTTACCTCAAGGCTAACATATGTAGGGATGTCCTCAGCCAGGCAGCCCCACTCTGGCGGTGATCTGGCAAGTACTTGGTTTGAATGACCTGCACTGCATGGCTACACAAATCACAGTGCTGGCAGAAACATCAGAAATCCAGAGAGATTAGCTCTTGGTTTATGAGTTTAGGAATCTTCCTCTGTGCCTGGGAAGATCATGGAACAGATCCTCCTAGAAGACATGCTAAAGCACATGGAGAACATTGAGGTGATTAATAACAGCCAACACAGCTTCACCAGGGGCTCAACCACCTCCCTGGGCAGCCTCTGCCAGTGCCCAATAGTCCTTTCTGTGAAGAATTTTTCCTGAAGTCAAGCCTGAACCTCCCCTGGTGGAGCTTGAGGCCATTCCCTCTCATCCTGTCCCCTGTCACTTGGGAGAAGAGCCCAGCTCCCTCCTCTCCACCATCTCCTTTCAGGTAGTTGTAGAGATCAATGAGGTCTCCCCTCAGCCTCTTCTTCTCCAGGCTAAACAACCTGAGCTCTCTCAGCCGCTACTTGTAAGACTTGTTCTCCAGCCCCTTCACCAGCTTCGGCACTCAATAGTCTCCCCCAGTTTTCCTTGCTGGTTTGCTCCTGGAACAGCATTGATTTCTGTCAGTCCTTGGGCACCATACAGGCAGCAGCATTCCCAAAGGCTTTATGGTTGAGTTAACACCATTTTGGAGGAGAAAAGCCATATGGACATAAGCTCCATATGGAAAGTAGTTATGGCCTTGGGTGCTGAGTTGCAGAGCATCGCCAGGTGGTCAGCCCCAGCTGTGACACTTGCGCACAGGAGGGAGACCCTACCAGTGAGTGCAAACACGTAATGCAAATCCCACGTACATAACACAGAGTCACCACACAAATAAATAGGAGCGAGGATACCTCAACTCTCTGTGTACCTGGGCTGCTGTTGACACTCTGAATAAGCAAGTGGCTGTGAATTTAGCAGCTGCCCCTTCTGAGTCCTTGCATTAAGCCTCGGTTTGCAATGCATCGTTTAAGGGTTACAAATATTTTCCGTGTGTTGAAAGAAAATTTTAAACAGATTGAGACTGGGTACAGTAGATCCACTGGGTTAAGTTTGACTAAGAAAAGCTTTTGATTAAAGAATGAAGCTTAAGGGGGATGGGGGAAGAACTACCATGGGGAGAAACGTTGTCATTTTAAGGAATAAATTTTTCTTTAAGTATACTCTTTGCAAATGTCAAAGAAGAGAGTGCTTGTGCAGGAAAGCACGTGACGTATATCGGTATCTACTAAACAGTCTATATCTTGAATATAACAAAACTGTATGAAATTGCAAAATGGCACGGTGTTTTCATGGGGAAATGTGCTATATTCAGTCACATTAATTACTGCGTGGGCTCAGTTTTCAGTGCAATCAATCCATGGGAAACAAAAGGGCTGCAGGCGAAATATAAAAAGACAGTCAAGTAATAGGAGCCAGAATCAATAAAACTGTATCTGACTTCAGTGAACAGTGAAGCAGAGGTGTGTCCATTCACCCTCCTGCACAAGGCTGGTTTGGGCATAGGGTGTAAATCTTTGAGGGGCATGGAGCAACACCCTGTATATATAAAGTGGTGTATATATACAAATATGATAAATACAAATCTTATTGTGAGAAGCTGTGTTCAGTTCTGGGCCCCTCACCACAAAAAGGATGTTGAGGCTCTGGAGCGAGTCCAGAGAAGAGCAACAAAGCTGGTGAAGGGGCTGGAGAACAAATCTTATGAGGAGCGGCTGAGAGAGCTGGGGGTGTTTAGCCTGGAGAAGAGGAGGCTGAGGGGAGACCTCATTGCTCTCTAGAACTACCTGAAAGGAGGTTGTAGAGAGGAGGGAGCTGGGCTCTTCTCCCAAGTGACAGGAGACAAGACGAGAAGGAATGGCCACAAGCTCCACCAGGGGAGATTTAGGCTGGACATTAGGAAAAAATTTTTGACAGAAAGGATCATTGGGCACTGGCAGAGGCTGCCCAGGGAGGTGGTTGATTCACCTTCCCTGGAGGTGTTTAAAGCACGGGTGGATGAGGTGCTAAGGGGCATGGTTTAGTGTTTGATAGGAGTGGTTGGACTCAATGATCCGGTGGGTCTCTTCCAACCTGGTTATTCTATGATTCTATGCGATGAATTAAAGAGTTGTAATTGGAGATTTTCTGTGCAGTGTTCAGGGCATCATCTCCAAGCAGGTTGTTGTGTGATGGCACTTCTGATGCTGCAGACTCTACCTGCTATGTCCTCCTTCCCCACTGTGCTGTAGGTCACAGACCTTGCACCTTGGTACAGTATCAGGATACTTTTGTTACCCTGCTGTCAGCTGGGCACTGCTGCTCCAGTCCTTCTCTGATGGCAGCATGCAGCAAACTGCAGGGCTGCTGGTATGACCTGAGGTCTCCTGGGAGGACTTAATAGAATAGTTAGGGTTGAGTTGGAAGGGACCTTAAAGATCATCTAGTTCCAACCCCCTTGCCATGGGTAGGGACATCCCACTAGATCAGGTTACCCAAGACCCCATCCAAACTGGCCTTGAACACCTCCAGGGATGGGGCAGCCACAGCTTCCCTTGGCAACCTGTGCCAGTGCCTCACCACTCTCATGGTGAAGAAGTTCTTCATAATGTCTAGTCTAAATCTGCCCCTCTACAGTTTATTCCCATTGCCCCCGCTTCTATCACCACAAGCCTTTATGAATAGTCCCTCTCCAGCTTTCTTGTAGGCTCCTTTCCGTTTCTGGAAGGTCGCTATAAGATCACCTCAGAGCCTTCTCTTCTCCAGGCTGAACAACCCCAACTCTCCCAGCCTGTCCTCATAAGGAAGGTGCTCCAGCCCTCTGATCATCTTTGTAGCCCTCCTCTGGACCCATTCCAACACTTCCATATCCTTCTTATGTTAGAGATTCCAGAACTTGACATAGTACTCCAGATGAGGTCTCACAAGAGAGGGATAGAGAGGCAGAATGACTTCCCTCAACCTGCTGGCCATGCTTCTTTTGATGCAGCCCAGGATACAATTTGCCTTCTGGGCTGCGAGTGCACACTGCTGGCTCATGTCACGCTTCTCATTGACCAGCACCCCAAGTCCTTCTCTGCAGGGATGCTCTCAGCCACATCATCCCCCATCGTGTACTGAAAACAGGGATTGCCCCAACCCGCATATAGGAAGCTGGGTAAACTCCACCTTTACTGCAGAGTTTCAGTTTAATGCCAGCATTTTAGCGAGGCATGTAGTTTGTTTGCCTAGCACTTAATAGGAGGATTATCTGGTTTCATTTATTTTATTATTTCTGAGGTTGCTTTTCATTTCCAAGTTGAATGTGTTCATTCTTAGTGGTAGCCTTCTCTTCCATTCAGGCTCCAAACTTCCCTGGGAAGTGACTTCATGGCATTATTCAAGCAGATTATGGCTTGGAGTGGCTGTGGCTGAATTACCTAGTGTTCATATAATGGCAAGCTCCCACTCCCTATGTATTTAATGATGGTAATAATTTATTATTTTCCCCTTATTAGGCTTGTTTTTAAAGAAAGTTTTACTGTGCTATTGACGATACGCTAAGTGGTACAACTTGCTGAAAAACATATCACATACATTTTGGTTTTTAATAGGTTTTGCCTGTTAAAAAGGAAATCTTTTATTTACCAGAATAGAGCAGGTTTTTGCTGACAGTTTTATTATTTCAATTACTCAGGCATTTCTTTCCTTTTTTGTTTCCCCAGATACTCCTCCGAGTCGTTTTAATGTATCCATTCTTTATTTAAGATTGGGTTCAGAATGTGGTATTTCTAGTAGGGCAGAGGAAAAGTGTAATATAGCATACATTAAATATTGGTATATCAAAGTTTTATTTTCTTTCCTCTTCAGGCTGTGGAATCCTTTCCCCTTCTGTGTCAGGTGGTGACTAATCACGCTGATAATCTGATCTCCCTCATCAATAACTGCCTAATACTGGTGCTGAGCAGAGGCTATGCTTTGCCTAAGGAGTTTGTGGCTGCTGATGTACCTGTATGAGTAAAGGTTTGGGGGGGGAGCCTCTGAAATCCTTTAAATTTGCCAGAGACCCAAAGTCCTTTAATGAACTAACACTCTATAGAAACGGGCAGTAACTACTGTATGCAATTCACTTGCCGGTGGGGAAGGGAGATTGGGACCATTCCTCCAGGGCAAAGCCCAAGCCTTGGTCAGTGGAGTGAGAAGCGAGCCCCAGGGAATCATTCTAGTAGGGAGCTTTACAAGGTCAGTGGGTCAGCGCCAGCAGGAGGGGCAGATGGAATTCACCTATACAAAGTTCACTAGGGTGAGACAGCATGCAAACTGGTGTCTGCTTCCCTGGTTGTTGTTGGGGCATAGTTGTGATTTCCCTGTGCAAGTCCTAGCAAGTCTTTGACCACTCTCAGATGTGTGATGTTTTTTATTTCCCTTTGTGGCATGACCAGTACTTGGACTATGAGAAAATCAAGACCAAATGCTTATTGGGACAACGGGGGAGTTCCCAGAGGTCCAGATGGACGTGTACTCTGCCTGTGACTAGTGTATGGCCTTGACCATCCTTTAGTGGGGTAGAAAGCACATTACAAAGCATGTCCTCACACTTCTGCATCCCATCATGTTTTCCAGAGTGTCTGGAGGAGAGCTTTTCGACCGCATCGTTGAGAAAGGATTCTATACCGAGAAGGATGCCAGCACCCTGATCCGACAGGTGTTGGATGCTGTCTACTACCTGCACCGAATGGGCATCGTGCACAGGGATCTCAAGGTACAACCATAGCATGATTCAGCCCTCTGGGCAGTGTTAATAAAGGTTGCATAATTATGTGAGCCCGATGCTCACAGCCTTCGCCTGGGAATGGCTGTTTCAGTACAGTTTTACTGTAAGACGGATTCTTTGAAGGCTCTGTATCCTTCCATCATAATTGGTCTTGATGAGGACACTGCAATCAGTGCTGCTACAATGGAAGTTTTGTACACGCGATGTTGGAAAAAAAGTCATTCATTAAGACCTGAAATGTTACATTAAAGCAGGAAGCTCATCCCAGCTGGGATGTAAGTGTTTACAGCAGTAAAGTATCTTGCAGATTTGCTGTGCTATATTTGTTTTCACTTAATAATAATTTGTAACAATAAATAGTGTGGGAAAGCTGAGTGATTTCCTATCATACTATTTTGAGCTATTTTGGAGACACTGCTAACAGCGAGGATTTTTCTAAGGAACATTTTATGCCAATGTGATTTTTAGACAATTTTACTTTCAGCTGTACCATGTTGTCACATCAAAACCTTTCAGCTTTTCTTGTAAAAAAAAAAGCCCAAAACATTATTTCTGTATCGTTTCCTTCCAATGTCTTAAACTGTTGTTAAGATAAGCAGAAAGGCTTTCATAGCACACAGCTAAACCTCCCCATCTTTAGTATCTTAAATAATAAACAAGCAGAAAGTATTAGAAAAAGATACAAATGGTAAAAGAAAGCTGTAGGCTCACTTCCTGAGCTAGTTAATTATACAGAACTGAAAAACTGAAGAATTCAGTGAATAAAATAACACTTCTGGTTGTGTTTTGGAGGGCGCTCTGAGTAGGAATTTCCTTGGATGTTGATGCTGTGGCCTTTAGTTGTCCCCATGTGAAAAGAGAGGAATTTGGCTAAACAGGTCACATTATGTAAAGTCTTAATGAACATTAATAGAGTCAAGAGCCACAAAGAAGTTTGGGGGTTTTCTTCTTTTTATTTTTAAATCTGGAATGCATTTTAAAGTGTATTTCTAAATTAATTGTATTTTAATACAGTCTGATATTGAACTGCCTGTTTGCTTTTTTTGTCAACTCTTCTTAGTGAAGGTTACACTGCCAGGAATCCTAATTGTTATGCCTTAAGATGGATGAAAAATTGTGGTGATCATACTGTTTATTTGCTTTTTATCTCCTCCAAAATTAGAGCTGATGTGAAATGCTGTGTGGTGGAAAATAACAAATTACATGCTTGTTCCCAAAATGCAATGCAGTGGGGCCAAAATAGAGACCATTACTGGTATAATCAGCAGCACCAGAGTTGTCCAAGGTGGAGCAGTGCCCAAGACAGGCAGACATATTTTTCTTCTCTGACAGCCTTAATGCAGTCATTTTCTTCTGCAGCTCTTCAACTCCAGATGTGCATCTTTCTATCTGCGTGTGAGCCAGTCCCCTAGGACTGCAAGCTTTTCCACACTTTACTTGTGCAAGGGACTTGCCTCAGTCCTATACCATCATTCTGTCATCTTCACTTGAATAGATAGAATAGAATAATAGAAAGTAGAAATATTCTTTTAAATATTCGTTTCACACATTTTTAAGGCAAAATCTTGAATTCCCTGAAGGAAAATTTACACTGATGACTTGGGAGAAGAGGCCAGCACTCTCCTCTATACAACCTCCTTTCAGGTAGTTGTAGAGAGCAATAAGGTCTCCCCTCAGCTACTCCTTTTCTCAAGGCTAAACAACCCCAGCTCCCTCAGCTACTCCTTATAAAACTCCAGCTCCTTCATCAGCATTGTTGCTCTCCTCTGGACACCCTGCAGAGCCTCAACATTCTTCTTGTAGCTTCTTTCAGCTTTCTTTCTTTTCAGGCTTCTTTCTACAACCAGAGGTTTTGGAGGTCCCAGTCCTCTTAATTGAGATATTCAGTTGGACAAACTCTTAACATTCCTGTAACTTAAAGGAAAACTATAGCTCTCACTTTAAAACAGATTAATCTTATTTAAAAGTTACTGTAATTAGATATAAGATCTGGTAATTGGGAAGTGAATTCATCTACAAATTACTTTCAGGGTTTATGTAAGGACATTATAAATTTAGATCAAACCAATCTTCCCTAGTGGTGTTTTGGGGCAAAGACTAACTCCTTTTTCCTTTTGTCTGCAAGTTTTTGTCAGTACCATATCAGTTTTAAAAATGAATTACATAATCTGCTGGGAATTTCTGTTAGCACAGACATACCATGATGGCAAAAATAGGGATATAATAGGACTTTCTATAATATAAGTGCAAGTTTTTAATTGTGATCCCCAGAATGAAAATCTGGGAAAGAATCTGCTCTATAATACAACCCTTGAAACATCTATAACAATTATTTGTCGTAATTGTTAGCACTTTTTTAATTAACCAGCCTGAAGAACTGGAGTTCTTTTAAACTAGATTTAAATAAGTTTAAGTTTTAAATGGGCAGGGGTTTGGCCTTAGTAATTATGAATAAGTGGGAGCCCGAGGTCAGTTAGCAGAAATCATTGGGAAATAATTGTCTTTCCCTCTAATACCAGCTCTACCGAACAATCAGAAGCGTGCTAGTACGAAACAGGAGTAACTCCACAACAGGCAGACCACGGCATAAAATACAGAGTCACGCAGTGCCTGGAAACATTGTCAGCATTATAATGGCCAATTAAAGCACTGGACTTACAAGGTATCATGAGGAGGAAACATAGATGGTACAACTTCATAATTATTTTTACAAACAGAATTGTTTCCTCCTTTGCCTCAGTCCCAGCTGACTCACAGCTGTGGATGCACCTTGTAGATCCTTTCATGGCCATCATGCTCCATGAATAATGCCATCACTACATGGCTTCACACTGGGGTCAGGGACCCAGAAAGTGCTTTTACCTCAATTTGAGGCTAAACAGGAACCACAGGGTAGGGTGGCAGTGATGTCACACACACACACACACCCCCCATACACCTTCCCCCACAGTGTTTCTTCATCCTCACTTTCCCTAGGACAGGAGGTTACAGGAGGGAGTAGGGTAGCTGCTGGTGCTGCTGCAGGGCAATTGCTCTTCCTTGCCAATCCAAGCTTGGATGCGTCTCAAGGAATCTTACGATGTTGTGTGGCAACAGCTGGTCCATGCCATTTTCTGGAGCACACAGTCAGCTGGTAGACAAAATGTGTGCATGCAGGTGGACATTTGCACCAGCTTTTGGGCAAGAAGTCTGCACCAGGGTTATTTTGAAGCAGTGGGTATCCATCACTTTTATAGATGAAGACCCCAGGGTCCAGGTGGTGCAATGGCAGCCTGTTGCCACCAAGCTGTCAAGAGTGTCAGCAGATGCTGGACCTTTCTGCAATCCCGGATATTAAGTAGGGGAAGAAGTATGCTCTCACAGCTCCTAGCCAGAGCTTTTCTGTGCGGCAGCAGCACATTCGAAACATATGGATGGAGGACTATGCCGTAGCAGATGGTTCAGCTCTCCAGCCTGCCTGATGTTGATATAAAGTCATGGGGCTTTGTGCAGTGACTTCTATTTTCTCTCAGTGCAAGCAAGTCACTGTACTTAGTGCTGTAGCTTTTTTTCCTAATCAGCTCTAGTTAAAACATCTTTGCTGTGACTCTGTTAACTGTAAAGGTATTTCCTCTCTCATAACAGTTTATTTCAACAGAGAAGATACGCAAATTCTGTAATACTCACTGGTTCCCTTTTTTTTTAAATGCTTTATAAAAGTTTTCATTGCACTACTTGGATTTACCATATTTACCAGCTTTCAAATGAATCCTTCTGTTATATCACTCTGAAGTGATGATATGGCAGACACACTTCAGAGGTAAAGGATGAGCCTTATCTCTTAGTTGAGGTGCCAAAGGAGAGGTTTGTTATCTCAAGGAAGTTACAGAAAGCTCATAGTGTCGCCTTATTTAATCAGTTGCCATACAGGAGCTTGGAGGAGATCTCTTTATAGATTGTAAGACCAACTCTTCAGGATGTGGAGGAACCAAATTATGTTATTGTGTGGTATAACTGAGGACTGCACTAAATGCAATGCATCAGCCAACAGGCATTGTTACTGAACTTACATTTTCACAACCCATTTCGCTTGTTCTCCTTTCTAGCCTGAGAACCTGCTCTACTACAGCCAGGATGAAGAGTCAAAAATCATGATCAGTGACTTTGGATTGTCAAAGATGGAGGGTAAAGGAGATGTGATGTCCACAGCCTGTGGGACTCCTGGCTATGTTGGTAAGAGGTTTGGTCATATTGTCTTCCCACTCTTCCCGGCTGCAATACAGAAACATAGTGAAAAGGAAATACTACTTGCTTTCTAGTGCAGCTGTATAGCGCACACGAGGTTTTACAGATGTTCATTAGATTTCAGAAGTTGCTGGTGCTGTGTCTTATGTGCTCTTCTACTTCATGTCCTGATCCTGCCATCCAGCTTTGAGTCTGTGGGTTTTACTTTCATGATTCTAATCCTTTGCAGAATGAGTCTTCTCAAAGACACTAGCTGTAGCTAAATCAGGAGCACATGAAGATTAGCCTCAAATGTATTGATTCTGTGTGCACCCATAAAACCAAGAAGGCTGAAGTAATGTAGCTTGTTATTTTAATTGTAAAGGACAGCATTTGCCAGATTCCCCTGATAGAAGGCAGTAAAATGAGAGATCCTTTCATTCAGATGTGTTCAGTAATCTTCGGTTACAACAATGTTAAGTTACTCACTCCTAGATATTAGTATGAAAAAGCTCTTTAGGTCCTTGGGCCTTCTTGGGTGGTATCAAATTGATTCCTATCATTTATTCTTTGCTCCTCTGATTCACAGTTTGTTTACCAACATCCTTTTAAAAATGTAACTAGATGTGAGAATTATATGGCAGGTGATGGCAGGGTGTGTTTGAGCAAGCGCTATTCAAAAGGCTCACTTCATACAAAAGATGGATCCAGCAAACCTGTGCCTTCTACAATACCAAGCTAGTCAGCTAACGCAGTAAAGTTAAATCTCTGAGGTATCCATAAAATCCATGAAACTAACATGACAGTGGCTATCTGAGGGACAGATTTAGCTCACAGCTTCCTGGTAGGAAAGACCTAATGTTTTCCAACAGTCAGAGAGAAGCCTCTTTTATTTTGCACCAGCCACCCAGCTCACGTCTTGTTTTCATACCTCTGATGACAGTGTGGTATATGAGAATTCAAACAAATGATGTGGTTGTGACACAATGATCCATATTTGTCCCAGGAAAACCTTTTTCCAGGCATTATCGTCATGCTGCACAGGCATACTCTGTCTGGATAACATCAGAAAAACGAACAGATTTCTCTGGTTTCCTATTGTGAAGCCATCAGCCCATTGTGTTTTAAGATGTTTGAGTTAGGATGCACTCAGCAGAGGCTGAGGAGCTGTCTTGTGTAATCACACCAGACTGGAAATCTTCCAAAGCACTGGCAGAAATTGAGCTGAGACAGCAGTTTTCATAATTTTTGCTGCCAGCTCCTCTGTCCTTAATTAACGTGTTTTATTTTGTTCTGAAATGGGCACTGGCTAGAATAAGTCCAGATGCAAGGAAGCTCAGATGATGTTTGATGAAGTGCTGATGGAAATGAGGGAGTGCAACTCTGCTTGGGCACTGGGTGATCTCATATGGCCTCTCCTCATAAGAAAACTTGCTATTTTGGAGAGGAAGCCCTTGGAGCATGTGACACAAATTGTAGTGCTTTGAGAGATGTTTGAGAGTTCTCATTACTTATGGTCTGGACACTGATAGCTGAACAAGTACCTCTAGCCTCATTGTTACCCTACCAAATGCAGGATTTACTCATCACAGTTCAAGAGGTCATAACTGCTTATTTCTGAAGTGCTGACAGGAGTGTTTCTCTTCATTCACAAAGAAGAACCTCTAAATGTTTGTTCTATTTCATCTTTTGCACAGAAGACAGCTCCTCTTCATTACATTTTTTTTTTTTTAGTATAATTGGTTGCCCAAAGAATATTCTCCAAGCATAGAAAATTTTTGCCATCAATCTCTGTGGTGATGCTGACAATTGGGCCTTTGTGAGTGCTATACCCGATGCCATGGCTTCTACGTATATGATCTGCAATTTGTCCACATCCAAAAGCTTTCATGCCTTCCAGTGTCACTTCAATTTGCAGCACCTGCCTAATTCCCTCGAAAAAAAGTAAGAGTCCTTCCTTCCAGGCACAACATGAATATATGTCCTGGTCTGGATTGGGATTGCCATTAATCACCTCAATGTTCTCCATGAGCTTTATTATGTCTTCTGGAAGGATCTGTTCCATGATCTTCCCAGGCACAGAGATGCGGCTGACAGGATGGCAGTTCTCAGGGTCATCTTTTCTACCCTTTTTAAATATGGGCACAAAGTTACCCTTTCTCCAGTCACCAAGGGCTTCTCCCGGTTGCCATGACTTTTCAAATATCATGGAGAGTGGTTTGGCAACCACGTCTGCCAGTTCCCTCAGGACCCATGGATACATCTCATCAGGTCCCATAGACTTATGTATGGTCAGGTTCCTCAGGCGGTCATGAACCTGATCCTCCTCTACTGTGGGAGGGGGTTCACCCCCCTGGTCATCATCTTTCTGTCCCATGACCCAGGACATGGGACCCAGGACAGTGAGAAGAGCTGTTATAAGTGAAGGCTGAGGAAAAAAAGTTGTTAAGTACCACAGCCTTATCCTCGACTGCTGATATGAGATCACCATTTCCAGCCATCAGTGGGGTATGTTCTCTTTGACCTTCCTCTTTTGATTGATGTATCTGTTGAAGCCAGAATTCCTGTTTATGTGGTTCAGAAAATCATCAAAGAAAGGAAGATGTATTATAATTGACTTCTCAATAAATATCAATTTTTTTCTGAAAATCAAAGTATTACTTACCAAATTAGAGTATATTTAAAATATGCATAACTAATAGTACATTCACATATTAATTTTTAAGGTTCTGTTTTACAGGTAAAATTACTGTTAGCAATTCAGAGATCTCATTCTTTCAGGAGTTTTGTCAGAGATTTTCATCCTATGATGAGAAGGTCACAGGTTAGAATCATTTAACCCAGTTAATGATTAGTTAGTAACTAATACTTAGACTTCGTTGAAGCACTTGTGTTAAGATGCAAATCTAAATGTTTACTTGCTGAAGATCTTATAATACAGCCTCTTCTAATGAAGAGATCTTCCATTTTCTTATCTTCTCACCATTCTTCTCTATCACCATTTCTTATGGAAGGAGTCTAGTTGGGACTACATGCCCAGCTTTTATATAGCACCTAAACTGAGTAAGATGGGGAGTTTTTGTTGCTTATTTCATTACACATTAGGTGTGTGGATTGTCTTGCATGGATCCCACCCAATTGTCTAAGCTGCAGAAGAAGTGGTGTTTTCAAAACCTGGAGTGATCTGAGTGATTATGGGCAAGATCTGTATAAGCCATCAGTGATCTGTCATTTTCATCATCATGGATTTTGGCTGCTTGGCTTGACATCATTTGTAAGAACTTGATTTTTTTATGAAGGAGGTGTTTAAAACTGCCTGAAAATGAGTCATCCTTGAGGTGTGTCAAGTTGGATGCTCACCAAGAAGTGACTGTAGTTACTCAGCAAATTCCTCTGAAGAGATTTTTGGCTCTTTGGGAATTAGGTCTCACTGCCTGATTTTCTGTGAGATTTTGTCTCTCAAACTCTTTGGTTACTTCTGCAGATGAGACTTAGACTGGCAAGACATTTATGAGCACTGGAAAATTCAGAAAAAATGTTAGAAAGTCTGTCTCGGGTAATCTGATCTTCTTTTGCAAAAATGCTGAATTATGAACTGTGTTTGTGGCCGGCATATATCTTGACCCTACTGAGACTGAAAATTCTTGCTCTGAGTCTCAACTCAACTTCAAGTAAAATTCTCTTGTGTTTCTCTGTGGTAAGGATTTGGCAGGACCCTGGATGTATGGTTTGCCTCTGTACATCCCACCTTACTCACTGGTTTTATTCTCTGTAGTGCTCTTGTGAAAGGTTGTTTCACACCTTTAAGCTCTGCCAGAAATCCAGTAGTGATTTCAGATCACATAAAACCCGTGCATTTCACTTAGTCCTATGCAAGACCAAAACATTTCAATAAGCAGTATATTTACATGTTGAATTTTGACTTATTCAGTATACTTTTGCTCAAAGGTTTGAAAATATTCAGTAAGCCTTTGGAATATCCTTATTTGCAAGAAACAACCCCCGGAGTTGTTTAGGCAGTAATATGAGTAATAAAGTAAAAATAAAGCATGGGAACTGCTCTTACTGGGGCACTGCTGTCTCAGGGCACAAGCTGGTGAGAGTGTGATTGCTCAGCTCCATTACCATGTCTTGAAATGGGGTTTTCTTGCATGATCGTAGCTGCATTATGTTCCGTAACAACTATCTATATCTGACTCAGTGACGTGAAATAGGGACAACAGGAGTGCAAGAAGTCAGCAGAAAGGGACTGAAACCCTGCTATCTTTTGGAGACAGCACCAAACTGCAAAGTCTTGGCCAACCAGAACAAGATGAACATTTGTGGAATGAGGGAAAGAGGTTGTTTTCATCCCAGGATTCAGTGGAAGTGGTACTCTGGTCTTGTGAAGATACTTCATATGACTCTCATGTTTGCACCATAAGGAAAACACTTTTTATGGCAGCAGGGAAGCTGACACTGTTCTTGTGCCATCTTTGGCTTCAAGAGAGGGTCTGGGTTGGCTCTTCATGCATCCAAACGTTTTTTCAATGGTGCAGGGTTGTTCCTCTCTGTCTATCTTCTTGAAGTTGTACCTTCGAGTCCTAAGCAATGAGGCTGGCACCATCCTCCTTCAGTTTCCCTTACAAACTCTACCTGTTACTCCCCTTCCCTCTCAGATTTCATGGCCATCTTGTACCTGTGCAGCCCATGCACGTTGCCCCTTCTTTACTTGCCGGACCTGCCTACATGATGCAAAGTAGCCCTAGAATAGTTAGCAACTGAACTATTAGTCCTGGCTTGCACCAGCCCAGTTTGCTGGGACAGTTGAGCTGTGTCCCTTCCCAATGTAGGGAGGTTATTTTAACCCTATTTAGGTCTTTATATTCTTCCCACAGTTATGGCAGCCTTTTGATTGTCAGTCCTATGGGGATCTTCAAAACCATCATCCATTGTTCAAATGCCTTATTCCTTCTGGCATGCAGCTTGTGGGAAGCCATATAAACCACAGAAAATAGCATCAGACTAAGTTCTTGTGAGACAGCAAAATCTGCTGGGAGTAACACCGTCATGGGAGTAAAGGAGAATCGCTTTTAAATATGAAGCTAGTGTGAAGAACAGGCACTCTCATGGTTTCTACAATTTGTTCAACAAGCTTAAAGTATCAGAGCAATCCCCACCCCTTGAGCCCTTTGCAAGAAAATGAATTGCTGGTTTTGACCTCCAGCAGCTGCATTTTTAGGGAGCTTATTAGCATAACTGTGCCCACTGGGGGTAATAGCATACTGCTCTGAAACATTTCCCAACATTCCTACTCTGTACCTTTTCTTTAAACCTCCATCTGAAACAAGCCTTTTAGTTTTTACTCTTATCAAAAGTAAAACATATTGAAAAGAAAAAAATCCCCTAACTGTAAACCAATAGATCATCTGGGCTGGGAAGCACGTCTTTGGGTACCTGCAGGTGGGCTGCAGCCCTGAGACAATTACCCAGCTTTGTACCTGCCACATGTTGCTGTAGCAATGCTCATTTTGTCCTGTAACACAGCTCCTGGATATGGGAGAAGGGTATGGGTTTGCTTCATGGAGTTCCCTGCCTCTAGATGACCATTGCATAGCATGTAATTCCCTGGGTGGGTGCGATACTGGAAACTGGTATTTCCCTAGCACCAGAAATGGTAGCTTTGACTTCTCCCTTCTCCTTACTGCTGTTTTGTCTCCTCAGCCATCTGTGTTGATCATTTAATGCCATCAGTTCTTGGATTTTTTTTCCTTGTGTCTCCTGCTTTTGCCTCTTGGCACTGATCTACTGTCGTTTCTGAGAGCTCCTCTGACTTGTTTTTCAGCTCATTAAATATTTCCCTCTTTTCCATATTTCGGAGACAGATGATGCTTAGCTATGTTCTCCTGTTCCTGTTGCGTGTCTGCTCTTTGGAACAAAAATCAAACCCAGCCGTTTGCCTTAAAATAGTAATTGAAACTTCCTGCTTTTCTTCATTAAAATTAACCAAAGGGGATGTAATAGCCTCACGTTGGCTTTGGGCTTGATCCTGTGATGTTCTTACCTGCTTCACAGCCACCGTCTGCAGCAGCAGTAGTCTGTTATCAGTGCTCTTCACTCATTTAAAACAGAGAAAAATGCCCCAGCATAGTTTTGATGTTTTAAGAGGAAGAATCTTTATGTAGTTCACATCCCCTCATCTCAGATTTGTTTTCTGTTATGTTAATGTGGCATATCTCTGTAATGTCAGGAGCTCACTAGGATCCATGGTGCTCAGGACCTATTTGCATAATATTTTCTTTGGGGGATATAAGATGTATGTTTACCAGTCTTGAAAATGATGCAGACAGGAGCAGACAGTCAAAGGTAGAAAAGATACATGAATAAAACATTGGGAATTTAGAAGGACTGGAAAGTTGGAAGACATCTAATCACAATAAAATGGGAAAACTAACTTGCTTCTTCCACACATTTTGTCACAAGGGATGGAACAATAAAAAGGAAATAGAGTCTCACAAAACCTATTTGATGGGCGTTTTGAAAAAAATCTTTCTAGAGGAAAACATGGAGGAAAATTTTGATGAATCAGGAAAGGTTAGATTAAGGGACACAAGAGTTCTCCAGGAAAATTGTCTTGTGCAGCTTTGAGGAATAACTGTTTTATACAAGAGGAATGTAAATTTGCCAGATTGTCCCAGCCTGGCAGGTTATCTGAGAGGCAGTGACAGGCCAAACAGGATGACTCTCCAGTGCTTTATTCTTTTATCCCAAGTTTGTCTGCAAATTCACTCCGGTTGGACTGACTAGCACCAAGCTGATACATAGACTCTGACCCATTGGGTAAGGATTTGGGAAAACAATTGTAAATGCCTTTTATATGTCCACAGCTCTGTCTCCTGTTATAGTAAGAACATTTTAACCTCTATCTTGATAGGCTACAACAGCATGCCCATGTCCTGGAAGGAGTCAAAGGCTTCTCAGGAACTGGTGTGCAGATTTCTGCCAAGCACCTATGGCTAGGTTTGGAGCCATTCATGCTGGGTATAGTGGAAAGAAACACCCTCTGACACGCAGTGAATAGGTGTTACACTATTGACACATTACAACTGTGTAGTAGAACTAACAGTATTTGAACATAACCATTGTTTTAATTTCTTATACATGCAGTGGTTACAGTTTGGTGGATGGCTTGAAAATTGGGGAATATTTAAACTGTGTTGCAGATTGGGGCATATCCCAGTTTTCAAGAGCCTTCTGCAAGCTATATTTTTATCCACATTCCACTGGATTTTCCTCATTTTTACAATGTGTCCCCAGTGTGACTTGACACTTTGCATTATTCTTATGGAAATGCAGCCTGGGTGCTGTCATCTGCCTCATACCCTGTCTTCCCTTCAATTCCTTCTGTAAGCTCCTGTGCCCAAGCACTAGAAAATCTTTTCTGTTTCATTATTCTTTCCTGTTCCCTTTCTTACTGGCAGTTTGGACCTTAGTTTGGTTGACTTGTCTAGCTTAAGAATATAACTCTTTGAAGAGTCCTTACCAATACACCAAAGTATATGTAGCAAATAAATATAAGGCTCAAGTTTTAATACATTTGCGTGCTTCACAATTTATTTTTTGCCGTTCTTCAAGTAATTGACTGGTTTTATGGTAAGGCTCCTAGCAGAGGAGGGTGTAACCCCAAAGAAATATTTTTGCTGAGACTTGTCCCTTTGTGATTTTTTTTTTCAGCATTTGAATTCCGCAGTATTCAGAGTAGATAGTGTGCTTTTTAAAATGCAGTGTGGCAAGTCTGCTTTAGGAATGTCGTAATCAGTGAGCTGTAGACATTTTGCTTTGAAAAAAAGCAAAAGCTTCTTCGCATGAAAAAGTGTATAGTTACAGGGTTTTAAAATTTAGGCTTAAGCATTTGCCCTGGAAGGTCCCAATAGGGAAAACATAATACTCTGGGGATCTGAAGTAAAAATACACCTTTTTAACTCTCACTGCTATAAGATAGGAAAGCAGACTCACAAAGAATTTCAAGAAATGCCCAGACTCTCACTTCTAGCAAAATTCAGACTACAGTAGCTGAAAGCTGTGGAGACAAAACACTCAGTTCCTCTGGGCATGCGTCCCATTCCTGCTACTTTTCATTTCTCCCTCTGAGGTGTCAGTGTTCCCAGAGGCAGAAGAACAAAGAATCCCTCTGGCTTGGACGTCCAGCAGGCTTTGGAAAGTAGCTGTTGGGATGTATGGTAACAGCTCTCCTTCCTCTCCTGCAGATATAGCTTATTGCCTCCCTGACGTGCTGCAATTTCCGAGTTGCCTTCTTAAATCTTCTATTCAGCAGCATGATGTGGTGGAACTGCGAGGCTGCCAGGGTAAATGCATCTCAGACCCAGTGCGAAGCTCGGCCTCATTTTCCTCCAAGTCTCTTAAAGGAGTCATCCTTCTTTGCAAGAATATGAGCTTTTAAAAAAGCGAGGATATTTGAAAATGCAGGGGTTATATGTGGAGGGCAGCACAAGGTTTCAGGGGTCTTCAAGTTTCAGGGTCGTATCTACTGATTGCATTCAAATGTTTGATCTTGTAACATGTGCTTGTTTGGCTTTTTTTTTTTTTTAGCTCCTGAAGTGCTGGCCCAGAAACCCTACAGCAAAGCCGTGGACTGCTGGTCCATCGGGGTCATTGCATATATCCTGTGAGTATTTGTTGGGTTTTCAATCACAGGCAGCTTTGGGACTTGCAACGTGTTCTCCCACCATATAGTAATGCATTCAGTTAAAAGTTAATCTATGACACTTGTGACCCAGGATAACATGAACACTGGACACCTCCCAGTTACATAAAGGCTGAAATTTAGGCAGAAGTGGAAGGAAATGAGGCAGGACCCTTCAAAAGCAAAAATCCTTGCTCCCACCTGAACTACGCTGTATGAAATAGTATTGGCTTCTCCGGGTTGTGACGTTAGTGAAACTGTTCCCACCCTTGCTCAGATTAGGTTTGACAAGAAATAAATTTGGCCATATCCAGAGAACACAGCATCATGCCCACAGGTGTATCCTCAAGAGCCACCTCACTTAAGTCATGATTGTAATGCCTTTTTCTTCCCTGGAGGGGAGCAAGGAGGAGGATAAGGGAGGGGAGAGCTTTTTATGTATGGCGGTGAGTTATTCTCATCGAAACATAATGAAAGTATTGAGAAATTACAGAAAATGAAGGATCATTTTCCTTAACATATCCAACCACCAGGTCTCGTAGGAGAGGGTGAGCTGATTTCTTCTCTATCAGCTCTGTAACTCTTACTTCAGCCAGTTAAGCCTCTGCTTTTGTGGCTGAGATTTCCTCTTCTAATGGGGCTGATTCCTGCTCAAAGGAGTGGGGATTGGTTGCTTGAGAAAGCTACAGGACCAGAACTTTCGTGCATTCTCCAAAGTGATGAATAGACCCCAGAACTCATATGTTTGTGAAGCTTTAATGCATGTCCTCATTCAGTACCTGCCACTCTTTGTCACAAAGGCTTGATAAGATAATTTAGATTGGAGGGAAACTCAGGAATTCCTTTGTTTCAGGTCGGACTAGGTTGCCTAGGGAAAGAGTTCCTTTTGCTTAAGGGCCTGTCTTGATGGGATGGGCCGTGCTCAGGGCTCAGGTCTGTGGGTCCATGCATGTCATTCGAACAACAACTGCGTAGGTTGCATCTGCACAGCCTGGCAGACTTTGGAGCAGGAGCTATTCATGTTGATTGCCAAGAGGTCAGGCTTTTGCCATAGGCTGACCCAGAGGAACCACACAGAGCACAAGAAGCCTGTTCCTTTTGTGCAAGAGAGCAGGGAGCTGCTCTGTAGCTGTTGACTGCCTCAGAAACAAGTGCCTTTTCATGCTAGCATTACCAGCACTTTCCTTTTTTATTTTCCTTTTTCCATTTTACACAACTGTCACAATTACACAAGACTGAAGGAAAAAGCAACTTCAGTGAGGCACAGCATTAAAGCATTTCTACTTTGTTCTCTTTCTCCTTACACAAACATTTGATGGGTTGTCAACATGAATAACTTTTTGATGATGTAGTAGAACTATTTTTGCCAGGACAAACCTCATTGCTGTTTTATACACTCTGTGCAATGTTCAGTCTTTACATTTTCATTTAGTCTTGGGCATAAGTTGTATGCTACCCAAAATAGCTTTTTTTTAAATTTTAAGATAGTATAGGAAGGCTTTATTTGCTTGCATGTATGTTTATTTATTTAAAACAAAGTTCTGCCTAAAAATGTCATCTTTATGTTAATTTTCCAGTCTACATGAATATTTGAAAACTTGTGGAGTGCAAAACTTTGCAGGAGGCATGGATTTATCCTGGAGGTACCATCAAGAGCAGGATGCAAAAAAAATTTGCATAACAAAGCGAAAATGAACAGTGCTGATTTTGACTTTGTGGCTAAGCCCAGTGGGACATGCTACAGCAGTGAGGAAGACAACAGACATGCCAAAATACCTCAGAGGCTGCCTCACGCATCATTTTGTAGCACTCTTTTAGATGAAGATGGTGTGCACTGACTCAAACTTGTTATTTGCCACAAACAAACCTGAGCATGGAAGGTCTAGGGACTGGGATGGGTTTATGTTTTCAGTCCTTGTCAGTGTGGCAGGACAATCAGAGTCTTTTCTGCTGCTTTCTTAGTACTTTGCCAAATACCAGCTTCAGAGAGTGGGAAGAAGGAGAAGGCAGGTTCAAGACAGAAAGGCTCTGCCTTGCTTCCATGCTTGATCACTGCCCAGGTTCAATTTATTGTCAATATTCACCATGAAAATGTGTCCATCTGGCAGCCGCAAGGGAGAGTGAACTATTGCATCCTGGTTGCATGGGGATAAACTTGGCTTTGCTTTCTTCCAACTTCTCAGTCCTATTCAACCATGGCTCATGCACTAAAGGGCTTTTTACACTGACAGAGTTGTTGTTGCTTTACTTGTTGCTTTTATTTATCTTACTGAGGAATATAGATGAGGCAGTGCTAAGCAATGTGTCCTCCACCACCTAGTTAATGAACACATCTTCAATAGGTGAAAGTTTTCAATCTCATCCGTAAACCTTCTCACCTTCCTAAGTGAGGCTGCTCTTTCTGCAAGGTTCACCTCAGTAATTTCCTGCTCTGTTTTCCAAATAAGTATGTGCCTGGCTTGTCAAGAAAGGTATACACACTCCTTAAATCTAAATTCCATATTTGCCGTATGGAGAATTCCCAGCCTTGAAGGCTTAAATGAGTTTGGTAAGAATAAGACCCCATGAACTCATGTTTGCAGGACAAGGAAACCTTTTCAGGGTTTCTGTGTTTCATGTAATAAGTACCTGATCTGTATTATGTACAGTCAAAATGAACGGCAATAATGTGTCGCCATAGAAGGAGCGTCGTAATGTGTTTGCCAGACTGCTACTGCTTGGGTGGGATTTGGTCTGAGATCAACCCACCTCCTTGAATATTTCTGCATGGGAGCTACATTCTTCAGCTCCTGTTACAGTCAGCAGCACTCCAGGGCTCAGTTCGGTTGCCCTCACATAGGTGCTTAGTGCTGTTTTAGTCATGTAGTGTCCATCCAGCTCTCAAGCTGAGTCTGTGGGATGGTCGAGCCCCCGATAGCCCCATGGCGTGCCTGTCAACTGGGAATAGGGGTCCTGTGCACTCAACAGTTTCTGCAGTGGCAGTGGGCTCTACGTGTGGACATCTCAGCCCAGACAGGGTCGTTACTACCAGTCATTTCATCGGGATGTGCTGTTCAGTTGCCTAGATTTACACACTTAGTGCCACACTGGGGTGACAGGGACAGCTAAGTGGATTTAGCAGATGTAATGCACTGTGGGAACTGTCCTTCTGGAGTGGCAGATGGAGGTCAAGCAGGAGACCATGGACTGTGTCAAACAGGGCCAGATGCCCATGCTGAGACCACTCTGCTTGGTTTCATCTCGTTTATGGTACGTTTGGGTCACTACCCAGTCTTCATTGACTCCATCTCTTATTGACTGCAATGAGAGCTTAGAAACCCAGCCTACATCTTGTGTGTCCTAATTTTGAACTGGAGCTCATCTTTGCTTCCAGGAACAGTTAGCAGCTGCAGACATGGCCTCATAAGAAAGTGGATGTCAGGGGTACAGTAAAGACAGAGTGGAAGAGGCATTCTTCCCTAAGCTGGTAGGAAGCAGCCCTATTTGGGTGTCTGATGCCACCAGTGATGGGTGCAGATTTAACATCTAGGTTTGCTATCTCAGCAGTACCACACCACTGGAGGTCGCAGAGCTAGTGTGCTCACTCCGTGCAGTACAGTATGGTGCTGAGGTGCCACAAACCACACTGGTGTAATGCTGATAATTAATCCTGCCCTGAGCAGGAGTTATTCATTCCAATTTATCGCCACACCGATCTGAATATGCCATTTCCGGATCTACAGTCAGCACTGTTGGAGCTACTTGCACGTGCACAAACCAGTTGGAGTTGTATTTTTTCAAAGGGCATTCTGAGCACATCATTCTGCATCACCTCCCCACCTCTCCCACGAATCCTCAAAGCCACTCTGAACAGTCTGTTGTCATTTAAGAAGATAGAAGCTCAGGGGAATCCAACACAGAAGCCAGGCATAAATTAAAGATGCTTTGAGCTATTATTACTGCAAGTGGTTTGAGTGCCTCCAGGCACAAGCTAAGTCTCATATAAGAGCCTTCAGTTTATGCTACTGGAAGAATACACTGTTTCTAGGGCACCAGTGCCCTAGACAAATATTTGTTTCTGTGATATGCAAGGTGAGGGATGTCTTAGGAAAGAATACTTTTGTTTCAGTGCCAATTGTTAATGCTTCTCGTTAATGACAGCCAGATTCAGAGGGTGAACCAGCAGAGGTTTTATCAAAACCTCTTTGCATGAGAAGTCATAATTCACATGAACTAATTTTAGCAGCCTGAAATTTCCTGTTATTCTAGTTGCACTATCTCTCAATTTGAAACAGCCTCTTTGTTGAGTTCAGCTTTCTGCCTATCACAAGACAGTTTTGGGACATGTTCAGCTTAGAAACATAAAGCATAAGAAGAGCAGGAGACTTCACTGGATTCCCAGTAGCTGGGTTTTGGACCTGTCTGGGTCACATGAAGGGTTGCAAAACCTTGAGAAGCTAAAATACTGATTGTGTGCATACCTGATACAATGAAGATGAAGTTAATATGTGCAAAACCTAGAACATCATATTCCATAGCTGGAAAAGCACCTGGAGCCACAGAATGCTCTGCCTCAGCCCCTCATTATTCATACTCAACATCTCATGTCTTTTCTGCACTAGACTGAATGCATTTTGCCCTGAATTTTCTTCTGTTTCTGTTCACTGGTAGGACAAGAGAAGTACTGGTTTGTTATCATTTATAAACAATGACTATCTGCAGATATTACTTTTCTGTTCTTCTTTGCTGCTGAGTTGCTTTTGATTTTCAAGTAGATGGGCATGAAATCATCGATTATGCTTGTGTGGAAGGATCAACCATGCCAGAAAAAGTTTCCACCATTGTCCTGGAGTGATGTGTTGGGAAAAGGTGGTCAGGCATCTCGCCTGCTTGGCACCTCACACAAACCTAAGCAAGAAAGTGAGGAATAACTTACCGGTTCGGTACTGGAAGGAGGATTAGTGATGGCAAAATGTACACAGGTCTGTTGGATTGCTCAGGATAATAGAAACACTGGGAAAATGATTGCTTCCCATTGCTTGCTTCTTAATTAATTTTTTATTTCCCATGCTAATATGTCCTTGTCCACAGTTTTGTAAGGGCACCAGTGTCAGCCACTATGAGGGTGCATTCTCAAGAAGAAATATGCATGTTTATCTCTATAAATAGCACTTGGATGACTTCCTACACCATCCATCTCAGGTCATTGAGCACTTACTGAATTCTTTCCTTCAATCCTAATATAAAATTGTTTGTAAAACTAGCCCTGGTGCCTCTTGTGTTGCAGTCTGTATGTGTGAATGGGTTATTTAGCCCTTTAGTATCACCTTTAGTATATGTAACAAGAGCCTGCAAGGTTTTGCTTTCTTTGCCAGGTGAGGAGATGGTGTTCCTGGTATTCCTCTTCTGCTCTCTTGATGGCTTCTAGAAGTGACTTCTGGCAATATCTTTGTTTTGTAAATACACCTGTGTTTTTCTTATCTGCAGCCTATTCTTTTTAATGCAAGAGTGGGAATAGGAGGTTAAGGGAAAATCTGTTGCTGATGTGATAATGTTGCTAAATAATTCTGAAAAGCATTTATGTGGCAAAGTGGCAGGAAAATGACAACTAATAGCTGGCTGAAACTCCTCTGGGACAAGGCAGGATTTTTTCACATTGAAGACAGGGGGATTATTTTTGTATTTCTCCATATCTGAAGAAAAGCAGCAGAACCTCTGTGAGGTCATCTTTTTTCACACAGAAATGTCCCAGCAGATAGAAATGAAGTTGGTGGGATTTTGCTTCTGCAGGAATTAAATAAAAACTTATTATGGACTTTGGAAAGTGGCCCAGTTTCTGGAAGTCCAGCAAGATTTCCTCCCTCCATAAATTGCATGATAGTTAATTTATTGGGGCTTTCCCATCCCTTACTGCAAAGCCAGTAATGTTAAAATGTTTAAGTAATTTTAAGACTTCTGCATCTTCCTAAACTTTGATTTTAAGGCAAAGGACAGAAAGACAGTCAATATTTTGGCTCCCACAGTGAGGGCTGGTTCCAGGATGCCCTGGTGTTCCCTTAGCACGTGTCACCTTCTCTGTCCTAAGGAGCTTGCTCCCTTCTCACATGCTTTCTGCTGTAGTACTTCAATAACTTGCCTCCTAGAGGAATATCCTTGGGTCCCCCTATGCAGGGTGGTTCTTCTTCATCCCTAGCTGAGCTAGGACCAGCCCTTGCCCTACACTCAGCCTACCCTCAGGCAGGGGGTTGGTTTGGAGGGATGGGCCTTCCCACAGCCTGTACTAGTGAGTAACACTTCCCTACAACTCACCAGCAAGGGAAAAATAGCACCAAAATAATCTGGGGTTTGTCCTGTACCCACCTTCCAGCAGCCCTGACATTCTCCCGCATGACACTGATTCCTTGTACATCACATCGTCCACCATGCACCCCTGTGATAGGCTGCAGAAACTCCAAGACACAGAGTTAGATACACTAGACCTGTGTAGATACTCAAGCCATGCAGAGGAGCAGGGGATATGCTGGGTGGGTGTATAAAAGGGACTGAAAGGCTCTGGAGGGTCTGGGGCTCTTGCTGGGGTTCATGTTCTCTGCTCCCCCCTGCCTTGTAGCCCTCCAGCTCTGTGCTGCTCCGACGTTTGCTACTACCTTTTGCTGCCACAAGCGTGTATAAATCACAGCAACCCTAACTTGTGCTCTTGTATCTTTGCCAAGGTAATTAGTATAGTGCACATTTTAAGAGAGTTATTTCTCTCTCCGGAGCAGTGTGCCAGTGCCTTGGCATGCACAGCACTGCATGATTGCCTTAAGATGCTTTATTAGAGCAGTTTGGTGTTGTTTAAGGAAAGTGCTGAGGAAGGCAAGAAATTAATGAAGGGCTGTCAGGCCTCTTATGTGGATCCCAATGTGTCCCCCAGGAAAAAGGGACCGAGCCAGGACTCTAAATGCCTTTGCAGGAGCAGTTTTCCTCCAGCTTGGGCATCTCTACCCCAGTGGTCATGCTAACAGTTGCAGCGCTGGTGCTGTCAACCACAGCATTTCCAGACTCTTCAGTAAAGCACAAGAAGTCTTGAGGGTTGTGACAAAAGAAGAGGAAGGTGAAAATCAGTTTGTGTGCATCCCCTCACAAAACTGTGGGATGTAAGCAGTGATGTGTCTTACATTAAAGCAAGTTCTGTAAATGTTCTTTATAGCTACCTGTAGAGCTGGATCCAGGTTGTGAATCCAGCTTTTGCATTAGATTACCAGAAGTTTTTCCTTCATTATCCAGGTGCATGATGGGGTTTTGGTGTTTCCTTAGATATACCATTTTTAATTGCGCTTCTCACGCCCCACTTCCACCTCTGGGTTTCACACAGGAGCTGCTGCATTGAGCCCCATACATAAGCATATGCCCATAAAGTAGGTATGCAGTCCTGCTCTGAATATAAATGCTTGTCTGGCAAGAGGGTGTCCTACTTGCTTTTGATAATGACAGTCATCCAGTGGGACACAGATGAGGACTGGCTCATCTGCTTTGCAGGATAAAGAGAGAGATTTCTGATTCAGTTGAACCACAGTGGATTTGTTATAATGCTGCCCATTTCAGTAGAATTCTTCCAGGTCTGATGCAGATCAACATCTCACTTAGCATTTAAATTATTTATCAAGCACACTGGCTCTTCAGAGTTAACAAAACATTGCTCCTTTCACCCTCAAGTGTTGAGTTGGTTCAAATAACCTCCAGGGAAGCCGGCTGGCTTTGGGTTATTTATAACTTGAGTATTTGAGTTATTTATAACTTGAATATTTAATTTCTTACAATTCCTCTCCCTTGCTGTTGCTCCCCTGTTCTTGCTACAGTGTAGTGTTTCAGCTTGATCTTCCGTTGGCTCTCGCCAGTTAAATGCTTTATTGAGGTTGATTGACTCAGGGTTTAAGAAAACTATAGGGGAAAGATCACTTCAGTATCAGTGAAGTATGGGAAAGAATAATTTGGAGAGGAGAGGAGAGGAGAGGAGAGGAGAGGAGAGGAGAGGAGAGGAGAGGAGAGGAGAGGAGAGGAGAGGAGAGGAGAGGAGAGGAGAGGAGAGGAGAGGAGAGGAGAGGAGAGGAGAGGAGAGGAGAGGAGAGGAGAGGAGAGGAGAGGAGAGGAGAGGAGAGGAGAGGAGAGGAGAGGAGAGGAGAGGAGAGGAGAGGAGAGGAGAGGAGAGGAGAGGAGAGGAGAGGAGAGGAGAGGAGAGGAGAGGAGAGGAGAGGAGAGGAGAGGAGAGGAGAGGAGAGGAGAGGAGAGGAGAGGAGAGGAGAGGAGAGGAGAGGAGAGGAGAGGAGAGGAGAGGAGAGGAGAGGAGAGGAGAGGAGAGGAGAGGAGAGGAGAGGAATCTCTATACAAGACAAGAGGGGCAGAAAAGCCTGTTTAACAGTGAGCAGAATGGGTTTGGTAAAACCTTGGACCACCCTCAGGGGTAAATCTGGCACTTTGCTATGTTGGTATTAAAACTTGAAGGGGTATCTGCTGGCATGTCTGCTTAGAAAGGGACAGACTGCTGCCTTCATCATTGGCTGGGTGTGAGAGATCTCCGACACGTGCTTTATCACCGCATTTGCTTAACACAGTGCAGAATGTGGTTTTCCCACATCTGCAGGACTGGAGGAGCCCCACCTCAGGGGAGTGACTGTCCTGTCTGCAGGACCAAGGGGGTGCACCCTGTGTGTTTTAACTCAGACTGGGTGAATGATGCTCACTGTCCTGCTTGTCCCAGGGCTAGGTTTTCTGAGAAGTTTGACTATAAACACTGAAAACCAGGACCGGACTGTTGTGAGCCTTAAGCAAGGTAGGCAATTTGATGTAGGCAGCAAAAGCACTTGCAGAAGTGAGAAGGAGAGAAGGGCTCTGTGTGTTTCTGCAGCTATGGCAGGTCCATGTGCAGCCCATGCAGACTCTGCCGCAGAGGTGGAGTGACTCCCAGACGTCCTCCTCATTGTACCCAGGGATGCAGAGCCCAGCACAACCTGCAGACACATCCTACCTTCTGCCTGGTAGCTCTGTGGGGCTCCTTGTCTGGCTTTGTGTTAGCTCTTCCTGGAGAAGAGGTCCATGCAGGTGGCTGCTGGCTCTTCGCATATACAACAAACTTCCCTATAGAACTATGTGGTCTCTTACACAATGCAGAGAACTCAGGCTGGGCTGAAAGCCTGTCCTAATGTCATGCAGGTGGCTGGGTAGGTGTTACCACCTCTGTTCCCAGGTCTCTGCTGTGCCCACGTGTCTGCAAAGCTGCTACACTGCCATTCTACCATCTGTGAACAGTAAAGCCAGTGTAAGCAGCTTGTGTAAGGTGCTGGGGTAAGAACAGTCCAGAAGGACAACCAGAGCAGTGAAGACAGTATGGAGAGGACTCTTAGATGGGGAATGGTTGCGCTGGGAGATGAAAGGGACTGGTGTTCTCTGGATGTAGGCTGTAGCCCATGAGAGCTCCTCTTACCAGATGTATAGGAGAGGACAGAAGGGCTCATGGCTGTGTAATAAATCTATTGCTCTGGCTAAACACCCAAAAGTGTGCATATGTAGGCCTGGACATCTGTGTAAGTCAGTGTAGGACTTTGTCCAGGACAGTGCCAGTCTTCAGAAGTGGGTTTACGTGTCCCTGAATAAATGTGTCTCTTGGTGGTGCTTGCCTCCTTGGAAACTTAATAAGCAAGTCTTAAACAAGACATTTTCCTTCTTCTCCCTCCCTCTTTCTCACTTTCTTGGCAGAGGTAGGTCTGGGAGTCATGTTTCTCTTTTCTTGTTCTCCATTAGGCTCTGTGGTTATCCTCCTTTCTATGATGAAAATGATTCCAAACTCTTCGAGCAGATCCTTAAGGCCGAGTATGAGTTTGACTCTCCGTATTGGGATGACATCTCTGAGTCTGGTAAGAAGCTACTGCTCATTTAGTCGCAGCAACCATGCATGCATGCATGCCTTTTGCAGATATCCTCTTCTGGGTGGGATAATGCATCCTCTGTTATGTGCAGAGTTCCTTTTAACTGAAAACCATTGGGAATTTTTTCAGCTCAAATATTTACAGGAAGTTACTTCTGCAGGAGAGCAAACTGTGTACTGTATTGCCCAGTCTCACACAAAAGCTCTAAAACGTCGCTGGAACAGCAGAAGAAAATAGCAGAAGACTGTCCCAAGAAGACAAAGTAGTTTAACTTCTGCATCACATCCAAATAAAATGCAGATGGTTTATGTGTCATTAATAATAGCGTGGCAAACTACTTTGGCTTTGGTAGTGAAACTGCACTGCAGGTCTGAAACGAGTCTGCACTGCATACAGCAAAGCAGCCAAGGAATTAATGGCCTCCGAATGAAGAGAGTAAGCAGATTCAGAAACTGGGTGTACTGTCTGCGTGGTCGGATCCGGATCACTGTCCGTGTGCTCAACCAGTTCCCCACTCAGTGCACAGATATAGTAAAGTCTGGCAGAGGCACAGCTATCCTACCCTGTTACATGCAAATAAGCCAGCAAGCACGGCTCATGGTCTGCTGGCATCAACGTCTGTGAGTGACAGCAGGGACATGTTCAACACTGGACCTGCCACTGACGTTCTCTATGGTCTCCAAGAGGTCATGCAAGCTTGGTGCCCTTGCTCTGTCTGACCTGGAGGAGCGTCTGCTATTTCACACAGGAGCAGAAATGAATTCCAGGAACATTTTATGAGACAGATAAAATCTGCATCTAGAGATGCAGTTTTCCGATTCATTAGTACTACTGATTGAGGCACGTGAGATATAAAAAGAAGTGGTTTATTTTAAACGTGATTTTATATCCTGTTATCTCTGCATAGAACAACATTTCATGCTGCTTACATCTGTGGTCCAGATATCATTGTGATGGATTGCCTAAAAATATATGTGATGAGAAGCTTTTTCAAGCCCATAAGGGTTTTCTGAGAAAATATGAAGGTCTGCTGGCAGACCCCTTTGCATTTTGGAGGAGAAGTACATCACCTAAATCAGCACAAAGGTTTTCCTGCCATATATGGCTTTGCTGTGGCTCCTCCAGCTACTCTCTCTTGAAACTACTGGATGCATGCCATGCTGCAATCCCTCTGCCCTCCATTACAGTGTCCATTAAAAACATATCACTTCATGCACAGAGGAGTCCATTTTCATTGGTAACTTGTTTATAAATATGCAACTTGTCCTCAAAGCTGCCA
This sequence comes from Clamator glandarius, assembly GCA_033459285.1. Taxonomy (NCBI): domain Eukaryota; kingdom Metazoa; phylum Chordata; class Aves; order Cuculiformes; family Cuculidae; genus Clamator; species Clamator glandarius. The sequence continues at coordinate 2,278,825 of JAUNZM010000026.1, forward strand.
ATGTGTGTGACTGCTTCGAGGAAGAAATGAGCAGCTCCTCTTACTGTGGCATCTGGCCTCTTCTTCACCTTTCCCTTCAGTCTACCAGCATCACCAACAGATGAGGCCATATTCAAACCACTAGGATGGCCAGAGGAGCTCAGGTGACCAGGGAGTTGGGAGCTGGCAGGCTTGTACTGTGCTGACTCTTAATTATCCATCCCACTCCTAAATGTGCATGCAGGGGTAGATGCTTTCAGTTTTTATCTGCCATACTAAATAGCTTGGATTCGGTCCTAAGCCACTGCAGTTATGTCTGTACTAATAAATGACAGATGACCCAGAGCCATTTTCTGTTGCTGTGGCCAGATGGAACTTGGTAGCCTGATCAGTGCTGTTGGCCAATGATCCTGCATCAGAACTGAGCATCAGCCTTATTGCTTTGAATTATTCTTTTTTTCTATTTTTTTTTTTTACAGCTAAGGACTTCATTCGAAACTTGATGGAGAAGGACCCAAATAAAAGATACACCTGTGAGCAAGCAGCACGACACCCCTGGTAAGCAACAGTCACTGCTGCATGAAACTCTTAGGGCAAAGAGCATCATTTTACATTCATGGGTTGAAGTGGATTTTTTGACACAAAGTATTCTAAGCTCAACTGAAAACCCCTTACAAAACCCCTTACAACCCCTGCCTTTGTCCTCCAGATTTTCATGGAAAATCATGAAGGACTTTCATCTGACACATCATCCTTTTTGATCCTGCGTCAGGATTCAGTGCTGTGCTGTATTATGTATGTTCACTGTAGTGCAGCAGTGGGATAAGTAAAAATGTTTGAAACAAAAATCATATTTTGGGGCAAAAGGTCAAATTCTGTGGGTGTGCAGAAACTGGGTATCAACCTGTTCATGAGTTCCTTCCAAAGGATAGTATCAGAGCATTTACAAACATTCATGAAGTAAGAAGTCTGTGTCTGTGGTTCATGGATAGTAGTCCGTCTCCTGCTTGAATTAAAGACCTGTTTTCACACACTGTTTACCCTCTCTTGTTGAATGGTGCTATCTTTCTGCAGCAAATACAGAAAAGTACCTGGTCTGACTGTATTCATAATTTAGACTTCTGTTAAGTACTTTAAATTACATGATATCTTTGCACATGGATGACTTCACCAACATTACCCAAAGATTATATAGCTGAAACAAGAATGGCTTATGTAATTTTGACTAGTGACTGACCAACACCCAGCACTAGCAGCTGCACCCACAAATGGGCTCTGGATGCAAGTCCTTTAGGGCAGGGCTCATTATATATGCAGCTAGATATTATTTTTGTTGTTATAATGGCTGCAACAGAAAGGAGTCAATGGCATGATATTTTCACCCCAGATGTGTGTTAGACTGTGCTTTGTACTATCATGATTACCATAAATACAATTCCTTTTGCAGTTTCTGGATTACTGGCTGGATATGAGCGTTAAGTGGTGTATTTGAGGGGAACAGAAGTTTTTCCTGAGTGTCCATAGCGCCTCAGAAAAGCAACTGTGCCAGTGTCACAACTAGCTGAAAAGCCTGATGGACTGCGGAACCATCCTTGTGATGCAGTTTGAGCCCAAGCGTCAGCCTTGAGTAGTGTAGTTGAGTATAAAATGCATAGTAAGAACAGCACAGGCACAGAAGTTTCCAGTGAATTATAAGGTAGCACTGCTTTATTCTGAGAGTTGGAGACATTTGTTCAGGTGATGGAGTCTAGATCCCTCTGCGGCTGGGGAGCTTTGTCACTGGGGCTCTGGTTACTCTGCTTCCTCAGTAGTCATGGAGTTCGGACACACTCCTTGAGCTTTCTAGCTCTGAAGGGACAGAACTTGGTACACAGTTTAAAATCATGTTGAATTTCAAAGCAGAGTAAAAGTTAATGGCTAGAACAAATACTTCAGTTTGGCTTCAAGGAGTTTATGCTCTTCTCTCTGTGACAGTCACTGGTTGGCCTCTGCTCATTACTGCTTTCAATCCTAGGAGTAGATGGAGAGTAAATCATAGAATCATAGAATGGTTTGAATTGGAAGGGAGGTTAAAGATCATCTAATTCCAAGCCCCCTGCCATGGACAGGGACACATCCCACCAGACCAGGCTGCTCAAGGCCCCATCCAACATGGGATGGGACATCTACAGCTTCCCTGGGCAACCTGTGCCAGTGCCTCACCACCCTCACTGTGAAGAGTTTCTTCCTAATGTCTAGTCTAAATCTTCCCCCTCTAATTTATAGCCATTCCTCCTAGTCCTGTCACTATATGCCTTTGTAAAAAAGTCCATCCCCAAAATCCTTTCAAAGCATTTTACCACTCTGGTTTACTTGTTCATTAAGTTTTACCAATACACAGGCTGATTAATTGTCGCCATAATTAATTCATGATTTCACACTCATGAAGATGTTCAGTAAGTTATGACCTCAAAAGTGGTAGAAATATAGTGAAATGACACTGATTTGTTAATAGTGGGAATGATATGCTGATGTCTGACTGAAGTTTGTCAGTCACTGATTACAAATTAGCCTGAAGATAAGATTGAAGCTCAGGCTTTACAATTAAGAAGTTTTTAGAAAGGCTTGGGATGCAAAGGCAATGCAAATCACTGAGAAAAGCAAGATTCTTGCTGTTCTTCCTCCATGCTAATGACAATTAGATACATTGTACAGATGATTTTTAGCAACATCAGTGGCTGGCACCAATACAAATGAGAGATGAGGAGAAGTCAAAGACCCAGGTCTGCCCTTTTCCTAGTGTCCCATCAATAACTGCATTGTCTCTGTGACAAAAAAGGAAATTTGGGAAATGAAATCCAGCTTCTGTGAGCTGAAAATAAAAATAATTTCTAAATGATACTGACCTGAGTCTCAGGAAATTAAACAAGTTACAGAAGTCAATATTAGAAATATAGAATAAACAATGTGAATGCAACTCCCAGCAGAGAATGAGGTGACCATTTGTGTAACTGGGAGGCAGATTTTCCAAAGCCTTATATCCAAGATACACAAAACGTAAGCATCTAGCTTTTGGCCCCACTACATCTGTGTTGGTTGCTGGAGTGCAACAAAGAAACGTGGCACTTGTAACACACACAGCTTCTGGGCCCTCCTAAAGAACAAAATGATAAAAAGTGTTTTCATTCCTTTTTTTTTTTTCTTTTTTTTGCTTTTGCATGTCATGGCCAGGGGCCAATGGAAACTCACAGGCTGCTCCATAATATTTTACATTTTCTACAGAATCCATTCTTCCATTTAAAAACAACTCCCCAAAAAGAGATTTCCCCCATTTCTGTCGTGGAGGGTCGTCCTCTGCCAGGCTGACTTCGTAAGGCAGTTTTTCATTTGCAGGGCTACCTCCCAACCACATAAAGCACAGCTCAGGGTTGGGCTTTGAGATGTCAGACATGCAAATGGCACCACAGAAGGGAGAGTTAAAATATTCACCATGCTCCCACCCCTCATCCTAAAACCACCTCCCCTCAACACAGAGACAATATGCCCCAGCGCATTAAAGAGCAGGACATTTGTAGAGTGAAAGCAAAATATGAAGATTTCCAAAGTTATGGCTTCATATTTGTCTCTGTCCTCCACAGTAAGCTCTTGAGCAAAACTCGGTATCTCATTCCTCCTCGCTCTGAAAAGCTTCCTGTAACATAAATATAGCAGTTATCGACATCTTTGGAGAGTGGTGTAGTGAATTTTTGAAGGGTTTGTATCCTGTAGTGATAGATGCTACTAAAATGCCTTTTTGGGTAATCGAGGCTATTCACCCAGATATTATCTGTTATTTCAGAGTTAGTGCTAAGATCTCCTTTTGCCAAGCCACTGTGTATTTCTGCCCAGATTGCTTATACCAGGAAACAGCAAGGTTTTTACTGTTCCTTTTCTCATTCTAGTGATTACATCTGTTGCAATGGCATCCTCCCCTCCTCTTTGAATGAGGGCAAAACCTTTTTGCTGCTGAAGGAGGAGAGCTCTGTGCTTCCTCTCAGTGGTCAGCTTTGTCGTGCCCCCAGCCTGGATGTCCTGAGTACAAGAAGCTGGAGTCGAGTTGCTGGAGTGTGTCCAGAGGAGGGCAACCAAGCTGCTGAAGGGTCTGGAGTACAAGTCATATGGGGAGTGGCTGAGGGAACTAGGACTGTTTAGTCTGGAGAAGAGGAGGCTGAGGGGAGACCTTACCACTCTCTACAACTACCTGAAAGGAGGATGTAGTGAGGTGGGTGTTGGTCTTTTCTCCCAAGTAACAAGTGATAGATTGGGAGGAAATGGCATCAAGTTCTGCCAGGGGAGGTTTAGATTGGACATTAGAAAAAATTTCTTTACCAAAAGAGTGGTGAGGCATTGGAACAGGCTGCCCAGGGAAGTGGAGGAGTTTCCATCATTGGAGATATTCAAAAAGGATGTAGATGTGGCACTTTGGGACATGGTTTAGTAGGCATGGTGATTTTGGCCTGACAGTTGGACTTGATGATCTTAGAGGTCTTTTCCAACCTTAACCATCATGTGATTCTATATTTAAACTTCTATCAAATCCAGGCTTAATTTCCTCTTGCTTGTGATTGCATTCAGTGTTCTAGCATTGGAGGTAGGGGTGCAAGTGTTCAGCCAACAGAGAGAGGATACCACACCTTTTATACTGAGAGCATCCCATACCACCTTCTCACATGAGAATACACCCCCCTTAGCAGCACCGTCTTCTGTAGTGTCTGCATAGAGTTGCCTCCTCTCTGTGTAATCGAAAGTAATGAGGCCAAAGCAGACTTCAAGTGGTCCCACTCTTGTGGAGTGCTTACACTTCAAGTAGGCCTTAATGGCATCCCATAAAAGGGCTTGGTTTTTTTACCTTCAGAATTGATTTTGTAGAGCAAAATAACTGGAGAAACATCTTTGAACCGTATAGTTCATATGAAGTGGAATTGTGGTTCTACTGAGTTTAATGGGAGTTTTGCCACTGTCATTGGTAAGAATCAGTGTTTTGCTCCTTGTCTCCACCAGCGAATAAGAAATGTCTACCTAAGTCACTGGTGCTGGGCAAATGGTAGAGAATTAGTATATAAGGTGAGGTGGTTCCATGTAGTGACGTTTTCAGGCTTTCCATTTTTCTTCCTTCTGTGGAATCTTTTCCTGCAGTATCAGATCACTGAGATCAGCCACAAATACGAAAGAATCTATCAAATAATGAATACTTAGCACATCCTCTATAATCTGATTGTGATAAAACCAGTTAACTGCACATGAGATGGCTACCTGGCCATAAGAATTTGTTGCTTCAATATATAACATTTCTGAAGAACAAACTGATTCCAAAATATACCTATTATTTTAATCACCATGTTTTTATTCAAAACTTCCAAATGAGGCTTACAAGAACTGGATCTTGAAAGATATTACATTTGAACCTTTAAGGTTAATAATCTCTTTGAATTTCGGGAAACTTCTCAAGAATAGCCAACTATTCACATGACTAAATGTTTGTACAGGATTAGACCCTAGAAAAAGTAAATACTTCTTCCTGATGGCCCACTTTTCTGTGCTGTATCTGCTCCCCACATGCCTGCATTTACGTGATGTTTTGCTATTTATAATCAAATGGCCTTGGCAGGGGGACGGTATGTTAAACTCAGAGTTGGCAGAAAAAAAGGCTAATAACTGCAGTGAAGTATGGTAACTGAAACACTACAATATGTAAGACTTGTTGTATAATTACCGCACCCCAGTCTGTACAGTCTGTCCATTTATGCAGCTTTCTCCAGTTTAATATACAGGTGACATGCTTTCCTTTGGCAAAGTTATTTATTTTATAGTGTAACTTTCACTGAGGTTTGCACTGTTTATGGTGTGTTGCAAAGAGGCAATGTTCTACTTAGTTGTTCCACTGTGGCTTTTCAAAAAGGACATGGAAAACAAAGGTAAAAAAGAGTGGGGTAATTTTGCTGCAGCTTGATATATTTTAATGTTTCCTTAGCTCATATTAATGACAGCAATTAAGTTTATTAAATATATTACCATGTCAGAACCCACATCCTGTTTCAGGCTGTAGTAATTGAGAGTGAGCAGCAGAAACCCAAGGACCTGGTTTTTTCCAGCTACAGGATCACACTGTGCTCCCCATCAGGTCCAGTTGGCTCCTGCAGCAGCAACTTCAGCCTCCAGGCTCAGGTCAGAGGGAAAGAAAACTGTCCTGAGAGGTCAAGGAGAAAGTCCAACAGTTAAGAAGCTGATATAAGAACTGAAAGGTGTGCTGTGAATTTGTTTGCTCTGTCACACGTTACCCAAATGACCTTAAATGGATTTAGAGATGTGTGCTAAAGCCACTTATGGCACTGAAGGCAACCTGTGACATCTAAATTAAAGGGTGATGTATGTATTGCCTCCCTGTATAGACTATATACTGTAAAAGGAAGTTGTGGCACCTAAGTTAGACACCTGTGTCTGTGGATACAAGTGTGGCACTCACTTTTCCTTACTGCTTATAGAGCAGGAGAGCAGATACTTGGGATGTGCTGATGTCCATCCCCGCTTATGCTGAAGAACTGCAAAGCTTTGGCAAGGATTGAGCCTCTGCAAATTGTGACCATGACCCTGAGTGTTTATGACGTGCCAGAAAGCATGAACCAGATAATAATTTCCACCCAGGGAAGGGACATGGTTTACAAAGAGCTCAGTTCTCAGACAATGTTGTTTGAAGTGTGAAAAGGGCTCCCTGAAGGGAATTGCTGATGTTTACAACATTAAATCAAACTCTTTGCCAAGTTCATTCCTACACTCTATTTATTTTGGATCATCACTGATATTGTGTGTGTGTGTGTGTATATATTTATATGCATGCATGTGTGTATGTGTGTGTATAGAAGAGTTATGATCCTTCAGTGTTATCCATTACAGCTAACTCCATGTTTCCTGTCATCATACTCAAGAGTATTTCCAAGCATTGTTTGGCCAGCACAATATCTGAGTTGGCTGCTTTCAGTATGAAGGTTCAGAAACTAATTGTAGATGAAAGAGTCTGCCTGCCATCATGGGCAGGGAGGATGCCAGGGACATATGCTTGCAGTATGCTAACAAGAACCATCCAAAAGGATATTTACTGGCTTTATCTTTGTTGGAGGTTCCTCTCAAAGCTTAGAATTGCTATGGCCAGATAAATTGCTGTGATAACTTTGAACCCAGATAGAGAGCTAAAATATATTAGATACTATGAAATAACATTTGATCATTAGATTAGATTCCTCTTGTACAGAACTAGATTTGTTATGCTTATTCATGAGAAATAACCTTCTTGACTTTGGTGAAAGTATTTTTGATGGGGAATTGTCAGATTGTGGCCCTTGCTATCCAATTGTGTGTGTTGAGATGCTTATATATTTACAAGACCAGCTTCAACGCAAAGTTCCCCAAACCATTGTTAAGATATAACTGGTTTCATGTGCTGCAAAATCGGGATTCCAAGAGAAAAGTCAGGTTCCAGTTAGGCTAATCAGTCCTTGCTCAGTTCTGGGTGATGCTCAGCATGATAACAGATCATGCATTATTCTGATTTGTTGGATTTTTGTTTTGTAAATGCATGTGGTAGGTAGAAGCAATATATTTTACTGGGCCAGTTGGTATAGTAGGTAAAAACAAACTTCTGTGCTGACACAGTTAACTTCAAAGTTAACTGCAAAGCCAAGAACTGTTGGTCAGTGTTCGACTAGATGTGCATCTCTGAAACAGAAGATGACTGGTTCTCAGGGAAAACTGAGCTAATCCCTGAAGGAGAAGAGTATGTTGTGCAGGGGAGGGAGAAAGAAAGAAGACGCTAAGGTATTTTTGTCCTAAAAGGAAGAGGAAGGTGGTTTATAGCCTGTGGACTTGGACAGTTAGGGAAAGGTGATTATAGCATGCTCTAAACCCAGTATCTCTATTAAATTTCATGCATTATCTTCTGAGCATGGGAATTAGAGCTTGTGATTAAATACATCTACTACAGATGTGATAATGCTCATGATACCTACTTCGGGGTGGGTTTGTGTGCCCCAAATCTTATCTCATTTTTAAAACTTTAAGAGTCGATTGTATGAAAGATGCGACTTTTACCTGCTCACAATCACCTCTCTTGCCTGTGTCCTTAAAGCACCACATCTCTAGCAAAATACCAACAGCAAATGGTTGTTAACATTTCTTTTGTTTTCCTAGAAATAAAACTGTACTAGAAACACTATATTGCCATGAGTATTTTATAGAATTTTTAAGATCCTCCAAGGCAAATACAGTATAAAAGCAGAGTCCTTATGTTACAATATTGCACCATTAACAGGATAGTTCTTCAGAGAACAACAGAAGAAGCTCAGAAAATAGTCCCACACCCAGCTTTGGTAGCCACGGCTGTGTTTTGGACCATACTATTTGGCATACCAGCACACATTTGAATGGATTCTGTTGTGCTAGATTAGTGCTAGCATTGCTGTTATTTTGCTCTCATTAAAAAGTAGCATCTGCAAGGTGCTAATGCTGCTGAAGAGACCTTAGATGTAGAATGGTGCCCATCACTGTGGTATCTAAAGGCTTCACAGGGTGTCTGTCCATCCCCTTGTAAAGTAAGCAACTGTTATTCTGCCTGTTTGGGAAACACCCAAACACTGAGACTATTTTTCTGGAATTGACAGAATTGTATAGTGAACATAGAGTTATTGGTGGTAGAAGATAGTTTGTGAACTGCTGGAACTAGCAGTTTCTTGGTGAAACCACTAGTGTTTCATAAAATGATCCCTAAACTCAAAAAATATAGCTTGTATTTGAGTTACACGCCCCATGAAATGTTTCATATAGCAAAAATGCATTTGCAAGTTCTTGTGGAGGCTGGCAGGAAAGATCTTCTGGAAGAGCTGTCAAGGGTATCATACTGCAACAACTTGTTCTGCCGATGTTTCCAATATAAAATTTGACTAGTGGGAAACATGATCTGTGCTTATACAGCTTGTTAACACACTTGTTCATAAAGTAAAATGCTTCATTAGTGTCAAAGGGAAAATGTTCTTTGCAAATGTGAGTAAATTTTCTCTTTGCAGCTTGGAATTTTGATCACTTACTGAATGGATGCTTTGGCTTGTAGCTGTCCATACTACATGTTCAGCTTCATTTTCTTCTGCAGATTTGTAGTATATGCTCAGTGCTTCCAGCTGACTCGTGTTGAGGACACCTGCCTTCACCCAGGAGGTATCCTTGTACACGGCAGAATGCTAATGACATTTTGGAGTGACTGTAGGGCCTGTCTGTACCAAAAGGCCAAGTGGCTGCAAGGAGAGTTTACACAAATCTGCACACACTTGTGCACCTAAGCTAATGAACTGCACAGGGCAGGCAATACAACTAGAGTCTTCTCAGGCTGCTGGGTCGTCTCTTCATTGAAGTGACCTGGAGGCAGTTAGGGACAGACGCTCTGTGTCATGTCATTTGGGTATGTAGATGTGGCTGTGGTAAAGATGTAGAAACTACCTTACAGGCTGGTTTTGTACTAGAGAAATACAGAAAATGCACTGTATAGTGGATGCAAGACCAGGTAGGCACTTTTTCCATCTGGGAGTATATGCCACATAGGAACCATCAGAGTCTGTACTGGGGCTGGCAGTATTTCCTGTGAAAGGCAGAGGATGGAACAATGAACGTGATGCTTAAGCTTAATGCTGCCTCACCAAAGTGTTAACTGTCTGGCTGCAGTAGGAAATCCAGACCAGCTTGTTTCCCTGTCAGTGAGGGAGGTGATCCTCTTCAGAGGAAAACTGAAGATCTTTTGGTTCTCAAACACCTCTCCTTCTCCATCAAGAGCACAGGGACCCAAGAGAGGATGTCAGACACCATTTGGGATCCAGGCTTTGCTCATGGTACTGATTATTCTGCCTGCTTGTGATAAAGGTTATGTGGTTGTGATGGTCAGCCAAGTGCCTTTCCCAGTTGGAGGTGGGCTACCCTGAATGGGAGACCTGCTCCTTCCTACCCACAGTACTGTGGACTCCAGTAGTCTTGAATAACTCAGTATAGACCACTTCAGCTGCACAGGACAGGGTTGGTGGCTCTCCAGTCTTGGGAGATGGGGTTTAGTCCCTCATCTTCCTCCCAAGAGTAAGTAGTTCCTCTCATTTCTTTCACTTTTTGCGTGACTGTTATCAGCAGGGAGGAGGGAGTAACGTGGAGGAGAAGGGTCCTTGGGAGCACTTCTTAAATGTGCCATTGACATGAAGGCAGAAAATCTGCATGTCATTTGAAGAACAGAGAGATCTGGGCAAAACGAAAATAATGTCTTCAATTCATAGCACACATAAGTGGAAACAGCAGGTTGGGGTATGTAAGCAGAGTTTCATCTTTTAAGAAACATAAAGCAATGCTGCTGTTCTGCTGCCTTAGTTGGAAAATAGTAAACAGTTTGGGTACTACCCTCTAAGTAAGATGTGGACTATTGGAGGAAGTCCAGAGAAGCTCACTAGATCAGAGGATTAGAAAATATGAGTTATGAAGAAACAGCGAAGGGATTGGTTTGTTTAGTCTAGAGCAGAGAAGGAGAGAAGACATGATAACAGTCTTCAAATATGTGAAAGGATGCTTCAAAGAAAAAGGGAATAAATTACTTTCTATGCCTCCTGGCAGATAGAGGGACACTGGAAGAGGTTGCCTGAGGAGTCTCCATCTTTTGGAGATCATTAAGGACCGGTTAGCCAAATGTCTGTTAAAATTATTTTGACAGTGGTAGGGTGGGGAAGGGACTAGATGACCAGTGAGTCCCCAGAATCTTGAGAATGCATGCCTTGAGGAGTTGAATGAATCAGTAAAATTCTCTTGAAATAGTTGTGTTTAGCAGAGATTTCAATTTGTCTTTATCTGTTCAAAAAACTTGGTGAGATCAGTTAAGTTTTTAGGTTGGGTGTTGTTCTGTTTAAGCTGTTTGTGCACCCTGTTCTGCTTTAGTGAGCATCCATATGTCTGCTTTATTGTAAATCTGTGTTAATCATGATGAATGGCCATGTACGTTGCAAGGTGGCAGGAAAATCTCCAGTGCGTACAGGAAACAGACAGGTTGGAGTGGCTCTGGAAGCTGCTGCATGGTTGAGGCTAAAAGTAGGCTCAGCCTGTTGATGTTAAATCTTCAGATGTAGAGAAAAAAAGAACAAGTAGAATGTTTTCATCTAGAGCTGTAATGGTGATAGAAAGCAGCCGTGCACCAACAAAATAAGGTCATACCTCTCCATAGCTGCCAGACCTACAAGCGTTATCTACGGTTGCTTTTATTGCCCCAGATTTTCCACCACTACTGCCAGCAGGAACAGTGGTGGGAAGTTTAGCCCTCATGTGAATGAAATCATCATCGCTGCAGGAGCGATCACACCCTGGACCAGCCTTCTCAGTTGAGGAGGAGAAAAAAGGAGTACTCAAGGAGAGAAAATGATCTCTTAAAATTTGTCTTGTCTGTCTGTTTCAGGATTGCAGGTGATACAGCGCTCAGCAAAAACATCCATGAGTCAGTCAGCGCTCAGATCCGGAAGAACTTTGCAAAAAGCAAATGGAGAGTAAGTGACCCATCCTTGGGGTTATACTTAGACACCTAACTCTGCTAATGTGATGGCCATTGGCCACCTTTTCAGCATGTTAGTGCTTTTGTGGCCCAAAGTTTTGGTTAAAATCATTTATCCAGTCTTAGGTTATGTGGTCTTGTGGGGCCTTTTAAGGGGATGCTACTGATCAAGTGTATAACTGTAATGAGTGTGAGAGATGGAGCTGGGACTGCTCACAGCTCCGGCACAAGTGGTTATATGCAGATTTGGGGTCAACACTGTAGGGAGACATGAAGCAACATGGACACCCTCTGTGTTGGTGCAAGGAAGAATGTGTCAAATAAGATTTTCCTTGTGGGCTGTTGCATCCCGTCTGTGTGCTAGAACGAGCAATGGGAAGTAGGACTGGGGCAGAAATGCATATGGTTTGATATTGCTGTTTCTAGCTAAGAAATAAGAAACTGGGAAAGGTTTGAAGGATGATGGACTTATCCACTTCTGATAATTGAGCAGACAGGAGATGAGCAGAACTAGTCGTTCCACTTCCAACTTTCTCTTTCTTGCTTGCTTGCTTTTGTTTTTCCAGCAAGCTTTTAACGCCACAGCAGTCGTGCGACACATGAGGCGATTACACCTCGGCAGCAGCCTGGACAGTGCGAGTGCCAGTGTGTCGAGCACCCTCAGCCTGGCCTCCCCACTTCCCGACACAGCCACCCGGAAAGATTGTGAGTAGTCAGCATCCCAGCAAAGCTCCTGCCATGGCAGCTGAGCCAATTCACGGGATCCCCATTTTCTCTTTGACTCCCAGGCTGCAGTCCTCAATGCAAGTAGGTTCGGCTTTCTGCAAGCACATGTTTAGAACAAGGACTGAAAAGGGACCAAGGATTCATTTTTTAGCTAACCAAAAGAATAATGATTCAATTGGAAAAGTTTATGCTCTAAAAAATAGTTTTTAGCTTGGTGCATTTTTGAGAACAGAAAATTATTTCTTGAGCAGAAAGAGGACTTTCACTTGGGAAAAAGACCCAGACCCCCACAGCAAAAAAACTTAAGTATTTGGTTGAAAGCTGACAAAATTTACTCAAACTGTTTATACTTGAGTTTCCAGTATTATGATAAGGCATTTTTCCATGAAAATTGGCTTATCTTCTGTTCAGTTTTCCATGGAGGAGACTGATCCTGCCAGTCTGACCTGGCTGCCCCCCTCCCTGGGCCAGATTAAGCTCCTGTATGAAGAGACTCATTTGTTTGAGTGGGATTTAGGCTCTGTACACCCCAGGGGGACTGTGCCCACTGCCTCATTTGTTACATGCTGTAACTGAAATTTTCAAGCTGTCCAAAGGAGTCAGTTACTTGGGATATATATTTTTCTTTCCTGAATGCCAGGAAAGGAGATATGGCAGCAAAGGGATCCTTTGGAAGATAGAAATGCTTCCTTTGCAGTGAAGCATGTTTAATCTCTGGCTTCTGAGTATTTAGTTTATTCTCTTCTGTCTATCTGTAGAGATTTTTTTCTATCAGGAAATGGAGGGATGTGGTTTTTACAATTAAAGGGAATTATTTCAAGGTGTGGCACCAAATAGGAACGCTAATAGCTTATGGTACTGCAAGTCAGTGCTTACTTTACTGGGGACTAAAGTGATTGTTTCTAGACAATACTCTGCACTATTCTGGAACTGAAAGCACCTACTATTCAGGATGGATTTTGGATGGTGCCACTATCTGCCTCTGCCAGCCCTGCCTACCATCCTCTGCTCCTTGATGAGGACGTGACACCAGCCACAGTGCCCACAGCTCTTGCTGTCACGAGCACAGCTTCCCCCATGGATGGGGTTGGAGCTGCCTTCCGGGCACTGCGTGAGGTGTTTTTCCCAGCTTGTGCCAGGGCTGAGCCAGAGCAGAGTCCCTCCTCTTTGCATCTGGTGGGAATTCATGCCCAGTGCCCACTTTGCAATGCCCAGAGCCAAATCCTACAGCTGCTGCTGCTGCAAAACAAAGTCTCGCTGTGCTCCGGGCACACATCTGGCACCTGCAAAGGACTGATGTAGCGAAGCAGTGATGTAGCAAAGCATTTCCAACCATGCACTGGCAATACAGCAATGTAGAAAGCCCTCTTTCCAGAGAGTAAAACTCCTCTATTTTGGTTTCCGATGCAGTATGTTGCTGTTAGGAGCATGATTTAGGGATTAGGAGCATGATTTAGGGATTGGTGGGAATGGTTGGACTCGACGATCCAGTGGGTCTCTTCCAACCTGTTTATTCTGTGATTCTGTGATTCTGTGATTCTGTGATTCTGTATCGGTAAGCTGGACCCTAGCTGGGTCTCAAGCATCTGGTGGTGTGCTTTGCTGTGGAACTAGTGGGTGATTAATCTGCATCCATCCATTTGCTTAGTCTTAAATGGTGTTAATTAATAATATTGAGTAATAGTATTGGAAAAATTCATCTGAAGAAGTAGTGGAAAAATTCATCTGAACAAGAAGGGTGGGAAGAGAACAAAGTCTGTTTAACTACTACAAAATCCAGCAGGTCCCTGTACAGAATCTGACTATAATTTGCAGTGATGGAGAAGTTGGTCAGGATGTGAAAAATAAAACTAGATGTGTTAAGACAAGTGAATATTTTTATGTCAGAAATGTGAGGCAGAAAAGCATCAGAAGATTTCCAAGCATTAAGTAGAGTTAAGTCCAGCTTTGCAGACAATACAGAAGAGCTTCCCTTCCTCAAAGAAATAAATTGAAGAAGTAGAAGATGTTGGAGCCCCAGAAGAACAGTGAGGAGAGCCAGCAGCCAACAAAAGGAGAGACATTAAGAGGGAGCTTGACATATCAAATGCACCCTACTAGATACCTCCTGTTCAGAAAAAAACTAAGGTCTCTCTCCTGCCTTTCTCTTTCACAGTGGTTTTCTCTGGGGACAGATTTCTTGCACAAGAAGGATCCCATGCAGCAAGTTACATGAAGCAGCTGTGCCGCCATTAGGAAATATAATACTGCCTAATGCTATTAATAGACATTTAATGAGCTCTCCAAATACTTTCAAATGCAGCAATTTCACATCATTGTAGACAATTAAATACAGCCTTTGCCTGAGAGTAGGTTATGTCAGGCTGCATCCTAATTCCATTCCCTCTATTAGGGCAGAGCAGAGATGATCCATTAGGCTGGATTATGCTACCTGTCCGGAAAGACTAAGTGAATCAGTTGGAATTTCTCAAGTGTATTGGCCTGATACTTGGTCCACGTCTCATTTGTTCACTTTAAACATGATTGGACAGCCTCGATTAATTACAAGACCTAGATGTCTGTATTTTTAAGGAAATAGATAAATTGCAGGATGAAGGATGGCAAATGTCAATACTGCTGGGAAATGGGATGTGGCTGAGTGTAGGTATAGCATAGTTATCCCTGAGGCTGAAATACCACCTTAAAGCATGGAAAAGTGGGTAGAAGTTGTAATAACTCTCAAAAAGATCCAGGGGGGGGCATATTCAACTCCAGTCCAAGAATATATTAATATAGGTTTCATCCATCCTTTATTCACCAGGCTGCAAAAATGAACTCTATTCCTAATCGCTCTGAGTCTGCATCTTCTCAGAATGAGATTACTGTCTCAGGTCCCCATTCAGCTGCTTTTCTCACACCAGGGCTGCCTTTGCATGTCAGTGCCTACAAGGCTGCCAAACTGCATGGAGAGCTGCATGAGCTGGCAAAATCTAAAGGTCTTCTGCATGGAGTCTCAACAGCCACTGGAGAGGGGTAGTTCATCTGCAGAAAGCTCTGGCAAGGATATATTTTATTTCTCTTCATTAGTGCTTTCCATGGAAACTGACTGTCAGCTGTTCCAGCTGCCATTGTGCTGGAATTACAAAATATTGAATCCATCATTCAAAACGCAGCCTACCTTGGGTTTTCAAGGGTTATGCTTTGGAGGGGTTTGTTTGTTAAAGCTGTGGTAGAGTTTTTACTGGAAGCAGACGCATTCTGTAAACAATTTAGCCAACCCCTTTTTTTCATTAAAAAAACCATCCTTCAGAAGTGTTTGATTAGTTCAAAAGGAACTGGCTGAGGAAATGTTGGGTCCAGATACTCAGCCTGCGTCAACCTACATCCCTTAGCTGGAAATTCTGGAGACATACCAGCAAAACCTGGAGCGACATAAGCTGTTGCTAGAATGATGTCCAAAATTTGTGTTCCCACTAGGTTTACTGGAACTCACCAACAAAATTGGCCCACTTTTTATCAGCAGCTTTGCACTACGCCTGGGGAAATTGTTTTAGTCCAGGTGCATAGTGTGTTCCTTTACCTAGATGGCCATCATGAGGAGTTTAATCATCCACAAGGAAAAGTATTCTGAGCAAGTACAATCCTGGAGGGATTTTTGAATCCTGGAACTCTTTGTCTTCAGCCCCAGAAATGTGGAATTGGTCTGGCTGAACACATACCAAAGCCAGACATTTATTCATTGTGACATGCGTATACAATGGCTGGTGGTGGCACTAGGCAAATGGCCATGAGCCAAGAGGACAGAAGATCCGCCATGGAGGTACCCAACCAACCCACTGCTGCAGGAAGAGCAGGAGCACCATGTCTAGCTGTGGTCTCTCTGTAGCACACTACGA
The DNA here is from genome assembly GCA_033459285.1 of Clamator glandarius. NCBI lineage: Eukaryota > Metazoa > Chordata > Aves > Cuculiformes > Cuculidae > Clamator > Clamator glandarius. Next base: position 2,294,971 of record JAUNZM010000026.1, read on the forward strand.
AAGAAACGCAGCTTTTCCCACATTCCCACCTCCAAAAATAACATTTCTAACTGTGTTTCTGGCTTTCCTTTTAGGTATGTCTCCATCCACTCTCTGTAGTTTTGTTTCATCTGCTTCTTCAGGCGTTTCTGCAGTAGGAGGGGACCGGAGACCCAGACCCACCACAGTGACCACAGTGCACACAGGGAGCAAGTGAGAGCCGAGGCAGCGAGGAGCAGGCAGGCGGCTGGGCTGGCAGGTTGCCTCTGCGCGATCCCACCCTGCTTTGCACACTCAGCGAAGGACTAGAAGAAAGAAGATTTTTTATGGCCATATTTTATACTGCTATTCTGAAATGTTTCATTTATCACAAACTGCAATGACTCCAGGGGGAATGGATCTAACAGTCTCTGGTGCTGTACATATATATACATATATATAAATATATATATATATATATGTGAGTCTAGCAATGTTCTAACTAATGAACACTCATTCTTTTCTCCAGTGATTTACTCTTTTCTCAGTATAGGTAACAGTACATGTTGTATTTTTTTTCCATTAACTACAAACATCTCAACTGGATTATTTAAATAGAGATACTTTTCTGAGCATTATATTTTTTTCTTTTAAAAAAGTACTTCCAGTAATGTCCCTCCTCCCAGTTTTCTGGGGGATAGGCTATTTCTGTAGGTAGGAATTGACGTTAACATTGTAACACGGGAGGATTTCAATGGCATGCCGTTTCTTGCTCTTCAAATTGATCTGCAAGTCTGCCTGGCTTTAGCAGAGCTGTTACCGCTCAGATTAAGAAACTGCTTATTTCCTTCCCCTCCTCCTCCTTGAAAGCCATAAAAAGAGTAAAATTGCCACCAGCTGGGACTCAGCTCATCCTTGGCCTCATTCCTGCAGTGCTAGGGATCTGTAGCACCCTTGTTTCAGAGGAGAGGCAGATATGTGGTGATAGACAGGATCTAGCCAGACCTGAGCAAACAAAATGACAGAGCACAGTCTTGTCCTGCAGCTCTTACCTTCTTGAAGTCTCCGTTACGGGCAGAGCGAAAGAAAAGGAGGGTATGGGGCTGGGAGTCGTAGTTGTCCTCTGCCACTGGCTCACTGTGCTGCCCTCGAACAAGACATTCAGTTCACCAGCCTCCTCCCAGCCTGGCGTCTTGCACGGGCGCATCCAGCCTGAGAGCCTTGTGTCTGAGATGGTGAGCACCTGCAGTCTGGGGACTTTGCCTGGCGTTGCTGATGCTCAAACCCTCCCAGAGAGGCCAAAACCAAGTATTGGAAACCAAACAGAAAAGTTTGGATCTTAAAGTCTGCTTACCTGGGTCTTGCACCCTGGGAGAGGGGTGGTGCTTGCACCTTTCTGTGAAGCACTTGCAGGTTCTTGGGTTCAAAGTGCAGAATCTGGTTTAGTGTTGCTCCATCATGCTTAGCCCTTGCCAAGGGCTAGGGAGAAGTGCTGAGCTGGGGAAGCAGAGCCTTGCTGAAAGGCATGGACACATACAGGGGCAGTGATGTCCATGCAGCCTTTCCTCTCCTCCCCAGAAGCTCATATACAAAAGCAAACTCAATTTCCACATGTTTTAATTACTAAACACATGCATTTCCCAGGCTCTGTGTGCCAGTGCAATGTTTAGGAACAGTCACTGTGGCTGTTGTGCAGCCATGCGTTAAAGCAGCTTGAAATAGAAAGGAGAGCAAATCTACCCAGATTTGCTGAAGGGCTCTACGTTACTTCAGTGCCGCTCCCAGCTGTGATTTTCTTCTAGGAGAAGAGGGGCAAGGCAGGCAGCAGAGCCAGGCACCCTTCCCCTGGCGCTGTTAGCCTCTCGCACTCCAGACACGTCCATCTCCAGCCAGAAGCACAAGTCATTCCCCGCAGTGCACTCTATTGCCACCCTTGCCTCATTTATCCTGCACAAGAAATTTTAAAAGCCAGTCACAGAGACAGCTGAATGTATCAGACAATAATGACCATTCTGGGAAAAGCCATGAGACAAGTATTTTTCATTGAGACTTCAAAATTCAATTCAGCTTCAGTGGGCAGAGCTGAGATTTCATCCATCGTATTTTGAGCACAGTGAGCTGGAAGAGCAGATGGCAGAGAGTGCCGATTGTGTATGAAGAGGCTACTCTTTTAGTGGCACTTAAAGCTGTTTCCCCGATAGATCTCCGATTTCCTCGATATTAGGCTTCTCCCCATTTTTGGAGGGCTGTGGCACATCTGAGTGAGGCTGTTGGGAGCTGCTGTTTGCCCTGATAGTGTTGTAGGCAGCATGGATGCTCATGCAGAAAGGTTTCAACTTTGCATTTTAGGAAAGATACCAGGTATGGTGTCTTGGGATCTGGTAGCAAAACTCCTTAGAATTTCCCTGGTGAGGACTTCTGACTGAGATTTGGGCATCCTGAAGGGCAGGTAGTCTTCTCATTGCAGGTCACACTCCTGTCCCCATCCCCATGCTGCTGCCAGAGTGTACTCTCACCCCATTGACAAAGAGTAGGAAGAGCTTTATTGGCATTTACCCTCAAGGCTGTTGATGCCTTGCTGCAAAGATATGGAGAAAAAAAAAAATAGTGTAATATAATTTAAACTTATTCTGTGGTCACTTTATTTTTCCAGCCGGAATAAGGAAACTTTAGTTTAGGAAAGACTCCTAAGAAATTCAAGTTATTTTGAACTCACACAAGGCCACCTGCCCCTGTTCTGCTCTGGTTGTAGGGATGTGAATAGGCAGTCCCCCAGTTTATAGTCAGTGGAGTTCCCCATATTTATACTCATGAAACCAAAAGCAGGATTTTATTAGGAATTATTTTTGTCTTTGTGCAGTTGTTTCAAAGATTAGGGCTCAAGTGTTCTCTCTTTACCTTCTCTTCTGAAACCTAAGGTCTAATTTGAACATGATGTAGTTACTGAGGTCCCTAATCAAAATACAGCATCCAAACGTATCTTACAGAGAAAAAGGAAAGCAAACAGATTTCCATCTGCCAGACAAAGAGCAGAGACAGGAGCAAAGGCAGACGTGCCGTCCTGCTGCTGGTGGGGTTCCCATATGCTGGCTGCCCCTCGTTGCTGGGTGCTTTCTATGTTTTTTTGTTGGGAGGGATATTCTTTCCTTCCACATTTGGAATTAGAGTGATGAGTTTCCCTCCTGAAAGTAATATTCTGCCTGAGTTGTATAATTTATTGTCATTCTCTTTGGCTTGCTATCAGCTGCTGGGATCTTAAGACAAGAAACAGAAGCACTTAAAAGCAAAATTCTTTCTTTCTGCTACAGTTTTGGGTGGTGGGAAGCTCTTTTTCTGTATCAGTGAGACACAGCTGGAGACCTGACCAGAGTTCACAGCATACTTAGAGATCGCTCCTATCGATGAGTCTTGAAGTATCCCTTGGTTAAAACTTCTCAGTTGAAATATGGGCAAATCTGCTGTCTGGGTTGACTCAGAAGCCCCCAGGTCAGATTTAAAGAGGGGGCTGGAGCTGTTGGCCCCTTGCAGCACAGCCTGATACAGCAAACACTCCAGCATCGCTTGCCAAGGATGCTCCAGTGCTGTTGCATGTCTTTCCCCTGCCCCAATCCACCCCTGCTCAGCCACTCTCGTGTGTGAATACAAAGCCAGGAGTAAATAATGCTTGCATGTGAGTAAAGGGCTAATGACCTCAAAGCAGAAGATTTAAAATAAATTCCCAACTGGTCTTGCCCTGAAGGAGAAGGTAGAAAAATCCCTCTGGGATCTTTCCCAATGGACCGTCCTACTAAATGATGTGTGATTTTTCTCCTCGCATGAGGACTTCAGCCTGGACTTAACCTGTCTGTTACCCTTTTCAGCTTTACTTTACTGGCACCGATATGTTTTTCTTTTGTAACTTGTTTTCCTCAGCTCCTTCCCCTTCTTTTTCTTTGCTTGCAGCTTTGATTGTTGATTTTTACCTCCAGAGTCACAGAGGCCATCTTTGATGCCATCAGCAGTACTCTTGCTGGGAACACAAAAATAAAAATCCCGAACACCTCCAGCTGGCCCCTTAGCCTGCAGAAGAAGTTGTGAGGACAGGCTGCCTGTGAACTCTGCGAGCTGAAAGTCAGTATTGCAGTGGAAGGGGCTTCTGCTGATGATTTTGCATGTGACTTCATTCCCAGTACATCCTAACTTTCTGCTGGAACACCCCTTCTGCAGCATGAAATGGATATTGGCCCCGTGGCACAGCTAGTAGGAAAGTAGGTGTATGGGAAAAAACGTGGCAGTGATGCTTTCCTGAGACTGTGTTACCCTGCTGGTGATGTCTCTTCTGTCCTTGTTGGTGTTGTACAGGTGCCATTAGAGTAGTGGGTGCAGAAAAAAAAAAGTAGGATTTTACCTATGCCTTGTGTGTCTGTTATGGTTGTGGTGCTGAAATAAAACCAAACAATGATAGAGACTCATTCCTGATATGAATGAAACCACAAAAAAGAAGTGTGAGCCCACTGGTAGACATCTCCGTGTAGTTCTGCAGTAAAAATTAGATAGGGACTTCCACTGTGCATGTGTCCTGCATACCTCCATGGCTCCTGATAGTAGTTTTTCTATAACCAGTTCTTCTTCTGCCCAGCCATGAGGGACTTTAGGGCTTGTCCCAGCCACAGGAGCCTGACTTCTGTTTTTTCTACCCTAACCCTCTGGAAACAAGAGTATGGACCTCAAAGATACCCAAGAAGTGCAGTGGCAGCTGACCATGAGGCTGCCCCTTCCTGAAATGGAACAAGCCCCAGGGGAAAGCCAGATAGCTTTTAGCCATTGGCGAACAAGGAGAATATTATCCTTTGATGTGAATCTAGTGTTAACTAAATTGGATATAGGGAAGCTTGTGTTATTATTTCCCCCTTTGATAACAATCCCAGAGCAGAGCATCGCTAAGTAAGCGCTGCATAAAACCACCAGACTGATTTTGCCAGCAAGTTCATGCAGACTGTAGCCTGTTGCTTTTACTCTTTCCAAAAAGTCAGGGGATTCCTCCGCTGGCAAAATAAGTTTTGAGACTGAACCCCAAGGTAAAGAATTATCATTCTTTCAGTGCATGGAAATTCCCATTTAATGGGATTACTTGCGTTCTTGCTCCCATGGGTACTTACTCATCTGATTTGGGGATGGAAGTTGTTCATGGAAAGGGAATTTTGCCTTCATTATCATGCTTACTTACACCAAATACTTGAAGCTAAGAATTACACTTATTCAAGCAAAAAGCAGAAACACACCTGGAGACTGCACTATCCAAGGAAAACAGCATCAAAACCAAATGTAGAGGATTAATCACTGGGAGCAATGGCTGAATGAGGAAAAGCAACCTGCTCACAAATGTTGCACAAGCAGAGTTCCCCTGGTAAATTCCAGTTTTCTTGCCCAGCAGCAAGTTTCACACAACCCCTTTTGTTTTTCCTCACATCCCTCCAGCTGGGTCGTACCTTCCTATCCTGTCTCCTGGGGCAGCCTCATCTACATGACACGCCTGTGTGTGTGTGTGTGTGTGTGTGTGTGTGTGTGTGTGCGTGTGTTTGTGCATGTTGTGGCCCCAGGGATCACAGATCCCACCAGTGGGAGTCCAGGAGTTGGTTCAGGTTTTTTGGTCTGACTTCGCACGGTTGGTTCAAAGCTGTGTAAATAGTATTTGTATCAGAGGATAAAGGCTCTTTATCCCAAACTGTGGTTTTCAAGACCCCTTTCCCACCATGAACTATGCCACTGATCTGTCCCGGTAGCTACTTTTTTGGTCTTCTTCATGAATGATAAGATCAGAAGAGCAGCTCTTACATTTTTTCGGTACTCCAGAGTGAAATCAGGGCATGTACGCTCGCAAGCATTGTGAAAAAAACACCGCTTAACTAATGACATCAAATGTCCAATAAATGCATGATACTGCACTGCATGTATTAAACTGCTGTTCACTGTTTCTGTATTTCCCAAGGCTTTTCTTTATGCACACTCAACCCAACCTTTTCTTCAAGGGGTTTACTTCTATGTTTTGCTTTTAAATGACTCAATGTATCTGTAACTCAAAATCCATTGTTTGAGTAAATGCAAAGCTGATGTTTTGTAAACAAGATACTGCAAAGGCTGGTACTGTATTTTGTCTTTCTGTTGAATGCTCTGCAGCATGTAGAGGAAGAGTCACCATCCAGAGCAACTTACAAGTCTGCAGCAGTCACTAACACACATCTAGAAACAGGGAGTCGGGGAGGGGAGGGCCCCTTTTTAATAAAACACTTAAAAATTTGATCCCCATCAAAAATTCCTTTCCTGAGTTGCTAACACTCAAGACTACCAAGAAGCTTGTTGGTATCTCTTTCTTTTTTCTTTTTTTTTTTTTTAGAGAGTTTGTTCTTCTTAGTCAAAACGTAGACTGGTTCACTAAAATCACTGAAATATTCAGTATTTTTCTCTTCCTGCAAGATATTTCTTTTGCTCCTGTTGCATAATGAACTACATTTTGGGGACTAAGATGCTGTGATTATTTGCCTGCACAAACCAGGGCAGAGAGCTGAGCTAATTATCCCATCCTTTCCAAAACTTCACCACCTAAGTTTAGTTCTTAACTTTCCATATCTTAGCACCATTTATCTGTGGAAAAGTTTGATGTGGTACTTTTCTTGCTTCCACATGAAAATCATGGCCTTGCCTTCTCTTCCCCTGATCATCAACCCATTTTCATTTGTGCTGGTCTTTCTAAGGCAGCGTGCAGGATGGACACATGGTACTTGTAATACCTCCGGTCCAGTCCTCTTGTGGGCATCAGCAGAACATTGAACCCAGCTCCTGAGTGGTTGGTGTGTTAGCATGGAAGATTCTCAGATTCCCGATACACAAAGCAGAGCCATCTGAAAGGGGGCTGGGAAATCACTTTGGGTTCCTGGCAAGGAACCCAAGTAGCAGGGCTGGAGAAGAAGCATCATGCTGGTGATGTAGGAGGCAAGTATCAGTCCTTGGAAATTATACAAGGGACTGTTCCATGGTGGCAGAAAGCACTAAGATTTCCTGAGCACACCTTCAACCTGGTGCTCAGCCAGGATGCCGTGCTATTGATGAAGCACTGCATGTCAGCATAAAAAAATGATCATTAATAATGGTTGTAGGCCAGACTGAGTTCAGATTGCTAAAGCAGCACGTGATGCAAGGCTCCATCATGAGGTGGATGTGCACCGTGATTCCTGTTGGGTGGGAGCTCCTCGGGTAGTGCTCAGAGTAGTTCCAAGCTTTTCCATCTCTCATCTGCATCCCCTGAGCCAGCAGAGCATCACACATGCTATGTCTTACTAGGTCAAGCTGTAGCATGACCCCCGAAGTGAAGTGTGGAGGTTGTAGCTTAATGGGAGGTACGGTGTTGCTCATGTTTCTGGTCAACAAAATGTCAGCATCCTGTTCATTGGCTTCTAGTTGAGAAACAGCATTTTGGACAGTTTAGGCCTTTTTTTAGATAGAAATTTTATTTGAGTCAGTGAACAATGAAAAAAAAGCCCAGTCTGGCCAGACTAGGGACTCCCCAAATATTCCCAACTGCAAAACATCTCTTGATTGACTTTTAATGAAAATGCGAGCATGTTTTCTACAAAGGCTTAAATCTTAATCAAGGAATGTCAGTGTGCCTAATATTGCAGGTCTTGTGATTGATACAAGTTCATAACAGCATCTGTGTCCAAACAGAAGGAAAAATGTGTATTTACTCCATGCATGTATTAAGGCATCGCAAAAGTTTTATCTGCATAATGAGTTTGCAATATTGCGAATTGTTAATGGGGCTACGTTGCAAGCAGTTCTCTGCCTTGACAATCATGTATACATATCGAGATTTCTATCATAATGAAGTTTAAAGGGATGTCTAATTGTTTTCCTCCAATAAATCCAATTGAATCACCCTGATGTAAAGTCTGATGGTTTTGAGTCCATGAGTCTCCATCCATGTGCGAGAAAGGGAGTGAACAATTCTATGGCTGCTCCATTGTTTTTCATGCTATGATGTCCCTTTATATCAAAAAGGACAGTGTGATTATTTTTCCTCTCCAAATTATTCCATAAGGAAATAGTTTAAAAGGATGTTTTGCCCTTCAGGTGTTTCCTAAAGCCATAGTTGAATGTGGTGCTGAGTGCCAACTTACAGAGACAGGGCTGTCTCCTGAGGTTGCGAATATCTGTGTGGGGCTGGTTGAAGGAGATGAAGTTGTTGGAGGCTGCTACATCTTTGATCTGGTCCTGGTGGCTTACACAGCCTGTGGTGATAATCATGAGAGGAGATGTGATTTTTACTAGTGTTTCCAAGTCCCTTTGCAGTTAGCTGTGAGCTCCAAAGGCTACTGTATGTGCTCCATCACTGGCTTTCTTTACCTCCAAATGGCGTTCCCAGGGTGTATTATTACTTGCTTTTTTATTTTCCTCTGTTATTCTTAAATTTCCCTACTTTTATTTCTGTTTTTCTGGCTTTCAGTCACTGGCACACAAGAATTCCTGCTCCTTTAAAAATATCTGGCAACGTGACTACGTCCAGAGAAGCGTTGTTAGGCGCCCAAGAGGGAGGTGGTTCCATGCCTGAGGTCAGAACCTGGTGGTTTTAGACATCTCATTCAGTAATAGAGCTGAAATGAACAGCAGCGATAATGGCCAGCTTATAGCAATATAAAGAGAAAGGCAAATTACTTAAATAGCTTTTATATTGTGAATGAAGAAAGAGCCATTAAACCAATGTGATTACTATTTCAAAGAAACTGCAGCCACAGAGCTAGGATTAGATGCTGGAGAGATGACATGGTCTCCCATTTGTGTTCTGGAAAGACATGTCCGTGGGAAGGTATTTCTTTGGAAACATACATCTAAGTACAAAAACCCTGGCAGGGAGTGGGATGGAGGCAGAGTGTAAGACTGAAGCATGAACACGTCATTTGCAATGTCAGGAGGAGCAGTAGATCCTGTAGAAAGAACCCACAGTTTCCCCATAAAATACATGCCTTAACACTGACCACTGTTCACATCCAGCACTGTCCCTCGGCAGAAACAGGGCTCCAGTGGGCATCACCATGCAGCCCTTCTTTTACAGTCAAGGAGTTTCCATAGAATCATAGAATCACTTGATTGGAAAAGATCCACCAGATCATCGAGTCCAACCATTCCTATCAAACACTAAACCATGCCCCTCAGCGCCTCATCCACCCATCCTTTAAACACCTCCAGGGAAGGTGAATCAACCACCTCCCTGGGCAGCCTGTTCCAGTGCCCAATGACCCTTTCTGTGAAAAATTTTTTCTTAATGTCCAGCCTAAATCTCCCCTGGTGGAGCTTGTGGCCATTCCCTCTCGTCCTGTCCCCTGTCACTTGGGAGAAGAGGCCAGCACCCTCCTCTCCACAACCTCCTTTCGGGTAGTTGTAGAGAGCAATGAGGTCTCCCCTCAGCCTCCTCTTCTCCAGGCTGAACAACCCCAGCTCTCTCAGCCGTTCCTCATAAGGCCTGTTCTCCAGCCCCTTCACCAGCTTTGTTGCTCTTCTCTGGACTCGCTCCAGAGTCTCAACATCCTTCTTGTGGTGAGGGGCCCAGAACTGAACACAGGATTCGAGGTGCGGTCTCACCAGTGCCGAGTACAGAGGGAGAATAACCTCCCTGGACCTGCTGGTCACGCCGTTTCTGACACAAGCCAGGATGCCATTGGCCTTTTTGGCCACCTGGGCACATTGCTGGCTCATGTTCAGTCACTGTCAACCAACACCCCCAGGTCCCTCTCCTCCTGGCAGCAGTTTTGCATGAGTGATACCTGTCGAAGCAGAGCATGTGCATATGCATGTGTCCAACCTTGAAGCCCATCCAGCCCGAGCAGGGATGGAGTCTCTGTGGTTCAAGGGCCACCAGAGCCAGATGATGCTGAGTAGGAAACATTCTGTACAGGGCTTTCAACCACAGCACTTGCTTGCTTGCAGTGTAGATAATCCTACCCTTTCTCTGGTTTTGCCTACACTGAATTTCATCCTTAAAGCTACAGCTAATTCAGTTTGTCTGTGCATCCACAAAACCATATTTTCAGATGTGGACTTGTGAGGACCACCCTGGGGACTCCATGAGGCCATGGGATTGTGCTGCCCCAGAGCAATCCCAGGGCACCATAAACTGCTGTAGGAATAAAGGGCTGGGCCGTTTCCATCATATTATGCTTACTCTCAGCTCTGGACATGCCAGAAGAAGATCCATCTTCCTCACTGGGTATGTGCCCTGCCCAGCACTTCTGCATCCCTGTTTTGTGGGGCCTCTCAACACTGCTGAATTACTGTGATGATAACCATTTTTTTATAACTGTGGGAGTGGGGAAGAAGGACCATCTGGATCAGCACTGCAAGTATTCAACTGAGTATTTCCAGATTGCTTGGTGTTTGGACTTTCTGGATTATATCAGGGTAAATTCCTGACATACAGACTCTGTTTACTTATCCTGAATTCAAAAGTTTCTTTTCTTTTTTCATCTTTAGGTGTTTTTCTTTTTATAATTGCAATGTTCTGATAAAGTTATGGTCAATTAATGGTTCATTTACCTTCTTCATAGAAGTGTTTTGTTTAGTATAATAATAATAATAATAATAATAATAATAATAATAATAATAATAATAATAATAATAATAATAATAATAATAATAATAATAATAATAATAATAATAATAATAATAATAATAATAATAATAGAACTGACAGGCTATTTGTTTTTCCTATTGAACTCAGGAGCTTTGTGCTTTCTTTGGCGCCATGTAGACTTTTGTATGTTTTTCATTTTCTTTCTTCTGGGCAGAAGTAAGAGCTGTGTTCACATCCGTGCCTCCTCTTGCAGTCTAGCAGTGAGCAGAAATGCATCATAAATCTCAGACAAATACTTCTATTTGCTGGAGGCCAGGTGGATGGGTACCATTCATACTGAAGAGTCACATACCACATTTATAGCAGTCCTATTTAAAGTTTGCATTTGCTCAAAGTAGCATCTGAAATGTAAATTTCCCTCCCAGTTTCTGATCCACCACAGCTCAGCTGAGTAGATCAAATCCCTGATTCACCATGGGGAAAAACTGTTCCAACAAAGTTATAATCATGGTGAACCTATACTGACCTTCAGTGTGAGTTTGTGGATAAAGTCTTGTTCTCCACAGACAGAACATGAGTACATGATGGACACATGCTGGAGTTGTAATTTATGGAATACAATACAATGCAATGCAATGCAATACGATTTATTGTTATGTTAGGTTACGTTACGATACATTACACTCTTTTACACTAATGTAGTGATAGGACTAGGGGGAATGGGTGTAAATTGGAGAGGGGCAAACTTAGGCTAGACATAAGGAGGAATTTCTTCATGATGAGGGTGATGAGGCACTGGCACAGGTTGCCCAGAGAAACTGTGGCTGCCCCGTCCCTGGAGGTGTTCAAGGCCAGGTTGGATGGGGCCTTGGGCAGCCTGGTCTAGTGGGACATGTCCCTGCCCATTGCAGCAGGCTTGGAATTAGATGATCTTTAAGGTCCCTTCCGACTCAAACCATTCTAGGATTCTAGGATTATAATGTCTCTGCCAGATCAGAGCAGAGGACAACACAGCATAAAATGAAGGTTTGGGACTAGTCTACTATGCCTTTTCAGTACTCAAATGATAGAAATGAGAAAGTAGACCAGCTTTCAGGTACCTTTTTAGTCACAATATCAAGAGAGGGAATTCAGCTATGATTAAGCTAAGGGTGAATTCTTGAAGACAACGTTTAACTTCACTGTCACCAAACACATCGACATCAGAGTCCACTGCTGATTCAACTGATTATCACTTTGAGGCTCATATTGAGGGACTTCCAACTCCTCTTCCCTCCTTAAGTGCTTGCAGCACTTATGTGTTCATTTCTGATGCACTTCCCAGCCGTCTCAAGACAGAACCACAGAATCATCGAGGTTGGTAGGGACCTCTTGGGGGTGATCTAGTGCAACTACTCTGTTCAACAAGCAGGGTTTCCCAGGACCATGTCCAGAGACCTTTTTAATATCTCCAAGGATAGCGATACACAACCTCTCTGGTCACAGACTGCAGCATTGACTGAGCTTTTGCTAGCACGTCCAGATAATGTACAAGTTAGTTAAGGAACCCAAGGAACAAAAGAGGAATTAAAGTTTTGCTTTCAACCTTCACCCTCTGTTTTGCTTCTTTTTTTCCCATGGAGAAGATCAGCATCTGTGCAAATATGTGTAAGGTCAGTAGTCTGAATGCTTTCATGAAGAACAACTTGCCATGATGCTAGCTAGAGGATCACTCAGGGTAGAAATTATGCAGCAGGTGCCAGGTGCTTGATTTACCAGTGGTTTATATTACATCTATGGACAGAACCAGCTTTTCAGCAATTCCACTGGAAGAAAAGCGAAGACCTTCAAGAAAAACACAACAGCTGTGGTGAAGAAGAATTTGTTAGCACCACACCTGAGTGCTTTCCTTAGTTGTGCAAAGGAGGTAGTGACAGATCAGTGAGAGGATTTAGCTCTGAACTGTAGCTGAAGAGATGGGCAAGATCCTGACACCTGTGCATGGACGTATCCATGCCCAGGGCCACATACAGCTACTAAATAGTAGGGAGGTTTGTTTTGTGATTCACCCGGGCAATGTTCCCCAGCAGGCTGACAGACCTGTACCTGGCTGTGCTCATCACCCCTAAGTTAGTTGTAATAAGATGAGCTGAGGACCTCAACTGGAAACTATTTTCTTCTTTAAATTCTCCTGTGGCAATGTTAATACAGTGATTCTGTTTACCATCAGCCCTATAGCTTGTTTGGATTATCTATGGCCTTACAGCGGTGATTTAAACCTACTGATTTATTGAGTCAGTCTTAATTGGGTCCTGAACTGGGTCATTGCATCATTCTATCTTTAATTGCTCTAATGAAAGTCTAGGAAATTAGGCTGGTAATATGATTGCTTAGAGGGATTTTTGCCTGTTCATGCACCTTAATGAAATCCATGAAAAGTGAAAAAGGGAATGAGCTTATCCTACTGAATTGCCATTTGTATCATGGAGTCTGAGTGAAATTCAGAAAATCAATCCGTGTTGCCTTTGGCTCTTCCTCCAAGTACGTGTCCTCAGAAAGAGGAAAAATAGCACATCAGCAAACAGCTCCACAGAAGAGGAATGGCTGGAAGAAAATAGTAAAATGTGAATCTAAAACCTGGGTTCCAGTTCACACTTCTCAGCCTTCTTTCAACTTTGCATGTGAGTCATTTAAGAGAAGACCTAAATATCTACTTAGAACCCAAAAGTGGACTTCAGCCCACTGTCTAGAGCACACCCTGAGAATCCATCCTACTCTGGGTGACTGAATCTCTGTGGTTTTTGATGTCTTTCATTATGTCCAAAAGAATTTGTCTTGTCTCTCTTCTCTTTCCAGGCAACTTGGTTCGTGAATAAATATTTTAGGCAGAGGACTTGGTAATACATGTGAGAGCTATTTTCTCCCTGTGGTTTGTTGTGACATCTATGAGAAGCAGCCTTGGCCATTGTGGCTGCCATCCATAGAATCATAGAATCATAGAATAGTTCGGATTGGGAGAGACTTCAATGATCATCTAGTTCCAACCCCTCTGCCATGAGCAGGGACACATCTCACTAGACCAGGCTGCTCAAGGCCCCATCCAACCTGGCCTTGAACACCTCCAGGGATGGGGCAGCCACAGCTTCCCTGGGCAACCTCTTCCAGTGCTTCAGCACTCTTATGGGGAAGAAATTCTTCCTTATGTCTAGCCGAAGTCTGTCCCTCTCCAATTTATACCCATTGCCCCCGCTCCTATCACTACAAGCCTTTGTGAATGGTCCTTCCCCAGCTTTCTTGTAGCCCCTTTCAGTTACTGGAAGGTCACTATAAGGTCTTCTCGGAGCCTTCTCCTCTCCAGACTGAAGAATCCCAACTCTCTCAGCCTGTCCTCATACGAGAGGTGCTCCATCACCACTGAGCACTGCCTGTTGCCTGCATAGGTCCTTACCATCTCTCTCCTACTGGATTTCCAACAAGGCTGTTGCATCTGCAAAGCATTTTCTACCCACTGGGCTAATAAACTCTGTGTTGCCAAAGTTGCCTGTAACTTCTTTATGTGTCCCTCTTTCATGGCTGGAAATACTGTGCTTCCTCCCGCTCCTGGTTCATCAGTGAAGACTGTACATAGCGTCTCATTTGACCCTGGCTCCTGCTGCGAAGAAACTATCATTACTTACCAGTAGCGCACTGCAAAGCCTAGTTCTGTAAAGAATACAAAGAATCCACTTCAAAGATAAAGTAGTGAAACCAAAGAAAATCTGCAGACAATTAAAAAATGATGAGAATTAAGTACAGAGCAGATGAGGAACACAAAGTTCAGATCAGCTTGATCCCCGGTATGATAATGCATTTTAGTTAATCCCTTTAGCAAAAGAGGGATTTTTGTTTCCACGTGGGCTATAATAATGTGGCTGGAAAGCTTCCATTGGCTTTAATTAAAACAGTGTGATTAGATTTTCCTTTCTTCAGTCTGTTTAGCCCCTAAATCAGTGCACAGAACTAGATACCCATCACGGGAGCTCTGACTGCATCACTAACCTCACTGCATTGACCGGGCGCAACAGCCTGCCTCTGGGCTGCCCACAGCTCTAACTGCATTGCTGGGAGGCTTAGATGCCACGGTAGAAGTCAGTTAGCCTAAGCTGGCTGTATCTGAACTCACAATATCCATTTTAGGACAGTTGCAGCTGTACAAAAAAGCCTCTTTCTAAGTCAGACCCACCAGATCAGAAGGAGGTGTGTTATATTTGCAAAGCCAACACAACAAACAGTGTTTTAGTTTTGCCTGGAAGATGAAATGGGCTAAAGTTTGTGTCCACTACGTGATGGCCTCATATTTGCTGCCTTTGTCTAATGGATTTTGTGCCTTACTGTATGTGTTTTCATAGAATCACCAGGTTGGGAAAGACACACTGGATCATTGAGTCCAACCATTCCTATAAACACTAAACCATGCCCCTTAGCACCTCATCCACCCATCCCTTAAACGCCTCCAGGGAAGATGAATCAACCACCTCCCTGGACAGCCTCTGCTAGTGCCCAGTGACCCTTTCCGTGAAAAAATTTTTCCTAATGTCAAGCTTGAACCTCCCCTGGCAGAGCTTGAGGCCATTCCCTCTCGTCCTGTCCCCTGTCATTTAGGAGAAGAGGCCAGCACCCTCCTCTCCATAACCTCCTTTCAGGTATTTGTAGAGAGCAATAAGGTCTCCCCTCAGCCTCCTTTTAAAGTTCAAGTCCCTGTCAAGCCACTATCAGTGTATTATCTCCTCCTTATGCTCACCTATGTAATTGTGCAGAGGCTGTGAAGGCTCCTGGCAGACGTCAAACACCTCGTTAGTGATGCTGATGACTTCTGCCTCAGGCTGTATCTTGACAGGTTGGGTATTTGTTGTCTATGCTTGTCCAATGTACTGTACTCTGAGTATAGTTACCTGCTGAAGCATTCATGCATGTTGCAGCACATCAGTGTGTGTTATGCTCCAGATCTGGCACTTTCAGGATTTTCATATGAATATATGCACTTGCCTGGAAGCTGCTAGTCCTGGGCCTGTGTGCTCCTCTTTTCCTTTAATATGAAATGGCTCTTGGATAAAAACCCAAGGTGATTGCCTGAATTAGTGAACGCTTCCCCCTGCTTTGGTCTGTGTTGGTACTATTGGGCTTCAAAGCTGTGTTTCTTGAAACTAGTAGTGGGATTTTTGTGCTCCTGGCTGTGTTTTCATTCAGGTCTGGGCAGAGGGACCCTTCCCGATTGGAGCTTCAGCTGCAGCTGACAGCTTGGTGAGAAGAATGGGTACCAATCATGGTTTCTAACTTCCCATGGTCCATGTGTGCATAATCACATGCTAAATTGTGCATTAGATTATTATTTATTCTATGTTTATTACTATTGTTGTTCTACTTTTATTTAATATTATTTGTTTATCCTTTTATTTCCTTGGGTATCCACTGAAATAAAAGAACCACTCAGTTATCTCTGATGTCCTGAACAGCTGGCATGCATATATCTACAGGTGCCACATGCAGCTGCCTCTGCATGTACCTGTCCATGCTAGCTAGGTCTCAATGAAAGCTCTTGGTGATACCTATGAAATCATCCCACCAAGGCTGTGCTGGGAGGCAGAAACACAGTGGGATTTAGCCCAGCAGCACAGTTTGTCTCTGTAGGGTCTTGTTTTCCCCTAAACCGACTCTCCAGTTGGGGAGTTCCTGTAGTGCCGGTGATGCAGTGCCTGAATTGACCATCTAACATTGCCCAGCCCCTATGGAAACCCTAACACTCTTCATCAGAGTCCCCATGACTTTTCCATGGGGTTTGAAGTCTGTTCCCATAACCAGCTGCAAGGGTTGATAAACAGCTCTCCTGTTCCAGGCGTGTCAGCATGACAGGGCTTGGGTGATAATTATGAGAGAAATAAATATAGCAACTCCTCTTGCAATGGGGCCCAGGGAGGGGATGTCATTGTCTTGTGGAGGGGAGATGCTGGAAGGGATGTGTGTTGTTCTGGGTCTCAGATGGACTTGGTGTGCTCTTGAGGTTTGACTGATGCTCAGGTCCTTGCCCTGACAAATCTGATCCAAGTGCTTTATTGGAGACATCTATCATGGGAGATTTAAAGTTGATTCTCCCAGGCTGCTCTTACCAATTTGTCCACCTTGTTGAAATCACCTTTAAATGCCCTCCTGCCAGTGTACCCAGCAGCTTCCTCCTTGATGGGGGAGGTGGAGTAGCTTATTTCTTTTCCAGCCTGGTGGTTCTATGATTCTATGATTCATCTCAGCCACTCTCCGGCTCACAGCCCTGTTTGTGATGGGCCATTGAAGCGCAGTGTGCCTACAGCACTGACTGCATGGTGGTTCATGTTTGGTGCAACCATAACCCACTTGTGGAGGCACAGGGATTATCAGGAGAGTATCTCAAACAATGGAGTTATGAGCAAAAGCAGCTGATAGTGCCATGTCCTCCTGTCCAACCAGGACATGAGAACAGGAGCTGTTTTTTAAGCTAGGTGAGCTTTCACGGTGTTGCAGGCTCCCACCCATGGAAAACAGCCTCATTCCCCTAGATCTCAACGGAAATGAAGACAATTTGACCAGAGTCTCCATCGTGGAGCAATTCCAGATTGGTGATGCGTTTCCTCTCCCATTAGATGAGGTACCAAGTATGTGGCCACAGGATGGTCTTCCCTGGGCATCCCTACATGAGGATGCAACTAACAGACCATTCTTTCTGGCAGAAACTTTTAGGAAATAACACCACTTGGATGATCTTGGATGATCCATCATCTTCCAACAGTCCTGGATGACTGGGGAGGTTCCGCTGGACTGGAGGCTGGCTGATGTCGTGCCCATCTATAATAAGGGGCTCACGGAGGATCCAGGGAACTACAGGCCTGTCAACCTGACCTCAGTACCGGGGAAAGTCATGGAGCGGGTGATCTTGAGTGCTATCAAGAAACACTTGCAAGAGAACCGGGTGATCAGGCCCAGTCAACACGGGTTCATGAAAGGCAGGTCTTGCCAGAGTAATCTGATCACCTTCTATGACCGAGTGACTAAACTCTTGGACGAGGGAAAGGCTGTGGATGTATCTTCCTGGACTTCAGTAAAGACTTTGACACAGTTTCTCACAGCATTCTGCCTCGGAAACTGTCGGCCTCTGGCCTGAACAGGCGCACACTCTCCTGGGTGAAAAACTGGTTGAATGACCAGGCCCAGAGGGTGGTGGGAAATGGAGTTAAATCCAGGGGGAGGCCAGTGACAAGTGGGGTTCCCCAGGGCTCAGTGCTGGGTCCAGCCCTGTTCAATGTCTTTATCAACGACCTGGATGAAGGCATTGAGTCCTCCCTTAGCAAGTTTGCAGATGGCACCAAGCTGGGTGGAAGTGTCGATCTGCCGGAGGGTCGGGAGGCTCCAAAGGGATCTGAACAGGCTGGACTGCTGGGCTGAGACCAACGGCATGAGGTTTAACACGGCCAAATGCTGGGTCCTGCACTTGGGGCACAACAACCCTAAGCAGAGGTACAAACTAGGAGAAACCTGGCTGGAAAGCTGCCTGGAGGAGAAGGATCTGGGGGTGCTGGTTGACAGCTGACTGACCACGAGCCAGCAGTGGCCCAGGTGGCCAAAAAGGCCAATGGCACGTTGGCTTGTATCAGAAACGGTGTGACCAGCAGGTCCAGGGAGGTTATTCTCCCCCTGTACTCAGCACTGGTGAGACCGCAGCTCGAATCCTGTGTTCAGTTCTGGGCCCCTCACCACAAGAAGGATGTTGTGGCTCTGGAGTGAGTCCAAAGAAGAGCAACGAAGCTGGTGAAGGGGCTGGAGAACAAATCTTATGAGGAGCAGCTGAGAGAGCTGGGGTTGTTCAGCCTGGAGAAGAGGAGGCTGAGGGGAGACCTCATTGCTCTCTACAACTACCTGAAGGGAGGTTGTGGAGAGGAGGGTGCTGGCCTCTTCTCCCAAGTGACAGGGGACAGGACGAGAGGGAATGGCCTCAAGCTCCACCAGGGGAGATTTAGGCTTGAGATTAGGAAAAAATTCTTCACAGAGAGGGTGGTTAGGCATTGGAACAGTTTGCCCAGGGAGGTGGTTGAGTCGCCATCCCTGGAGGTGTTTAAGGTGAGGGTGGATGAGGTACTTAGGGGCATGGTTTAGGGATTGGTGGGAATGGTTGGACTCGACGATCCGGTGGGTCTCTTCCAAACTGGTTATTCTGTGATTCTGTGATCACACTGCACTGATTTACCCAGTAGTGCTATCTCACCAGTGGCCAGTACTAGCACAATCCATAAGACTGGGCCAGTGAAGCTGGTTTAAAAGGAGACTTGGCTGAGCCTGCAGTGGAAGAGCTCCTAATCATTCATTAGAACCTGAGTGAACAGGGAGGGATTTTCCACAGAAATAATAGACTTGTTATAAAAATGTCCTCATGAGACTAAAGTTCTGAAGATGGTGAAAGTAAAAGAATCAGAAAAAAATTTAGAGAGGAAAAGAAAAAAGTGTTTTTCAGTTGCAAACAGCCCCAGAGATGGCTGGCAGTTTGGAAACTATTTTTTTCTATGCACTGAGGCAGACACTGGCACCAGCACGAAAACTTTCAACCTGTACAGTGTAAATGCAGCTACTGGAAGCATAAAATCACAGCTGTCCTGCTCTCCTGGCTAGCAGTGCTGATTCCAGCTGCAATTATAAGATCTGTTTCTTGAGGCATGAATTAGCTCTTCAGCTTTTGTTTGTGGGGAGCAAAATGAAGCCCTCCTTTTGTATTTATGAAGAATCATAGAATCATAGAATCACCACTTTGGGAAAAACCCACTGGATCATCGAGTCCAACCATTCCTAACAAATACTAAACCATGCCCCTCAGCACCTCATCCACCCATCCCTTAAACTCCTCCAGGGAAGAATAATAGGAAGGATAATAGATTGTGATCCTAAAACTAGCCTGAATCACCTATATATGCACCAGAGAAGAGAGATAAGGTTATAAGATATTTTCTTTTACTACACAAAAGGTTTTCAATGCTGCCAGCTTCCTACTAACATGTTATACCTATTGATGTATTCTGCAATTTCTAACATCTCCGAAACAAATGATTTGAAGAGCATGACCCATGATGTGTTTTCCTCCATCAAGAACTGCTTTTCCTGGCATCAAGAAATGGGAAAAATAATTTATTGACAACAGTCTGCAACATTTCCTCCTCCTTATCTCTTGAGGCCAAGTCTCCAGCTAGCAGGGTATTTCAGAAATAATCATAAAAGAAATATTAAAAAGAAGAAATCAAAACAGTTGCCCTGTTCCCATGGAAATGCATGGGAATGGTTCAAGTAAGCACCCCTTCGCGATGTGATCATGTTTTTTCCTCACACAGCAAGAGGACATCAGATATCTCATCCTCTGTTTTCTGCCTGGGTTTTACTGGCATGGCAGATCAAATAAATCTTTTATGCCTTGGAGGATCTCTGCTTTTCTCTGGTCATGGGGAGTGGAACAGAAATGTCATCTGAGACACAAATAAGTGGTTGGGGCAACTTGCTGCTCTGTGCTTTCCTCCTCCTTTCCTGGCTGGTATGGACCTTCTCGTGTGTGCCCTGGTATAGTTCAGTGCAAGGGTCCCTCTCTTCTCTTCCCAAGCCACCAGAGACCCCATGAGAGCATCTCTGCCCACTGGACCCACTCTTACCTCCTGGGTGAGGAAGAGATGAAGAAATCGGGCGGTAAAGGTTAAAAGAAGTGTGACCAGCATAGGTCGAAGAAGGTGATTCTGCCCCTCCACTCTGCTCTCGTGAGATCCTCCCTGAAGTACTGTGCCCAGCTCTGGGGCCCCAGCAAAAGAAATACATGAATCCACTTGAGCAGGTCCCAAGGAGGGCAACAAAGATGATCAGGGTGCTGTAGCACCTCACACATGTCAACAGGGTGAGAATATGATGACAGCCTAGAGAAGAGAAGGCTCTGGGGAGACCTTAGAGCAGCTTCCAGTACTGAAAGGGGGGCCTACAGGAAAGATGGGGAGGGGCTCTTTATCAGGCAGTGCAGGAATAGGATGGGTTTTAAGCTGCAAGAGGGGAGATTTATATTAGATATTAGGAAGAATTTTTTACTGTGAGGGTGGTTAGGCACCGGAACTGGTTCTTCAGAGAAGTTGTGGATGCTCCATCCCCAGAGATGTTCAAAACCAGGCTGGCTGAGGCTTTGAGCAACTTGATGCAGTGGAACACATCCCTGCCCATGGCAGGGGTGTGGAACAGAATAATCTTTAAGGTCCCTTCTCTGATTATGATTCTATGAATAATCTGAAATACTTTTCAAGTCAGGCTGCTCCCCTCTATGAATTCATGAGATGACCCACAAGCTCTCTTGTTGCTTTACAAGAAGCTCTTGAAATGCTTCTGATGCCATTTTTCTCCCTAAGGTCTCATGCCCACAGCGCAGATTTTCTTTACTGAGCAACCAACAGTTTAAAGCTTTGCTTATAGCTGCAGGTCCAGGGCTGCCAAGGAGCCTGGGGGCAGAGAGGAAAATCCTGAACATGTGGGTTCCAGCACTGACTCAGTTGAGCAAAGCCCTGGCAGTAGCAAACATTTCCTTTGGAGCCTGTGTGATGTGTGAATAGGTGGGGGGAAACAGCAGATGACAGGGCAGATACCTATAAACCTAGAGACAGGATTTGACGGAGTTCTGTAAAAATTATGGTTTGGATTTTGGCCTGTCTACTCCAGAAAACAGAGCAGAATAGGAAAAAAGAATTGTCAGAAGTCCTTTCTGTTCTCCAAAGTGTGTCTACTCTGCAAGGAAACAGTGAGAAAAAGCATGGGAGTTTCCAGCCCCCATTTGTATGGGGAACACTGGGAGAGATGCTGGGGGACATGCTGCAAGTGATGACTTACCTGCACAAGCACTTGTCCATTCTGTGTATGGACACAGCAAAGGGACAATGTCCTCATGGTTCCTACCATGAAGGATCCCCCAGTTTCTCTCCTGCCAGCCATACTGGGGTGTCAGAAGTGCCAAACGATGTCTCCTGGAAGGACCTGGGTTCTCTGTGGGAACTGTGTAAAGGCTTCCAATACTTGGAGACTGCTGAAAGAGCTCTTGAGGCTGAGGAGCAGAAGAGACCTCCTTGAGCTTTGCTCCAGCCAAGCATATATTTATTCTATTCCTTTTGTTCTGCTAGGTATGTTCCTGTGTGAATAAGCAATCCAAATTTTGGCACCTAATGCCGATGGCTTCAATTCATCCACTGCAAGGAGCTACATCCTCTCACTGATGTGCTGCAATCTCTTCTCCCTGCCCCACTTGAGCAGCAGGCAATTTTAGAAACTGGAGCAGGGACCAAAAGTCAAGGATCCCTGAATTTTCTTATGCAGACCTGCCACTGAACTGTTGTATGAATTATTTATATGTGTCTTGGAGCCTGTGCTTGACTTTGAGTGGAAGGAGATCATGCAAAGCCCTGGTGAGAGCATTTTAAGCACCTTAAGGACTCAACATTGTGGAAAGGTGAGGTATTTGGTTGCATTTGTTCCCAGACGATGATCTATGGGCTGCACTCTGGCAGTTGATAGCCCTCCAAAACCATGTGGGTTTGGGTTTCCTTTCGACTACCTTCTTTGCACAAAAGATCCCAAGAGCCTGTAAGAGCAATTAGAAATGAAGAAAAGCCGCCAGGCCACTTTGTGTGCTCTGGATGCTGACAGCGATAGGTTGAGCTCACCTCTACTCATCACCACGCTGCCAAGTTGCCACCTGGAAGCAATGTCTCCAGGTCAGCATCAGGTTGCCTGGGTCATTCTCACCATAGAAGTGATGGCTTGTTCATTGCCATCTGTGCAGGTTTTTTACCTGGAGCTATGCTGTCACACTCTCTGTGTTTGCTTTAGGGGATTAGGAACACGTCTAACTCAAACACATGTTGGAAACAATATTTCACATGCAAAGCAGTCTGGTATAGAGGGAAACAACAATGTTTCTGTGATTAAATTAAAAATAATTGGGGTTAAACAGGGAGGAAAATGAAATTTCCCTGCAATTACTTGGATTTACTATAAGGAAGGATGACTTACCTTGTCAATTTTATCTGCTTTTCACAGTTTTCCCTTTATGTTTTCCCTCTTACTTTCAGAAATGAAATTGGGCTCTTTTGCCTCAATGAGAGATTACCTAGGTTGTCAAGAAGTTTTGTATATCAGAAATGGGCTTTACTGATACAGCTCTGAAACGCTGATGTACTTTTCTGTTCTAAAAACCCCTTCTGCTAAACTCCCAACAGAATAACATGGTTATTTCCCTAAATTGTTGTTCAAACATATGGAAGTCACCCTCTTCTCAATGTTTTTGGCACTAAAAAGCAAAGAAAGCTGTTAACATTGTCTGTACTCCATAAATCAAGCTTTATTATATGGTTCTTCCAGAGCTATCCAGGTAGGGTTGTTAAATTAGGGTGGTGCTTGGGATTTAAGAGGAGATAATACAACTGATTTGATACATTTTGCTCCATAAGCATCCACTTAAAAAAAAAAAAAAAAGAAACAAAACTGAAAAAAAAACTACTACAGAAAATCTGTTGTAAAGTCTAAGGACAGAAGGTGGTTTTTGGATGCAGATCAGCATCTGAAATATCCACTTTAGTTCTAGTGAGGCACACATACCTTGCTAAAGCTTAACCAGTGACTGAGATAGCAGAACAGAGACACGGTGATGCTGGTGAGAGGAGGACAATCCCAAGATTTCTCCTCTCTTGACTCCTCCTGTCATTCTCCCCTCTTTTCTCTAGCACAAAGTCCAGGCAAATACAGTTGCTTTTCATGTGATGCTATCTAGTTTTTGGATTTTCCTTGTGGCCTCTCACTGTACATTTCCTATTAGACATTTTTTGAGACAGGGAATAACTGCACACTGCATCTCAGGAGTGGGCATACCTCACATTTAACACTGTAATCATAGTCCCTTGTCCATTCGTAACAATTTCTACCACTTCACCTACCTTTCTGATTGCAGCTAAGCGTTGAGCCAATGTATGCATAAAATGATATGAAATAACTTTTCTGTCTTCATACAACTTTGATACGACTGATTGACTAATTGACTAATACAATATTAGCTGACTAACACCAGCTCAGAGCACCTTTTTCCATGTGAAAAGACAGAATTGCTTTTCTTTTCCCCATTAATATCTTTTTATATTACCTATATTGCATTTCACTTATTTGTGTTGTCAACCACTCAGCATCATTCAGTTATGTCTACTCTTTGTTACTGTTCATATTCATTTGCCCTTGCAATTTTTTACTATTCGTTTTGCTTTTTCCCTTCTTGCCACTGTCTGGATCCACCACAAAAAACTTATTCGTATGTGAGAGCATCCCTAAATTCCTCCACAGTTAACAGAGATGCCAAAAAGCCCCTCCTTTCCTCTAGTTCTGGCTTCATCTGTTCTGGGAACCCCTAGCACTGGCCCTGCAGACATTCTGCCAGCGTTCAAGCTCCTGATGTGTTTGCAAAAGCAGATGTTATTAATTCGTAAAGCATCTTTGAACTTCTCATTTGGTGAGAAGTTCAGACGCTGCCACATTTAGCGTTGTCTCTAACCAATTGCTTTCTTCATTTGAACACTTCTGCTTTCTTTTTTTTTTGTTTCTTTCTTCTTTTTCCAGGATGTTTTTTTGCATTTCTATAAGATCCCTTGCCAACACATCCAGCTATGTCAATCTCCTCTGCACTTCTGCACCCCAGTGTCTCCTGCATAGCTCTTCAAGAGGAACATAATCAAGCTATTCACACTCATTTGGAAAAAGGCATGACATTTTGCTCTTTTGGGGGGGTTCCAGATTACCTGGTCCCTGAAATAAATAGAGAGTTGGTCTAAAATCAGTGTCCGTGTCAGGCCCTACGTGATGTACACCAATCTGAATGGATGCAACCCAAATCTCTCTTTGCACTCATGTTTCCTGCCCATACAGCCTCCCTGGCCACTCTCTGGAATCTGTCACCAGCAGGGCCAGGCGATCAATGGTAACACTTTAATAGTATTTTTATTTGGGCTTGGCATCCTCTGTTACTTGTTGAGAGTGTGAACTTGTGATCTGGTCTGCCTGCCTGTCACTATCTCTGATCCAAAATGAAGAAGGAATAAAAGGAAAATGCTCAAAAGGAATCAACCTTTTGTTGGTTTTGTGTCCAGATGGGACATTCTGGGCTGCATCTGGATTTTGCAATTGGGTTTTTATTTCTGTTTTCTTCGCAAAGTAACAAATTTCTCACAAAGCTGTCAAGGAGAACAAAATGGTTTACTTCTGTTTTTAAGCTAAAGAAAGGGGCAATAGGAAGAAATTCCAATCTTTTCATCAAGAGACCAAAATATCAGCCAGAAGCGAAAAGATTTTCAACACTGTGTCTGGAAAATTTGTAAGAATAGCAAAGGTGCAACTATATTAACTATATTTTCTCAGCTTTATACAAACATCTATAAAACATGAATGAATACCAGAGGGAATACTTTTATGAACAAAAAAATTATAACACAAGCTTTCAATTCTATGCTAGGGAAAACAGTTCATTTATTTGAACAACAGTTTAGAAACTAGAAACAAACCAAAAAGCATTAGTTACTTTCCTATGAATTTCAGTTTTGGAGTTAAAATCTCTTGATGGCTTCTAGGGAAGCCTTAACTTTGTAGCAATTCTCAGGAAACAGCATTGCTGACTACAGCACAAAACAACTCAAATTGTGCTGATTTGGTAGGCGAAGCCTTTGAAACCAGTGGAGCTTGTAGGAGTCAGAATCTTAAGAAACGCCAATATTATTTCAAGAGGGGGAAAAAAAAAAGTTCTGTTTCCAAAGGAGCAAAACTGGAAGATAATTAAATATAGCAGCATCCTAGAAGCCAACACAAGGCTTAACTTCTGAGTTTAGCTTGGATTGAAGTTCATGGTTGAAAGATGATATGGGCTTTTCCTAGCACAGGGATAATAAAAGCATGGTCCATCAGGGCTGTAGCCTGGATATAATCTAATTTTGAGTGTTGAGACACAGCATGGAGACCACGCAGTGATCTGCTCAGAGAGAGTTAGCAGCAGAGTGGTGGTTTGCATGCTGTTATTTCTGAGGACGTTACCTTTACCTTAAAGATCACCTGGATCAGTACACCTTGTACAAATCAGACTTAGCCCTGGAAGACTGTCAGGGTTGCCCAGGTCTGGGCAAGGACCAGATACCCCTGTCAAAAAGCACTTGGGCTTCATGCTTTGCATAAGAAAACTGTTTTTAAAAGGGACGAAAAATACAAAACCTCTTCTTCTGCCTTGCTCTCCTTATTGCACCCTGTTACAAAGCAGGTTGGGTGAGTACCAAGCCCCAGGACATGCTCTGGTACATCAACACAGCTGAAAACTTTATCAGCCATGGATAGTGATGTCTTAACCTATGCTGCTTGAGCAGAAGTCAGTTAGTGAGTATTTAATAAAGGTCATGATGGACTACTTTTTATATGAGATAATCAAGAAATGGCATTTACTTCATATTTTAAGAAATTAGACTATATCAAATGTGTAATAAAAATATTTTCTATAGGATTTTAAAATATATACATATATAAACTACGTTAATTTTTAATGCCCTGTTGATATTGATGTGGTCTCTACAGTATCTAAGTGTAACTAAGTGAGGCTGCCCAGCAACCTCTGTTATACCTCAAACAGTGATTACAAAACTTGAAGCCTTGTCCACACTCTAAATTAAACCTGCTTGAAAACAGGATTTGAAATTGTCTGCTTGGCCTCATCGAGCATCCACTAATAGTCAGGCTAAATTCACTCCTGACTGCAGGAGCTGGATTAGGTCCTAGACACAGTCAGGGAAATTCTTTGGTTTCCAACCCTGTTAGCTGGGCAATGATAAAGGCACCTGAGGGAGTTACTCAGCCCCTTGAGGCACTTCCTGGTAAAAGATAAAATATTAGATATTTTATTTATAATATTTAGACATACATAGCAATGGTCTTAAGACAATTTGAGCACGTCTATACTTCATTTTGAAGAGGGGCACAAACTGACTGTGTTCCAGACATTGCCTTTGCTCTGACACTGGATGAAGACTTTAGTCAAGCTTAAGGGAGGCTGAGAGCTTGGGGATTATGGTGGAGCAAAAAGCATTCAGCCCTGCAATCTTCATACAGGATCTGTCTCCATGCATCCCCCTCGCCTTGCTTACCCAGCCTGTTTGGAGGGGGTAAGTTGGCACCAGATCTTTCCAAGATCTCCTGTGTCAAGTGTCTGCAATGGGCCCACTGAAATGGCACTTTCATCAAAGACAACCTAAAATTGGTGATGGAGATGGAGTGGGGTGAGGATGGAGAAGCACAGATATCAGTCTGGCCCTATGTCCACCAAGGACAGTGCGGACACGACTTTAGGCTGTACCTCCAACATCCAGCCACTCTAGCAAGTTCAGATTCATTTTCCATGCAAGGTTTGAAGCACAGTGTAGACAAGGTGTGAGGGCCAGATCCTGGTCTAATGCAGGCAAAATTCGCCATTATCATTGGCCTCACTTACTCTTGCATTATACTTTCAGGTAGGTAGCATGGGAATTCTCCTGCTTCAAAGAGTTAATATAGGGGATTTGACCACCTGCGGAGGAAAGTTTCTCGCTGAGCTTTCGGTTTATCTGCTCCATGTGCCTGGTGTTTTTCCTGGCCTGCCGGAGAGACCTCTTGACTTTCTTCACCCGATCTCGCAGCTGCTTGTTGCGCTTCTCCAGCGTCGCCACCTTCTGCTGCAGCTTCTTCACTCTGTCCTCCTCCTCAAACAGGGCTTTCTGGACTGAGGAGCACATAAGCTGAGGGGACAGCAGAAACAAAAGAGCAACAGGTAAGATCTACACAAAAACTTATTAAAGCAAGAAAGTTAAGCTAGTTTAGTCTAGAGAAGAGAAGGCTCCAGGGAGACCTTATAGCAGCCTTCCAGTATTTAAAAGGAGCACACAGGACAGCTGGGGAGGAGTTCTTTATCAGGGAGTGCAGTGACAGGACAAGAGGCAATGGTTTTAAGCTGAAAGAGGAGAGATTTAGATTAGATATCAGAAAGAATTTTTTTGCTGTGAGGGTGGTAAAGCACTGGAACAAGTTGTCCAGAGAAGTCATGGAAGCACTTCTGTAGTTAGATAAGACTTTTATGAACTGCTTTGACAGACCTGTTCAGTCCCCTAAAGCTACATTGAATTTATGGAGGAAGACTGTCATATTTCTGGAAACTGGAGACCAGGCCAAGGGGTGTCCCTTTTGGAAACCTCTAGATTTGATTCAGCTTAGCAGCCCTTCAGAAACCTCAGATTTTGATGTGAACCTGCCCTTTGGTCTTTATGGCAACATGTGAAATAAGGACAGCAACTGCAAAACACAGATCTGATTGGTTTGCTTTTTCAAGAACTAGATTGTCTTAAATGTCTCATTATATAGGTATCTTTCAGATGCAACCCTAAAGGGTAAAATCTCATCTGTCTCTAGGAGCATTCAAAATTCCATAACTTTAACAGAAGTGATTTGAATCACTGGAAGAAACCTGCCTCTCCTGTTCTACCCACTAACAATTTATTGCAATATTGCCCCCAGTAAGAACTTCAAGCTGTTGATGTCCACTCATGCCTGTGGCTCTTAGCCAGAGAGAAAGAAAAGGAGACAGATTCAAAGGTGCTGGACCTGCAACATCGCTAGAAAAGCTTCTCACAGGGCATTTTCAAATCTGCTGGGCTGGATGATGGTCCAAATGCAACACAACTGTTAGACAATTGTTCACCCTCTGCTACTTCATCCTATGATGACCCAGAGGTCTATCTCATCTCAACTGTGTGATTGCTGTGTTTACAATCTCCTGTTTCTGACGTGCTTCTTGTTTGTAGGTGCAGCAATAGGAATCAGATGAGAAACACCAGCTACAAAGGCTGTTGACTAGTTCTGTTGCAAAGGACTTGTGTACCTGTCACACGACATCCCTTGGGACAGGATTCAGCTGCCTTCTTTTAAGCAGCTAAAAGTGAAACTCAGGTTTGGGCTCCTGTCTTCCTATTTCCACTGTAATGACTGCAGAGTGAGACAGGTCCAGAGGATGATCCCCACCTCAAAGGGCAGTGGGAGAAACCCTATGAACTCAACTCTCTCATTTCACTGGCTACAAAAGCACCAAGTTCCATGTTTTCTACCTGAGTAACATTTTCCAAGCAGAAAAAGAAGAGTTGCCAGGGGCTCAAGGAAAGACTCACCATAAAGTTTCTGATCTACTGGAGCCATCATCAAAATCTATTTCTGCCCAGGGTGATGTACCTCCTTCCTTTTTTTGTCCTACAAAAAGCATCCTGGGGTATTTTCTCGTGCAAGTGGGACTTTCCGCTGATTGCTGCTCTGGTGTGCTGTGAGGAAAGGCAGTGTCTTCTGCTGATTTATCTTCTACATATATCTAGATTTTTTTTAATGTGTGTCAAGCACTCCTGGAGTCTGGATGGGCTTTGTCTGGCAGAACATTTGGAACAGACAGGGAATCTAAATAAACATGCAAATCCTCACCGTGATGATGAAGGATTACGTGTTTCTTTCCACCCTACTTTGTAGTATTTTCAACAACTGAGCGTAGGGGAGGGAACCCAGTTTGATGAATAAGATTTTGTTTGCTTTGGAAACCCCCAGCAGCGAAAACCCATGTCCAGTCAACAAAAACACAAACAGTTCCCATAAAGTCTTGCTTCTTGTATGAAAGCACTGCAGGGCTTTGCTAAAAGGCAAGTACTTGCCCTGACTGTCCTCTCACTAGGGCTCTTTTATAAATGCCTTCTAGGGAGACTGGGAGCTCAGAGACAGAGGGCCAGAAATTTCACTGAAGAGGAGGGAATTTGGTTTTGATCACAGATCATTCCAAGTGCTATTTGAAAACAGCCAGCACATTGTGGCTTTTGTGTTTGCCAAGCCCTTGCAAAACTTCAAGCAAAACACTTTGTGGACTTAAATCCCTGCAAAGGAGAACACTGAGTTAGGAAAAGGCGTTTGTTGGGAAGACAGGATGTGGAAATTCTACTTCATGAAGGATTTCTTGCATTTTCCATTGATGTAGTGAGAGGCCTGGCATACATCAGAGTCCAATGCAGAGGAACAAACAATCCATGCGCCTGAGGTGTGAGGCTTTGTGAACCCAACTGTATCTCATCTGTCTGGGCTGACTGGTGGGGAAATGGCAGTGTCTGGTGGCAGACACCAGGGATGGCACTAGCCTCATTCCAGAGGTATTTTGAAACCTTTTGAGGCTAGTCATATGCCAGCAGAGGTAGTCCAGCCCTACAGAGCCAGTCAGAAACTTCTCAAACACTATCAAAATGCTAGCCAGCTCATTTGTTTATGCCGTTCCAATGTCAGGTCCTCACTCTCCAGGCTGAAACCAAGTTTAGTGCTTAAATCATCTGGCCAGTCCAGAGACACCACTGAAACAACTCAGTTATAAGAAACTGAGGTACTGTGAGGCGCACACTTCTATACTTACCAACAGAGCAGGCAATATGAAGAGCCCAGCTTGATAATTGGATGTCTGCCTGCAATTGCACGACTATCAGCTGAAAAATAAACCCTTTCCTCATCTGCATGGGGGAAAATAATAAGGTGGAGGCCTCACATTCTCACCAGCTGGTTGCAAACAGCATTTCTCACAGAGCTCTCCAGTGAGAATGATGTTTAAACGTGAGTGCTGTCCTACCTTTGCTGTTACCGCTAGAGCTGAGGTTCACATGAACGCAACCAAGTTGTTTTTAATGTGGCGCTGAGAACTGTGTAACCATGACAGCTAGGAGCTCAGCACTGACTGTGTAACTAACCCAGCTGCTGAACAAATGAGTGAGAAGTTAACCAGCACTTGGTTCATGTTGCGACTTGAATACCTGTTCACAGTCAGATGAGACATCCCTGCATTGCGCAGACATTCCTAAGGAGCATATCTACAGACAGGAATTTCACACCCCATGCCTGATCTCATGCACCCATAAATGTGCACACTTTGCACTTGATGACCATCAAGATCAGACCTCAGTCCAAAAGCACTGCTGAAAGCTACAGAGAACTGGATTTTGTTTCTGGGAATGGCCTGTGCTCCCACTCCCTCTTGCCACATCAGGTACACTAGAGAAAGTAGAGGAGGGGAAGTTTTATGCATGTTTGAGGGATAATGAAATCTCCATTCAGCAAGGGAAGTCACTGAGGAGTCAGTTCTGATTGGTGTCGCTGAAAGAAAGGACGGGGAAGGATGGATAGCTGACAACTCCTTTTCCCATAAGGTATCAACAGCAACAGTTCTGAAATGTAACCCAAAATGGCATTTCCATGACTTCCATAGCTCCTCAGAAAAATTTCTAGGCTATTTTTCTAGATTTCCTTCAAAAGTTACATTCTCTAGTGACCCAGAGTCAGGAAGAGTTGTTTGTTCTAGAGATCTCTGTCTGCATGTCTGCTTGTTCCACAGTTTTGTTAGCCAGACAGCCAGTGTTTAAACTAGAGTCCAGAGCAGTAGCAGGAGATGTAACAAGAAAGGCAGTATAAGAACCATATAGAATCATAGAATTGTTTGGGCTGGAAAAGACCTTTAAGATCACGAAGTTCAACTGTAAGTGTAGCACTGCCAAGACCATTACTAAACCACGCCCCTAAGCACCACATCTACACATCTTTTAAACACCTCCAGGGATGGTGACACCACCACTTTCCTGGGCAGCCTGTTCCAATATTTGATAACCCTTTCGGTGAAGGAATTTTTCCTAATTCCAACCTAAACCTCCCCTGGTGCAACCTGAGGCCATTTCTTCTTGTCCTATCCCTTGTTACGTGGGAGAAGAGACCAACACCACCTTGCCACAACCCTCCTTACAGGCAATTGTAGAGAGTGATAAGTTCTCCCCTCAGCCTCCTTTTCTCCAGACTAAACAAACCCAGTTGCCTCAGCTGCACCTCATAAGACTTGTGTTCCAGACCCTTCACCAGCTTCATTGTCCTCCTCTGGATGTGCTTCATCCCCTCAATGCCCTTCTTGCAGTAAGGGGCCCCAAACTGAATACAGCATTCAAGGTGCGGCCTCACTAGCACCAAATACAGGGGCACAATTACTTTCCTGCTCCGGCTGGCAGCAATATTTCAGGTACAAGGCAGGATATAGCTCCTTAGGATTTATCTCAGACAGCCTACAGCTGTAAAACTAAAAATTAAATACATTTGATTACTTGCCTGAAACATCATATCACAAATATACTTACTTTTATATTCCACCACATCTACATGATTTACACAATCTATCCATGTGCCAAACAGATCAGCATTGTAACAAATCAAACTGATTTTCAGTGTTTCACATTGCAGGCATGCAAGCTGTTTACAAAACACCCTGAACTGACATATCTACACATTGGTTTTGCTGACAGACACATATGTTTGACTTCTACAAGCTTCATTTGAACAATATAGTGGCTAGGAAACATCCCATGGATAAAGATGCAGTGGTAGTATTCATCCACCACAAATCATCCATGAATCGCTGAAGGTAGTGCTATAGAGCTCCAGTTGCTCAAAATCCAGCAATGACACACACGTGTTGCCCTTTGTCTACCAAAAAGAGAGAAATTGAGTTCCAGCTAGCTCCCTATGCATGCTTTCTATGGGCAGCACTGCTAAAAAGCATGTGAGACCCACTACCTAGAAGTCTTTAATTTCATATCTCCTAAATATATCTTTCACAACCAACAGTATTTTTGAACACTGAGATATAGGGTGTCATCACACAAGTAGGAATGTCTTTAAATATGTGACAGTAAGGCCTGATCTTTGCATGGACATGATGCGCTTCTAGAAGACCTGAGCATGGGTCACTTTGGCTTCTTGTCCTCGAATCTTCCTCATGACCTGCACTGCTAACTGGAGCAGTGCCAGGATGCTCCCTCAGCATCCCAGACCCAGCATCACCCCAGCCCAACTTATTGAGACCTTCTGGTGGAAGAAATGAGACTGGTAAAACCTGTCTGCATTTGCTGCATGTTGAGTTGCTGCTCTGTGTTTTACCACTGCTCAAGTTATATAAAACATCTTAAAGCAAAAACTTACGCAGCATGAAGTGCATTCTTCCACCTCTATTTGTCTCAGCACAGCAATAATTCATGAACTCTCCCTCAAGGGGCTCAGGAGCCAAACATAGCTCTTCATTTTTAATATAAATCCACCAGGATTTATTTTCCCAGCCCCTCCTGTGCTCTTAGCAAAAGGCTCTGTGACCTGGAGAAGCCAATAAACTCACACAATCCTCACCTCTCCTGGCCAGAGAGGTCACCCTTGAGCACTGCCTGGCCATGGCCACATTTCAGACCGAGCATCACTTTCTCCTTTTGTTTAGCCCTTTTGGGCAGGCTACATGGGAGTGAGCGTGTTGGATGGAAAGGTGGATGGTGTGGTAAAGGATAGCAGGAGGGCTCTGGCAGCGAAGGGTATTGGGTTTGGGATGGAGTGAATGGACCTGAACAGCAGGTCTTTTAAAAAGGATACTTCCCTGTGATTAAGTACTTTGAAAACCCAGACCTTCCTCTCTGGAAAGGTGTTTGAATCACTGGTGGGTCTCATCTGCAGGCATCCATTTCAGAACCCTTCCCTTTGCCTTCAAACTTGTAGCCCTTGCAACCCTGCTCCCAGGCTGGGGTTAGTTTTAGAAGAGACACGGGGTTTAGGAGGTAATTCAGGGCTGGTGAAAAGGCTCTCAGTCCAGGGGACACCTGGAGAGAGGTCTTTGGCCCCAAAGCCACATGTAGAGTATATCCTGGGGCATTTTCCCAGACACATTGACACTGAAATCTGAAATGCTGCTGAGGAGGAGAATGGAATGACGCCAAGTGACAATCGCACCCGGTACTCTCTGCCAAGACTGGAGATGGAGATGGAAATGTATCTCCACAGCACTTGTATTGGTTTCTGCCAGTACCCAGGAAGGGGTCAACATCTTATTCCTTGTACTTGCAAAGGAAAAAAGACGATGGTTTCACACAAATAGAAACTACACTAATCTAGAAGACAGGAAAGGGGAAAAAAAAAGTGTAGGGTATGAGCCAGGCTGCCTACCACAGGCACCTCACTTGTGCCAAGTGAGCAGATAAGTTAGTCCTGACAGTAAATCCCTAAATTCTCTGCCCAGGCAGTAGGAGACAGAAAATCTCCAGGAAGAGAAAAATAAATCAAGAGGGCAGTACCTCACTCTGGGGCATCTCCAAGTCCCTTTCCTCACTGACCACGCAAGCAGCAAGTTAGACACACCAAGAGCCAGAGGGCTGCTTTTCCCTGTTGTTTTGAGGTGGAGGGGCTCCGTTCTCGCCTTGTTTCCTTTGAAAACATTCCTCCAAGCGATTCGCCCAAGATACCACAGGAATGTGATGGTGGATCTGGGAGGGGAGCAGCAGTGAAGTCTCGTGTCTAAGTGGTTTAGCAGGAGCAGCCATCCTCCTCCTCGCCTGACTGCAGCTGCTGAGAGCTGGGCTCAGTGCTTAGCCCCACCAGCCCCACACCCCGTGTTTCCTGCGTTTTCAAGGGCTTCCCAGCCTTTGGCTTCTGGGTTGAGGTTGAGCAATAGCCTCTGAGATGGGTCAGGCCTGGGGGGAAGTGGAGAGCCTTACAGCCATCCCACAGGTTTGGCTGTCAGGGACAGGTGGTGCCACCCTGCCAGCCTCTTTGTTGAGACCCTTGTCAACCTCCTGACTCCCTCCACCAAAAATACCCACAGTGGCCAGTAAGATAATGAACCATGGGGTGGCACACATCTCTATAGCATCCAAAAGCAGAGACAGCAGCCAGGACAGTGCTCCTCACTCTCCACCCTTGTTAGTGCTCACTGCAAGGACATATAGCTCGTAAACTCTGCAACACAGCTACTTGCAAGATACAAACTGCAAATACAAACCAAGGCAATGCAGCACCTGATCTGGTGCCTTCTAGGTACCATATCTAGGTGGTAGATATTCCTGATATACCTCTGTCCTGCTCCTGGAGAGTATACAGTGCAGGCGTGGATTAAGCTACTTAATTAAAAGCTCAAAGAGGAGAGATTTAGATGAGATATTAGGAAGAAATTCTTCACAATGAGGGTGGTGAGGCACTGGCACAGGTTGCCCAGGGAAGTGGTGGCTGCCCCATCCCTGAAGGTGTTCAAGACCAGGTTGGATGAGGCTTTGAGCAGCCTGGTCTGGTGGGAGGTGTCCCTGCTCATGGCAAGGGGGATGGAACTGGATGATCTCTAAGGTCCCTTCCAACCCAAACCATCCTGTGTCTATAAGTAAATGACACAGAACATTGAAGTGCACTACCCAGTGCAACTATGCTGGGCCTAAAGGAAAATGTTTTCAGTAAGAAAAAAAAAAATCTCTTTTCTGTTGCTAGAAGCAATTTAGGTGCTAAGAACAAATATGGTTTTAAGTCTACCTTATGAGACAAATGGCTCCATAGATTTCTGTATTTTGCTATGCCTGAATGCTGAAAATGACTGAGTTAATGCTTTTTCTTTCTTTCTTTTTCTTCTTTTTCATGTATGCCTCAGAGCTAGGGTTGCAGTTTCAGCTGGCCTTCAAGTTTCTTTAAGAGGCTTTTTCTTCTGTAACTTGTCCAGAAACCTTCCATTTCCACAGCTACCAAACTTCTCAAAACTTATTATCTACTTTAATTTCCAATTTAGCTTTTTCCCACCTAGTATTAGCATTATCACAATAAAACTAATTAGGTCTGATATGTCTGAAATTACTTTGTCAATATACCTTACCTCAAGTGTATTGTTCTCCTACTGCTGTGTGACCATGTCTCCATCAAAACTTGTTTTACTTGGCTTGTATTTCAGTAGGATTAGGTCACCATTCCCCCCACACATACACACAGAGAATTAATTAAATACCAAGGAAGGGAAAAAATCAGCAAGACTCATAAACAGTGCATTGTGTCCTTCCCTCTCGTGCATGGGAACACAGGAAAATGAGAAACTGCTGATCAGAGCTGCACGGCATCTTACACTTTGCTCCTGTTTATTGAAATGCTGATTTTTGAATGAGTTGACCTTACAACAGCTCCTAGAAACTGCTTTTAATATAATGGTCCTGTTAAATAGACAGGACACATCTTAGCACAGGGAAGTATAATATATTCAAATGCACCATCCCCAGATGCAGCTGAAGCTGGGAACCTGCATCAGCTGGTGAGGAAACGTGTTTGTCTTTATCAACAGTAATTTTCATGACAACAATAGTATTTTAAACCAAGGTTATACTTCGTTTGGGGTGTTTAAGTATGGTTTAATTCAATCTAATGTACTACAACTCATAGAAGTTCGCTGGGGTTCTAATCGAGGTGATGGATCCTCTGGTGTGGCAGGTGCTTTATGGATGTCTGCAAGCTGACCGTTAGATTAAGCACAACTGTAGGGGTACAAAATAAGAGGTGGGAGATGTGGGTTGTGGGAGGACAGTGGGCACACAGAAACAGAGAAACAAGATGGATTAAGGGCTTAATGAATTCAAACTCTCCTGTGGGTAAAGTAATCCAAACCTCCATATACAGAGTTAAGAGTGCAAATGCTCAGTGCCTGCATCCTCTCCTGCTGAGAAGAGCAGGGAAGGACTGGGATCAGTAAATAAATTATAACATATATTTTATATGATATTAAAAAAACCTTTGCTTCTCTGCCATCTCTAAGCCAAAACAGGGAAGGAGAGAAGCAAAGCAAATCCCAGTAGGCTGCACTTGTGTCTGCAAATGGCCAGAGTGAGCACAACATGTTAAATTCTGTCTCTCAAAACAGCAGAGAAATAGGGACATGTACTGTAAGTGGAGTTCATGTCTCTTCCTCAGCAAATATGCCATACCTAGAGGATGTTTTATGCACAGAAGGAGAAAGGCAAATGTTTAAAGTTAACGCAACGTCTATAAAAGTCATGTTCCCCTATAAATCCCTCCTCTCTGGATGTCCTGGCTTCACACTTCACATAAGCTGCGGCAGCTCAGCTGCCTTTATAAACAGACAGGATTTCCTTGGCTAGAAGCCCCGAGCATGCTCTGCTGCTGTGCACAGCTTCTGGATTTCAAAGAGCAAATTCAGGTGGCCCGGGCCAACCTGCTCTCCTCTAGTGCTGCTGGGAAGTAGAGGTGTCTGCATCATTCCCAAGCATCTGCAGGAATTGCTGGAACTCTTTCACTTCATTTTTCAAGTCCACTTGGGTGCAGGTAAGTGGCAGGAGTGAAAAGGGCATACACAGATCCATATTCAGCTGGGCTTGGTGGGTCACTTGGGGTAGTCTTTGTACCACCTTACATAACCTAGATGCTGGGTAGGAAACATTGGGCTCTTCTGCAGTAAATGGAGAGACAGAAATTTCTCCAGAGGATGACTCAGAGAAACTAATTTAGAGCAGAGAAGTAAGCACTAAAACAGAGATGAACATTATGGAAACAACTCTGACTGTGCTTACGAACACAGCCAGAGACGCTCCTGCCATAGAAGAAGAAGGACAAGAGGTCCTACTGAAGCCTTTCCCAGTGAACAATAAGGAGTCTGTGAAACCTTGAGAGAAATGACAGCTGCAGAGTTGAAATCAGACTGGATGAAGCACAGAGGTTTGACGAAGGGCATATGAATCTGGTCCTGAGCTGCTCTGCAAGCCCAGAGCAAAGAAGAGATCTCAGCAAGAAGCTGTTTGTTGTGCCCTGTGCAAGCAGCCTTGGAAGAAGTGGCTAAGCAAGTGGTGATGAACAGGCACATGCACAGCAAAGCCCTCATCCAAGCACACAAGTGCCATAGGTTGCCAGAGTGGTGAAGTGGAAAAGCTCTGGTCAGGCTGAAGGAGCAAAGACAAAAGGATGGAAAACCAAACATGTGCAATCTGCAAGTGCTTTCTGTCTAATGTCAGCA
Source organism: Clamator glandarius (assembly GCA_033459285.1). Lineage (NCBI taxonomy): Eukaryota > Metazoa > Chordata > Aves > Cuculiformes > Cuculidae > Clamator > Clamator glandarius. The sequence continues at coordinate 2,332,452 of JAUNZM010000026.1, forward strand.
CGCCAAGAAAGGAACTGAGGAGTCAAAATGCCTGAGAGACTAATCAGCAGCTCTGAATAACAAGATCCAAGCACTAACATCTGGCTGACGGGAGCTCACTGCAACTCACAGATATTCCCATCCCAGCTCAGAACAGCCTGTCCACAACTCCAGCCATTGTGTGGGCTGTAAATCCTGAAAGGGCCCTGGACCACCCTGAAAGCGGCAAATGGGCAACAGGTATGGCAGGGTTTGGCAAATAACCAACCTTCAAGGTGCTGAGATGTGGTAGTTAAGAGGACAATCCTCCTTGCTTGCCTATGCTCAAATGGCCCTAAGCATTTGGGGCATTAATGCCTGTTCCCATAGGATTTAAAAGCTGCTGTTTCACTCTAGTGAAATCCCAGAGACAGGATCCTGTTCCTGAGCCATTATTTCATTTCTCAGTAGAAATGATGGGTCAGCAAATACAGGGTTATATTTGAAATTCAGCTTCATATTTAATGGCCAATCTCTCCTTGCTGCTTTGCTGCACTTCACAGAGACACAGAAGCATCAGAAACTCCCTCCACATGCTGCATAACTCACTACCTTAAACAGGGTAAAGCTTTTCACACAGGACTCCTTACAATGCTTGTGGAAAATAAGGTCTTAAGGTAAGTGTGAGTCAGGTCCTCACATACGCACAAGCACAGAGCTCTCTTTCCAGCCTGATTTCAGGAGCAGGACGACTGCATCCACAGCTATGCCAGACAAAATGAGGCTGAACTCTTCCCTGCAAACATCTAAATTATAGAGCATGCACTCCACTGCTAGTTAGTGTTACAATGATGCCTCTCAACTGTTTAATCCAAAGTTAATAATTGTGTTGGAGTGAGGTAATGAAGCAAGTGCCACATCACCACACACGAATACATGGTGATATCTTTGAGCTACAGTTCAATCACACGCTACTTTGCTTTTTGGCTCTTTTATGAATAACTACTCTGTGGTCTGCAAAACCTTGCATAATCCTGCTGTCATGTGAACTTACCTGTAAACACTGCTAATGTTCCTGGCTTAATATTTAGGAGCAGGGAGCAAATGTATCCCTGTAAGTCTATTCTACTGTTACTGTGTGTCATATGAGGGCTTTAAATCTGATTATGAAAGTAAATTTTTTTTTTAACAGACAAAATTCTTCTGTGGATATTCATTTGGCTTTCCTCACACTTCTCTGACACAGAAGTTATTGGTACTTTCACCAGCTTTGTTTTGCATCACTTTAGCAATAGCAAGAGCCAGGATCTGGACAGCCCTGAACAGCAGGTGATCTGAATTGCCCTCTACCTCTCTTGCATTAGCATGAGAACTTGCAAGAATAGTAGAGCTGTTGGAAAGTAGAAATTAAGACCTACATTAATAAAAATTGGTAAACATGTTGAAGAACCTGTGTCTCTTAAATGCTTTGGATGCAAACTGAGAGTAAGGCAGAAGTTGCACTTGACTATGGATAAAATGAAGCTGAGTTTTGCTTGAGGCATGAGGCTTTTTAGGAAATCTAAGAGCAAATGCCTTGATGCAACACCTTAAAGATACTCCTATTCACTTCAATGCTGGTAAACTGGAAGGTCATGCCTTCCAGCATAAGGACATGGAAATGCTTTACTAAGCCATGGGCAATGTTGTATTACTCCATCCTTTCTGTTACATTTTTCATGCCAGAGCAGTACAATGGTGATGGTCTGAGAACCATGCCTGAGCAGTAAGGTGGTCAGAGCAGTTTTTCATGGACTGGCTCAAAGGGAAGAGCAAAGAGGCAGAAGAAATGAGTAACCACATGCGGGAAACACACAGTGAGACTTAGGTGCCTCAAACTCAAGATCTCATGTGAGACACTGCAAAAAGATTGGGGCCGTCTGCTATGTCCATTTTAGCAAGAGGAGCGTATCAGCACACTGAGACTCTAGATGTGTTTAGGGTGAGCAAATATAGAGAGAAAGGGGATAAGAAGGTGTATGAAGGACTGGTTGTAGATCTTTTGTGTTCCCATTAGGAACTGGTACACATCAGATGTACCCAGAGCAGCCCAACTGTGTTTCCCCCTGGAGGTACCTCCTTGATGCACACCCAAACCTCTCTGTGCACCAAATTAACATTTGCCAAGAAAACCACACATAATACTCAGCAGGCTTTTTACCTGTTATGAAGGAGAATGCACAGAATTGACACATTTTCTTGTTGACCAACTTGGGACAGTTGCTATTCCCGCAGGTGTTCTCCCTGAGTTCTGTGGCTTGGGAAAACTGCAGAAAACAGTAGCCCTCACAACCATTGCGCAGCCCGCAGTGAAACTGGTTTCACATTTCCCTCCCATTCCTCCCAATGGGCTGGCTCCAGCCTCTGGAGGTTTCGGCACTGGGCTGGCGGGGGCCCCTTGCAGCTTGGCTGTGGACAGGAGATGGTGATGGATGTGCAATGCAGCTCCAGGATTGTGTAATCCAATTGTAACTCAGAAATAGCAGCTGGCAGCTCCCCAAAGAGCCATCTACCACTGGAACTCACTACGTTTCTCTCTTGAAAGTTTTACTTGAAAGCTCAAGGAAAGAGGAGGGCTGGCTTGGTTCTAAAGTTACCAGCCTATTTCCCCCTACATGACACACTGCAAATCCTTACTGGTGATGACATCCACACTCTCCCAAAGTCCTACAGTTTTAAAGAACAGTTGAACTAACAAGTGCTGGGACAATGCAGAGCTCACGAAGCCACCTTGGTTGTGTTTTAATGCCTTCTGGAAAGGTCCTAATGCAAGACAGACATTTATGATATGTTTGCATTTATAACTAAGCGCTGGCTACACTTGAGATTGACTGTAATGAGGTCTCCCCAAAATGCCACACATGAAATACAAGCAAAGAGACAGGGATACTGGTTTCAGAGTTATGTGTTAAGAAAGGTGGATGTCTAGCAACAGTAAGTCAGTAGATACGAAAATCCCCATATTGCCTCCAAGCTCTGTGTCTGTTCATGCCTTAAAGCCAGTTAAAAATTGTTTCAATATTCCACTTCTGAAGTGAGTCCCTCAGATACAACCATTTTGGAGCTGGATTGACTTCATTAAAAGCCACCAATGTTCAGATCTACTCAAAAATGCCAAGAGATGGAGTTTGTCCTGACCTCTTGTTTTGTGTAAGGGGATGGAGAGTGACAGATCAGAGGAGATGTTCTGCTAGAGACTCAAGGTGATGAGTTTAAGACTGACTTACATGACTAGGCAGTAAGTTGGATAAGGTGACAGAAAGGAGATCAAAAGTAATGCAACAGCAATTAAAGAAACTGCTATTTTTCAGCAATCACATGATAGCTTACATGTGCCTTCGAAGTCAATATCATTGTTGGGTAGGTGTAAACTCATGTCTTAGGTAACTAGTTTGAATACTTAAATTTGGTGAAGACTATTGAAGATGCATGCCACATCCTTGTGTGTGTCTTTGATTGCTGAGGGACTATCTCCCAGGCATTTAGAAGCTTCACTACTCAAAGCCCTTTTCAGACAATTAGAATAGAACTGATGCATATATAATAATCAAGAAAATTATAGGGATAATCCAACATAAGCACCTTGACTCAATTCTTGGGCTTAACCTCAAAGTCCAGCCTCTTCCTTAAGTTTGCAGACAGCCTTTTGCCTCTTTGTTTGGCCAACCCCAAACTCAAGCCTACTCCAGCAAGTGGTGAAAGAAGAGCTCACAAACCGATGTTCCACCTCAGCCACTTACCAAAGTAGACCAATACCCTAAAGTAACAAAGCCACTTTCATTCAAAAAATTCTGGAAGTGGCTTCAGATTTCAAACTGATTTTTCCTTTGCTCTTGTACATATGACTTATAGTTCATGAGGACTACAAAAAATTGTATACAAAGGAAGAGGAGGAGTATCCTGTAATAAACTCTATGTTACATGAAAAGATAGGTAAGCATCTTCCAGTATTATGTCCCCTCGATGTTAAATTGCAGGAAGAGGTTATATGCAGCTATATTTAATCGATCTTGAGCTGAATTTTTAATCTTGGACAGTGACACAGTACATACAGATATGGGTTGTCTGGACTTTAAATATCCTGATTAAGAAACAATGAAGTTACAGTAATGGCCATGACAAAGTATGTCTGTAGGAACCACAGATAGACATTCCTCAGTCTTTATTCTGTGTGTTATGCATTGAACCATTATAGCATTACAGCACACAAATAATTCACATACAGCATCTATAAGGCTTTCAGAAGGTGAGAGAAAGAGAACATAACTCTGCTTAGCTCTGATAAATTATAATCCATTCACTGTTACAGATTTTCCATGTCTTCAATGGCAATGTGGTGTTAAGGGGCACTCTCGCTCCTTGTAGTCAAGAGTCAAAAGCTTCCTGACGGCTGCCTCAGAAATCCCTCTCCCTATTTCCAGGAGGATCCTAAAAACCCCATAGCAGCCATGAGCAGATGTTATTTCAATCTCTTCTTCAACAGCTGCCAGATACCTCCAAGTGTGGGGCTGTGCTGGTGGGACCAGCATGATGCATTGTGGTGTCCCCAGCCGATGGCAGGTTATCGGCACGCTGCAGATCTCAGTCTCCCTCCTGCTACTTTTTCAAACTTCATGGTGTCAGCTGAGTTGAACCAGTTTTCTGGATACTTTCCCATTTCCTTAGTACTTAAACAGCCCTAGGAGTGCAAAAGGGCTCGGTGCACATTTTTAAAGGAACCCAGGCCTGACAACTTCTGCCGTTGTGATGGAGATGTATCAGCCCTCGCTTCCCCCCCGTTTTTAAAGCTGCTGTGTGTGTTTTATTTGCATTTGATGGGGAACTTTAAAGGCTCCTGTTCTGAAGAGATTTTGAAAGACAGCCTCCATATGGCAATGCTTTTTCTCACCCTGACTATTCAGCTATATATAAGCTTGGTAATAAGGTGCCTTGGACAACTTCTGACCTTGCTTTCAGGGCTGCTTCTTGCTCACTCCTGTGGCTGAGATTTTCTTGTAATCACGGCTGTACAGTGTTTCCTATGGCCCACAGGGAGAAAAATTCATAGTGATGGGCAAGGACACAGAATTCTCCATTACATGGCAGGTGGACGAGGCGCTGAAAGGCATGGTTTAGTGTTAGATAGGAATGGTTGGACTTGATGATCCGGTGGGTCTCTTCCAACCTGGTGATTCTATGATTCTATGATGTATAGCCCCCAAAACCACGCTTTCTGTTAGCCAAACTAGATAACAATATGCTGAAAGCTCAGGTCCAGTATGGGGCAATAAGGGCAACAAGAATCAGTTTTGTTTAATCATAGGATCATAGAATGGTTTGATGTGAAGGGATCTTAAATATCAGCCTGTTCCACTCCCCCTGCCACAGGCAAGAGAACTTCCACTGGATCGGGTTGCTCAAAGCCTCATCTAATCTGGTTTAAACCAGATTAGATCTGACTTCCTGTATAAAATTACTGAAAGTCATCCCTTATGCTCATAAAATGACCTCTGCATGTGTGTATCTTTCCTAGAAAAAAGACCCAACCCCTTTTTCAGTGATGGGGAGGCGATCATGACTCCTGGCAAACTAAAGATTAATGATCTACTTCAGGTTAAAACCCACTTTATTTAAGTGGACGTATATTGCTACCAGTTTCCGGTTGCGGGTCAAAATCAAAAGAAGATTTAAGGCAGAATAGTTTTCGTTTGATTTCTGAGTCAGGAAGCCCTCACTGAAACCTCCCAGGTAAGTCACACTTCCCCTGGCGCTCCCCATGCCACATCCAGGTGTTCAAGGAGGAGCTACCTTCCTCTCCAGAGAAACATGGTGGCCTCTAGCAATTACTAATTATCACTTTGCTGTTTGACAAAGTGCCAAAGAGCGTTTTCTTCTGTATTGCTGCTAACTCTGTAACCAATAATTACATTTTTGACAGACTGCCAAGGTCCTCACGCACACCTGCATGCTGCCCACATGGTCATTACGAAGAGATTTATAATATTCAATTGCAACATTCCTATCACAAATCTCCCCACCCGCTTCCAGCAGTAGCATGTAAGTCTAATGATGGGCATGTCTGATTTCCCCTCCTTGTTAACAGAGTTCACAGCATTCGAATAAAGTCAGTTAAGATGATCTTCTGTTTGCATCCTTTGAAGCTTTGATTCTTTTTTTAACTCTGACATCTTAATTTAACTCTAGGTGAGGAATCATGCTTTCTTTTCTTCTTCTTTTTCTATTTCTCCCTAGTTATTTGTTCACGCCTTCCTGACTAGTCTAGACAGCCCTACCACTTATGATTTTCCCGAGATGGACACTTTCCAAGCTCCACAGCTCTCCTCCCACAGAACATGGGCCAAGCTTCGCAAAAGCAAACCTCTTCCCATGGATCGCCATTTCTCTGGCTAGCAATTGACTTCCAGAGCTGAAAAGGTGGAAAATGAAGGCCATGCAAGATATTCATCACCTCCAAGACCCTTCCCAGTTTCCAAAGGCATTTACTGTCCATGCACCATCCCACCAAGCTATATCCCTTGTGCTGATATTCCTGTCCCTATTTTGTGCTCACCCTTGGAGCCTCCCATGCTGCTGACACTAATGAGGCTGTGCTGCAGGGCTCCTCTTGTTGGTCTTTATGCTGCCCTTCTTTGGGAAAGCAAAAAGCCCTGTTGAAATTTTCCTTCTCCCTGATCTGCTTCTGATCTGTTCTGCATTTTATTCTTCCGTTCTCCCCTCCTCCCCCACCTTGTTCTGTTTTTATGTCCTTCTCAGTTTTCACTTTCTCTTGCAGGTTGCTGGCACTACCAACATCCATCTGCACTTAATCTTTTTGGGGTTAAGTCTTACACACAAATATTTGCTTTCCCTGTTGGCACTTCCAGCAGTCTAGGCAAAACTTTAAAATTTCCCTGTGGCAATAGCAGTGGGAGGTCCCAGACAGTCAGGGAAGGGGCTTTACTCTCTCTTTTCTCATGGGCTTGTATTGCAGAATCCATTTGTGGTAGCTGATTCCCATCCAGGATAGGACAGAAACAACCTTCTTTGAGGCTCAGACATCAAGAACAGTCTGTAACCTTGGGTCCTGTGGTATGAGGGGATATAGGATAGAGGTCTACAGAATCACAAGTACCATGAAGAGGGTAAACAGAGACTGACAGTATCTTCCAACAGAAGAATGGGAGTATCAGATGATATAGTAGGAACCAGGTTCGAGGCAATAAAATCATAGAATCATAGAATCACCAGGTTGGAAGAGACACACTGGATCATCGAGTCCAACCATGCCCCTCAGTATCTCATCCACCTGCACCTTAAACACCTCCAGGGAAGGCGAGTCAAGCACCTCCCTGGGCAGACCGTTCCATTGTCTAATGACCCTTTCAGTGAAGAATTTTTCCCTTATGTCGAGCCTGAACCTCCCCTGGCGGAGCTTGAGGCCATTCCCTCTTGTCATAGAATCACAGAAGTGGTGATTCTCAAGAGAAGGCGCAACAGCTTCATGGAAGATAACTTTTGAAGCCCCAACTTGTCACTTTTTCCTCAGAAAACAATATCTTGCACCAATTCAGGCCTTCTGATACTGGGGCAAGGACTTGTCAAAAGGACTTCTAAACCCCACCCTGCTGTTGGCTGCAGCACTTTAGAGCCCTATAAGCCACGAAATTCAGCCTTTACTCACATTTTGGGAGCCATACTGAAGAATATAAGCTCATTTCAGGTACGACTTCTAAAATTCCAGCAAAACAGCCAATCATAAACAACAGAATACTTATACATAATACATAATACATGCATGGAAAAACTATGTTCGGAATCACATCTAGAGCATATGCTCAGAGATCTAACAGTAAAAGACCTAAAATCAATGTTGAAGTAATTCAGAGAGCCCCATGCAAAAACATCATCTTACATTATGGTTCTAACAATGTTGCCCAGATTAGAAAGATTATTCCCATTGTTACTGAAAGATTTGGAGACTAAGACTTTCTATGGTCAGAGACTTTTTTCCCTTTTGATAAAGTATTGATAACATGTGTGTCTTTTTTTTTCTTTTCCTTACATCATTTTAAATAATGATTTTAGTTGTATTTACATATTTTGTACTATTTCCTAAATCAGTCTGTAATTGACCACAAGCATTTAAAAAAACAGGGCCGGGAGGTTGGAGTTTCAAAACACAAGGAACTACTTTAAAGCAATTCAGAAAATTGGATTTAAATCCACAAAATAAAAGTCAACGTCTTACATGCAATCAGTAAATCTTACCCAAAAGACTTCATAAGCTAGAAGATAAAGACTCAAAAATGCATCATAAGCTCCAGCCAAATTCAAGCCATCTGCTCCACACAGCAATAGGCATGGAAGGAGGACCCCAGGCAGGTTGCACTGCCTTTGTCAAGCTTTGGACCTTTCCAGAATCCACTGGTACTAAATCCAGAGCTGGTATATCCAGAAAAAGCAGCTGGTGAGATAGAGCCATAGTCATGGTCAGGGTGTTGTAGCATGAATGTTTCAGGACCGTGTCAGTGAAGTCCATAGGTGGCAAAGGCAAGACCACAATGTGACCTCAAATAAGATCTGTTTCTCTAACGTTAGTATATTGCTTTCACTCAAATGTCAAGCAGAATCTGAAATTTGCAGGGCTACCCTCACCACTGGCTGCAAGACAGGAGCTCTTTCAAGTCACATATTGTGCTGGGTATGGATTTCCAAATCACTGTGCTGCTCTAGAGAAGAAGGCAGGAATACCAAATGCAGCTGACACTGCAAGCACAACTCACATCTTGGGATGAGCCAATCTCAGTATCTGGACTGTCCCCCATGCCACAAGTTATTAATCTCTCACTTCAGCATCTAAGCACGGAGTAAGCATCAGTGCTGCAAAGCAGAGGACACAATGCTGGAACCAGGTAGCTCAGTTATCTCAGGCATTTCCATGAGCAGTATTTCTATTGGCAATTCTCATATTTAAAAGTCCATTATTAAATACATTATTATATACAATTATGCCTACCCTGTGACACGTAATGCCACCTGAAATGCCCATGAGGGCTCCAGCTGCCGTTGGAGAAGGTGATGTTCAGGACATGAATACCACATTTCCTATTCTTCCAGGTCTTGTGTCCTATCCCTCTGAACCCATATGGCATCTCAAATGGCAACAGGCAGTTGAATTTCTCCCATAAAGGTAGGTATCTCAGTCTGAGTGCTGATTCCCTCCAAGGGATGGAACTGCCAGTGACACCCCATTGGCCCCATCTCTAACTTTCTGGGCTTGAGGGTGGAAAAAATTAAGATCTTATTTTTCATTAATTTAGTAGTCTTCCTTAATAGAAGAAAAGTATGTTTCAGTAATTGAAAGGACATTTCTAAGAAGATGATCAGGAGAATACTACATTTGAACCTCTGCTTGGTGCTGGTGACCTCTTAGGATAGGTGGAGATAAACCTCTCCCTGGAAACACAAGACAAGTCTGCAACAACCTCTATTCTGCTCTTGGAGTCCAAAGTTGCTCTGAACCCTCATTTGGCTAGATGGAGAACCTGCCTCCTCTCCCTCTGTCCATCGTCTCCCTGTACCCTTCTGTAGAGGAAAGGGACAAGATACTGCCCATGATAAATATTGAGACCAAAGATTAAGACTGCAACAGCCACATTCCCAGTTTGGTAGCTGTACAGTTGGGTCTGACCCTGGTCACTGCCAATGTGTATGTTAATGTTTAAAGACACATGCGGGATTAGGAGCAGGTTAGAGCACACAGTTAGCCCTGGGCAAGCCTGAGATCTCTCCATTTCAAAACATAGGAAATGCTGTAAATACCACAGCAAATGCAATTAGCAGAGCACGTTAAATGCCACTTCATTAGCAGGGACCACAGGAGGCTTCTCCCATTTCAGACATTTTTGACAATGAGCAGGAACCAGAGGTCGCTCCTGATGTCCAGACACAGAACAAACACCTCAGAGATGCCTCCAGTCTGGGATTTTGGTTTTAGCCCTTCTCTGTCCTGATGCTGTGATATAAGGAGTCAGCTCTTTCACATCCTCAACATCTGTAATGTGTTTCTGGAGCAACAACTATCTGTAAGGAGCAGGATACATTCCAGCAGCTCCAGAGTGCTACTGACTTGGAAGCGCCAGGATGTTTCCCTGCAGTATTTCAGCTGTTTCTAGACATGGGTTAAATATAGTAGGGTTTTGAGCCATTTTTATTGCAGCGGGAAAGATTTGAGCATAAAATATTATTTCCAGGATACATTTGATCTATGGTTTCACACCTTTGGGAAAAGAACCAAGAATCACATTTGTTCCCCTGCCCTTTGAAACAGACACTTAAGAAAACACAGGCTTAATTAGAATTTCAAGGCACATACTGCAAAATGTTCACTGAACTCAGACAAAATATGCCTGAGCCTAAAACATGTAAAAGGCAGAAACTCAATCACTGATGGTAAGAACAACCCTACTCTAGGGTATTCTTAAAACTGTTTGCTGCCAATCCACAGGCTTTTCCCAGCATCAGTATTCGTATCCAGCATGGTTGTAGCTGTCTGAAAGGCCCAGGGACTTGCAAGTCATTTTCAGAAAAATTCATCTCCAGGTTGTGTTTCAAATTCAGTTGATGGAGGCGGGCTGTGGATGCTACCTGGTACCTCCCGGAGTTGCTCAGCCACAGTGTCAGGGATCTAAATCCTCTCCCAGTGGAGCAAATCTCTACTGTAACCAAAGCCATCCAGTTTGAGAAATGGCAGTGCTCTGCAACCCTATGTCGTCACACCTGTATCTTGACTCGTGCATTGGACCCTCCTTCAGAGGCAGGAAGCAAAAGGAGAATGTCCTCTTCTGACTGACATCCATCACAATCCCTCAGCTGGACCCAAGGCTTGTAAATGATGGAGATTTCACCTCATCACCAAAGGCTAAACGTTTTTTGTGGATTATTTCCTATTTCCATGGAAGTTTTTAAATTTTCTCTCACTTGCATCTGCTTTTTTTTCTTTGTCTCTGCTTACCGGTACCTCCTCAATAGGGGTACTTAGAGACCAAGAATAAGCGGCCTGTTTCCTCCCACAGAAAAGCCATATACATGGAGCTTCTCACTTTAAGGTGTCTTTTGTGGACCATGACTAAAACCTGAAAACAGACCACTCTGCCTGGACTCTTACCAGCAAACCCACAAGGACTAATTACTCTTGTCCAGCTTGCTAGGTTTGAGTGGGCAAAAAATAAACCCCTTGTATCCTTTTTACCAGTTAGTAAAGTTTCCGGAGACCTCAGAGTTCTTTTAAAGGATGACTGGCATCTGGCAGAGCTATCCCAAGCCTGCTGCGGCTAAGCCTCATCCTCATTATCTCTCCTCTTCCACATCCCACAATGATGTTTTTAAGGTGGAAAATAGCTTTCCTGCTCTGCAACGAAACAGAGGATTTTGAGCAGATATGGCTGCTACGTTCATGCTTAAAAGGCTCTGAAAAAGGACTTCTTTATGCATGCAATGGAAATCGGGACTTACTGCATCTGAATTTCTATTGCTGTCCTTAGCCAATGTTAGTATGAGTGGTTCCTCCATTTTGACTTTCCTTCCTTTCTCTCCCCTGCTACCACCCTGTTAATGCAACTGAATTTTTTCCACAATAAAAATTATAATCAAAAACATCCAGAACATAATTGTGTTCGGAACTTGAAAGGCTCTGGAAAGACAAAAAGTAAGCCAAACAAATGAATGTGGTCTGAAACAGGTTTACAGTGAAGACAAATGGAAGCGATAAACTCATTGTGTCACTGTCCACCTGAAGAAGGAAGCCAGGCTTTGTTCTACTAATACGCTTTTGTTTGAACAAAGCCCTGTTGCTCATGTCATCCATCTGAACATATTTCCTTACTCAAAGTATGGTACTATCTGTGAAAGAAGGCTGGAAGACAGAGAGGGAAGAGGAAGGGCAAATAAGTTTACAGACAGAGAAAATGTTCAGACAGTTGTTTCTAATCCCAGTGGAGATAAATCCTGGGTCAAAGAGAATTGTCTGCATTTGACCTGGATACAGATACACACCTGCCACTCTTCTACCATCTACAGAACAGGAATAGTTCTTCTGCTACCCCTGTATGGTGGTGAAGATGAGTCAGTTTGAGGATGACCGTGTGTAAGTACTAGTTTGCATCCTTGTCCCACATCTTCTCTTAATATAGAAGATTGCACTGACATTACCCCTCGCAGTATTTCTTCTGGTTTCCCACTGATCTAGGAAATGCAAAAACACTGCAGCACAAGTCCATTAAGTGCTTTCAGATCTCAGGAAATATTTTTTTGCATGCTTGCTCGCTCTTAAGTTTTTTAGGCAGAAATTCAGACCTGGACTTCTAGCCGTATTATTTCCTCTTCACATTATACAGTGTCATGGAAACTTGCTTCTCCCTCGGTATATTTTTCCCTACTGTCATTCATTTTACAGATAACTGGACTAACACTTGTAACAGTGTTCTTACAAAAAAGACCCAAACCACAAACTGGGGCAGCAAAAGGAGCTGTCACTGTGTCAGCTGCCAGAAGCACATGCAATGATTTGAGCAGCAACCAGATGCAATTGGCCACACTGAAATCTCATACTCGCAGCCTCTGAAACCAGCCACTCTGGTTTGTCACTTCGCATTAGCTGCTGTAAGGGGCTGCGTGCTTCCAGGACCAGTGGTGAAGCCAAGCCTGGCATTGTGTGGCTGCTCTTGGCTGAGCACAACAGGGCAAGGATGCTTCACCAGGGGAATCTGGAAAGGTGCTTGGCCAGCGGAGGTAGGACAGGCTTTAAAAAGCTCCATCTGCAGCTTCCATCAGGGATTTGAACTACCACTGCCTTGGAGCCAACTTGGCTTGCTGTTTGCAAAAAAAAACATCAAAATGCATGGGCTGGGAGAATATATGTCCCAAATTGAAAGATCTCATCTCCCTTCAAGCCACAATGGCTCGTCCAGTTACAGGCAGCAGTACAGGTGTCGTGTCTGCCAGCTGCCAGATGGATTTTGGTGGCTATTGTTTTTAATAAATGTTTTCCCTCATTTTTTTTTCTGTACATATCTCACAGGTGAGTCAGGAAAGAGACAGAAGTGGAAAGAAAAGACTTTCCTCTGGATTCAAGGTTGACTGAGGCCAGTAACTAAATCAAAGACCATCTCTGCCCACAGTGCCTGTAGGAGCAGTGTGTGTCAAGGACAGGCCCTGGCCCAGAACTCTTGGTCCACATGAATCATTCTTCCCAGCTCCTGAACAATACAAAGTATGGATTTACAAACAAGAAACACCTAACACAACTACAAAATCACAGATTTACAGAAAGGGTTGGATGGCTTCCACAATTGGGCTGAACAACACAAAATTTAGGAACCTCATTCATTCCAGGTGCACCTGGTTCAGATGTTTGATTCTCCCTCCTGTTCCAAATGCCACCAAAAGTGCTGAAATAGTCCCAGTCACTTACTGTGAGTGGGGTGCCAGGAAACACATCTGAGCATCTACCAGTAGCTCTCAGGCTAAGGCAGTACCTCCACTTTCTAAGTTTGAAAAATCATGGGACATGTATGGATAATAAACATGACTGGATTGAAAAAAATACCCATAATCTGCTTCTTTGGGCTGCATATTTTGTTTTGCCCAGGGTTAGTAAGATAATACGTCCACCTTACAGGAACATCAGCCTCAACCCTCCTCTTTGGAGGCCAGCTCTCAGACACACAGGGAAGCATCTTGAGTACAGGAATCTGTGTCAAAGAAAGCGATGTGGGTGCAGACAAAAGCACTTCAACCCTGTGTTGCTCTGTAACACTTCAGTTCCCAGCTTAAGCAACCACCCAGGTTCCCATTAGCTCCTCCCTCACTGGCCAGTGCTTTCACCCTTTCCAGCCTATATGTGGTGGGATGTCCTCGCGCACTTTCCCATGATGGGAAGGCCATGGACAGCAGACAAGGGCAGAAAAGAAGAGCAATCTCTGAAATGCTCACTCAGGTAAGAGACAAGAAACCAATGTCGGCCTTGACTTACTCATGTTTTCTGATTGCTGCTTTTGCCATGACAGTGTAATCTCCAGAGGGTACGGACACGAGATCCGACTCTTGTTACAGGACTGCAGTTCCCAGCCCACCTTCATTTGTGGACGCCCACAGGGATGGCTTCAAACTTTCCATCACCCTCCCCAGAGGGAGGCATCTCCCACCTCAGCCACTTCCATGATAACACAGAGGGAATGTGACCAGCTTAACAAAAGTCCCGTCTCTCCTACCTACCCTGAGACAACAGCAGCAACATCATATCTGTCCTGCACTCTGCGGAGCTAGTCCTGGCCAGGTAGCTGCATCTTTCTAATGTGACTGGGAAACACATTGCTTCAGTCCTTGGCTAAGAGTCAGTGCTTGGGGGCTTGCAAAATAGTCTCTGTCCAGCTAAGCAAGCACTGTGGCAGAACTTGTGCTCAGCACCACCACCACAGGTCCACCACCTCTGGGCTGGAAACCCTAAAGGTACAGCACCCCTTGGATCTGAAACACAGGAGGGACAACGGGGTCCCTTCACTCCATCTTTGTGTCTCTCAATATGCAGAGCTCAGCCCACAATCACCAACCACCAGCAGTTTCCCACCCCTGTGGCAGTTGAAGAAGCCACATGGAGAGCTGAAAAGGTGTCCTGGGGCCAGAGTCAGATGCCTGCTTGCCACCAAGTTCATGTACAGCAGCAGACAGCTTCACGGCACAAAATCCAGAATGATTTAGTACATTTGGCAGAAATTCTTTAAAGTGTGGCTCTGGTTAATTAAAAGCAGCCTGGAGCCATTTGGGTCTTCATTCACTGCCAATTCCTGGAAGGACTGCTGTTTCACCCTTCAGAGGAGGCAACTATGTACATGCACATGCATGTCCTTGCCTGTCCAGGCATTTCCTTACATGGCAAGGTGGAAACTGGGTATTTTCAAGGATATCATGTACTTGGATGTGCCTTAGACACAGTTAGAGCAAGCTGTGCACTGGATTAACCTGCCTCGCTTGATATGGAGCAAGCTGGTCCAGACTTCTTCATCAGGAGCTGGGACACCAATCTGGGACCCCCCTCATCTCATCCTGCATCTGCATTGATACAACTTGGGGGCCAGTGGGGACAAGAATTCAGATGGGTGGGAAAAACTCCTTACACAACTGTAAATTCAGACTGTTCACAACTGACATCAAATTCAAGGCTTCCACGCTACCTCAAGTCAACCCTCCTGCATTGTACATGGCAGTCAGCCAACCTGCCTCTCAGTTTGGAAATGAGGTGCCTCTAAGAGACACCCTAAAAATAGAGCAATTTCCCCTTTTCCCTCGTAGGAAGTGCTCAGAGCACCTTCTAGGTGCTATAAATATAAGACAGACCATATGCAATGGAACCTATTTGGAACTCCTCCATGATGTTTTATTCCATATTTTAGCAGCCTGTGCGAGTGTGGGAAGACAGAAAACTGATAGGGAGGTGCCAATCAGATCTCTAAGAGTCCTCTGCCACAGGCTGGGTGGGAAGATTTGGAAACGAGTCAATGCCATTTCTATGCCAAAAGACTCTTCAGAGAAGTTACCCAAATATATTAACCGTCTTGTGGTCTCCCCTCATCCCAGACACTTGTCAGCAGTTCTCCATTTAATCCAATATTGTTTACATGCATTCAAATTAGACACAGATTGCAGGGATGGGGTACACTCTGGGTAGGTTTCTGGGAGGAAAACAGTAGTACTGTAAATCACTATTAAAATAACCCAGAAGCGATGTGTGTTTTCTATCATGCTATTAAGCTAACAGAGCAACAACTGTTCTAATAAATGGCAGGGTGAAAAACTGAATAGAAAACAAGATTTTCAAATCTCTAGATATTGGACCTTACTTTCATCTTTTTCATGGTCCTTTTGCCCTTCCCTTGCCATGTAGCAGTGTTTTAAACTAAGAGTATTTTCTATTTCCCTAGTGCCTTAGGACCAGAGAAGGGAGGATCCTTTATGCAGCTCATGCCACAAGCAAACATAAAAGGCCAGTACATGGGAATTAAAGAAAACTGTGTTAACACTGTCTGCTCTTTTCCAGAGTAGTCCTTACCCTAAAACTGCTGTCTCTGGACTCTGCAACTGGCATCTTCCAACCCTGTGATTCCTCTCCTAGCACTCGGAGCAGAGAGGGAACTCCTCAAGAGCAAAAGTGCTTCACTTTTGAAAAAGAAAAAAAATATTGCTTTTTCGTTTTATCTTGGTGGATACCGTGGATGAAATCTCAGCAGAAATCCATTACAGTTATCAGCTATTTTATTCTAAGTAGCCAGGCTTTGCATGATTCATGTAGCAGAGTCACCTTCGGCATCACCCATGTCCAAGTCAGCCACGGCAGAAAGAGCTCTGGTCCCTGTATCCAGGGCAGCTTGCGCTCTCTCCAGCAGGTACCCATTGACACTTTCTCACCATGATACTATTTAATCACCGTCCGGACTCAAAATCAGGGAGGTTAGAAAAATTATGGGAACTTACCCTATTTACCTTCTTTTCCAGGGGCACATTGCCTGGGGAGATGGAGCAAAACAGGACCCCACAGCAAAAATCATGCAAGCCCATCTCTGGTACCCCAAAGAGCTTTTGTGTAAGTTACTATTTCTCTGTGATTTAAGCCTTCATGGTTCTGTGAAGTGTTGCTGAATGGGGGCTGCTACCATTCACTCGGTTGAGATCATCAAGGAAGAGATACTCTGGAGCCATTGCTGAGCAAATGCGCTGCTGATTGTAGATGGGTTCAGGGCCTGATCCAACCCAGTGTCCCTCGGTTCATGCACACAACCATTGCTAAAAAATAAATAGCTCTGAAACTACTTCCTCTACTTCTGCAGAGGAAGAATGCAATTTAATTTAATTTTTGCTTTGCATAATAATGGCAAGGCCATTTATGCAGTTACATTGCTTTTCTTATTTTGTTCCCTTTTCAGCTGCTCCAAAGCCTTGCAGGTGTCCCAATCGTGTCATCAGGTTGTTGCATCAGCCAAAGTGCCACCAGAGAAGAGGGCTCAGGCCCAAAGATGCTAAGCAGATATTTGTAGACTGCCCTGCTAACCCACTAATTACCTTGCTCTTTGTTTGGGACACTGATTACTCTCATAAAAGCTTTATTATTACCCCGATAAATCTCTGGAGGTCTCTTGGAAGGCAAGTCCATTCATCTAAATCAATTGATGTAACAGCATGATTGCAGCTCTGATGCTTGAGAGAAGAAGAGGCGATACAGGGAGAGAGGCTTAGTAACAGATATAATCTCCCCCTGCAATCTTGCTGAGCTTTGTTGAAGTTATTGGACTCCTTAATTTCCATGGACTTTATCCCAGTGCTAGTGCTCTCACAGTTGCTTACAATCAGCTTGTCGCACTGCTGTTATTCCCTTGTTACGATGTACATGGGGTCATTTTGCAACTCCTCCATGTGAAAAAAAAAAGAGGCCAAAAGACCATGTTTACCTCTCAACCTGTTGACAAAACCAAGCATTGAAGACCCCCTGAATAAATAACCACAACTGCTACTTGACACTTCTATAGACTTTATTATCACTAAACCTTGAGTCACTTTGTTGTAATTCCTCATGTGCAGATAAGGCAACGAGGTCTTACTTATGTGATCGTACCACCCTGCAGAAGAGCAAGTCAGGCAGAGAAATTAGAGCCTCTAGATTTGCACTGAAATGGTAAAACCTTGTAGGGGGATGAGATTTCAATCCCAACCCACTGCACCACCCCCAGGCTTAGCAGCAGGCAGTGTGAGAGGGAAACCACAGGGGTGATTTCCACCTCCCAGCTTAGGCAAGCAGAAATCAACCCCCTGTGTGTAGAAAAGTGTCATTTATTACTTACACATAAGAAAAATTTGTCATGAGAAAGAGTCATTGACACACAAAGATGCTCTCCAGGCCTTTGGAATTTTCCCATACCCCCTCTCTCCATCCCTGGAGGATGATGTTGGCTGCACCACTGGATGCTCATCCCTATCTCCCCCCCAAAAAATCTGGCCCCTTGAACTCCTGTCAAGCAAGAGAAGGTCGCAAGGCTGTTCCCTGAAAGCATCAGTAATAAAACAGCAGCACTGTCAGCTTCACTGGAGAGTAACTGGGTAGCACACAGAGTTTGTGAGCAATGTCAGGGTCACTGGGGGAAGCAGTGGGTAAAGGAAAAGAGACGTCTGAGTGGTTTCCCAAGGCAGGGGTGGCCCAGAGGCTGCACACCAGCCAGTGTGGGACAGCCTGGCATGTCTACATAGGAGGCTGTCAGACTTCACAAACTCTTTGATACAGCTATGGGTCTTCCCTTAGGGGGGTCAACGAGAGCCTTGGGTAAAAACAAGAAGCTCTTAAGAATTTCAATTAGGTTTTTATTACTTCTTAATTGCTCCTTTCTTTAATAAAAGCACCTGATTAAAAGAAACCGCTGTGACTGCAAGTTTCCTTGGATAGGCGAATACTGCATTTCTCCCAGGGGCAGAGGGCAGGAACAATCCATAAAACTGTAACTCTGAAGAGGGAAAAGGAGCATTCCTGTGTAATTGTCTCCACCAACATCAGCTCTGGGACTGGGCCAAGCTTGAGACCCACATACCTGCAAAGTGCTGGAAGAAGAGGCCCCTCGCTCTGCAAGAAGTTGCAGCGACTCATTACAAACCCAGCTCCAACCTCAAGCCTGGTGGGAACTCGGGGTTTTAGCAACCTTGCAGAAACTGCTGTGAAAGCAAGTTGGAGTAAAGGAGGAGACCTGCAAACATCAATAAGGGGCTGTGAGAAAACTCAGGATGGAGCCCAATTAAGTAACGCCTCTGCAAACGTGAAAGCCAAAATGCAAGTGCCTTAAGAAACAGCTGGAGCTACTGTTGCCCTCCAGCAGCATCTGACACCCAGCTCAGACATCAAGAGGCTTAAAAACGTAGTTGGAATTAACTTCTAGCGACAGCAGAAGGCCCATGATGAAGAATGTAGTATTACCCCCAGACAGATGTCTCTTGGGTCTGGCCTACTTTCTCCATACACCATGGGGCTTTCTAAAAATTAAAAGGGCTGCCCTGTGATGGAAAAGGCAGGCTGAGCATCCCAGTGCTTTGAGAAGTTCCTGTACATCTCTTTGCTCTCTTTTGCCTCATCAGACATACTGGCTGGGTCAAAGAGAGGGATGTCCTCATTTCACTCATTGGGACAGACCAGAAGAGGCTGCCTGCATGCAAGGAGCACTGCAGAGAGAGGACTGTGAGCAGGACAGCATATCAGTGGTCACCTTTGGGTCCCCAACTCCATGGTCTACTCAGGCACACCCTGCAGAACGAACCTCTCGCTGCAAGCAGCATTATGTGAAGCTAAAGATGTTCACACATCATGGGGACCACTCATCCCAGCACTGCAAAAGTCAATTATTCATTGCAACTGCACATGCTTCCAGTACATAATTCTCCCTTAAAACATGCACCCCAGAAACAGATGAAGAATATAGCACATGGCCATGAGGAAATACAGGGATTCAAAAGGTCTTTTGGAGTACAGGATCTAGCTGTAAACAGATTTCATCACTCCTTTATCCCAAATCTACCAGAACATGCTGCTTTTTGACAGAGCCACCTTTTAAGATGTCCCTGCATGCAGCTGGCCCAAAACCCAGCAGCAGGATGATTCTGTGATTCTGTGACTTTAGCTACAAACTCCTGGAAGCAGAACTTCACCTCATCTGCCTTCTGCTCTGAGGATCTCAGCACCTCCATCTCTTCCCTCTGAATGCATAAAACATTTGTGATAGATTAGAACCAGCAATTTATGTCAGTATGCAGCAGCTAGTGAGACTTCTCACTCCACACTGTGGTGTAAGCCTCATCAGAAGACCCTTTTCTCTCTGTCCAGGTTCTTCAAAACTTGACACCATTGCTGATGTCCCCAGGTTCCCTAGGAGGAGCCTCTTTTCCAAAAAGCTTCCAAAAAGCTCTGAGTGATGCTCACTGTGCCACAAAGCTGGCACATGCCTTAGGTTTTGGCTCAGGAGCCATCAGGAACAGCTTGTCCGAGCACATTTGGAAATGGAAACTGTTTGCACTGTGATGAGATGCAAGCAGGCAACTGGGAAAGTCACCATCGGATGTGACAAGGCAAAGAGAGGAGCGAAACACTGAAGAGATCTGCACCCTGGACATGGACACCTGCACTGGAAGAGATGAGGAATAAATACCTAATACCATGGCAGCCAGAAACACCATCCCCTTCCCAGGCTGGGGCACGCACGCACTGGGAGATGGCACTCGGCTGGACAAACACAGGTGCAGGAGCTGAATGGGAGCACAGTCAGCCTGAACTATTTTTAACTGGCGCAGAGGAAGCTTTTACTTTTCATTACCAAGGGGAGAGAAAGCGTCCATCAGTTGCACTGAATTTATTCACTCAGCGGGTGGGTGTTGAAGTATGTAAAGCCCCCAGCCCCAGTCTGTGCGACCAGCAGCTCTAATCCCCCCCCTAATCCGCTCACAGCTGCACCAGGTCAAAAAGCGCAACAGCTGAAATGCACTTTTGATACAAATGCTTTTGGTTGCCCTAACTTACGCTGGAGGTTTCTGCCTTGTCATTTCCATTAAAGTTAATCATCAAGATTCACTGCTGGCATAAACAAGCACCAACCCATCAAGATTCTCAACACTGAGCTCAGCACAGCTAAATAAACAGCACAGGGGCACCACAAGCAGACACTATGAATGGGATCTGATAGTCCCCAAATGCAACTTTGCTCCTCCAGAGAAAAATCTGTGGGTTTGGCAGCAGCAGAGCCTTCATTTGCCAAATACATTGCTTGGGGCACTGGGGAGCCTGTGGTCTGGCAAGGAGATGGCAGGGCTGGGACGGGGGCATTACACCTTCCCCTTCTTACCCAGCCAGGGTCACGGCTCTGAGATCTAACTGTAAGACAGTTGATTTTTACTTAAACATCAACTCCTGCTGCTGTCCACAGACATATATTTCAACATCACCGCTCCCCATTCCCTCCCCAAAACGTCACACATTCCCTCACTCACAGGGCACCACAAGGGGGTTGTGTCACTGGCCAGACAGCCACACAGCAGCTCAAACTTTGTATGCTGGTGGTCGGTCATCTGGTGAAGGGAAAGGGCCCTGCCAGCTACCAAGCTCCTTCCCTCCATCTCCCACACAAGCCACTAGTGCATCTGCTGCCATACACAAATATTGTGCCTTCGATGAATCCACAGAAGCTGCAAGCAATGCCACATATCCTATACCTGACCTAAAGAGATGCTTAAAATGTTCTTGACTATCAGTGGAAACCACCAACCTCATAAAATAACACTTTGGCACTGAAATAGCTCTCCAAGTTCCACTTTTAGAAATATATAGGCATACTCAGAACATGAACACACACAACTGCATGTTGCTTCTCTCTGCCAAGGAAGTATTTATTAAAATCCTTCATTTATTACACACACTACAGACCCATAAAGGGGCTCAGAAGCCACTAACAACTATCATTGTTGGGCTTCCCATATTAAAAATGTACTTTGTTAAGGGAAGGTCACCTAGAGGGTGAACTACTTGCTGTGGCCTCCCTTGAGAGGAGAAAGAGGCATTTCATTCAGCTTGTTCAGAATAAGTGCCGATTTCACTTAGACAAACCATGCCCTCATCACTCACACGAAACATGCCCTCTAGATTCTCTTTTTTCCCAGCTTCTACAAAGACAGCTTAGGGCAGTTAGTTCAGTAGATGTTTATGCTATTATATGGAGTTAGGCAAGAATAATCCCTTACAGTTTGTCACAGCCCAGGCACCGCTTTCTCTATGTGAGACAAACACAGAAATACAAAAGCAAAGGTCTGTTCCTGAACATTTCTGCTGAATTTAAAGTATAGGATCTAGAGACAGCAAGCCCAGGAAGGACTTGGGTAGAGGAGGACAGGATCGCAAGCAATACTGGTTTCCAACCTATTGTTCGTGAACACATTGATACCAAGTTTGCTGAGGTCCATGGGAAACTAAAGACCTGACACAGATGTCAGTTTTGAAAAAAAGAGTTTAACGTCTCCACACCAGTGTGTTACTTTTCCAGTGATACCAACAAAATACTAGGAAAATCAGGGACCTGCTGCTCTGCATTCATATATACCTGTTGGCAAATGACATGCATATGCCTCTGCCTGCTCAGAAAACCCACACTGGAGAGCAAATAAATCCCTTACCCGGTTGTCCTCTTGAATCTCCCAGTCACTGGAGAAGCTTAACATATGCTGTGCCTGCGAGCAATTGGAAAACTGGAAAAGGCTGGCAAACACCCTCCTGTTCTCCTGGGTGTCTGGAAAAATCGCTTCCTGGAAGTTGACTCCATGCGGCAGGAGGATATAGTTCTCATCCATTCTGAAACACAAATCGCACAAGTAGCCCACTGTGAGGGTCAACAGCACTTTCTCTCCAGGAGAAGTCACCCATCGGACCTCAGACTGGCTCAACAAGTGCCACCAAAGTTGCACAGACAGACTTTTAGCCGGCACACGGTTCTCAGCACTCCAGGCACTTAGCTCCCAAGACAATTGCCACCAGGAGAACTGGACCAGGCAGTCAGGACCTAACACGCTCCCACCACCCTGCAGACCTCAATTAACTGCCATGAATGAGGTAAATCCATATTTTGGCCCCTACTATCCATATTTGCCTCCTACTGAATTTGTATCGCTTTGCCCTTGATCCTGGAGTTTAAATACTCCTTCAAGCAGTCAATAAATAACTTCTGTAAAAGGTGTTTAAAGACATTGCCACAGACTGAGCACTAGACAGCAACATTTCCTTATGCACTCTGTGTAAGAACATATCAAGTACTTTGAGACAAGCCACCAAGTAATATTTCACAATCGCTCTTGAATTGAAAGGTCACAGCAATGGCTCTGTTCCCACATTGTGGTTTATTTTCTTATTCTTTATATGAGCCCAAAGTCAGGATTTAGCCGGGGCTCGGGAGAAAGCTGTCGGGTGAGTATTTGGGGATGAGTTTTAAACTCCAAGGGAAAAAAACTCCTAACACCCTCACCACAAGAAGGATGTTGAGGCTCTGGAGCGAGTCCAGAGAAGAGCAACGAAGCTGGTGAAGGGGCTGGAGAACAGGCCTTATGAGGAGCGGCTGAGAGAGCTGGGGTTGTTTAGCCTGGAGAAGAGGAGGCTGAGGGGAGACCTTATTACTCTCTATAACTACCTGAGGGGAGGTTGTGGAGAGGAGGGTGCTGGCCTCTTCTCCCAAGTGACAGGGACAAGAGGGAATGGCCTCAAGCTCCGCCAGGGGAGGTGCAGGCTGGACATTAGGAAAAAATTTTTCACAGAAAGGCACTGGCCGAAGCTTCCCAGGGAGGTGGTTGAGTCACCTTCCCTGGAGGTGTTTAAAAGACGGGTGGATGAGGTGCTGAGGGGCGAAGCATCCCGGGATGCTGCCCGCCCCCCATCTCCCCCGAGCCCC
Organism: Clamator glandarius; assembly: GCA_033459285.1. Taxonomy (NCBI): domain Eukaryota; kingdom Metazoa; phylum Chordata; class Aves; order Cuculiformes; family Cuculidae; genus Clamator; species Clamator glandarius. The sequence continues at coordinate 2,355,929 of JAUNZM010000026.1, forward strand.
CCCGCCCCGGCACTCACCGGAGGAAGAAGAAATACGCGTATCCCTGCATGACGGTGTGCGAGTGGCAGGAGAAGTATCCGAGGCCGGTGAGGTTGAGGCGGGAGCCCGCGGGCACTTCCAACATGCTGCCCCACGCCTGGTCGCACAGCAGCTCGATCTCCGCCGAATAGAAAAGCCCCCCGGGCCCTTGCTGGGGCGCCGAGGGGGGGCCCCTCTGCCAGGGCAGGTAGTTGTAGGCGCCGTAGGTGTCGGGGTGCAGGGCAAGCACCCGCGCGTAGACGATGATCGCGGCCAGCTCGGCCCGGCAGCCCTCGCTGAGCGGCCGCCACTCGGCAGGCAGCTGGCAGCCCCCCCCGGCGCCCCCCAGGCCCAGCCCCGAGCCCAGAACCAGCAGCACCAGCCCCGCAGGAGGGCGCATCGGGCCGGGAGGGGTCGTCGGAGCCGGGTCGGGGAGGCTGGGAAGGGGGCAGAAGTGCGAGGAAGCCCGGGGAGGTGGTGAGGGGGGTGTGGGGGGGCGGGTAGTGGAGAAGGCAGGGAGGCGGCCGAGCGTGAGGGGAAAAGGCGTGGGGGGGCGAAGGGGAGGCAAGGGGAAAGTGGAGGTAGGATCCCCGAAGGGCTGAGATCCGAGAGGGCAGCGGTTCTAAGGGTCGAGGGGCAGGGGATGCGCGGGGCCGGAGAGGCTTGGAGCGAGAGATGCGAAGTGGAGGGATGGGGAAAGGCAGAGAGGCGAAGGGGAGGGATGGGAACGAGAGAGGTGCAAAGGGGGAGGGTGAAAAGGGAGGGTTACGAAGGGGAGGGATGCGAAGGAAAGAGGAGGACGGGATGGGGAGTGCGAAGAGGCGAGGCGAGACGCAAAAGAGCAGCGGTGCGAAGGGCAAACCCACCTCGGGGTGAGGGAAGCTGCTGCCAGGCTGCCTCTGGTCTCCGAGTGGTGGCACCCAGGGCTTTGGGAGGTGGAGGGGTGGCTGGAAAGGGTGATGGAAGTGTGAAGTCCCAGAGGAGCAGGGGGATGTGCGCGGCTGTGGCTGGGAAAGAGGAGCCTGGGAAGCTGAAGATGTGCGGGGCAGGAAAGCTTCTAACTCTGGTCACCCACTTCTCCCACTTCAGATGAAGACAGAGGAAAACCTGCAAGTGGAGAAAAGCAGCTCTTCCTGGCAGCCTGCAGCCGTTTTTCAAAGTGTATCTGGTGAGCAAGGTAAAAACAAAAAGCCAGGTCTCAGTATATCTTCACTTTCCAATGTTTTCTCCTGGAACTGGCTGAGGCAGCTTCAGGCTTCTCCAGCTTTTTGGCAGATGGTTCAGAGACTGACCCTCTCCCCACATACAAACTGCTGTGGAGCTTCTCTCAAAGGTCCCTGTGGGCTCCACAAAACTCACAGCCCGAAATAGCCTCTTTCCGTTTCAATATTCTCCTTTCCCCCACATCTTATCTCATTGTGGGTAGTAGAGTCAGGAATGAGCATGAGCTGCTTGACAACTTTTGTTGGAATATGAACATAATGGGGACATGGTTGCAGTTACTCTCCCTAGCTCTGATGGTTACTGAAAGTTTGACGGCATGTCCTGGCTGGTTCCTTTAATCTCATCCTCCATCTGCCTGTGTGTCTACATAGAGTCATAGAATAGTTAGGGTTGGAAGGGACCTCAAAGATCATCTAGATCCAATCCCCTTGCCATGGGCAGGGGCATCCCACTAGATCAGGTTACCCAAGACCCCATCCAACCTGGCCTTGAACATCTCCAGGGATGGGGCATCCACAACTTCCCTGGGCAACCTCTTCCAGTGCCTCATCACTCTCATGGTGAAGAAATTCTTCCTAGTGTCTAGTCTAAATCTGCCCTTCTCCAGATTATACCTGCTCCCCCTCATCCTATCACCACAAGCCTTTATGAATAGTCCGTCTCCAGCTTTCTTGTAGGCTCCTTTCAGGTACTGGAAGGTCACTGTAAGATCTCCTCAGAGCCTTCTCTTCTCCAGGCTGAACAACCCCAACTCTCTCAGCCAGTCCTCACAGGGAAGGTGCTCCAGTCCTCTGATCATCTTTGTAGCCCTCCTCTAGACCCGTTCCAACACTTCCATATCCTTCTTATGCTGGGGATTCCAGAACTGGACACAGTACTCCAGATGAGGTCTCACAAGAGAGGAATAGAGGGGTGTAATCACCTCCCTCAGTCTGCTGGCCACGCTTCTTCTGATGCAGCCCAGGATACAATTGGCCTTCTAGGCTGTGAGCGCACACTGCTGGCTCGTGTCAAGCTTCTTATCAACCAGCACGCCCGTGTCAAGCTTCTTATCAACCAGCACGCCCAAGTCCTTCTCTGCAGGACAGCTCTCAATCACGTCATCCCCCATCGTGTACTGAAACCAGGGATTGCCCTGACCCAGGTGTAGGACCTTGCACTTGACCTTGTTGAACCTCATGAGGTTCTCACAGGCCCACTTCTCCAGCCTGTCCAGGTCCCTCTGGATGACATCTTGTACTTCTGATATGGCAGCTACACCACTCAGCTTGGTGTCATCCGCAAACTTGCTGAGAGTGCACTCAATCTCACCGTCAGTAGCATTGATGAAGGTATTAAACAGCACCAGTCCCAGTATAGACCCCTGAGGGGCACCACTAGTCATGTATCTCCATATGGACTTCAAGCCATTGACCACTACTCTCTGAATACAACCCTTCAACAAGTTTCTTATTCATCCTACCATCCACCCATCAAATCCCTATCTCTCCAATTTAGAGAGAAGGATGTTGTGGGGGACAGTGTCAAAGGCTTTACAGAAGTCTAGATAGATCACATCCGTCGGTTTACCCATGTCCACTGCTGTGGTTACCCCATCATAGAAAGCCAATAAGTTGGTCATACAGGATTTGCCGCTGGAGAAGCTGTGCTGGCTGCCATTAATCACCTCAATGTTCTCCATGTGCTTTAGCATGTCTTCTAGGAGGATCAGTTCCATGATCTTCCCAGGCACAGAGGTGAGGCTGACATCTGCCTCTCCAGTCCTCTACAAGGACTAGGAGCTCTTGGGAGCAGAAGGTGCCTTTTTGTTCCATGTTTGTGCTGTGCCCGGTGTAGGGAGGTTCTTGTCCATGACTGGTGTTCAAAATAAAGTGCAAAGTAATGAATCATCAGTCAAATACTGCTGAGCCAAGTTCACAATAGTGCAACAAGACTTCTGTGACAAGTGTCTCCCTCTGGAATAGTTTCATCAAACTCAACTGTGCGCTGAAGAGTTTAACGAAGCAAATGTTCATATTTCATAATGGCATGGTCCTACAATGTATTTCATCATAGTTTTACGCAAGAAGAGCAAAGCTGGTTCTTGCTAAAACAGAAACAGATTTTGGTTATTTTTTTCCTGACAAAAACTCCAGAATGACAGATAGAGCTTTTCTAATTTTTTTTTTTAAATCTGTTTCTTGAAGATCAACAAGTTCCTTCCAGCTTTCAGGAAAAAAAGCTTAAAAGACAATCCTATAAAGAAGTTTTTTAGGAAAATATCCTCAGGAAATCCCAATACACCAACAGGCTCAATATTATTTTAATATTAACCACCAGGAAACACTGCTTTTGCTTTGGAAACTGAAGGGACTACTGTGGTAGAGAAGGTTTTAGAGCCTTGTCTAGTAGGTTTTAGGTACATAAATAAGAAGAAAAACAAAGAATTGAGACTGATGAAGACAAAACTGGGGCAGCCCTGGAGGCGTTTTGTGCAATCTAATTTACATGGAGGCCTTGGTATGAACCTCAGGTTTCTGTTGAGAAACAGCACTTCAAGATGCTGGCAAACACATGAGGGTCATGAAGAAAGAGGGAAGTGCTGCAAGTGATGGGAGAGATGTTCAGCCTATCCACATTGGTCTCTCTGTGTCTCTCCAAGTGGTACAACTGGCATCAGAGCCTGGCAGCTTCAACAACATGAATCTCATGTTGAGTGTGGGCAGCATGATAAAAGTATGTTATTATTCCAGCACTGCTGCTGCAGAGGTAGAACCCCAGGAAGCAGATGAGATATTTGTAAGCATAGGTTTATTTGTTTTGTCCCAGGAACCAAATTCTTAGCTTGTGTGAAACACAATTGCTATTTCTTTTGCACATACATATGAAATTGTATGTGTTTGCTATGTGTTGCAAGCAAGTAATGCTCAACTGTCTTCAAATGACTTTGAAATACCTAATCTCAGCTATGATTTGTTCTGCTGTTCTTCACGTTTTTGTTAGCCACCATGTAACAGCTGAGAAGGAGGACAGGGGGAGAAAGGGAAGGAAGGACACAGGCAGCTCACACCCAAAATGTGGATGTGTCTTTCCTTAATGTTACTATTAACAGTCTATATGAAACTGCTTATATTGGCCAGAGTGTTTGAATCGGTGAGCCATCTCAGAAAACACATTTGCAGGCGTTTGCTGGCTCTGGGTGATGCTCTCCAGCTCTTTTTTTTTTTTTTTTTTTTTTTTGAGAGTGGAAGCAAGTATTTAATGATGTTCTTTGGAATTTCTCTACCATCCTGCAGAGTGGTCGTGTTGGTGTTTTGAGGATACAGCAGGAGTCCATGGAGGTGACTGCAGAGCTGTATGAACTGATGTATGGTCTTGGCCATAACTGTGGAGCAGACGCAGTAGGTATGCAAGTCTTCACATAGAAATAAAAATACCTCTCATCTGAAAGTGCCCGATTTCCTTGTTCTCTTCCATTTGTGTTTGCTGGTGCTGTGCCCAGTGCCATTGTACGGGCTCATCTTCTCCCATTCCCTCCCCATCTGAGACCTCTCCTTGTCAGGAGGCTCTCCAGGGATTTGTCAGTGTGTAGATTTTCCTTCCCATCCCGACAAGCTTGTCCTTTGGGCTATTTACTATTTAAGTTCATTAGCAACTTTCAGCTTGATATTTTAGTAAAGATCTAGAACCATCTACATTCAGATCACAGTGATTAATGTGATTTTGCTCTTAAATGTCTCTCCACAGGAGCACTATCAACTTTCCTCTCTCTTCCTTCTAGTGAAAACTATCAGGAGCATCTGAATCCACTCCAGGACTCCTTTCTCTTCCAGCTCTGGATAACACGGAATTAGTGACATGAAGGATTTAGAAACCCTCCCCGGAGACTGCATCCCTCAGATATGTGTTTGCTGTTTCTCTGCAGGGATCCACTGGCTGATCTGAGACGTTCTTCAGTGCAGCGTGAATACTTTTGTGCTGTGAACTCAGCGTGGGTCTTACAAGTGCTGTAGCCAAAACCAGCTAATCAGAGAAGCACAAATAGAGCCAATTACTGCTCAGGCTGTGCTTTCAGCCACTCATGCATGTGCCACAGTTATTCATTCACTTCCTCCACTTTGATAGTTTTGTAGACTTTGTGACAGGCTTGTGTTTTCCCAGGCAGGAGCTCTTCCTTTTCTTCCACACATCTTTACCGATGTTTAAACCAAAGATTTCTCTCTCTGGGCTGTGTCAATTTCTTTGCTGCTTCTGTGGTGATGCGGGTCATTTAAACCTTTTAGTAAAACATAGCTCTGATCTGTCTCTTTCTTTGACTTTAAAGTATTGACCAAGTTGAGTGTTGGTCCAGGTATCAAAGAAGACAGCACGGTGCTTGGAGCCTGCCTGCCTTTCTGATGGATGTAGGTGATCTAAAACCTCAGCCCAGCTGTCTGGTATTTATAGATCCGTAGTAATTCCTTTGTAGTCCAAGTTACAAAATATTAAACCCAGATTTCTTTTCCCCTACCTACTCTTTAAACTGGGCAACCTATAAAGATGAATATTTGGCTGTGTAATTGTCCCCACAGGAAAAGATGTTTTCATTTCCTTCTTCTCTTTATGCTTCTCTAATTTGTCTAATTCTTCTCATAGTTTGACATTTGGTCCATCATATTTAACTACTTTTCTACCAATGTCTCGGCTGGGCAATTCCTATTAAGAAAAAAAACCCAAAACAAAACCAAAAACATATTCCCCAGCCGAAGTTCCCTGTAGTTCTTTACATTTCTTTCCTTTTGAAGAGTAATAATGACCATGAAGAAATGGGATATGCCTTTGGGGATCAGACGGGAATACACTGCTGTCTCAGAGAGTTTGCAAAGATTTACTTTATGCACAGCAGTAAAAAGATGTTCTGTAATGCCATTTAAAATTTCAATGGAAAAGTGAGTAGAAAGATGAAAGAGTTGGTCTGGACAGAGAAATTTGCTTACACCATCACTGTGTCTTTATGGCCTTTCTTGGCCTCTTTGGCCTTTATCCTTCCCCGCTGTCCATATTGCCCATCCTGCCCTCAGTGTGTCCACAGGGTCCTGCTCTCCTCTCCTTTTGCCCCAATCCATTAGAAACCTCACCAATTTAAATGCAGTTTCCTTCGGATGTGGACTTCCGTCTTGGTAGCTGTGTCCTCCTACCCAAACTCCCATCTTGGCCTGGCTCCCTAACATCTAGGGACATCTGGCCCTCATCTTGGGCCCATCATAACTTAGGGGGAACTAGTTTTCTCGTTCCAAGTGACTTTTTTTTCTCTTCTTCAGTCACTAGCATTATCACCTCCTCTTATCTAGCATTTTGGCTTACAGCCTGCATGTCATCCTCACTTTAGACTTTCCTTTCTGTTCTCAAGGTCGTGTAGACACTTTCCCCATAACATCTCCCAGGTATGGCCTTTCCTACAATTTACGCAACCAAGATGCTGCGCAGGCTCTTCTTGCTCATATTTTCAGTTCTGCAGCATTTTTTCCTGGGCAGACCCAGCCTTGGCCCACCATGGTCCACCCAACTTATTGCTACACTTTTATTATAGCACATCACTACTGAACATGTTCACCATCAGTCTTTTCCCTGGGTTTCCTTGGCTACCCACATCCACCCTTTGCTTCATGCCACGGTCTCACAGAAGAGCTGAGACAAGGACCTCCTCGGCTCTGCATTTCTGCACCATCTAATTCACGAGCTGTAACTGCAGGTCCAAGAATAAGAATAGCAACAACATACAAGCTGATTCCAGCTTCTGGCGGAGGCCAGAAGTTATTGTGCTCAGAAGTCTGTTCATAAATCAATGTGAAATGCGCTGTCTGAGCATAGCTCCCAGTAGACACACACATCTGCATTACACATACCACTGACAAAACGGGCGATGGGAAAAAAAATCTAAACATATCCTTCCTACAGCCGTGGAAGAATGAATAAAGATGTCTAACTCCCCTGTCCTGGGGGTGAATCCTGGTCCGGGTAAATGCATTTCTTATAAAGTGGAGGTTTTAAAGGCAGAAGGATCATTAGGAAAGCCTGATCTGGCCACACTGGCTAGATGTCACCCAGAGGCTCCTGTGTCAAGACTATAATTGACTTTAGAAGAAAGTGAAAGAAAGACATCCAGCCCTCACTTTGAAATCTCAAGTGGTGCAGAAGCAAGCGTATCCCCAGGTGAGCTATTACAATGCTAAAATTCTGTGCTGTTTCCTATTCTGGATTTACCTGGCATCAGCTTCCAGCCATGGAGTCATGTTGTATTGTTGCCTGCTATGTGAAAAAAAATGTTTTATTAGAAATCCTCGCCAAGTTTTGGCGTTTATAATGCAACAATCGAACACTCCCTTGAATAAATTGAATATAGTTTATTTTATGCAGTGGCAGGATGACCAATCTGTCAGTCATGGTTGTAGCTTCATTGCCCCAGATCTTCAATGCCCTTTTCTCCTGCAGAGACCAGAGATGAACTCTGGGCTGTAAAGACTGGTCTCCAAAGAGCCAGGAAGGGGGCAGTACCACCACTCCTATTTGGATTTCTACTCCTTTATCCAAGAACCGTATTTATTCTGCTGACCAACATGATACAAATATGGAACAATTTCCATTGGTCATTCCTGAAAGAAAAATTTATTGGAAAAGTACAATTTGCACTTCAGGCCTAGCTCAGTCAAGAGAAGGCAATTCCAGCTTGAGCTTGGGCCACAGCAATCTTCCCTCCATCACCCACTCACTCACCCTGGCTCTCTTCAGCTGCAGGAGCACAGAGGAGTGATGAAGAGAGTGATGCTGTATGTGTCTAAGTCCTAATGCGGCAGTGATATTATAGGACTCCAGCTTCTTATCTGGAAATTAAAAGATCGAGATGTGAATGTTTTGCCTTTGCTTTAATAGCTCTTTTTTTTCTGGATTTATATCGTGTCCATTCTCTGTTTTCAATGAGTTGAATCTGTTTTAATTTTTTTAATCACAACTGGAGGTAACATGTTTGACACTGTTGTCTTCTAAAATTAATTTAGTGCTGCTAAATGTTAAGGGATTTCCAGGGCTGACTTCTCTCTGTGCCCCCAGCAGAAAAGCATCAGAACAAAGCTGAGCTGGGAAAAGGGTTGCCCTTTAAGAGGGCCAAGATGCCCCCAAACCAAAGCTTGCTGTCTTCACCGAATGCTGAGATGATATGAAGGTAGATCCAGAAGAGGCAGGTCGTCAGGGATAACATCTCTCCCCGTGCAGCTTTCCAGGGAGAGCTTTCCTTCATCTCTCAGAAACCAGCATCTGACCTCAGAGGATCTTGTGCAGAGCCCATATGGTAATGAGAATCATGACTGTCATGCTATTTCTGTTTGAGCAGGAATGGTCACGTGCGTCCAGGAGGCTGCACAGCCCTGACTTGGGATGGTCCCACACAGACCAATGTTGCTTCCTGCAGATTGCCTGAATAAAACCAGAAGGAGAGAAAGGCATTTTATAATAAGAGACCTTGGCACCATGTACAGTTAATGCAATTGAACTCACACTCTGCTCAGTTTTCGCAACTGGGTACTTACTCTGATGAGTTAATTCCCTTTGATGTCCCTTCTGTCCCTCCCCTGCTTTTGCTGAGTCTAAAATAACTGAACTGTCCATCTTACTTATGGAATTACTGAACTTTTAAGAGAACACAAAGTGCTCTCACATGAGGATTTGGGATTAAACCTCTCTTGTTTATGTTAAACATAACAACTTAATTCTTCCAGTGCTGGAGGGCAAATGAGTCTCCACGACCCCAACAAAACCTGCCTTCAAGCCCTATAGCAAAGGTCAGTGTGATTTGCTTCTTACTAAAGATGTTCTTTCCGGTAAAGTTGTCTCATGGTATATGACAATTCTCTTACAAAACACCTTCAAACATGTTTTTACTTAACATGTTTTCCATTGTAGGACAATGTATGCTTATTTTTCAGCACATTTCTCTCAAATTGCACTAATCAGTGGAGTACCTGGCTTTTTCCAGAGATGTGGTAAGGAACACAACTGCCCACCATCCATGCCTCATGCAACACACAAGAAGCTCTGGATTTAGAGGAAACAATCCCACTGAATCTGGCAGTTCCCTGAACTGTGTTTGACTCCAGCCTCCTGGCTCTAGAGGTGTGTGTACCTTGTGGACAGATGTGCATGCACATCTGGAGGGAGAGACATGTAGGGAAGAGAAGCAAGGCAGCACAGACTACTGAGTGATAATTACTGTAGTAATTTCTGATGTTTCTGATGGTGCTTGCACTAGACACCTCCAGTCAGAGGCCACATTATAAAAAAAATGAGCCTTAGGATTCTGGTATCCTTTTTTTTTTCCTTTCTTGTCACTATTTCTATAGTTTTAGTTCAATAAGTTAAATTCTTAATTCCTTCATTCCCTCCTTCTTTTCTTCAGGTTTTCCTTCACCAGCTGCTTCCCTTGCTTTCCCTTACCTCTTGTCCTGAGTCTTTTCCTGCTCTTCCTCCCACTTCATTTTCCCCAATTTTTTTAGCTTTCTCTTGGACTCTGCATCCCTGTGTCTGCCTCATTTCTCATGTTGTCACTTGTTCCCTTCATGTGTTGGAATTCTTGGGGTGCAGGGACATTTCTCACTTGTGTAGTGAGAAATTATCATTATCAAGGCAATTTGAATACCAAGAGAACAAGAGAGGTGGATTTTCTTGTCTGGAGTGACTTTAAAAGTTGTGTCCCTGGCAGTGCAGGGTTATAGCCTTCCCACCAGCAACACACATGAGACGTGCCTGCTCACCACAAACCACGTATTCCCCACAGAATCACAGAATAACCAGGTTGGAAGAGACCCAACGGATTGTCGAGTCCAGCCATTCCCACCAATCCCTAAATCATGCCCCTAAGTACCTCATCCACCCTCACCTTAAACACCTCCAGGGACGGTGAGTCAACCACCTCCCTGGGCAGCCTGTTCCAATGCCTAACCACCCTTTCCGTGAAGAATTTTTTCCTTAAATTCTTAGATTCCCCGACCACCAGGCATCAAGTTGGTCTCTTTAACTGCTACCAGGAGGGCATCAAACCATGTAGATAAACTTCACAAAATGTCTCAAGGCCCTGCTCCATTAGCATATGAGCTCTATATTTTTCTGCCTTGAGTAAGTCTTTTTTCCTCTCATTTATGCTTTTGAATAAGGTTTTCCAGGTCTTTGACACAGTTGCTCTGTTCACAGAGCAGCTGACATGAAAGCACATCCTCCTGCCATTGGGCAGGTTTGTTTGGATTTTAGAAATTGCCCTCAGCAAAGGATAAAAACCCTACACTTAACAGAGTGAGTTAACCCAAGCACGTGGCCAAGGTAGTGAAATGGGCTCTGATCCAGCTCCCTCACTGGAGATTCCTCCCTACTCTCATGGCAACAGCTGGATCATTGCTGAGCAAAACTGTTCTCCTGATTCAAGGGAATTTCTTTGCCTAGGAGCTGGGTTAGCAATGCCACCTGCATTCATGAGGGATTCACTTGAATGACAGTGATGAGGACCATGCTGCTAATGGGGAACTGCTGGTCATTTATTCATGCTGCTATTGGGGAACTGCTGGTCATTTATTCATGCTCCCAGCTGCCTTGGCAATAAGATTCTCCCACGCGCCATCAGCAATATTTCAATATTTTTTTCATCATGGAAGGCTAAAAAGCAATATCTTGTTTTACTTGTGTTAAAGATTGTGTTCCTGTGAGTAGAGGCAAGATCTTCACATCTGGGTGAAAGGTGGGGATGGAGAAGGAGATTGACTGGAAGGATAAGGACCAAAAAGCTGAGCCTGGTAGGTCACACAGGTACCAGCTTCTTACTACCTAAAGGGATTGTGAATTCACTCAGACAATGTGGTGACAAGCATCACAAGAAAGCCCATGTAAGTGTTAACAGTTCTGCCTCTTAAGTTCTGTCTCTCATATCCTTAACGACTCAAGGACAGATGATTTCAGGATGTTTGCACACTGAGGAATGAAGATAAAATGTAGCTGCTCCCAAGGAGGGCACAGTCCAAATTGCCACTCGGGGTTCACTGACCTGAGTGAAGGCTTAGGAGACAGCTGTCGTTCTTGCGCTGCTGAAGATTTACCATGACTCATTTTTGTCTGTGTGCATGTAGCACTTGTTGAGACACCAGGAAAGACCTTCTCTGCTGTTCCCCGTACAGCTTCTGTACTGTTCCCAGTACAATAGTTAGAGATGAGATGTCTTTCTGCTAAAAACCCTGCTGTGTCGAAGCTCACTGGAGGTGGGCACAGGCACAGACTAAGGTCTTGCAGGGGTGTGCAGCACTTAGGAGGGGCTTTCACAATGTAGATGGCCCAAAGAAGTTGTCCATGTTACTTGGAGGGCCAATACATTGCAGGAGTTACTAGAAATAAGAGTACAAAGTCACTCATTGCCTTCCCATTGCAGCCCCTCCATCCTTTCATCATGAGATTCAGCTTCGAGCCTTGTCTCCTGCACAGGTCATAACACAACCAAAGGGGGAAGGGAAATATCTGTTTCATAGAGATGCACATTAATCTCTAGTTCTAATTAAATATATCCCAGTTGCTAGGAACAGCTGAGAAGGACTTTTTTTTTCCTTTGCCTTTTTCAAGTGTGATGCATTCCTGCTCTTCCCCATCCCCTCATGAAGAGGAGAAGAGGAGGGTTGGAACAAAGCCTTGCTCCAGGGCAAGATAAGATCCTAACAGCAGCTTTGCATAAATCTGTCACTTTGATTCCCCTAAGAACAACTGCAAACTTGAAAAAAAGGCACAGTGAAGCCTGCACAGGTGTTAACTCCACTTTATTAATCAGTATAAAAAAAAAAAAAACAAGAGCAGTGAGAAGAAATTGTTGCAAACAGCCCCCAGAACATGACTTTTTCACTCAGCTTTGTGATTCATTAGCTCTTGCAGGTCTGCCTTTGTGTCAATAAAGCCTTATTTCTAAATCAGAAACAGAATGGGGCAATTGTCCTCTATCAATACATGCAGCAAAATCCACATTAACCCCACTGTGCTGCTTTTGCGGTTTTATACTCTCCGTAGAACAAATTGTGTAGGGGGTTTTACTCTCCCACTTTAAGTGCTAATGCATCAAAGATTTGCTGGGTTTGGCTTGGGGGTGGGAGGGGAGCCTCTGAGGCTCAGTTATGTCTTTCACCCCAGGGTCAGCTTTGTATCCTGCATTAAATTCGGCTCTTTTATTTGAAACAAAGAAACATTGTTGTTATAAACACTTCTCCTCAACCCAAGCTCTTCCATTCCTGAACATTTCAGCAATAAGTGGCCAGATTTTGCTCTGGGAAGCAGAGGCGTCCATAGGGGCTGAGTTCATCTTTGCTTGGACTCAACGCAGCAATGCCCTGGTTGCATCCCAGCAGGACCGGCAGCACCAAGGAAGCCTGGAGGCAGGGGCCACCCTGAGAAGAGTGGAAGGAAGGAGAACCACTCACATTAGGGATGTGCGATAGGACCCCCCAGCTGGCAGGGATGGCGTAAGCTCCTAGATCTCCTTACCTAGATCTCCTCTCATCCCAGCCACCCCACAGACTCCACCCCAGCTCCACATCTCTACCTTTGTCCCTTCATCTGTCCTGCTGTCATTAAGCTGGAGGGATTTTCATTAAGGCTCTGTTGTAAAGAAGGAAATTGCTTTTGCCACTGCAGTCCCAAGGGCTGTACATTTCTCAGGCAATTAGACCTTTATCAGGCTCTACACTGCAGAGATAAGGCTTGCTGACACAGACTGACACAGACATAAAGCTTAAGTAATAGAAATTAAATGCTTTGAAGTCCTTTTCTTCTTTTTCCATGGCTGTTTGCTTGTTGCTTTAAGTCCCTGCCCAGTTCATTGGTGAAGCTATATTTGCAGTAAATGAAGTAAAAATATTTAGGACTGTGTTGGGTACCACCAGTGACAATGTCTAAGCCTGGCAAGATGCTGTCTCCTGGGGTGATTGACTTGGTGATTGCTTCTCTCTTGGGAAAACAACCTGATGGGACTGGAGAGCCCACCAGTTTTCTCATTGCTTTCTCACACCACACCACTCCAGGACTTGTGGCACTAAGCCAGAAGACTCTTGCTCTGACTGTGGGGGATGATGCCCACACAAGGACAGCTCTAATCCTACTCAGCTATAATCTGAGAGCATATGGAAAATGGTTTTACCCACCAAGGCAGTTTTGCATTTCAGCACTGCACTGCTTGTGTTGGAAGCCAAATTAATAATAAGGTTTGGCCAAGTTGGTCGGGTTGAAACCTGACTTTTGGCTCAGCTTCTGTCTGACAAAGAGCAAGATTTCAGCATTCTCATCAGCAACTTTGCTTCTGGGGCTGTCTCTCCCATTCCAGCAAACCAACCACGGGCGGCTTGTTTCCAGACTGAAGCTACCTGTGCATCTTGTGAGTTGTGGCAGGAGGGTGACACAGGGTTGGGCTTGAATAAGTGCAGAGCCAGAATTCATGAGGATTTTGCAGCTTATGCAATTAATTCATAAGGACAGAGTCAGTGTGAATTCCACCACTGCGGAACATGGCTGTGCATGGGGACATGCAAAAGTTCAAGCTAATAGACAGCTCTACCTACTGCGTGGTGCCTGATGGATCACACTGAATCATACCAAGAGTTGTGCTGGATTGTGCTTGGAGTTTTTTGTTTTAATAGTCTGCCAGCCCTCACTGAAACAAAAAAGAGGCTGAAACTAATGTTTATGATGCGCAGTACATTGGCTGTTGAAATTTAATGTTATTTGAGATAATTTCTCTTACGTTCCCCCCCTGAGATCCAAGAAATTTACTGTGGATAAGTGCTGTCATATGTAGAGATAATGAATATACAATAGGATTAATACTCCACAGTTCAGATCAGAGTTCAGCTCCCTCTTAAGCAAAAGGTCTTTCTCCATCCAATATACAGAAATGCCAGAAATATTGAGAGGAGTCCTTGGTTCTTAAAACCACTTTCCTCCCGGCTCATCTGTCCTTCATGACATTTCAGAACGTGACAAGTCCTGCATGGACTGGAAATTGCGGAACATTTTCTGAAAGACAATAGAAATGCACTGAAAGACAGTAAAACCAAGCTGCCCGAGCAAGCAGTAACTTTGACTTGGGACACCAAAGTGTCATTCCCTTTTCTGCCACTGGCTTCCTGTGGCACCTTGGGCAAGTAATCAAAGGCCAGATACTTAAAAATGTGAGTCTTGGTTCCATTTGTAAACTAGGGATAATGGATAACAGAATTTTCTTTGATGATAGTGGAGTGGTGGAGCAGAGATCCTGGCACATCACCATATTGCAGTAATGGAAACTGCACAAATGAAGCTCATGTTGTAGGACGGGCTACTAACAAAGAATTTATAACTAGCAAATCAAGGAAAAGAAATACAGCAGTGAAATGCTCAGTATTGCTAACTGTGTGTTTAAAGGCTTGGGAAAATGCCTAGAGCTCCAAGTAGGTGCCAGAGAAATTAATTATGATAATAAAACTTCTGGGAAGAGGTGGAAATGCTGGAATGATCAAATCATGTGTAATTATAAGGAATGTTTTCTGTCTTCTTGGTAACACAGAGCAGTGAGTAATACACGTGTTGCCTCCAGAAATTTTAGGGGCCAGGATGTCATTCTTGCAGGAACAAAACAGGCAAGAACCAAAAGGAAAAGGAGAAAAAAAAAGGGGGGGGTGGGAGGAAAAAGAAAATAGAAGCTAAACCAAACAAATGCCTCACAGGTCACGATGCAGCAGACAGAGCTTTGAGAGGCAAGCAGGGGAAATTCCCTGAGAAGCTTCCCTCTGCTCAGGTAGGAATTCTTCACCCCTAACCTTTGTTCAGATCAGCTGAATCATGTTATATGGCTTTGTTTTTCCCTACAGCCTTACACCTCCAGTCTGCACACACTCGAGTGGATTGCCAGGGACAAAAAAGCCTCTGCTCTTCCTTCCTTTCCTCCTCCCCTCATGTTCATAGTTGGAGCTTATTTTCCAATGTAGCTACCTCGGGAGGCAGTGCTTGCTGCAGCAGTCAGCCATGTGATCGCTCCTTTGCTGACATGGTTAAAGGCAGTTTTTGACAAGCTGCTGCTCATTGCAAAAAAATATTCATAAAACCCCAGCCCTGATGGTAAGTTGGCAGCACAACTACCTAAATTCTCTGTATAGAAACTCCAGGTCACTGATGACTGTTTAAGGCTGTGCTGTTTCAAGACGAATTAATTGCCTTCTTGGCTTCCTCTGGCTCTAAACGTCTTTTCCTGGATTCACATCCACTGCCAGCTGATGCACAAAAAGCCAGTGGGGAAAGACAAGGCTGGGAGAAGAGATATAGATGGGACCTGTCTAGCAAACCTTCAGTTTCGTTGGGTTCTGAAGCCCATGGTCTCTTCATGCTGCAGCTCTTGTGGCACTGCTGGCCATTCAAAAGAAATAATTAAAAAAACCATTGAAAGACATGAAAATGAAAAGCTTTGATCTTGGTTTGTTGTTTGGGAGAAAGGCTAAAGGCAGCACTAGCTGAGCTTCTTGGAAACTCACAGATTTCATTGAAACTACAAGCGGAGTCCACAACTGCAGTCTGTGCTGTCCCTTTAAAGAAGGCTTGGATACACAGTAGTGGGATTCCTGCACAAGTCAGTAAAAAAGATTCTCTTGATTCTTATGCCTTATAGAAAAGGCATGTAATTCTTATTCCTTATAGAAACAGCATGGAATTGCCTATGAAATACTTGCGCTGGTGCAGCTTTCCCTCAACACAGTACCTATAAGCCCTAACACAGTGAATGTTCAGCATCATCCCAGAGCAATGTCCTGGTAGAGGATCCCATTGCTCAGCAATATTTAAACACCTTCAAATCAGGCTGCCTGCCTCCTTGTACTGCTTAGGATTCAGAACAGTCTTCCTGGATGCTCTGCAGAAGGATCCCTGGAGATCTCACAAAAGAAAGGAAACCTTTACATTGTATTTTTTTTTCTGTTAGCCTCACAGTAATGCTATCACATATCTTCTGGATTGCTGACATCTTGACATTAATTCTCATTGTATTTCTTTGCCTGCTATATCCCGGTGCGTCAGATATGATTTATGCCTTTACTGACAAGCCACTGATAGACAGTCTACCCAATTAAAACAAGAATACAAACCTGAAAGAAGCCTCCTGTTCTCAATATTTATAAGCAGGTTTGATCTAGAGATTCCCAGACCTAGCACTTTCAAAGAACACACCAGAACACACCATGCAAGCAACAGCCATCTGTAAGCTGCAAAAGCCATTGGGGTGGTATGACAATCTGATTTGTCATCCTAATTGTGCCCCTTGAAATGGCTGACTGGGATTAAGAAAACCTTTCCCTTAACTACTGTGTGATTTCACCAGGAGTGTTACAAGTTTATGGCAGTCTTTTCCAACAATGACAGCATTTCAGCAATGTGATGCTCTAGATCATGATATTCTAGTGGCATTGTCACCCTGCACTGTGAGAGTGTCCAAATGCCCTTCAGAAATGCCTCCAGCAGTGTGTTTACTGCCTTTCTTCTTTTCACTCCCCAAGTTAAAAGCTATTGTTTGTCAGCTCTTTTCCTCTTCGTGTACTTTATATGATCAGTTCTCAATAAGTGCATCATTTAATCTTCAGGATGAAACCTGCAAATAGCACTTAGACCCCTGGAGAGTTCATTCTTACAAACTAAAGATGCTTTCAGACCATTCTGCCTGATTGCATCCTGATACCAAACGATTCAAGACAGCAATCCTTATCCACTTTTTATGCTCCTTTGGTGAGAGCCATGACAGCACAGCAGAGAGGGGAGCAGGCTGTTTGGCTTTTTTTTCATTTTGGTGTTTTTATCCCATTTTCCACCTCATTCTACACCTAATTCTCAGATGTATTAGCTCAAGCTAGGAAGTAACCACTCTGATTTCAAGTGAGATGGGGTTTACTCAGCTGACTGCCTGCTTTGCTCAATTATTAATTTTGGAGCACTATTGATTTTGCCTCCCAGAGCCTAGTGGCAAACAAGTGCTGAAAAAATGGAATCATCGCACCAAGAAACAAGGAGAAAACAGCACCCACTTCCAACACTGTTCAGTCATCTGAAATCCAAGTGGCCCATGAATTATGTTAAGCAGTGAAAAGTAATTCCCTCAGTAGTTATTTTTTCCTTCTTAAATTCCTCTTGTACCTTCCACTCAACATACTCTTCATTGCCTGGGTTCAAGGATGAGGTGCTTTGTGGTAATGGCCTTGGGCAAATGATACCTTTATGTGAGCTGGCTGTAATCTAGGAAGATCTTTGAGATTTGGTATGTAGATAATGCACTGAATCACTTGCAGGCAAAACAAGTTAGAAAACCTAAGTAACACATTAGCCCAGCACTCACACTCAAAGACAATTTTCACCCTCTTAAGCCCTAAGTGTACTTTACTGACTACAGACTCAGGCAGTCCAAAATCTTAGATAGACCTCTGGCTTTCAAAGAATAAAGAAAATAAAATGCTTCTTAACAAGTTTGCCTTCATGAGCTCTCCTTGCCCCAGCCCTAAGCTGCCCCCATCTTACACATTCTACACAAAAATCCTCCAGGACTCTATAGTATCCTCCAACGTGTCCTCTCTGCCCTGGGACACACTGCTGCTGCCACCAAAACTCACCTTGTCCAGCTGGGACTCCAGCAGTGCCTGTAGTAGAGCCTATTTTTGGCCTCAAAGAGGAACTACTGGCATTTTTCAAGAGATTTATAGTAAATACCCACCCAGAGCAGGGGTTGTTTCTGAGGGAAAGTTATCAGGTCAAGCAATAATCTTTGCAGAAGTCAGAATTGGCCATGCATGTATAGATCAACAGGGGTTTACCATGCTGTCAGGGGGAGCCCAGATCCTACAGTGGTGCACTACAGAGAAAACTGCAAGTAGAAGCAACCGCTGAAAAGGAAACCCCGTTGGGAATGGTGCCAGGTCTTTGTGATACTTGACCCTGGGCTTGATTCAGATTTTTTTGTCACCAGTTCATTTCCTTGGGGCTAAATCAAAGCAGTGAGACCTGGACAGGAACTCTGACGTTTGAACCCTACTCTGACATTGCAATGCTAATAAATGCATAAGGTAAGAATAATATGTCAATCTAATAATATCTCAAATGAGTATCCAAACACTTCAGTGAGAACAGATTCCTTAAAATCATTACATTTCCTTCCCTTTTCAGTGTCTCTTGCATATATAATGCCCATTAAACAGACAGAAGCTATGATTGCATTAGCAACAAGTATGAGCCTAACTTTTCTTTTTCTCCAGTGCACACAGTTGAGGCCAGGTACCCCTTCTCCTTTGTACCTTCTAACCCAGTGGCCAGCCAGTAAAATCAGGCAGCCAGGGAGAAAGAAAAGATATTAAAGAGATGGCTGCAAGTGAAACAGTGAACACCATAGGAATGACTGCAAAGAAGTTGGCTGAGGTCCCATTCGGGTCTCCATCACGTCCTGTGCAGCTCTGTTCACTGTGGGGGAGCTCAGCAAACAGAAGTGACCACATGTGTTTACCACCTGTACACCTTATTCTCAATAATTGACTCAAAGAAAACAGTATTTCTTTAGACAGGGGAACAAGTGAAGAAGGAGGAAAAAATAAACACATATAAAGCAAGAATCAGCTCTGAGGCTATAACCTTTGGGTTAACAAGATCTTTTAATAGGTTGTTTCTCTCTCCTCACAGAACTCTGCATGTCTAGAAACACATTTTTTAATAGCTGGCTTTCTATAATATCAGCTTATTCTCATCTCTGTAACTAGTTTATTGCAGCTATGATAATAACTGATCAGCTTGTAAACCTGATTATAAAGTCTGCTCCCTCATCTGCTTTGTTCCTTGGCTGACTCTTGCTTTTGAAAGCAGCAAAGATTTATAGTGGTGGCTGTCTGCAGCATCCATCCCCTCCCTGGCTTGCCATTAACACTGCCTGGTTTGGGAAGTGCAGTCTGGCTCCTGTGGAGCAGCTGAGGACGTCTGGTTACAGAGCCTCCAGCCATTAACCCCACCTGGATCCAGTCCTGGCTGAAAAACAAATAGCAAAAATGTTGAGGGAGTCAGAAAGGCTGGCAGAGAAGAAAAAATGCCTCTGTCTTGCATTCTAGCATCCTGTGGTCCTCATGGCTTGCAGTTGTGAGACTGCAGAAGTGGATGTCCCTCAAACAGTCCTCTGGATTTGACAGTGACACAGCTGCCTAAGGCACTTGAAGGCCAAAGGTAGGCAATATATTAAGCAGAAGATAGACATCTGAGAGAAATCACTTGCTACTGGGGATATCCACAGGCTATTCCTTGAGAAATCCAGTCTGAATAACCCCTAGCAGAGCAGGCAGGCAGAAAGTGGATTCAACAATGGTTTTGACATCTGGCTATCAGTCTGTATCTCGTCAGGAATCTTGACCTGATTTCTGCATGCACTGATGTCTCTCCCTTTAAAACCCAGGTACATCCTTCTGTGGAGAAAGCAGATGGTTACTGCACTGCCTGGCTGTGCTATAAGGAACTCATGTGTTGCTGAAGCCATTTTTTTTTGTATCTCATTGGAAATGCTGAAATGGGTTGGGAATTATAGATTATGAGTAATGAGAAATTATGTTTTCTCAGCATGAGAGCACCGGGACAAGAAAGGAGTGCTTTGCCATTTCTCTGCTGTGCTTCAGCCCTCAGTGGGGAAACCATGGAGCTGGGTAGCTCAGGAGGCAAGTCTCACGTTCAAGCGTGAAAGGGAAATCCCACCTAAAGGCCCCATGACAGCTACGACCTGGATCTGTGGTCAGATCCCTCATGCAGACCAAGGAGAGGAAGACTGTTCCACAACACAACAACAAAGGGTCTCAGGTGCTGGGGCAGCTGAACCAAGTGAATGAGTTTGCCCATGTCTTGAGGCTCCTCCCAGCTCAAGTTGTGAAGAACTATTACATTCATATTGACATAAATTAACCTTAAATTAAGACAATTTATTTCCTGATGGGAGGAATTCACCATGCACACACATATCTAAGAAAGATGAGATAGATGCCCAATGTCAACTGCCCTTGCAAGTAATGAGTGCTTTAGTTTAATTAACAGTTCATGAAAACCCAAATCAAAGTATCTGTGAATGAAAAACATGACAACTGACTTATATCAAAATCCTTAACTTTCTAAGACAACATGTCCCTTTGGAGTTGAGACAAGTATAGAAAACATTGCTATGATAACTAGAGTGATCTTTCTTCTCAAGGACATGAGGTATCCAACTAAGCAAGACTTGAGTAACAGCAATCACTTGACTTAAATAAAATAAGTGTATGCATGAAGTGTATTTCAGCAAAACACATTGGTTTTCATTCATACCATTCATGGTAATAATAATGGTTAACAAATGAGAAGCATTGTTTCATTCTGAAGAGCATTAGAAGCACTAAGGAATTAAAGATTTGCTAATAAAGACTGGTGAATAAACAAAAATTACAGAAGGATTTCAAGAAGCCTGCATAAGTGACAGAAATCAGTGGAAGACAAATGAGAGAGAAACTCAGAGAAAACTGGTTTGTAGTAAAAAATTCCTAAAAACAATAACGCAACATGGTCTGGATGAAATGAGGTCAGTGTATCTCTTTCCAGAACTGAACAGATATACCTACAACACAGAACCCAACACAATGGAGGTCCTTTTCTTGGGAAATTCAGGACATACATTGATTATGATCCTGGGAAATGGTGTCCAGGTATATTAGACTAACACCTTTTTCCACTTCTACTTTTGAAATCATAAGAAATAAATAAAACTCTGCTGCTTCAGAAGAGGAAACCTGTGATCAAAGAGTTCTTTCAAGGCGTTATTAAAATTAAGGCATTAAATTTGTGCTTGTACCGAAGCACTTAAGCAGCTATTTAACCAGTTCTGAGCCTTTTCTTTTTCAGCTGTTGGCAGTGTTAGAGTCTAAGCCCCTGCCCAGGCTTTCCTCAATAACAGCACTATTTGATTCATGCACCGGTACATTTTAGTGCTGTGTCTTAAGGCTCAAACCTGTAAAACCCCAGCTTCACTCAAGAAGCGCTGAGCGCCCTCACCTGTCTGAGAAACAGATTGTTTTCTGTCAAAATTTCAAGTCTGTGTTTACTGCCTTGAATATGCTTGGAAAAATTCTCTTTGTTCTTTTTCTTGCAAACCAGATTCTTCCGAGTGTTCACCACTCTCCCAGTGACAGTGCAATTGAAGGCGTCTCACTCTAAATCCCTGTGATCATAACATCCTATTTTGACCCCACGAGTTGTCTCTGCCTTGGGATTCAAGGTCCTCAAACACTTCACAGTTTCACGCAGAGCTTATGGTAGCATAAATGAGCACAGCTGCTGAAACTAAGAGTGGCTTGAGTTGGAAGGGTCCTTTGAAGATCATCTGGTCCATGCCCCCTGCTGTGGGCAGGGACATCTTGCAATAGGATCTGGTTGCTCAAAGCCCCATCCAACATGCACTTGAACACTTCCCATGATGGGGCATCTACAGCTTCTCTGGGAAACCCGTTCCAGTGTCTCCCATCCTCAACATAAAGAATTTCTTCCCAATGTCCAATCTAAACCTACCTCCCTTCAGTTTAAAACTGTTGCCCCTTGTCCTGTCACTACAGGCCCTGGTAAAGTCTCTCTCTACCTTTCTTATAAGCCCTATTTATATATTGAAAGGCCTCAACATGTTGTCCCTAAATCTTTCTCTTCTCCAGGCTGAACAGTCCCAACTCTCTCAGTCTTTCTTCACAGGAGAGGCATTCCAGCCCTCTGATCGTTTTCATGACCCTCCTCTGGACCTACTCCAACAGGTCTAAAAGCCACTTCTTCAGAGCCTTCTGCCAAATTTGTGTGAGCATGTGGTAAGCCAGCACAAGAGAAACTGATGCAGGTAAAAACTGATCCAGGTTAAAACCCCTGGTCTGGCTCCCTCTGCCCTGGCTGTCCATGTATCTCCACCTGCACTTCTTTGAATGGCAGTACTATCTTACACAGGTTCAAACACTACATAAAATGCACCCCATTCCTCCATGCAGGAGGTACATTCCTGGGTATGCCGGGGTATTCCTACAGCCGTCACAGAGACAAGCCAAGGCTGCAACGTGAGAAGATTCCCTAAGTGATCAGAGAAATGCTGCAATTTGTGAGATGTACTTGCAAGTTTCATTTCTACTCAGAAGCAGCCACGACATCTCAAGAGCAAGAAGAGGATACAATCCCAGGCTGCATCCTATCAAAAATGCCAGTGCAGCTCAGTTCACCACAATAGCAGTACTTCCCTCCTTCAGACTGTGTGAAAAGGGAAATAGTGATGAACGCACTTCCATAACTCAGGAGAAGTAATATTTCCCACACTTAGTAGGAAAGCAGCTTGTGGAGTCAAAGAGCCCTTCGACCAAAAATCACAGCAAGACATTTGAGGTAAAAACAAAATCAGGGGCATATGTGATTAAAAATATTAAAGGGGGATTTTCTAAAGGATTTCAGTGGTAAAATTTATGAAGTATCTATTTGCCAGGCTTTAGTTGAGAGTTATGCCTTTTAAAATATTATGCTTCCACCACAGTATTTCTGTTTTGACCACCTCTTTGTAGCCAGAAAGTAACGTTTCCTCTATGTTAAAATGTTTGATGGGAACCTGGCTTATGTTTCCCCATGGCCCATCTGGTTGGATAGAGCTGCAGACACTGTTCTCTTTTAATGATGAATATGGATGTACTTCAGGATAAAGAAAACAGTACTATCTGTGAGAAATTTTTGCCACAGAACTTTCGGAATGAAGTCTTCCTCAGCCCCGTTCTGACTTAATTTACTCTTCCAGCTTTATAGAAGCACTGCAGATCTTCCTTACATGGAAACACTGAGTCATTTCTTCTAAGGGGAGCATGCTGTGTTTGACAGACCACTGCTTTCCCCCAACAAGGTACATGGTCGTTAGTCCTTGGCTGTCCAAAACTTCTCCATCTGACCTGGAATCCCCATGTTTTATTTTTCCCTCTCCATGGCTCTCTAATTCCTTCTCAGTAATCCTCTAAAATAGTCCCACTTTTACTTTTGACCATTCCTAGGCAAAAGTAAACCTCCTTCCCTGGTCTCCCAGCCCTAGGTCATGTTTGCTGGTTGATTTGCCTGTGTTTTCCCAGCATGGCTGCAGTTGGCAGCAATGCCACATTCCAAGGGCTTCAGACATTTTCTCAGTCTGCTGTCTTCTTGGTCCAAATTTCACACTCAGAAAGAGCAAAAGAAAAGGGCAAAGATGCCTGTGTTTTTCAACAGAATTCTGGAGCTCCTGACCTGTTCAATCCACGATGAAAGAGAATTGGTGCCACCTATTGGAAAGAGAAAACAAGGACAGTTGTCAGTTTGGCTTTCAGCTTTCCTACATGTGTATCCATTTTATTTTTTCCTTGTCCTTTATCATCGAGGTTACAAGAACAAAAACACCTGCTGGCGTGGCAAGTGCTGCTCCCCAAGTGGACACCAGTATCTGTTGAGCGGTCAAGAAAGAAGACAGCCCAAACACGGATCCTATAGTACTGTCAATGGCTGTTATTCCACAGTTACAAGTCAGTTCATCTCTCCCGAACTGCCAGAGACAGAATCACGAGGCCACCAGCCTTGTGGTTAACATTTTGCTCTTCTTCTCAGCAAAATGTCTGAAGCATCCTACCGACAGGCAGAAAATTACTTTGTCATCCGGGATCCTAACACAGGGCCATCTACCTAGAGGAAACAGCATGGAGTGCTTTTCTTAGTTGCAGTTGCTGCCCTTGGTAGACTGAGAATAAATAGGGACATTTTTGCCAATTTTTCTCCAATCACTAAATTTATTAGAAAAAAAATTACAGATCATGTTTCTGACTGGTGACAGAATAAGTTTATTTCAAGAAAGAAATCAGAGCTGCTGGTGAGGAATTCCAGCAAATTGGCACAATCAAACTGTAACTCATTTGAGAAAGGAGAAAGCTGAAAAGGAAAATTGTTACATTACAATTTATCTACATATCAGCAAGCTCTGAATTATATCATCTACAATCTGTGCTAGAGGTACTATTTTTACTCTTCTGTGTCATTGCATAGGGATGTTATATAATTGCAGTTGTAAAAGAAGTTATCTGTTCGGCTGTATGTGGGAGGGAAAGTGGTACACGACACACCGTATTAAACTGCGCA
This sequence comes from Clamator glandarius, assembly GCA_033459285.1. Lineage (NCBI taxonomy): Eukaryota > Metazoa > Chordata > Aves > Cuculiformes > Cuculidae > Clamator > Clamator glandarius. The sequence goes on from JAUNZM010000026.1 coordinate 2,380,346, forward strand.
GAACAGGCCAAAAGCAATTAGACATATTCCTTGGCACTACCTTTGCTTCACATATACTGCCCACAACAGAGTTATCAGACTTAAAGCATTATATTGGGACACTTTTTTTCTATTTTATTTCTGTCATCTCTTGGCTTCCTGGATTTCACATTTGATGATTCTCCCCTTTGAAGGCAATAACAGTACTGATAGCAATAGGTTCAATATTGGACTGATAATCAAAAATCCATGATGATCCCATATTTAACACACCATAAATCTGTTAATGGCAGATAAACATTCGTATCATACACCTGACTTTCATGCTCTTTGTAGCTGTTTTACTGTAGATGATAATCTAAGACCTGACACTGTTTAATGTAAATTTTTACTAGCTGGCTCTGAGCCCTCTCCAGGCCACAGCAGCATTTAATTGTTGGAAGAAATGAATGCATTTCATTATCTTACATCTCTCTAGGTTATGGTGACATTCATCACACAGTACTGCTGACTACAGAATTTGGATGTACTTCATAACATCCCCTCTTCCCCACTTAATCTGCTCATGGCCTGCAAAAAACACATCTATGTGGTGTTTTCAAATTACCTGTCAATTGGAAATTAAGCTTAATCGGCAAATCTGAAGTCACAGCAAACACTCCAGCATTTACATTGGCAAGAAGCCCAGGTATTAATCAAGGGTAGTACTCCTTCCATGGGCCTGCAGATACCTCTATGGACAGAATAAAGCAAAGTCTCTTTAGGAACCTGAGCTGCTCAGAGGAGGCCATCTGGTGTTGTGCATATTGACAGGGTCCTGAGACAGAAGTCAGTCTTTGGGCTACACCTTTGCAGCACCTATGGCATCAGGAGTTCCCAGCAGCTACCACAGCAACAGTCAGAGGCAAAAGACAATGTTGAGACTAGAAAGACAGGAAGAGCAGAGCCAACTTAAGAAAGTCAAAGGCGGCTTGAGTTCCACATAATATAAGACAGATAAAACTTAAGCCCTGTGTGTATATACATAGACATTCTTTGTATCAAAGCTTTCTGAAGTTCAAGCCTTTCTCCCAGCTTTGTTAGACTCTCAGGGTTCAGTTCCTGGACAACTGCAAAAAACAGAATCCAAGCTGTTAGCCCAGGGCGATGTGAAGATAATTCAGTACAACCCTCCACCATTTCAGGCTAAGCTAAGCTGCATTATCTCACATTTGGTAGGGAGTAAGGGTGTACACAAAGACTGTTTCCATGGTTCAGCTGCCACAAGGGAATTTCTTAAGTAATTTTACTGAAACTGAGCCCTCAGACCCAGAGCTGATACAAATGCTATGGAGTGGCTTGGGGAAAGCTAGACACTTTTATACCTCCTGTCGCCAAATATTTACCATCTGTGCAGCACAGCATAGACGAGCTACTCAAAACTCAGCCCAGCCGCTCAGATCACTCATGAGGAGAGTCAGAACAGAAGCTTCCTTCCTTCACAGAGCCAAGACACTCCACGCCTGCATGTTACCCGTGACTTACAGAACGGAAATAACAAATTCATCATGACAGGCTGTTGTTGAAAAGACGACTTGAATAAAATAGGGGGGCCCAAACAATTGTCTTCTCCATTGTATTCCCACAACACTGATGTGTAACAAAGAGTTTTGTGCAAATATTTCAACATTCATAGAATCATAGAATCACTAAGTTGGAAAAGACCTTTGAGATTATCAAGCCCAACTATGCCTGTCCACTACTAAATCATATACCTAAGCACTTCATCTACCATCTTTTAAATACCTCCAGGGATGGTGGCTCAACCACCTCCTTGGGCAGCCTTTTGCAGTGCATGATAACCTTTTTGTCGAAGAATTTTTTTCCTAATGTCCAATCTGAACCTCCCCCATCCAATTACCTATCACTTGGGTGAAGAGACCAACACCCACTTCCTTTCAGGTAGTTGTAGACTGTGATAAGGTCTCCCCTCAGCCTCCTCTTCTCTAGGCTAAACAGCCCTAGTAGATAGAAGAAATTTTTCATTTTGTGTCAAAAACTTGTACTGTCTTATTTTTTTATTTTTCACAAGGCCTCTTTGGTTATATCTATCTCTCCTCTACCTGCAAGGACTTGAATTTTTCTTTGGCTTTTAAAAAGCAAAACGTTTTCTTCCAATTAGAATCAGAAGCACCACTCCAGATTCCCAGGCAGCCCCTCTCTATCTTATAACTGCAAGCAAGGACTGTTCTGGCACTTGGATCTCTTCAAAGAACTGTGAGATACATTGATTTTACTGGCAGTGAAGCACACATCAAAATGTTAAATCGCTCCCCCCAAACTTGGATATTTGCTGTCTAAATAAGATCTGTTTCCAAAAATTAATTCTGTGTACTTAAACCAGATCTGGGACCACTGTGGGAACAAACTGCCATCAGAAGTGTAATAGAACAGCAAATGCTTCTTTAAATTGCTCTGACAAGTAGAATTGTTGATCTTTCTTGCTCTTTTGCTGTTGCTGCGCACATGGCAAGGTCTTGCAGTTTGCAAGAATCTAGCTCAGAGTTCAAGTAAAAAGCCATGGTGAGCTGCTAGTATTTCTGCTCCTCGTTCTCACAGAAGTTAACCCTTATTGTCCCTCTAGGTCCCATGCATTCATGTCTAACATATCAGCCACAGATGCAATGATGGGAGATGACAGTAATTCAGAGACCTCACTCCCACAATTGGAGAAGATCTCAGTGTACCTGTAAGGAGATGCATTCTGCTAGCAGTGTAAGCAGAAAGCACATGGATGGGCTCAGCATGCATAAATCTGCTATCAGACCTGTTCTTTACCATGTAGGGAGTCCCAAATGTTTCCTGGTTTTATTTCTAGGGAGATTTGTAACCTGAACACTTGGCTTCAATGGTGAAGTTCCTCAGCTGTAAAAGGATTGCTCCCTGCCACTGTTCACCATCCACCATGCACCTCTCTTCTCTCTTTCATGCTGGGAAGTTCATGGCTGTGACACTCTGAGGGTAGCTGGAGAGAACATCCACAGAAAGGCGTGATTTCATTAAAGAGCAGACAGTTCTCAGCTCCTAGGAGATCCCAAAGCAACATTTTCAAATCAAAACAGATTATTTTGAGGCCAGGCATTTATTTAACAGAAGGTTGGTATTTTCCACATAGAAAGATGACATTTTAGCTAAAATGACATTTTTCCCACCGAAAATAAAGGCACAAAAATATCACAGCTGGCCCTGTTACCTAAGAGCAGGCACTGTGGGGTACTTCCAGTCCAGCACTCTGCTAAGGACAGTCACTAAGCACTAGGACTGTGTGGGATGAACTAACTCCATCCCTGGGACTCAGGCATGTAAGGACATCCCAGTTCAGACATTGCATCCAGCCACGATGCTTGACAGCCATTAATGGACTACAGCACCATGACACGGCAAACACCATCCTAAATGATCTGATCCCGTGGCAATAATCACTAAGAAGTCCTGCCCTGTGGATAAAGTGCTCCCTTTTGCTTGCCTGACATCTACTGTGTGGATAAAGTGCTCCCTTTTGCTTGCCTGACATCTACTGTGTGATCCTGACTTTTAGGCTTTTTGATACTGCTCCATGTTCCACCATATCCTCTAGTCTTACTTTCTTCTACTATGGAGACCCATGATTTCACCTCCTAATGGGTGGTGTGCTCCCCACACCACTAGTGACCTTGCTTCTTCTTAGAGAATTTCCATAGAAACATAGAATCGTTTAGGTTGGAAAAGATATTTAAGATCATCAAGTCCAACCATAAACCTAACACTGCCAAGCCCACCACTAAACCATATCCCTAACCACAACATCTACATGTCTTTTAAATATCTCCAGTGATGGTGACTCCACCATCTGGGCATCTTGTTCCAATGCTTGATAACCCTTTCAGTGAAGAAATTTTCCCCAATTCCAACCTAAACTTCCCCTGGTACAACTTGAGGCCATTTCTTCTTGTCTTGTTATTTGGGAGACCAATACCATCTCACTACAACCTCCTTTCAGGCAGATAAGATCTCCTCTCACCCTCTTCTTCTCCAGACTAAACAATCCCAGCTGCCCCAGCTGCTCCTTGTAAGACTTGTGCTCCAGCCCCTTCACCAGCCTTTCTCTGGACATGCTCCAGCACCACTATGTCTTTCTTGTAGTGAAGGGCCCAAAACTGAACACAGGATTCAAGGTGCAGACCCACCAGTGCTGAATAAAGGGGTACGATCACATCCCTACTCTTGCTGGCCATGTCATCTCTGATTCAAGCCAGGAGGCCATTGGCCTTCTTGGCCACCCGGGCACACTGCTGGCTCATGTTCAGCCGCTGTCAACCAACACCCCTAGGTCCTTTTCCGCTGGACAGCTTCCCAATCACTCTTCCCCAAGCCTGTAGTGCTGCATGGGGTTGTTGCGATCAAAGTACAGGACCTGGCACATGTCCCGGTTGAAACCTATACAATTAACCTTGGCCGATCGATCCAGTCTGTCTAGGTCCCTCTGCAGAGCCTTCCTGCCCTCAAACAGATCAACACTCACACTCAGTCCGGTGTCATCTGCAAGTGACTGAGGGTGCACTTGATCCTCTCATCCAGGTCATTGACAAAGATGTATTTTTGCCCTCTTCTCTCGTGAGACCTTTCCTGGAGTACTGCGTTCAGTTCTGGAGTCCTCAGCACAAAGAAGGACAAGGACCTGTTGTAGTGAGTCCAGAGGAGGGCCCAAGAGGATGGTTAGAGGGCTGGAGCACCTCCCATATGCGGACAGCCTGAGAGAGTTGGGGTTGTTTTGCCTGGAGAAAAGAAGGTTCCGGGGAGACCTTTTAGCAGCCTTCCAGTTCTCAAAGGAGGCTACAGGAAAGCTGGGGAGGGGCTCCTTGTCAGGGAGTGCAGGGACAGGACAAGCAGTTATGAATTGAAGCTGAAAGAGGGTATACTTATATTACACATTAGGAAGAATTTACTGTGAGGGTGGCGAGGCACTGGCACAGGTTACCCAGAGAAGTAGTAGCTGATCCCATTCCTGGAGGTATTCAAGACCAGGGTGGATCCAGGCTAGATCCTGGTCTTGAACTAGGTCTTTGAGCAATCTTATCCAGTGGAAGGTGATCCTGCCTATGGCAGGCGGGGTGGAACTGAATGGGCTTTATGGTCCCTTCCGACTCAAACCATTATATTATTCTATGATTCCATTACATTATTCTGTTTCTACAATTCCATGATTCTATGTTTCTATGACTCCATGATTCTACATTTCTACAACTCCATGATTCTGTAATTCTGCCATTCCATGATTCTGTTCTACAACTCCATGACTCTATGATTCTGTGAATGCCATTAATCTAGGATTCTATGATTCTACAATGCTATGACTCCATTATTCTATGTTTCTACTATTCTATGATGCTACTATTCTAAAACTCCATGATTCTGTGATTCCATGATTCTACACTTCCATGATTCTATATTTCTACAGTTCCACGGGTGCTGGCCACTTCTCCCAAGTGACAGGGGACAGGACAAGAGGGAATGGCCTCAAGCTCCGCCAGGCGAGGTTCAGGCTGAACATTAGGAAAAAATTTTTCATGAAAAGGGTCATTGGGCACTGGAACAGGCTGCCCAGGGGGGTGGTTGAATCACCTTCCCTGGAGGTGTTTAAGGGATGGGTGGATGAGGTGCTGAGGGGCATGGTTTAGTGACTGATAGGAATGGTTGGACTCGATGATCCGATGGGTGTTTTCCAACATGGTGATTCTATGATTCTTTCCAGTTCCATGATTCTAAGACTCTATCACAGAATCACAGGATGGTTTGAGTTGGAATGAACCTTAAAAATCATCTAGTTCCAAGCCTCCCGACACAGGCAGGGACATCCCACCAGCCCAGGCTGCCCAAAGCTCCATCCAACCTGGCCCTTGAACACCTCCAGGGATGGGGCAGCCACAACTTCTCTGGGCAACCTGGGCCAGTGCCTCACTGCCTTCATAGTGAAAAAATTCCTCCTTATGCCTAGTCAAAATCTTCCTCCCCCTCTCCGGTTTATACCCATTGCCCCTCATCCTATCAGTACGAGCCTCTGTGAGCAGTCCCTCCCCAGGTTTCTTGTAGCCCCTCAGGTACTGGCAGGTCGCTCTAAGGTCTCCTCGGAGCCCTGTTTTCATTCCATGAATAAATACAACCGGGGCCAGCTTCGCTCCTGCCCCCGCGGGGCCCCGAGAGAGGGAAGCGGGAGCAGGAGGAAGAGGGGGAGGAGGAAGAGGAGGAGGAGAGGGAGGAGGAGGAAGAGGAGGAGGAGAGGGAGGAGGGGCAGGGCGGTCAGCGAGCCGCTGCCATGGCCGCGCCGTGACGGGGTGAGCGGGGCCGCGGCGGGGGGCGCGCGGCGGGGAAAGCGAAAATGAAAGTGGAAAAATCATCGGAAACGGAGCCTCGCGGTGAAAGGCGGCGCCGGGCCGGGGTGGGGGCCCCGGGGGGAGCTGCCGGCGTCTCGCTGTTGTGGAATCATGGGATGAGTTGGGTTGGAAGGGACCTTAAAGCCCATCCAGTCCCACCCCCCTGCCCTGGGCAGAGACACCTCCCACAGCCCAGGATGCCCAAGGCCCCATCCAGCCTGGCCTTGAACCTCCCGGGTATCCCCAACTTCCCTGGGCAACCTGGGCCAGGGCCTCACCACCCTCATCGGGAAGAATTTCTTCCTAATGTCTAAGACTAAATCTTCCCCCTTCCAATGTAAAGCCGTTCCCCCGGGCCCTGTCACTCCATGCCCTTGTAAAAAGTCCCTCCCCGGGTTTCCTGTAGCCGCTTCAGGTACTGGAAGGTCGCTGTAAGGTCTCCTTGGAGCCTTCTCCAGGCTGAACAGCCCCAGCTCTCTCAGCCTGCCCGCATATGGCAGGTGCTCCAGCCTCCTCATCGTCTTTGTAGCCCTCCTCTGGACCTGTTCCAACAGCCCCATATCCTTCTTATGCTGGGGGTTCCAGAACTGGACACAGTACTCCAGGTGGGATCTAAGGAGAGCAGAGTAGAGAGGGAGAACCACCTTCCTCGACCTGCTGACCATCCCACAGCTGAGGATGGAAAGGGAAGAGGGGGAGCGTGGGTGAAATAGAGGTTCTTGTTTCATCCCTGCTTCCCATTGCCCTATGGTCAGGGCTGGCGTGGAGAAAGGGGAATGTGAGGGGAAAAAGGGGAGTGTAAGTGAGACGAAGGTTCTTGTTTCAACCCCACCTCCCACAGTCCTGTCCAGCTGCCCACGGCCAGGGATGACAAGGGAAAAAGGGGAGTATGAGTGAGAGAGTTTCTTGTTTCACCCTCACCTCCTGCAGTCCTGTCTGGCTTGTTTTGCGGAATCATTGCTGCCCATTGCTAGGACTGGTGAGGGAAAAGGAGGAGTGTGGGTGAGACAGAGGTTCTTCTTGTTTTGTCCTGGATAAATGGGGTTGGAGGAAGGGTTGGATAGCCCAGGAGACATCTTGGGGATCAGTTTCTTTATTTGTGCAGTCCTGCACGGAGTTAATGGCACATGGAGGCTCACAGATACTCCTGAGTTGCTGGGTGAGGGGGATTGGAAGGTGCCTCTGTGCTAGGACAAGTTATGTGGCTTACTTTTCTGAATAAATGAAGCTAGGATTATATTTTCCTTGTAAGCATTTACTGGGGAAGAAATCAAGAATTTTCTCTTTGTGAACCTCGTAGTAGATGCTTCAGAGATGTCCAGGAAGTTGAAAAGCCATTCTGGTGAAAATGGAGAGCATCCTGAGAGTAAAATGGAAAATGGAACGGACAGCATGGCAGCCCCTGCTCTCAGTACCTACACCCCAGAAGAGATGGTGCAGCAGATGAAAGAACTAATCACTGAGAACAATGAGCTAAAAGGTGAACGTGAATGTGAACCAGAAGTGCCAAAGTCTTGAGGCTTTTCTACAGGGTGTTTTGTCCTAGAAACATGAATTCAGTGCTCGTTTGCCCTTGCTGGATAATGTTTTATACTTGGGTGGCAATTGCTGTGTAAATGAGTCTGAAGGTGGCAAAGCCAGTTTGATAGAACACATTAAATTGAGTAAGTGTGGAGGATTAGGGGGAGAACATCGATAGGTTTCCCTGAGAATACCTAATGCGTTGAACCTTTCAGATGAAACAGCTTTAGTTCTGGATCTCAGGAGTGTACGTGTCAGATACACATTTTACTTTCAAAATAGAGCAAAACCCAAAGGATTTGGGAATTTTCTGTGTAAAAGACAAAGCTGCTTTACTGTTTATATGGCAACAGAGCATGAAGTCATATATTTTTGTGGCTGTGATTTTGCACTAGTGTTTAAATTCCACCTGAATAATTTTTGAACCTGGTCCAGGCCTTGGAGTCTCATGGGTATCTGTTAGAAATGTTTCTAGAAGTGCCTCTGGTATTTTGCTGAAAGGTCCTATATCATGTAATATAATGTTTCAGGGCCATGATTACAGCTGCCATAACTCATACCTTGCAGAATCATTCTCCACAGCTACATTTATTTACGTAGCCTGAAGGATTTGTTGGCAGTCTAATACATGACATCAGGACATAATGGAAGTTAATGGAAAATACAGTGTATAAAAGATTTTCAAGCAACTGGCTTTGAGTTTGTTGCTTTAAAAAGAAAACAAGCCTGAAATAATGTCATTGACTCTTCCTAAAAATCTTGTAAGCATTTTACAATGATAAGGCTGATGTCAGTACATATTACATACACATGACTTCCCAGCTAGAGGAAATTGGCTTTGCTGTAAGTTGTTGAGTTTTTTCGAAGTTTTCAATGAATCTTAACCAGCTGTTCAAATAGAGCATTGTTGGGCATATTTGAGACTTTAGATTTTATGAGATCTGTTTTCATGCAGCAATTTACCAGCCTCTGCAAAGTCTCAGTAGTTTCAGAATCTCAGTTCAGCATTTTCACTTGGGCCGATCTTGTAAATAATAAATGCATCAAGATGCTAAGTGCCTCTCATGAACGATACTTCTTGCTTGTACTCTTGGTTTAGGAGTAGGTCAAAAAGTGAGAGTACAGACATGTGATTTCAGCAGTGTATTTAATGCTCTTTATTGTAGTGCTAACGGACTAGAATAGGTTTGGTATTTCAGGTATACAAGAAGGAGGTTTGCATTTCATACCCAGTTATTACTAACCCATTTGCTTACCCACTGGAGAATCCTGAGCTCAGTGCAGTGGACATCTGATGTTTCATTGACAAGAGTATTAATGTGAATCAATGTCCTGTCTCTCACTGTCATTTAGAAGCCATGAAGTTGCATAACCAAGCAATGAAGGACCGATATGAGGAACTTTCCATCTGGCGAGAGAAGCAGAAAGAAGAAAGAGAATTTTTCGAGTTAAAGTTTAAGGAAGCTAAGCAGTGCTTGCTAGCCAAATGCATTGAAAATGAACAGCTACAGCAACAACTTCAAAGCTTAAAGGAAAGAGAAGAAGGAGCTGAAATGGTAAATAAGGAATTGGTTGGGTAGGCATGGTTCTAAATTGCAAGTCTGGAACATTTGTGTCCCTTCAGCACGCTTGGAAATTCAGAGATTTGTCAATGTCTAACTGATGTTGGCCTGACTTAGTTTATAAAGTGAGTCTTCTCAGAGTGTCATTGTGCCACACCTGAGGTAATTTATGTTTTAATTAATATTTAATTAACAATAATAATTAAAATTCTTGATGTAAGAAGAAATTAACATTTCTTGTTAACTTTTCTTTCTTTACTTTGTTTAGCACTGGGTAACTTTACTTTGTTCTTCCCTTTGCTTGTTAGCTTATCGGTCTCAAGATCATTTAACTACTATTGTATTTGTGTTTCCAGGGAGGAGTTGTCAAGTTAGCAAAAAAAAAAGACCTGCCATCTATTTTTATTCTATCGTTCTCTACTGAAAGCTCTTTTGGTGAGCTCAGATTCGATCTGTACTTCTGCTGCCCCATCTGAGTCTGACTCAGGCTTTCTGCCTGTTTTGCCTTTGGCTCTGTAACACGTCATTCCTAATGTTGCAGGTGATTGCTCAGCAGCCAGGCAACACTTTGCAGGTAGTACTGAAGACATCTATGGAGAAAGCCTGTTAAAACAAACCCTACTTTATGTCCCACATGGTCATGTGAGGAGATGTTTAACAAGAGGTTCCATACAGAGCCAAACTGATACATCCTGGTATCTGGTACCTCCAGGACCCATGTGGATTTTTTTGTTGCCTGATGAAGGATGAGTGTATTAGTCTTTTTCTCAACGGAGTCACTAGTAGACTCTCCTTTCCTCTCCCAACTGTTCATTTTATGGAACTCTTTCTCAGCATCTAAATCAAAATTGGCCAGTGAGTTCAGAAATTAAAAGGGGAAATAAAATCTTGTATAAATAGTGTGATTGTGGTATTTTCAGCCTGTAAAATAAAGATTGTGTAAGTATTACTTAATATTTGCTTATTAATCTTTACAGGCTGAAAGTTGTGTTTCAGGATTGTCAAGGAAACTCAGAATTTCGTAAATCTGGAATAGTTCTTATGGGGAAGTAAAGGATTTGTTCTGCTTCAGCCCGTTTCAGAATTTCTTGTGTTTTGAATACTTAAAATATGTTATTGATGGAGGGATCCGCCCTGCTTGAGTAATCCAGCATCTGGATAAGCAGAAATAATTATCTTCTAATTATCTCTTATCAAGAGATTCATAGAGTAAGCCTTGGTTCTTCTGTGATTCTTTGCAATTTTATCAGCCAGTGGTAACTATTATTTAGACAGAAATTTTTTAAATTTATGTTCACAACTTTCAGGCTGACTGTCATTTAAGCCAAAATTACTTTCTCTATTGAATGCTCTAGTTCTTCTTTAATCCTTTTGGTTTTTTAAATAAAATTATTTGTTTAGAAAGAGCAAGACAGAAATGCCTCTGACAGTAATAATAATTTAAAATTAGTACAATTTCTCTCATCTCTGTGTTTTCCTGTTAACTGAGAGAGACTATATTCCATTGCTACCATGAAGTGATACGTCTGTTTCACACAAAGCAAAACACAGGCATATTGTGTTGCCTCCCTTAGTGGTAAAACAGCATTTATACGAGGGTTTCTCTCAAAGCTGTATCAGTGTTAGCACAGGTTGCTGTAAAGCTCTCTCCTCTTCACTGGAGCTGACTCAATTGCATCTTCTTACAATCTTAAGCACAAAAGCAGAGATGGCAGCAAGTCAGGTGCATAGGGTGGTACTGCAGGGTGCGAGACAATGTCAGCATAGAAAGAGTTTGGAAATGTCACATGACTGATAGATTAGAATGTAATTGTCTGGAATTTACATTGATGGTATGTGGTGTAATAAAAGGCATTACCAAGGGGTGGAAGGCTCAGATTACAAAATGAGGAAGAAACAAACTCAAGGGGAAAGTTTCTTAATGGTGTGAGGCATCTAAAGGAGAGAAAAAAATGAGGCTGCCTGGTTATGTAGAAATTTGAGAGAGTTTTTGAGGATTCTGGGAAAAGGCAAGAGGTAGAGGGTGAAGGAGGCAGGTATGACTGGAACAGGAGATTAAGTTTGAGGAGAATCTCAGAGACAGAAGCCTTGCAGAAGGGAAGGGATATAGGGAGAGATCTGAACATGGAGACGGGGAACAGAGGAGTTGTGTGGTGGGGAAAGGCTGAAAGTGAAGTTTGAGGAAAAGCTCTCTGCCCACCGGTCTTTTATCCCTAGAATGTTGGGTACGTTTGGGGAAAAAAGGAATAAGGATATGGATGAAAAAATACAATAGTTCTGGACAAGAATTCGGTAGGTTGGCTGAGAACCTGTATGAGAGGCATAGATTCAGGCAAAGGTTTACATTCCAGTTCCTGTGCATTCAGAGAAGCAGGACCATGTTTTCCAGAAGAGTGATGCTCATCATTTGATTTACTTGTTTTCACGGGTTAGACCTCCTGCTGTTGAGTAGATCAAAGCATAGTTTAGGGATCTGTACACTGGGTCTTTCCAGGCAAAGCTAAACAGAGAAGGGATGGAGGACACCATTCTTATGTTCTTGCTCTGTGCTCCTTGGCTGCTGTTTCATCTTGGTTGTCTAATGCAGGGTCTGTTTATCCCAGGAAGGCTGTGTGGCTCCTGAGAAGGAAGTGAGGCAGCTGAAATCCCAGGTGCAGCGGCTCCAGACTGAGAAGGCAGATCTGCTAGCTATCATTTCAGAACTGCAGGTCAAACTGAACATATCCTCAGCAGAGGATTCCTTTGTGGAGATCGGGATAAACGTAAGTGAAAAGAGCACAGTGACCCGCAGCCAGAAATTTTTGTTCCATCTTGGTCCTAATTTTTGTGCAAACTGAATTTTCTTCTAGGCTAAATGATGGGAAAGCAAGTATCAGTGTAATTAGGGCAACAGAGTTTTCATGGTGACATTCTGCTGTGAGGTAATTAGCACTCCATCTTCCTTCTGTGGAAAGGGTGAATCTATACCTATGCCAATGAAAAGTCCATGCCTTTTTGTGAAGAAATAGCAAACTGCCAGCAACAGCAATAACGCAGAGAAGAGTTGCATGGTCTCTTAGATTACCCCGATTTGTGTGCTGCAAGGTGTAGTGGTAAAGGACTTGGAATTTATTTTCATCCTTCCACTTCCATGCTCAAAGTAAATTCATATCATAGGTGGCCTCTTATCACACTATAAATTTTTTCTGGAAAAACCAGCGTGGTCCAAAAGGTGACTTCTGACTAATTCAGAATATTAAGACTCTTGTCTTGGTTGGAACTTCTAGGAATATCTGTGCTATATGTCATTAAGGGGCAGCACCTGTACATAGAGGGGGGCATTTTCTTTGGAGAATGGGACTCAGTTTTTACTGTCAGGTATGTGTAAGATGTAGGCAAATAAAAACAAATGCAAAGCTGAATATTCCCTAGAAGCACAAAAATCTGCTTTTTCTACTGATTAGAAAAATCTTCATAGGCAAAATGTGAAAATGTGGATCTCTGCTATCCCTGTAATAGCAGGTCCCTCTTTGGAAAGTACAAGTGCAACAGAAAATTAAGAGAATTTAATTGCAGCATGTTTGGAGTTGTCAAGGGAAGCTTCATACTGCGGGAAACCTTCAAGGATGTGTTCTCTGGGGGTTTTTTGCTACAAAGATTCTCCTTTGGTCTACAGAGATCAAAGAGTGAGTTTTGTAGTGGGAAAGAAAAGTGGTGTTTAGATTTATACTTGAAGTCACCTGCAGTGATGCTGGCTGTTGCTGTGTGATGCCCCATCATCTCGATAGGAGAGAATGGCTGTGAAGTTGCTGAGGAAAGGAGGCCAAATCCCATTGTAGTTCCTCTTCTCTGAACAGTCCAGAAGAGATACAGAGAAAGACATGTGAAATATTTAAAACATGAAACTGATCTGTAGGATTTTGTGATTGTTTATTTTTATTACCATGATACTAGTTTTCCCTGCTTTTCTTCCTTCATTAACTCAAGTAAATAAAACTGTCCCCTGCTTCATCCAAATACTAAGCTAATAGTGTTTTTTCTTTCCTAGGAGGGAGAAATAAATAGAACTGCTAAGGAACATCGAGAGAGTTCTGATGAAATGACCAGTAACATTGCACTCTATGTGTATGTAGGTTCTTGTGTGATGTGTGTGATTAAGAATTCTGCAATGTTTTTTGTTTTCAATGTGAGGGAACTTTTTTCTATGAGGAATGCACAAGAAAATCCTGGAGTTTTGTGTCCTTACATCCCTCTGTTGCACTAGCTCTGCCTTACCATATTGGAGAGATCTTCAGCTCTCTGGCATTTTTCTTTCCAATTTTTACTAGCTGGCAAGAAGCATATTCTGGCCAGTTGGCCAGGCATTTACGTACCTATTGACTTGCCAACTTTTCAGGCTTTTAAGGTCAAACTGAAAAGATGAAGCAAGAGGCTGCAGGGACTGCCTCCCTTCTAGTCACTGGAAGCCATCTAATCAAGTATCTGTCCTCTACTCAATTATAATGATGTTGGTAAAATCAGAGGTCTTGTAGTCTTTCAAATCTGAACCCTGTCTGTTCTGTTTGTGTGTGGTTGGTATAAAGTGTATAACAGTGGGGTAAACAGGCAGTGCAATAACATAGCCCGTATTTTTTTCAGGTTACTTGGCTAAGATACCAGCATTCTGTTTAGGCTACTTCTCAAAATTTGATCTTTACATCAGCACAAGGGACTTTCTTGCCCTTAACTGAACCTTAACTCCTCATAGACATAGACAGCTGATACTGTTAAACTCCCTCTTTTTGGATACTGCCCAAGTTAGCAGCTAGATGGTTGTGGCTGGACTCTCTTATTTACTTTGTGGACTTTGCTTTTGGAAGGAAAGAATGTAGAAAATGGTAAGTGCTTAGCAGGCCAGAATACTGTGCTCCGCGTGCAAGTTTTCTCTTAAAACTCTGTCACTCCCTATGTCACTGCAAGACAGAACAACATTTTAATGTAATGACACAGAAAACTTGTCCCTCAGCATGTAGTTAAGAAGTTGAAAGGCAAGAAAAAAATGTTATGGTCAGGAATGAAACTGAGAGAATTGTTGACCACAGACCAGGCTGCAAGTATTCAGCTTGTCATTAGCAGTGACTTGTGAGAACCTTCTGATTATGAGAAGACATTCTCTGTGGGACCTGCTTACCTTTAGATGGGTATCTGGCACTTATCTACAAGAACAGGGGTATATGTACCTTTAAAAATATTTTGTATCATCATATGTCTTTGTCCAGCATTGAAACTTTAGACTGGTGCTTGTTAACAGGTTCAGAGAAACGCGATCCACTCAGGACGGGTTTATTTCTGTAAGAGTAAAACCATGCGCTAAAAATCCCCTGATAAAAGTTATTTACTTAAAATATCCTGGCTGAACACTGTCTTTGGGTATTGAATTTTGCTCAATAGAGATTTTTAGCTCTCACAAGCACATAAAAGGCTGCTTTACTTTCTGTTCTGAACTACAAAAGCAGTTTTAAACACATGCTGGAATGGAATATGAGATTTTATCATCAGGAAATTAAATTACCTTATTTTTCAGACAGTTTTGTATTTGGTTTTGATTGGCTTCTGCAGGAGCATAACATGATTTTGAAAAGAGCGATAGAGCATGAGGGAGCTGAAACATTGAGATTTTGTCTGAAAAAGAAAGCAATTTCTGATGACCGTTTTTAGTGGAATGTGCCTTTTTTTTCCTGGAAAGGAATGAGATAAGAAATGTTGCATGGTTCATCAGAAAAAAAAAAGGTTATTTTGGGAACGAACAACAGCACTTTGCAGAAGGGACTGCAAAGTAGGTTAGAATAGATGTGCTGGGGTTTGTATTGTCTTGACTACTTTTCTTTTCCTCGCTTAAGTACTAAGTTGTTCCCCCAGCTTGATGGGGGAACACAGTAAGGACTGCATTTACATGCATGGGGACTGGGGCTGGTGGCTTGTGGGCAGGTCTTGGTTCTTGGGAATGAGCCGTTTGCTCAGAATGTTGGGTTGCAACACTGTGTAAAACGGTGGCGCCTCAGACTGGATTGCAGAACTAAGGATAAGGAAGGGCTCTACTAAAATCACAGCTGTTGTTATTTACATCTGATTTGGTTTGAAGCAGGAGCAAAGCTGCAGATGAACTGAAGAATTTGGAGTCTGAGGAGGTAACTGTGAGCCAGCTGCTCTGCTGCCTCAGAAATGAAACTCAGAAGAGGGAAGAACTTGAGAAGGAGCTGCAGGATCACAAAGAGAGGTACGAAGCAGGTGTACTGTAACATTTGAAGCTGTTCTCTTTCAGGGCTGCTGTAGGTACCAAGTCCATGGCTGAACAGAGACAAGCTGAAATATCAGTGTGACCTGGATGGGGAATTTCCTGAGCACTGAGTAGCAACAAACTATTTTTGTGACAGTTCTTATGGGGATAAACCACAGGTTCTCTTCTGTGGCCAAAAGAGTTTCCATGTTTTTATCATTATTTCCTGTAGCAGCACAGATAAGACAATTTAACCATTTCCTCTTGGGTTTGGACTTTCCCCAGGTTATGTCAGAACGATCTGATGACTAGTTGAGGATGTTCTTTCCACTCACTCCCCCATAGTTATTTCGTTTTGTATGAATCATCTGCGTGTGGGGCCTTAAGCAAATCACTGTATAAAACAGGGATTACAGTCCTCTTTGTGATATTGGCAGGCTACATTTAGCAATGTGTGAACTTGGAAGAGCTCCTTAGAAATGTCTATAATAAGTTTAATTCCAAACTTACCTAAGAGTTTTTCTAGCAAGAGCTGCATAAGGGTCTGTCTCAGCTCAGTTTTATGGGTATAAATCAGAATGACTGTTTGGATGTGGAAAATTGCCCAAACAGCAGCCATTCCAAATCCTCACTTCGCAGAGACAGGGTAAGATTTCCTGGACGTTACCTACTCTGAAAGGTTGGTGGCACGGTAATTGCTTCTACATGGTATTCCTAGAAGAGGTAACGAGCCATAGCCAAATGGTTCTTAGAAATCGCAGCCTCTGAAAATATTGAAGGAAGATAGAGTCAGTGTTAATTACTGGGTTCAGGGGACAGACTGATGCATACATTTCCAGAGGGTTAGCAGTTTTGGACTTTACTAAAGATCAATCACTGTGGACTGAATGTTGCTGTCCTTCTCCACACCTGCAGACTTATACATCCATTTTAATTAAATATATGTGCTGAGTGTTCTGTGTTCTTCAGGAGCCCCACGATTGTGCTGGCTTTCCTGCCTATCAGTGCTTTCAGTGCTGCCTCTTATTTGTGGCTGTAATGTTAGACAATACATCACTTGCATGAAATCCTTGAATAGTCACGATCTCACTTTAAATATAGGCCAAATCCATATTGTTGGAATCTTCTGTTTCCCAGACTATCAAAGTTGGAGAAGGAAACTAGCAACTGCCTGGAGAGAGGGACACAAACTGAACAGGAAGAAGCAGAGAGTTCAGATGCTGTAAGTACCTGTGCTCCTGAGGTCAGATTTAACAACATACAGCTTATTTGTTGAGGTCGACAACCTCGGGGCATGGATTTCCCCTTGCACAAAGGGAGCAAAGGACAAATATCCTGAATAGGGTATGGAAGTGAATTTTTAACTCTCCAATCCATATCTTAGAGGTGGTTCCAAATTATGCCAGCCAACAAAAAGGGGTAAAATTTGTCACCAAGAATTAAGGAAGCATGGTGTAACTGCAGGTTAATGTCATTACCCTGGCAATGCCCACTACACAGAGAGAGATGTAGCCATTTCTAGCTGCAGAAAGTCTTCTAGACTGGGTGAATTTCCTCAGTGCTGACTACATCGTCTTTTAGATCCCGATCCAGTGATACCATATGGTAAAACAGACTTTAAATGTGGAGCTCATATAGCACATGGTTTGGGTTTTTTTCATGTTTTTGGTGACATGTATTACAATGGTCGGGCATAACTATCTTGGATTGAGACACAGTCCCAGGCAAACTGTTGACTGTTGTTTGCAGTTAAGAGTTTGGATGGATGCTGGGATTCAGCCAGATTCACCCACCTAAATTTATGTGCCTGCCATCTCTTTGTGTGGTAGGTAAGTAAGTTCCCATAGCAGTGGAGATCCATTCAGGTTCAGCATAGCTGCATAATACAGGAAACCAAGAATGCCTGTAAATGAGGCAGCCTGTGTTATCTAAGGCGCTGCATGGGGCTAGCAAGTGTGCTGTGGGATCTGCTGGAGATCTGTGGCCACTGGAAGGCCAGGACAAGTATTTTAGTACACGGCTGATATAGTTAAACAAGACCAGTTTGTGGTCAGGCCAAAAGATGTTCTTTCTGATGACAGCAGATCATGTCTCATTTAATTCTTTCTAGTCTTTTTATCTCAGCATTGCCTGAGTTACAGCTTGAGCTACATGCTCCTGATCTAAGTGCTGATATTGAGGTCAGCCTAGTTACATGCTTGTGATGGCAGCCACTTCCATTTATATGCTGTTGGTTTTCTTTGGGGGGCTCTTGTTATCTTCTATTGTAACGTGTATATCTTTAAAGAAACAATGTGGATGTGTGGACCATTTGAGGGCTCTGCATTTGAAGACATCCTGGGAGAGAAGGAAGAGTTTTTCAAATTTGCTTTGACTCTGGAGAGTGAGGAGTGGCTGAGGGAAAGGAGGCTAGAGCACGTCCTGTGCCAAAAAGCTGCTGGATACTAACACCTCCCACTGGATCCGGTGGCTCAAGGCCTCACCCAGCCTGGTCTGGAACACCTCCAGGGATGGGGAATCCACGACTTCTCTGGACAACCTGTTCCAGTCAAGAAGTGTTCCAGACCTGTGGTTCTCATGCATGTGGTATGAGAGAGGTCACTGTGTGTAGGGAGAATGCCACTGGCTGGATGGGTTGCATGTGTAATAAAAATAGATAATAATGCATAAAAACTAGTTTTCTGCTTTCCGCACAAAACCAGAATATAGGATATTAAAACGGAAGGGGTAATGCCAGTACAGGATGTAACTGGGAAAAGAAAAGTTAAGGTTTTAGTCTGCATCCTCTGCTTCCCTACTTTTAAACTGTTTCTTCTAACTGCTGTCACACCTCTTCCTGAAGAGCACACTGATGCTAGTGGACAGGAAGCCTACCTAGGGACAGATCATTTGTTTCTCTTTCTTTGACATCCTAACTGTTGCTTAGACTGGCAGTAATCACTAAGGCCACCTGCTTTGCTCACGTGTGTTTTAAATTGTGAACTCTGAGAAGGAAACTGTAGATGTGTTTCCCATCTGCATGAATTGCATTCTAGCCAACGATGGAAAGTCAATAATAGCGTTGTCTTTTGAGTCACCTGGATTTTATGAAAGTGTTAAGTCCAAATGAGATTCTGCCATATTTAGGAGTAGTTGGTAGCTATGAAGCCTTGTGGACAGGACGTTGTTACTGAGTATACAGTGTAACAGTGCAGACTGACTTGCACTGTTTTCTCTAAGGGAAAGAATGATGCTTACTGGTTAGATCTCTTAGTTAGCCTGCAACTTTCCTGTCTGGAATTGTCCATATGTAATTTTCCTTATTTTTCCTCTAAAAGGTTGGCAGTGAAGTAGCAACCCTGAATATGCAAGTTTGTGCTCTGTTTAAAGAGCTTCAGGAAGTCCATGAGAAGTTAAAAGAAGCACAGCTGATTCAGAAGAAGTTTCAAGAAAGGTAAGGTTCAGAAGAACAAAAGTTCTGCCATGACACCCAGTATATAATTGTATGACAACTCCCACCTTGGGAAACTCACCAGCTCTACAAATATCAACCTAAATACCTGTTTCACAGAAATGCTGTAAAAGATTGCTCCTCCTTTGTTAGTGGAGAGGAAAGGACAGACATATGGTTACTGTCAGAAAAGCTGAGCTGCTAACCCGGTTCTACAAATAGAACTCCAGAGTCTTGAATTTTAAGATATGGGTTTTAACCCCTCCTGATGTTAAAGGCGAATATTTCCTGCTTCATATATTTAATCCCTAAGGGAGCTGGTTATGATCCTTTTACCACGAGCTGTCTGTGCTTTTGAAGAGTAATTGTGTAGGTTATATAAAGTGGTTACAAGACCCTCACTTTAATTGTTTCTTTTTCTGTCAAATTCCAGTTCTTTGAGATTCATAATTGTAAGAAAGCAAATGTTCGTTTAAGTAGCTTTGTTTTCTGATGGTTGTGTATAGATTAATTTTTGCCTTTCCTTGTTCTTCATCAAA